>CM061555.1:42603759-45093220 GCA_030864225.1 Capsicum baccatum var. pendulum
TGGTTCGTATAATTTTTTGTGGCCATTTGTGTTGACAAACGGGCAAAATGACGAGAACAGGGTATTTTCGGGCTAAATCGATGTGTAATAGCCTACGATTTTAGGGGTGGTCCCAGGGTTCAGGCGTTCTGTGGGCCAAATATCAAACAGGGAGTGCCATGGAGGTTGGGGATCATCCTAGTGAAGTCTGTTTAAATTTTTGTGGCCTTTTGGGTGGACAAACAGGTGAAACGACGTGAATGAGGCATTTTTAGGCCGCATCGGTGTGCTATAGCCTTCGGTTGGGGGTGGCCCATGAGTTTTATTATGGGCCTAGGGTACGAGCGTGCTTTGGGTCGAAAATTGACCGGGTCATGCCAGGGAGGTTAGGGCAAAATGGCACAAATTGGGCATTTTTGGGCCAAATGAGTGTGCTATATCCCATGGTTTTAGGGGTGGGCCCAGGGTCCGGGCATGTTATGGGTTAAAATTCGACTGAGGCATGGCAAGGAGGTTGAGAATCATCCCAGTATGATTCGTATAATTTTTTGTGGCCATTTGTGTTGACAAACGGGTAAAATGACGAGAACAGGGTATTTTCGGGCTAAATCGGTGTGTAATAGCCTACGATTTTAGGGGTGGGCCCAGGGTTCAGGAGTTCTGTGGGCCAAATATCAAACAGGGAGTGCCATGGAGGTTAGGGATCATCCTAGTGAAGTCTGTTTAAATTTTTGTGGCCTTTTGGGTGGACAAACAGGTGAAACGACGTGAATGAGGCATTTTTAGGCCGCATCGGTGTGCTATAGCCTTCGGTTTTGGGGTTGGACCCGGGGGTTGGGCTTGATGTGGGCCAAAATTAACTGGGGCATGCTAGAAAGGTTGCGGATCATCCTAGTATGGTTCGTTTAATTTTTAATGGCTATTTGGGTGGACAAACGGGCAAAATGATGCGAACGGGGCATATTCGGGCCAAATTGGTGTGCTATAGCCCACTGTTTTGGGGTTGAGCTCGGGTTTCGGGTGATCTATGGGCCAAAAATATACCTAGGCGTGTCAAGGAGATTAGGGATCATCCCAGTGTGGTCTGTTTAATTTTTTCTGGCTATTTGGGTGGACAAACGGGCGAAATGGGGCGAACGGAGCATTTTTGGGCCAAATCAGTGTGCTATAGCCTACTGTTTCGGGGGAAGGCCTGGTGTTAGGGCGAAATGTGGGCTAAAAATTGATCGGGATATTCCAAGGAGGTTCGGGATTATCCCAGAGTGGTCTTTTTTATTTTCCAGCATAATCGGTGTGCTATACCCTATGATTTCGGGGGTGGGCCTGAGGTCCAGGTGCGTTGTGCATCAAAAATTGATCGGGGCGTGTCAGCGAGGTTGGGGATTATCCCAGTGTCCTCTGTTTGATTTTTCATGGCCATTTGTGTGGTCAAATGGGTAAAACAGCACAAACGGGCCATTTTCGGGCTAAATTAGCATGCTATAGCCCACGGTTTTGGGTGTGGGCCCGAGGTTCAGGCATGCTGTGGGCCAAAAATCGACCGAGGCTTGCTAATGAGGTTGGGGATCTTCCCAGTGAGGTCCGTTTAATTTTTTGTTGCCATTTTAGGAAACAAATGGGCAATACAGTGTGAAAGAGACTTTTACGGGCAAAATCATTATGCTATGTCCACGGTTTTGGGGGTAGGCTGAAGGTTCAGGAGTAATGTTAGCCAAAAATTAATCAGGGCATGCTAGGGATGTTGGGGATCGTCCCAGCGTGGTTTATTTAATTTTTTGTGACCATTGGGTGGACAAACGGGTGAAACGGGGCGCTTTCAGGCAAAATCAGTGTGCTTTAGCCCACAATATCAGGGATGGGTCCGCTTTCTGGGGATGTTGTAGGCAAAAAATTGATTGGGACATGCCGGGGAGGTTGGAATCATCCCAATATGGTTTGTTTAATATTTTATGGCCATTTGGGTGGACAAATAGGTGAAATAGGGCGAACGGGGCATTGTCGGGCCAAATTTGTGTGCTATAGCCCATGGTTTTTGGGGTGGGTCCGGGGTCCGAGCGTGCTATGGGCCAAAAATTGATTGTGCATACCAAGGAGGTTGGGGATCCTCTCAGTGTTGTTCGTTTAATTTTTTATGGCCATTTGGGTGGACAAACGGGATAAACGATATGTTTTTAGGCCAAATCGGTGAGCTATAGCCTATGGTTTTAGGGGTGGGCTCGGGCTCCGGGTATGCTATAGGCCAAAAATTGACTGGGCATGCATGGGTGGTTAGGGATCATCCTGATGTGCTCCATTTAATTTCTTGTGGCCATTTGGGTGGACAAACGTACAAAACGGGGCATTTTCGGTCCAAATTAGTGGGCAATAGCCCTCGGTTTTGGGGGTGGGCCTGGGGTTCGTGCATTCGGTGGGCCAAAATTAACTGGGGCATGCCAGAGAGGTTGGGGATCATCCCAGTGTGGTACGTTTAATTTTTTGTGGATATTTAGATGGACAAAGAAGCGAAACAACATGAACGAGGCATTTTCGGGATAAACTGGTGTGCTCTAGTCCACGGTTTGGAGGATGCACTCGGTGTCTGGGCATGTTGTGGGCCTAAAATCATCTGAGGTGTGCCGCGGAGATTGGGGATGCTCCCCGTGTGATCCAGGGTTCGGGCTTGTTGTTGGCCGATAATCAATCGAGGCTTGCCATGGAGGTTGGGGATCATCCCAGTGTGGTCCATTTAATTTTTTTTGGCTATTTGAGTGGACAAACAGGCAAAATAGCACAAACAAGGCATTTTCGGGCTAAATCAGTGTGCTATATTGCCCACGATTTTTGGGGGTGGGCCCAGGGTCTAGGGGTGCTATGGGCCAAAAATTGATTGAGGCGGCCAGGGAGCTTGGGAAACATCCTGGTGTTGTCGGTTTAATTTTCATGGCCATTAGGGTGGGCAAACTGACGAAACAACGCGAAAGGGCATTTTCGGGCCAAATTGGTGTGCTATAGCCCACGGTTTTGGGGGTAGGCCGGGGGTCCAGGCATGTTGTAGGATGAAAATTGACTAGGGCTTGCCTGGGAGGTTGGGAATAGTTCTAGTGAGGTCCGTTTAATTTTTTGTGGCCATTTAGTTTGACAAATGAGCAAAAGAGCGTGAATAGGGCATCTTCAGGCCAAGTCGGTGTGCAATAGCCCACGATTTGGGGGGCGGGCCCGAGCTCCGGGTGTGCTTCAGGTCGAAAATCGATCGAGGTATCCTAGGGTGGTTAGGAATCATCCCAGTGTGGTTCATTTAACTTTTGTTTCTATTTGTGTTGACAAATGGGCAAAACATTGCGAATGGGGCATTTTCGGGCCAAATTGGTGTGCTATAGCCTACGATTTTGGGTGTTAGCCCAGGGTTTGGGAGAGCTGTGGGCTGAAAATTGACTGGGGTATGCCAGGGAGGTTGGGGATCTTCCCAATATGATTCGTTTAATTTTTTGCGGCCATTTGGGTTGTCAAACGGGCAATATGGCGCAAACAGGGAGTTTTGGGGCTAAATCAATGTGCTATCGCCCACGGTTTTGGGGTTGGGCCTAGGGTCCAAGTGTGTTGTGTGCCAAAAATTGACTGGGCATGCCATGGAGGTCAGGGATCATCCCAGTGTGGTCCATTTAATTTTTTGTGGGTACTTAGGTGGACAAACGGGCGAAACGGCAGGAACAGGGCATTTTTGGGCCAAATCGGTATGCTATAACCCACGATTTTGGGGGTGGGCCCAAGGTTCGGGCGTGTTTTGGGCCAAAATTGATCGGGGCGTGCCGAGGAGTTGGGGAACGTCCCAATGTGGTTCGTTTAATTTTTTGTGACCATTTGGGTGGGAAAATTGGAGAAACTGCACTAACGAGGCATTTTTAGGCCTAGTCGGTGTGCTATAACCCACGATTTTAGGGTGGGCCCAGGGTCCGGGTGTGCTGTGGGCCAAAAATCGACCGAGGTATGCAGGGAGGTTGTGGATCATCTTAGTGTGGTCCATTTAATTTTAAATGGCTATTTGGGTTGACAAAAGGGCAAAACGGTGTGAACAGGGGATGTTCATGCCAAATCGATGTGCTGTAGCCCACGGTTTTGGTGGTGGGCCCTGCGTATGGGCGTACTGTGGGTCAAAAATTAATCGAGGCATGCCAGGGAGGTTGGAGATCATCCCAATATGATCCGTTTAATTTATAGTGGCTATTTAGGTGGACGAATGGGCAAAACGGCATGAACGGGGCATTTTTGGGCCAAATCGGTGTGCTATAGCCCACGATTTTGAGGGTGGACCCAAGTTTCGAGCATTCTGTTGGTTAAAAATCCGTCGGGTCTTTCCAGGGAGAGTGGGGATCATTCCAGTATAGTTCGTTTAATTTTTCGTGGCCATTAGGGTGGACAAATGGATAAAACAGGATGAACGAGACATTTTCGGGCCAAATCGGTGTGCTATAGCCTGGGGTTTTAGGGGTGGGCCCGGGGTCCGAGCATGCTGTAGGCCAAAAATCAACAAAGGCATGCCAAGGAGGTTGGGGAACATCACAGTGTGGTCCGTTTAATTTTTTGTGGTCATTTGGGTGGACAAACGGGCAAAACGGCGCGAACGGGGCATTTTTAGGCTAAATTGGTGTGCTATTGCCCATGATTGTAGGGGTGGGCCTGGGGTCCGGGTGTCCTGTGGGCTAAAAATTAATGGAGACATGTCAGGTAGGTTGGGGATCGTCCCAGTGTGGTTCTTTTAATGGGGCATTTTCAGGCAAAATTGATGTGCTATAGCCCATAGTTTTAGGGGTGGGTTCGGGCGAGTTGTCGACTAAAAAACTATCTGGTCGTGCAAGAGAGGTTGAATATTATCCCAGTGTAGTCCGTTTAATTTTTCGTGTCCATTTGAGTGGACTAACAAGAGAAATAGTGCGAACGAGGCATTTTAGGGCTAAATTCATGTGCTACAGCCCACGGTTTTGGGGGCCATGCTGTGGGCCAAAATTGACCGGGGCATGTCAGGGAGGTTAGTGATCATACCATTGTGGCCCATTTAATTTTTTGTGGTTATTTGGGTGGACAAATGAGCGATGCGCGAATGAGGTATTTTTAGGCCAAATCGGGGTACTATAGCCCACGGTTTTGAGGGTGGGCCAGGGGTCCGGGCGTGCTGTAGGCCAAAAATCGATCAGGGCATGCCAGGGTGGTTGAGGATCATCCCAGTATGGTTTCTTTAATATTTTTTGGCTATTTAGGTGGACAACGGGTGAAACGGCACGAACAGGGTATTTTCGGGCCAAATTGGTGTGCTATAGCCCATGGTTTTGGGGATGGTCTTGGGATCCAAGTGTTCCATGGGACAAAATTCAACTGGGGCATGCCATGGAGGTTGGGGATCACCCCTGTGTGGTCCGTTTAATTTTTTGTCGCCATTTGAATGGACAAACGGGTGAAACGGCGCGAGTGGGGCATTTTTGGGCCAAATTGGTGAGCTATAGCCTACAGTTTCAGGGTGGGGCCGAGGTCCAGGCATGTTGTGCACCAAAAAATGATTGGGGCATTCCATGGAGGTTGGGGATCCTATCAGTGTGGTTCATTTAATTTTTCGTGGCTATTTGGGTGGACAAACGGGAGAAACGGTGCGAAAGGGGCATTTTCTAGCAAAATCGGTGTGCTATAGCATATGATTTTGGGGATGGGCCCGGGATCCGAGCATGTTGTGTGATGAAAATTGATCAAGGATTTCCAGGGAGGTTAGACCAAAATGGTGTGCTATAGCTCGCGGTTTTGGGGGTGAGCCCGGTCTCCGAGCGTGCTGTGGGCTGAAAATCGACCGGAGCGTACCAAGGAGATTGGGGATCATCCAGTGTTGTTCTTTTAATTTTTTGTGTCCATTTAGGGGGACAAATTTACTAAACAGTGCGAATGGGGTGTTTTTTAGCCATATCGGTGTGCTATAGCCTACAGTTTTGGGGGTGGGCTCAAGGTCCAGGCATGATGTGGTCCAAAAATCGACTGGGCATGCTAGAGAGGTTGGTGATCATCCTGGTTTGGTTCATTTAAATTTTTGTGGCCATTTGGGTGGACAAACACGCAAAACGGGGAGTTTTCGGGCTAAATCGGTGGGTTATAGCCCTCAGTTTTGGGGGTGGGCCTTGGTTCTAGGCGTGTTGTGGGCCAAAAATTGACCAGGACATTCCAGGGAGGTTGGGGATCATCCCAACGTAGTACATTAAATTTTTTGTGGCTATTTGGGTGGACGAATGAGCGAAACAAACCGAACGAAGAATTTTTGGGACAAATCGGTGTGTTATATAGCCCACGGTTTAGGGGTGGGCCCGGGGTCGGGTCATGCTATGGGCCAAAAATTGTCTGAGGTATGCCAGGGAGGTTGGGGATCCTCCCAGATTGGTTCGTTTAATTTTCATAGAGATTTGGGAGTACAAACAAGCGAAATGGCACGAACAGGGCATTTTTGGGCCAAATTGGTGAGCTATAGCCCACAGTTTCAGGGTACGGCCGAGGTCTAGGCACGTTGTTGGCCAAAAATCGATTGGGGCATGCCATGGAGGTTGAGGATCCTTTCAGTCTGGTTCGTTTAATTTTTCGTGGCCATTTGGGTAGACAAACGGGAGAAACGCCGCAAAAGGGGTATTTTCTAGTAAAATCAGTGAGCTATAGCCCACAATTTTGTGGGTAGGCCGAGGGTTCGGGCATTCTTTGGGCGAAAAATTGATCAGGGTATGCTATGGAGGTTGGAGAACATCCCAGTGTGGTCCGTTTAATTTTTTATGGCTATTTGGGTGGACAAACGGGCGAAACAGTGAGAGAGAGCATTTTCGGGCCAAATCAATGTGCTATAGCCCACAATTTTGGGGTTGTTCTTGGGATTCGGGCTTGATGTGGTCAAAACATTGATCGGGGTGTGACAGGGTGGTTAGGAATCATCCCAGTGTGGTTCGTTTAATTTTTCGTGGCTATTTTGGTGGACAAATAGGTGATATGGCATAAATCGAGTGTTTTAAGGCCAAATCAGTGTGCTATAGCCCAAGGTTTTGGGGGTGGGCTCGGGGTTCGATTGTACTATAGGCCTAAAATTGACCGGGGCTGGGCAGGGAGGTTGAGAATCGCCCCGCTGTGGTCCATTTAATTTTTTATGGCCATTTGTGCGGACAAACAGGCAAATCGGTGCAAACGGGGCAATTTTAAGCCAAATTGGTGTGCTATAGCCCATGGTTTTGGGTATGTGCCCGGGCGTGCTGTGGGCCAAAAATCTACCAGCGCGCACCAAGGAGGTTGGAAATCATCCCAATGTGGTTAGATTAATTTTTCATTGCCATTTGGGTAGACAAACGGGCAAAACGGCAAGAACAGAGCATTTTCAAGCTAAATCAGTGTGCTATAGCCCATGATTTTGGGGGTGGGCTCGGGGTAAGGGCGTGCTGTGGGCCAAAAATTGATTGGGGCATGCCAAGGAGTTCAGGGATTTCCCCAGTGTGGTATGTTTAATTTTTTGTGGCCATTTAGGTGGACAGACGAGCATAATGGCGTGAACAGGACGTTTCTAGGCCAAATCAGTGTTCAAGCCCACGGTTTTAGGGTGGGCCTGAGGTCTGGGCATTCTTTGGGCTGAAAATTAATTGGGGCAAGACAGGGAGGTTGGTGATCATTCCAGTATGGTTTGTATAATTTTTTGTGGCTATTTGGATGGACAAACAGGCAAAACGGAATTAACAGGGTATTTTCAGGCCAAATTGGTGTGCTATAGCACGCGATTTTGGGGGTGGGCCCGGGATCCAAGTGTGCTGTGGGCAAAAAATCAACCGGGTCATGCCAGGTAGGTTGGGATCATCCCAGTGTGGTTCGTTTAATTTTTCATGCCATTTGGATGGACAAACGGGAGAAACAGCGCAAGCGGAGCATTTTTGGGCTAAATTGGTGAGCTATAGCCCACAGTTTTAGGGTAGGGCCGAGGTCTAGGCATGTTGTGGGATAAAATCAATCGGGGCATGGCATGGAGGTTGGGGATCCTTTCAGTGTGGTTCGTTTAATTTTTCCTGGCCATTTGGGTGGACAAATGGGAGAAACGACGCGAAAGGGGCATTTTCTAGCAAAATCGGTGTGCTATAGCCCATGATTATGGGGATAGGCCCGGGGTCCGAGCATGCTGTGCTAAAAATCGACCAAGGATTTCCAGGGATATTGTGCCAAATTGGTGTGCTATAGCCCACAGTTTCAGGGGTGAGCCTGGTGTCCTGGCGTGTTGTGGGCCGCAAATCGACCGGGGCATACCAAGGAGGTTGGGGATCATCCTAGTGTTGTTCTTTTAATTTTTCATGGCCATTTGGGTGGACAAACGGGAGAAACGCCGTGAAAGGGGTATTTTCTAGTAAAATCAGTGAGCTATAGCCCACATTTTATGGGTAGGCCGAGGGTCCGGGCGTTCTTTGGGCCAAAAATTGATCAGGGTAGGCTAGGGAGGTTGGAGAACATCCCAGTGTGGTTCGTTTAATTTTTTATGGCTATTTGGGTGGACAAACGGGCGAAACAGTGAGGACGAGTATTTTCGGGCCAAATCGATGTGCTATAGCCCACAATTTTGGGGTTGGGCCAGGGGTTCGGGCTTGCTGTGGTTAAAACATTGATCGGGGTGTGATAGGGTGGTTAGGAATCATCCCAGTGTGGTCCGTTTAATTTTTTGTGGCTATTTTGGTGGACAAATAGGTTATATGGCATAAATCGAGTGTTTTAAGGCCAAATCAGTGTGCTATAGCCCAAGGTTTTGGGGGTGGGCTCGGGGTTCGATTGTACTATAGGCCTAAAATTGAACGAGGCATGGCAAGGAGGTTGAGAATCGTCCCGCTGTGGTCCATTTAATTTTTTATGGCCATTTGTGTGGACAAACAGGCGAAACGGTGCAAACGGGGCAATTTTAAGCCAAATTGGTGTGCTATAGCCCATGGTTTTGGGTGTGTGCCCGGGCGTGCTGTGGGCTAAAAATCTACCAGAGCGTACCAAGGAGGTTGGACATCATTCCAGTGTGGTTCGATTAATTTTTCATTGCCATTTGCGTAGACAAACGGGCAAAACGGCATGAACAGGGCATTTTCAAACTAAATCAGTGTGCTATAGCCTATGATTTTGGGGGTGGGCTCGGGGTACGGGCGTGCTGTGGGCCAAAAATTGATTGGGGCATGCCAAGGAGTTCAAGGATTGCCCCAGTGTGGTTCGTTTAATTTTTCGTGGCCATTTAGGTGGACAAACGAGCGTAATGGCCTGTACAGGACGTTTCTAGGCCAAATCAGTGTTCTAGCCCACGATTTTAGGGTAGGCCCGAGGTCTGGGCATTCTTTATGCCGAAAATCAATTGGGGCAAGGCAGGGAGGTTGGGGATCATTCCAGTATGGTCTGTTTAATTTTTGGTGGCTATCTGGATAGACAAACGGGCGAAATGGCACGAACAGGGTATTTTCAGGTCAAATTGGTGTGCTATAGCATACGATTTTGGGGGTGGGCCTGGGATCCAAGTGTGCTGTGGGCCAAAAATCAACCGGGGCATGCCAGGGAGGTTGGGATCATCCCAGTGTGGTCCGTTTAATTTTTCATGCCATTTGGATGGACAAATGGGAGAAACGGCGCGAGCGGAGCATTTTTGGCCTAAATTGGTGAGCTATAGCCCACAGTTTTAGGGTAGGGCCGAGGTCCAGGCATGTTGTGGGCTAAAATCAATCGGGGCATGCCATGGAGGTTGGGGATCCTTTCAACGTGGTTCATTTAATTTTTCGTGGCCATTTGGGTGGACAAATGAGAGAAACGATGCGAAAGGCGCATTTTCTAGCAAAATCGGTGTGCTATAGCCCATGATTTTGGGGATAGGCCTGGGGTTCGAGCATGCTGTGTGCTGAAAATCGACCAAGGATTTCCAGGGAGATTGGGTCAAATCGGTGTGCTATAGTCTGCGGTTTCGGGGGTGAGCCCGGTGTCCAGGGGTGTTGTGGGCCGAAAATCGATCGGGGCATACCAAGGAGGTTGGGGATCATCCTAGTGTTGTTCTTTTAATTTTTCGTGGCCATTTAGGTGGACAAATTTACTAAACGGTGCGAATGGGGTGTTTTTTAGCCAAATCGGTGTGCTATAGCCTACAATTTCAAGGGTGGGCTCAAGCTCAGGGCATGATGTGGAGTAAAATTTGATTGGGCATGCCAGGGAGGTTGGTGGTCATCCCGGAGTGGTTCATTTAAATTTTTGTGGCCATTTGCGTGGACAAACGCACGAAACAGGCAGTTTTCGGGCTAAATTGATAGGTTATAGCCCTCAGTTTTAGGGGTGGGCCTTAGGTCTGGGCGTGCAATGGGCCAAAAATCGATCGGGGCGTTCCAGGGAGGTTGGGGATTATCTCAATGTGGTACATTTAAGTTTTTGTGGCTATTTGGGTGGACAAACGAGCGAAACAAATTGAACGAAGAATTTTTGGGATAAATCGGTGTGCTATAGCCCATGGTTTTGGGGGTGGGCCCGGGGTTCGGGCATGCTATGGGCCAAAAATTGTCTGAGGCGTGCCAGGGAGGTTGGGGATCCTCCCGATGTGGTCTTTTTAATTTTCATGGAGATTTGGGTGTACAGACAAGCGAAACGACACGAAAAGGGCATTTTTGGGCGAAATCGGTGTGCTATTGCCCACGATTTTGGGGATGGGCCCAAAGTTCGGGCGTGTTGTGGGTCAAAAATTGACCGAGACATGCTAGGGAGTTTGGGGATTGTTCCAGTGTGGTCCGTTTTATTTTTCGTGGCCATTTGGGTGGACAAACGGGAAAAAACAGCACGAACAGGGAATTTTTGGGCCAAATTAGGGTCCTATAGCCCACAGTTTTGTGGGTAGGCCGAGGGTCCAGGCGTTCTTTGGGCCGAAAGTTGATCAGGGTAAGCCAGGGAGGTTAGAGAATATCCCAGTGTGGTTAGTTTAATTTTTTATGGCTATTTTGGTGGACAAACGGGCGAAACAGTGAGAACGAGCATTTTCGGGCCAAATCGATGTGCTATAGCCCACAATTTTGGGGTTGGTCCTGGGGTTCGGGCTTGCTGTGGTCAAAACATTGATCGGGGTGTGACAGGGTGGTTAGGAATCGTCCCAGTGAGGTCCATTTAATTTTTCGTGGCTATTTTGGTGGACAAATAGGTGATATGGCATAAACTGAGTGTTTTAAGGCCAAATCAGTGTGCTATAGCCCAAGGTTTTGGGGGTGGGCTCGGGGTTCGGTTGGTCTATAGGCCTAAAATTGACCGGGGCCTGGGAGGGAGGTTGAGGATCGTACTAGTGTGGTCCATTTAATTTTTTATAGCCATTTGTGTGGACAAACCGGGGAAATGGTGCAAATGGGGCATTTTTTAGCCAAATTGGTGTGCTATAGCCCATGGTTTTGGGTATGGGCCCGGGCGTGCTGTGGGCCAAAAATCTACCAGAGCGTGCAAAGGAGGTTGGATATCATCCCAGTGTGGTCCGATTGATTTTTCATTGCCATTTGGGTAGACAAACGGGCAAAACGGCATGAACAAGGCATTTTCAGGCTAAATCAGTGTGCTATAGCCCATGAATTTGGGGGTGAGATCGGGGTACGGGCGTGCTGTGGGCCAAAAATTGATTGGGTCATGCCAAGGAGTTTAGGGATTTCCCCAATGTGGTTCGTTTAATTTTTTGTGGCCATTTAGGTGGACAAACGAGCGTAATGGCGTGAACAGGACATTTCTCGGCCAAATCAGTGTTCTAGCCCACGGTTTTAGGGTGGGCCCTAGGACTGGGCATTCTTTGGGCCAAAAATTAATTGGGGCAAGACAGGGAGGTTGGTGATCATTCCAGTATGGTCTGTTTAATTTTTTGTGGCTATTTGGGCTGACAAATAGGTGAAATGGCGCGAATGGGGCATTGTCGGGTCAAATTGGTGTGCTATAGCCCATGGTTTTTGGGGTGGGTCCGGGGTCCGAGCGTGCTATGGGCCAAAAATTGATTGGGCATACCAAGGAGGTTGGGGATCATCACAGTGTTGTTCGTTTAATTCTTTGTGGCCATTTGGGTGGACAAACGGGATAAATAACGTGTTTTTAGGCCAAATCGGTAAGCTATAGCCTCTGGTTTTAGGGGTGGGCTCAGGCTCCGAGTATGCTGTAGGCCAAAAATTGACTGGGCATGCCTGGGTGGTTGGGGATCATCCTGGTGTTCTCCGTTTAATTTTTTGTGGCCATTTGGGTGGACAAACGGACAAAGTGGGGCATTTTCGGTCCAAATCAGTAGGCTATAGCCCTCGATTTTGGGGGTGGGCTCGGGGTTCGAGTATTCGGTGGGCCAAAAATTAATCGGGGCATGCCAGAGAGGTTGGCGATCATCCCAGTGTGGTACATTTAATTTTTTGTGGCTATTTGTATGGACAAAGAAGCGAAACGGCATGAACGAGGCATTTTTGGGATAAACTGGTGTGCTCTAGTCCACGATTTGGAGGATGCACTCGGTGTCTGGGCATGATGTGGGCCTAAAATCATTTGAGGTATGCCACGAAGATTGGACATGCTCCCCGTGTGATCCATTTAATTTTTGTGGCCATTTGGGCGTATAAAAAAGCAAAACAGCTTGAATGGGGAATTTTAGGGCCATATCGATGTGCTCTAACCCACGATTTTGAGGGTGGGCCCGGGGTTCGGGTGTGCTGTAGGCCAAATATTGATCGGGGCATGCCAGGGTGTTTGGGTATCATTCCTGTGTTGTCCGTTTAATTATTCGTGGCCATTTGGGTGGATAAACGGGCAAAACGACAGGAATGGGGAATTTTTGGGCCAAATCGGAGTGCTATAGTCCACGATTTTGAGGGTGGTTCCAGGGTTCGGGCGAACTTTGGACTGAAAATTGATAGGGGCATGCCATGGAGGTTGGGAAACATCCCAGTATGGTTTGTTTAATTTTTCATGACTATTTGGGTGGATAAACGGGTGAAACGGCGCAAATGACGGATTTTCAAACCAAATCAGTGTGCTATAGCCCATGGTTTTGGGGGTGGGCCTAGGGTTCGGGCTTGCTATGGGCCAAAAATTGACCGGGGCATGCTAGTGCTAGTAAGGATCATCCCATTATGGTCCGTTTAATTTTTCGTGGCTATTTGGGTGGACAAATAGGCGATAGGGCGCACACCGGGCATTTTTAGGCTAAATTGGTGTGCTATAGCCCAAGGTTTTGGGGGTGGGCTCAGGGTTCGGAAGAGCTGTGGGTTAAAAATAGATTAGGGTATGCCAGGGAGTTTGGGGATCATCCTAGTGTATTCCATTTAATTTTCCGTGGTCATTTGTGTGGACAAACAGGCAAAACGGCACAAATAGGGCATTTTCGAGCCAAACCGGTGTGTTATAGCCTATGGTTTTGAGGTTGGGCCTGGGTCTTTTGTGGGCTAAAAATCATCCAAGACGTGCTAGGGAGGTTGAGAATTGTCCCAGTGTGGACAAACGGGTAAAACGGCACAAACAGGGAATTTTTGGGCCAAATTAGTGTCCTATAGCCCACGGTTTTGTAGGTAGGCCGAGGGTCCACGCGTTCTTTGGGCCAAAAGTTGATCAGGGTAAGACAGGGAGGTTAGAGAACATCCCAGTGTGGTTCGTTTAATTTTTTATGGCTATATGGGTGGACAAACGGGCGAAACAGTGAGAATAAGCATTTTCGAGCCAAATCGATGTGCTATAGCCCACAATTTTAGGGTTTGGCTTGGGTTTCGGGCTTGCTGTGGTCAAAACATTAATTGCGCTGTGACAGGGTGGTTAGGAATCGTCGCAGTGTGGTCCTTTTAATTTTTCGTGGCTATTTTGGTGGACAAATAGGTGATATGGCATAAACTGAGTGTTTTAAGGCCAAATCAGTGTGCTATAGCCCAAGGTTTTGGGGGTGGGCTCGGGGTTCGGTTGTACTATAGGCCTAAAATTGACCGGGGCATGGCAGGGAGATTGAGGATCGTCCTGGTGTGGTCCATTTAATTTTGTATGGCCATTTCTGTGGACAAACCGACGTAACGGTGCAAATGGGGCATTTTTTAGCCAAATTAGTGTGCTATAGCCCATGGTTTTGGGTGTGGGCCCGGGCATGCTGTGGGCCAAAAATCTACCAGAGCGTGCCAAGGAGGTTGGACATCATACCAGTGTGGTCCGATTAATTTTTTATTGCCATTTGGGTAGACAAACGGGCAAAACAGCATGAACAGAGCATTTTCAGGCTAAATTAGTATGCTATAGCCCATGATTTTGGGGGTGGGCTCTAGGTACGGGCGTGCTGTGGGCCGAAAATTGATTGCGGCATGATAAGGAGTTTAGGGATTTCCCCAGTATGGTTCGTTTAATTTTCCGTGGACATTTAGGTGGACAAACGAGCGTAATGGCGTGAACAAGACGTTTCTAGGCCAAATTAGTGTTCTAGCCCACGGTTTTAGGGTGGGCTCGAGGTCTGGGCATTCTTTGTGCCGCAAATCAATTGGGGCAAGACAGGGAAGTTGGAGATCATTCCAGTATGGTCTGTTTAATTTTTTGTGGCTATTTGCGTGGACAAACGGGCGAAATGGCACGAACAGGGTATTTTCGGGCCAAATTGGTGTGCTATAGCCCACGATTTTGGGGGTGGGCCCGGGATCCAAGTTTGCTGTGGGCTAAAAATCAACCGGGGCATGTCAGGGATGTTGGGGATCATCCCAGTGTGGTCCGTTTAATTTTTCATGGTCATTTGGATGGACAAACGGGCGAAATGGCGCGAGCGGAGCATTTTTGGGCTAAATTGGTGAGCTATAGCCCACAGTTTTAGGGTAGGGCCGAGGTCCAGGCGTGTTGTGGGCCAAAATCAATCGGGGCATTCCATGGAGGTTGGGGATCCTTTCAGTGTGGTTTATTTAATTTTTCGTGGCCATTTGGGTGGACAAACGGGAGAAACGGCGCGAAAGGGGCATTTTCTAGCAAAATCGGTGTGCTATAGCCCATGATTTCAGGGATAGGCTCGGGTTTCGAGCATGCTGTGCGCTGAAAATCGACCAAGGATTTCTAGGGAGATTGGGCCAAATCGGTGTGCTATAGCCCATGGTTTCGGGGGTGAGCCCGGTGTCCAGGCGTGTTGTGGGCCGAAAATCGACCGGTGCATACCAAGGAAGTTGGGGATCATCCTAGTGTTGTTCTTTTAATTTTTCGTGGCCATTTAGGTGGACAAATTTACTAAACGGTGTGAATGGGGTGTTTTTTAGCCAAATCGATGTGCTATAGCCTACAGTTTCAGGGGTGGGCTCAAGGTCCGGGCATGATGTGGGCTAAAATTTGATTGGGCATGCCAGGGAGGTTGGTGATCATCCTGGTGTGGTTCATTTAATTTTTTGTGGCCATTTGGGTGGACAGGCGCGTGAAACAGGCAGTTTTTGGGCCAAATCGGTAGGTTATAGCCCTCAGTTTTGGGGGTGGGCCTTGGGTCTGGGCGTGTTGTGGGCCAAAAATCGACCAGGACGTTCCAGGGAGGTTGGGGATCATCTCAAAGTGGTACATTAAATTTTTTGTGGCTATTTTGGTGGACAAACGAGCGAAATAAACCAAACGAAGAATTTTTGGGACAAATCGGTGTGCTATATAGCCCACGATTTAGGGGGTGGGTCCGGGGTCCGGGCATGCTATGGGCCAAAAATTTTCTGAGGCGTGCCAGGGAGGTTGGGGATCCTCCCGGTGTGGTCCTTTTAATTTTCATGGAGATTTGGGTGTACAAACAAGCAAAACGGCACAAACAGGGCATTTTTGGGCCAAATCAGTGTGTTATTGCCCACGGTTTTGGGGGTGGGCCAAAAGTTCGGGCATGTTGTGGGTCGAAAATTGACCGAGACATGCTAGGGAGTTTGGGGATCGTTCCAGTGTGGTCCGTTTAATTTTTGTGGCCATTTGGGTGGACAAACAGGTAAAACGGCACGAATGGGGAATTTTTAGGCCAAATTAGTGTCCTATAGCCCACGGTTTTGTGGGTAGGACGAGGGTCCAGTCATTTTTTGTGCCGAAAGTTGATCAGGGTATGCCAGGGAGGTTAGAGAACATCCCAATGTGCTCCGTTTAATTTTTTTATGGCTATTTGGGTGGACAAACGGGCGAAACAGCGAGAACGAGCATTTTTGGGCCAAATCAGTGTGCTATAGCCCAAACTTTTGGGGCTGGGCCTGGGGTTCATGCTTTCTGTGGTCAAAACATTGATCGGAGTATGACAGGGAGGTTAGAAATCATCCCAGTATGGTCTGTTTAATTTTTCAAGGCCATTTTGGTGGGAAAATAGGTGATATGGCATAAACCGAGTGTTTTAAGGCCAAATCAGTGTGCTATAGTCCAAGGTTTTGGGGGTGGGCTCGAGGTTCGGTTGTACTATAGGCCTAAAATTGACCAAGGCATGGAAGGGAGGTTAAGGATCATCTCGGTATGGTCCATTTAATATTTTATGGCCATTTGTGTGGACAAATGGGCGAAACAACACAAATGGGACATTTTTTAGCCAAATTGGTATGCTATAGCCCACGATTTTGGGGGTGGTCCCGGTTATGCTGTGGTCCAAAAATCTACCAAAGCATGCCAAGGAGGTTGGACATCATCCCAGTGTGTTAACTTTTCATTGCTATTTGGGTGGACAAATGGGCAAAATAGCGTGAACAGGGCATTTTTCGGGCCAAATCAGAGTGTTATAGCCCATGATTTTGGGGGTGGGCTTAGGGTACGGGCGTGCTATGGGCCAAAAATTGATTGGGGCATGCCAAGGAGGTTTGGGATTGCCCCAGTGAGGTTCGTTTAATTTTTCGTTGCTATTTATATGGTCAAACAGGTGTAATGGCGTGAACGGGATATTTTTGGGACAAATCGGTGTTCTAGCCCACGATTTTAGGGTAGGCCCGAGGTCTGGCCATTGGGGCAAGACAAGGAGGTAGGGGATCGTTCCAGTGTGGTCCGTTTAATTTTTCATGGTAATTTGCGTAGACAAACGGGCAAAATGGTGCTAACAGGGCATTTTCGAGCTAAATTGGTCTGCTATAGCCCACAGTTTTGGGGGTGCGCCTGGGGTTCAACTTTTTTATGGGCTAAAAATCGATTAGGACGTGCTACATAAGTTGGGGATTGTCCCAGTATACTCCGTTTAATTTTTTGGGGCCATTTGGGTGGACTAACGGGCAAAACAGCGCAAATGAGATAATTTAGGGCTAAATCGGTATGCTATAGCCCACAGTTTTGGGGTTGGGCCTGGGGTTTGGGCGTGTTGTGGGACAAAAATTGACCAGGGCATGCCGGGCAGGTTGGGGATCATCGCAGTATGGTCTGTTTAATTTTTCATAGTCATTTGGGTGGACAAACGATCAAAAAGCCGCAAATGGGGCCTTTTCGGGCAAAATCGGTGTGCTATAGCTCATGGTTTTTGGACTGGACTCGGGGTCCGGGCGTGCTATGTGCCTAAAATCGATCGAGTGTGCTGGGGAGGTTGGGGATCATCCGTGTATGGTCCGTTTAATTTTTTGTGGCCATTTGGTTGGACAAACGGGTAAAACAGTGCGAACAGGGCATTTTTAGGCCAAATTGGTGTGTTATATCCCACAGTTTTGGGGGTGAGCTCGAATTTCGGGCATGCTGTAGGACAAAAATCGATCAAGGCATGCCAGGGGGTTGGGGATCATACTAGTATGATTTGTTTAATTTTTCTTGGCCATTTGGGTAGATAAATGGGCGAAATGGTGCAAACGAGATGTTTTCGGGCCAAATCGGTGTGCTATAGCCCATAGTTTTTGGGGTGGGCCTGGGGTCCGGGCATTCTATTGGATGAAAATCCATCGGGGCCTGCCAGGGAGGTTGGGTATCATCCCAGTATGGTCCGTTTAATTTTTCATGGCTATTTGGGTGGACAAACGGGGGAAACTGCATGAATGAGGCATTTTCGAGCCAAATTGGTGAGCTATAGCCCACGGTTTCATGGGTGGGCCTGGGGTTTAGGCTTGTTGTGGGCCAAAAATTGACCGACTGGGTGCCAAGAAGGTTGGGGATCGTCCCAGTATGGTTCGTTTAATTTTTTGTGGCCATTTGGGTGGGAAATAGGTGAAACGGTACGAACGAGGTATTTTCGGGCTAAATCAATGTTCTGTAACCCACGTTTTTGGAAGTGGGCCCAGGTTCTAGGCTTGCTGTGAGCCAAAAATTGATTGAGGTATGCCAGGGAAGGTGGAAATCATAACCATGTGGTCCGTTTAATTTTTGGTGGCTATTTGGGTGGACAAAAGGGGGAAACGTTGTGAACGGGGTACTTTCAGGACAAATTGGTGTTCTATAGCCTATGGTTTCAGGGGGGGCCAAGGGTCCGGGCATGCTGTGGGACAAAAATCGACTAGGGCATGTCAGGGGGGGTTGAGGATATCCCAGTGTGGTCCGTTTAATTTTTTGTCGTCATTTGGTTGGAAAAATGAATGAAATAGCGTAAATGAGGCATTTTAAAGCTAAATCAGTGTGCTAGCCCATAGGTTTGGGGATGGGCTGGGGTCCAGGCGTGCTGTGGGCAAAAAGTTGACTAGTGTGTGCTAGAGAGGTTAGGCATCGTCTTGGTGTGGTCTTTTTAATTTTTTGACTATTTGGGTGGATAAAATGGCAAAACGGCATAAACGGGGAATTTTCGGGCCAAATTGGTGTTTTATAGCCCACGAATTTGGGGTTGAGCCCGGGGTCTGGGCGTGCTGTGTTACAAAAATTGACCGAGCATGCCAGGGAGGTTGCGGATTATCCCAGTGTAGTCTGTTTACTTTTTTTAGGCCATTTAGGTGGACAAATGGGCATAACGATGCGAACGGGGCATTTTCGGGCCAAATCGGTGTGCTATAGCCTACGGTTTTGGGGGTGGGCCTGGGGTTTGTGCATGTTGTGGGAAAAAAATTGATCGGGGGTGCCAGGGAGGTTTGGGATCATCCCAATGCGGTTCGTTTAATTTTTCGTGGCCATTTAGTTGGATAAACTGGCGAATGGTGCGAATAAGACGTTTTTGGGCCAAATCGGTGTGCTATAGCCCATAGTTTTGGGGGTTGGCCCGGGGTCCGAGCGTGATGTATGTTGAAACTACACCGGGGCATATCAGAGTGGTTTAGGATCATCCCAGTGTGGTCCGTTTATTTTTTGTTGCCATTTGGGTGGATAAATGGGCAAAATGGTGCAAATGATGCATTTTCAGGCAAAATTGGTGTGCTATAGCTGACGATTTTGGAGGTGTGTCTGGGGTTCAGGCGTGCTGTGGGCCAAAAATCAACCGAGACATGCCAGGGAGTTTGGGTATCATCCCAGTATGGTCCATTTATTTTTTCGTGGCTATTTGTGTGGGTAAATAGGTGAAACAATTCGAATGATATATTTTCGAGCCAAATCGATGAGCTATAACCCACGATTTCTGGGGTGGGCCCAGGGTTCGGGCATGCTGTGGGCCATACATTGATCGGGGGTATGCCAGAGAGTTTAGGGATCATCCCAGCCCAGTCCTTTTAATTTTTTGTGGCCATTTGAGTTGATAAATAGACAAAAAGATGTGAACGGGGCATTTTCGTGCCAAATTAGTGTGCGATAGCCCACGATTTTTAGGGTTGACCCATGGTCTAGGTGTGATGTGGGATAAAAATTAACCGAGGCATACCAGGGAGGTTGGATATAGTCCCAGTGTGGTCCGTTTAATTTTTTGTGACAATCTGGTGGACAAATGGGCGAAACAGCGCAAAAGGAGCCTTTTCGAGCTATAACGGTGTGGAATAGCCCATGGTTTCAGGGGTGGGACAGGGGTCCAAGCGTCCTGTGAGCCAAACATTTACTAGGGTGTGTCAGGGAGGTTGGGGATCATCCTGGTGTGGTCATTTTAATTTTCGTGTCCATTTGAGTGGACAAACGAGCAAAATAGCACAAATGGGACATTTTCGAGCCAAATTTATGTGCTATAGCCCATGGTTTTGGGGGTGGGCCCAAGCGTTCTATGGGTTGAAAATCGATAGTGGCATGCCAGGGAGGTTGGGGATCATCCCAATGTAGTCCATTTAATATTTCATGGCTATTTGGGTGGACAAACTGACAAAACAGCACGAACGGGGCATTTTTAGGCCAAATTGATATGCTATCACCTACGGTTTTGGGGGTGGGACCGGGGTTCGAGGGTGCTTTGGGCCAAAAATTGATTGGGGCATTCTAGGTAGGTTGGGGATCATCCCAGTGTGGTTCGTTTAATTTTTCGTTGCCATTTGGGTGGATAAATGGGCAAAACGGCATGAACGGGGTATTTTCAGGATAAATCGGAGTGTTATAACCCACGGTTTTGGGGGTGAGATTGGGGTTCGGGCATGCTGTAGGCTGAAAATGGACCGGAGCATCCAGGGAGGTTGGGGATCATCCTAGTGTGGTCCGTTTTATTTCTCGAGGCCATTTGGGTGGACAAACGGGTGAAACTGCGCTAATGGGGCAATTTTGGGCAAACTACGCTATGGGCCAAAAATCAATAGGGGCATGCCAGGGAGGTTGGGATCATCCTAGTGTAGGCCGTTTAATTCTTTTGACCATTTAGATGGATAAACGGGTGTAACGGCATAAACAGGGCATTTTCGGGCCAAATTAGTTTGCTATAGGCCACGGATTTGGGGGTGGGCCTGGGGTCCGGGTGTGCTGTAGGCTAAAAATGGATCGAGGCATGCCATGGAGGTTGGGGATCATCCCAGTGTGGTTCGTTTAATCTTTTATGACCATTTGGTTGGACAAACGGGTGAAATGGCGCGAACGAGGCATTTTTGGGCTAAATCGGTTTGTTACAGCTCACGGTTTCAAGGGTGCACCCGAGTTCCAGGCATGGTGTAGGCTACAAATTGACTGGGGAGTGCCAGGGAGGTTGATGATTATCCCAATATGGTCCATTTAAATTTTTGTGGCCATTTGGTTGGACAAAGGGGCCAAACAACTCGAATGAGGCATTTTCTGGCCAAATCGATGTGGTATAGCCCACGGTTTTGGGGTGGGCTCGGGGTTCGAGAGTTTTGTTTGCCAAAAAGAAACTTGAGCGTGCCAGGGATATTGGGGATCATCCCAGTATGGTTCGTTTAACTTTTTGTGGCCATTTGGGTGGACAAATGGGCAAAATAGCGCGAACAAGGCATTTTCGGGCTAAATTAGTGTGCTATAGCATACGATTTTGGGGGTGGACATGGGGACGAGCGTGTTGTTGGGCCGAAAATCAATCGTTAAGTGCCAGGGAGGTTGGGGATCATCCCAGTGTGGTCCGTTTAATTTTTTTGGGCCATTTGGGTGGACAAATGAATAAAACGGCACGAAGGGGGCATTTTCAAGTCAAATCAGTGTGCTATAGCCCATGGTTTTGGGGGTGGGCTTGGGATCCGGGCGTGTTGTGGTCCAAAAATTGATCGGTGTGTGCCAGGGAGGTTGTGGATTACCCCAGTGTAGTCCATTTAATTTTTCGTGGCCATTTAAGTGGACAAACAGGTGAAACAGCACAAACGGGGCATTTTGGGATTAAATCAATGTGCTTTAGCCATGGTTTGGGGGTGGGATCGAGGTCCGCGTGCTGTGGACAAAAATTGATCGAGGCATTCCAGGGGGTTAAGGATCATCCCAGTGTGGTCCATTTAATGTTTTGTGGCCATTTGGGTGACAAACGGGAAAAATGGTGCAAACGGAGTATTTTCAGGCTAAATCAGTGTGCTTTATCCCACGATTTTGGGGGTGGACCCAGGGTCCAGGCGTGATGTGGACTTAAAATTAACCGAGGCATGCCAGGGAGGTTGGGGATCATCCCTGTGTGGTCGATTTAATTTTCGTGTCCATTTGGGTGGACAAACAGGACAAACGGCATGAATGGGACATTTTTTAGCCAAATCGGTGTGCTACAACCCACAATTTTGGGGGTAGGCCTGGGGTTCGGGTATACTGTGGGCCAAAAATCGACTAGGACATGCCATGGAGGTTGGGGATCCTCCCAGTGTGGTCCGTTTAATTTTTGTGGCCATTTGGGTGGACAAATAGGCAAAACAATGTGGACGGGACATTTTTGGGCCAAATTGGTGTGCTATAGCCCACGATTTCGGGGGTAGACCCTTTTTTCGGTCATTTTATGGGCGAAAAATCTAACAAGGCATGCCATTATCGTCCTACTGTGGTCCGTTTAATTTTTTGTGGCCATTTGGTTGGACAAACGGGCAAAACGGCGCACACAGGGAATTTTTAGGGTAAATCGATGGGTTATAGCCCATGCGTTTAGGGTCTGGGCGTGCTTTGGGTCAAAAGTCAACCAGGGCATGCCCAGGAGATAGGGGATTATCCTAGTGTAGTCCTTTAATATTTCATGGCCATTTGGGTGGACAAACAGGCGAAACAGTGTGAACGGGGCATTTTTGGGCCAAATCGATGCGCTATATACTATGGTTTTGGGGGTGGGCTCGAGGTTCGAGCGTGCTGTGGTCCAAAAATTAATCGGGCCATGCCAGGGAGGTTTTGGATCATCCTATTGTGTTCTATTTAATTATCCGTGGCCATTTGGATGGACAAATGGCCGAAACGGCATGAATGGGGCATTTTTGAGCCAAATTAGTGTGCTATAGCCCACGATTTTAGGGGTGGGACTGGGGTTCCATCGTGATGTTGGTTGATAATCGATTGGGGAGTGACAGGAAGGTTAGGGATCGTCCTAGTGTAGTCCTTTTAAGTTTTTTTTGGCTATTTGGGGGGACAACGGGTGAAACGGCGCAAATGGGGCATTTTTAGGCTACATCGGTGTACTATAGCCCACGGTTTTGGGGGTGGGCTTGGGGTCTAGGCATGTTGTGGGCCAAAAATTAATCGGGGTATTCCAGGGAGGTTGGGCATAGCCCCAGTATGGTTTGTTTAATTTTTCGTAGCCATTTTGGCAGACCACGGGCTAAACAGCACGAATGGGGCTTTTTCGGGATAAATAGTGTGTTATATGGTTTCGGGGGCGGTCCCGGGATCTGGGCGTTCTGTGGGCTAAAAATTGATCGAGGCGTGTCGGGGAGGTTGGGATCATCTAAGTGTGGTCCATTTAATTTTAAGTGGCTATATGGGTGCACAAATGGGCAAAACGGTTCGAACGGAGCGTTGTCGGGCAAATCGGTGTGCTATAACCAACGGTTTTAGGGTTGGGCCAGGGGTCCAGGCATGCTGTGGGACAAATATCGAGCGGGGCGTGCCAGGGAGGTTGAGAATCCTCCCAGTGTGGTCCGTTTAATTTTTCATGGCCATTTGGGTGGACAAATGGGCTAAACAGCGCGAACGGGGTATTTTCAGGCCAAATTGATGTGCTATAGACTACGGTTTTGGAGGTGGGCTAGGGGTTCGGGCATGCTGTGTGTCAAAAATTGACTGGGCATGTCAAGGAGGTTGGGGATCATCCTAGTGTGGTCCGTTTAAATTTTTGTGGCCATTTTGGTTGACAAACAGGAAGAACGATGCGAATAGTGCATTTTAGGCTAAATCGATGAGCTATAGCCCTCGGTTTTGGTGGTGGGCTCGAGGTCCGGGCATACTGTGGGCTAAAAATCAACTAGGTAATTCCAAGAAGGTTGGTATCATCCCAATGTGGTCCATTTTATTTTTTGTGGCCATTTAGGTGGACAAACGGGCGAAACGGCATGAAAAAGGCATTTTCGGGCCAAATCGGTGTGCCATAGCCTATGGTTTTGGGGGTGGGCCCGGGATCCGAGCAAGATGTGGGACGAAAATTTACTGGGTCAACCCACAGAGGTTGTGGATCATCCCGGTATGGTCCGTCTAATTTTTGTGGCCATTTGGGTGGACAAACAGGCGAAACGGCGTGAATGGGGCATTTTTGAGCTAAATCGGTGTGCTATAGCCCACGGTTTTGGGGGTGGACCCTGGGTACAAGTGTGTTGTGGACTGAAAATTGACCGGGGTATGTCAGGGAGTTTAGGGATCATCCCAGTGTGGTTTGTTTACTTTTTTGAGGCCATTTATATGGACAAACGGGCAGAACGATGCGAACGGGGCATATTCGAGCCAAATCGATGCACTATAGCCAACAGTTTTGGGTTTGGGCTCGGGCTTCAGGTGAGATGTGGGCCGATAATCTACCTAGGCGTGTTAGGGTAGTTAGGGATCATCCCAGTATGGTTTGTTTAATTTTTTGTGGCTATTTGGGTGGACAAACGGGCGAAATGGGGCGAACGGAGCATTTTTGGGCAAACTCAGTGTGCTATAGCCTACTGTTTCGGGGTAATGCCAGGTTTTCGGGAGTGTTGTGGGCTAAAAATTGACCAGAACGTGCCAAGGAGGTTGGAGATCATCCCAGAGTGGTCCGTTTTATTTTCCAGCATTATCGATGTGATATACCCTATGATTTTGGGTGTGGGCCCGAGGTCCGGGTGTGTTGTACATCAAAAATTAATCGGGGCATGTCAGGGAGATTGGGGATTATCCCAGTGTGCTCTGTTTGACTTTTCGTGGCCATTTGTGTGAACAAACGGGCGAAACAACACAAACGGGGCATTTTAGGCAAACTGCGCTATGGGCCGAAAATCAATAGGGGCATACCAGGGAGGTTGGGATCGTCCTAGTGTATGCCATTTAATGTTTTTGACCATTTGGATGGACAAACGGGCGTAACGGCACAACGGGGCATTTTCGGGCCAAATTGGTACGGTTTTGGGGCCGGCCTGGGGTCCAAGTGTGCTGTGGGCTGAAAATGGATCGGGGCATGCCAGGGAGGTTGGGGATCATCCCAGTAAGGTACGTTTAATATTTTATGTCCATTTGGTTGGCCAAATAGGTGAAATGGCGCGAATGAGGCATTTTTGGGGTAAATCGGTTTGTTACAGCTCATGGTTTCGAGGGTGCACCCGAGGTCCAGGCGCGGTGTAGGCTGCAAATCGACTGGAGAGTGACAGGGAGGTTAGGGATTATCCCAATATGGTCCATTTAATTTTTCCTGGCATTTGGTTGGGCAAAGGGGCAAAACGGCTCGAATGAAGCATTTTTTGGCTAAATCGATGTGGTATAGCCCACGGTTTTGGGGGTGGGCTCGGGTTTCAAGAGTGTTGTTGGCTGAAAATCAACTCAAGCGTGACAGGACATTGTGGATCATCCCAGTATGGTTCATTTAAATTTTCGTGGCCATTTGGATGGACTAATGGGCAAAACAGAGCCGACGGGGCATTTTTGGGCTAAATTGGTGTGCTATAGCCCACGATTTTGGGGGTGGACATGGGTTCGGGAGTGTTGTTGGGCCGACAATCGATCAGGACGTTCTAGGGAGGTTGTGGATCATCCCAGTGTGGTCCATTTAATTTTTGAGGGCCATTTGGGTGGACAAATGAATAAAACGGCACGAACGAGGCATTTTCAAGTCAAATCAGTGTGCTATAGCCCATGGTTTTGGGGGTGGGCCTGGGATCCGGGCGTGCTGTGGACCAAAAATTAACTGGGGTTTTCCAGGGAGGTTGAGGATTATCCCAGTGTAATCCGTTTAATTTTTCGTGGCCATTTAAGTGGACAAACAGGCGAAACAGCACAAACGGGGCATTTTGGGGTTAAATCGGTGTTCTTTAGCCATGGTTTGCAGGTGGGATCGAGTCCACGTACTGTGGACTAAAATTAATCGAGGCATTCCAGGGGGTTAAGGATCATCCCAGTGTGGTTTGTTTAATGTTTTGTAGCCATTTGGGGGACAAAAGGGAAAAATGGTGTGAAAGGAGTATTTTCAGGCCAAATCGGTGTGCTTTATCCAACGGTTTTGGGGGTGGACCCATGGTCCAGGTGTGCTGTGGACAAAAAATTAACCGAGGCTCTCTAGGGAGGATTGAGGATCATCCCTTTATGGTTGGTTTAATTTTCGTGTCCATTTGGGTGAACAAACAGGTCAAACGACTTGAATGGGACATTTTTTAGCCAAATCGGCGGGCTACAACCCACAATTTTGGGGGTGGGCCTGGGGTCCGGGTATACTGTGGGCCAAAAATCAACTAGGGTGTGCCAGGGAGGTTGGGGATCCTCCCGGTGTGGTCCTCTTAATTTTTGTGGCCATTTGGGTGGACAAATAGGCAAAACAACGTGAACGGAGCATTTTTGGGCCAAATTGGTGTGCTATAGCCCACGGCTTTGGGGGTGGACCCTTTGTTCGGTCATTTTATGGGCCAAAAATCTACCAAGGCCTGCCAGGGAGTTTGGGGATCGTCCCAGTGTGGTCGGTTTAATTTTTTGTGGTCATTTGGTTGGACAAACGTGTAAAACGGCACGAACGGGGAATTTTTAGGTTGAATCGGTGGGCTATAGCCGACGCGTTTAGGGGTGGGCCTAGGGTCTGGGCGTGCTTTAGGTCAAAAATCGACTGGGGCGTGCTCGATAGATAGGGGATCATCCTAGTGTAGTCCTTTAATATTTCATGGCCATTTGGGTGGACAAACAGGCAAAACAGTGTGAACGGGGCATTTTTGGGCCAAATCGGTGCGCTATATGCCATTGTTTTGGGGGTGGGCTCGGGGTTCAGGCGTACTGTAGGCCAATAATCAATCGGGGCATACCAGGGAGGTTGGGGATCATCCGAGTATGGTCTGTTTAATTTTTCGTGGCCATTTGGGTGGACAAACGGGCGAAATGGCATGAACAGAGCATTTTCGAGCCAAATTACTGCGCTATAACCCAC
Organism: Capsicum baccatum var. pendulum; assembly: GCA_030864225.1. NCBI lineage: Eukaryota > Viridiplantae > Streptophyta > Magnoliopsida > Solanales > Solanaceae > Capsicum > Capsicum baccatum. Next base: position 42,630,410 of record CM061555.1, read on the forward strand.
GATTTTGGGGGTGGGCCTGGGGTTTGGTCGTTCTGTGGGCTGATAATCGACCGGGGAGTGCCAGGAAGGTTGGGGATCAACCTAGTGTAGTCCATTTAATTTTTTGTGGCTATTTTGGTGGACAACGGGTGAAACGGCGCACATGGGGCATTTTTAGGCCACATCGGCGTGCTATAGCCCACAGTTTTGTGGGTGGGCTTGGGGTCCGGGCATGTTGTGGGCCAAAAATTGGTCGGAGCATTCTAGGAAGGTTGGGGATAGCCCCAGTATGGTTAGTTTAATTTTTTGTAGCCATTTGAGCTAACCAACGAGCTAAACAACATGAATGGGGCATTTTTGGGATAAATAGTGTCCTATGGCCCATGTTTTTGGGGGCGATCCCGGGATTCGGGCGTTCTGTGTGCCAAAAACTGATCGAGGCATACCAAGGAGTCTGGGATCATTTAAGTGTGGTCCGTTTAATTTTAAGTGGCTATATGGGTGGACAAACGGGAAAAACAGTTTGAACGGAGCGTTGTCGGGCCAGATCGGTGTGCTATAGCCAACGGTTTTAGGGTTGGGCCAGGGGTCCAGGCATACTGTGGGACAAAAATCGAGCGGGGCGTGCCAGGGAGGTTGAGAATCCTTACAATGTGGTCCATTAAATTTTCATGGCCATTTGGGTGGACAAATGGGCTAAACAGCGCGAATGGGGTATTTTCAGGCCAAATCGATGTGCTATAGACTACGATTTTGGGGGTGGGCTAAGGGTTTGGGCATGCTGTGGGTCAAAAATTGACTCGGCATGCCAAGGAGGTTGGGGATCATCCTGGTGTGGTCCGTTTAAATTTTTGTGGCCATTTTGGTGGACAAACAGGAAGAACAATGCGAATAGTGCATTTTGGGCCAAATCGATGGGCTATAGCCCTAGGTTTTTGGGGTGGGCTCGGGGTCCGGGCATACTGTGGCCTGAAAATTGACTAGGTCATTCCAAGGAGGTTGTTATCATCCCAATGTGTTCCGTTTTATTTTTGGTGGCCATTTGGGTGGACAAACGGGTGAAACAGCATGAAAAAGGCATTTTCGGGCCAAATCAGTGTGCCATAGCCTATGGTTTTGGGGGTGGACCCGGGATCCGAGCAAGATGTGGGATGAAAATTGACTGGGACATCCCACGGAGGTTGTGGATCCTTCTGGTATGGTCCGTCTAATTTTTGTGGCCATTTGGGTGGACAAACAGGCGAAACAGCGTGGATGGGGCATTTTTTAGCCAAATCGGTGTGCTATATCCCACGGTTTTGGGGGTGGGCCTTGGGTCCGAGTGTGTTATGGACTGAAAATCGACCGGGGTATGCCGAGGAGTTTAGGGATCATTCCAGTGTGGTCTGTTTACTTTTTCATGGCGATTTAGATGGACAAACGGGCAAAACAATGCAAACGGGGCATATTCGGGCTAAATCGATGCGCTATAGCCCACAGTTTTGGGTTTGGTCTCGGGGTTCGAGTGAGCTGTGGGCCGACAATCTACCTAGGCATGTTAGGGAGGTTAGGGATCATCCCAGTGTGGTTTGTTGAATTTTTCGTGGTTATTTGGGTGGACAAACGGGAGAAATGGGGCGAACGGAGCATTTTTGGGCCAAATTAGTGTGCTATGGCCTACTGTTTTGGGGTTAAGGCCGGGTTTCCGGGCGTGCTGTGGGCTAAAAATTGATCGGGACGTGCCAAGGAGGTTGGGGATCATCCCAGAGTGGTCCGTTTTATTTTCCAGCATAATCGAGGTGATATACCCCATGACTTCGGGGGTGGGCTCGAGGTTCGGGTGTGTTGTACATCAAAAATTGATCGGGGCATGTCAGGGAGGTTGGGGATTATCCCAGTGTGCTCTGTTTGATTTTTGGTGGCCATTTCTGTGAACAAACGAGTGAAACAACACAAATGTGGCATTTTGGGCAAATTGCGCTATGGGTCGAAAATCAATAGGGGCATGCTAGGGAGGTTGGGATCGTCCTAGTGTAGGACATTTAATTTTTTTGACCATTTAAATGGACAAACGGGCGTAACTGCACAAATGGGGCATTTTTGGGCCAAATTAGTGTGCTACAGCCCACGATTTTGTGGGTGGACCTAGGGTCCGGGTGTGCTGTGGGCTGAAAATGGATCGGGGCATGCCATGGAGGTTGGGGATCATCCCAGTGTGGTTTGTTTAATCTTTTATGGCCATTTGGTTGGACAAATGGGTGAAATGATGCGAATGAGGCATTTTTGGGCTAAATAGGTTTGTTACAGCTCACGATTTTGAGGGTGCACCCGAGTTCCAAGCGTGGTGTAGGCTGCAAATTGATTGGGGAGTGCTAGGGGGGTTGGGGATTATCCCAATATAGACCATTTAATTTTTTGTGGCCATTTAGTTGGACAAAGGGGCAAAATAGCTCGAACGAGGCATTTTCTGGCCAAATCGATATGGTATAGCCCACGGTTTTAGGGGTGGGCTCGGGGTTCGAGAGTTTTGTTTCCCAAAAATCAACTCGACTGTGGAAGGGACATTGGGGATCATCCCAGTATGGTTCGTTTAACTTTTTATGGCCATTTGGGTGGACAAATGGGTAAACCAGCGCCAACGGGGCATTTTCGAGCTAAATTGGTGTGCTATAGCCCATGATTTTAGGGATGGGCATGGGGACGGGCATGTTATTGGGCCGACAATCGATTGGGACGTGCTAGGGAGTTTGTGGATCATCCCAGTGTGGTCCGTTTAGTTTTTTTAAGGCCATTTGGGTGGACAAATGAATAAAACGGCACGAACGGGGCATTTTTAAGTCAAATCAGTCTGCTATAGCTTATGGTTTTGGGGGTGGGCCCGGGATCCAGGCGTGCTGTGGACCAAAAATTTATCGGGGTGTGCCAGGGAGGTTGGGGATTGTCCTAGTGTGGTCCGTTTAATTTTTTGTGGCCATTTAAGTTGACAAAAAGGGGAAACAGCACAAACGGGGCGTTTTGGGGTTAAATCGGTGTGCTTTAGCCACAGTTTGGGGGTGGGATCGAGGTCTGTGTACTATGGAAAAAAATTGTTCGAGGCATGCCAGGGGTTAAGGATTATCCCAGTGTTGTCTGTTTAATGTTTTGTGGCCATTTGGGGGACAAACGGGAAAATGGTGTGAAAGGAGTATTTTCAAGCCAAATCGGTGTGCTTTATCCCACGGTTTTTGGGGTGGACCCAGGGTCCAAGCGTGCTGTGGACAAAAAATTAACCGAGGCTTGCCAGGGAGGTTGGGGATCATCCCTGTGTAGTCGGTTTAATTTTTGTGTCCATTTGGGTGGACAAACAGGCCAAACGGCATAAATGGGACATCTTTTAGCCGAATCGGTGTGCTACAACCCACAATTTTGAGGGTGGGCCTGGGGTCCGAGTATACTGTGGGCCACAAATTAACTAGGGCATGGCAGGGAGGTTGGTGATCCTCCCGGTGTGGTCTGTTTAATTTTTGTGGCCATTTGGGTGGACAAATAGGCGAAACGACGTGAACGGGGCATTTTTGGGCCACGTTGGTGTGCTATAGCCTATGGTTTCGGGGGTGGACCCTTTGTTCAGTCATTTTATAGGCCAAAAATCTACCAAGGCATGCCAGGGAGTTTGGGGATCATCCCAGTGTGGTCCATTTAATTTTTTGTGGCCATTTGGTTGGACAAACGGGCAAAACGGCGTGAACGGGAAATTTTTGGGCTAAATTGATGGGCTATAGCCCACGCGTTTAGGGGTGGGCCTAGGGTCTGGGCGTGCTTTGGGTCAAAAATCGATCGGGGCATGCCCGGGAGATAGGGGATCATCCTAGTATAGTCCTTTAATATTTCATAGCCATTCGGGTGGACAAACAGGCGAAACAGTGTGAATGGGGCATTTTTGGGCCAAATTGGTGCGCTATATGCCATGGTTTTTGGGGTGGGCTCAGGGTTCGGGCGTGCTGTGGGCCAAAAATTAATCGGGGTGTGCCAGGGAGGTTAGGGGTCATCCTAGTGTGGTCTTTTTAATCTTTCGTGGCCATTTGGGTGGACAATCGGGCGAAACGGCACGAACGGAGCATTTTCGAGCCAAATTGGTATGCAATAGCCTACAATTTTAGGGGTGGGCCCGAGTGTTCTGTGGGTTGAAAATCTATAGAGGCATGCCAGGGAGGTTGGAGATCATCTCAATGTGGTCCATTTAATTTTTCATGGCTATTTGAGTGGATAAACTAGCAAACCAGCACGAACGGGGCAGTTTTAGGCTAAATTGATATGCTATCACCTACGGTTTTGGGGGTGGGACTGGGGTCCGAGGGTGCTTTGGGCCAAAAATTGATCGGGGCATTCTAGGTAGGTTGGGGGTCATCCCTGTATGGTTTTTTTAATTTTTCGTTGCCATTTGGGTGGATAAACGGGCAAAACGGCATGAATGGGGTATTTTCAGGCCAAATCGGAGTGCTATAGCCCATTGTTTTGGGGGTGAGATTGGGGTTCGGGGGTGCTGTAGGCTAAAAATTAACCGGAGCATCCAGGGAGGTTGGGGATCATCCTAGTGTGGTCCATTTTATTTTTCGTGGCCATTTGGGTGGACAAACGGGTGAAACTGCGCTAATGGGGCAATTTTAGGCAAACTGCGCTATGGGCCGAAAATCAATAGGGGCATGCCAGGGAGGTTGGGATCGTCCTAGTGTAGGCCGTTTAATTCTTTTGACCAGTTAGATGGATAAACGGGTGTAACGGCATAAACGGGGCATTTTTGGGCCAAATTGGTTCGCTATAGGCCTCGGATTTAGGGGTGGGCCTGGGGTCCGGGTGTACTGTGGGCTGAAAATGGATCGGGGCATGCCATGGAGGTTGGGGATCATCCCAGTGTGGTTCGTTTAATCTTTTATGGCCATTTGGTTGGACAAACGGGTGAAATGGTGCGAACGAGGCATTTTTAGGCTAAATCGATTTGTTACAGCTCACAGTTTCGAGGGTGCACCCGAGGTCCTGGCGTGGTGTAGGCTGCAAATCTACTGGAGAGTGACAGGGAGGTTGGGGATTATCCCAATATGGTCGATTTAATTTTTATGGCCATTTGGTTGGACAAAGGGGCAAAATAGCTCGAACGAGGCATTTTCTGGCCAAATCAATGTGGTATAGCCCACGGTTTTGGGGTGGGCTCGGGGTTCGAGAGTGTTGTTTTTCAAAAATCAACTCGAGCATGCCAGGGACATTGGGTATCATCCCAGTATGGTTCGATTAACTTTTCGTGGCTATTTGGGTGGACAAATAGCACGAACGAGGCATTTTCGGGCTAAATTAGTGTGCTATAGCCCACGATTTTGGGGTGGACATAGGGCCGAGCGTGTTGTTGGGCCGAAAATCAATCGGTACGTGATAGGGAGGTTGGGGATCATCCCAGTGTGGTTCGTTTAATTTTTTAGGGCCATTTGGGTGGACAAATGAATAAAACGGCACAAACAGGGCATTTTTAAGTCAAATCAGTGTGCTATAGCCCATGGTTTTGGGGGTGGGCCCGGGATCCGGGCGTGCTGTGGACCAAAAATTCACCGGGATATGCCAGGGAGGTTGGGAATTTTCCCAGTATGGTTCGTTTAATTTTTTGTAGCCATTTAAGTGGACAAACAGGCGAAACAGCACAAAGGGGGCGTTTTGGGGCTAAATCGGTGTGCTTTAGCCAGGGTTTGGGGGTGGGATCGAGGTCCGTGTACTATGAAAAAAAATTGATCGAGGCATGCCAGGGGGTTAAGGATCATCCCAGTGTGGTCTGTTTAATGTTTTGTGGACATTTGGGGGACAAACGGGAAAAATAGTGCGAACGGAGTATTTTTAGGACAAATCGGTGTGCTTTATCCCACGATTTTGTGGGTGGACCCAGGGTCCAGGAGTTCTGTGGACAAAAATTAACCGAGGCTTGCCAGGTAGATTGGGGATCATCCCTGTGTGGTCGGTTTAATTTTCGTGTCCATTTGGGGGGACAAACAGGCCAAACGGCATAAATGGGACATCTTTTAGCCAAATCGGTGTGCTACAACCCACAATTTTGAGGGTGGGCCTGGGGTCCGAGTATACTGTGGGATATAAATCAACTAGGGCATGCTAGGGAGGTTGGGTATCCTCCCGGTGTGGTCTGTTTAATTTTTGTGGCCATTTGGGTGGACAAATAGGCAAAATGACGTGAACGGGGCAGTTTTGGGCCAAATTGGTGTTCTATATCCCACGGTTTCAGGGGTGGACCCTTTGTTTAGTCATTTTATAGGCCAAAAATCTACCAAGGCATGCCAGGGAGTTTAGGGATCCTACCAATGTGGTCCATTTAATTTTTTGTGGCCATTTAGTTGGACAAACGGACAAAACGACGCAAACAGGAAATTTTTGGGCTAAATCCGTGGGCTAAATCCCACGTGTTTAGGGGTGGGCTCAGGGCCTGGGCGTGCTTTGGGTCAAAAATCGACCGGGGTGTGCCCGGGAGATAGGGGATCATCCTAGTGTAGTCCTTTAATATTTCATTGCCATTCGGGTGGACAAACAGGCGAAACAGTGTGAGCGGGGCATTTTTGGGCCAAATTGGTGCGCTATATGCCATGGTTTTGGGGGTGGGCTCGGGGTTTGGGCATGTTGTGGTCCAAAAGTCATTCGAGGCATGCCAGGGATATTAGGGATCATCCTAGTGTAGTCTGTTTAATTTTTCATGGCCATTTGGGTGGATAAATAGGCGAAATGGCACGAACGGAGCATTTTCGAACCAAATTGGTGTGCAATAGCCCACGATTTTAGGGGTGGGCCTAGGGTTTGGTCATTCTGTGGGACGATAATCGATCAGGGAGTGCCAGGAAGGTTAGAGATCGTTCTAGTATAGTCCGTTTAATTTTTTGTGGTTAATTGGGTGTACAACGGGCAAAACAGCGCAAATGGGGCATTTTTAGGCCACATCGGTGTGCTATAGCCCACGATTTTAGGGGTGGGCTTGGGGTCCAGGCATGTTGTGGGCCAAAAATTGATCGGGGCATTCTAGGGAGATTGGGGATAGCCCTAGTATGGTTTGTTTAATTTTTTGTATCCATTTGGGCTAACCAAAGGGCTAAACAACATGAATGGGGCATTTTTGGGATAAATAGTGCCCTATGGCCCATGTTTTAGGGGGCGGTCCCGGGATCCGGGCGTTCTGTGTGCCAAAAATTGATCGAGGCATACCGAGGAGGCTGGGATCATCTAAGTGTGGTCCGTTTAATTTTAAGTGGCTATATGGGTGGACAAACGAGCAAAACGGTTCGAACGGAGCATTGTCGGGCTAGATCGGTGTGCTATAGCCAACGATTTTAGGGTTGGGCCAGGGGTCCAGGGATGCTGTGGGACAAAAATCGAGCGGGGCGTGCTAGGGAGGTTGAGAATCCTCACAATGTGGTTCATTTAATTTTCATGGCCATTTGGGTGGACAAATGGGCTAAACAGCGGAATGGGGTATTTTCAGGCCAAATCGATGTGCTATAGACTACGATTTTGGGGGTGGGCTAAGGGTTTGGGCATGTTGTGGGTCAAAAATTGACTCGGCATGCCAAGGATGTTGGGGATCATTCTGATGTGGCTCGTTTAAATTTTTATGGCCTTTTTGGTGGACAAACAGGAAAAACGACATGAATAGTGCATTTTGGGCCAAATCGATGGGATATAACCCTCGGTTTTGGGGGTGGGCTCGGGGTTCGGGCATACTGTGGACTGAAAATCGACTAGGTCATTCCAAGGAGGTTGGGATCATCCCAGTGTGGTCCATTTTATTTTTCATGGCCATTTGGGAGGACAAACGGGCGAAACGGCATAAAAGAGGCATTTTCAGGCCAAATCGGTGTGCCATAGCCTATGGTTTTGGGCGTAGGCCCAGGATTCGAGCAAGATTTAGGACAAAAATTGACTGGGGCATCCCACAGAGGTTGTGTTTCCTTTTGGTATGGTCCATCTAATTTTTGTGGCCATTTGGGTGGACAAACAAGCGAATTGGTTTAATATTTTTGATCGTTTGGATGGACAAACAGGCGTAACGGAGCAAATGGGGCATTTTTGGGCCAAATTGGTTTGCTATAGCCTATGGTTTTGGGGGTGGCCCCAGGGTCCGGGCGTGCTATAGGCCAAAAATTAACCGAGGCATGCCAAGGAGGTTGGAGTTCTTCCCAGTATGGTCCTTTTAATTTTTCATGGCCATTTGGGTGGACAAACGGGCAAAACGGTGCGAACGAGGCATTTTTGGGCTAAATCGGTGTGCTATAGCCCACGATTTTGGGGTTGGGCCCGGGGTCTGGGCATACTATTGGCCGAAAATCGAATGGGGCATGTAGGGCAGGTTGGGGATCATACCAGTGTGGTCCATTTAATTTTTCATAGCCATTTGGGTGGACAAACGGGTGAAACAACGCGAACGGGGCATTTTCGAGCAAAATTGATGTGCTATCGCTTAACGTTTTGGGGGTGGGCCTGGGGTCCGGGTATGCAGTGTGCCTAAAATCGACCGAGCTTTTTAGGGAGTTTGGGGATCGTCCTTGTGTGGTCTCTATAATTCTTCGTGGCCATTTGGGGTGTACAAAAGCACAGAAAGGGGCATTTTAAGGCAAAATTGGTGTGCCATAGCCCACAGTTTTGGGGGTTGGCTCGGGGTCCAGGCATACTGTAGCCGAATATTGACCGGAGCATGCCAGGGAGGTTAGGGATCCTCCCAGTATGGTTCCTTTAGCTTTTTGTGGCCATTTGGGTGGACAAACGAGTGAAATAGTGCTAACGGGATATTTTCTGGCCAAATTGGTATGCTATAGCCCATAGTTTTGGGTCCGGGCGTACTGTAGGCTAAAAATCCATTGGGGCATGCCAGGGAGGTTGGGGATCGTCCCAATATGTTCTGTTTAATTTTTTACGGCCATTTGGGTGGACAAAAAGGAAAACTGCACGAACGAGGCAATTTCGGTCCAAATCGATGTGCTATAGCCCACGACTTTGGGTGTGGGCTTAGAGTTTTTTAGCCAAATTAGTGTGATATAGCCTACGATTTTGGGGGTAGGCTAAAGGTCCGAGCATGATGTGGGTCAAAACACGACTGGGGTATGCCAGGGAGGTTGGTGATCATCTCGGTGGGGTTTATTTAATTTTTTGTGGCTATTTGGGTGGACAAACGCTCAAAACGGGGAGTTTTCGGGCCAAATTGGTGGGTTATAGCCCTTAGTTTTGGGGGTGGGCCTTGGGTCTGGGCGTGCTGTGCGCTAAAAATCGATTAAGGCATTCCAGGGAGGTTGGGGATCATCCCAGTATTATTTGGGCCAAATAAGTGTGCTATAGCCTATGATTTTAGGGATGGACCTGGGGTCCGGGTATGTTGTATGGCAAAAATTGATCGGGATTGCCAGGGAGGTTGGGGATCGTCCTAGTGTAGTCCGTTTAATTTTTCGTGGCTATTTGGGTGGACAAATGAGCAAAATGGTGCGAACGAGGCATTTTCAGGTAGAATAGGTGTGCTATAGCCCACGATATTAGGGCTGGGCCGTGGTTCAAGCGTGTTGTAGGCCAAAAATCGATCAGGGCATGCCAGGGAGGTTGGATCATCCCAGTATGGTCTGTTTAATTTTTATGGCCATTTGGTTAGAAAAACGGGCAAAGCGGCACGAATGGGGAATTTTTTGGCCAAATTGATGTGCTTTATCCCATGGTTTCAGGGTGGGCCCGGAGTTCGGGTGTGCTGTGGGCCAAAAATCGATCGGGGTGTGCCAGGGAGGTTGAAGATAGTCCCAGGTTGTTCTGTTTTATTTTTTGTGGCCATTTGGGTGGACAAACGGGTAAAGCAACCTGAATGAGGCATTTTTGGGCCAAATCGGTATGCTATAGCCCACGATTTTCAAGGGTGGTCCTAGGGTTTGGGTGTGCTGTTGGCTAAAAATCAACCGCGGTGTGCCAAGGAGGTTGGAGATCATCCCAGTGTGGTCCGTTTAATTTTTCGTGGCCATTTGGGTTGGCAAACAGGCGAAACTGCGTGAATGGGATGTTTTCAGGTTAAATCGATGTGCTATAGCCCACGGTTTTGAGGGTGGGCCCAGGGTCCGAGCTTGCTATGGGCCGAAAATCAATCGAGGCATGCCAGGGAGGTTGGGGATTATCCCAGTGTGGTCCTTTTAATTTTTTGTGGCCATTTGAGTGGACAAACGGGCGAACGATGTGAACGAGGCATTTTTGGGCAATATTGATGTTCTATAGCCCACGGTTTTGGGGTTGGGCCCGGGGTATGGGCGTCTTGTAGGCCAAAAATCGATCGGGGCATGCCGGGCAGGTTGGGGATCATCCTAATGTGGTCCGTCTAATTTTTTGTAGTCATTTGGATGAACAAACGGACAAAATGACACGAACGGGGCCTTTTTGGGAAAAATTGGTGTGCTATAGCTCATGGTTTTGGGGGTGGGCCCGGGGTTTGGGCATGTTGTGTACCTATAATTGATCGAGCGTGTCAAGGAAGTTGGTGATTGTTCATGTGTGGTCCGTTTAATTTTTCGTGCCCATTTGGGGCAAAACGATGCGAATGGGGGTATTTTTGGGCCAAATCGATGTGCTATAACCCATAGTTTTAGGGGTGGGCCTAGAGTTCGGGTATACTGTAGGTCTAAAATCGATCGAGGTATGTTAGGGAGGTTGGGGATCATTCTAGTATGGTTCATTTAATTTTTTGTGGCCATTTGGGTGGACAAACGGGAGAAATGGTGAGAACAAGATATTTTTAGGCCGAATCGGTGTGCTATAGCCCATAGTTTCAGGGGTGGGCCTGGGGTCCGGGAGTTCTGTGGGCCGAACGGGGAAAACTACACGAATGAGATTTTTGGGCCAAATCGGTAAGCTATAGCCCACGGTTTTGGGGGTGGGCTTGGGGTTCAGGCATATTGTGGGCCAAAAGTTGACCAGGGTGCCAGGGAGTTTGGGGATCATCCCAGCGTGGTCCATTTAATTTTTAGTGGCCATTTGGGTGGTCAAATAGGCAAAACAGCACAAACGGGGCATTTTTGAGATAAATTGATGTGCTATAGCCCACGGTTTCAACGGTGGGCCGAGAGTCCGGGCTTGCTCTTGGTTGAAAATTGATCGAGGCATGCCAGAGAGGTTGAAGATCGTCCCAATATGGTCCGTTTAATTTTGTGGCCATTTGGATGGACAAACGGGTGAAACGGTGCAAATAGGGCATTTTTGGGACAAATTGGTATGCTATAGCCTATGGATTCGAGGGTGACCCCAGGGTCCGGGCGTGCTATAGGCCAAAAATTGACCGAGGCATGCCAAGGAGGTTGGAGTTCATCCCAGTATGGTCCTTTTAATTTTTCATGGTCATTTGGGTGGACAAACAGACGAAATGGCGTGAATGAGGCATTTTCGGGCTAAATTAGTGGGCTATAGCCCATGATTTTGGGGGTGGACCCAGGATCCGGGGGTGGTGTGGGTCAAAAATTGACTAGGGTGTTCCCGGGAGGTTGGGTATCATCCTGGTATGGTCGATTTAATTTTTGTGGACATTTTGGCAGACAAAATGGCAAAACACCAGGAACGGGGCATTTTCGGGACAAATTGGTATGCTATAGCCCACGAATTTGGCGGTGAACCAAGGGTCTAAGTGTGTTGTGGGCTAAAAATTGACCGGGGCATGCCAGGGAGGTTGGGGATCATCCCAGTATGGTCTGTTTAATTTTTTGTGGCCATTTGGTTGGACAGACGGGCTAAACGACGCAAATGGGGAATTTTCGGGCCAAATTGGTGTGCTAAAGCCCTTGGTTACGGGGGTAGGCCTAGATTCCTGGGGTGTTGTGGGCCGTAAATCGACTGGAGAATGCCAGGGAGGTTGGGTATCGTCCCAGTATGGTCCGTTCAATTTTTTATGGCCATTTGGATGGACAAACAAGAAAAACGACGCAAACGAGGAATATTCAGGCCAAATCGATGTGTTTTGGCCAACAGTTTAAAGGGTGGGCCCAAGGTCCGGGAGTTCTGTGGGTCAAAAATCGACTTGAGCGTTCCAAGGAGGTTGGGTATCATCCTAGTGTGGTCCGTTTAATTTTTGGAGGCTATTTGGGTAGACAAACGGGCGAAACGGCGCGAACAAGGTATTTTCAAGAAAAATTGGTGTGCTACAGCCTATGGTTTCGGGGTGGGCCCGGCGTTTGGGCGTAATGTGGGTCAAAAATCAATCGAGGCATGCCAGGGAGGTTGGGGATCATCCCAGTGTGATCCTTTTAATTTTTCGTGGCCATTTAGGTGGACAAATAGGTGAAACGACACAAATGGGACATTTTCGGGCCAAATCGGCGTGCAACAGCCCACGATTTTGAGGGTGGGCTCGAATTTTGAGTGTACTATTGGCCAAAAATACATCGAGTCATGGAAGGGAGGTTGGGGATCATCCAAGTATGGTTCGTTTAATTTTTCATGGCCATTAAGGTGGACAAAAGGACAAAACGACATGAACGAAGCATTTTTGGGCTAAATCGGTGTACTATAGCACACGGTTTTGGGGTTAGGACCGGTGTCCAGTCGTGCTGTGGACTAAAAATCAACGAAGGCGTGCCAGGGAGATTAGGGATTGTCCCAATATGGTCCGTTTAATTTTTCGTGGCCATTTGGGTGGACAAACGGGGGAAACAGCGCGAACGGGGAATTTTTAGGCCAAATTGGTGTGCTATAGCCCACGGTTTTAGGGGTGGGCCTGGGGTTCGAGCGTGGTGTGAGCTAAAAATCAATCGGGGAATACCAGGGAGGTTGGATATCATTCGAGTATGGTCCGTTTAATATTTCGTGGCCATATGGGTGGACAAACGGGCGAAACAATGCGAATGAAGGATTTTTAGGCCAAACTGGTGTGCTATAGCCCACGATTTTGGGGGTGGGTCCGAGCGTGCTGTAGGCCAAAAATTGACTGGGAAGTGACAAGGAGGTTGGGGATCATCCCAGTATGGTCCGTTTAATTTTTCATGGCCATTTGAGTGGAAAAAAAGGCAAAACGCTGTGAACAAGATATTTTCAGGCTAAATTAGTGTGCTACAGCCCACGATTTCGGGGGTGAGCCTGAGGTCCGGGCGTGCTATGAGCCAAAAATTGATCGGGGTATGCCAGTGAGGTTAGAGATCATCCCATTCTGGTCTTTTTAATTTTTGATGGTTATTTGGGTGGAAAACGGGCGTAACGGTGCGAATAGGCCATTTTCGGGCCAAATTTGTGTGTTATAGCCCACAGTTTCGGGGGTGAGCTCGGGGTCCGGGCGTGTTGTGGGACAAAAATTGACCTAGACATGCCAGGGCTATTGTGGATCATCCCATTATGGTCCGTTTAAAGTTTCATGGTCATTTGGGTGGACGAACGGACAAAACGGTGGGAACAGAGCATTTTTGGGCTAAATCAGTGTGCTATAGCCCATGGTTTTGGGAGTGAGCCCAGGGTCCAAAGGTGGTGGGGCCTAAAATCAACCAGGGTATTCCAGGGAGGTTGGAGATCATTCCAGTATGGTCCTTTTAATTTTTTGTGGCCATTTGGGAGGTCAAATGGGCAAAATAGTGTGAACGGGTCATTTTCGGGGCAAATCGGTGTGCGATAGCCCACGGTTTTGGGGGTGTGCCCGGGGTCCAGGCGTGCTGTGGGCCAAAAATCAATGGGGCATGCCAGGGAAGTTGGGAATCATCCCAATGTGGTCTGTTTATTTTTTCATGGTCATTTGGATAGACAAACAGGCAAAACGGAGCGAACGGGGCATTTTTGCGCCAAATCAGTGTGCTATAGCCCATGGTTTTTGGGTAGGGCTGAGGTCCAGGAATGTTGGGGGCCAAAAATTGATCGGTGCATGCCAGGGAGGGTGGGGATATTTCCAGTATGGTCTGTTTAATTTTGTAGCCATTTGGGTGAAGAAACGGGCGAAACAACGCGAAAGGGGAATTTTCAGGACAAATAAGGGTGCTATAGCCTATGATTTTAGGGATGGGCCCGGGGTCCGGGCATCCTGTATGGCAAAAATTGATTGGGGATTTCCAGGGAGGTTGGGGATAGTCCTAGTGTAGTCCGTTTAATTTTTTGTGGCAATTTGGGTGGACAAAAGAGCAAAACGGTGCGAACGAGGCATTTTTAGGTAGAATCGGTTCAAGTGTATTGTAGGCCAAAAATTGATCATGGCGTGCCAGGGAGGTTGGGATCATCCCAGTATGGCCCGTTTAATTTTTTATGGCCATTTGGTTGGAAAAACGGGCAGAACGATGCGAATGGGGATCCCATAACTCCGGCTAATAGAATTAGCCGCTCATGATTTGATGAATGAAATACAAAGTTGAATTCATGATACTAAGGATAAACTTATGAACGGATGAAAAGCAACAAGTAGTTTCTTCAATTTAATCTCGAAAATAGGGATCCACAAATAGTTGATAAGTGTTGAAGAAAATAAAACTCTCAAAATTCAAAAGAGAACTCTTGAATAAACCCTAAAAGATGATATTTATACTAAAGCCTAATTAAGGAAATAAAATAGCAAATTCAATGAATTCTCGAATTAGGTAACACCCAAGATGACGTTGTGTCAAGAGTCTTACGCCCTATCAAGGATGGCATCAGACTTGCTCCAGTTTCTTTAATTCTCTGCCTTAGGCTGACAATGACTCTGACGCCGCATCAAGGATCTAATGGCATATCACCAACGTCGTCAGATGTATTCTCCTATCGTTGATTTTTTGCCTAAGGCTGATGCCATTATTGACGTCTTATCACCAAATTGACGCCACGTCACAAACGTCGTCAGAATTACTTTTCAGATCCAACTCCCTGGTTAAGGCTGACGCTACTTCTGATAGGCTATCACAAGGCTGATGACTTATCACGGATGTCGTCAGCTATGTTTTCATTTCTTTTGCTTAGATTTTTAACTCTTTTGCTCCATTGTCGTTTATTTTCATTCCTTCAGCCTTTTACTGTAATATCATGAACAAACAGGTCAAAACAACAAAGAGTTGCTTCAGAATTCACAATTATTTTGAGCTAAAAAACATTAAATGTGTTATCGTTTGCTCACACATTAACACCCTCAACTTAAAACAATTTTTTGTCCTCAAGCAACAAACTAACTAAGAGAATACAATATTCAATAGTCAACAACCATTTTAACTCAAAACTCAGTTACCACCTCTAAGGTTAACCAATTTAAACTACTGTGTATCTTATTGAAAAGCAGCAATATAACACAAAGGATTCCATCCATGGCATCAACTAAGTACCAACAATCATGCTTATATCAATATGACACTACCCAAACAAGTAAGTCACCTAGCAACATACTAGTGTGCCCTCACAACAAAGAATTTCCCATTTTTCTCTCATAATAGAAATCAAAGTATCAATATGGGGATCATCACAAAAACACTCACTCTCAGAATGAGGTTCAAATCAATGTATGTCAAATACCATATGCTTGCCCTTATCTTCATTACCAAAGTGTCTAGATAGGCAAGCTAGGATCACTATAGGTCTTTCTTAGGCTTGTAACGTAGGCTAAGGGCTGGTATGACATTATACGGCATTTAGAGTGACTAACCTCCTTGGCACTACTTTAACTTGTGGGGTCCACTTATTAACTTCTTTTTCTCTCTTTTTCTTCTCTTCTTTTTCTCTTTTCTTGATTACACATTCAGAATTGGTGGTTCTTTCTTCCTATTCAAACAAATTTCTTTTCTTCGTCTTTTTCACCAACACCCAACTTTCTATTTCTTTTTCACTTATTCTTTTTCTTTTACTCTACCCTTCTTCATACCCAATTTACATCACGCACCCCTATGATAGCCACCCTCAACTTAGGTTGTTTGCCTAAGTCAAGATGCACAGTGTCCAAGGAGGACCAGGGCCAAAACAGGTTCATTATGATCTAAAAGAGAATATGATATGTATTATAGAAAGAAACGGTTAATTTAGGCTCAAAACAGGGATCAAGTGGTAACATGTACACAGGGAAGGTCATTTTAGGTTAAAAAGAGACTCAATTCAAAAATGGCCTATGATCCTTTCCTAACCCCTATCTTTCAACTAAGGTAAGACGAACCGAGAAAGTTCTGGATTTGACAGTACAAAGGGAACTCAGTAAAGATCTCACACACATAAGGCACACAAGCATATCACTATCTACTACCTATCTGGTTCAAGCAATTTTTCAGCAGTGGTTATTAAGCACTAGACTAATGCCCTAACTGGATGCATAGTGGTCACACCTATATGCAATTCACTCAGTCATGCAAGACAAACCATTGGAGAGATGTTCAAAATCACAAAATAAGTAAACTTCCTACAGTACTTACACTACTCATAGTTAGTTACAGAATAGGCTACAACAACATGCTACCCTACACCCTCAATTTAAAATCAAAACAAAACAAAACTAAGGGCTAAGGTATACCTGGAGACAATCAAGTCTCAAATCATGGGTCCTTGACCCTGCATCAGTGTCATCCTCATCAGGAGCTTCTCTCTGCTCTGGTATAGCTGCTCTCCTAGACAAGGCTCCTATATCCCTCACTCATAGTGCTTCATCCCATTTCCTATTGTCCTCTAGGAACGCTTGCATTGCCTTTTTCAGATTCGCTTTCTCCTATTCTATTAGCTCATCATCTGCCTGTAATGTCTTCTCTGCCTTCTTCTTCTTCTTTACTTTTTTCTTGGCTTTGCTCTCATTCTCATCATTCTCTTATCTCTTTCTCTTACCTTTTTCAGCTTCTTTGTTTTTTTCTTTTTTACTGGCTCCACAGTGAGATCAAGGATTGAGGGTTCATCCTTAGATTCTTCAGTTGCCTGCCCTGTAGGCATCATAAACTGGTGTTGTTGTAATACCACCACATCAGCCTTTACCTTATCTAGGGTCACTCTGAATTCAGCAAGATCTACTCCAGTCAATTCCTGTGGCCTTGCATTAAAACGGTTCTCCAGATCCATCACCCGTGAAGGCAATGTAGCAAAAGGCTCAAGAGAAGCCTTAATTCTCTTATCTACAGCAGCGGCAAACTAGTTAGCAAAGATATGTAGCTGTGTCTCACACCATTTAGCCTGTTTGGCCACTTTTTTTATATCAATGGGTTGGGTTGTAATTCCTGCTGGTGTCTAGGAGCTGAAGGGCCTGGCTCATTTTCAGGTACTGACCGTGCCTGTACTGAAGAGGTTGGTGGTGCAGCCTCAGAGTCTTGAAGCTCCACTTCAGGTGCTGAACTAGGACCTGTAACTGATGTGTTTACCTCAACCCTCACTCCTCTATCAAGTGTCAGCCTCGGCTGATTTTCATCATAGAGAATAAGGTTGTGGGTCTTAGTGGTGTATATCGTATCATTAATCCATGCTATTTTTGGTACCCTTGCCTCTATGCATAACCTGGTGATCAAACAAGGGAATGGGTAAGCGGTGTCAGACCTTGTTACCCAAATCTTAATCTCTTTAGCAATGATATCTCCGAAGTACAGCTTAAGGTTGGCCATAAGACATGCAACCAATACAGCTCGATCATCTTCAAGAATGTTATCTTCGCCAGTTGGCATCAAATGGGTGCGTACAACACCCCACCATAACTTTGCCTCTTGAGTTAAAGAAGTTTTGTAAATCCACTCACTAGGTCTGGTCAGCCATAACGGATCTCCTTGCGCTATTAGTATAGATAACCAAGGACGCTGGTTATCCTTACTCTTCAATTGATGGTAGAATGCTGGATTTATGACCTGAGGAATGAAGTTGGGTCTAAGTAGAAATCTATTGATAGTCATGTTAGAAATATATATATTTAGCCCACGAACTGGAACTCTGGTTAGCAAAGGCTTGTCTGCTGTGGTCTCTCCATTCTTGTACATACTCTCTAATCTAGCCTGGTAGTTCGCATAGAACTCCCAGACTAATGTAGGACAAAACGAATTTCCTCCCTTAGCAGTCCATCCTAGCCCATAGTTTCTGAACTTTTACTCAATTGTAGGATGCCCTTTCAATCCTGTGATGATGACTCTCTTTTCTAAAAAAATTGGTCGTCTAGCAGATTTTCTTTTTGTTCTGATCAGACCTTTGAGGAAGATGTCCTCTGCTTTAGGGATCTACCATCTAGCATTCTCTTGAACCTCGAGATTCTTGCATTTTATCAAAGTTCCCTGAGCTGAAGGTTCCTTCTCAACTTGATTCTCAGACGAGGGAGTTTCTGAGGATGGTTCCTCAGAATCAGATTTGTCAGACTCAGTATGTACTGCCTCAGGTTCTTCAGATTCAGCCTTCTCAGACTCAGGCTAGTCGAACTCATTTTTCTTAGAACCCTCTTGCTCAGAAGATTCACTCTCAGCTGGAATGGTGGTCTTAGTATCATCGCTATCCATCACCTTAATAGGTTTAGGTGGAGGAGGTGCCTTTGGACTTGATTTCTTTCTCTTCCACCTGAGCAGTGGTTCTTCATCTTCATAATTAGAGTCTTCATCAATAGGCTTTCGAACCACTTTGAGCTTGCCAGCTTTCTTTGGAGTGTTAGGATTCTTGCCTTTTGGTGCCATTTCAGTGCTCCTGTGATATCAAGAAAACATTCAGTACTCAGTATTAAGAACACAGACATTTCATTTGAATTCAGTAAAAGAAGGTTTTGATAGTGCATTATCAACATACTGTGATGACATGGCTAATAAGGCGTCACAGTTATAATAGCCTATCATCTTTGTCGTCAGCTCTAAATAGAACTGAATTTTCTTTTCTCCGGCTAGTGACGACATTTTTTATATGGCGTCACGTTTGTGATAGCCTATTAGTGATGTCGTCAGTTCAGATTTTCGGCCCAACTCAATTTTCATTCTTAATTTAGGGACCAAATTTTCCTTAGAATCACATGGAAATTTCACTCATTAAACTAGGGTTATAATTTTTTTTTTGCAATTCAAGCACAATTTCAACCCTAAGTTCTGATTTTCATAGTAATGGCACACTCAACTTAACTTATTCTTGCCACTGAAAAGAAGAGTAAATATGGGCTTAAGAACATACCTGATGATCAACTTTGACTTGCTTATATGAGAGAGAGAAGAAAATATAAGAGATTGATTTTGAATTTCTTTGCAATCCCACAACTATCAGGAAGGTTGTTTCCTTATTCACTTGAGAGTATTTTGAAAGGAAGTCAATATCCTAACTACGGTAAGAAATAACAAAAGAAGGAAATAAAACTTAAAGAAGGAAACTAACAAAAATCGGGAACTTGAAAGGTTTTGTATCTGGGCCGGGTCAAATTTTAACTAAATTGGGCCCAGATTTTCAAATATAGGGTAATGGATGACGAAAACTTGTGATAAGCCATCATAAATGTGATAGCTTATCAAGGAGGTCGTCAGACTTAACAGAGAAGGTCTCAACCTTTGGTCTTTCTGACGACATTGGTGATAACCCATCACAGTTGTGATAGCCTATCACGAATGTTGTCAAGACCACTTGGCTTGCTTTCTTCAGTTTTTACCTTGACCTTTTTATACCTTTTCAGCTCCTTCCGATTACTACCTAAATGAATAAAAACAAAATGCATGAAAATAAAATTTTGGATTGCCTCCCAATAGTGCCTGATTTAATGTCGCGGCACGACTTGGTCATCTTGACTACTTAGACTTCGTCAAGATACCATATCGATACCTTATTACCATTTTCCTGGAATAAACCCACAACCAAGAAGATATTCATCTCCTCCAACTACTTCATAGAAGGATGCATTTTGAATCTGGCCTCCTTTTTTCCATACCTGAACTTTAGCTCATTGAACTCCATATCAACCAATACTCTTCACGTGGATAATAGTGGTCTACCCAAAATGATGGGTACCTCAAAATCAACATCACAATCCAATATCACAAAATCTGCAGGCAGAATAAAGTCATCCACTTTTACTGGCACATCATGCAATATACTAACTGGTCATTTCACCGATCTGTCTGCCATCACAAAACACATCGTTGTGGGGGTAGGTTTCCCTAATCCAAGATTCTTGTAGATATCAAGTGGCATCAGATTAATACTTGCTCCTAAGTCACATAAAGCTTTGGTAAACTTCATGGACCCAATTGTGCACGGTATAGTAAATGCTCTAGGGTCAGGCTTTTTCTGCACTAAGGATTGTAAAGAAACAGCACTACAATGGTGGATGTTGTCCATCGGATCACAGCTTACCTTCTGTTTCTTTATTAACAATTCCTTCATAAATTTAGCATAGTTTGTCATTTGCTCAAGTGCCTCAATCAATGGCACATTCACTGTCAGTTGTTTCAGTATTGCCATGAATTTGCTAAATTTTTTTTTATCTATATTCTTCTTCAATCTCTGAGGAAAGGGAGGTGGTGGTCTTGGCATTTCTTTTAATACCACTTGCCCTTCATTTTTGTCTTCTTTCTTCAAAATATCAACAAAACCATCCAGCTTCTCAGACTCTACTGGATTGCTTCCGTCTGGTTCATCGAAACTTACCTTATTCTCCACAGCTTTGCCCATAGAAGGGCCAGATAATATCTTACCACTTCAATTAGTAATTGTCATACAAGAGCCATCAGTTCATGGGTTCTGAACTATATCACTAGGTAAAGTATCAACGTTTTTCTGGTTCAGAGTAGCAGAAAGTTGGCTCATCTGTTGCTCCGACTGCTTAATAGAAGAAGAGTGTGATCTAACCAACTGACTGAGGGTAGAAAACTCACTCTTTATAGTAGTTACCCCCGAGTTGGTAGCTTCAACTCCCTTTAACATCTTTTCCATCATGTCCTCCATGGACATCTTGCCAGAACTAGTTGTTGTAGTATCCCGACTTCCAGGAGGAACATACAAACCACTCCTGTCATTATTATTCCTCCAGTGTCCCTGCTCCCTATCTTTATAATCAGACTTGTCATAGAAAGTCTGACCTTGGTTCCCTTGGCTATTGCCTCGGAAACCCCCCTGATTACTCACATAGTTTGCCTCCGCATCAGTACCTGCAAAAATAGTACCCTAAGATTCCACAGCTTTAACCATTTCAGTCTTGCTGGATAGCAAGTATTTGGCCAGCAATTCCATCTGCGTCTTCGAATGGGCCATGTCCTTATCTTTCTCCCCATCCCGTCTACGTTTCTCCACAGTTATACTACCAGCAACAGTCGGGATAGCCACTACAGAATCCCTAGTATGCCAAGCCCGACTCTGTTTGGTCATTCTGTTCAGCATGTCAGAAGCATCTAGAAAAGAGAGGTCAATGAACGAACCACCTGCAGCGTTTTCAACAATTGGCTTTGTCACAGAGTTGAAAGCTCTGTACAAAGTCTCCATCAAGAACAAGTCTATCATGTTGTGGTTCGGACATTGTACAAATTTCTTCTTAAATCTTTCCCAGGTTTTGTGCAATGCTTCAGTTGGGAGCTGTCTGAAGTTACTAATTTCATCCCTAACTGTACCCTTCTGGAGGGTGGAAAGAACCATTCTAGGAATGCATCTTTCAACTGTCTCTAGTTGGTTATAGAATCAGGCTCTAGTTCGTTCAACTACATTGTTGCCTCTCCAGACAGAGACAACGGAAACAACCTCAACCTGATTGCATTTTGTCTTACTCCCAAATTATCAAAGAATTTGTAAATAGTGATGAAGTTCACGAAATGCATGTTCGGATCATCACCAACCAAGCCTCCAAATAACCCTTTCAGATTCAGGAGTTGGATCATGGTACTTGTTATACTGAATTTTGCACCTGGTGCCAACGGTGAAGGTGATGATAGGCGAATTTACACGCCTATATCAATATATTTTGCCCATATTTTAGCCTAGTTTTGAGAACAAATTATATATTTCATGCACTTTTAGTCCTTTTTCCTATAAATGAGCTAATGAACATGATTAGTAAAGTTTCAGGTATAAATGATGCAAAATTCAGCATTTTATGGCTTACTTGACGCAAAAGAAAGCTCACGAAGGAAGGAAAGGGAGTTTACACGCCTAAGGACCAAAACTGCTGCATGGAAAATCTGTCCCGGGCTAAAACAGCATTTCTGAAGACTTTGGGGACCTGGACCAAAACTGCTGCATGAAAAATCTGTCCCGGGCTAAAACAGCATTACTGAAGACTTTGGGGACTTACAGACACAAAGCTGGATTTTGACAATGATACATTAACCTAGTACAATTGGGTTATGTATTTCATTAGTTTATTTGGATTAGGAGAATGTTACATTAACCTAGTACAAATGGGTTAAGTATTTCCTTAGTTTAGTAGGATTTGGTTATTTATTTCATTAGCATAGTAGGAGTAGGATAGGAGTATTATAAATACCCTATCATGCTAGAGATTTTTAATCAAGTCCTCCCTTAGTGGAGAGACACATTCTACTTCTCAATTACAACTCTTCTAATCTTTCCATTAATTCTATTCTTCTTATATTCTTAAATTCCACAACAAGAGAATCGTTACCAAGCCAAGGAAACACGCCACACGCCTATCACTTGACCTACACGCCATTACGCCATATTGTGATATAATAACAATGTCAATCGTGATCTCCTTCGCATTCATGGGTAACTAAACCTCTCTGTTGGGGTTATGGAAGCCGAATGAGATACTATATATTGTTGTGAGTTTGTGAGTTCATGACACGTATATTGCTTATATCATTATTCTCTTCATCTTAATCTACATTCTTTGCGGTTGCAAACGCAAGAATACGCCAGTCTAACATTTAACTTGTTCGAGAGAAAGGTTATTTGTCTGGAAAAGAGATAATGTCAAGGTAGTAGGACACCCTTTCCTATTAAAAAGCTAGTGTCGTAACTGGACTAACCTCTTGGAGAATTTGTACCGTTAGACACGCTTTAAGCTCGAGAGAGTTAAAGTGAAATAGTCCTTGTTGAGGTCGAGAGACGCTTGGATTTACCATCGAATACAATTCTCTATAAGCAGTTGCATGTCAGAATTCTACACACTCATAGCCAATAGAGACGTATACCTCAGAAGGTGGACATAACCCCAACGTTTCAATTCTCATTGTTTACAACTAACGTAACAATCTCTCTCTTTTTACTTTATTATTTTCAGCTTTTGCTTACATTACTTGCACGACATTACAATCCCCCCTTTTTACGAGACTTGCACCAAAAGTTTAGTAATTTTGCTTACTTGTTGGCCAAGCTATTCCCTGTGGGATCGACACCCAACCCAGGTTGGGTTCTATATTTGCTAACGACCGTTTTACACTCCTACGAGAGCTGTAGATTGAGCGTTATCAAAAATTGGCGCCGTTGCCGGGGAATACGAGTGTCAATCAAGTTCGTGATAATTACTAGACCCTTTGGTCAAAGATTCTCGTACTTTTACTTTTAGTTTTTGTTTTTGTTTACTGCAGGTTTTTGCTTTAGTGCATGCCCCATACTAGAAGTTCTGGTCAACCGTTATTACCAATCAATCCTGAACCACAATGAATTAGAAGAATGGAAGCACAAGCTGAAATCGACAGGATGGCTGCTCAACACGAGCAAGCAAGATTAGCCGCCCTTGCTGCTGCTCAAGTCCAACAACAAAATATTGATAATCCTGGGCGAGCAACAAACCCTGACGATGAGGATTTAGGTGACGACGAGTTAATACACCCAAGGCATGTCACTGAAACTGCAACACCTGCCAACCGAAGAGGTCGACAAGCTCGGTTTAGGTATGATCGCCAACCTATGCAGCCAGCTTTCGACGATGATGATGATGATCTTGATGGTACCGGAGCCACTGGGGCCATAATTCCACCACCATTAGCGCCCGGAGCCAAGTTCAACATCACAAGCACCATGATTCAGTTATTGCAACTCAAGGGATTATTTGGTGGACTAGCAGGCGATGATCCGAATATGCATCTCATCAACTTTATTTCTACATGCAAGTCTTTTGACAATCCTGGTGTTGGTCAGAATGCTATTCGATTACGTTTATTTCCATTGTCTCTGTCTGGGGAGGCAACTCTATGGTTGAATGGGCTGACTCCTGATTCTATTACTAATTGGAGACAATTGAAAGACGCTTTCCTAGAAAGATTCTTTCCGTCATCCAAAAGAGCACAGTTGAGAGATGAGATCATAAATTTTTGACAGCTTCCCTCTGAAGCTCTTCATGAAACATGAGAGAGGTTCAAGACAAAACTAGCGAGATGCCCAAACCATCACATGACTAATGTTCACCTCATGGAGATCTTGTATAGAGCCTTGAATTCAATAACTAAACCAGTGGTGGACAACGCAGCTGGAGGTTCTTTCATGGACCTCACCTTTGGTCAAGCAAGCAATATGCTAGATCGTATGACGAAACAAAGTAGAGCTTGGCATACCAGGGATTCTGAGGTAGCAAGCCCCACTTTATCTATTGGCATGACTGCAGACCAACGAAGAAGAGAAGAAGAATGTGATCAAGATATGGCGCACATGAAAACCCAAATGGATCTTCTTACAAAGCATCTATTAGGGAAGACTGAAAAAGTGAAAGCGATTGCGTAAAAAGGAAGAGACGAATCTGATTCGGAAGAGGAGGCCAACTACTTGAACAATCAGGGGGGTTTTCGAGGGAATACCCAAGGAAACCAAGGTCGGAACTATTATGATAAATCTGGAAACAAAGACCAAGGTAGTTGGAAGAACAAGAATGAAAAGAGTGGTTTGTACGTTCCCCCTGGCAGACGTGATACCACCATATCTAATTCTGGAAGTATGGAAGAAATGATGGCTAAATTATTGAAAGGAGTGGAAGCAACGAGCGCGGGAGTTACGGAGGTAATTAATGATTTGTCCGCCATGAAACAATTAGTAGATTCACATTCCACTTCAATTAGACAACTAGAGCAGCAATTCAGTCAACTTTCAGCAGCACTCAACCAAAGAAAGGCCGGCACTTTACCTAGCGATACTGTGCAAAACCCAAGGAATGATGGGTCATGCATGGCCATCACTACCAGAAGTGGTAAGGTGCTGGAAACTCTAGAAAAAGGAAAGCAAGTTATTGACGAAGTTGCGGACATGGATGACAACGCAAAAGGAGAAGATGCCGCAGCTACTACTCCTGACGTCAACAACGCCACATCCAGCACTGTGCAGCCTGAAAAATTGGGAAAACGGAAGCAAGAGGAGAAGAAAACTGTGGATTATACCCACCACCACCTTTTTCCCAAATATTGAAGAAGGTGGTGGATGACACTAAGTTTAGCAAATTTATGACTATGCTCAAGCAGCTGACCATTAATGTTCCATTGGTGGAGGCACTTGAACAAATGCCTGGGTATGCAAAATTTATGAAGGATCTCTTGACAAATAAGTGGGCAGCAAGTTATGACTTGGCGGATAATGTTCATCATTGTAGTGCAATCGCTACAAGGTCGTTAGTTCAAAAGAAGGCAGATCTTGGAGCTTTCACTATTCCTTGCACAATTGGCTCATTTGATTTTGCCAAGGCATTGTGCGATCTAGGTGCTAGCATCAATTTGATGCCACTATCCATCTACAAGAAGTTGGGGCTAGGCGATCCGACACCAACCAATATGAGGCTCGTGATGTCTGATAGGTCGGTAAAACGACTTGTGGGTATCTTGAATGATGTGTTGATGAAAGTTTCTTCATTCATCTTTCCTGCAGACTTCGTTATTCTGGATTGTAAGGAGGATTCTGAAGTTCCCATCATCTTGGGACGTCCATTCCTTGCAACTGGAAGTGTGCTTATTGACATGAAAGATAATGAGCTTTTGTTTCGAATTAATGACGAAGTGGTACGGTTTGATATATGCAAAACAATGAAGCAGCCCAGCGATATGAATGAGTTATCTCTAGCTGATGTTCATCATGAGGATACGAAAGCATTATCTATAGAGAAACAACCTACTGTTGAGCCATTGTCTGCTGTGCAACTGAAAGTTGAGCATGAATATAATGAAGGTTATGAAGAACTTATGAGTGCTCTAATAGAAATAGAGCCTTATACTCCTAAGCAACCAGATTGTGATCTCAAGAATCAACCAAAAGCGAAGACTCCCTTTGACGAGCCACCAATGCTAGAATCGCAAGAGCTTCCCAATTATCTAAGGTATGTGTTCTTGGAAAGTAGAAATATACTTCCGGAGAGTACAGATGATTTAAGTGAATAGCACGTAGAAGCTCTCATCTCTGCTCTGAAGAGATACAAGAGAGCTATGGGTTGGACTATTGATGATATAATTGGAGATTCTCCGGGAAAATGTAAGAGCCATCTTGAAGAAGATCGCATGCCCACAGGTAAGCCTCATTGTCGTCTAAATCCTTTCAGAAAATGATCCATCACTTATCTCGATGAAGTCTAAGTACTCAAGATTACTATGTCGAGCCACGATAATAAATAAGGTGCTAGATGGGAGGCAACCCATCGTTCTAATTGTTTTCGTTTGGTTTTGAGCAAAAATAGGTGCAAGAAGTATTCAACGAGGAGATTGATTTCAATTGACGATTTGGATGCATTGTATGGTAAAGATGGTAAGTTAGGAATAGTGATGCATAAGGCTATGGATTGAGCATCTCTCATGCCCAAATAGGCATCGAGGAAGGCTAGGCCTTGGAAAAACTAGGCCACGAACGATGCACAACCTATCCTATAGCCTAAGGTCTCGGAATCTAGTGTGCTATACACTATGCGCCGCCTATTCCTAGGTATGCTTTTGACTATGCGCCGCCTATGCTATGGCATTTGGTCTCAGTATCTCATATGCCATAGACTATGCGGCGCATATGTCTACAAATGCCATAGACTATGCGGCGCATATGTCCCATTATGCTATAGACAATGCGCCGCATATGTCATGTCTATGCCAAGCATTATGCGTCGCATATGTGGTATTTTTGTCTCCAAAACCGATTGTAAATGGGTCAAAACCCGACCCATTCTCTTCCTATATAAAGGGGACTTAGTTTTACAACACAACCACACTAAAAATTGACCTAAGGGCGCCGCATATACATCCAAATCCTCTCAAAATTTTCTTCTTTTGCTCTTCCAATTCACAAAACCATCTCCACAAGCTTCAAGCAAGTAAGTACTCTCTTATTCTTCATTTATTTCTCGTAAGTACTACGTTGCTATGTCTAGAATGAATTGCTAAATCGTATAAGATTGTTGGTGATGTTTATGTGTTCGGATAGTTGATACAAAATCATGTGAGTGAACATATACGTAGGAAAATCTTGACTTGTTTTCGACTTGAATTTGGTTTCAATAGCATTGTTATGGTATTTACGGAATTACTATGGCTATAAACATTGCTTAAGATTGTTGTTTGTATACTTACATGTTAGACTATCTCGGCCATCGGGATAAGACTTATAGTGCCTACCGACATAAGAGGTTGTGATTGTTGTAAGAATAACTATTCCATGTGGTAACCCCTATGTAGTAGTGTTGCTATATCTACCATGAAAGTAGTCCAATGGCTGCAAGTAAGTGATGCATTGCTGATTTTCTTGTCGAAATACAATCCTAAAACGTATGTCGACGAAATCTGAGTAATCGACCACTTTCGATTCACTAATTTGTGTTAACAAAACTAAGTGTGGGGTGGTACCCCTACTGCTTATGTATAGATTGTATCCATTGAGATTATTCTACCATTAACACTATTTCAAGTCTCAGGTACAATGGCACCTAAAGAGAGACAAGGCAAGGAGAAGGCTACCACTTCCCAAAAGGGCAAGAAAAGAGGCCGCAAGGAGCAAGGAGAACCCTCCCCGCTGCAAACACCTTGACTCACGCTTGGAATTAAGTGGGATACTTATGAGGAACTTCTAAGGATGACGACTTTGATGATGATTCCAATGCAAGGGGTATGACCCCAGACATAGAGGATAAGTCCGACCAACCAGGTTCCTCGTATTTATTTTCCACTGAGGACAGTGTCCCGACTAAGTGTGGGGTGGTGGTATTGCATGCTATACTTCTCTATTCGCATCTATGTTTGTTTGCTTTTGTTTCATTTTTGTTTCGTTTTGTTTTTTTAGTAGTTAAAATTTTTTTTTTAGCTTCGCATGAAATTATTTTGATGGGCAGCATGAGATTATAACAAGAGTATGTGCTACAATTGTGACTATTGAGACGTTTAGGCTCCAGTTGTGACTCATTATGTGATATTGTGTGGTTCAATTCCTTCACTTGCTGGGTCAAGAGTCTATATTACCTCCAATAAAGTCGACCATGTGCCTTGTGTGTGTGAGATTAATAGTATCTTCTATGTTTGTGGCTGATGCTAGAACTTGCCTGGTCTGTATGCAAAGCGAAAATAAGGAGTGTAAGTTAGGATATGATTTAGGCATTTCTTTGGCAACCTATATTTGTTTACCTTCAGTTTTACCTACCCATGAACATCACCCTAGTTAAACCCTTTTGAGCCTTTAGCCTATTTCTTTGACAACCTTGCATGCAAGCCTAATCCATTTTCTTTCAAGACCGTAATTTGATCCAAATTACTAAGTGCTTTAAAGTGAAAAAGTCATGTGACAACAAAAGAGGAAATTGGGTGAGTATGATGCTATAAATTGTAATGGTGCTTGAATGTGTTATGAAAAAGAAAGTGCTATCATAAGAGGTATGTTGTGAAAAGAAAAAGGAAAAGAAAGCTGAAAAGTGAGTTGTGCTTAAAATTGAAAAACAAAAAAAACAGAACAAGGGTGGTAGAATAAAAGAAAGAAAGGTTGAAAGAAAAAAGTGTCAATGATACAAAGTGATGTATTAAAGCGCTTAGGAACCTAGTCACTATTCTTGGCCAAAATAGTCCTACCCGTCCCTTAGCCTACATTACAACCATCAAAAGACCTACTTGATCCTAATCTTAACATTCTGACATTTAGTAGAGTACTACACTAAGGGCAAGCCTATGGTCATCAGTTGCTACATATGAATTCTTTGTGAGAGCGAGAGCAAGGATATTGTTGATACCCATGTTTGAAAAATATGCTATACTTGTGAGTGATTATGGGTAATATATTGTGAGACACACACGGTTGATGAGTTTTGGATAGTTGTATATGATTCCTTGTACCTTAACGTTTGCATGCGAGTTGACCACCATCACGAGTCTATGCAAGAGGTTAAACTGTTTCTACTTATAATCGGGAAGTACTCTTTATTGATAATCGTTGTGCTTGTCTTGACGAATGTTTTGTGATTACTGTGAAACCTTAAGTCGACGCTTAGAAGGACAAGATATTTCGTTCGAGGACGAACAAAGCTTCAAGTGTGGGGTGTTGATGATAGGCGAATTTACACGCCTATATCAATATATTTTGCCCATATTTTAGCCTAGTTTTGAGAACAAATTATATATTTCATGCACTTTTAGTCCTTTTTCCTATAAACGAGCTAACGAACATGATTAGTAAAGTTTCAGGTATAAATGATGCAAAATTCAGCATTTTATGGCTTACTTGACGCAAAAGAAAGCTCACGAAGGAAGGAAAGGGAGTTTACACGCCTAAGGACCAAAACTGCTGCATGGAAAATCTGTCCCGGGCTAAAACAGCATTTCTGAAGACTTTGGGGACCTGGACCAAAATTGCTGCATGAAAAATCTGTCCCGGGCTAAAACAGCATTACTGAAGACTTTGGGGACTTACAGACACAAAGCTGGATTTTGACAATGATACATTAACCTAGTACAATTGGGTTATGTATTTCATTAGTTTATTTGGATTAGGAGAATGTTACATTAACCTAGTACAAATGGGTTAAGTATTTCCTTAGTTTAGTAGGATTTGGTTATTTATTTCATTAGCATAGTAGGAGTAGGATAGGAGTATTATAAATACCCTATCATGCTAGATATTTTTAATTAAGTCCTCCCTTAGTGGAGAGACACATTCTACTTCTCAATTACAACTCTTCTAATCTTTCCATTAATTCTATTCTTCTTATATTCTTAAATTCCACAACAAGAGAATCGTTACCAAGACAAGGAAACACGCCACACGCCTATCACTTGACCTACACGCCATTACGCCATATTGTGATATAATAACAATGTCAATCGTGATCTCCTTCGCATTCATGGGTAACTAAACCTCTCTGTTGGGGTTATGGAAGCCGAATGAGATACTATATATTGCTGTGAGTTTGTGAGTTCATGACACGTATATTGCTTATATCATTATTCTCTTCATCTTAATCTACATTCTTTGCGGTTGCAAACGCAAGAATTCGCCAGTCTAACATTTAACTTGTTCGAGAGAAAGGTTATTTGTCTGGAAAAGAGATAATGTCAAGGTAGTAGGACACCCTTTCCTATTAAAAAGCTAGTGCCGTAAATGGACTAACCTCTTGGAGAATTCGTACCGTTAGACACGCTTTAAGCTCGAGAGAGTTAAAGTGAAATAGTCCTTGTTGAGGTCGAGAGACGCTTGGATTTACCATCGAATACAATTCTCTATAAGCAGTTGCATGTCAGAATTCTACACACTCATAGCCAATAGAGACGTATACCTCAGAAGGTGGACATAACCCCAACGCTTCAATTCTCATTGTTTACAACTAACGTAACAATCTCTCTTTTTTTACTTTATTATTTTCAGCTTTTGTTTACATTACTTGCACGACATTACAATCCCCCCTTTTTACGAGACTTGCACCAAAAGTTTAGTAATTTTGCTTACTTGTTGGCCAAGCTATTCCCTGTGGGATCGACACCCAACCCAGGTTGGGTTCTATATTTGCTAACGACCGCTTTACACTCCTACGAGAGCTGTAGATTGAGCGTTATCAGAAGGAATGATAGCACCTATTGCACCAGCACTATCCATTCCTTCATCATCTTCATCAGCCTCATATTGAATGGGCTGTTGACCATATCTTCCTCGAACTGGACAATTTCAATTGACGTTTCGCTGCACTGGTGTAGCAACTTGCTCAGCTCTCCTTGGGTTTTGATGTTTTAGCAATTCCTCATCACCGAAGTATTTATCATCAGGGTTCTGGTGACGTGATTGTTGACCTAAATTCTACACATTCACCTGAGCCCTGGCCAAAACAGCTAGTCTTTTTGCTTCCTGTTGTTCCACCATTCTCCCTGTCAGCTAAGGTTTCGGGTTGATTGGTAATAGTGGTTCTTCGGAACTTCTTGTTTTTGGCATAAACAACATAGTACCTAAAATAAACAAAAACAAAAACTAAATATAAATCAAGGAAACTTAACTATCAGCAAATTTTCTCGCACAAACTTTTAGTCTACAACCGTATTCCCCTGCAACGGCGTCATTTTTTATAACGCTCAAATTACACTCTTGAATGGGCTTAAGCGATCATTGTCAATATAAATCCAAATAGGTTGGCGTCGAAACTCACATAAAATAGGGTGTGAACTTTAATTTGTTTACTAAATACTTTACTGGTAGTTTAATGTTTCCGAAAATGGGGGTTTAAGTTTCACAGAGAGTTAATTGTCACTTTGAATATTTTAGTGTTTGTAATCAATCTAAATGGGAAACCAGAGTTATGCTCACTATGGATTTTGGGAATTGATAGATACTAGGTAATGCTTGAGATTCTTAAATTTAGTAGAAACAGTAGAATATCCCTAACGACGATACTATTTGACTTATCTCTCGACCTTACCAGACAATTTATTATCTAATTCTTTCGAACTTAGATAACTTATCTATTTCCAATAGGATTTCATCTCAGGTAGATTAATCCAGTTACGACATTAATCATTAAACATAAGGTTGGTAGCTTTCGAGTCCCTGTTGATAATTCACGACCATAAGTTTATTTATCTGTTAGAAAGAAACAAAACCTAAGGCATAACCTAATGTTTGCAACCTATAGGTTTAAGTTAAAACAACGGAATTTCAAGACGTCCTACTACTCTTTGAATCCTTTAAATACCTAGCATCATATCAAACCCTAATCCATGGATCCCATATCTCCGGCTAACACTTTCTGCACTCAACAAAAGAAGAGTACAGGGTAGTATTAGTACAAACCACTATGTACATATCATAGTCCAACTCAATTCAACAGCATGTACACAACATAAATCAAATAACAAGTAGACAGGCATCGTCACATAAAAAATATTCAGTAAATCAACAATACAACAATAACAGGTCAAATAGTGCTCACAAACAAGTCACATAATCATCAAGAGTATCAATCATACTGTAAACATTCACAGAATCAACACAAATATGTACACACATGCTATGAGACTTATTTTTCCCAAATATTGTACCGTTGTGGTACCCGATCTAACATATAGGTATCCGTACAGGCGTGGTACCCAATCCAATATATACATATCCGTGCCGGTGTGGTATCCGATCCAACATATACATATTCGTACTGGCGTGGTACCTGATCCAACATATACATATCCGTACCGGCGTGGTATCCGATCCAACATATACATATATGTATTGGTGTGGTACCCGATCCAACATATACATATCCGTACCGGTGTGGTATCCGATCCAACATATACATACCGACATGGTACCCGATCCAACATATACATATCCGTACCGGCGTGGTACCTGATCCAACATATACATATCTGTACCGGCATGGTACCCGATCCAACATAAATATATTCGTACCGGCGTGGTACCCAATCTAACATAAATATATCTGTACCGGTGTGGTACCCGATCTAACATATACAAGTATTATTAATATCAGTTTGCACCACCTCACAGCATACAACACAATGTATCAAGTTTACAAGTACACTTAAAGTCATAAGATAATTCCATCAAGTAAATTTTCAATAAACATTTATACACGCATCAACAATCAAAACATCAACAATTTCTAGCATGTTAGAATACCAATCGACAAGTATTCAATTTAGGAACATACACACAATTAAGTTGAGTCTAAACTTCAATTAAATTGTAACCTACCTTAACCAACGAATCCAAATGTAGCTAGTCCAGAAGCACTTTGCCCTTGCTCAAAGTTTTGAAACGCTAAAAAGTTATCCCAATATATAATCTCCATAGGAATACGAATCTAATAAAACCCATTTTGTAAATTCTTATTCTAAAAATTCAAGACCTAAAACCTAAATGTCATCTTATTATAAATAATAACTACTTGATAATTTTTTAAAATCACAAACTAAAGATGGAGGAAGTTTCACTGACGAATTCCGTACCAACTTATGCGTGACTGTGATTACTAACTACCGTAGCAATATAATAAAAATTTAAACCTTCCACTTTATCAAAATTATTCACCCATTCTATCATTATGGTTCAGTAGTGGTAATCATTAGATTATCATTTACTAATTCCTAAACAATACTCTATATTAATAGCGCCAAAACTGTAAATCCCATGTAAATATGAAAATACCATTACATTCTATTCTGCATGCCAATCTATGAAGAATCATTATAAAAATTATATATATACTATTTCCATTACCAAATAATTATAAATATAGCATTGCACCTATTAATTTACTTGAAATAATCCGAGAGAGATAGAGACTCCCACCCATCAAAACTAAAATGCTAAACTGTAACCTCCTAATATCTGATGATGTTACTATTATAAATGATAAACCCTAACCACTTAATTTCATCTTTATATCAACCACATAAGTAAATAAATTAATATTTTGAACCACTAATTTATTATTAAATAATTATTTAAAATATCCAAAACTTTTAAAAATACTCCAAATTAGTTTTGAGCTTCATAGAAATAAATTAAATTTATAAATCGACTAAAAAAAAAGTAAATTTCAAACCTATTAAAATATCAAAATTCTAAATCAAGGTCGTCTTAATAAAAAGTTGACCGTGATCAAACTTAACTTTATTAAAGCTCAAGAACCTAAGTAATGACTCAAATCACTTTTCAACACTTCAAGAATTGATACTACTCATTCCGTGAATCATTCACGTACACCAACTACGGGAAGAGCTAAAATAGGAAATATGAGAAAATTTCAAAAACGATCGAGAGGGTCGTTACACATAGATTACATATAAATACGCTATCAAATTTAAAAAGTAGAGATATTATTATATATTAGTTGCTTCGTACCCCTCATAGATCAGAAATAACATTTATTTCTTTCGTGATTTTTTTGCCTTTTTGTCCTCTCATTTATCCATTTATTTAATTTAAATAAAATCTTTAACAACTCTTACTCATCAATTTAAAGAAGAAACTACCAATCCTTAAAGTCATTAGAAAAAAGTAATGGGCAATTAACATACCCCTTCACCCTTCCCGTGAAAATTCAAAAGACATTTTATTGATTTCATATTTTTATATATATCAAGGGAAAATATGACAAAAAGTTGAAATATGAAAAAATAAAATCAAAGAGTTTAATTAACTAAAGAACAAATCATCAATAATATGAAAACTAAGAAGCAACACAACATTACATATTAATTTACTAATTAAATGAAATAATTTTTTTTATTATCTTTATATTAATCGAATCTATGTCTTTGTGTTAATTATTTTTAAATTTTATTATATGTTTTGATTCTTTTTATTTTTACTATACATAAGACGCTAATTATTTCCCAAAAAATTTACTAAGGCAGTCCAATAAATAAAATAATACAAATGATATAGATTATTTAAAATAAATATGTAAATTAATTCATGTGAGATTTTAGTCTTTCTTAACAACAAAAATAAAAAATCTTTTTTCTCCTATTTTTAAGATATTAACACACATTAATAAAAACTCATCAAAGGGGAGGGGAGAAGAAACATGAACATGACGTTTAAAATATTTTATAAAATTTCTTAAAATTTAAATATAAACTAAACTGATAAAAAGGAAGTAAAAAAAAAAGATAAATTAATTTTCGCATTTGTATGTATAGAAATGAAAGCAAGATATTTGTGATTTTATAAAGTGCTCGAGTGGCAAGGTCAATTCATATTTTATAAAATTAAAATATATGATATAGTCTTATTAATTTACCTTCTCAATCAAATTCAATATTATTTATAAATATATTAATAAAGCTTAAATGGATTAAAACATCTAAAACCTTAAAATGAAATGAAAAATGACAATAAATATTAAGAAGAAAAAAGTAAATAAAGAAGAAGTAGAAAATGAAAATGAAAATGAATATTCTAGAAGAAGTAGAAAGTGAAAATGAATATTCAACAATTTAATAGGTAATTATTATTTATAGAATGATTTAACACAATAATAAGTAGTTAGCGTTATTGATAATAATTTTGCAACTTGTAAGTAGCATTTTTTTTTAGGATATATGAATGACTTGACTTCTTCAAGGTGATATATATATATATAATATTTATTTATTGGAAAACTTTATAACATATCTTCTTAGTCATCACTAAAATGTAAAGAATTGATCATTGTGATTAACTTCCATGACTATTTCTAAGATTTTTACTATTAAAATCTTTTATCAATTCTTCTTGTCGTAATCATGAAAACTTATCTGAATTTGAACTTTGTTGACATATCACAATCATAAAGAAGTGAGAATAGGAATAATTTTTTATTAAACACAAATAACACCAATAATCAAACTTCAACTATTCTAAAATTAAATCAATAAAAAGATTGTACCTTGACTTTGCTCCTCATGTTCATTTCCACCAATCCTGATAACAAACAGACAAAAATATGTATCATATCATCAAAAGATACTACTCTAATATGTTACCAGATTAAAAAAAAAAAAAAAGATACTACTCTAATAATCATCATAATTATATTATAAGAAGAAAAAATAATAAAGAAGAAGTAGAAAATGAAAATTAGCAATCAACAATTTCATAGATGATTGTTATTTATTGGATGACTAATTAACTAGTATATGAATTAAGTAAATAGAAGTTAAAAAGACATGTAATTTAAGTTGAGAATATTAATAAATTGAGATTTCTTATAACTCATTAGATATAATTATTGTAATAAATATGATAGTGTTTCAATTAGTAAATAAATTGATTAACTAAAAATGAATGGAAAAAATTCAAAAAATAAGAAAAAGGATAAATAAGTTCCTTGACCAAAGAGAGGTGCCACATCATCTTGCCTATAACTCGTTTTTTATATATTATATATAGATTATGATCATTTACTAGAAATTAATATCTTAATGTTAGGTTATAAACCAAATAAATTTATAGCTATGTATGTGCATGTAGATTCAAATATATTTTATCTATTTATTGTTTTTTCAATAGTTGTGTGAAGTGCGTATATGATGTGACATTTCTTTATCATGTTTTTGAATTTTTTCTATTATGATTTTTTTTATTTTTTTCTATTTTTTTTTACAGTTATTTTATTTTTATATATTTATCTTCATATCTCACCTCTTCATCTTCATAACTATATGCTTACTTAATGATATTGTAATGACCCGAGACTACCCCCTAGTCATTACATAATGCTCATAACCCCGAAGGACCACAAGCTAACTCTTTTTCTGATAACTGTACCTAAACAAAACATAATATCTGAAAATAAAAGTGAAAAACAGGCAGAAAAAAGCCATAAGGTTCAACACATCTAAAAATACTTGAAACAGAAAACTGAATACCGATACATCTGTTCGAAAAGCCTCTAACTATCTGAACTGTGGAGTTGATGGGACATGTTCCCAACTAACTCCGTCAACTGAAAATAAACAAAATATGATGCGATAATAGTATACTAAGGATCATCCTCGAATGAAGAGGACCCACTTCTACATCTACTGCTGCTGACTGGGACTGAACTGCTGAGGGTACTCAGGGTCTCGTGCTTCTGAACCTATGGTGTCAAATAAAACACCATAGTGCAAATGCGTCAATATGTAGGAATGTACTGTGTATGTAGATGAGGTAAGGCTAAATGCAAGGGCTTATGCATGCACAATTACTAACTGAATAATCATGAGAGTACCGAACGAGAACACACACATGAATGCACAAACCATAATCACAACCATCACAACTCTAAATACTGAAACTCAGATACCACTTTACTGTCATTTGAACTCACTATTAACACTGAGATACTGAATTACTAAATTATCTGGTACTGATAACTGAGTACTGAAGCAAAGATCAGACTTATCTAATGAATGATCTTGACATCTGAGGTTACTAAAACTGATTATCTGAATATACTCACATCAATGATTGAATCCTGAGCTCACTGCTCTCGACTAACTAGATCGAAGATCAACCTCTCTAATAGATAATTTTGGAATCTATTATCGATTATAAGAAAATAATCATGTCCGAATCTGACAACAAGAATACTCAACATAATATGAGACTAAGATTAAGCCTATCTGATGGATGATCTCTAAATATGGTAACAAGAATACTCAACTGAATCTGAGATTGAGATCAAGCCAATCTGACGGATGATCTCTAGATATGGTAAAAGAAAATACTCAACTGAATCTAAGACTAAGATCAAGCCTATCTGATGGATGATCTCTAGATATGGTAACAAAAAAACTCAACTGAATCTGAGACTGAGATCAAGCCTATCTGACGGATGATCTCTAGATATGTATAATGAATAACTGCATATGAGACCAAGCTTATCTGATGAATGGTCCATGAATCACTGAAACCATTCGAGTTCCTCACTGAGATAGCCGACTATACCTCACATTCCTGATTTTTTAAGATTGATACTAAAAATGCAAGTATGGTAAGTAGTTACTTAACTGATATGCCCCGACCTCCCACTGGTAGGGTCCAACCTATAACCCTAACTGGAAGGGTGTCAATAATATGCCATGGGTAAAGACCTATCTGGTCAAGCCTCTCTGACGGATGACCCTCACAGAAAGTCAGTCTAAGGCAATATAATAGTCAAACCTCTCTCTACGGGTGACAAGCTCTACTAATGGTGAATCATGCATCTTGCACTGGCTACGCAGTTTTGGAGTTTAGGGATTACTTGTAACGACTCGGCCTCTCTCTAACGGGGAGCTGCTATCCCTTCCCTCGCTCAGTGCTAGCTCCTACTCCCAACTGAAAGACTCTGAACTGATTCTCAACTGAACACAAACTGAGCTAAATCTGACACTGATCACATTTCTCAAATGATCTGACCGAGTTAAGCTGAATTTACTTGGTTCTGTGTCTGACAAAATACTATTGAATCACGATATCTGACTGGTGATATAGAGTTTGAATAGATTACTTGGTCACTATCAAGGACAGAAATGAACACTTAAATACTACAAGATCTGAGATGAGTACAACACTGAGGCTAGATTACTAGCGATACAGAGATTATAGAGATTTCTGAGATTGCTTACGTTCTTGTATCTGTCTGAGGATACAACGTTCTATAGTTCACTGAGTTCTGAGAATCATGGACCAATTAGGATTATCGTGAAAACTGACACAGGCTCTAGATAGTAGCTAAATTATCGGGTATAAATATCCCAGTACTCGATAACATAAAAGTAAAACATAACCATTTTTGACTAGTTGTGACCATGATCATTCATTCGCCATCACAATCACTAAAGCATCTCTTCAAGAATTTAGGAATCATAACATATATTCACCATCACAATCACTAAGGCATCACTTCAAGCATTTAGGAATCATAAGCATCTATTCACCATCACAGTTACTAAGGCATCATTTCAAGCATTTAGGAATCATAAGCATCCATTCACCATCACAGTCACTAAAGCATCACTTCAAGCATTTAAGAATCATAGACATGCGATAATATAGGGATACATGTTATAGGCTTATATTCCTTTCAACAAGGTCTTGCATCAATCATTTAACAAGTATGAAAGTCTTGACATATATCAAAGCGCACATAATTGGGGAATTCCATACTATCATGTCTCAATTCATTCCCTAAGGATTTTCATCAAACACTAGGCATACATGGGTTTACACCTAATTGGGGATTTCATGATATCATGTCACAATTCATTCACCAAGATATTTCAGCAAACACTTGGCATGCATGACCTTGCACACAATTGGGGGTTTTCTATTCAACATACTATAATAGCTTTAACACCTTCACTTAGGCATTTTATCAAACATATGGGGAGCATGCTTTGCTTATTCAACCATTTCTACACTTAATTGACATGAACACATCACATAGAAAGCAACTTGAAGAGGGTTTATCATAAGCATCACATGAATCCTACATACTAGGGTCAAAGCTTAAAAACCTTGTAAACAAGCATGAATCACAACTCAATAATAGTTGGAACATCAATTTCATTTCACATGAATCATGAACAACTCATAAACATAAAATCTTTAAGATTTAGAAAAGGGTACTTGAGCTTCTTGGATGAAAGGGATCCAAGAATCAACATATGCATACCTTAGGGAAATTCTTTTCTTGAAAGTTCTTAAAGAGATTCTTGATTCCTCTTGATTTTTATTGATCTCTATTGATTT
The DNA here is from genome assembly GCA_030864225.1 of Capsicum baccatum var. pendulum. Lineage (NCBI taxonomy): Eukaryota > Viridiplantae > Streptophyta > Magnoliopsida > Solanales > Solanaceae > Capsicum > Capsicum baccatum. The sequence continues at coordinate 42,669,809 of CM061555.1, forward strand.
TGCTTGAATAAGAAATAAGGGTTTTTATTTTGTAAAATCCTACTTTTGATGTTGAAAATGGGAAATAAGGATGAGAGCCTTTTATTGGGTATAAATAGGGGCTGAGAAAGAGTGGGAAAAGACCCAAAAAGCCCTTGGAATTAAAATCCAAAATTGGAAAAATCTCAATTTTTCATGTTGGCGCAACACGCCATAATCGCGCCAACTCAATAGAAATTGGACAATTGGGAAACTGCATGACGACGCGACATGGTGGAAATCGTGGTGGCTCACTGGAATTTGACAATTGCCATTTTGGATGGCTCCGCGATGCGCTAAAGTGCCAGGTGGCACACTATCTCACTAAAATGGCTCTAACTCTTCACCCGAGTGTCGGATTTGGGTGAATTTGGTACCGATGAAAATCTTATTCAATGTTCTACATGACAAAAAGTCGATATTAGGGAATTTCTATACAGTTAAAAATATTTCTCACTTGGAAAGACACTTCTCAATCTTTTGGGACCGGATTTACGCTTCACGAAACATGCTCTAAGGCTCAGATATAAGAAGATTTTTGTGGGGTGTTAAAGATATTCTTAACTCTTCCCTCTTCTTTGAGGTTGTTCAATTTGTATATAATATGTATTTGTTTCAAGGACGATTATAAATCAATTTGAAATTTGAGCTCGAATTTAAGTGAAAGAGATTAGATAAAGTCCTACATAAGATGTGCAGTGGGTTTTGATTCAGAGTAAATTTACAATTTTTTAAAGATTATTAGTTGGATAAAAGCAAGACATCTTACTGTACATACTTGTCAATAACTACACCTTAATCCTGAGATGGATGGGTTGTCCATGTGAAGGAGCTTGCTATGTTTTCGAAAAAATAGAGAGGTTGTTTCCGATAGACCCCCAACTCAGGACCAAAGAAAGTAAACAAAGTCGAAATAACACATGAAACAAGATGAAATAATAGAAAAAAAAGGACACCCATAAAGTAGCACTCTACACTATCAAATCGGGGCACACCCCTCAACCCAACCCTCCTACGACTACCAGCAAGGCTACACCAAAGCACTTCTATCTTCTAGCTATGCCCCAACCACCCGTACTAGACCTCTTAGCCTAATTCACATATTCCACAACTTTCTATCTAGGGTCATGCCCTCAGTAAGTTATAACTGATCCATATAATGTCTAATTACCTCTCTTCAGTACTTCTTTGGGCTACCTCTATCCCACTTAAAACCATCCAAGGCTAACCTCTCATACCTATGAACTGGGGAATTAGTGTGGGCATCAATATCCTTCCTCATCACATGCCCAAATCATCTCAACTTCATAGCTCACAACTTTTCCTCTATCGAAGTCACCTCCACCTTCTCTCGAATAGTCTCTTTCCTAACCCTGTCTCCCCTAGTAAACCCATACATCTACTAAAACATCCTCATTTACGCTACCTTCAACTTCTGATATGAGGGTTATTAACCATACAACACTCTGGTCCATATAGCATGGCCGAATGGATTGTCACTCTATAGAATTTACCTTTAAGCTGGGAGGCAACTTCATGTCAAACAAAACTCCTGAGGTAAGCCTTCATTTCATCCACCCTGCCCCAATACGGTGAGTGAAATCCTCATTAATCTCTCCATTTCCCTGAATCATAGACCAGTGTTACTTAAAACTATCTCTCTTGCAGACAACCTGGGAATCCATTCTCACTACCATCTCATCCTCAAGCGTCAAGTCACTAAACTTGCATTCCAAGTGCTCTGTCTTGGTCCTACTCAACTTGAACCCTTTAGAAATCAAGGCTTGTCTCTAAACCTCTGACTTATCATTAACACCCCTCTTGAGTATTATCAATCAAAATTACATCATCCGCAAATAGCAAACATCAAGGCACCTCAACATCCATCACTAAAGTAAATAAAAATGGGCTAAGGATAGATCCCTGGAACAACCGTATTAAAATAGGAAAATGCTCTGAATCTTCTTCCACCGTCCTCACCCGAGTCTTCGCTCCATCATACATGTCACTAATTGATCTAATGTATGTCACAGGGACCTGTCTAGCCTCTAAGATTCTCCAACCTCTCTAAGGACTTTGCCGAACGCCTTCTATGAACACTATGTGCAAGTCCCTCTTTCTCTCCTTATACTTCTCTACTAATCTCCATATGAGGTGAATTGCCTCTACCATTGAGCAATCAGGCATAAATCCAAACTAATTCTCAAAAATAAACATGATCCTCCTCAACCAACGCTCGACCACTCTCTCCCAAATCTTTATAGTATAACTCAATAACTTAATACCCATGTAGTTATTACAACTCTGAATGTCACCTTTATTCTTGTATAATGGAATCATCGTGATCTATCTCCAATCCTCGGGCATCTTCACCATCGTAAAAATTCCATTGAACAAACTAGTCAACCACCTTAAACCTTCCCCACCCGTATACTTCTAAAAATCCACTAAAATCTCGTCAGGCCCCGTCACCTTACCCCTACGCATCCCATGAATAGTCTCTTTGACCTCTTTTACCTTTATACGCATATAATTACTGAAACCAAGACACCCCTTAGATCTCTCTAACTCTCCTAACGCTATGTATTTATCCCCCTTATCATTCAAGAGCCTATGAAAATATGGCCGCCACCTTCTCTTAATATGAATATCTTCCACCAATACTCTACCATCCTCTTATTTGATGCACTTTATTGGTCAAGGTCATGGGCCTTCCGCTCCCTAGCCTTAGCAATCCTAAACAACTTCTTTTACCCGTCTCTCTCCTCTAATCTTACATACAAGCTTTTAAAAGAAGTTGTCTTAGCTATTGAAATCGCTAAATTTGACTCCTTCCTAGCTAAACTACTCCCTGTTTGCCCTTTTCTCCTCTTCATCCTTACTCTTGACCAACTTAGCATACGCCGCCTTCTTTGACTCCACCTTCTTTTTAACTTCTTCGTTCCATTACTTATACCCCTGGTGATGGCCAAACCATCCTCTCGACATACCCAACATCTTCCTAGTTGTATATTTGATGCAATTGGAAACCTTATCTCACATACTATCCATATCCCCCTACCCTTCTACACCCTTAATACCGCCAACTTATCTTTTATTTCCATAGCACTAACTGGAGTCAAGCTACCCTACTTAATCTTGGGTTGACCCTCCCCGCCCCTCTTCTTCTTTCCCTTCCTGATACCGAAGTCCATTAGTAGAAGCCTATGATGGGTCAAAAGATTCTCACCCGAAAAATCTTACAGTCCTTACACATCGCTCTATCCCCCTTCCTAAGTAATAAAAAGTCAATCTGAGTCTTGGCTATACCGCGCTTTGGAAAGTAACCAGGTGATCCTCCTTCTTTGGAAAGAACAAATTCACAACCACCAACCCAATGACCCTCATAAAATCCAAAAGGCCATCTCTATCTCCATTCCTATCCCCAAACCCAAAGCCTCCATTCACATCATCATAACCTCTCGATAATGACCAGATATGCCCATTGAAATCCCCTCATATGAAAATATTCTTAGAGCTAGGCACACCTCTCATAAACTCATCCAAAACTTCTAAAAATATCCTCTTCTCCTCCTCGTCCAAGTCCACGTATGGCGCATATGCACTACAAATATTCAGAGTTAACCCACCAATGACTAACTTAATAGTCATCAACCTATTTCTAACTCTCTTAAACTCTACTACCTGACCCTTAAGCTCCTCATCTACTTAGATACCTACCTCATTCCTATGCCTCTTGCTTCCTGAGAATGACAACTTATACAAATTTATATCCCTAGCCTTAGAACCTACCTACTTGGTTTCCTGGACATACATTATACTGATCCTCCTCTTTCTTGGAATCTTGGCGAGCTCTAAAGACCTACCCTAAAGGGTCCCTATGTTTCAATACTCTATCCTCAACCTATTAACTCGCACATCACACTTACCCATATGACCCCTTACCCTACACCCTAAACCATCCCATACACCAAACCAAGACCCCAACCTCGCCCTCTCTTTTTCCCCTTAACCTGCAATATACCCCAACTCCTTATGAAATGACCCTCACCCTACCATCAACCCCCAAAGCCACTACACAGAAAAAAATAGAGTAAAGAAAACAGCAGGTACACACTACAATCAAGCACTAGTAAAATAAGTAAGGAGATAAGAAATAGAAGAAAGATTAAAAGTTAGAAGTCACTTAGATATGCTTAAAGGTCAAGGTCCCCTTTCTTACTTGCTTTGTTGTTTCCTGGCAAAATTGGAGTAGAAATTGATCGCCAGAATATTATCGCCAAAGCTTTGCTGGAATGACGCCAAAAAATAATTGATCTGAAATTCACCAAAATCGGTGGCCCAAAATCCTGGTTTTTAAGACTCATCGGAGGGACCACCAGTGGTCCTCAAGTTGAATTCGGTCTGAATGTTAAAAGACCGATCTACCCCTTTTTACTTTCACCAGTGATCAGTGTTGGTCGTTGTCTTCCCTTTGCTGGAAAAAGCATCGGCGACGTGACCTCACTGATGAGAAAAGTGGAAAGAGAGAACTGAGAAGAGAGAAAAAAGAAAAGAGAGAGATAGACACAGGGAGGGAGAGAAAAGGTGGGAATTAACCATTCAAACAAGAAAACCTTTGTATTGAAATGCATATAGGGAAGACAAATTTAAAACCCTGAACCTCAAAATCCCTAAAATACAAAAATTATAATTTGTTAATTGGAAATTTATGGAAAGTTTAATGGGAAGGTTAAAATTGAATAGGTTAGAAGAAGGAGAAAAAAAGCAACAACTCAAAAGATAGCTCGGTACACTAAAACTTCTGCTATGTATGGGTTCGAGAAAGGGCTCAACCAGAAGGGTTTATTGTACGCAACCTTACCTTGTATTTCTATCAGAGGTTATTTCCAAGGCTTGAACCCGTGACCTCCTGGTCACATGACAACCACTTTACTAGTTACTCCAAAGCTCCCTTTCCAGAATGATGATTAAATTATTTAAATAAATTATTAATTAAAATTAAACTTACTGCTTCCCCAGGGTTGAAAAGATCAAGAAATTTATTTTTAATCATTTTTTACCGACAACCATCTCAGGATTCTTGGACATGAAACTTCTTTTTGATAGCTCAGTTGTTGTCTAAGATAAAGAATGGCTTCAAATGCCCAACCCTATAAAATCATGCCAATAAATCAAAAAAAAATTATTTAATTAAAAATAAATGAAACATAAAAAATAAATATTTACCATGAAAGCCCATAGAAAACCATATAAGTTGACTGCCTTTGGAGTTAATGAAATCAACAAATATTTGACAGTCATTTTGAAACTTTCATGACCCCAAATATAGTTGTTTAATGCCTCAATATACTCCGAGAGCGCTATTAAACCAAGTGGTGTGTTGTTATTAACGCCGGTCGCCCAAAGAATATTATGTACAAACCAAACCAAGCATAATAATTGCTTGTGCTTTCTTGAAAGCCTTTTACTTTTCAACTCTTCTATCAAATTTATGATTTTTAAGCCTGGACCAACAAGGTACAACAATTCATCACCATCACTTGACTTGTTTTTGTTATGAAGGGTGTTTTTTTGTGTTACAATGCGTATAAGTTGAGACAGAGGATAACATTTTAGCCCAGTAACATGTCACACTCCTTCTAGCCACAAATGGCATGACATAGTAATTTATACACACCTTACCCATCTTATCTTTATTTTCATACATAAATCAACGTTTGAGAAGATTACTCATATGGTCATTTTGAAACGAGCATTATTATCCTCCGACAAATTAAGATATTACCCAAAGTAGTTGTCCCTGGAAGAACCATCCAATTTTTGTTCTCAAAGTATATTTCTGAAAATATCAAAATATTTTTTCATAGATACCACACAATCACCAGTAAAATCTGTGGCATCATCACATTGCATTCTCACAGAAAAACTATCAATACTGAAAGTTTTGACAAATTCTTCAGTGGAAGGGATATTAGGATCAATATTAGCATTTAGATCATGTTAACTTTTTGAACTAAATTCAACATCTCTTTTAAAGTTTTCCTCTTCCTCTCTTTGTTTACGTGATTGGTTACTCAATGAATCCTACAATGGAAGACTAAGTGAAGGTATAAAAGTTAGTATTACATGATTGCTCTTGTTTATACACTGTTGGTTATGTTCTTACAATTATTAGGTTGAGTTGTTCTATGACCCTACCAATAAATAGTGGCTTGGTACTGATACTATATGCGCTCTCTTTTTGTTGAGTCTAGAGTAAATTCTAGCTGCTCAAATGAGACCTCATCTTTAGATAGTGACTAAATTTCAATTTAAGGGTAAGCTTCATCTTTCGAGCAGTCATGGGTCTTCTTACCTTATGTTTTTGTCTACTTGTTTCAGACACATACCATTTAGTATTTCTAGTTTTCCAAGTTAAACCTATAGATTGTCTTGTTAGATGTTTTGGATATGATGACCTTCAGTTTCTTGGAGCGTTTTGTACATTTTGACTTTATTCTGTGTTGTTTCAGTTTAGAACTATTCAAGATATTGTTTTGATAATAGAATTGCTTGTTCTTAATTAAAAATAATTAACTATCGGTCGAGTAGATAATTCTCCCATCAGAGGGTTAGTGTGGGTGTCGCTCATGAGGAAATTTGGGTCAACGAAGAAAGAAAGAAAGACTTAAAATTTGTGATCTAAAATGGGTGTAAGATGTTTGTGTGGCTATAAATAATTTTATTAAAGGTAAAACAGATATTTTAAAATTAAAATGTTATAAAATATAGAAATATGTCATTTTTTTGGGACTGACTAAAAAGAAAAGGAAGTGATATAAAAAATTGACACAGTGGGAGTGTTAAAATTGCCATTTCAAGATATTGGCATGGCTCAAACTATTGATCGATTTTCAATTAAATATGTTGACACTTAAAACAAATTCTAATTAGAAGATTATGCGCCCAGTAAGTGTGTGTGACTATACTGAGAAAATCATACTAAACACGTATGAAAATATTAGACTGGTACCAATATAAACATCTATACCTTGTTCCAAACAAGAAAGCAACCCTAACTTTGAGACAATGAATTTGATTAGAACTTCGTGTTGTAAAATTAAGCTCAAAACAATATAAATATGATGATAAGAAGAACAATATGAGACAACATATATAGAAAGAGGGGAGAAATTTTCTTCTATTCAAGTATGTCTTACAATGGAGAATAACATCTCAATTTATAGGATGAGAAATCACTCGAAAGACCACCAACATTAAAGCCAAATTAATAGATGCATTCTTATCCACAAAAGGTTTTCATGTAACCTAATGGATATGTATTATGTAGATACATATGAATGTGAGAAGTTCATGTATGTGGTATGGACAATCAACCTTAAAATCAATGTATTCATAACATTCTACTATTTGTTTAAATTAAAATTGATACAATCTTACTTAAGATCAACAATGTCTCGAGAGAGATTGAATAAATTAGGTATATAGTAGTTGAAAAAGAATTATGTGCATAAATCAATTATAAGATGATTATTCACAATTTTGCATTCTACTACGTGAATTTCTTTATCCTATTTTTTTGGCTGTTGGTGTTGAAGAAAATTTATCTTAGTGAATTTTTTAAAATCGAGAAAAGAAATAATGGAGTAAGTAGAGGATAATGATGGTGGAAGGAAGAGAAGATTTAGTGAAGTGAAGACAGAGATGAATTCAGAATTTTAAATTTCTAAATTCCTAATAAAATAAATTGATACGTGATAATAATCGCATAAAGAAAAAGGGGAAAATGGAGGGGGGATCTTGAGTGAGCAAAGAGGATTTATTCAATTTTTGAAAAGAAAAAAAATGAATAGACTGAAAAAAAATAAGGTAAAGCGGTAAAGGAAAAAAAAAACTAAGGGATCATTTGGTGTGAGGTACTAATATAAATAGTCCTGGGATAAAATACTAGTCCCGAGATAAAAAATTTGGTACTTTGTTTAGTTTCCTAATTCGGGATAACTTATCCCAATACTAATAAATAGTACTGGAATAAGTAATATCATACATTTGGTGGATAACAATCCCATGCTAAGTTATACTTGGGATAAAATTATAAAATGATACAATTACCTACCAAATCCTTGATTATCACTATATATATATATATAACCTTACTACTATATGTAAGAGAGATCGTGAGGTTTTGGCAATCCTCATATCAATTTTTTTTTTTAATTTTATTCATAATTTAAATTTTAATTACTCTACAATTTTTTTACCATTTTGGTAAATTTGAATAATTATATAAGCTTATTAAATGCTAAAAAAGTGATGAGTCATGAAAAAAGAATAGTGACACCATAAAAATTATTTATACAATCAAATTTAAAATTGATCCTAGGGTTTATTGTCTTTCTATTTTGTAGATATGTTTATTAATCTTATTTCAATTTTTCATTTTTCTAACAAAATTATCATGGACAAGTAATTAAAGTATGTTGACATTCCCTTTTTAACTTAATACATGCTTAATTATTAAATAAAAAGTTATTTTTTATATTTAGCTAAAAATATTTAAAATTTTAATTTTTTAAAAAATACATTTTGACTCTCCAAATATTGATGATACTAAATAATGTAACATGAGAGTAATTCTTTTTCACATTTTTTGATGATGAATTTTTTTGACAAAAAATGAGATTATTAATATTTTATAGAATTTAGAACAAAATAAGTAATTCAACATGAAATGTTAAAGCTTCATACACATTTTAAAAATATCAACATAAATTTCTTAACATATATTTTAGGAAAACGAAACTAATAAATTTTAAAAAAAATAGTAACTTTTTAATTTCTTTTGTAAGATTTAATATGAAGAAAAATAATTAAGTTAAATATGATGAAAGATATTGTTGTAAATAAACTATCTATTCTTAAAAAGAATGTAATGCATATTATTTTTAATACCACAAATCAAACAACCATAAAAAGTAATAACAGGATAACTAATCTCATTACAATTAATCTCATTATAAATAATCACAACATAACTTGTTTTCCACCAAACTTCCCTTAAAAGGACTGATGTTACTACTGGGATTCAGTCTCATATCATCAAGAGGGTCAGCGGGACTTCGATTGGTCATTCACAACCACTGGACCATGGATTGTCTTTGGATATTGGTTCCAATAAGTAAAGTATTATATGTTTAACAATCTTCTAAAAATAATTATAGAATTTAGAAAAATGTTTGGGGGTTGAAACCCTGAGTTTATTGTAGATCCACCCCTGAGTGAAGGCAAAGTGGCGAATGGAGATGCTGGGAGAGGACAAATGTAATTTTCGTCACTGATTGATTGAAAAAGAATTCTTAAATAATATAATAATAAATTAATCACTATAACGTACAATAGAATATTCAGTGTGGACGTTGATGTGTAATCCACTTAAAAATTCATTTGTCCATATAATTGCAGCTGCTACAAACATACAAATGCTCATATTGGGCACAAGAAGATAAGAAACGAGCCTTTTTTTCCCTTTCACCTTGCTCACACACTAGCTTTTTTATTTGCAAGACAAACGTCTTGCCATGTCAGTGTGGCATATTCTAAGCCCGCCTAATGGACAAACTTATGTCTGATGGCATGTCAGTGTGGCATGTCCACCATGCATAATAAAGATGAGATATCTAAATGATTGTCAAGAAAATCGTCTAATCAACTACCTATAATCTATCTATGTATCCTGTCAATCTTTTTGTATTTTTGGGCCATTATTTTGTCCCATTTAACTCTTCTTTTGCCGTGATTTACAATAAAAAGAAGTGACAAGCCTTTTTATTCTTTCACTCGATCGCATCTAGTTTTTTTAAAAAAAAAAAGCAAGAGGGAGATGGCACAAGAGCAAGAGGAGGAGGATAGTTCTGTGTATACATTGGAAGAAGCATTTACAACAGTTAGATTTGGTAAATTTCAGTATATGATGATGTGTTATGCTGGTCTTGGTTTTATTGTAGAAGCAGCCGAGACCATGATTCTCTCTTTTATAGGACCTTCTCTAAGGTCTCAATGGACACTTTCTCCTACTTAAGAAAGCCTTATCACAACTGTTGTTTTTGTCGGCATGCTTATGGGAGCTATTTTTTGGGGCGTTATCATATACACTTATGGAAGAAGGCAAGAACTTAATCAAAATGTACAAGTTTCTTCTCTTTTTTTTTTTTGGTCTAGGAATCAATTTTAACAAGGAGATCAAAACTTCTGCCTTCGAGCAGTGGAAACAACCTCTTGCAGAAATGTAGGGTAGGGCTACGTATAATAGACCGCTGTGCAATGGCCCTTCCGGATCCGCGCATAGCAGGCTTTAGTGCACCGGCCTGTCCTGGAAATCTATTTTGATCTAATTTCATTGTCTGTTCACCAGGAAGGGTCTTCTAAGTATAGCAATAGTGACAGCAGTGGCTGCAGCACTGAGTACCTTTTCTCCGAATTATAATTGGTTGCTTGCTGTGCGTATGATGGTTGGATTTGGAGTAGGTGGTGGACCTTTATATGGTTCTTGGTTTCTTGAATTTGTGTCTTCACAAAACAGGGGCATGTGGATGATTATCTGTACCAGACTTTGGACCGTTGGAACAATACTTGATGCTTCATTAGCATTGGTACATTACATCCTTTCTTTTTCCTTATTTAGTCTGTTGTGCAACCAAATTTTTTTTGCTATCTAGAATAACTAGTGTTAAGTCTCGCTAAGTGTAGTGCTTGCTGCTTGGATTAATAGCACTTGGAATTTAATCATCTTCTTACCTTTATTAATACAACTCTTTCTGTTTTTCAATATGCTTTTCTTGATGTTGTTGATATTCTATTTAATCACGCGTCTAAATAATCCCAACTGTATAATGTGATAATCTTCTGTTTCCCTATTGACAAAATAGAAGAGGTCCAAGTAATTAAAATCTAGCAATTCTTGGTGACATATATTAGCCAGCACAATCTACTGTCCATTTTCGATGTTGTAAATGCATTTTTCTACGTTGCAACTTTTAGAACCTTGTGATCTCAATTAAGTTACGAAAATATTACTGACCCATCAGATTTCTTTGTGCATCCAGAGTAGCAAGTATTGAAATTCTGCCATAATCTCATATCAATTGCATAAGCTTACCCCCATATTTGCTGGAGATTAAACCTGAACTTAATTTGTGAAGGACGGGCAGTAAAGAATGTTAAGACTTGGTCACAGGGATCAAAGTTAAAACCCTATAAATTGGTCCTCTCTACCATTAGGGTTACTGCCTCAATGGGACTTTTCCGCCACTCAAGCCTGGCGTTAGAAGGGGAAAAGGGAAAGAAACTAATTTGTCGAAAGTATTCCTTGTTCATTCCTACCGCAATAATGTCTTCTATGACAGGTACACTTCTCATGACAATTTTGTATAAGATTCTCGTGTTTAAGATCCTGTTATGTATATTTAATTTACATATAGCATGTATCTTCGCTTAAAGTTATGTTAACAAAGAATGTGCAGTTATAACTAAGAAATCTTGAGCCCAACGTGTTGTGGAAGTATGTCAGTTAGTATAATATATAGATACAATTTTTTTCTAAAATATGGATTACTTTGTAAATTTCTGTTAATTTATGCATACTCCTACACGAATGTGCAAAGAAAAAATATGATTAAGAATTTCACTGAGGTCATGTGCAACTATCAAGGTCATGGAACATTGAAAACTGAGGTCATTTTTGTTGTTTATGCTGCAGATGATAATGCCAAGGCCGGGTTGGAGGTGGTTACTGGGTTTATCATCCATACCATCATTTGCAGCACTTCTTTTATTTGTATTTACAGTTGAATCTCCTAGATATTTGTGTTCCATAGGTAGAACACGAGATGCCTATGATATTCTAAAGAAAATAGCTGTGGTCAACAAGATACAACTTCCCCCTGGAAAGCTTGTCTCTTCTTAAGTTTCTGAGGTGCATGAGGAATTGCTTTCCCCAGGGAAAGTCAGTCTTAAATCTTAAATAAGACTTCTCATCACTACTAATGCTATTGTCCCAGGCATTACTTAGAAATACCCTCCTCATATGGGTGGTTTATTTTGGACATGCCTTCTCATATTACGGCATTATATTGCTGACCTCTCTGTTTAGCAGTGGACGATGTCAACACTCTTCAATTGCTTCACTCACGAACGATGATCATAGCCTTTATACAAATGTGCTCATCAATAGTCTTGCAGGTAAAGCAATATTTCTTTACTTTTGTCATATTCGTCTCAACTAAATAAAATCTAAGTTATCCTATTTTGGTCTCTCAGAGATCCCTGGAACTCTTTTAGCAGCAATAATGGTGGACAAAGTTGGTCGGAAATTCAGTATAGCACTTATGTGTGTTTTAACCTTCCTATTCCTTTTACCGCTTCTTGCACCTCAACTGCCTACTTTGACAACTGCATTGTTATTTGGTGCTCGTACTTTCATTTCGGGAAGCTACGTCACTGTGGGTGCCTATTGTCGAGAGGTAACTGTCATTCCTTATCATCACACAATTTCTAGACATGAACACTCATCCCCGTTTCTATCCAGTTAAACTAAATGCATATATAAGAAAGTTGACTTCAAGATTATGTTTCATTTATTTGAAGAAGCTTAAAGCTTTCCAGGCATTCTTATTCCTAGAACCACCTCACTCTCAAGCCAGATGCATGTATTGAATTTGATAAAAGAGAGGAAACATTAACAGATTAGGATGCAGCTCTCTTCTCCTTCTTAGTTGTTAGTATAATGTCTTAACGACTATCTCGTTAAACTTGAAGCGAGTTTTAATTTGGCAAAAGATGATGAAGCTCTAAATTGGTTAATCTTAGCATAGGTACTAAGATTGAAATGTGTGTTTGTGTGTGTATTCTTAAACAAATAATATTGTAATGGATCTAATCATTTGGATCATTTGCATTTTCTAGTTCTTGTGAAGAGAGAAAGAAGTAGAAAATAATGAGGCAAAGGCCTCATTTTGGCATCCTTTTCATGACGTTTGTCTTGGCCGGTTCCGCAATTTTCTATTGGCTGAGTAATGTAGGAATTGCAATACATGACGCCATTGGCATTTGGAGTCTACCAAAACATGTAGTCAACTACTACACATGTTGATTCTGCCACTTTGGCAATGTGATTGAGGCTTATTGTATAATGAGGTTCCATTATTGATTTTCTGATTTTAGTGCTGACTAACCTTCGAGATGCATCTTTAGTTTGTAAAACTGCGAAAGTTATGCTGAATTTTAGGGGGCATTGGATTACTAGAAGCAGATGCTGCTTAAAACCTCTGTCCTCCTGTAGAGACTTCAGTTTGTGATTTTAATGTCTTCTATGCAGATATATCCAACGTCTGTAAGGTCAACTGGTATTGGAGTTGCATCTTCTGTGGTAAGAATAGGGGCCATGTTTTCTCCTATCGTTGTGGTGCAATTGGTAAGAGGGTGCCAACAGATGGCTGCAATTATATCTTTTGTAGCAGTTCTAGGTATATCAGCAGCCAGTGTTCTGTTCATCTCATTAGAGACAAAGGGTAGGGAACTAGTTGATTCGCTTGTTGTCTAAATGTTTGGACTTGTTTCATTTTACTTGTATTGAAGTTTCCTCTCCACATTGGAGAGGAAAAGAAATGAAACTAGGTTGGTATCATTTTCAGTATGGACGGGTATCTATCTTTTTCCCTTTGTTTGTCTCATGTGCTATTATTCAAAAAATCAACTTCAGTAGTTGTCAATGTGTCTTGGACATACTGTTCAGGCCACTTCATTGAAATATACATGATTGTGCTTCAAGATTTCAGATATTTAGGCGGGTATGACTAAAACTGCAGTCGAAAATGATTGTCCTTGAAGGTCATTAACAGATTCAAAATCATATAAATTAAAACCTTGATGTAATTTTGTTTCATTGATCTTTCAAGATTGGTAAATAAGGGTGACTTTTAGGAAAATTATAAGGAAATGTAGACCAAGCAATTCATTATCTAAATAAATTTAAGGAAAATAATATTCTCTTCGTTCCAATTTATATGACACAATTATTTTTAGTCAGTCACAAAAAGAATGACACGTTTCTAATTCTATATTTAGTAACAATTTAACTTTAAAATGTCAATTTCAGTCGTAATAAGATGATTTATAGTCACTCAAACAGCTGCATATTTTAAACCACAAATTTTAAAAGTTTTTTGATATTACTTAAATTTCGTGTCTAGTCAAATTATATCATGTAAATTGATAGTCAAACTACATCATATAAATTGGGAAGTGTGATTTTTTGAAAAATTTTAGAATTAGTAAACGTATTAGGTATTATTTTATTCAAAATTTGGATGGGGAAAATATAGGTTGACGTGGTTATGAGTTAAGAGTGAAGGATAAAACAATATGACAGTGACCTCCTGTAGAGTTCAGTCACGGTCGATCGAATCCTGCAAATTTGAAATTCTTCTGAGTGATTGACAATTCACGTGTTTTATAAAACATTACTAGTAATAAATAAAATGTAAGTTGTCTAGTGTTCTTTTTTGATAACTTCAAAGAGTTAAATCAAGTGGCAGACGTGCAAGTTCAAGAGTGTTCTAATATAAAGCAGGCTAACTCTTCTTGTGTGCTATGCTGGGAAGTTCCACCGGAATTTGTTTCTGGAAGAGTAGAGACAGACAAGTGGGAATTCTTATTGCTAGGAATATTGTAATATTACTAGTAAATTCCCCCTCCCTTAAATAGTGTTAGCAATTATTCTGCACCGTCATTCCCTTGTAGTAATGCATATCAAGTATTATTAATCTATATTCTGTTTACCCCCCCCCCCCCCCCAAAAAAATTGTTTTGTTCTTATGTTCTCTTCTTGTTCATATTATGTATGCATTTTGTCTTCCAATTTTATTTTAAACAAATAGAAATGATGGAACAATACGGTGGTTTGTTCCACATTATACTTGTTCATGCATGTATTTTGTCCTTTTTAATCTGGTTTTGAGATTTTTTAAGCTATTTTGATACTTTTCATTCTGAATTACGATTTAAGGATAAAATGTTAGTGATAATAACGATTAGGGTTTAAAAGACGCAAACATGAAGTGAAGTATTTTATAGGCTAGACGTAAGCAAATATTAGAACATCTGCATATAACACCTATGAATCTTTAATTTCAATATTTTATAAATTAATATAATAAAAATAAAGAATAAAAAGATAATAATTACGTAGAAATTTTAAAAAAATATAAAATATATAGAACTATTTCAACATAAAACGTCAATAAAAATTAATAATTGACTAAAAACATATTGAGAATTGCTAACTCAAAAAATTAATCAGATTTTTTAAAAAGGTTTAGTAGAAATTTATAAATTAACTTGAGAAAAAAAAAATGAAGAAGAAACGTATAATCAGAAGAATCAAACAAAAGAAGTACCGATGAAGGATAATTGAGTTTTTGTGGTTTGCACACCAATTTTCTCCTTTATTTGGTGGAAGACGAAGGACGTGGTTGGTATGGAGAAAATATTTTTTC
The DNA here is from genome assembly GCA_030864225.1 of Capsicum baccatum var. pendulum. NCBI lineage: Eukaryota > Viridiplantae > Streptophyta > Magnoliopsida > Solanales > Solanaceae > Capsicum > Capsicum baccatum. The sequence goes on from CM061555.1 coordinate 42,685,381, forward strand.
TGATCTGGTACAATAAAAATTCATTGGACTCGAATCTAACTACATATATTTAACAGTTCAAATCTTAGCCCAAAAATTTGAGGTGTTACATAAAGCATCTCATAAATCAACACATAATAAAGTAGTGTCAAGTTTTGTATACAGGACATAATTTGTTATTTTGAAAGTCCTTAAAATAAGTGTCTATAAGGCAAAAATTATTGAATATTTCATAAGTCGGAATTTAATTGGACAGTGTCAAGTTTTGCCCATTAGGCATAAATAAATTTAATTTTTTTTAGCTTCAGAAATTTTTTTAGAGAAAAAAAAAATTGCTTCATAAATAAGTAAAAAACCAACTTTTTAGTTCCAGTATTTAACAAGACACAAACAATGATGTAACATAAAGGGGTCGTTTAGTGGAGTGTATTAAAAAGAATAATGTTTGCATTAGTCTTGTGTATTGTTAGTATCTTGTTTGATACACCTTTTAGCCTATATATATGGAACACCCCGAATTTTTGGCCCTTGAAAATTTCTTGAGCCTTGAGCTCACTGTCTTGGTTACAAATGGACCCCCGGAGCCGTAGGGACGATTCGTAACCAAATTAGTAAGTTGGTGGCTTGACTCTGCTCTGAGTACGAGTGGCTCACTAAGAGCCGTAAGGTTGTGTTACGAGTTTTTAGGTTCAATCATAGGGTGTCCAGTGCATACCCCAATTTGGGTTCTGTGTTGACTACGACTAGACTCTACGAGTCGTAGGATCTCATTACGAATGGGTTGGTAAAGTCGTAAGGTCGACAGTGTATGGGTCCTATTCATTGTCTTGGTTACGCACAAGTCGTAAGGTATGGTAGTGAGTTAATGGTTGACTCGTAGTCAAAGGCGACACTTTTTCAATTAATAAGTTGAGGGCACTCTAGACATTTCTTACTTTATCCCCTTGAACCCCACAACTTAAAGCCTTCTTTGGGACTTCATTATCACATCACTCTCAATAAAACACTCCCAAAATTCTCTCTCAAACTGTCTGTTCAAGTTAAGGTTAGGGTTTCAAAGAAAGTGGTCATCTAGGGTTCTAAGGGTGCTATCTCTTCTAAATATTTTTGGTATTTCAGGGATGTTACTCTTTCCTCATTGCCAATTTTGTAAAAGCATGTGATTTAAACTATTGTTAATGAGATATTTATGTTGGGCTTTGAACTATGGGTTGAGGGTTTTAAATATAAATTGGTTAAATATTTTTTTCTTGAAATTTATGAAATTATTGTGCTAAAATTGATAGTTGGTAAATGCATTGGGGTGCATGGGAATGGTGGATGGAAATAGGAGTACAAAGAAATCTCTAAATTGATTATTTGGTATGAAAATCGATAATAACCTCAATCCACTAGTATAGGTGATTTTGGTTTATGCATTATCAATTGGCTTGGCATGTTTCTTGAAACTAATGCATGGTATAAATGGTTAGGGAATAATTGTGAAAACATTGTGGGGTACACGGGAATCCCCTAAGTGTGGGCTGATGAAATCGCTTCCAAGCTATGTCCGGTATGACAATATCACTTAATAATATCTTAATATTTGACTCCTAAAATCGATGATTGAATTATGTGTTAAATGTTTTAATTGGAAAATAATGGGTGTTGTGTTAGCTAGCTGTGAAGGAGTGAGTCCGACGAACTGATACTGGAAACTCATGTTTGCCGACATGAGGGTTGGTCTCAATAACCATCAACTTGTAGGGTACAAAGGAATCCCCCAAGTGCACATATGTATATATGTATCATGGAGGGTGAAAGCTACAAGGAAATCCCCGATTATTTATGATATCTCCAATTCGTGTGGCTAACATGCATTGGGGCCTGTTTAGGGGATAACACTGGGTCTATAGAGGCCGTGGGAGGAATTGTGATGGTAAAGCTACGCAAACTCAGATTAAGGTTTTTAAAGTTCAGGATAAGCCTGTTCCCTATCCCAGCATTATATATATATATATATATATATATATATATATATATATATATATATACATGGATATGCGTTGGTTTGACTTGGTTTTGAATTGATGGCATTATTTTCTCCTTATCCCTGAGTTACATGCTAGCATTCACCCTGCTAATCATCTTCGAACTTTTTATCCCCATGCGATGCAGGAACTGTCCATACCTCTACTTTTCGTACATATTGACTAGGATTTGGGATCAGCTCGTGAGTCAGATTAAAGTTGTGAGATTTCATACTTCGGAATACCCCATTTCATGATATGAATTTCTTTATGTATTTACTATTCCTTTTACTACTGATTTTGGTTATGGTTGGAGGCATGTCCTGATAGGATATTCTTTGGTTTCAACTAGAGGCTTTGTCGGACTACTGTGGATACAGTCGGTATTGGTATTGATATTGGTTGGTTGTTTGGTTGGTGGTGGTTAGTTTTGGTTATAAACTTATCATAATGTCTTTAAATTTATATTCTCTTATCTTATTATATATTCCGAATTCATCCGACATGAGGCATAAGGAGGTCAATGGTTGGGTATTGATACGCCCAAATTACAGATCTCGTAAGAAAGTGTAAGCGGTCGATGTCAAATATAGAACCCAACTGGGTTGGGTGTCGAATCCCACAGGGAATACTTGGTCACTAAGTGTTGCAATTATCAGTAGACTCTTGGTCGAAAATTCCAAAAAAAAAGGGGGATTGGTTTAGGCGTGAATTAATGCTATCAAAGTAACGTTGGAATGCTAAGTGTAGTAAGATTTAATCACAGAGCATAATAAGTTAGGGTTATGTCCACCTTGCTGTTTCTACTTATCTATTAACTATGAGTAACGCAGAATTTAGACATGCATGCACTTATAGAGATTCGTATTCTAATTGTAAATCCAAGTGTTTCCCAACCATCAAGGATTTATTTCACTTTAGCTCTCTCGAGCCTAAAGTGTATAACTAATGGTACAAACTCTCCAAGAACGTTAATCCGGTTAAGGCATTAACGTGTAAACAGGGGTTGGAAACCCTATTTCCTTGTCACACTCTCTTTTCCAAACATGTAACTTTTCTCTCAAACAAGTTAATGCTATAATGGCGTATTCTCTATGTTTGCAACCATAAGAATTCAGTTAAAACGAAGAGAGTAATGATATAAGTAGCATACACATCAAGAATTCACAAACTCATAGCTATAGATAGTATCTTACAAGGCTTTCATAACCCTAACAGAGAAGTTTAGCTACTCATGAGTACAACGAAAATCACAATAGACATAATCATCATACCACAACTAGAATAATCTTGGCGATGGAAGTGATTAGCGGCACTAAGAGAGGAGGAAAACGTCTTTCCCTCTAGCCGTTCCCAAGTGTAGCGTGTTTCTCTGTTCTATCGACTTACAAATCTGCAACGTGAATAATGTAAAGTGTCGAATGATGAATACTCGAATGTTGATAGAATGATGCTGAAAATTCAGCAATAAGGTTTTTATAGTATCCTTGTCCACTAAGTTGCTACTGCCTCCTTAAGTATTTAAAAATACTGGGTTTGCCCGGGAAAAAGTTCTCATGCATCACTTTCAGTCCAAAAACTGCCTTCCCTCTAATGTGAAGTTTTCCTTTGCTGCCCATAAGTCTACAAAGTGCTAAAATCTTCATCATTAGTACCTGAAAAACATGCTAATCACGTAGGTTAGCTCACTTAAAGGAAAATGGACTAAAAGTGCAGGAATTATATATTTTATCCTCAAAACTTAGCTAAAATATGGGTAAATTATGGTTCTTAGGGGTATAAATACGCCCAACATCACCACCCCACACTTAAAGCTTTGTTCGTCCTCGAACAAAATATTACATCCATACAAACACTCAACTAGAATTTCACAATAGCAACACAAAATGTTCAACAAGACATGCACGGCAATCATTAACAAAGAGTAGGTTTCTTGATCACTACTAGAAACAATTCAACCTCCAACATAGACTCATGAGGATGGTTAATTTGTATCCATAAGTTAAGCCACAAAGAATCATATAACACTATCCAAAAATCATCAACCATGTGTGTCTCACACAAGATATCACCCATAATCACTCTTCGTTTTGCATTTTTTGAGACATGGGTATAAGACTCTCCTTGCTCTCACTCTCACAAAGAATTCTTATATTGCAACTGATGACCATAGGCTTACCCTTAGTGTAATGCTCCACTAATATCAGAATGCTAAGCTTAGGATCAAATAGGTCTTTACAGGTTGTAATGTAGGCTAAGGGACAGGTAGGACTATTTTGGCCAGAAATAGTGACTATGTTCCCTAAGCGCTTTAATACACTACGTTATGCCATTTACACTCTCTTTTACCAACCCCTCTACCTTTCTTTCATCTACCAACCCCTTTTCACCTATTTATTCAATCATAAACACAACTCTCTTTTTTTTCTCTTTTTTTTTATACATCATTTATTTATTTATTTATTTTTATATATAAAGCACCTCTATGATAACCACTCTTTTTCACAATATTTTCAAGTACCAATACACTCTGAGGCATTATTCTTACCATTTTCCTCTTATTTTGCCACATGGCTCTACAATTTAAAGCGCTTAGAAATTTGGATCAAATTATGATCTTGAAAAAAAAAATGGATTAGGCTACATATGAGGCTGCCAAAAAAGATAGCTAAAGGCTCAAAGGGGTTTACTAGGATAATGTACAAGGGTAGGTAAAAAGAAGGTAAACAAATTCAGGGCTGCCAAAGAAATGCCTAAATCATCTCCTAAACTAACACTCTTTATTTCGCTTTACACACACACCAGGCAAGTTCTAGCATCAGTCACAACACAGAATATACTATAACCTCACACACACAAGGCACATGGTCAACTTAATTGGGAGCATTATAGACTCTTGACCCAACAGATGAATGAACTAAACCACACAATTATCACACAGTGAGTCACACTTAGAGCCTAAATGTCTCAATAGTAATGATTTAGCACAAACTCTTGTCATAATACCATGCCGTCTATCAGAACAATTTCATGCAAAATCTAAAAAATCTAAAATTTAACTAACTAATTACGACTAATTAAAACAAAAAAAAATAAATGTAGGCAAAGAAGTACAATACAGCATACAAATACCAGCACCGCACCCCACACTTAGACGGGACACACTGCCCTCAGTGGAGAATAAATAAGGAAAAACTGATTAGTCGGACTCTTCTTCTATGTCTGGGGTCATACCCCCTGCGTCGGAATCATCATCAGAGTCGTCATCCTCAGAGTTGTCCTCCACATCTGAGTCTGGCAGTCGGCGATCATCGTCAGTTGGCACGTCATCATCAAGAGGTTCCTCAAAATGTACCCCCACTTCACACATAGCCCACGCATGTTCATTCAGTGGGTAATCATAATCCAACTGCTGAAGCTCTGCATCAGTTGGAACACGACCCCCACTCATCATGGTAAACCTCGTCATGCCATATAGATGGTGAAAGAAGCTTTCATCACGAGTATGTCTCTCTGCAGTGGTAAGGTTGATGCCATGACCAGTTTCAGGCCCTTTAACTTTCGTAAGATCAACCTTCTTCGGGTTATGTGGAAGCTTATGATCTGCAGGTTCCTCTTCAATGTGCTCCTTACTTAAGATCGCAGTCAACAAATTGCCAAAGCTAAAATGGGACCTTTTGTGTAGCCTTGCCTTACGCATTGATGATCGTATAACCGCACCAATATTGATAGGGATATTCATCATCACAGCGTACACCAAGCATACTCTATCACGTGTGATCTTTGTGTACTGTGTCCCAGGAATCAAGAAAGAGTTGACTATCCTCAACCATATATGAGCTTCTCTGTTCAAGGAAGCATACGGGAAGGTATTGTGCGGACCGTTATCCTTGTGACGAATCCACCGTGCCATTGACTTTGTTCCGCACAGTGTGTGTCTGATTGCCCTGTAGGGAGGTCTGTGATAAAGCTCCTTGAGCAGTGATGGATCCACAGATGGAAGACCCAGAAAAGAGTTGAAGAACTCCGCATTCAGTTGCAAGACTTGGACCTGAATCTTTACTTCACTTCCGGTAGTCTTTGGGGACCAATTGGCATAAAACTCTCGCGTTAGATCATAATTGGATTCCCCCATATCTCGGAAAATGAAATCAAGATTTAGCGCCATGATTTTAGCCAAAATGCGGGGCTCTCTCTTTGCTAGACTCTCTTTATGCATCAAATCCACGTGAACATATTTCTTTACTTTGTTGTTCTTGTACCACTCCTTTCCTTCCTCCTCTAGGACCCACTTTATCCCGAAAGTGCGTCGAGGTATTTGTAGAGAGGAGGACTCAGCTTGATCTTTTCTTCCCCTTTTCTGACCTTTCTGTGAGGTGGACACTTTTTCTTTTCCTTGTCGTCCTTTTGGTGCCATTCTACCTGAGATCACAACAGAGTCATGTTAGCTTTATCTCGGAAGATTCAATCTAAAAACAAACAGTAAAGGCACCACCCCACACTTAATTTGTTTGCACAGACTAATTAAGTGAGTGATGTCGATTACTCAGACTTCATCGACATACATTTAGGCGATATGTTCCAACAATATGTTTAGCACAGTCATACTTTCATGTAATCTTGACTATCCTTTCCAACTCTTTTTCATATAATCTTGACTATACTTTCATGTTTGGATGAATACACTTTTTGAACAATACCACCACATAAAGATCGTATCATGTTATTGCATACAAATACTCACACCATCTTATGCTTGTGGTCAATCATGATTGGTATCTCAATAAATGAGTCATTCAAACATTCAAGCTTTCAACTTTCAAGATTATGTATTAACTTCACAATTTCAAATTCATAATAATATGACAGTGTATAACAATCAAATACAAGTCGGAACAAAGTCAAGAACACCCACGCGTATTCTTTCACTCAACTAGATGTATCATAACAAACCAACCATATTCTTATCACCAAACACCACTTCAAAATCTAATAAATCATTATAAACGTAGCATTTCAATAACTACGGAATATAAAAGAATAACTTACTTGGTGATGGTTCGGAAAGATGAGTTTGCAAGATTAGATGAGCAAAAAGAAAAACTTTGAGAGAATTTGGAAGGTTGGGCGGCGCCTATCTTGAGCAAACAATGGGATTGTGTTCTAAGATTGGGGATCTATTTATAGACTAAGCCATGGTTCGGGTTTGATCTATGTAAAATCGGGTTAGGAGACAAAAAGGCATAAGTAGGCGGCACCTAATGCTTTGCCTATGCTTAACATAGGCGACGCCTTTGTCAAAGCCTAGTTGGGCATAGGAGGCGCCTTTGTCAATGCCTAGTTGGGCATAGGCGGAGCCTATGCTATCGCCTTGTTGAGACAGTGAGCATAGGCAATGGCATAGGCGGCGCCTATGGTATTGCCTAGATTGGAATAGGCGGCGCCTATAGCATTGCCTAGATTTGCATAGGCAATGCCTTGTCCGTTGCCTATGTGAGGCTGTGAGCATAGGCAATGGTATAGGCCTTTCCTTGTCCATTGCCTAGATTAGCATAGGCATTGCCTTGTTCGTTGCCTAGATTTGCATAGGCAATGCCTAGCCTATAGCCTCAAGATCCATCATTCCTAACTTACCACCTTTAGCATGGCTCACTTTCAACTCAAAATTTGGGACTAATTCCCCTCCTTTGTACGTCTTGCACCTACACTTAATCAAAAACAACAAAAATGATTAGAAAGATGGGTTGCCTCCCACCAAGCGCCTTAGTTTTGGTCGTGGCTCGACTCTTCTTTTTGGATTTTTATTTAATAAAAACAAACTCCTAGTGAAACAAAATGATTACAAATGATGGGTTGCCTCCTATGTAGCGCTTGATTTATTATCGCGGCACGACATAGTTATCTCGATTACTTAGACTTCATCGAGATAGATGGTGGCTATACAGTTTATCGAGTCAAGTGGACCGATATATGGCTTCACTCGTTAACCATTCACTTTAAAGACACCACCATCATTGTTTTCTAACTCCACTACTCCAAATGAGTAGACTTGACTAATCCTAAATGGACCAGACCATTTAGACTTCAACTTACCTAGAAATAGCTTCAGTCTGGAGTTGAGAAGAAGTACCAAATCACCCTTCTGAAAGTTTCGTTGGATAATCCTCCGATCATGGTACTTTTTCATCCTTTCCTTGTAGAGGTCTGCTCTTTCATACGCATGTAGACGGAATTCATCCATCTCATTCAGCTGTTCCAACCTCAGATTAGTAGCATCCTCCCAATTCAGGTTAAGCCGCTTCAATGCCCACAGTGCTTTATGTTCTATCTCAATTGGCAAGTAAGAAGCCTTCCCATAAACTAGTTGGTAAGGTGACATGCCAATTGGTGTCTTGAACGCAGTCCTATAAGCCCATAAGGCATCGTCCAGCTTTCGGGACCAATCTTTCCTACTAGCATTTACAGTCTTAGCAAGGATCAGATTGATCTCCCGATTAGAAACCTCTACCTACCCACTAGTTTGTGGGTGGTAAGGTGTAGCTACCTTATGTTGCTTGACCCCATATTTCACCAACACGGCTCTGAACATCTTGTTGCAAAAATGTGATCCTTCATCGCTTATGATGGTACGTGGTACCCCAAAATGAGAGAAGATATTTCTCTTTAAGAATGCTACAACACGCTTACCTTCATTATCTGCTAGCGCTACTGCTTCGACCCATTTGGATACATAATCCACAACAACTAGGATATATTTCATCCCAAACGAACTCACAAATGGGCCCATGAAATCAATACCCCATACATCAAATAGCTCTACTTCAAGAATTTTAGACATGGGCATCTCATGGTGCTTTGAGATAGCGCCTTGCCTCTGACATTGATCACATCTTCTCACAAAATCGTAGGCATCCTTGAATAATGAAGGCCAATAATAGCCGCTTTGCAATACCTTCCTGGCTGTCCGATCGCCTGCATGGTGACCCCTAACTTGGGAAGCATGACTTGCTTCCAATATGCTAGGCACCTCCACATCTGGGAGCATCGCCTAATAACACCATCAGCACATCATCGAAAAAGATATGATTCATCCCAGAAGTAGTGTTTCACATCATGCATGAACTTTCTCTTTTGATGAAAGGAGAGATTCTCAGGCATCACTTTACTTACCACGTAGGTTGCAAAGTCTGCATACCACGGTAAGTCTTCCACCATAGTGGCTAGGATCTCTTCATCGGGAAACGCATCATCAATCTCAAGGTCAGGTTGCGTTATTATCTCACTCTCAAGTCTAGATAGATGATCAGCTACTTGGTTTTCGCAATCTTTTCTATCCTTTACCTCGAAATCAAATTCTTGAAGCAATAATACCCACCAAATTAGCCTTGGCTTAGCATCCTTCTTTGCCATTAAATATCTTAGAGCTGCATGATCTGTATGAACCACCACTTTGGTTCCCAACAAGTAAGCACAAAACTTTTCAAAAGCATAAACAACTGCTAGAAGCTCTTGTTCCATGACGGTATAGTTCTTCTAGGCTCCATTCAAGGCCTTGCTCGCATAGTAGATTGAAAGAAATAGCCTTTCTATTTTTTGACCAAGTACAGCACCCAAAGCTACCCCACTTGCATCACACATAACTTCAAACGGTAGAGACCAATCAGGCGCTACAATAATAGGAGCTTCAACTAGCTTTCCTTTAAGGCATTCAAATGCCTTCAAGCAATCTTCACCGAAGTCGAACTTTGCATCCTTCTCCAAAAGTTTGCATAATGGACTAGCAATCTTAGAGAAGTCTTTGATAAACCTCCGATAAAAACTGCATGACTGAGGAAACTACGAACTCCCTTTACAGAAATTGGAGGTGGTAGTTTCTCGATAACTTCAATCTTGGCTCGATCGACCTCAATTCCTCTTTCAGAGGCTTTATGCCCAAGAACAATGCCTTCCTTAACCATAAAATGGCACTTCTCCTAGTTTAGCACCAAGTTGAATTCAACACATCTCTGCAAAGCCATACTCAGATTTGCCAAGCATGATTCAAACGACTCACCTACAACTGAAAAATCGTCCATGAAAACCTCCAAGGTGTCTTCAACCATATAAAAAAAATGGACATCATACAATGCTGAAAAGTGCCAGGTGCGTTACATAGCCCAAATGGCATACGTTTGAAGGCGAACATACCATACGGGCATGTAAAAGTGGTCTTCTCTTGATCTTCAGGAGCAATGTAAATTTGATTATAGTTGGAATAACCATCTAAAAAAAAAACCATCCCTTCCTTGCCAATCGATCAAGCATTTGGTCTATGAATGGCATTGGGAAGTGATCCTTTAGCGTCCACGAATTCAGCTTCCGGTAGTCCATGCACACTTTCCACCCTGTGACAGGTCTGGGTGGAATTAGCTCATTCTTTTCATTTGCGACTACCGTCATGCCCCCTTTCTTGGGCACACATTGTACCAGACTCACCCATTTACTGTCCGAGATTGGATACACCACCCCTGCATCTAACCACTTAATAATTTCCTTCTTCACTACCTCTCGCATAGGTGGATTCAAACGCCGTTGATGCTTAATGGTGGGCACGCAATTTCCTTCGAGCTGAATCTTGTGCATACATATCCCAGGAGGGATACCAATTATGTCAGCAATAGTCCAACTGATGGCTCTCTTGTACCTCTTCAGAATAGAGATGAGATCCGCTACTTGCTGCTCACCCAAATCACCCGCAACAATAACCAGAAGTGTATTTCCACTTCCCAAGAATGCATACTTTAGATGACTAGGTAGCTCCTTCAATTCTAGCATTGGTGGCTCTTCAATGGATGGTTTTGCTGGTGGTGAAGGTCGATTCTTAAGATCAAGGTCCAGCTTCTTAGGAGTATAAGAATATGACCCTATTCCTGTTAGAGCACAAATAGTTTCTTCATAATCTTCAACATCCTCACGCTCAAAATTTAAAATCACAGCAGACAATGGCTCAACAGTAAGCTGCTTCTCTACAGATAATTCTTTCTCATCCTCATAATAAACATCAGCTACAGAGAACACATTCATATCTTTAGGCTGCTTCATTGCTTTGCATACATCAAAACGAACCACTTCATCATTCATCTAAAATAAAATCTCATTGGCTCGTAAATCAATAAGCACACTTCCTGTTGTGAGGAAAGGACGACCCAAGATTATGGGAACTTCAGAATCCACCTCACAATCCAAAATCACAAAGTCTGCAGGAAAAATAAAGGTAGAAACCTTCACCAGTACATCATATAAGATACCAACAGGTCGTTTTACCGACCTATCTACCATCACGAGCCGCATATTGGTTGGTGTAGGATCGCCCAACCCCAACTTTCTGTAAATAGATAGCGGCATCAAATTGATGCTAGCACCCAAATCGCACAATGCCTTAGAAAAATCCAAAGATCCAACCGTGCAAGGAATTGTGAAAGCACCAGGATCTGCCTTCTTTTATACTAAAGACCTTGTGGCAATTGCACTACAATGATAAACATTATTTGCTATCTCATAGCTTGCTGCCCACTTCTTTGTCAAAAGGTCCTTCATGAATTTAGCGTACCCAGGCATCTGTTCCAGCGCCTCCACCAAAGGAACATTAATAGTCAGCTGCTTCAACATAGTCATGAATTTACTGAACCTGGTATCATCAGCTTTCTTCTTCAGTCTCTGAGGAAAAGGTGGTGGTTAAAGGGTAATAGTTTTCTCCACCACTTCCTTTTTATCTTGCTTCCGATTATCAATCTTTTCAGGCTGGTGACGTATAGGTGTAGTGTCATGAACGTTCTTATTCTGATTTTCAGCTTCTACAGAATCATCACAATCTGCTTCAATCACATTCTCTTCTGTATTATTAACCACCTGCTTGCCTTTGGACAGATTTTCCAACACTTTACCACTCCTGGTAGTAATAGACATACATGATCCATCATTCCTTGGATTTTGCGCAGTGTCACTAGGTAAAGTGTCAGCCTTTCTTTGATTGAATGCCGCTGAAGTTGGCTCAGTTGTTGTTCCAGCTGTTTTATTGCAGTAGAATGCAAGTCAACTAATTGATTTATTGATGACAAATCATTCTTTACCTCAGCTACGCCCATGTTGGTTGCCTCCACTCCTTTCAACAGCTTAGCCATCATATCTTCCATGGACATTTTTCTAGAGTCAGACGCTAAAGCCTCACGATTTCCAGGAGGAACATACAGACCACTCCTGTTAGTCTTATTCTTCCAACTACCTAGATCGCGGTCCTTGTATCCGTATTTTTCATAATAGTTCCGACCTTGGTTTCCTTGGGCATTGCCTCGGAAACCCCCCTGATTATTCAAGTAATTCTCTTCCTCCTCAGAATCGGATTCATCTCTTCCCTGTGATACAACGACCTTGACTTTTTCTGTCTTTCCTAATAATAAATGCTTGGTAAGAAGGTCCATCTGTGTTTTCATGTGAGCCATATCCTGGTCACGTTCCTCTTGTCTTCGTCTTTGTTCTGCAGTCATGCCAATAGATATAGTAGAGCTTGATACCTCAGAATCCCTGGTATGCCAAGCTCTACTCTGCTTTGTCATACGATCCAGCATATTACTTACCTCAATAAAAGTAAGGTCCATGAATGACCCACCTACAGCATTATCAACCACTGGCTTTGTCACCGAGTTCAAAGCTCTATATAATATTTCCATCAAGTGGATATTGGTCATCTGATGATTTGGGCACCGCATAAGCTTCTTCTTGAACCTCTCCTATGTTTTGTGGAGAGCTTCAGTCGGAAGCTGTCAAAAATTACTGATCTCATCTCTTAATTATGCTCTCTTAGATGGCGGAAAGAATCTTTCTAGGAAAGCGTCTTTCAGTTGCCTCCAATTAGTAATAGAGTCAGGAGTTAGCCCGTTCATCCATAGAGTTGCCTCTCCAGATAGAGACAATGGAAATAAGCGCAGCCGAATTGTATTTTGTCCAACTCCTGGATTGTCAAACGACTTGCATGTTGAGATAAAATTGACCAGGTGCATATTCGGATCATCGCCTGCAAGTCCACCAAATAAACCTTTGAGTTGCAATAGCTGAATCATGGTGCTAGTGATATTGAACTTGGCTTCGGGTGCCAAGGGCGCAGGAATAACAGCCCCTATGGCACCAGCTCCATCCAAATCGTCATCATCATCATCATAAGGAACCTGCACAGCTCGGCGTTCAGTTTTCATTCTAGCTTGATGATCTCTCCTATTCACAGGCGCTGCCACCTCATCTGCACGCCTTGGATTTAGTAACTCATCATCACCCAGGTCCTCATCATCCAGATTTGTTGCCCGACCTGGGTTATCAATATTTTGTTGATGCACTTGAGTGGCCGCCAACGCAGCTAATCTAGCCTGCTCTTGTTGAGCATCCCTTCTTTCAATGTATCGTTGTGCATCCATTCTACCAATAAGTTGAGGTTCAGGATTTATAGATAATAACGGTTGACCAGAGCGTCGACTATTTGGCATGCACTCAATCGAACCTGAATAAAACAAAAACAACAAACAAAAAGTAAAATTCAAGAATCTTTATCCAAAGGGTCTAGTAATTATCACAAACTTAGTTGACAACCGTATTCCCCGGCAACGGCGCCAAAATTTGATACGCCCAAATTACAACTCTCATAAGAAAGTGTAAGCGGTCGCTGTCAAATATAGAACCCAACTGGGTTGGGTGTCGAATCCTACAGGGAATACTTGGTCACTAAGTGTTGTAATTATCAGTAGACTCTTGGTCAAAAATTCCAAAAAAAAAGGGGGATTGGTTTAGGCGTGAATTAATGTTATCAAAGTAACGTTGGAATGCTAAGTGTAGTAAGATTTAATCACAGAGAATAATAAGTTAGGGTTATGTCCACCTTGCTGTTTCTACTTATCTATTAACTATGAGTAACGCAGAATTTAGACATGCATGCACTTATAGAGATTCGTATTCTAATTGTAAATCCAAGTGTTTCCCAACCATCAAGGATTTATTTCACTTTAGCTCTCTCGAGCCTAAAGTGTATAACTAATGGTACAAACTCTCTAAGAACGTTAATCCGGTTAAGGCATTAACGTGTAAACAGGGGTTGGAAACCCTATTTCCTTGTCACACTCTCTTTTCCAAACATGTAACTTTTCTCTCGAACAAGTTAATGCTATAATGGCGTATTCTCTATGTTTGCAACCATAAGAATTCAGTTAAAACGAAGAGAGTAATGGTATAAGTAGCATATACATCAAGAATTCACAAACTCATAGCTATAGATAGTCTTTTATAAGATTTCCATAACCCTAACAGAGAAGTTTAGCTACTCATGAGTACAACGGAAATCACAATAGACATAATCATCATACCACAACTAGAATAATCTTGGCGATGGAAGTGATTAGCGGCGCTAAGAGAGGAGGAAAACGTCTTTCCCTCTAGCCGTTCCCAAGTGTAGCGTGTTTCTCTGTTCTATCGACTTACATAATCTGCAACGTGAATAACTTAAAGTGTCGAATGATGAATACTCGAATGTTGATAGAATGATGCTGAAAAATTCAGCAATAAGGTTTTTATAGTATCCTTGTCCACTGAGTTGCTACTGCCTCCTTAAGTATTTAAAAATACTGGGTTTGCCCGGGAAAAGTTCTCATGTATCACTTTCAGTCCAAAAGCTTCCTTCCCTCTAATGTGAAGTTTTCCTTTGCTGTCCATAAGTCCACAAAGTGCTGAAATCTTCATCATTAGTACCTGAAAAACATGCTAATCACGTAGGTTAGCTCACTTAAAGGAAAATAGACTAAAACTGCAGGAATTATATATTTTATCCTCAAAACTTAGCTAAAATATGGGTAAATTATGGTTCTTAGGGGTATAAATACGCCCAACATCAGGTATTAGGGATAATCTCCAATCCTGGTTGGACTTAAGATACCCGACACGACCAGGCCCTGGTTTGGGTCATGTCCATTTGGTATTAGAGAGCTAGGTTCATGGTCAATTGGGTGTTCACAAAGTCATGTCAAGTAGAGTCTCTTTTATGGGTGTGTAGTGCGCCACACTTATAATGGGTAGGCTACAAGACATTTATGAATGTTTCGCATTCTTGTTGTTCTATTTCAAGCTTTAGAGCCTAAGATCCTGAATCCCTCTAATTTTTGTTTGTTCATCTTTCAAATCATGCATCCGAGAAGATCTGATGACCATGGAAATTCTTTTATCCAGTCTGAGAACAATATGGACGGGGCTCGTCCTACTCCAGGAGTTTAGACCCGATATAGGGTCACTATTTCTAATTGCCCCGAGGGAGCTCTACCGGTTCCCTCCATTCCTCCATAGGTACCTCGAGCTGATGTGTCTAATGTTGAGTTTCTCTAGTTGATTCACTTGCTTACCCAATTGGTATCCTCTCAGACTGAGCGTGTTGCTTCAGTTACTCCATTATTCGACGCTACTAGAGTTGGCCAATTTATGACAATGAGTCCTCCTACTTTCACTGGTTCTAAGGTTAAGGAAAATCCTCATTATTTTATTGATGAGATGGAAAAGATCTTTCGTGTGATACATGCCACTAATATGAAGGGCGTAGAGTTCGCCGATTACCAATTGAAAGATATGTCGTGCCAATGGTAAAAGGAATTGAACCAATCTAGGGGCGATGATGCTGAGTCCGCTTTATGGGATAATTTATCTAGTGTTTTTCTAGATCGTTTCTTTCCTCAAGAGTTGAGGGAGAAGAAAATGGAAGATTTTGTTAATCTAAAGCAGGGAAAGATGTTAGTCAAGAAATATGCCTTGAAGTTTTACCGGTTATCTCGATATGCTCCGAAGTTAGTTTCTAGAATGAGGAAGTTCGTTTCTGCGTTATTTCGAGACTTGATTCTAGAGAGTAAGGCTGCCTTGTTAAACAAGGATATGGATATTTATTGGCTGGTTGTTTAAATGAAACAAGTCGAAGAAGAAGCAAAATAAATTTAGGGAGAGGCAGAGTAAGAAATTCTGCTATTCGGACCAGGGTGGAGGTAATCAGCAAAGTTGTAGAGAAGGTGGAAAGTGTTCTAAGAAGAAGTGGGGAAATTCTGGGTCCTATTCAGTGGCTATTGCTTCTTATCCAAAGTCGTCTAGTGATTGATATTTGTAGGGTGGCAATGTTCTAGGGCACAGGTTGCCCAATCTCAGGCTAGTGGGGCTCAGTCAGCTCCGTGATATCCTCCCTCCAGGTTTTGTGGTCAGTTGCATCATGGATTTTATAACGAGGGGAGGTATAGGTGTTTCAAATGTGGTCATCCAGGGCATATGCTAAGGAACTTTCCCATTGGTAATGTTGCTTCTGGGCAAACAAGGTTCATGTTGCCTCTTCATAAGCTCCTACACCAAAGAGTGCCTCTTTTGGCTCCGAAACTGGTCGGAACCGTCTCTATGCTGTCATTACCTGTCAGGAGTTTGAGGCATCTCCAGATGTTATTACTGGTATGTTGAAACTCTTTTTCCATGATGTGTACTGGTTACTTGTTCCTGGGTCCACTCTTTCTTATGTTACCCCATTTGTGGTTATGGATTTTTGTTTTGGTCCTAAGTGTATTTCGGACCCCTTCTCTATTTATACCTCGGTAGGAGACCCTATGGTTGATAGAAGAGTCTATAGGGGTTGTGTGGTGTCTTTTAGTGGTAGAGAAACTCTGGTAGATCTGATAGAGTAAGACATGGTTGATTTTGATGTTATAGTTGCATTCATGCAATGATCTGATATATATATAACCATGTCGGGAAAAGGGACCGAATTTACCATGCCTTTAAAACCTTTACCTGGGTTGTGTAGCTTTGCCGTCCTAAACCACCCATAGGTTATATGGGTTCATCTCCCCTTGCTGAAAGGGCCCAGTGCGTGTAGCCGCGCAATATGGTAGTAAAACCCTGGGATGATTAGTACATCCCCCAAATATAGTGTGACATCATTCACACGATCACTAAGACCAACCTCATATCGGTAAATATAAGTTTCCAGTTTTGGTCCCCCTCCGGAGCTCCACCCTCCATGGCTTTGCTACACATCCCGCCATTATCACCCAATTAAAACCAATTTCCAAATAACCAAACCATTTTTCATTTATTAACCAAGGGCATTGATATTGGTATCGTCATACCAACCCTTACTTGCAAGTATCATCCATAGCCAACCATTTATAGGTTTAAGGGGACTTTCAAGTTCCCTTCCACTTACTATATTAAACCACTTGGGGGATTCCATGTGCCCCTCAAGCATAACCATTATCCATTTACCATTTCAATCCATTTAAACCATGCATAATTCCTTTACCAAGTTTTGAAACATGCAAGAGTTCCATTAAAAGTAGCCAATGCGATTGACATATCTTTATAAGTATTTTGTCAAACACATTAGGGGCATAATATGATCAAAAATAATTTTAATTACCATTAAACCATTCCTATGAAATGCAATTATCCAAAACCACCATTAATAAATATAAAAGAATAATTAAACCATGGAAAACCATAACCAACCATTTAATATCAAAACCCCCAATTCATATTTGAAAACCAAAATCATACAATTAATAAAATCATGGAAAAATTCATAAAACCATGCCTTTCCATAAAATTAACAATGAGGGAATAGAACATGCCTTAAACCAAGATGATGATGGAAAGAAATCTCCAAGACAAGACCAAATCAATCCTCTAGTTGAAACCCTAGCTTCCTTTTTCCAAAAGCTTTTGACAGATTAAGAGAGTGTTTAGAAGAGTTTCTACGTGTTAATGAATGGAATAATAGGGTAAATGATCTTCCAAGTAGGTTAGAAGTCGTGGGGCCTTATTAGGATAAGCAGGGAAATATCCAGAATACTCCCACTTAAGTTGCACCAAAATCCCATCACAGGAATACAACTGACCCACACGATTCATACCGTCCGATATGATTAGTATCCTCCACTCGTATCCTGGTCTCAACCCTTGGATCTAACACTATCCTACATACAAATCATCCATCAAAGTCGTATTGACAGCATATGATTTGTACCTTTCATCCATACCCCTGGCATATTTAAACCCAAGGAAGATTCAGACATTGTCCACCATACGAGTCCTAGGTAAGACTCGTACCCTGGCTTAGGGCTCATGGTGAGCCACTCATACTCAGATCCAACCTAAGTATCTAAGTATAAGAGTAAGTTAAGGAATCGAATGATCTGTAACCACCAATACGACTTGTACCCCTAAGTCATACCCATTACAGTAACCAAAATCTATCCCACCAACCAACACTAGTCAATATACGGCTGGACCATACAATCCATACCCCAATATATGGCTCGTACCCATAAGTCGTATTGGGTCCAGAGATTAGAATTACAGAAAATTTTCTAAGGTCTAGAAACCAAGGTATTTCAGTTCTATTTTGATAACTTCCAACAAATTACCAACCTTTTGCAATAGATAGATCATTTGTTGGATAAAATTAAATCAGGTTTTCCACATTTCCATTAGATGCACCACCAATACCAATACCAACACCACCAATTTTACCAATACCAATACCAATACCACCAACACCAACACTACTAATACCAATGCCAACACCACCAATACCAATACCAACACCACCAACACCAACACTACTAATACCAATGCCAACACCACCAATACCAATACCAACACCACTAATACCAACATCACCAATACCAACACCTTCAACACCACCAATACCGACACCACCAACACCACCAATACCAACACCAACACCAATACCACTAACACCACCAATACAAATACCAACACCACTACCAACATCAATATTAACACCACCACCACCAATACCAACACTAATACCAATACCAATAGCACCACCAATACCAACACCAACACCAATAATACGAACAACATCAATAATAATATAAATAAAACAAAAACAAATAATAAAATCAACAACAAAAAAAACAAACAAATAATACCAATAGTGCCAATAACAACACCAACGCCACCAACAACACCACAAATGCCACCCAACGACACCACGATAGTCAATAGAACACTGTGATAAAAACTAGGGTTTTCTCAAGTTCTTTCTACATTTTTTATCATTAAAACTCAAAATTATTAACCCATTATAGAAGATAATACAGCTAAAAGTCTTTTTTCATCATTAACTAAAAAGCCCTAATTTTTAGAAAAAATAATAAATGTAGAACTCATTATTAACTAAAAATCCCTAATTTCTGTGAAGAGAGAATCAAGAAGAAAGTCGAAAATAACAACTATATGGTCAAAAAGGGAAGAAAGTTGATCTATTGTGAAGGGTTAAGCAATCTATTGAGTAGTTGTTGCTTGTATTATTGAGAGAGAAAGAGAAGAGAGAGAACTTGAGATTTGGAATGATGAAATATTTTTCCGCAACTATTGTATGGGTTGATTTGTATTTTGGAAAGGAATGATAAGTTTTGAAAATGTTAAATTGGTCCAAATTGATAACTAATTTTTTAAAAGAGATAAATTTTAACTATTTCATAATAAATAAAAATAATTTCACTAAAAATAGTTTTCAGTTATTAAGTTCAATTGAAACTTTAATGAATTTAATATTAACTTAATAATAATTTAATATGAATTATTCCAACTCAAATTGATCAACTAATAACTTTGGTTAGGACGAATACAATAGTTAATCATGTAATACAATGACATCAATTAAAATTGTAGTTGAACTCATGAACTAATCCTTAATTCTAGCTAAATACTTTAGATATTTTAAATAATGGCTTGATATGAATCATTTCAACTCAAATTGATCAATTGATGACTTTGGTCAGGACAAACACAATAGTTGATATGTAATTGCAACGACATCAATTGAAATTGTAGTTGAACTTATGAACTAATCCTTAATCATATCTAAATCAATTTATATATTTCAAATAAGGTCTTGATATGAATCATTTCATCTCAAATTGATCAATTGATGACTCTGATCAGGATGAACATAATAGTTAATCATGTAATTGCAACGTCATCAATTGAAATTGTAATTGAACTTATGAAATCATGAACTCATATTTAATTATAGATAAATAAATATAGTTATTGCAAATAATGGATTGATATAAATCATTTCAACTCAAATTAATTAATTGATGACTCTGGTCAGGACGAATACAATAGTTGATCATGTAATTGCAACGACATCAATTGAAATTATAATTGAATATATAAACTTATCCTCAATTCTATATAAATCAATTTAGATATTTCAAATAATGGCTTTATATGAATTATTTCAACTCAAATTAATCAACTGATGACTTTAGTCAGGACGAACACAATAGTTAATCATGTAATTGCAATGACATTAATTGAAATGATAATTGAACCCGCGAACTCATCCTTAATTCTAAATAAATAAATTTAGATATTTTAAATAATGGCTTGATATGAATCATGTCAACTCAAATTGATCAATTGATGACTCTGGTTAGGACGAACACAATAGTTGATCATGTAATTACAATAAGATCAATTGAAATTATAGTTAAACTTATTAAATCATCCTTAATTCTAGATAAATCAATTTAGATATTTCAAATAAAGGCTTGATTTGAATAAATAGAGGACTAACATTTTGTTACAGATGACACATTTATTGAAAATTATCAAACAATTATAGACATCTATTAAAATAAATATTTAACCTGTTGCACATATCTATTGAAAATTATCAAACAAATATTGACATTTGTTGTAGTAGATGACTTATCTATTGGAAATTATCAAATAGATGTTGTCATCTATTGCGACAGATGACTGATCTATTAGAAATTATCAAACAAATATTGACATCTATTGTAACAGACGACTTATCCGTTGGAAAAGATTTTCTTTATTTTAAAGAAATTTTCTGTCTGAAATAAAAAAAAGAAATTACTAAGGAGACCAAACATTTTTTGGATAACTCAAAAATCTCCTCATTGTGTTGTCTTATCTTGTCTTTTCAATGTCACTGCCACCGTCTTCTCTTTCTCCTCAAAGTGTTCACCACCATAAATTAATAAATATTTAAATGCAACTCTAGAATTTCCTATCCTTCAACCATAAACTAATTCTTATCTCTTCTTTCCCTTTCTCTCTTCTTTAGGGTAATCTCAACTGTCTCCTCTTTTTTCTCCCTTTTCTCTCCTCTTTCTCTTAAGGATACTTTTGAATCTCAACCAATTTATACATTTTCTCTCTAGAAATTGGGGTTTTGAACCCTTTGCTTTTAAGATTGCAAGTATGATTCACTATTAGATCTGCGCTCTATGCTGTTATTCTTGCCTTCTTATCTTCTTCTTTGCCCGTTTGATCAAATTTTTTATGTTCTTTTAATGAAACTTGAAATTCTGTATATCATATTTTTACATTGGTTATTTAAATTAGTTATTTACATCTATTTTTTATTTATTTACCCATTACCCATATCCTATTTATTGAGAAAATTAAAGGAAAAGTGATTTTAAGTCTTGAATGAATGAACCTTTGTTTTTTTTATTAATAATCGAAAAAAGTCTTCCAATAGATGGCCTATATATAGAAAAAAAATTGGTCATCTATTGGGAGAACTTAGAAAGGCTTTTTGGCAGTATCGATGTTATTTTTTTATTTTTTATATGTTTTTTTATTGTTGATGCTGTTGGTGGTGGTATTGGTGGTGGTGTTGGTGGTATTGGTGTTGCAATAGGTAGAACATATGATGGAAGATATTAAAATAGGTCTTCCAATACATTCTCCATCTGTTGCAACTGATGAATTAGCTGTTGGAATAAATCAAAACAGTTTTTCCAATAGATAGCTTATTTGTTGCAACATGTTGGTCATTTGTTGCAATAGATGGGCCATCTGTTTAAATAGATGGGTTATCTGTTGCAACAGATGGGTCAT
This sequence comes from Capsicum baccatum var. pendulum, assembly GCA_030864225.1. Lineage (NCBI taxonomy): Eukaryota > Viridiplantae > Streptophyta > Magnoliopsida > Solanales > Solanaceae > Capsicum > Capsicum baccatum. The sequence continues at coordinate 42,707,310 of CM061555.1, forward strand.
CTATTGGAATTCTTGTTGTAATGTTTTGTATTTATTGAATTCTACGTTACTTTTTGTTAATTATGCAGACATCAATTGTAATGTTTTTTTTGTTTTCCTCTTGTTTGTAGATAAAAGATGTCTAAAGAAAGTGAAACAGGATCAACTTTTGCCCAACCAATATAAAAGGCTGGAGTAATGATGGGTTAAGAGGAATAAGTTGCTTGCAGATGGAACCACTTCATATGTGGGAAGTATGTATTACTGATCATATTATTATGAAAACACACATAGAGTACACTAATTTTGTGAATATTATTTTTTACTGATTAGGCAGTGATCATTCAAATGAGATATTGCATTTTATAGTTAAGTTTGATAGGTTAATGTGTCCCCTAAAGGTGTTTTATATCGTGGGGTCAAAAGGAGTTATGAGGGGAAATGTCAAGAATACCCCCAACTTAACACTGTAGAAAACTCGCAGGTGGGTACAAGTTGACCCTCCAACTCGTCACCACACCATACGACTGGTACCATCCAAACATACCCAGAATAGAAAGTTGGACATCTATACACTGTCCACCATACGACTCTATTTCCCTAACTCGTGACCAGATCATATGACTAGTATGGTCTAGTCATACCCAAGACAGAATCCAAAGGGATTGATACTAGACAACATACGAATACACCTTACGACTCATTTACTATCTTACAGATCTTAGTGAGCCAAGTCAAGTTATTAAGTTACTGATTTGATTAAGGAACTGGCCCAAATAAATCATACCACCCCTAATGACCTGTACCCACCAAACCATAACCATGATGGAAGCCCAACCACCATTCTGTGGACTTCTAACGACAAGGATACCTTGACCATACCCACACCATACGACTCGTATGGTAGGTCATTTCTAGGACAATGAGCTTAAAGCTCAGGAATTTTCCAAAGGCCAAACCCAGGGCATTTCAATTCTCCCTCGCTTGGATCATTCATCCCCGAATGATGGAACAAGGAAATACAAGCACGATTTGGACCCCATAGGACTCTACTCTTACCTTTAACTAAGTTAGAAAACAAAGATACCAAGGAAATCAATCTTTCCTTTAACAGAGTTTGAAAACAAAGACTATAAGATCAACACATGCCTTACGCATAAATTTCTAGAGCAGAAAATAGGAATGGATACATGGACTTCATATCCTCTTCAGTATCCCATGTATCCTCTTCTACTTGTGGTTCCTCCATAGAAACTTTACCAAAACTACGTCCTTGGTTGCGCCAATCTAAGATTGTACTAGGGACCTCCTCACAAAATAGAGAATCTAAAATACCAATATCCTTGATGGGTGCAATCTGCGATGGATCAGCCATGCACTTTCTCAACATAGAAACATAAAATACCAGGTGAATGGAGCTCAAACTCGAAGCCAAATCCAAATCATATGCAACATTGCCAAATCTTCTCAAAACCAAGTATGAACCAACATATCGGAGACTGAGCTTCCCTTTCTTCCCAAACTGCATTACTCTCTTCATGGGAGACACCTTCAAGAACACCCTATCCCTAACCTCAAACTCTAACTTTCTAGGCCTCACATTTGCATAAGACTTTTGGCGACTTTGGGAAGCTTTAAGCCTATCCCAAATCACCTTTACCTTCTCCATATCTTGGTGAACCAAATCCAGGTCAAACATCCCTGCCTCTCCAATCTCGAACCACCCGATAGGAGATCTACAACTCCTACTATATAACGCCTTAAAAGGACCATTCCAATGCTAGATTTGTAGCTGTTTTGGTATGCAAACTCTATAAGAGGCAAATGCTCAATCCAACAACAACCATAGTTAATCACACAAGCACGTAGCATATCTTTCAATGTCTGAATAGTCTTTTCTGCTCACCCATCTGACTGTGAGTGGAAAACAGTACTCTAACTCACCTTAGTCCCCAACCCTTCCTGAAATAACCACCAAAAGTGAGACAAAAACTGCATACTGCGATTTGAGATGATAGAAACTGGCACCCCATGCAACTTCACAATCTTATAGAGATACAACCTTGCATAGTCCTCAGGTTAGAAATTTGTTCGCACTGGTAAGAAGTGAGCGGACTTGGTGATCCTATCCACGATTAACCAAAATGAATCAAACTGATTCCAAGATTGAGGAAGATTGATAATGAAATCTATATTAATCACCTTCTATTTCCAAATAGGCAATTCAATTTCTTGGTACAATCCTTCGAGCCTCATGTGCTCAACGTTTACTTGTTGGAACACCATGCACTTAGCCACATCCCACTTCATATTATTCTACCAATACATTTCCTTAAGGTCATGATACATTTTCATCAAACCAGGATGAACAACATAGCACGACTTATGTGCCTCAGCCAAGATACTCTCTCGCAAACCATTTATACTAGGAACACATAATATCTCCTTGGTACCGCAAGGTACCATTAATATTAATCTCAAAGGCCATTACCTTCTTCCCACCTACATCACCTTTGATCCTTATCAAGACAGGGTCTAACACTTATTTCTTCTTTAATTCATCAACAAGATACGACTACGCCACTTCCAGTATGACCACACCACCATTCTCAAAGTCCAAGAGACAGACTCTAAGGTTAGCTAAACAGTGAATATCTTTCACCAACTCCCACTTTCCTTCATCCACATAAGCCAGACTTCCCATGGATAATCTGCTCAGAGCATCATCAACCACATTAGCTTTACCTAGATGGTAGTGAAGACTCATGTTATAATCCTTAAGTAGCTCAAGCAATTTCCTTTGCCTGAGGTTCAGCTCTTTATGAGTAAACACATACTACTGGCTCTTATGATTAAAAAAGATATTCACATGCACGACATAAAGATAGTGATGCTAGATTTTCAATGCAAACACCACAGCCAATAATTCCAAGTCATAGGTCAGATAATTTTTCTTATGCACCTTCAATTGTCTAGAGGCATAAGTTATTACCTTGCCATGTTGCATCAAAACGTACCCAAGCCCTACATGAGATGCATCATAATATACCACAAATCCATCCGCGCCTTCGGGTAAGGTCAAGACCGGAGTCAAAGTTAGCCTATCATTCAGCTTTTCAAAACTACCCCCACACGCATCAGACCACAAAAACTTTACCTTCTTCTGAGTCAACATAGTCAATGGGGCATATATAGAAGAAAAGATCTCCACAAACCTCTTATAGTAACCAACTAAACCCAAGAAGCTCTGAATATCGATTGGAGTCATGGGTGTAGGCCACCTCTTAAGTACTGCAACTTTCTATGGATCCACCATGATCTCTTCACTAGAAATGACAAGATCCAGAAAAGTGATAGCGTTCAACCAGAACTCCAATTTTGAGAATTTGGCACACAACTACTACTCTTTCATGGTCTAAAAATCTATAAGAAGGTGATTAGCATGATCCACCTCACTCTTCGAGTACACCAAACTATCATCTCTTAACACAATGATGAATAAATCCAGAAATTGAAGAAAGACCCTATTCATCAAATCCATGAATGTCACAAGGAATTAGTCAACCCAAAAGACATAAACAAAAACTCAAAATGCCCATACCGGGTTTGAAAAGCCATCTTAGGCATATCCACCTCCCTAATTATTAGCTGATAATTCCCAAACCGAAGATCAATCTTGGAGAAAAATGTAGCACTCTGAAGTTGATCAAACAAATCATCTATCCTTAGAAGAAGGTACTTATTCTTTACCATCACCTTATTCAAATATTGGTTATTAATATACATCCAAAGGAAACCATTATTTTTATGCACAAATAACACTGGTGCACTCATAGGGATACACTAGGATGGATGAAACCCTTTTCTAAAAGTTCCTTTAATTGCTACTTAAGCTCCTACAACTCAGCAGGAGCCATTTTATATGGGAGAATAGAAATTTGACCAGTATCTAAAACCAAACCAATCCCAAAATCAATCTCCCTATTAGGAGGAACATCAGGAAGTTCATCAGGGACGACCACAGGAAATTCATTCACCATCAAGATGAAATGCAAAAAAGGACCCTCTAAGTTAGAATCCTTAATCTAGACCAGATGATAAAGACATCCCTTGGAGATCAATCTCTGAGCTCTAAGATACAACATGAACCTTCCCTCAGAAGCTAGGGAACCACCCCTATTCAATAACTGGCTTATTAGGGAATTTAAAGACAACCTTACGGGTTCGACAGTCTAGAGAATCATAGCACGAGTGCAATAAATCCATCCCTAATATGACATCAAAATCAACTATGTCTAATTCAAATAGATCCACCAAAGTTTCCCAACTACCCACAGATATAACACAACCCCTATAGACCCTTCTAGCCATCATAGAGTTACCCACCGAGGTAGAAATAGAAAAAGGATCCAAAATATACTCAGGACTAAAACCAAAATACACAGCCACAAATGGGGTCACATAAGAAAAAGTAGACCCCGAATCAAGTAAATAGTACACATCATGAGAAAAGAATTTCAACATACCAATAACAACATCAGGCGATGCCTCAGATTCCTGATGAGTAGTAAGAGTATAGATTTGATTTTGACCAGTGTCGATACTAGATAGTGCCTCTTTTGGTGTGGGAGCTTATGAAGAGGAAACAGGAACCTTTTTCACCTTAGAAGAAACCCTACCAATAGGAAAAGTTCTAATCATGTGCCCTGGATAACCACAGTTAAAGAACTTGTCCATCCTTTATCACAGTAACCCCGATGAAATCAACTACAGATACTGTAGAGAGGATATGATGGAGCTGAATAGCCCACACTAATCTGAGATTGGTCACCCTATGCCCTATAGTTGTCGCCACTCTAGAAATATTGGTCACCCGATGGATTTGGGTAGGGAGCACTAGCCATTGAGTAAGACCCAAAATTGCCCCACATCTTTTGGGGCCACTTCCCGTTATCCCCGCCTCTTTTCTTAGAAAATCTGAACTTCTCGCTTTGTATCTCCTCAATCTCTGTATGTTTCTTCTTCTGTTCCTCTACCTGTTGCATGTACACAACCAACCTAGAAATATCCCTATCCTTGTTCAGCAAGGCAACACTCTCTTGAATCAAATCTAAGGATAACCCAAAAATGAACTTCCTCATTCTAGACCTCATGCTAGAAACCAACTCCGGAGAATACCAGATAACTGGTGAAACTTCAAGGCATACTCCTTCACTGACATCTTTCCTTGCTTTAGATTAACAAACTTTTTTGTCTTTGCTTCCCTTAACTCCTGAGGAAAAAAACAATCCAAAAAAGGACTAGAGAAATTATTCCATAGGGCTGACTCAGCATCGTCACCCCTAGTCTGCTCCCATTACTTATATCATTGGTATGCTATATCTTTCATTTGATAGGCAGCAAATTCTATACCCTTCACATTGGTATCATGCATAACACCAAAGATCTTTTCTATCTCATCCACAAAAGCTTGGGAATCCTCCCTAACCTTAAACTAGTGAATACAATAGGGTAAAACCTCATAAATTAGCTAACCTTTATGGCCTCAAAAGATGGAGTAACAGAAGTACCACACTCGGCCTGAGAAGCTACCAACTCAACCAATATATGGATAGACTAACAAAACTTAACATTTGTCACATCATATTGAGGAGCTCAAGAAGCGCTAGAGGGAATCGATGGAACTCCAGGAGGACAATCAGAAACTTGACCCCTAGACCATGTATGGACCCCATAAGTATAATGGGTCCCATCAACATTGTCCCCGAGAAGGATAAAAAAGTTTCTGTGAGCTTCAGATCATCGAGGAGACATGATCTAAAATAGCGAACAAATAGGGATTAGAGAAGGTTTCAGGACCATAGACTTTACAGCTTGAAAATAGAACACAAGAAAGAGAAATATTCCTAAATGAACTTATAGCCTCTTTCTTATAAGTGTGATGGTCTACATAGCCTTAAAAGAGACTCTACTCAACACGGCTTTGTCATACACCCAATTGACCATGAACCTAGGGCTCTGATATAAATCTGACACGACCCAAACTAGGGCATAGTCGTATCGAGCATCTCAACTCCGACCCAGACCGGAGACCACCTCCAAGACCTAACCATAACCACCCTACACCCTATGTCGGATAAATTTTGAACATATAATGGTATATAACAAAATCAATTAAAATATATTTAAAGGAGTACATAAACATAGCCAACTAGTGTCAACCTCAAATGCCAATACCAATACCAAGGCTGACACCACCCATGCCCATAGTTGTCTGACAAAGCCTCTATTTAGAATCAATAATATCCGGCTAAGATATTTCCCCGACCATAGCCAAAAGCAAACTAAAGAAATAACAAAAACAAAAGAAGTCCATAGCATGAAATAGTGCCTTCTAGAGTATGGAATCTCACCACTTCAAAAGTTGTCCCCGAATCTAAGTCACTAATTAGGAGGAATGGTAGTATGGCTGGTTACTACATCGCATGGGGATACAACGCCCAAAGATGGTTAGTGAAGTGAATGCTAGCATGTACTCAGGGATAAGATAAAATAGTGCCAGTAATTCAAAACCAAAGTAAATAACCATATGCAATCACATAAATATATATATATTATTCCGGGAAAGGAAACCGATTTAGCATGCATTTGAAACGTTAACCTGGGTTGTATAGCTTGGCCATCCTAAAACCACCCACGGTCTATATGGGTTTATCTCCCCCTGCTGAAAGGGCTCCAGTGCGTGTTAGCCACACGATTGGAGAATAGAAACTTGGGATGACTAGTATATCCCTCAAAATATAAAGTGTGACATAATTCACACGGTCACCAAGACCACTTTCACATCGACAAGCATAAGTTTCCAATGACGATCCCCTCGGTACCCTCACCTTCCACGTCTTTGCTACTAAACCCCTTTTAATCCTAATTAAACCTTTTTCACATAACCAAACTATTTATCAAGGAGTCTTTTCATTAGGAATTAGTTGTTGGTATCGTCATACCAAAATTAGAGCTTGTAAGTGTATCCTTTTATGCCATACCCATTAAACTAATTTGACTTTAAAGTTTCAAACTAAGCCAAAATCATGGCCATTAAGTCCTTCCCAAATCAGTTAAAAGAAACCAAGAAAATTTAGGTTTCATTACTATATGCAATACAAAGGTTTCAAGGAAAGTCATACTATATGACATAATCATTCTCATTGACATTTTAACAAACATGTTAAGGGCATATAGTTTCCAAATCAAAAACCAAGCATCAATTGACCATTCCCATGTAACTACGTGTTCAAACCATAATTATAACATGAAAACCATAGAAAAGCATGGGAAAACATTATCCAACCATAAACAACAAAAAACCCCAACATCTATTTCAAAACAAACAATGAGGGAGGATTAACATGCCTTAGACACTAAGATGATGGAGAGATTCACCCTTGAAAGCCCCTAATTAATTGCCTTGTAGAAACCCTAGACTTTTCTTAAAACAAGAGATTGAGAGAGATTTTAAGAGATTTGAAGAGTGTTTGAATAAGAATAATAGGTTAATGTATCCACTAAAGGTGTTTTATATCATGGAGTGAAAAGGAGTTAAGAGATGAAATGTCCAGAATACCCCCAACTTAATACTATAAAAATCCTGTAGGTGGGTATGAGTTGACCTCCAACTCATCCCCACATCATATGACTGGTACTATCTAGTCGTACCCAGAACAAAAAGTTGGACATCCACACAATGTCCACTATACGACTCTATTGGCCTAACTCATGACCAGACCATACGACTGGTATAGTCTAGTCGTACCCAAGACAGAATCCAAAGAAATTTTACACTGGACAAAATACTACTATACCTTACCACTCGTACTCTATCATCATAGCTCTTAGTAAACCACTCATACTCAGAGCTAAGTCACGTCACTAGGTTTCAGATTAAGTAAAGGATCAACCCAACCCGTCACCAACCCTATGATCTGTACCGAGAAAACTATAACCATAACAGAAACCCAACCACCTTTCTCTGGACCCCTAACAACTAGGGTACCTTGATCGTATCCACACCATACGAATCATATGATGAGTCATTGATAACACTCAAATTACACTCTTGAATGGGTGTAAGCGATCGTTGTCAATATAAAACCCAACTAGGTTGGGGTCGAATCCCACAGGGAATAGGGTGTGAACTTCAATTTTTTTACAAAATACTTTACTGGTATTTTAATGTTTCCAAAAATGGGGGTTTAAGTTTCACAGAGAAGTAATTGTCACTTTCAATATTTTATCGTTTGTAATCAATCTAATTAGGAAACCAGAGTTATGTTACCATGGATTTTGGGAATTGACAGATACTAGGTAATGCTTGAGACTCTTGAAGTAAGTAGAAATAGCAGAATATTCCTGACGATGATACTATCTGACTTATCTCCCGACCTCACCAGACAATTTATTATCTAATTCTCTCGAACTTAGATAACTTATCTATTTCCAATAGGATTTTATCTCAGAAAGATTAATCCAGTTACGGCATTGATCATTAAATAGAAGGTTGGTAGCTTCTGAGTCCCTGTTGATAATTCGCAACCTCTAGTCTATTTCTCAGTTAGAATCAAATAAAACCTAAGGAATAACCTAATATTTGCAACCATTAGATTTCAGTTAAAACAACAGAATTTTAAGATGTCCTACTACTATTTGAATCCATTAAATACCTAGTAACCTATCAAACCCTAATCCATGGATCCCATAACTCCGGGTAATGGAATTATCCGCTCATGATTTGATGATCGAAATACAAATTTGAATTCCTGATAACAAGAATAAACTTACGATCGAGTGAAAAGCAACAAGTAGTTTCTTCAATTGAATCACGAAAATAGGAATCCACACATAGTTAATAAGTGTTGAAGAAAAATAAGAATCTCCAAACTTAAAAAAAAGAACTCCCCTCGATAATTCTGAATAATCCCCTTTAAATAAACCCTAAAAGATGCTATTTATACTTAAGTCTAATTATGGAAATAAAATAACAAAAATCATAAAATTCTTTGAATTAAGTGACGCCCTAGCTGACCCCACATCAAGGATCTGACGCCTTATCATGGAAGGCATCAGATTTGCTCCAGTTGTCTTCAAAATCTATCTTAGGCTAATGATGTAGCTGGCATCGTGTCACTGATCTGATGGCGTATCACCAACGCCGTCAGATTTTTTTTTCAAGCTCTGATTCTCTGGCTAAGGCTGACGATATTTGTGACACCTTATCACCATCTTGATGCCTTATCACCAACGTCGTTAGAACTTCCCCTCAGACTCAATTCCCTGGTTAAGGATTACACCACTTCTGATAGGCTATCATAAGGCTGACGACTTATCACGGATGTCGTCAGCCATGTTTTCTTCTCTTTTGCTCAGATTTTCAAATTTTTTGCTCCATTATCATTTATTTTCATTCCTTCAGCCTTTTACTACAATATCATGAGCAAGCACATCAAAACAACAAGAGTTTCTTCAGAATTCACAATTATTTTAAGCTAAAAAACATTAAATGCGTTAGTTTTTTCTCACACATCAACACCCTCAACTTAAAACAATTGCTTGTCCTCAAGAAATAAACTAACTAAGAGAATACAAAGAACATTCAGTAGTCAACAACCATTTTAGCTCAAAACTCAATTACCACCTCCAAGGTCAACCAGTTTAAACTACTGTGTATCTTATTAAAAAGCAACTATGTAACACAAGGGATTCCAGCCATGACATAAACTAAGTACCAAAAATCATGCTTATATCAATATGACACTACCCAAATAAGTAAGTCACCTAGCAACATACTAGTATGCCCTCACAGCAAAGAATTTCCCCTTTTTCTCTCACTATAGAAATCAAAGTATCAATATAGGGATTATCACAAAAACACTCACTCTCAGAATGAAGTTCAAACCAATGTATGCAAAATACCATATGCTTGACCGTATCTTCATTACCAAAGTGTCTAGACCGGTAAGCTGCGATCACTATAGGGCTTTCTTAGGCTTGTAACGTAGGCTAAGGGCTGGTATGATACTAGATGGTATTTTAAGTGACAAACCTCCTTGGCACTACCTTAACTTGTGGGTTCCATTTATTAATCTCTTTTTCTTTTTTTTCTTTTTTTTTTCTTTATTACACATTCAGAATGGGTGTGGTTTTTTTTTATTCAATCAAACTTCTTTTCTTGCTCTTTTTCACCAACACCCAATTTTCTATTTCTTTTTCACTTATTCTTTTTCTTCTACTCAATCCTTTTTCATACCCAATTTATATCACACACCTCTATGATAGCCACCCTCAACTTAGGCTATTTGCCTAAGTCACGGTGCACAGTGTCCAAGGAGGACCAGGGCTAAAACAGGTTCATTATAATCTAAAAGGGAAGGTGATAGGTATTATAGAAAGAAAGTGGTTAATTTAGGCTCAAAATAGGGATCGAGTGGCAACATGTACATAGGGAAGGTCATTTTAGGTTAAAAAGTGACTCAATTCAAAAATGGCATATGATCCTTTCCTAACCCCTATCTTTCAACTAAGGTAAGATGAACCGGGCAAGTTTTGGATTCGACAGTACAAAGAAAACTCAGTAAAGATCTCACATCCACAAGGCACACAAGCATATCACTAGCTAATACCTATCTGGTTCATGCAATGTTCAGCAGTGGTTATTAAGCACTATACTAATGCCCTCACCGGATGCACAGTGGTCACACCTAGATGCAATTCACACAATCATGCAAGACAAACCATTGGAGAGATGTTCAAAATCACAAAATAGATTAACTGCCTATAGTACTTGCACTACTCCTAGTTATTTACAGAACATGCTGCAACAACATGCTACCCTATACCCTTAAATTAAAATTAAAACAATACAAAACTAAGGGTTAGGGTATACCTGGAGTCAATCAAGTCTCAAATCATGGGTCTTTGACCCTGCAACAGTGTCATCCTCATCAGGAGCTTCTCTATGCTCTGGTGTAGCTACTCTGTTAGACGAGGATCCTATAGCCCTCGCTCATAGTGCTTCTTCCCATTTCCAGTTGTCCTCTAGGTATGCTTGTGTTGCCTTTTTTAGATCCACTTTCTCTTGTTCTATTAGGTCATCATATGCCTATAGTGTCTTCTCTCCCTTCTTCTTCTTCTTTGCCTTTATCTCAGCTTTTCTCTCATTCTCATCATTTTCTTATCTCTTTCTCTTACCTTTTTCAGCTTCTTTGTTTTTCTTCTTTTTTTTTTCACTAGCTCCGCAGTGAGATCAAGGATTGGGGGTTCATCTTCAGATTGTTCAGCTTCCTGCCCTGCAGGTATCATAAACTGGTGTTGTTGTACTACTACCATATCAGCTTTTACCTTATCTAAGACCACTTTGAATTCAGCAAGATCTGCTCCAGTCAATTCCTGTGTTCTTGCATCAAAATGGTTCTCCAAATCTGCCACTTATACAGGAAATATAGCAAAAGGCTCAAGAGCATCCTTAATTCTCTTATCTACAGCAACAAAAAACTGGTTAGCGAAGGCATGTAGCTGTATCTCACACTATTTGGCCTATTTGGCCATTTTTCTAATATCAATCGGCTGGGCTATAATTCCTGCTAGTGCGGTAGGAGCTGAAGGGCCTGGCTCATTTTCAGGTACTAAACCTGTTGTACTGAAGATTTTATGGTTCATCCTCAGAGTCTTGCAACTCTACTTCATGTACTGAACAAGGGCCTGCCACTGATGGGTTTACCTCAACCCTCAACCCTCTGTCAAGTGTCAGCCTCGGCTGATTTTTATTATTGCAAATACGGTTGTGGGTCTTAGTGGCATACAACGTATCATCAATCCCTGCTATTTTTGGTACCCCTACCTCTGTGCATAACCTAGTGATCAAACAACAGAATGGGTAAGCGGTGTCAAACCTTGTTACCCGAATCTTAATCTCTTCAGCAATGATCTCTTCGAAGTTCAGCTTAAGGTTTTCCACAAAACACAATGATCATCCCCAAGAATGTTATCTCTGTCAGTCGGCATCAAATGGATGCATACAACACCCCACCGTAACTTTGCCTCATGAGTTAAAAAAGCTTTGTAAATCCGCTCACTAGGTCTAGTCATCCATAAAGGGTCTCCTTTCACTATTAGTGTAGCCAACCAAGGACGCTGGTTATCCTTACTCTTTAGTCGATGGTAGAATACTGGATTTGTGACCTGAGGAATGAAGTTGGGTCTATGTAGAAATCTATTGATAGTCGTGTCAGAAATATCTACATTTACCCCATGAACTGGAACTCTGGTCAGCAAAGGCTGGTCTGTTGTGGTCTCTCAATTCTTTCACATACTCTCTAATCTAGCCTGGTTGTTCGCATAAAAATCCCGAACTAATGTAGGACAAAACGGTTTTCCTTCCTTAGCAGTCCATCCTAGCCCATAGTTTCTGAACTTCTGCTCAACTATAGGATACCCTGTGATGATGACTCTCTTTTCTAAAAAAATTGGCCATCTGGCAGATCTTTTTTTTGTTCTGATCAGACCTTTGAGGAACATGTCCTCTGCTTCAGGGATCTGTCATCTAGCATTCTCTCAAACCTCAGGAGTCTTGCATTTTATCAAAGTTTCCCAAGCTGGGGGTTCCGTCTGAACTTGATTCTCAGCCGAGGGAGTTTTTGAGGATGGTTTCTCAGAATTAGATTTGTCAGACTCAGCATGTCCTACCTCCGGTTCTTCAGCTTCAGCCTTCTCAGACTCAGGTTGCTCGGACTCAGTTTTCTTAAAACCCTCTTGCTCAGAAAATTCACTCTCAGTTGGAGTGGTGGTCTCAGTTTTATCACTATCCTCCACCTCAATGGGTTTAGGTGGAGGAGGTGCCTTTGGACTTGATTTCCCACCTGAGCAGTGGTTCTCCATCTTCATAATCAAAGTCTTCATCAATAATCTTTCAAACCACCTTGGGCCTGGCAGCTTTCTTTGGAATGTCGGGATTCTTTCCTTTTGGTGCCATTTCAGTGCTCCTGTGATATCAAGAAAACAATATTCAGTAACATAAGAAAAAAAGGTCAAGAAAGTGCATTATTAACATGGCGTGACGACATGGCTGATAAGGCATCACTTTTGTGATAGCCTATCAGCTATGTCGTCAGCCTTAAATAGAAATGGCATACATTTCTCAAACTTGTGATGACATTCCTGATAAGGTGTCATATTTGTGATAGCCTATCGGGAAAGTCGTCAGCCTTAAACAGTGAATGCTTCCTTTTATCAATTTTCTGACGACATAAGATGATAAGGCGTCATGCTTATGATAGCCTATCAGCAACGTCGTCAGCTCAAAATTTTTCCCAATTCAGTTTGCATTCTTAATGTTGGGACCAAATTCTTCATAGAACCATATGGACTTTTTATTCTTGTACTTGGGGTTTTAAATTTTTGCAACTTAAGCACAACTTAACCCTAACTTTCGATTTCCATGCTATTGCAACTTAAACTCAAGTTTATCCTTTTTGAGCATTATGTTTTCAACAAATTTACCACTTCAATGAAAGAAGAAACAAAGTTATGAGCATACCTGATGAGTTGTCTCTACTTGATTATACGAGATAGAATAAAAATGATAGATGGATTTTAATTTTCCTTGCAATCCCACAACTATCAGGAGGGTTATTTCCTTGTTCACTTGGGAGTATTTTGAAAGTAATTAAATATCCTAACTAAGGTAGGAAATAACAAAAGAAGGAAATAAAACTCAAAGAAGGAAACTAACAAAAACCAGGAACTTGAAAGGTTTTGTATCTGGGCCGGATCGGATTTTAACTAATTTGGGTCCAGATTTTCGAAAATAGGATAATGGCTGACGATAACTTATGATAAGCCATCATAAATATGATTTCTTATTATAGAGGTCATCATCCTTACCAGAGAAGGTCTCAACTTCTTCTCTTTCTTATGACATTGGTGATAAGCCATCACAGTTGTGAAAGACTATCACGAATGTCGTCAAGACCACTTGTCTTGCTTTTTCCAGTTTTTTACCTTGACCTTTTTGTAACTCTTTAGTTCCTTCCTATTATTGCCTAAATGAATAAAAACAAAATGCATGAAAATAAAATTTTGGGTTGCCTCCCAATAGCGCCTGATTTAATGTCGCGGCACGACTTGGTCGTATTGACTACTCAGACTTCGTCAATATACTATATCAATACCTCATTACCATTTTCCTGGAATACACCCACCACCGAGAAGATATTCATCTCCTCCAACTGCTTCATAAGAGGATGCATTTTGAATCTGGCCTCCCTTTTTCCATACCTGAACTTTAGCTCATTGAGCTCCATATCAACCAACACTCTTCCAGTGGATAATAGTGGTCTACCCAAAATGATGGGTACCTCAAAATCAATATCACAATACAATATCACAAAATCTGTAGGCAGAATAAAGTCATCCACTTTTACTGGCATATCATGCAATATACCAACTGGTTGCTTCACCGATCTGTCTTCCATCACAAGATGCATCATTGTGGGGGTAGGTTCCCCCAATCTAAGCTTCTTGTGGATATCAAATGGCATCAGATTAATACTTGTTCCTAAGTCACATAAAGCTTTGGTAAACTTTATGGACCCAACTGTGCATGGTATAGTAAATGCTCCAGGGTCAGGCTTTTTCTGCACTAACGATTGTGAAGAAACAGCACTCCAGTGATGGATGTTGTCCACAGGCTCACAGCTTACCTTCTGCTTCTTTGTTAACAATTCCTTCATAAATTTAGCATAGTTTGGCATTTACTCAAGTGCCTCCATCAATGGCACATTCACTGTCAGTTTCTTCAGTATTGCCATGAATTTGCTAAATTTCTTGTTATCCATTTTCTTCTTCAATCTCTGCGGAAAGGGAGGTGGTGGTCTGTAAATTTCTTTCAATACCACTTCCCCTTCCTTTTTGTCTTCTTTCTCCAAAATATCAACAAAACTATCCAGCTTCTCAGACTCCACTGGATTGCTTTCTTCTGATTCACCAACACTTACCCTATTCTCCATAGTTTTGCCTATAGAAAGGCCAGATAATATCTTACCACTCCGAGTGGTAATCGCCAAACAAGATCCGTTAGTCCGGGGTTCTGAACCGTATCACTAGCTAAAGTACCATCTTTTCTCTGGTTCAAAGTAGCACAAAGTTGGCCCATCTGTTGCTTCAGCTGCTTAATAGAAGCAGAGTGTGAGCTAACCAACTGACTGAGGGTAGAAAACTCATTCTTCATAGTAGTTACCCCTGAGTTGGTAGCTTAAACTCCCTTTAACAGCTTTTCCATCATGTCCTCCATGCACATATTTCCAGAACTAGTTGTTGTAGTATCCTGACTTCCAGGAGGAACATACAAACCACTCCTCTTATTATTGTTTCTCTAGTGTCCCTGCTCCCTATCTTTATAACCAGACTTGTCATAGAAATTTCGACCTTGGTTCCCTTGGCTATTGCCTCGGAAACCCCCCTGATTACTCACAAAGTTTGCCTTAGCATCAGCACCTGCAGAAATAGTACCCTGAGATTCCATAACTTTAACCATTTCAGTCTTGCCGGATAGCAAGTGCTTCGCCAGCAAATCCATCTGTGTCTTCAAATGGGCCATGTCCTGATCTCGCTCTCATCCCTTCTATGCTGCTCCGTAGTTATACCTCCAGCAATAGTTGGGCTAGCCACTACAGAATCCCTAGTGTGCCAAGCCTGAATCTGTTTGGTCATTTTATTCAGCATGTCAGAAACATCCAGAAAAGAGAGATCAATGAACGAAACACTTGCAGCGTTGTCAACAATTGGCTTTGTCACAGATTTGAAAGCCCTGTACAAAGTCTCCATAAAGTGCAAGTCTGTCATGTTGTGGTTCAGACATTGTGCAAGTTTTTTCTTAAATCTTTTTCAGGTTTCGTGCAATGCTTCAGTCGGGAGTTGTCTGAAGTTACTAATTTCATCCCTCAACTGTACCCTTCTGGAGGGTGGAAAGAACCGTTCTAGGAACGCATCTTTCAACTGTCTCCAGTTAGTTATAGAATCAGGCTCTAGTTCATTCAACAACATTATTTCCTCTCCAGACAGAGACAACGGAAAGAACCTCAAACTGATCGCATTCTAGCTCACTCTCGGATTGTCAAAGGATTTGCAAATGGTGATGAAGTTCACCAAGTGCATGTTTAGATAATCACCAGGCAAGCCTCCAAATAACCCCTTCAGATTTAGGAGTTGGATCATGGTACTTGTTATGCTGAATTTTGCACCTGGTGCCAACGGTGGAGAAATGATAGCACCCGTTACACCAGCTCCATCCATTCCTTCATCATCTTCATCCATATCATATTGAATTGGGTGTTGACCATATCTTCCTCGGACAGGATGGTTTCTATTGACATTTCACTGCAATGGTGCAATAACTTGCTCAGCTTTCCTTGGGTTTTGAGGATTCAGCAATTCCTCATCACCCAAGTCTTCATCATCAGGGTTCTGGTGACATGCTTGTTGACCTATATTATGCACATTCACCTAAGCCTTGGCCAAAGTAGCTAGTCTTTCTGCTTCCTGTTGTTCCGCCATTCTCCCTATCAGCTGAGGTTTCGGGTTGATTGGTCATAGTGGTTCTCTGGAACTTCTTATTTTTGGCAAAAACAATAGAGTACCTAAAATAGACAAAAACAACAAATAAATGTAAATCAAGGAAACTTAACTATCAGCAAATTTTTGTGCACAAACTTTTAGTCTACAACCGTATTCCCCGGCAACGATGCCATTTTTGATAACGCTCAAATTACACTCTTGAATGGGTGTAAGCGATCGTTGTCAATATAAAACTCAATGAGTTTGGGGTCGAATCCCACATGGAATAGGGTGTGAACTTCAATTTGTTTACAAAATACTTTACTGGTAGTTTAATGTTTCCGAAAATGGGGGTTTAAGTTTCACAGAGAATTAATTCACTTTCAATATTTTAGTGTTTGTAATCAATCTAAATGGGAAACCAGAGTTATGCTCACCATGGATTTTGGGAATTGACAGATACTAGGTAATGCTTGAGAATCTTGAAGTAAGTAGAAACAACAGAATATACTTGACGACGATACTATCTGACTTATCTCTCGACCTCACTAGACAATTTATTATCTAATTCTCTCGAACTTAGACAACTTATCTATTTCCAATACGATTTTATCTCAGGTAGATTAATCCAGTTACGGCATTGATCATTAAACAGAAGGTTGGTAGCTTCTGAGTCCCTGTTGATAATTTGTAACCTCTAGTCTATTTCTCCGTTAGAAGCAAATAAAACCTAAGGAATAACCTAATGTTTGCAACCATTAGATTTCAGTTAAAACAACAGAATTTCAAGATGTCCTACTACTATTTGAATCCGTTAAATACCTTGTAACCTATCAAAACTTAATCCATGGATCCCATAACTCCGGCTAATGGAATTAGCCACTCATGATTTGATGATCGAAATACAAAGTTGAATTCGTGATAACAAGGATAAACTTACGATTGGGTGAAAAGCAACAAGTAGTTTCTTCAATTAAATCACAAAAATAGGAATCCACAAATAGTTGATAAGTGTTGAAGAAAAAATAAGAATCTCCAGACTCAAAAAAAAGAACTCCCCTTGATAATTCTGAATAATCCCCTTTAAATAAACCCTAAAAGATGTTATTTATACTTAAGTCTAATTATGAAAATAAAATAACAAAAATCATAAAATTCTTCAGATTAGATGATACCCTAGCTGACGCCACGTCAAGGATCTGGCGCCTTATCACGGATGGAGTCAGAGTTGCTCTAGTTGTCTTAAAAATCTGTCTTAGGCTAACGATGTAGCTGACGTCGTGTCACTAATTTGATGGCGTATCACCAATGTCGTTAGATTTCTTCTTCGAGCTTTGATTATCTGGCTAAGGCTGACAACATTTGTGACGCCTTATCACCATCTTGACGCCTTATCACCAACGTCTTTAGAACTTCCTCTCAGACTCAAGTCCCTGGTTAAGGCTGACACTGCTTCTGATAGGCTATCACAAGGATGACGACTTATCACGAATGTCATCAATCATGTGTTCTTTTTTTTTACTCAGATTTTCAACGTTTTTGCTCCATTGTCGTTTATTTTTATTCCTTCAGCCTTTTACTACAATATCATGAGAAAACACATCAAAACAACAAGAGTTCTTCAGCATTCACAATACTTTTGAGCTAAAAAGCATTAAATGTGTTAGCTTTTGCTCACACACCAGTCGTTACAAGGATAGTGAGTCTAAAATACAGGAACTTTCCAAGGGCCAGAATCGAGGGTGTTTCATAAACCAAAGAAGCTTCGAATATTGATTGGAGTTGTGGTCTAGGCTACCTCTTAACCACTGCAATTTTTTGTGAATCTATCATGATCCCTTCACTAGAAATGATATGACCTAGTAAAGTGATAGCGTTCAACCAGAACTCATATTTTGAGAATTAGGCATACAACCGCAGCTTTTTTAAAGGCTGCAATATAATGCGAAGGTGATTGGCATGATCCACCTCACTCTTCTAGTACACTAGAATATCATATATGAACATAATAACGAACATATCCAAAAACTGATGGATACGATATTCATCAAATTCACAAATGCCATCGGGGCATTAGTCAACCCAAAAGACATAAACAAAAACTCAAAATGCAGGTCCCAAAAACAATCTTAGAGCTATCCACCTCTCTAATCTTTAATTTATTATACCCGAATCAAATATTAATCTTGGAGAAAAAATTAGCACCCTGAAGTTGATCAAACAAATTATCTATCCTCGAAAAGGGGTACTAATTCTTTACTGTCACCTTATTCAACTATTGGTAATCAATACACATCCAAGTGGAATAATTCTTCTTACGCACGAATAACATTGGTGCACCCCATGGGGACACACTAGGATGGATGGAACCCTTGTCTAAGAGATCCTTTGGTTGCTACTTAAGCTCCTTCAACTCAGCTAAAGCCATTCTATATGGGGGAATATAAATTGGACGAGTGTCAAAAACCAAATCAATCCCAAAATCAATCTCCCTATCGCGAGTGTCAGGAACCAAATCAATCCCAAAATCAATCTCCCTATCGAGAGGGACACCAGAAAGGTCATCAGGGAAGACCTTAGGAAATTCATTCACCACCCGAATGAAATGCAAAGAAGGACCCTCCGAGTTAGAATTTTTAACTCAAACCAGATGATAGAGACACCTCTTGGTGATCAATCTTCAAGCTCTAAGATATGATATGAACCTTTTCTTAGATATGGAACCACCCTCCCATTCAATAATTGGATCATTAGGGAATTCAATAATTGAAGCATAGCATAAGTGTAACCAATCTATCCCCAATATGGCATCGAAATTAACCATGTCTAATTCAAACATATACACCAAAGTCTCCCGACCACCCATAGACATCACACAATTTCTATAGACCTTTCTAGCCACCATAGAGTCACCCACCAAGGTAGAAACAGAGAAAAGGGCTAAAACATACTCGAGACCAAAACCAAAATGCACACCCATAAATGGGGTCACGTAAGAAATAGTGGACCCTGGATCAAGTAAATAGTACACATCATGAGAAAATAGGTTTATCATACCATTCACGACATCAGGTGATGCATCAAACTCCTGGCGAGTAGGGAGAGCATAAAGATGGTTCCGACTAATGTTGGAACTAGACGGTGCAACCTTTAGTGTTGGAGTTGTATAAGAGGAAACTGGAACCCTGTTTGCCCCAGATGTAATCTTATTAAAAAGATAACTTCTAACCATGTTCCCTGGATAATCACAGTTGAAGCACTTGTCCTTTCCCTCATCCTAGTAACCCCGATGCAACCAACTATAGGATCTACAAAAAGGATATAATGGAGCTGAATGGGCTCCATTAGACTAGGACTGGGAACCTTGTGCCCTATGATTGTCGCCACTTTACAAAATCCGGTCACCCAATGGCTTCGGGTAGGGAGGAATAGCCATCGGGTAAGACCCAAAATTGCCCCACTTTTTTGGCCACTTTCCACCATCCCTGTTTCCCTACTATTAGCCACTACCCTACTTGGAAATTCTAAACTTCTTGTTCTGTCTCTCCTCAATCTTCGCCCATTTCTTCTTCTCTTTCTCTACCTGTTGTATATACACAACCAACCTGGAAATATCTATGTATTTGTTCAACAAGGAAGCCTTACTCTCTAGAATCAAGTCTCGGGACAACTTGGGAGTGAACTTCCTCATTCTATCCCTTATGCTAGAAACCAACTTCGAAGCATACCAAGATACTGGAGAAACTTCAAGGCATACTACTTGACTGATATCTTTTCTTGCTTCAAATTAACAAACTCTTCCGCCTTTTGTTCTCTCCACTCCTGAGGAAAAAATGGTCCAGAAAACCACTAAAGAAATCATCTCATAAGGTTGACTCAGCATCTTCACCCCTAGTTTGATCTCATTCCTCATACCATTGGTATGCTGTATCTTTTAGGTAGTAGGTAGAAAATTCCACACCTCTTGTTAGAAGCATGCATAACACAAAAGATTTTTTTCTATCTCATCTGTAAAAACTTGAGAATCCTTCTCAACCTTAACACTAGTGAACACAGAAGGGTTCAACCTCATAAACTGGCCAACCCTTGTAGCCTCGAAACTTAGAGTAAGAGAAGCACCACACTCAATCTGAGAAGCTACCAACTGAGACAATATATGGATAAACTGATAAAACTCAGCATTTATCACATCATCTTGAGGAGCTTAAGAGAGATGGAGGGAACCGATGGAACTCTAGGAGAATAATCAGGAACTTGACACCTAGACCAGGTTTGGACCCTATAAGTAGAATAGGTCTTATTAACATTGTCCTTAGGTAGGACAAATGAGTTTCTGTGAGCTTCAGATCATCAAGGATTCATGATCTAAAAAGCGAGCAAATAGGGATTAGAGAAGGTTTCAGGACCTTAAACTCTGTAGCTTGAAAATAGAATGTAAGTAAGAGAAAAAATTCCTAAATGTCTTGTATCCTCTCCCTTATGAGTGTGTCATGCTACACACCCTTAAAATAGACTCTACTCAGCATAGCTTTGCCGGACACCCAATTGACCATGAACCTAGGGCTCTGATACCAATCTGACATAACCCAAACTAGGGCCTAGTCGTGTTGGGCATCTCAAGTTTGAATCGGACAGGAAACCGCCCCCAAGATCCATCTATAACCACCCTACACCCTATGTTGGATAAATTTGGAACATATAACAAGATATAAAAAATTCAATTGAAAAATATTTAAAGGAGTACATAACCATAACCATCCAAATGTCTAATCGGTGTCAACCCCAATGCCAATACCAATACCAAGGCTGACATCAATACTGACACTTCCCATGCCTATAGTTGTTTAACAAAGCCTCTATCTAGAATCAGTAAGATCCGATTGGTACATGTCCCCGACCATATCCAAAACCAAACCAAAGAAATAACAAAAATAAAAAAATTCCATAGCATGCAATGGAGCCTTTCGGAGTATGGATGCTTATCACTTCAGTCTGACTCAAAATTGTCCCTGAATCCAAGTCACTGAGAAGAAGGAATAGTAGTATGGTCGGTTTCTACATCATGTGGGGATACAATACCCAAAGATGATTATCAAAGTGAATGCTAGAATATACTCAAGGATAAAGATACAATAATGTCATTATTCAAAACCAAGTCAAATAACCCTATGCAATCACATATATATGTATATATCATGTTAAGAAAGGGAACCAGTTTTAGCATGTATTTAAAACCTTAACTTGGGTTATGTAGCTTGGCCGTTCTAAAACCACGCAAGGGTTGTATGTGTTCAGCTCCCCCTATTGAAAGGGCCCAGTATGTGTTAGCTGCACGATTGGAGGATAAAAACTTGGGATAACTAGTACATCCCCCAAAATTTAAAGTGTGACGTAATGAACATGGTCACCAAGACCACCCTCACATTGAAAAATGTGAGTTTCCAATGGCGTTCCTCCCAGGACCTCTACCTTCTACGATCTTGCTAGTCAACCCTCTTTAAACCTTTTTCACATCACCAAACTATTTAACAAGGAGTCTTTTCACTAGTCATTAGTCGTTGGTAGTGTCATACCAAAATTAGAGCCTGGAAGTCTATCCTTTTATGCCATACCAAAATTGTTAAACCAAGTTGACTCCCAAGTTTCCAATCAGACCAAAACCATGGCCATCAAGGCCTTTCCAAACTATTTAAAACCAATAAAACCAATTTAAGTTCCATTAAAATATCATGCAATTCAAGGATTTCAATAATAGTAAAACTATATGACAAAACCATTCTCATTGGCATTTTATCAAACATGTTGTGGGCATATAGTTTCCAAAATCAAAAATTAAACATCAATTGACCATTACTATGTAACAACATGTTCAAACTATAATATAACATGAAAACCATAAGAAAAAACATGGGAAAACAATATCCAACCATAAACAACTAAAACTCCCAACATCTATTTCAAAACAAAAATAACACCACATTAATACCATAAAAATCATTTATTGAATCATGATTTTAGTTGAAATAACAATGACGGAGGAGTAACATGCCTTAGACACCAAGTAAGTGGGAGAGATTCACCATTGAAATCCCTCAATTGATTTCCTTAAAGAAACCCTAGACTTTTCTTGAACAGGGAGCTTGAGAGATATTTTATGAGATTTTTAAGAGTTTTTAAATGAGAATGATAGGTTGTGTAGCCCCCAAAGGTGTTTTATTTCATGGGTTCAAAAGGAGTTAAGAGGGAAAATGTCCAGAATATCCCCAACATAAAACTGTAGAAAACTCATTGGTGGGTACAAGTTGACCCTCTAACTCGTTACCATACCATATGGTTGGTACCATCCAGTAGTACTCAGAATAGAAAGTTGGACATCCAATCACTGTCCACCATATGACTCCATTGCCCCAAATCATGATCATAACATATGAATAGTATGGTCCAGTCGTACCCAAGACAAAATCCAAAAAGATTAACACTGGAAAACATACGACTACACCTTACTACTAGTTTCCTATCCTCATGGATCTTAGTTAGACACTCATACTTAGAGCCAAGTCAAGTTATTGAGTTGCTAATTTGATTAAGAAACCGACCCAAATGAATCGTACCACCCCTAATGATCCATACTCACCAAATTGTAACCACAACAAAAATCCAACCACCATTACCTAGACTCCTAACAACTAGGATCCCTTGATCGTACCCACACCATATGACTTATATGGTGGATCATTTCTAGGACTGCTAGCTCAATGCTAAGGAATTTTCCAAGGGCTAAAATCCAGGGTGTTTCAATTTAATCTTCAAATCCCATCATGAAGTGATGTACAAAATTACAAAGGCTAAAAGGGTAATTATCTTTAAAATCTTTCTTCTTAATCTTCTGGGAAGGGTAATAGTAATCTCAAAAACTAAAAACCTAATTGAGAGAAACTCTTGCTGCTACTGGATTGAGTTCTTCCAATAGATAACTCATCTATTGCAACAAATAGGAAATATGTTGGACTACATTCTTATTAATAAAAAAAATAAGTGCTCTGTACGTAATGCACCATGATCGTTATAATAGTAAACTTATGTTGTTATTTGTTATGGACTTAAATAATTTTAACTCATTGTTAGGGATATAGAATTTATAATTTTTTATATAAAATATATTTTTATTAACTTGTGCATCAATAAGAAGAGGTAACAAGAACTAAATACAACAGACTATAAAAAATATTTTTAGCAGATTATCGATCTGTTGCAATAGATGGAAATTTACTGGAAGAACACAATATAGTTCATTAATCTGGATTGTGTTCAACCAAAAGATGAACAATATATTGCAACAGGTAGGTAATATATTGAAAAAACTC
The DNA here is from genome assembly GCA_030864225.1 of Capsicum baccatum var. pendulum. Lineage (NCBI taxonomy): Eukaryota > Viridiplantae > Streptophyta > Magnoliopsida > Solanales > Solanaceae > Capsicum > Capsicum baccatum. The sequence continues at coordinate 42,731,255 of CM061555.1, forward strand.
AAAACCCTTTGAAACACCCTGGGTTTCTGCACCTTAGAAAATTTCCTAGATTTTTGGACTCTAGACAAGATACGACTAGGGGAACAACTCATACACTAGTATAAAAGTGGTATGGGTTAGTCGTATTCTAACTAGTGCTGGTTGGTGGGTTGGATTTGGTTTTTAGAATAGGTACGATTTGTTTACTAGGAGTCGTATGGATAGACATGGGACATTTGGTTTGAGTCTTTCTGATACTTAATCTTAGACTTAGTAGACTAAATTGGATCAGAGTATGAGTAGCTCACTATAAATTGTAAGGTAGGGTACAATTCCTACCATGGACTCGTATAGTAGGCAGTATTTAATCCTCTTTAGATTCTATTCATCCAGGGGTACGGATCATGGGTACTAGTTGTATGCAAGGATACAACATGGTCTGGGGTGATTCGTACCTTGAATAGTGTTGGGTCTAAGGAAGATGGCCTTGGGTATGAGTAGTGGGTATGACTCGTATTGGAAGGTATGACTGGTATGGATAGTCGTATCCCTCTGACAAGATTTTGGTGCAGTTTAAGTGAGGGCAACCTGGATATTTACCCACTTAACCTAATAAGTCCCCATGACTTTTAACCCACTTAGGAGGTTATTTGCCCTATTATTATATTTTTTAATAATTAGAAAACACTCTCTAATCCTCTCTAAAGTTCTTGGACAAAGAAAGCTAAGTTTTTATCTTAAGGATTATTTTGGAGATTATGTTGGTGATTTTGTTCCATCACCTACTCAATTTAAGGCATGTCCTCTTCCATCATTGTTAATTCCAACGAAAGGCATGGTTTAGACAATGTTTTCATGGTTTGATTATTGTATGGTTTTGGGTTTTCAAATACAATTTAGGGGTTTTGGTTATAAATGCTTGGTTATGGTTTTCTCATATTTTAATTATTCTTTTATATACTTTAATGGTGGTTTTGGATTATTGGTTGCATGGGAATAGGTAGTTGGTAATTAGTTTTGGCTTTGAAAATACTATGCCCCCATTGTGTTTGATAAAATGCCTATGAGAATGTTTTCACTACATTATTGGTTCTTTAATGGAACTTATGCACACTTTAAAATTGGTAATGGAACCCTAAATGGTTAAAAGGTTTGGAATGGTCAAAATGGAATAGTTTTGGGTTTTACAATCATTCTTGTGGGGTACAATGAAATCTCCCAAGTAATCATGATAATGGAACACTTGTGGGGTACATGGGACTCCCCCAAGTTAATTGGTTAATATGATCTATGGGTATATGGGAATCCCTTGATCTCAAAAAGGTTTTATTGTGGATAATAATTGCAAGTTATAGTCGGTATGACGATACCAATATGTATAGCCTCGGTTAATAACAACGATTTGCTTGATTGGAAATGGTTTTAATTGGGTAATAAAGATGAGGTGTGATAGATAACCGTGAAGGTGGGAGTCCAACGGATATACACTAGAAACTCATGTTTGCCGACATGAGGGATAGGTCATGGTGACCTTATATGATAATACGAGATACACAAGAATCCTCTAAGTACACTGTAAATAAGTATCATGGAGGGTGAAGGGTACTTAAGAATCCCTTACTCTTATGGTATCTACAATTAGTGCGACTAGAACATTGGGGCTCGTTTAATGGGTTACACTGGACCCATATAGCTCATGGAAATTTAAGGATGGTTAAGCTACACATACCCAGGTTAATGGTTTTAAATGTATGCTAAACTCAGTTTTCTTTCCCCGCAAGGTTACATATATATATGAATGTGTGTGAGTGTATGTATGGTTTGTATGAATATGGATGGTTTACTTGGTTTTGATAAATGGAATTACTCTATTCTTATCCTGAGTTCATGCTAGAGTTCACCCTCTAAACCATTTTTAGGCGACTGTATCCCCACGCGATGCAGGAACCAGTCATTCTACTTCTCCTGCTTAGCAATCGGACTTCGGGATCAACTATTAGACTGAAGTGGTGAGCTTCCATGAAGGCTCCATTGCATGGATGTTATTTCATACTTTGGTTTATTTATGGATATGGTTAGGGGCACGCCCTAATCAGATTTTGGTATTTTTTTTGTTAGAGTCTTTTATGGAACTACTATAGGTTGGTATACATGGGATCAACATTAGTGTCAGCCTTGGTATTGGAATTGGTATTAGGGCTAATATCATTGAACTAAATTTCTCACTGTTCCATCCTCTTTTATTTTGGGATTATATATAATTATTATAGAACTCATATGGTTATAGTTTGGATTATGGTTTGGTTGGTATTGGTTATCAGTTGGATATCAAACGGTTGGACTCATTTGGGTGGTCACGGATATAGACCTATCCCAGAGTCTTGGATTATGCAATAATGCTATCTTGTTATATGTTCAAAATTCATCCAACTCAGGACATGCGAAGGCTGGTTGGGTTGGGTAACATGGACAGTCCCCGATCTGGGTTGGACTTGGGATGCTCAATACAACAATGCCCTGGTTTGGTTCGCGTCAAATTGGTATCACAGATTTAGGTTCAGAGTCAATTGGGAGTCCACAAAGCTGTGTCTAATAGAGTATCTTTTAAGGAAATGTAGTGCGCCACACTCATAAGAGAGAGGCTACAAGGCATTTAGGAATATTTTACTTTTTTGATATTCTATTTTCAAGTTGGAGTCTAAGTCTTGGAATATCCTATAATCCTTATTTGTTCGCTTTTCAAATCATGCCTCGATGATCTAAAACACAAGAAAATTCTTCTGTCCCATCTGGAAACAATATTGATGGGGTACTCCCTACACTTGGAGTTCGTACATGACCCCAGGGTCCTATCCCTGATTGTACTGGAGTTCCCTCAGTTGCTACTAGTCCTTCTTAAGGTGAGGTAACTAATGCAGAATTTCACCAATCAATTCATATTATTACTCAGTTGGTTACTGCTCAGGCTGAGTGAGATACATCTGGTATTTTATCTTCTAAGTCCACAAAGGTTGGCTAGTTTATAAAGATGAATCCTCCTACTTTTACTGGAGTAAAGAAGGAGGAGGATCCCCAACATTTCTTGGATGAAATACAGAAAATCTTTACGGTGATGTAGGCCACGAATGTGGAAGTGGTAAACTTTGTAGCTTATCATTTTAAGGATGTTATGTAACAATGGTACAAGGAGTGGAATAGGTATAGAGGTGATGTTGAGGAGTTGTCCTTATGAGAGGCCTTTTCTAATACTTTTATGGATCGCTTCTTTTCTCAAGAGCTGATAGAATTAAAGATAGAGAAGTTTGTGAATCTTAAGCGGGGAAGAATGTCTATCAAGGAATATGCCTTGAAGTTACATTAGCTATAAAGGTATGCTCCGGATTTGGTGGCTAATATGAGAGTAGGGATGAGAAATTTTACTTCTGGGCTATGTCAGGATTTGATCCTTAAAAGCAAGACTTCTTTGCTGATTAAAGATATGGTTATTTTAAGGTTGGTCCACATACAGTAGATGAAGGATGAAAAGAGAAAATAGGCAGAGTTTGGTGAAAGGCGAAGTAAGAGAAACAGATTCTCTAAGCAGGGTGGTCGGGATGGTAGCAAATGTCTGACAAAGAAGTGGGGAGTTCTGGTCCCTTCTCTACTACTAGCACTCCTTACCCGAAGTAGTCGGGTGATAAGCATCCGTAAATATCAGGCAAGTAGGGATCAGTCAGCTTCTTTATTTTCTCCTTTCCAGTTCTATGGTCGTCTTTATCAGGGCTTTTGCGATGAAGAAAAGGGACAGGTATTTTAAATATGGTCAGCCAAACTAAATACTCAAAAATTATCAGGTTAGTACAGGTTCTTCGAGAGAGGTCAAAGCTCTGGTTGCTTTATCTTCTACCCTTATGCCTGGTAGTGATGCTTTGGCGTCTGATCTTGTTTTTGATACTGGCACTGGCTGGAATAGGTTATATTCTCTTGCATCTCGATAGAAATCTGAGGCATCGCCTAATGTTATGACTGGTATGTTACAACTCTTTTGTCATGAAATGTATTGTCTGCTTGATCTAGAGTCCACTCTTTCCTATGTGACCCCATATATAGTTATATGTTTTGGATCTGATCCTGAGGTTGTTTTAGATCCTTTTTTTGTTTTTACCCTGATAGGTGAATTGGTTATTGCTAATAGAGTCTAAAGGGGATGTGTGGTATATGTTGGTAGCAAGCAAACCTTGGTAGATTTGTTTGAGCTGGATATTGTGGATTTTGATGTTATTTTAGGGATGGATTGGTTACACTCTTATTATGTGTCCTTAGATTATCAGACTCGTAAGGTTGTCTTTAGGTTCCTTGGTGGACCGATTATAGAGTGGGAGGGTGGTTTCCTAGCTCCTATGGAAAGGTTTATTTCTTATCTTAGAGCTCAAAGATTAATCTCCAAAGGGTGTCTTTATCACTTGGTCCAGGTTAAAGATTCTAACTCAGAAGATCCTTCTTTTTATTCGGTTCCAATGGTAAGTGAGTTTCCTGAGGTCTTTCTGGATGATCTTCCTGGTGTTCCTATGGATAGGGAGATTGAGTTTGGTATTGATTTGGCTCTAAACACTTGTCCAATATCTATTCCTCCTTATAGAATGGCTTTGGCTGAGTTGAGGAAAATCAAGGAGCAACTTAAGGACCTTTTGGATAAAGGGTTTATTCATCCTAGTGTATCCCCTTGGGGTGCACCAATATTTTTCATCCACAAAAAGGATGGTTACCTTCGGATGTGCATTGATTATCGATGATTAAATAAGGTAACGGTCAAGAACAAGTATCCTCTTCCAAGGACAAGTGATTTGTTTGATCAGTTGCCAGGTGCCAAGTTCTTTTCTAAGATAAATCTTTGGTCTAGGTATCATCAACTTAAGATTAGTGAGGAGGATATCCCTAAGATGGTTTTTCGTACTCAATGTGGGCACTTTGAATTCTTGGTTATGTCATTTGGTTTAAATAATGCCCTGGTGGCATTAATAGATTTGATGAACAGGGTTTTCGGAAAGTTCATGGATCTTTTTGTCATTATGTTTATTGATGAAATCTTGGTGTATACTAAAAGTGAGGCGGATTATGCCAATCACCTCCGTGTGGTATTGTAGACCTTACAAAAGCAGTAGTTGTATGCCTAATTCTCCAAGTGTAAGTTTTGGTTGAATGCTTTGAATTTTCTTGGTCATATTATTTCTAGTGAGGGTATCATGGTGGATCCTCAAAAGGTTGTAGTGGCTAAAAGGTGGCCTAGACCCATGACTCCAACCAATTTTTGGAGCTTCTTGGGTTTGGCTGGGTATTATAGGAGGTTTGTGCAGGGGTTTTCTTTAATAGTTGCTCCATTGAATAAGTTAACTCAGAAAAAGGTAAAGTTTTCTTAGTCAAAAACGTGTGAAGGGAGTTTTAAGAAGCTTAAGGATAAGTTTGCTTTGGCTCTAATTCTGACCTTCCCAGAAGGTACAGAGGGGTTTGTGGTTTATTGTGATGTATCCCGAGTGTGACTTGGCTATGTTTTAATTTAGCATGAGAAGATGATTGCTTATGCTTCATGGACGTTGAAGGTACATGAGAGAAATTATCCTACTCATGATTTAGAGCTGTTGGCAGTAGTTTTTGCTTTGAAAATCTGGCGGTATTATTTGTATGGGGTGCATGTAGACATCTTTTCTGATCATAAGAGTCTACAGTATGTTTTCACTTAGAAGAATCTAAATCTTAGGCAAATGAAATGGCTTGAGTTTCTCAAGGACTATGATATAAGTCTTCACTACCACCCAAGTAAAGCTAATGTAGTTGCTAATACTCTTAACAGGTTGTCCATGGGAAGTTTGACTCAAGAGGAGAAAGGAAAGCGAGAATTAGTGAAGGATATTCACCGTTTGGCCAATGTTGGAGTTCGTCTCTTGGACTCCAAAGATGGTGGGGTAATGGAACAGGAAGTGGTTAGGTCATCTCTTTGTGCAGAGATCAAAGAGAAGCAAGTGCTAGATCCAGTCTTGATGAAAATCAAGAGTGATATTGGTGGGTAAAAGGTAATGATATTTGAGATTAGTGGTGATGTTACTTTAATGTACTAAGGGAGGTTGTGTGTTCCTGATGTCGATGGTTTGTGACAAAGGGTTTTGGCTGAGGTGCTTAAATTATGCTATGTTGTTCTTCCTGGTTCGACAAAAATGAATCATGATCTCAAGGAGATATATTAGTGAAATGGTATGAAAAGGGATGTGGCTGATTTCGTAGCCAAGTGCATTGTGTGTCAATAAGTTAAAGTTGAGCACATGTGGCCAGGTGGGTTGTATCAAGAAATTGATTTTCCTGAATGGAAATAGGAGGTAATCAATATGGATTTTGTTACCGATCTTCCTTGGTCTTATAACTAATTTGATTTGATTTGGGTTATCATGGATAGGATGATAAAGTCTGCTCATTTCTTACCAATGAGGACTACCTTTTCAACAGAGGACTATGTGAAGTTGTATCTTTATGAGATGGTAAAGTTGCATGGGATACCTATTTCGATTATCTCTGATCGTGGTACACAATTATCATCTCATTTTTGGCGGTCTTTTCAAAAGGTTTGGGGACTAAGGTTAGTTTGAGTACTATTTTTCATCCACAAACAAATGGGCAAACAAAAAAGACTATTCAGACATCGGAGGCTATGCTTCAGGCATGTGTGATTTACTATGGTGGCCGTTGGGTTGAGCATCCACCTTTGGTAGAGTTTACTTACAACAATAGCTATCATTCTAGTACTGAGATAGATCCTTTTGAGGCATTGTATGGTAGAAGGTATAGATCTCTTATTAGTTGGCTCGAGCTTGGTAAGATGGATATGTTCGGTTTGGATTTGGTTTATCAGGCTATGGAAAAGGTGAAGATGATTTGGGATATGCTTAAGGTTGCCCAAAGTATCCAAAAGTCCTATGCGGATGTAAGGCGTAGAGAGTTGGAGTTTGAGGTTGGGGATAAGGTATTCCTAAAGGTATCTCCCATGAAGAGAGTAATGCAGTTTGGTAAAAAGGGGAAGCTCAGTCCCTGATTTATTGGTCCTTATGCAATTTTGCGGAGGGTTGGTAATGTGTCTTATGAATTGGAGTTGACTTCTAATTTGATCATTATTCATTCGATATTTCATATATCTATGTCAAGGAAGTGCCTTGGTGATCCTTCTTTGGTGGTTCCTTTGGAGTTCTTGGGTATCTCGGATTCTTTGTCTTATGAAGAGGTCCCGATTGAAACTTGGATAGGCAGGTTTGTGGATTATAGACCAAAGATGTGGCCTCAATTAAGGTTCTATGGAGGAACCACAAGGTGTAAGAGGCTACATTGGATGTGGAGGAGGATATGGAGTCCAAGTATCTGCATCTATTTTTTTCTCCAAGGATTTGTGCGAAAGGTATGTGTTTTCAACATACTTTTGTTTTCAAACTTTGTTAAAGAAAAGATTAATATCTTTGAATATTTTTTTTCTAACTTGGTTAAAGTTTGGATTGATATTTGATAATGCAAATGAATCGTGCTTGTGGTTACCCTACCTTGTCCGTCATTTGAGGACGAATGTTCCTAGTGGGAGGAACTGAAACACCCTGGGTTTCTGGCCCTTGGAAAATTTCCTAGATTTTCTGTCCCTGGATAGGATACGACTAGGGGAAATGACTCGTACACTAAGATACGAGTGGTATGGGTTAGTCATATGTTGACCAGTGTTGGTTGGTGGGTTAGATTTGGTTTTTGGAATGGAAACGATTTGTTTGGTATGAGTCATATGGATGGACATAAGTCGTTTGGCTTTGGTCATTCCTTTACTTAATCTTAGACTTGATAGACTAACTTGTATCTTAGTACGAGTGGCTCACCATAAGCCATAAGTCAGGGTACGAGTCGCACCATAAACTCGTATAGTGGCCAATGTTCAATCCTCTTTATATTTTATTTTGTCAGGGGTACGTATCATGGGTACCATTCGTATACATAGATACGATATGGTTTGTAGTAAGTCTTACCTTGGACAGTGTTGGGTCCAAGAGAGATAGCCTTGGGTACGAGTGGTGGGTACCACTCATATTGGAGGGTACGATGGTATGGATAGTCGTATCTCTCTGATAGGATTTTGGTGCAATATAAGTGAAGGAAATCTGGACATTTACCACTTAACCTGATAAGGTCCCATGACTTTTAACTAACTTAGAAGGTTATTTGCGCTATTATTTTATTCTTTAAAACTTAGAAAATACTCCCTAATCCTCTTTAAGGTTCTTGGGCAAAAGAAGCTAGGGTTTCATCTTAAGAATTAATTTGGGGCTTGTGTTGGTGATTTCTTTCCATCATCTACTCAATTTAAGGCATGTTCTCTTCCCACATTGTTAGTTCCAACTAAAGGCATGGTTTTATACAATGTTTTCATGGTTTGATTATTGTATGGTTTTGGGTTTTCAAATATAATTTGGGGGTTTTGGTTATAAATGCTTGATTATGGTTTTTCCCATGTTTTAATTATGATTTAATGGTGGTTTTGGATAATTGGTTGCATGGGAATGGGTATTTGGTAATTGGCTTTGGATTTGGAAATACTATGCCCCCAAAGTGTTTGATAAAATGCCTATGAGAATGTTTTCACTATATTATTGGATTTTTAATGGAACTTATGTATGGTTTAAACTTGGTAATGGAACCCTAAATGGTTAAATGGTTTGGAATGGTCAAAATGGAGTGGTTTTGGGTTAAACAACCATTCTTGTGGGATACAGTGGAATCCCCCAAGTAATCATAATAATGGAACACTTGTGAGGTACATGGGACTCCCTTAAGTTAATTGGATAATGTGATTTATGGGTACATGGGAATCTCTTGATCTCAAAAAGGTTTGACTAGGGACAATACTTACAAGTTATAGTCGGTATGAAGATACCACTTTGTATAGTCTCGGTTAATAACAATGGTTTGGTTAGTTAAAATGGTTTTACTTGGGAAATAGAGGTAGGGTGTGATAGCAAACCGTGAAGGTGGGAGTCCAATAGATGAACACTAGAAACTCATGTTTGTCGACATGAGGGGTAGGTCATGGTGACCTTATATAATACTACGAGGTACACGGGAATCCTCTAAGTACACCGTACATATGTATCATGGAGGGTGAAGGGTACTTGGGAATCCCTTACTTTTATGGTATCTCCGATTTGTGCGGCTACGCGTATCAGGGCCCGTTCAGGGGGTTAGACTGGACCCATATAGCTCGTAGGTGGTTAAAGACGGTTAAGCTATACATACCCAGGTTAATAGTTTTAAATGCGTGTTAAACCCGATTCCCTTTCCTGGCACAATTACATATGTATATATATATTTACATATACATATATATATTTTATATATATATATATATATGTATGTAGGTATGGTTTGTATGCATATGGATGGTTTACTTGGTTTTGTTTAATGGCATTTTATTTATCCTTATCCTAAGTTCATGCTATATTATATACATATGTATATATATATATATATGTATATATACATATATATATATTTTATATATATATATGTATATATGTATGGTTTGTATGCATATGGATGGTTTACTTGGTTTTGTTTAATGGCATTTTATTTATCCTTATCCTGAGTTCATGCTAACATTAACCCGCTAACACGTCATCGGGAGGCCGTATCCCCACACGATGCAGGAACCGGTCGTTCTACTCCTCCTACTTAGCGATCGGACTTTGGGGTCAGCTATTAGATTGAAGTAGTGAGCTTTCATTTCTTTGAAAGGCTCCATTTCATGGATATTATTTCATACTTTGAGTTATTTATGGATATTGGTTTTATCTATGGTTGGGGGCATATCCCAACTGGATTTTAGTATTCTTTTGGTTAGAGGCTTTCATGGAACTACTATGGGTTGGTATGGGTGGGATCAGTATTGGTGTCATCCTTGGTATTAGCATAGGTATTGGAAATAATACCGTAGGACTAAATTTCGCAATGTTCCATCCTCTCTTGTTTTGGGATTATATATAATTATTATAGAACTTATATGGTTTGGTTGGTATAGGTTATCGATTGGGTATCGTACGGTTGGACTCCTTTGGGTCGTCACAGATATAGACCTATCCCAAAGTCTTGGATTATACAATAACACCAGCTTGTTATATGTTCAGAATTCAGCCAACTCAGGATATCCATAGGCAGGTTGGGTTGGGTAATGGGGGAGATCCTCGGTCCTGGTAGGACTTGGGATGCCCATTACGACAAGGTCCTGGATCAGGTCGTGTCACCCTTGCTACATGAGTGTCATCTTCCAACAGATAGCACATCTGTTACAATATATCTGCCGGAAGAACACAATACAGTTCTTGCCACTGGTCTGTGTTCTTCAAACAGATGACCAATTTGTTTCAATAGATGGTCCATCTACTGGAAGAACTGACTAAAAATAGTTATTAATAAAAAATGGTAATTCGAAATGTGAAAAGTCTTGACTTTTCGATTATTTAATAAAGAAAATGGTTCGAAAATAAATAATAAGGAAATAAATGATAAACACAATTTAAAATTGCAAAAAATGGTTATTTATTTCAATAACTAATGTTAATATTAAGAATGTGAAAACTCATGACTTTTCATCTTTTTCGTTTGTAAATCTATTTTTAAAAATTTAAATAGTCGAAAAGTCACCAGTTTGAATTAATTAAGGAATATAATTATTAAAAAAGAGGTGAATAACGTGATTTTTCGTCTAACACATTCAAAATAGCTGATGAATCAGATTCTCCATCTGATGCAACTGATGAATCAACTGTTAGAGGAAAAAACAGCTCTTCTAACAGATGGTCCATCTGTTACAATAAATGGATCACCTATTGGAAGAAGTCAAACCACTGCCTTGATTTCTTCCAACAGATAACCCATTTGTTACATCAGATGGTCTATCTGTGCAATAGATGATCCATCAGTTGCAACAGATGGGTTATCTATTGCAACAGATGGACCATCTGTTGGAAGAACACAATAAAAATGGTTATTATTAAAAAAACGGTTACTGAAAAGGTGAAAAGTCTTTGATTATTTAATTAAGAAAAACAGTTATTTAATTTAAGAACTAATGTTAATATTAAAAAGGTGAAAAGTCGTGACTTTTCACTAGTCAGATTTAATAATCAAAGAGTCACCAAATTGATTTAATCAAGGCATATATGTAATTAATAAAAAGGAGGTGAACAATCATGACTTTTTGCCTAACACATTCAAATTCAATCCTCTATAAGTAGGTCTCTCCTTACTCGTTCAATCTACTCCACTTTATTTATTTCTTGCATCTTATCTTTCATAAAAATACCATTACATCTTCAACCCCTTCTCTTCAAAGAGCAGATTTCTTTTTCATCTGTTGAGGTATTTTTTTTTGCAAAAGTACTAATTTGTAGTATACATTGTATTACATTTAGACTTTTTTCTTTTCTTTAGTATTTTACATTTTTTGTTAATGTATGCGTATTCTAGATATGGCTGATCTAGTTTGGGATATGGCGATTCTGCGCAGCACCTTGTGGGAACTTCAAAGGCAGGTTAATGAACACCAGTGAGAGTTGGGGCTATGAGAGCAAGGATGGTGCATGATATTCGAAGGCTAAGGAGAGTCCTGCTGCTGCAGGTTGACTATTGGTTGGTTGATAATAATAATAATAATAATAATAATAACAATGATAATAATAATAATTAGGTTATGTTTTTTCTTTTAGCAGATGTATTTTATTTCATTTATATCGGATCTACCTAAACCTAATATATTTTTGTTTTATTTAGTAAAAAATCTATGTTTGGTCGACTTTGACTTTATTTTTTTTTAATTTTCATTCTGTTTATTTATTCTTCTTAACATGTCGATGGTGGGAGGTAAGGATTGAACGTTTGACACAATTTTGAATCCAGTAGCAATAGCAAGAGTTTTGAGTTCTTCCAACAGATGGATCATCTATTGAAATAGATTGGTCATCTGTTGGAAGAACACAAAACCAGTGGCAAGAACTGTATTCTGTTGTTCCAATGGATGGCCCATCTTTTGCAATAGATTGGTCATCTGTTGGATGCACATAATCCAGTTTGATGATTTGTATTGTGTTCTTTCAAAAGATGTGTTGCAACAGATGGTCCATCTGTTAGAAGAACACACTCCAGTAGCAATGATTTTGAGATTTTCCAACAGATTACGCATCTTTTACAACATATTAGTCATCTGTTGGTTGAACACATTTCAGTTTGATATTTTCTTCCAGCAAATGCCCAAATATTACAACAGATGGGTAATCTGCTAAAAATATTTTTGTAGTTTGTTGTATTTAGTTCTTGTTACCTTCTTTTATTGATGAACAAGTTAATAAAAAGTTATATATATAATAAATAATAACATTTACATTCACAAAAATGAGTTAAAAATACCAAAGTCCATAACAAACAACAACACAAGTTTTACTATTACAATGATCATGGCGGATTACGATCCGGGCATGTAGTTCTTTTGTGATCAGCGTTCTCACATATGGAGCACTTATTTTTTCTTGATGAAAATAATTCTCCAACTCTATGCCTTGTCTTATATTTCCTTCTTCCCGGTTTGATAGTGCTTGGGCCAATAAATCAAAAAGTATTAATCTCTCCAAAATCTCTACAGGAACAACCAAAGATTCTTCAGGAGGACGGGATTAATAATCTCACAATATGCCATTATATATCTGTCCACCAAATAATAAGAAGACGAGTACTCATAAATTTGAGTTCCATATTGTGAACCATATTGGGATCGAAGCGCTGCCATAGCATGTGGACAAGGTATTTTGTCCAAGTCAAAAACTCTATATGCACAAGATCTTCTTTGAAGATAGACCGTGGCAACATCACCATGACCGTCGATACTGAACTTGTGATTTGCTATTTGATGAGTAAATAACTTATTCCCCAAACTGATGTTTGTTAATATTTGTTTTTCCACTTCTAGAACAAGTTTGGTTTTTGTGTTAGCGAACTACGTATGTATTTCGTGAAATAATTAGGCATACCTCTTGTTTATTTCATTAAATATCACTACAATGAAAAATTCTCTTTCAACACCAAACATTGAATTCAATGATTTAGCTATGTTTGACTTCATAATATTTTACATGTACAAAAAAATCACTTAGTACGACATAATATAGTATTATAAAGTTGTAACTCAAACAAGACATTAAATTCATAAGAATGTACCTATTTTTCGGACAAAATCCATGGCTATATCTCTCGAAATCGACATGTTTGAGATGTTGTGCTACCTTGGGATGCATATCTCTTATTTGATTGAAATGGTCAAAAAACTTAGTTCTATTATATGTTTTAGCTTCTCTATAAAAAAGAGTCGCGACTCTTTCGTTGTGAAAGTTGTTTTGAATATTTTCTCCAATATGCCTCATGCAACAACCAAAGTGAGCTGAAGAGAAGAAAATTGAACCCATCTTTTCGATACTTGGATGCCTATCCAAAATTATACACAACTCTTCAGTATCATCTACACAGCTTCGCATTTGTTCCAAAAAATATGCATACGAGGAATCACATTCCTTGTCCACTACACAAAAGCGACAAGAAAGATGTGACTCTTGACATCCTGTGCCACCGCCGATATCATAACTCTATTATACTTGGTCCTCAAGAAAGTTCCGTCGATGGCAATGACTTTTCTCAACTTTTGAAAACCAATAATCCAATCACCATAGGATACAAAAAAGTACTTGAGCCTTCCGTTTTCATCAACATGTAATGTTGTCTTACTTTTGGGATTTACTAACTCAAACATGTAACTATAGGCATTGAGAACTGCATACTTGTCATGTATCCCCCCTAACCAAGTCTTGGCAATCCCCATAGACGTATAAATCTTCCAATAACTGACCGTAACACCCAATTCTATACGAAGTTGATTGGCACATCACCTGCAGAAGGGCCTTTGTCATTAGAAATTCGAGGACCTTTACCGTGGAGTGAGGATTATAGCTCGTAATATGATCTGAACCACGTGTGTGATACTTTTCATAAACTTTAATGACGAATCTGTCAGAACTTAAATATTTCACTACCCTCAACCACCACTTGCAGTCTGGATTAGAATATCTAAAACAATAGACATTTCTCGAATTAATCACCTTCTTTAGTCGGAAAGTTTTTTTCAAGCAAGCAATAAACAAAGTAGTAGATAGTTCTATCTTATTGTTGAATAACATTCCCTTTTAAAAACCAGTCTCATCATTTTGTCGATTGCCCGACTCTGTTGATTGAGAAAAACTACCCACCATATTACTTGCAACAACGGGCATAGGTGTTTAATCATCTAGAATATTCATGTCCAGATGGTCCAATTTATCATCAAACATGTGTTATTGTTGTTCTTCTACATTCTGGTTCTTATTCTCTCTCGATTTTTCAACTACGTGCACCTTTAACACTGAACTAGTTGAATCACTTAGATAAGCACACAATCGAACCTGATTGATTATCTTGAAAGGTAGTACCCTCTGAGTTTCAAAGCAATTGTGCATGTAGTTGATGATGAGTTCTTCTGGTTGAAAATTCAGACCACAATAGCTAATGAATAAGTTCATAAAATCATCATACAAGATATCACTTTGGACTGTCATAGCTATCATCTCTAGCATTTCACCCTCTTTCCAATTCCAAACATATCGATTACTCTTCTCGATCAATTCACCATGACAATCCACCCCTATTGTTATTGGTCCCTCAATTAATGGTACCTAAATAAAGACATTTGTTAATAATGACATGATAATTAAATTAATAGTGATTGTGTAGTACTATACAATGAACCCCAATAGATGAGTAATTTGTAGCTATATGTGAATAATATGTTGCAACAGGTGAATCATCTATTGCAACAAATTACTAATGTTGGGTGTAGTTATGCATTCTAGTGTCACTATTCTAGCCTTTTTAGCCTTATCTTAAGGATGATTCATGTGCTATATCGGTTGATAATAAGATCAAAGTGTATAAAAAGGTTAAATCATGTGTTTATAATGTTCAAAGTGAATTCCAAATAAATTTTTACCTAAAAGATTCATTTAGAAGTTCAACCCGAAAAACTAGCATGACTAGCTTGAGCTAGTTGCTTGTCTAGTTTATTCCGGTGGATTCTAGTGTGTTTAATGAATTTCTTATGGTTTAAATGTGTGATTATGAATGTAATAACTTGTTGTTAGTGATAAAAGTTCAATTTGAGTGAGTGTACAGCTAGAGCAATAAGTGAAAGATTAATGTGAACTAGCCTAGTTTAGCTCTTACTTTGATTTGTCGTTGTGGATGTAGTGTTGTGTTTGTCTCCTAATTCGTGTGGTGTGAGTTTGTAGGATGATTTGGGATCTGAATATGATGATATTTTGATGATAATACGGCTTGAAATACATAGTAAATACACCACAAGATAAGGAACCAAGAGGGGAGACTCAACACTTAACCAAAATTTGGAGAGCAACTTCCAGAGGCTCAGGGCGATATTGAGGCGCCGCCCCACCTGGAGCAGGGATATCGGCAGGTTATAGCCTTGAATAGAGCGGTGATGTATCCAAGGCTAAACCTCACCTGAATTAGGGCTATATCCAAGGAGACGCCCCACCCAGTCCTGGGCTCAATAACTGACAGTTTCCTTGTCCAACACGAAATTGGCTTGCTCCTATACTATAAATACATGGTATATCACGTTTTTATATATATATTTGGACATATTTTTGGAGATCAAGGGGCTTATACAACTTCTTCATTAGGTTTTATTATTTTTATTTAGTTTATTCATATTTTTAGTGGTTAATTACCACCTTGTGATTACGAGTATGACTATGTGTGGCTAAATGCCCTTTTCCGGGGTAAAAGCCAAGAACATGAATATTATAGTTTTGAATTAAATTCGTTTAACTTTGCTTATCATTATTAGTTATGTGTTCATCTTTTATTTAACTATTTTAAGGATTCACGACCCATAGAATATATCAATTATCTACCTTTTGATCTTGGGAGAGGAAATAGGAGATTGAATAAGGAGATGAACAAAGTTTGAGTTTTTATTCTTTTATGAAATAAAGAATTGAATTTAGCACCAAGGACAGGGATGTACTTAGGAGCCGAACTTGATTCAAATGTAGGATGATAGCTTAAAGAACTTAAGTGAACTATTACATCCCCGCTCAACGATGTAGTTGTAAGGTTCAACTTAGGTAAAGGATTAGACGTTGGGAAACCATAATCATGCAATTAACCCTACAAATCAACAACCAAGATAAGCAAGTTAACGAATGAAATTCAATAGTACAATTGTTTAAAGTGCTTTAACCCTGGGTTTTCTCCTATTGATTGCTTTAAGATCTTTAATTTCTGTATTGTTTATTTTTCTACAATTTACAAATTACAAACTCTCGTTTTGGTTACGCTTGCATCAAATGAATCTAATTTGTGAACTAAAATTGAATCTTTGCTAAATCAAGTCTCTGTTGGATCAATACTTGGCTTCTTGAAGGACAATTTACTACTTGATAAGACCACATACACTTGTGTGTGCGCTTGGGTTCTGTCAAGTTTTTGGCGTCATTGCCAAGACTTTTTATTTGGAAATTGTTTATTTTAGTTTTACTTTTAGATTTATTTGGTTTTTTTACACTTGGTCTTGGTTTTGTGATTGCGGAAAACAAGTTTTAAGGTTAGGAAGCTGGCAAGGTATAGGGATTTGGTTGAACCAATCTTCGAACCCGAACAATAATTCCATCAAAGAAGGAGAGACGCAATTTATCTCCCTCAATTTCCGTAAACAGAAGAAGACTAAGAGCATCCCGTTGTAATGGTTGCAGAACAACAAGCACGCAGGACAGTGAGGAAAGTGGTTGTCCTATTTTTGACAAACTTGACTTCCCCAATTCAAAGACCGGCTACTGGCAGGAATTTCGAGTTAAAGAACAACATGGTGCAACTTTTAATCAGCAATGGACAGTTTATAGGGCTTTCACACGAAGATCACTTGCAAACTTTCATTGAGCTTACTGATACATTCATTTCGACTGGGTGAGTACAGATTATGTGAGGCTGATACTTTTTCCCCATTCACTATTGGGGGAAGCTAAAAGGTGGTTGAATGTGAAGCCAGCCAATTCACTTACATTATAGGATGACTTATCCAAAAAGTTCCTTATCAGATTCTTTCAATCAGGCAAGACTGCGAGACTTCGTAGTGAGATAGTGAGCTTCAAACAGAAGCCTGATGAAAATCTATATCACACTTGGGAACGCTTCAAGGCCCTTCTTCGGGATTGTCCACATTACCAATAATCCAATGAGGTACTTTTTCATTCTTTTGTAGAAGAACTTAATTACAATACAAAGATTTTGCTAGATTCAACCGCTGGTGGTCAAGCGCTGGAGTTGACTTATGATGAGTTGTACACATTGTTGAACCGCATAGCACAAGGAAATCTAGAGTGGAATTCAGATTCTAGAAGTGTCATGAAAAGAATTGTGGATGTATTGGAGGTAGACTAGTTTATTGCCTTATCAGCTCAGGTTGCAGCATTGGAAAATATGATAAACACTTAATTTAGCAGCCTAAAATCGGGAGCTCCACAACCTGCAGCCACAGTCAATGCCATCCAACAAGTTGCAGGTTGGTGTGAAGTGTGCGGTAATAGTGGCCACTTAGTGTCTATGTGTGTATCCAATCCAGAATCGATAATGTATGTAGGTAATGCTCAAAGGAAAAATTATGGTAATGCCTACAACATGAAGTGGCAAACTCAATCATAGAATGCCCAACAATAACAAATTCAGCAACCACATGCACAAGTGAATCAGTCAACTAGCAACATGGAAGAGATGTTGAAGCAGCTTCTAGCTAGTTAGACACAATTGGCTGCAGAAATAAAAAATTTGCAAGAAGCTCATAGAAGCTTGGAGATTCAAGCGAGGAAGATACAAAAAGAATTAAATACTAGGCCACAAGTGGGTTTACCAGCAGATACAAAAAATCCAAAGCAGGTTATGGCAATTACCTTGAGGAGCGGTAAAGAGCTTCAAGAAAAACCTTCTAAGGCAACACAGGAGGTAGATGCAGATTTGACTCCCCAATAGGTTTCTGAAAAAGCTGATGATAAGTCAACAAATTTTGAGTACTTAAATGAAAAAGATACTAAAAAGAAAGAGAAGAATATGCCGCCACTACCCTTCCCTCAGAGGTAAATTAAAGCGAAAGAGAATGTCATGTTTAAGAAGTTCTTTGATACATTCAGAGAGTTTTACATTAACTTACCTTTGTTAGATGTTTTGTAGGGTATGCCCAAGTACACAAAGTACTTGAGGGATGTGGTTGCTAATAAGGTGAAATTTCAGGATTTGGGGGCGATAACACTCACTGAAGAGTGCAGCGCTGTAATGACATTGAAAATCCCCAAGAAATTAAGAGATTCAAGGAAGTTTACTCTCCCTATCCAAATTGGGAGTAAAGTGGTACATACATTGAGTGACTTAGGGGCTAGCGTGAATCTGATGCCCCTATCCTTGTTTGACATACTGGGCTTGGGAAAGCCTAAATCGACCAAGGTGGTTTTGCAACTAGCAGACGGATTCATGGCACATTCAGAAGGAATAATTGAGGATGTCCTCATAAAGGTTGATAAATTTATTATTCCTGTTGACTTTATTGTTCTTGATTTTAAGGCAGACAAACAGGTACCAATTATCTTGGGGCATCCATTCTTAGAAACTGGAGGAGTGTTGCTTGATGTTAGAGAAGGAACGCTCAAAATGAGGGTAGAGGATGAAGAGGTGGAATTTGATGTATATAAAGCACCCACACTAACATCTCAATATAAAGATTTATGTATGATCAATGTGATTGAAGGGGATGAGTGTGGGGTGGCTAGTCCACCAAAGACCTCTTTGAACTACCTGATTGAGCGGCCTAAGCTTCTACCGCCTAAGCCTGATTTGATTCTAATTGATGAGCCTGAAAAAGCTAAAGTTAAGAAATCTGTTACACATAAGAATTCACATCCAATAGGGGTAAAGAGAATAAGAAGATGGAGACCAAGCGTGAGAAAGAGAAGGAAAGAGAATGACTAAGTCGCTAGTTAGGTCATGCCACGACACTAAATCAGGCACTGCTTGGGAGGCAACTGTAACGCCCTAAAATATAATCCCGAGATGCCACATGGTACCCAAGGCTATACGTAGCCTCAAGCTAACCCTTTAAGCCAAAACACTACTCTTGGGTACCAACACAATAACATACACTCTACGCTAAGGATATATATAAGTACATATCATATCACCTCGCACATGGAACGGAATATCGTTAGACTGTACATATGTGGAATGTCTATACACAAACCAACCTAACAATACACTAGTCTGACATAGCCTCTATACAGCAAAATCAATGAGCCATTGGGACAAACCCCCAACTGACTCAACAGACCAAAGGGATCACAAAAAAACAGCACCAAAACTAGCAACTTGGTCCTCGAACCATGAGGACTCACCACTGAAGGAACGTAGATATGGAACTCGGATATCACTGTCGCGGCTGCTGCTGAGTACCTGAACCTACATCATTGTAAGAATGTAGCCCATAGAGAAATATGTGGGTCAGCACAAGATACGTACTGAGTATGTGGGGCGGCATGCAAAATATAAATAATATCATAAATTTCATAAAAACGTTCATACGGACCATAATGACACACCTGGATTGAGTGACTCAAATTATGCAACTCATAACATCTTAGATAGGAAATGTAGGAGAAAAAACTCATAAATCATTATAGATCATCATAGGCAACTTGACTTACCGCATCAAAACTCGGAGTGACTCGGTATTTCAATAAACATGACTCTTATGGACAGGGAGTTTCCTATAACCGACAACCCCACGTGAGCTACGTGGAATACCAACGTTTGAAAACCCCATTGGCGGGAGCGTCATACTCGTTGCCAGGGAGTACGACCTTAAAACTACAATAATCACAATTGGGATCTCTGGCCAATAATATCATCATCAAACAACCCTACGGTGGCACATAGGTTTGGGGAAATACCAAATTTCCCTCTCGGTGCTAATACTACTCCCTGAAAAGCTCAGAACGCATTAGAAAATTCACCACAATATTACAAGGGTCTATCATAAAGACCAAATCAAATCTCTTTCTCATTTATCAAATCATATCAATTTGTGGATTCCTAACTCAACACATTTTAGCTCAAAATATTTTAATCTTCCTCAATATCAACAAGGTATCAATGCATTGAACCATAACCGACTAGACATTTGGACAAGGATATGAAGACTCAATACATAATATTTTCAACAATTTAACTTATCAAAACCATCTGGAAAATACCTAGACTCATTGCAACTTCAATATCATCATTTCTCAATTTGCCATCCAACTCGCATTTAAAGGTACTTGAGACATCAACCCAGAGTAGGGATATGAAATTTCCAATATTAATTATAAATTCATAATAAGGAAATAGTGGAATGATAGTATAAATCAAGGCTTAACAAATTAAATCACATACTCTCATAATCAAATACTTTTTGGACATAATTCCATCTCAACATCATACACATATCGGATGACATAATCCCATAGCTCATGGACAATAATATAAGATATAAAACCATATTTCCAATTCATGGTAAACATGTAAAATCTCATGTCAATGTAATTCAACAAAAATACCGGGCACAAGATCGAAAGGATAATCTTGTTCAAAGCCCCACATACCTAAAAATGGAAGATGAATATGAACTTCCGACTTCGGAACTTTATTCACAAAAATAAAGGGTGCTTCTCGAAGCCCTTAGCATGATCAACTCGAATTCCAAATCAATTTAAAATTTCTACGGTTCAATCAAGAGACATAGAAGGATGAAATTTGGAGTAGTAGGGTTGGGGTTTGATCCTTAGGAAATTTTGGAGAAAAATGAGCTATTGAATGCTCTTAATGGACTTAAATTCATGATTTACCCGGATGGATTGGAGTGGGAATGACCAAAATACCCTTAAAAATCAAATAATGTCAAATTTGTCCTTTGGTGGACTGTTTTGATAGGCTGAAGTATATCGACCATAACGTTTTCCTCCGATGGCCAAATTGGATGAAACCAATTTCATTGGAAAGAGGACTTTCAGAGATTTTTGTTGATATATAGTAGGTCACCCAGATCACTATGTACAAGTAGTTATGATCATTTGAAGTTGACCCTAAAATTTGCCTGGCCTCAGTATTTTTTTCCTGCACATTTACTGTTCACCACTATTCATGGTTAGATCAGAATGATCATAACTCATCGCTCGAGTGTCCGTTTTGGATGATCCACATATCGTTGGAAAGATTATTTGATGCTCTACGTGATGACGGGTCGTATATCCAGAAATTCCACACAAAAAAATTATTTATCACAATAAAGAACAGAATTTAGCACATTTTCATCCGAGATCTTAACTGAAAATTTTTTTCCGGGGCATCAGATCATCTCCCCCTTGGAAACATTCGTCCTCAAATGTTGATAGGTAGGTCAAGAATACTATGAAAATGAGTATATAGAGAAAAATCATCTTGCCCAAGCATATACTTCATTCTAGATTTTTTTTTTTGGATATCATAGAAAACACACAAGCCAAGATAAACATAGCAATAAGGATTAAATCAAAAGAGAACGATACCTTTGACATGCTCAGGATTCATAGGAAAGAGGTGGGGATATTTGGCTCACATATCCGCTTTGGCTTCCCATGTAGCACTCTCCACGGATTGATTTCGCCAAAGCATTTTAACCAAAAGAACTTCCTTGTTTCATAGCCTACGAACTTGAAAGTCAAAAACCTCAACCGAAATCTCTTCATATGAAAGACTATCTTGAATACCCAAGCTTTCGGAAGGATCAATCACAACAGAATCACCGATAGACTTCTTAAGCATAGAAACATGGAAAACCGGATGGACGTTAGATAACTCCGCGGGCAATTCAACCTTATACGCTACCTTCCCAATGCGATCCACAATCTTATAGGGACCAATGTAACGGGGACTTAGTTTTCCTTTCTTCCTAAATCTCTTCACCACTAAATCACCAACATCAAATTCAAGGTCTTTCCTCCTTACATCTACGTATGATTTTTGACGACTTTGGGCAGTTTTCAACCTTTCCTGAATTAACTTAACCTTCTCTATGGCCTCGAACACCACATCCGATCCAGTCGTGGTAGCCTCACCAACTTCAAACCAACCAATGGGTGATCTACACCTTCTACCATACAAACCTTCAAACAGGGCCATTCCAATAGTAGCATGAAAACTGTTATTGTAAGCAAACTCGATTAATGCTAAGTGTTTATCCCAACTACCTTTAAAATCAAGCACACAAGCCCTCACATACCTTCTAAAGTCTGAATAGTCCACTCGGCCTGACCATCTGTTTGCGGATGGAAAGCAAAACTTAAACGAATTTGGGTACCAAAACCCTTCTGGAAAGATTTCCAAAATTGAAAGGTAAACTGAGTACCTCTGTTAGAAATAATAGCCAAAGGGATTCCATGAAGTCTGACGAGTTCCCAAATATATATTCTAGCATAATCTTCAGTTGTATACAATGAATGCACAGGCAAGAAATGAGCTGATTTCGTCAGCCGATCTACAACAACCCAAATCGAATCATGATGGCGACGAGAAGGAGGCAAACTAACTATGAAGTCCATATGCACTTCTTCCCACTTCCAAGTAGGAATGCTAAACTCTTGCATCATGCCACTGGGCCTTTGATGCTCTATTTTAACTTGTTGACACGTGGAACACTTCGCCACAAATTCTGCTATGTTCCTCTTCGTACCGCTCCACCAATAGATTTTCTGCAAATCATGGTACATCTTGGTAGCACCAGGATGGATGGAGTATCGCGTACCATGCACTTCCTCCATAATCCTCTGCTTCAAGTTATCAACATCAGGAACACATAATCTTTCTTGGAGTCTCAAAATGCCATCTCCCCCTTAGGAGAAAACCTCTACCTTTTGGTCTTTAACTGACTCTTTTAACCTGACCAAGGTAGGATCCCTGTCTTGTTTCTCCTTCACTTTCGAAACTAAAG
The DNA here is from genome assembly GCA_030864225.1 of Capsicum baccatum var. pendulum. Classification (NCBI taxonomy): domain Eukaryota; kingdom Viridiplantae; phylum Streptophyta; class Magnoliopsida; order Solanales; family Solanaceae; genus Capsicum; species Capsicum baccatum. The sequence goes on from CM061555.1 coordinate 42,754,419, forward strand.
AGGATTCGGAACCGCTTTGCACTCCTAGACTACCCTCAGCATCACCAAATAACCTAACCCCCAATCTAGCTAAATGATGTATCTCATGGGCCAACTCCTTCTTACCAATCTCCACATGTGCTACGCTACCCATGGACTTCCGACTAAGGGCTTCTACTACTACATTGACCTTGCCCGGATGATATAGTACGCTCATATCATAATCTTTCAACAGTTATAAGCATCGTCTCTGCCTAAGATTCAACTCCTTTTGGGTGAATACATACTGCAATCTCTTATGGTCCATGAAGACGTCGACATGGACACCATACAAATAATGTCCCCAGATTTTCAAAGCAAAAACCACGGCAGCTAATTCAAGGTCATGGGTATCATAATTCTTCTCATGAGGCTTTAGCTGCCTGGAAGCATAAGTTATAACCTTCCCCTTTTGCATCAATACACAACCCAAACCGACTCTGGAAGCATCGCAATACACCATAAAACCATCAACACCGTCAGGCAAAGTCAACATAAGGGCTAAAGTGAGTCGAGTCTTCAACTCTTGAAAACTCTTCTCGCAATATTCGGACCACAGGAACTTCACTTTCTTTTGGGTCAAACGGGTCATAGGAGACGCAATAGATGAAAACCCTTCAACAAAATGACGATAATAACCAGCTAGACCCAAGAAACTTCGGATATCAGAAGGAGAAATAGGTCTAGGCCAACTCTTTATAGCCTCTATATTTTGAGGACCAACTATAATACCTTCGAAAGAAACAACATAACCCAAGAAGGCTACAGATTTCAGCCAGAACTCACACTTACTGAACTTAGCATACAATCGATGAGTTTAAAGAGTTTCCAACATGATTTGGAGATGATCCGCATGATCACCCTTACTTCGGGAGTAAATAAGAATATCATCAAGGAACACTATTACAAATAAATCCAGATATGGCCGGAATATACAGTTCATAAGATCTATGAAAGCCGCTGGAGCATTAGTTAACCTGAAAGACATTACTACAAATTCAAAATAACCATAACGGGTTTGTAAGGCTGTCTTGGGGATATCACATTCCCTAACCTTAAGTTGGTGATAACCGGATCTGAGGTCTATCTTCAAAAAGTATCTCGCACCTTGCAATTGATCAAATAAATCATCAATTCGGGGAAGCGGATATTTATTCTTGATAGTAACCCTATTAAGCTGTCGGTAATCAATACACATCTGCAAAGAACCATCTTTCTTACGCACAAACAGGACAGTGCACCCCATGGGGACACACTAGGTCTGATAAAGCTTTTGTCTAAAAGATCTTTCAATTGCTCCTTCAACTCTTTAAGTTCCGGGGGAGCCATACGATATGGAGAAATAAAAATAGGCTGAGTATCGAGAAGAAGGTCAATCCCAAACTCTACTCTCTATCAAGAGGTACTCCAGGGAGATCTTCCAAAAAGATATCAAGAAACTCATTAACAATATTAATTGACTGAATGGTCGAGGTTTCAGACTTAGTGTATTTAACCCAAACCAAATAGTGGATGCAACCCTTGGAAATCAACTTCCTAGATTTGAGATAGGATATGAAATAACCCTTAGGAATTACAGAACTCTCAGACCATTCGAGGATAGGTTCATCAGGAAACTGAAACTTGACCACACGGACACGACAATCAATAGACGCATAGCATGAGTAAAGCCAATCCATACCTAGAATGATATCAAAGTCAACCATATCTAGCTCAATCAAATTAGAATACATAACCTGATGAAAGATAGTAATGGGACATTTCTTATCACCCGCTTAGCAATGACAGACTCTCCTACTGGAGTAGAAACCAAATTAGGCTTAGAAATTAGTTCAGGATCCGTTTCAAAATTTACAGCAACCAGAGGTATCACATAAGAAAAACTCAAACCGGGGTCCATCAACACATAAACATCAAAATATAAAATACAGAGCATACCAGTGACAACATCGGGAGAGTCCTCCTGCTCCTGATGGGGTGGTATAGCATAGAAATGATTCTGGCGTTGACCGCTAGAAGTACTAAATGAAGCACCCTGAGGAGGAACTGGACGGGCTACAAGAGGCGGGGCACTAGTATCCTGACTCTGGGGAGGGGCATCATGACTCTGTTGTCTGGCATACGGGCAGTCTCTAAGTATGTGGCCTAACTTTCCACAACCAAAATAGCCCCGCTGCCCCATATAACACTCCTCAAAATGGTCTTTACCACACTTAGCACACGAAGGAGAATGAGGCCGGTTGCTTACAATGTCCTGAGTCCTGGAAGGTACTGACCTATTCTCGAGCTCCTGCCTGCCCCGATATACGGGAGCACTAGCTGAGGAAGGCGCAGGTATAAATGGACGTCTCTGAAACTGAGGACGACTCCCTCTGGAGAATCTAGTCTGACCAGACCCCTATTGCTCCGATCTAACTCTCTTAATCCCTCTTACTTTTTCTCTTTTCTTTATCTTTTCTGACTCAATTTGGTGGGAATGAATCATTAACCTAGGAAGATCAATCTCCCTGTTGATCATAGAAGATCTATATTCTTTCACCACATAACTCGACACCCCAGGTAGAAACTTTTTCATACTAGACCTCGAGTCAGCCATCATATTGGAAGCGTCTTCGATAGCTGATTAAACTTAAGACAATACTCCTTAATCGACATGGAGCCTTGTCTCAAATTCATAAACTTCTCTATATTAGCTACGCGTAACTCAAGAAGAAAGCATCTTGGAATAATTGCCAAGTCAACGGAGCGGTATCTTCTTTTCTGCCCTTATTCCACATCTACACCCAGTCATAGGCAACATCCTTCAACCGATAAGAATCCAGCTCCACACTTTCCTCCTCGATCACATGCATAATCTATGTAATTTTCTTCATTTCATCAATATACATCTGTGGGTCCTCACCTGCTCTCGACCTATGAAACTCTGGCGGATTCATCCGCATAAAATCACAAATTTATGTTGCTGACGAATTATTTTCCTGCGGAGGTGGAGAGTTGGCCTGAGTATTGGCGGTAACTGCCTCGTCTAGTGTCTGAAAAGCTGCCCAAAATTCGGCATGGGATACCATCTCATGTAACGGATCAACGGGTTGAGGTTGGTTGTTGTTTCCGCAAGCTCGACGTGGAGGCATTTTCTGTCGTAAGAATGCACGAATTAACAGTAGAAGAAAATAGTTGTAAGCATGGTATACTCTTGTAGAAAGAAAGAAATAACTTTTCGCAAAATGCCTCGCAGCCTCTTGATCATAGGTGTGGCGCGCTACACACCGATGCTCAAGACTCTACGTAATACGGCTTGTCAGACTCCCGCGGACTCTTCACAACCTTAGGCTCTGATACCAAGTTTGTAATGTCCCGAAATATCATCCCGAGACACCATATGGTGCCCAAGGCTACACGTAGCCTCAAGCTAACCCTTTAAGCCAAAATACTACCCTTGGGTTCCAACACAGCAACATAAACGCTACGCTAAGGATATATGTAAGTACATATCATATCATCTCGCACATGGCACGTAATATCATTAGACTGTACATATATGGAATGTCTATACACAAACCAACCCAACAATACACTAGTCTGACATAGCCTCTATACAGCAAAATCAACGAGCCATTGGGACAAACCCCCAACTGACTCAACAGACCAAAGGGATCAAAAACAACAGTACCAAAACTAGCAACTTGGTCCTCAACCATGAGGACTTACCACTGAAGGAATGTAGATGTGGCACTCGAAAATCACTGTGACGGCTGCGGCTGAGTACCTGAACCTACATCATTGTAAGAATGTAGCCCATAAAGAAATATGTGGGTCAGCACAAGATACGTACTGAGTATGTAGGGGCGCATGCAAAATATAGATAATATCATAAATTTTGTAAAAACGTACATACTGACCATAATGACACACCTGGCTTGAGTGACACTGAATCATGCAACTCATAACATCTTAGATAGGAAATGTAGGAGAAAAACCTCATAAATCATTATAGATCATCATAGGCAACTTGACTTACCACACCAAAACTTGGACTCGGTATTTCAATAAACATGACTCTTATGGACAGGGGAGTTTCCTATAACCGACAACCCCACGTGAGCTACGTTGAATACCAACGTTTGAAACCTCCGTTGGCGGGAGCGTCATACCATTTGCCAAGGAGTACGACCTTAAAACTGTAATAATCACAATCGGGCTCTCTGGCCAATAATATCATCATCAAACAACCCTACGGTGGCATATAGGTTTGGGGAAATACCAAATTTCCCTCTCAATGCTAAGTACTACTCCCCGACAAGCTCAAAACGCGTTAGGAAATCCACCACAACATCACAAGGGTCTATCATAAAGACCAAATCAAATCTCTTTCTCATTTATCAAATCATATCAATTTGTGGATTCCTAACTCAACACATTTTAGCTCAAAACATTTTAATCTTCCTCAATATCAACAAGGTATCAATGCATTGAACCATAACCGACTAGACATTTGGACAAGGATATGAAGACTCAATACATAATATTTTCAACAATTTAACTCATTAAAACCATCCAGAAAATACCAAGACTCATTGCAACTTTAATATCAACATTTCTCAATTTGCCATCTAACTCTCATTTAAAGGTACTTGAGACATCAACCCATAGTAGGGATATAGAATTTCTAATATCAATTATAAATTCATAATAAGGAAATAGTGGAATGATAGTATAAATCAAGGCTTAACAAATTAAATCATCAAACTCTCATAATCAAATACTTTTTGACATAATTTCATCTCAACATCATACACATATCGAATGACATAATCCCATAGCTCATGGACAATAATATAAGATACAAAACCATATTTCCAATTCATGGTAAAATATGTAAAATCTTATGTCAATGTAATTCAACGAAAAATACCAGGCACAAGATCGAAAGGATAATCTTGTTCAAAGCCCCACATACCTAAAAATGGAAGATGAATATGAACTTCCGACTCCGGAACTTTATTCACAAAAATAAAGGGTGCTTCTCGAAGCCCTTAACATGATCAACTCGAACCCCAAATCAATTTAAAATATCTACGATTCAATCAAGAGACATAGAAGGATGAAATTTGGAGTAGTAGGGTTGGGGTTTGATCCTTAGGAAATTTTGGAGAAAAATGAGCTATTGAATGCTTTTAATAGACTTAAATCCATGGTTTTCCCGGAAGGATTGGAGTGGGAATGACCAAAATACACTTAAAAATCAAATAATGTCAAATTTGTCCTTTGGTGGACTTTTTTGATAGGTTGAAGTAGATCGACCATAACTCTTTGCTTTGATGGCCAAATTGGATGAAACCAATTTCATTGAAAAGAGGACTTTCAGAACTTTCTTTTGATATATAGTAGCTCACCCAGATCATTATGTACAAGGAGTTATGCTCCTTTGAAGTTGACCCTAAAATTCGTCGGGCCTCGATATTTTTTTCCTGCATATTTACTATTCACCACTATTCACGATTAGATCGGAATGATCATAACTCATCGCTCGAGTGTCCATTTTGGATGATACACATATCGTTGGAAAGATTATTTGATGTTCTATGCGATGACGGGTTGCATATCTAGAAATTCCACACAGAAGAATTATTAATCACGATAAAGAACAGAATTCAACACATTTTCGTTTGAGATCTTAACGGAAATTTTTTTTTTAGGGCATCACAGCAACCCAACTTAAGTAGGTATGTTTTCTTTTTAGTTTTTAGTTTTTATTTTGCATAGTTTTTGTTTTTGGTTGAGTCACGGGTTAATGGGAAGTCTGAGTACCATAAACTTGAGCAAAGGAGCATGGAAAAAATAGAGTGTGGGGTCCCATGGATCTCATTTAAATGTAAAAAGATGCTACTATCTAGGCTTAGAGGCCTTAGGGAGTATTTCTATCTCTTGCTTTTAAGTTCACTTTGGGGACAAAGTAGATTTTTAAGTGTGTGGTGGGGAAATTCCTAAATTTTGGCTCAATTTAAAAAATTTTGGTGTAAGATATCCGTGTTGGTGCTATTTTTGATTGCATGATGTAAGTGAGTTTGTTTGTAAAAGCATATTGATTGAATGAATTACTATTTTTGAGACTCTTAGGCTCATTTTTGGGACTCTTGTACTTTTTGGCTTAAATTTGAATTCATGCTATTATTTGGTTAAGAGTCTATGATGATCCTAGTGAGTTGAGCATGTGCCATGTGTGTGTGAGATTTTTAGTATATTTCTTTTATCATGTGATATATAGAACTTGCTCGGTGTGTGTGTAAAGTAAAATAAAGAATGTGAGTTTAGGAGATGATTTAGGCATTTCTTTGATAGCCTTGTTTTATACCTTTTTTTGTCCTACCCTTTGTGCATTATATTTGTTAACCCCCATTGAGCCTTTAGCCTTTTCTTTGGTAGCCTCATATGTATCCTAATTCCTTCTTTGATAGACCATAATTTGATCCAAAAAGCTCCTAAGTTCTTTACTAAAAAAATTGATTTAGTAAGGAGTTTGAGAAACTAAAGAAGAAAAAGGTGAAATTGATGCCCCAAGGTAATAGTTATTGGAGTTTATATTTGATTTGTGGTGGTTGGGGTAATATAAATGGTGTTAGAAATATTCCTATGATTGTAGAAGTGAGAAAAATTGAATCTTGAAGGAATAAACAATACGCCCATCATGTGTTTGTAAAAATGCTTAAAAGAGATGGGGTAGACAAAAATGGTGTAATTTGGCTGTTGGAGATTGGTTTTAAATGTATAATATAGTGTATTAAAGCGCTTAGAGAGGTTAGTCATTATTCCTAAATAGTTCCTATCCGTCCCTTAGCCTACATTACAACTGAGAAAAGACCTATTTGATCTTATTCTTGAAATTCTAATATTAGTCTAGCACTACACTAAAGGCAAGCCTATGGTTCATTATGTGTAACTTGTGAATTACTTGTGAGAGTGAGTGTAATTTGATTCTTGTACCCACGTTATAAATTGCATAATTATGAGTGATAACGGGTAACTCTCTTGTTGTGAGGGGAATATGTTTGATGAATATGGGTGATTTGAATGATGTCCTTGATTGAATGATAAGCATGATTTTGCCAACTAGGTGAGTCAATTCTTGAGGGTAGGATGTTTTGGAGTAGTGTTCATAAGCATTCAATTGTGTTTGTGACATGTTTAGTGTAGAAACTTGTGTTCCATATAGTCATTGTAGTACTAGCTTGAGTGTCTTGCGTATAGTAGAAGTGTAGAATCTCCAGCTCATAATGTTTATAGTGAAGAGTTGATCGAGAATGAACAAGGCTTCAAGTGTGGGGTGGTGATGTTGGGTGTATTTATGTATTCTAGTATCACTATTCTAGCCTTTTTAGCCTTGTTTGAGGATGATTCGTGTGCTATATGGGTTGATAATGAGATGAATATGTATCAGAGTATTAAAGAATGTGTTTATAATGTTCAAAGTTAATTCCAAAAAAGTTTGTACCTAAAAGATTCATTTAGAAGTTCAACTCGGAAAACTAGTGTGACTAGCTTAAGCTAGGTGCTTGTCTAGTTGATTCCGGTGGATTCTAGTGTGTTTAATGAATTCCTTATGGTTTAAATGTGTGATTATGAGTGAAATAACTTGTTGTTAGTGAGAAAAGTTCAATTTGAGTGAGTGTACAGCTGGAGCAATAAGTGGAAGGTTAATGTGAACTAGCCTAGTTTAGCTCTTATTTTGATTTGTCGTTATGGATGTAGTGTTGTGTTTGTCTCCTAATTCGTGTGGTGTGAGTTTGTAGGATGATTTGGGATCTGAATATGATGATATTTTGATGATAAGAAGGCTTGAAATACATAGTAAATACACCACAAGACAAGGAACCAAGGGGGGAGACTCAACACTTAACCAAAATTCAGAGAGCAACTTCCAGAGGCTCAGGGAGATATTGAGGCGCCGCCCCACCTGGAGCAGGGCTATAGGCAGGGCGCAGCCTTTCTTGGAGCAGCTCTCTAGCCAAGGATCAGTCTCACTTAGAGAGGGGCTATAGCCCACCCAATCTCGGGCTCAATAATTGACAGTTTTCTTGTCCAACACGAAATTGGCTTGCTCCTATACTATAAATACATGTTATATCACTTTTTACATATCTTTGGACATCTTTTGGAGATCAAGGGGCTGCTACAACTTCTTTATTAGGTTTTTATTATTTTTATTTAGTTCATTCATGTTTTTAGTCGTTAATTACCACCTTGTGATTATGATTATGACTATGCGTGGCTAAACGCCCTTTTCCGGGGTTAAAGCCAAGAACATGAGTATTATAGTTTTGAATTGAATTCTTTTAACTTAGTTTATCATTATTGGTTGTGTGTTCATCTTTGATTTAACTATTTTAAGGATTCGCGACCCTTAGAATATATCAATTGTCTACCTTTTGATCTCGGGAGAGGGAATAAGAGATAGAATAAGGAGATGAACAAAGTTTGAGTTTTTATTCTTTTATGAAATAAAGAATTGAACTTAGCACCTAGGACAAGGATGTACTTAGAAGCCGAACTTGATTCAAACGTAGGATGATAGCTTAAAGAACTTAAGTGGACTATTACATTCCCGCTCAACGATGTAGTTGTAAGGTTCAACTTAGGTAAAGGATTAGAGGTTGGGAAACCATAATCATACAATTAACCCTACGAATCAACAACCAAGATAAGCAAGTTAACGAATGAAATTCAATAACATAGTACGATTGTTTAAAGTGCTTTAACCTCGGGTTTTTTCCTATTGATTGTTTTAAGATCTTTAATTTTCGCATTGTTTACTTTCCTACAATTTACAAATTACAAACTCTCTTTTTGGTTACGCTTGCATCAACTGAATCTAATTTGTGAACTAAAATTGAATCGTTGTTGAATCACATCTCTGTGGGATCAATCCTTGGCTTCTTGAAGGCCAATTTACCACTTGATAAGACCACGTACACTTGCGTGTGCGTTGTCAATGACTCACCTATTGGGATTTATGTTACGGTACTCGAGAACCTGAAAGTGATTTCAATAGATAAGTCATATGTTGGAACAGGTGACTCATCTATTGCAACAGATGACACACCGGTTGGGATAGATGTTACATTACTACAGAACCTTTGAAGTTGATTCCAACGGACAAGTGACCTGTTGCAACAGATCACTAACCTGTTGCAATAGATGACTCATCTATTGGAATCAGCTTCAGGTTCTATAGTTTTGTAACATGAATACCAACAAGTGAGTTATTTGTTGCAACAGATAACTCATATATTGTAATAGATGACTCATATTTGGAATCAACTTCAGATTCTGTTGCAATAGGTGAGTAATCAGTTTCAATAGATGACTCATCTGTTGCAATAGATAACTCATCTGTTGCAATAGATAATTCATATGTTCGATTCATATTACAGCACTATAGAACCATAAACATGAATCCAACATATAAGTATTTTATTGCAACAGATGACTCGTATGTTGGATTCATGTTTTATTTCTATCTATTGTTGAAAAAACACCAGTAATAGTGTACCCAGATAAAAATTTTAACTAAAAATCATAATTCTATGTACCAAAGTTGCCTATGAACTAATGCCAAAGTGATATACGAAACAAAATTTGACCTAAAAAATTGATCAAGTAGCAGCAAGAGCGGTAACAACATCAATAATGGTCAATAAGAAGAAGATAATGATAATGAAGCAGAAGATAATGAATAAAGCAGCAACAACAATGAACAACAAAAATTGCGAAGAGAGAGAAACATGTCTTTTTCCCTTTATTTTTAATTATATTAGGTTTTACATTGGATCAAAATGTAAACTAAAAAACTTGTGAGCAATTCTCAAACTTTCCTTATTTTCTTAATTCATAATAAAGTAATTATCACCTATACTCAATTATTAAAATTTGAATCAAGAACACCTCATTTTAAAACTTTTTTGTCACTTTTAACTCAAACCCCCAGTTACGAGGACAATTTTATCTAAAAAATTCATCATTAATAAAAAAAAAAATTATCTATTGAACAAAATAGCAAGACCAACCTACAAGAGCCATTTAGGAACTTCTCCTAGAAGAATCTGAGAAGGGAGGGAATGTGAGGAAAATATGGTAAATTAGTTAAGCGTGTACTTTTTAAAAAAAAAAACTATTTCTCAAGATATTTTTATAGCCACCAGCCGTGAGACTAGACTAATCCTTCATTTCTATTATTTTTACAGCCGTGAGACTAGACTAATCTCTCATTTCTATTGTCAACTCACTAAGCGGTAGAGAACTGGTCATAGAGTTTTTTCATTCACCAGAAATGGGGCTCACTAAGCAGTAGAGAACTGGCCACAAAATTTTTTCCGTTCACCAGAAGTGGGGATCGAACCCCAACCTCTTACTTAAGGGGTGAGATGCTGAACCACCACACCAATTTTTGTGTTAAAAAAAATGTAATTTGCTAAGGGGTCGTTTGGTTTGAAGTATAAAAATCTAAGGTATAAGTTATCCCGGGATAAAATAAAAGATCATTTAATCCCTTGTGTGGTTGGAGGGATTAATCCAATTCGGGATAACTTATCCCATTATTTTTCCCTTAGTGATGATGGGATAAGTTATCCCAGGTAATTTTGGGATTACTAATCCCAGTATTAGTTATCTCGGAATAACAATTTCCCAACCAAACGACCCCTAAACGATCGTTTGGTTTGGAAATTATTATTCCGAAATAACTAATTATTCGGGATAAAATAAAAAAATATATTTTCCTTTATTTGATTGGAAGGATTAATCTCACCCGGAATAACTTATCCCACCATTTTTACCTTAGTGATGGATAACTGTCTCATATATATGGTGGAGAAATTATCCTGGATAATTAATCCCGGTATTAGTTATCCCGAGATAACAATTTTCAAACCAAACGAGCCTAACTGTATAGCGGATTGTTAGGTTGTTATATTCACTTGATATGTATGGGACTAAATGTGAGCCATTTGAATTTTGAGCTCATTAGATCCTAGTCCTTTCTTCCACCTCATTCGTCCCTCTGTCTTCACTTATTATTTGCCAAATTCCTAGATTTATGACAAAAAACCCTCCCATATTTTTGTCATCAATCAGTGGATTCATTGACCGGAATTTGGCGGGCTGGAGATGGCACAACAGCAGCAACAGCTGCGAGATGAGGAAGACGAAATTGTGTACACGTTGGATGAAGCTCTAACAGCTGTGGGTTTTGGCAAATTCCAGTATTTTGTATTGGGTTATGCGGGTCTTGGATCCATGGTAGATGCTGTTGAAGTTATGATTCTTTCTTTTATTGGACCAGCTGTCAAGTCTCAATGGGGACTTTCTTCTACCCAAGAAACTCTTATTACTACTGTTGTTTTTGCTGGTATGCTCATTGGTGCTTACTTTTGGGGCATTCTTGCTGACAATTATGGAAGAAGGCAAGCCTTTTTTTCTCACTGTAAAGTTAATGTTTTTCTTTTTCAAATTGGGTTACTACAGAGAGTTGTGGGGAGAAAAATGAGTCAACCCTCCCAAGTCTTTAATTCAAAAAAAAAAAAGAGGAATCCCTTGAACAACTGGATTAGTTGTCTCAACAACTTTGATAGTTGTTGAACAACTTCGCAAAGTTGGCGAACAGCTATCAAAGTTGTTCGACAACTGGAAGAAGTTGTTAGAACAAAAAACCTTTAAAAAAAACTCAAAAAAAATTGTCTCTTCCACCTAATTTTAAAAATTTGAAGGACCTCACTTAATTGGGAAACTTGTTTATCCCTTTTAATCCAAATTCCTATGTTGTGGTACAACAACTACATATACGGTATAATTGGATTGGGAGAGGAAATTTGAATCAGGGAAATTTGTCTATTAGGGTGTGTTTGGTATGATGGAAAATATTTTTCATGGAAAATGTTTTTCTGGAAAATAAGTTGGTTTTCAACTTATTTTCTCATGTTTTGTTGATGAGTGGAAAATATTTTTCGGAAAATATTTTATGGTGTTTGGTTAGTGAGTATTTCTAGTGTTTGATTGGTGAGTGGAAAAATAGTTTTTAGAAAATATTACTAACTGTTAACTAGTATATTAGTGCCTCTAGCAACTCAACAATTTGTAAGAACTAATTTTAGTATAGAAAATAATATCAATATCGAATATTAAAATATTACAATCACTAAATTTAATCAACTACTAATTAGTAAATATAGGAGATATTTTTCAACATTTTGTTAGGACAATCTCAAGATACTACAATGAATAAAAATACAACGGAACGACAAGCTTATTCAACCTTGTGAAACAAGCTACGTTGATGACAAAATGAAATATGCAATTAGCAAAAGTAATATAGGTAAGTCTTCCCCTATGCATATGGAGCAGTTACAACTCACCGAGGACATGACCCTAGATAGGAAGGTCTTGAGGACGCGAATTAGGGCAGAAGATTAGTGCCAGTTTGGGTCGCTAGTGTAGGGAATTACTTGGTGGGGGTATTATTCTTGTTATGATTCCGTGTTCCATGTTTTATTACGAATCTGGGTGCTTTCCTATGTTTTCGATTACTTATGGGTGCCGTATTTATGTTATGAAATCTTGTTCTGTGCTTTACTATGTATTTGTGTGATATCTCGTGTCTTGAGCCGGGGGTCTATCGGAAACAGCCTTTCTACTTCTTTAGAGGTAGAGGTATGGACTGCGTACATCTTACCCCCCCAGACCCCACTAGGTGGGAATACACTGGGTTTGTTGTACTATTTTTTATTTCAAGCAATGAAAAATTGAAGCAAAGCACAGTGAAAAATATTTTTGAGTAATGTGAATTTTTTGAGAATGTGAATATTAGTGTTGATGGGGTGGGGCAAAGGGGTGGGGGTGGGGCATAAGTCACATTTGTCATTTTTCGAAAAATGACTTCCCTTGGTCCATAAGGGATGTCATTTTCCCTCAGAGGAAAATAAGTTGTTATGGATAACATTTTCCCAACATTTAACTACAACCAAACAAGAGAAAATAAGAAAACATTTTCCAGAAAATATTTTCCATCATACCAAACACACCAGGCCTCTCCAAGTTTTCAATTAGTTTTTTTTTTTCCAACAAGTTTTCAATTAGTATAATAAAACAAAATTAGACTATTAGGCCTCATTTTCTCATTTTAAAACAAAATAAAAAATAACTATAATAAAGAATTGGACTATATCAACATATTAAAACCAATGATAACTACTTATAAATATACTTAAAACATATAACACTAAAGCATCTTTTCAATTTCAATTTACTTCTTTCCCTCTCTCTCTAACTTTCTTTTACTCCATTCTTATTGAAAACTCATTGATTCTTCAACTTTCTTCTTTTTGTAGCTCGTATTTTATTTCTAAATGTGTTGTATTCTCCTAAATTCTTAAGTTTTTCTACTCCCCTTTACTTTCAAAAAGAATCAAGTATGTAAAGCAAATATAGTAACGAACAATCTAAAGAAAAGAACAGTAGCAATGACAAATAATATGATAATTAAAGCAAAGAAAACGATATATAAACTACCATCGTAGAATATAATAATAGAAGGGCAGGGGCGGGTCCAGAATTTGAAGGTTGTGGGTGCTCACTTTCTTTAAGGAAAAAAAATTGTGTTGTTACCAGGAATGGAACTCACACCACTTCAGGCATTAAGGTACTTAAGTTCCACACCAAAGCCAAAACACCCAACAGGCATTTTTGTCTATGAGTGCTTAAAAATACATTATAACTGATTTTATTGTATTTTATATATAAATATATAAAAAAAAAAATCTGGGGTCAATGGGTGCTCAAGCACCCGACACGGACTACGTGGGTCCGCCCCTGTAGAAGGGTAGTAATAACAAAACTGATAAGGGAACTAACAACAGTCGACGACTTACTAACCTTCTACCCTAATCATCGACGTCCATAGCTTTCTATCTAGGTTTAAGTCCCTGGGATAGCTGCAGTTGAGCCATATCATGTCTAATAACCTCTCTCCAAGACTTCTTCACTTGCCTCTCTACCTCTCCTCATACCCACTATAGCTGAACTCTCACACCTCTTTATTGTGACGTCACATCCGTGCATCTTCTCTTAATATATACCAGAACCATCTTAACCTTGCCTCCCTCATCTTGTCCACCACGTAGGCTACAGCAACCTTATCTATATAACTTCATTCCTAATCATATCTCTCTTAGTATGCTCACACTTCCATCTCAACATCCTCATTTCCGCTACTCTCATCTTCTGGATGTGCGAGTTCTTGACAGACCAACACTTCGTCCCATACAACATAACTGGTCTGATCATCACTTTATAAAACTTACCCTTAAGGCGTGGTATCACTCAAGACACAAGATGCAAGCTTCCATTTTATCCATCATGCTCCAATACGATGTGTAATATCATCATTAATCTCTCATTTCCTTAGATTATTGGCCCCTAATACTTGAAACTACCTTTCATGGTGATGACTTGAGTATCAATCCTTAACATCAACATTGTCATGTGAAATACGTCACTGGACTTGCATTCTAAGTATTTTGTCTTAGTCGTAATCAACCTGAAACCTTTTTAAACTTCAGTCTCCAAACTTCCAACATATCATTAACTCTGTCACATGTCTTGTCAATCAAAAGTATGTTGCATCGTCAATCAAAAGTATGTCATCTGCGAATAGCATACGCCATGGAACCTCTCCTTGGATGTGACGCATTAGTTCATCCAGAGCTGTGATAATAGTGAATAATAATATTGTGGATGTAGTTTGAGTCAACTTGAAACTGATCAGTTTCTCAATTTCCCAACTTTTTTCGTACTCTATTAGTTACAGTTGTTGTTAAGTGTTGATGAATTTGGTTTGTTAAATGCAATACTTAGTTGTTGATAAGTTTTTACTTATACTATGTATTCTATCTCTCTTTAAGATTGATGATAGAAGCATTTGCTTAATTGTTCTCTGGTTTAAGTTATATTCTGTGCATTGAAGATGATTATCCACTTTCATTTTCCATCACCAGGAAAAGTCTTCTGACTGTGGCAATAGTGACAACCGTCTGTGCATTTCTGAGTTCCTTTTCTCCAAACTATATTTCACTGCTCATTCTTCGTATGCTGGTTGGAATCGGTCTGGGTGGTGGGCCTGTATATGGATCTTGGTTTCTAGAATTCATGCCTTCTCGAAATAGGGGCATTTGGATGGTTATCTATTCAACCTTTTGGACAATTGGAACAATACTTGAGGCTTTATTGGCTATGGTACATCCTTTGCTTGTGTATTTGCCTTAGAATAAAAATTAGAAACGCGTTCATCTTTTGCTTGCTCTTATGTATTGCCTGTCTATTGTGAAATCATTCTCTTCTCAGAATTTTAACAAGATATGATTTTATCTACACTCACCGATTGCTTCAATAATTACTGCCAACTCAAATAAGCTTCAATTAGGATGGATTAGCTGGTCTAAGGATCCATTTTCTTACTGTTCCCCATGTCTATGTCTACGTACAGACTTCCACGATGACTAGAAGCCTATCATCTGTACGTGGAAGATTCCTTAATGTCTTTAGATTAGATTAAGGAATGGCTCAGTAACGAAGCTCAAGTGCACGAATGAACTTATTCATCAGTGAATAAGATCCCATTTGTCCATAATAAAGTGAATATACACTTTTCCAAAGTATAAAATGGAAAGAACAAAATATCCCTGTCATGGAATTAATTGAGGTGCGCATAAGCTGGCCCGGACACCACGGTTATGAAAAAAGAGAATATCTCTCCTTTCATAAGTGAAATAGGAATAGGATGATCTTGTGACTAATCTAATACTCTGTGGAGGTCAATGGAAGCTGGACATAGAATAACAGAGGATAAAAGGAATAACGCCGAGTCACAAAACGTCTGTTTTTATCTCCACCGTTAGTTTTCATCTTCTTTTAAATATGTATAATTGACAGTGTGCCTTTGGGTACCACATTGACACTTTGCCCCTAATATCCATGGGTCAAGTAAGATTTAAGAAATATTTGACCCAAGGTATAAGCATCTTCTGACTGGAAATCTCACTTGCAAAGACTGTCCATATTATACAATAACTTGTCCATATCTGTTTGCATTCTTTTGAAGGGTTTGCTTAAACAAATGAGGTACACACATATCTATATATAATGTAGATACATTTCACTTCTTTCATCTTTGATTTATTTAATTTTCTAACGATGGTTTGTACTTTTATGTCTATTTCCAGTTGTCCAAAAATTTATTGTAAAATTGCTCAGTTGTGTCAATAGGACTAAGCACCTATGTATCACAAATTATGTGTGATTACTATCTTATCGTCTATATCCCCAAAATAATAATAATAATAATAAAGACAGGTCTCAAATCCCAAACAGAACCTAATTCAAAGAAACGACAAGGGGATTGAGAAAAGTTTCATCCAGAAAACCTAGAACATTTCTCTTGAATTGGTCTGACTGCCCTTGAATTCGAGAGCTCAACCAGAACATAGACGATGCAACTGCATAGAAGGTGATGGATCAGATAAGCTGTGATTAGTCACTTGCTCCCACACATTTTGTGGTACTTTAGTCTTCGGTAAAGAATTAATAGGTTATTACTAAGAGATCTCATACTTGATTATCATCACTTCATCGAATATCCCTTCTCAAAAGGAAAAAATCACTTCATCGAATATCATTTGCTGTAGGTTTTTTATCATTGACAGAGAGTTGTGTCGCTCCCAAACAGTTGGGGGTCGTTTGGTATGCAGGTAAGGTGGGATATCCTGGACTTAATACTTGGTATCCCATCAAACTTGGGAAGATTTTATCCCAACTCTCTGACAGGATAAGTTAGTCCAAGGATAACAATCCCGGAATAATTTAGTCCTCAAACTAACGACCCCTTAGTAATTAATGAGAAAATGAAAACAAAGAAGAGTATGTATCTTACCCTATCTGTAAATATTGGAAAAGCTTATTGCAAGTTGCTTGGTCTTTCATGCAGATTATCATGCCAAGACTAGGTTGGAGGTGGTTATTGGCTTTATCGTCTATACCATCATTTGCAGCACTTCTCTTGTACATTTTTACAGTAGAGTCTCCTAGATATCTATGTGTTGAAGGTAGAATAAGTGATGCACATGATATTTTGAGGAAAATAGCTGTTGTCAATCAGACAAAACTTCCCCCTGGAATGCTTGTTTCTGATCAAGTGACAGAGTTGAATGAGGAATTGCTTGGGTCGAAAGCAAACAAAATCTTCAATTTTAAGAAAGGATTGTCTTCATCCCTGATGCTTTTATCCCCAAATTTACTACGAATTACCCTTCTCATGTGGGTGGTTTATTTCGGAAATTCATTCTCCTATTATGGCATTATATTGCTGACATCACAGTTTAGCACTGGGGAAAATAGATGCTTCTCAGTTGCTTTGCATGTGAAAAATAATTCAAGCCACTATAGAGACGTGTTCATCACTAGCCTTGCTGGTACTTTTACTTCCATTTTCTTGTGTCAAATTGTGATCGTTATTTCTTCTCAGCTCCCATTGACTTGATTACAATTTGTAAATCTAAGTTTCTTTATCTTTCAGAGCTTCCTGGACTTCTTGTTTCAGCTCTAATAGTGGAGAAAGCTGGTCGGAAAGTTTCAATGGCACTGATGTATGTCTTGGGCTCCTTATTCCTTTTTCCACTTGTTGTACCTCAGAATGAGGTATTAACAACAGCATTGCTATTTGGAGCTCGTATCTGGATCGTAGGGACCTTCACTCTTGCTGGTGTCTATTGTCCAGAGGTGACTGTCACTCTTTACCTTCTTGAAGCACTTCTTTCTTCTTTAATTCTTAGCTTCATCATTCTGACGCATCCAATTTCTTGACATGCCTAGTTTTGGTCCCTTCCAGTCAAAACTTGATAGATATTCCTTATCTTTCATGTATTCAATTGACAGAGAATTTTGGACTTTATAATATTTTCTTTTCCACTGAAACTGTGTTTTATTTGTTTGAAGTGGCAAACAACATTTATGTTGATCATTGTGCATCTTAAACCATTCACAACATTTATCTTTATGCCTCCGTTCCCTTCCACCCCCTCTCTCTCTTATGCTCATCGAGTTGTTTTATGTGGGTGCATCGACTTCCAAACCAAGTTAAATTTTAGGACATTAGGCTGGCTTCATTATTTATTGTAGCTGTTGCATGTAGTTTATCAGATATTTGATTGGATTAGCCTGGAGTTCTAAAGAGACAACTGAATATAGTTACTAAAGCTGATCAGTTTTAGCAATCTTGTTGCAATTTAAGAACCATTTTCCTTTTTTATGTATAAACTAACAATATCATAGTGGATCTTCTTCTGGTAAATGCATTGAGTTTTTAGGTTTGTAATGAGAAATAAACATAGATTAGGTTCTTTAGGCCTGTTCTATCTCTTCTTTGGTGGTTGAGGTACCTTTGATAGGGTGAGATGGATCAAGTTACTCCTGCCATAGCCTTGTCTGGAGTGTCAGTATAAAGATGTTAATTTTTGACGTTTTAGCAAAACAAAACTTAGGAGGCTTACGTTTTGTCATTTTGATATCTTTTCCGCAGATTTATCCAACCTCAGTGAGATCAATGGGTTGTGGAGTTGCAAGTGCTGTGGGAAGAATAGCAGGGATGGTCTCTCCTATAGTTGCAGTGCAATTGGTTAGAGGTTGCCAGCAGATGGCTGCAATTCTTTTATTTGAAGTTGTTATAATTTTATCAGCAATTAGTGTTCTCCTCTTTCCAGTTGAGACCAAAGGGCGTGAAATTGTTGATCATGTCTCTTTGTAGGAAATTGTAGTACCAATTACTAGTTTATGTTAATGCGGGGAATGGATTAGCTTTATAATTCATATTGGTACGTGTAAATTGATTTTAACTTTCACGAGTATAATTTCGTTAATTATGTAACATCTTATATTATCGATGTATATATATAACCTAAATCCATTATTTATTCTGGACTAATTTTCTGAGCCAGTGTTTTCACTTTTCCCTTCTCTTGTCCTTGACTAGTATTATTATTGGGGAAAAAACAATAACAGTTTTTGTGGCATAGTTCGAATTTCAAGAATCATAGTTTGGATTTCGAAAGTTAAAACTTTTTGATTTTGACTTTGAATTTAGGCATAGAATTTTAAAGTTTTTCAAAATAAATTCACCTATTTAAAAACTAGGTAAAACATTTCAACTCTTTATGCTATAAAGGAAATTGTACTGTGCTTGAATATTAAACTACTAAATTTAGTTAAATCTGTATCACTAATATATATATATATATATATATATATATATATATATATATATATATATATATATATATATTCTCTTATTATCTAAGAGGGAGTTGGGCTGCTGAAGCGGGCTGTTTTCTGTCAACATGTCTGTTTCAGCTGCTTGCTCCGTGATTTTTCTATATTACCCCTAATTAATTATTGTAAGTTCTTTACATATTAAAAAATTAATAATATCTAGTAAAAAAAGTAAAATAAACATTTATGATATTTTTTTTCAGCTGCTTTAATCGTAATTTTACTAAATATTATCCTAATTAATTATTATAGGTCATTTAAATAGTTAAAAAAATATTTAATACAAAAAAATAAAATAGATATAAAATGATAAGTTAACTCTTTATATTCTATAAGAGGGAGTTGGGTGGCTGGAGCAAGCTGTCCTCCGTTGACATGTCTGTTTCAGCTGCTTGCTCCGTGATTTTACTATATCACTCCTAATTAGTTATTATAAATTCTTTACGTATTAAAAAATTAATAATGTTTAATAAAAAAAAAGTAAAATAGATATTTATGGCATGCCTGCTTCATCTGCTTCAATCCTAATTTTACTAAATATTATCTTAATTAATTATTAAAGGTCATCTAAATATTTAATAAAAAAAGGTAAAATAGATATAAAATGATATATAAAATGATAAGTTAACTCTTGATGTTCTAAATTAACTTCACGTCTTATATGAGGCCACTTAAATTTTTGTCACAAGTATATTTTATAGTAATTTTGCTATATCACTTCTCATTAGTTGTTGTAAGTCATTTAAGATATGTCTGTTTCACTGCTTCAATCGTAATTTTACGTAAGATTGTGTAAGTGGTATTTTTACGAACATGTGAGCCGCATAAAACTTACACGGGCTGTTATTTGAAGTTGTTTGGTTTGTAGTAAAATATTTGGAATAAATAGTTGTTGATATGAGTTTGGGGCTAATGAATTTTTTACTCTACTAGTGAGATATTTGCTAGAAATTAGTGTAGAGAGAGGGGAAAGTGTAGGAATACAAGTTCATCTCTTAGGTGAGTTTTAAAACAATTCTGCTCCCACTTCATCTGAATATCCATTTTAAAATCCGCATGCATATTAAGATACAGGAAGGGTATTAAATAATCGAGTGATGCACTTTTATGTGGGAGAGGCATAAGGTTAGTCTCCTCTTCTCTTCTTCTCCTTATGTAATTGTATTAGTTAGTTCGTATAGTATCTTATTTTTCTTTGATTACATATTTTCTGAGCCAAGCATCTATCAGAAATAGTCTCTTTCCCTCAAGAAGGTAGGGGTACAATCTGTGTACATCCTATCCTCTCCAGACCCCCTGGCGGAATTACACTGTGTATGTTTTACAGTTTTTGTTTTGTTGTTAAATTCTAAAATAAGAGAACATGTTGTCACCAATCTATATATAATATAAAGGAGAGTTATAGACAAGGTGATGTGGCACCTCTCTATGATCTCTGTGGCTATTTATCTTTTTTCTCATTTTTTTGAAATTTTTTTCCTATTTCCTATTTATTAATTTTGTATTAGAATGAACATCCTAATTAATATAAAAATATTAATGTCCCAGTTATTGCAATTAGAAGACTTAAAGGTGGTTTGTTTGCCTACCACCGTAATTATGTGTTAACTAGGTAACTTAACCGCGCTTCGTGCGATCATAAAATATTTATTAAATTTATTAAAAAAATTTAATAATACTTGAACATTAAAAGTAATGAGAAGTAAACTCTTTAAGAACTAAAAAATATTTAAATATGTTTTGATCTTGAGCCGGAAATCTATCAAAAACAACCTATTTATGTTATCTCTAATATAAAAATAATGTATGTGTACATTTTACCATATTCAAACCCCACATTGTGAGAATAAATTGAATATAATGACATACTCTATCTTTAATCCTAAATATCTACAAAATTGCATCATACATATCATATAATACTAACAAAAAGAAATCATTGTTGTTGGCATTGTAATATGCAATGCCTTTAAAATAAATAGTATGATATGAAATAATGGTAAAAAAAACAAAAGATGCCAAATACTAAATTCGACACTCAACAGAATCTTAATCCCTCAGCATGAAAAATTGTAGGAGTAACAGGAATTTGAAGTAAAGTGAATTAAGAACTCAGTAAAATGTTACAGAGCAACAACGTGAAGGAAAAAGTTATATTTTATTAAATCAATTGATCGATGAATTAACAACTAAATCAAAAATCAAGTAGTAACGAATTGTAGCTACAATTACTAAAAGTTGAAAAATAAAGTAATGAAACTGAAAGAAAAGTAAAGATGGAGCTTACACATTGCAATGGCAAGGTCATGTTGCAGAGAAATAAAAATGATATCCAAGAATATACATAACAAACATTATATTTATAGACCTATATATGGTGACCCCTCATTCTCCATTATAACTCCTAGATTTCCATTCTTTACTAAAGCAATTTAGAACAAAATATTTGTATGAAATGAAAGAGTAGAAACGAAAAAGACTAACCTATTGGCATCATCAAATGTAATACTTATTAACGCTTATACCTTAACTTTCCACTATATGTAACAATAGTTCATTAAGATAGTACATTAAACATAATTAAGAGAGTTGAAAGAGCGATTTTTAAGTTTTTATAAGTAACGGAAGTTTAAGACAAGTAAATACTTAAAATTTAATGGGTAAAGTAAATACATATTAAATACTTTATGATTTTTTATACAAATGAATTAAAATAGATGAAAATCCCCCCAAAAAAGGAGAAAAAAAGATAGTAAACGTACATGGAGGTCTTGAATTAAAAAAGATTTATGAAAATAGAAAATATACACTAAATCTACTATAAATGTATATAAAAATTAGTTCTATAAATTTAACTAAGTTTAAAATTTAAATAGTTTGATAATATTAATAGATTTAATTTCACTACTTTTAGCAGCATACTCTTATAAATATTTATATGAGCAGATGAAACAAAAATAAATAAAATAAAATTGACTAACATATTATTTTAGGCATTTATAACTTCATAATTACTAATTATTAGAAGTGAATCATTGTTTTGCTAAAAAGAATAAAATTTGATGAATTTATTTGACTAATTGTCGATCTTATCAAAAGACTTCTTTTGATATCCATTCTTTTGATTTTAATTTGTTTACTTCTCACATTTATTTCTCTACTTTCATCTTTTGTCAGATAAGATTTTGATATTCTATCTTTACTATTTTATTCGCTCTTCATTGAGTATTATTTTTTTCAATAGTAAGAACGTAACATAAATCATACTAACGACACTCTTGGACCTTATTTCTCAAAATTCCTTTTTAATTCGTTTACTCCACCATCATTATTCTTATCTTCATCTCATGTACCTCATCTTATCGAATCTTGCAAAACTTTATTTTTTTTTCCCCAACATCAATTTTTTTTGGAGGAAAAAAACTACAAATCTTAAATTACTTTTAGTTATAATCTATTCATTAGTAAAGATAATATGAAAATTTTTATGTAATTTAAAAGAGCATAGAATTAAGTTTAATTTCTCCCAAGAATTTAGTAACCAAAAATCCACATAAATGATCATTATAATGTGACGGAATTACCATAAATTTTTAAGGAAAACTTTTCAGATGTCCATTATTAAGCACACAACAATTAAGAAATAACTAAAGTTTTATTTTATAAATAGAAAAGGATCAAAAATACCCTTGAACTATTTGAAATGGAGCAAAAATATCCTTCGTTAGTTTTTTGGCTCAAAAATACTCCTCCGTAAAATTTTTGGCTCAAAATTACCCCTCTATTAAATTTTTGGTTCAAAATTACCCCTCTCTTTAGCGGTTGGACATCAAACATGCCACATGGATTAAAAAACGCCACTTAGACAATCCATGTCAGCATTTAAGTGGAAAATTTCTCATCTAATCCATCAACCGACGTACTAACCATCATCTCAATTTTAAAACCCTACCCGACCCAACATATTCTTCATTTCTTCTCAAAAACCATCAACCCAAAAACTCTCTTTTGCTTCTTCATCGAACCGTTAACTGAAATATTTTTAAATTCGCTTCAAATACTTCAACGGTGACAAGTTGAAGGAGAAATAATTTCAAAGTGATGATTGAAACTACTTTATTTTTAAATAAGAAAAAAGATTTTCACTTGTCTTTTCCTTTTTGATTTCATCTTTTAAATTGTAAATTTTGTTAAGAAAATTAATGTTTTGTTTTGCTGGAAATTCATCAGCTTTTAACAAATATGAATAACATATTATAAAATTCAATCTTTATGTGGAGTTTGAACGAAGTTGCCCGCATTCAAACTTTAATTTTTCTGAATGTGTTTCATCTCTAAAAGGGAGCTTAAGTTGGATCGGATTTTATGGTTATTGAGTGGGTTAGTGGATTAAATAAGGAATATTTCATTTGGATGCTGATATGGACTGTTCAAGTGGCGTTTTTGGTCCATGTGGTATGCTTGGTGTCCAACCATTAGAGAGAGGGAAATTTTAAGCCAAAAATTTAATAGAGGGGTAATTTTGAGCCAAAAACTTAACGGAGGGATATTTTTTAGCCAAAAAACTAACAAAAGATATTTTTACTCCATTTCGAATAGTTTAGGGATATTTTTTACCCCTTTTCATTTTATAAATAGAAAGAAGGCCAAAAAGGATATATATATATATATATATATATATATATATATATATATATATATATATATATATATATATATATATATATAAATATATTTATATAAAGTTGTTGTGAATATAAGTAACTTTTGTTATATTTTTGTTCGTCATCATACAACATCAGATCTTTGTTTTGAATCTTTTTGTACGCGATATCTTTTTCATTCTTATAGATATAATCCACTTACATATAATCTAAATGATATTTTCAAAAACATGCTAATTATTTCAGTGGAACTCAACATAACTTCACTACAAATAAACAAAATATAATACTTAGTAATAATGTGCTACAAAAAGAAATATCCAGAAGAAAACAACACTTAAAATCGTTGTTTGTAAAATTTTGATCACTTGTCATAACATGAAGACTGCAAAGTGATTCATTTGGCTCTATACAATGGGCATTATCACTAAAAGTTCAAAAAAATTATTAGAAATCAAAAATTAAAAATACCCATAAAAAGAGGAAAAATAAAAACATGATATATTCACATTTTAATTAATTAATTAATGCAAAAGAAGATGAAAGAAAATAAAAAAAAAAGTGATTATATTAAGAGAGTGAAAGCAGATCTTGTCTTACTTAATGAATTAATTAGACGATCTACTATTCAAAGATAAAGAAATAAAATGAAAAAATAGAATTAGTTGAAGACATTTTTTTGTCTATGGTTTAATTATAAAGAATACTAATAAAACTAAATGATAAAAATACGACTATCTAATATTATAGTATCTTTTCATGTGAAATCAAATATGTGGATTTAGAACTTTTTTAGATGAAAGAAAAATAACTTGTAAACTCATACACTTTTTGATCAATTAAACCTTTTTGAGAAAGATAATGATATAACTATTATCATTTTATCATTATCTCAAGAAATATCAGTTAAAAGAAAACTCAATGATACCTCCATAATTCAAATACAACTGCACACACCAATCAATTAACCAATAAAAGAAGTACAAAACTAAATAAAAATACGACTATCCAATATTAGTTTCTTTTCATGTGAAATCAAATATGTAGATGTAGAGCTTTTTTAGACGAAATAAATATAACTTGTAAACTCATACACTTTTTGATCAATTAAATCTTTTTGAGAAAGATAATGATATATTTATTATCATTTTACCATGATCTCAAGAAATATCAATTAAAAGAAAACTTAACGATATCTCCATAATTCAAATACAAGTGTACGCACCAATCAATTAACCTGTAAAAGAAGTACAAAACTAAAATGAATTAGACAAGAAAAGGAGAAAAGATCATTATTTAATACACTATAAACAATTGATGTCTTATCTTTTACTACATAAGGCAAAAACAAAGAAAAAACAATCAAACACAATTCAATAACATAATATTTCAACTACAACAAACAAAATCAAAATGATAAGAAAAAATATTAATAAATAAAAGCATCTAATAGCAAGAAAATTAATAAAATATTAAAATTGGTGGCAGCAAAATAGATTATCTGTGTCATCCATAAAAGTGACAAACAACAATCTTTCTATTATATAGAAGAGGTGGTTTTGACCACCTCATGTAATTACCAAAAAATCCAACTGTTTCCACTTAATTACATATCATGTCTCAATATATAATAATTCTATGGTTTCATCATAATGGTTTAAATATTTAATATATTCTATTAATTTATATTAATTAACTATAACTACATATTGAAAGTAATTTTTTTTATTTATTTAACTGTCTATCATGTTCAAAACTAATTTGCTACCACAAATCACAATAATTAATAACTTAAAATATTTAAAAGACATATAGAAATTTTATTGACTCTCATTATTTTAGCAATGCCACATAAATTGAGACAAAAGAAAAAGCAACTTAAAATATTTAAAAGATATATAAGAAATTTAATTGACTCTCAAAATTGTATCGACGCCATATAAATTGGGACACAAGGATTAAATATATTATTAAATAATTATGTAAAAATTATTATAAATCACAATAATTAACAAGTTAAAATACTTTTTAAAAAATAGATTAAAATTTTATTCAACTCTCAAAATTTTATTGGTGCAGCATAAATCATGACAAAATAAAAATTATTGTAATTAATTGCAACTAAATATTTAAAGTAAATCAATTTTTTATTTTAATTGACTTTTAAATATAAAATTAATATTTTTATTTATTTTAGTTAATTAAAATTTTAAAATTATTTTTTTCTTATATAAAAATACTAATATTTAAACTTAACTTTAAATTTTTAAAGTACAAAATTAATAAATTTAATTTAATAAAATAAACTTCTAATGAATATTTTCTTAGAATTTGTGTTGGGTTAATATGTATCAAGTTAAAAAGAAATAAATAAAAATATATAGTAAAATTTTATTATTGTGAAAGATAAATATAATGCACTATCCAATAATATTTAATAATATCATATTTTGCATATGCAAAATATAGCATCCCGTATTTAATTAATATACTACTCCGGTGAGTTATCGATGATTACTATTGTATATGATAAAATTATATTAATTTTTATAGTAATAACATAATCAATCAATCTTAATTAATTATTATGAGTCATCTAGGTATTAAGAAAATAAATAATATTTAGTAAAAATAAAATAGACATAAAATGCGAAATTAACTCTTGATGTTTTAAATTAAATTTTCGTCTTTCAAACGATGATTTTACTATATTACCCCTTATTATAAGTCATTTATGTATTAGAAAATTAGGAATAATAAAATGATATGTCAACATAAAATATTTGATTGACTATCAAAATTATATTAGTGCCACATAAATTGAGACGGGACAGAAGAAGATATAAAGCAACATATATTATTTGAAAATGAAATAAATTCTATTATATAGAAGAGGTGGTTTCGACCACATCATGTAATTACCAAAAAATCCATCTACTTCCACTTAATTACATATCATGTTCCAATATATAATAATTCTATTGTTTCATCATAAAAGTTTAAATATTTAATATATTCCATTAATTTGTATTAATTAACTATAACTCCATATTGAAAGTAATTTTTTTTATTTATTTAATTGTCTATCATGTTTAAAACTAATTTGTTACCACAAATCACAATAATTACTAACTTAAAATATTTAAAAGACATAGAAATTTCATTGACTCTCATTATTTTAGCAATGCCACATAAATTGAGACAAAAGAAAAAGCAACTTAAAATATTTAAAAGATATATAAAAATTTTAATTGACTTTCAAAATTGTATCAAAGCCACAATAATTGGGACACAGGGAGTAAATATATTATTCGATAATTACCTAAAAATTATTATAAATTACTAAAATTAACAAGTTAAAATACTTTTTAAAAAATAGATAAAAGTTTTATTCAACTCTCAAAATTTTATCGGTGCAGCATAAATCATTACAAAATAAAAAATTTCTTAATTAATTACAACTAAATATTTAAAGTAAATTAATTTTATTATTTTAATTGACTTTTATATATAAAATTAATCTTTTTATTTATTTATTTTAGTTAATTTTAAATTTTAAAATTATTTTTCTTATCTAAAAGTACTAATATTTAAACTTTAAATTTTTAAAGTTTTAATATAATAAATATCTAATGAATATTTTCTTGGAATTTATGTTGGGTCAATATGTATCAAGTTAAAAAGAAATAAATAAAAATATATAGTAAAATTTTATTATTGTGAAAGATAAATATAATGCACTGTCCAATAATGCTTAATAATATCATATTTTGCATATGCAAAATATAGCATCCCGTATTTAATTAATATACTACTCTGGTGAGTTATCGATGATTACTATTGGATATGATAAAATTATATTAATTTGTATTGTAATAACATAACCAATCGTTCTTAATTAATTGTTATGAGTCATCTAGGTATTAAGAAAATAAATAATATTTGATAAAAATAAACTAGACATAAGATCCAAAATTAACTCTTGATGTTTTAAATTAAATTGTCGTCTTTCAAACAAAGATTTTACTATACCATCCTTTATTATAAGTCATTTATGTATTAGAAAATTAAAAATAATAAAATGATATGTCAACATAAAATATTTGATTGACTATCAAAATTATATTAATGTCACATAAATTGGGACGGGAGCGAAGAAGATATAAAGTAACATATATTATTTGAAAATGAAATAAAAAGTACTGTAAATAACAAATAATTAACAAAAAAAAGTTGACTGATTTCTGCTTCAGTTGTTTTAATCGTGATTTAATGTAGCACCCATAATTAATTATTATAAGTCACTTATGTTTTGAAAAATAAATAATATTGAATCCATAATTTTACTATATCACCTATAATTAATTATTATAAGTTATTTTCGACCACCTCATGTAATTACGAAAATTCCAACTACTTCCACTTAATTAGATATCATGTCCCAATATTTAATAATTTTGTTATTTCTTTATAATGGTTTATATATTTAATATATTTTATTAATTTATATTAATTAACTATAACTACATATTGAAAGTAATTTTTTTTATTTAATTGTCTATCATGTTCAAAACTAATTTATTACCACAAATCACAATAATTAATAACTTAAAATATTTAAAAGACATATAGAAATTTTATTGACTCTCATTATTTTAGCAATGCCACATAAATTGAGACAAAAGAAAAAGCAACTTAAAATATTCAAAAGATATATAAAAATTTTAATTGACTTTCAAAATTGTATCGAAGCCACAAAAATTGGGACACAAGGAGTAAATATATTATTCGATAATTACGTAAAAATTATTATAAATTACTAAAATTAACAAGTTAAAATAATTTTTAAAAAATAGATAAAAGTCGTATTCAACTCTCAAAATTTTATCGGTGCAGCATAAATCATGACAAAATAAAATTTATCTTAATTAATTGAAACTAAATATTTAAATTAAATCAATTTTATTATTTTAATTGACTTTTATATAGAAAATTAATCTTTTTATTTATTTATTTTAGTTAATTTTTATTTTAAAATTAATTTTTTCTTATATAAAAATACTAATATTTAAAATTAACTTTAAATTTTTAATGTACAAAATTAATAAATTTAATTTAATAAATAAATTTCTGATGAATATTTTCTTAGAATTTGTGTTGGGTCATTATGTATCAAGTTAAAAAGAAATAAAGAAAAATATATAGCAAAATTTTATTATTGTGAAATATAAATATAACGCACTATCCAATAATGTTTAATAATATCATATTTTGCATATGCAAAATATAGCATCCCGTATTTAATTAATATGTTACTCCGGTGAGTTATCGATGATTACAATTGGATATGATAAAATTATATTAATTTTTATAGTAATAACGTAATCAATCGCTCTTAATTAATTATTATGAGTCATCTAGGTATTAAAAAAATAAATAATATTTAATAAAAAATAAAATAGACATAAAATGCGAAATTAACTCTTGATATTTTAAATTAAATTGTCGTTTTTCAAATGATGATTTTACTATATCACTCCTTATTATAAGTCATTACGTATTATAAAATTAATAATAATAAAATGATATGTCAACATAAAATATTTGATGGACTATCAAAATTGTATTAGTGCCACAAAAATTGAGACGGGACAGAAGAAGATATAAAGCAACATATATGATTTGAAAATAAAATAAAAAGTACTGTAAATAACAATAATTAACAAAAAATTTAAAAAGTTGACTGATTTCTGCTTCAGCTGCTTCAATTGTGATTTTAATATATCACCCGTAATTAATTATTATAAGTCACTTATGTATTGAAAAATTAATAATATTGAATCTATGATTTTATATCACCTATAATTAATTATTATAAGTTATTTATGTATTAAAAATAAATTATATTTAATTAAAAAATATAAAATAAACATTTATGACATGTTTGATTAAGTTGCTTCAATCGTGATTTTATTATATCACTCCTAATTAATTATTATAATTCATTTATATATTAAAAATTAATAATATTTAATAAAAAATTAAAATAAATGTTTATGACATGTCTGCTTCAGCTTCTTCAACCATAATTTTACTAAATATCACCCATAATTAATTATTATAAGTCATTTAAGTATTAAAAAATTAATAATATTTAATAAAAATAAAATAGATATAAAAATGATAAATTAACTTTTGATGTTTTAAATTAATTTGACGTCTTATATGAGGTCCACTTAAATTTTTCACAAGTAATTTTTATAGTAATTTCGCTATGTCACTTCTAATTAGTTGTTGTAAGTCATTTAAGACATCTACGCTTCGTTATTTCAATCGTGATTTTGCTATATCGCCCCTAATTAATTATTATGGTCATTTAAGTATTGTGCCACATAAGTTGAAATAGAAAAAAATATTATAAATTATAATATCAAAAATTTAAATCATTTAAAAAATATAATTGGCTATCGTTGACATAAAACTCTGGACATGGAGAGTAGCATATATTATTCAAAAATTACATAAAAAGTATTATAAATTACCATAGTTAATAACTTAGAATATCTAAAACAATTTAATCTGTTAGATATTTCAAAAAAATTACATGAAAATTACTAGAAATCACAATAATTAAAAACTTAAAAAATTTAAAAGCTATAAAATATTTGGTCGACTCTTGAAATTATATTAGTGTTACTGAAATCGGAATAGAAGACAAGTACTATAAATCACAATAATTAAAAACTTAAATTATTTTTAAAATATAATTGACTATCAATGCCACAAAAATTTGGACAAGAAAAGTAACGTATATTAATTTGAAAATTACACAAAAAAAAATATAAATTACAATAGTTACCAACTTAAATTATCTAAATACATATTAAAATAAAATATGTTGAATCAATGCTAGATTTCGGATGAATCCTAGAAAACATATGCAATCGTTTTATTAAAAAATTTATTTAAATATATCAAAATTGAAAAGACAAATAAATATCTTAATGTTGGGCCCATGCTCTTATAGTTTAGTTAGGAGAGATTATATATTCATCACGAGTGAGAATTAATTATGAGAATTAACTCTATGTTATTTAATTATAAATCTTTTTATGGCTAGATGATAAAAGGACATGCATTGTAACTAAAATTCTTTTAAAATGGAGATTAATAGAATTAATGTGGAAAGAAATTAAATGTGGCTATCTTTAATATTTTGTAAATTTTGTAAAGTATATTTTTCATGGAGAAAAATATCAAAAAAATCACAAAAAATATAAATAACATTCTTGTCTTTAGAGAGCGTCACGTCACCAATCTCATGTTTCTCTTATATATATATGGGTCTTGCTAACAGGCTACATGAAGGTAGTATATTAGCATCCTCCCTATTTTTTAATCTCCTTAAATGTCTTTACTTTTTTTGCCACCAAATTAAAAATAGGGATATTTTTGTCATTTCATCAAACATCCCAACTTCTTTTCGACTTTCTCTATCCAGCTTCACCCTTCCAATTTGGTATGTTACAACAATGGACGAATCAAGATAAGTATCACTTATTTATCCAAACTAACAGGAAATTTGGAGTATTCGATTAAACAATTGTGTTTGTTATATCCAATTAAATAGTTGGATTTCGATATTCCGCCTTCAATAGAGTGAAGTTGAAGGAAACTTATAGAGATGAAATTTGTGGGGTAATCTTATCCTTGTTGTTTCGATTCCAAATCTTATTCGTCTTTGCATTTAAACCTCCAATTTCATGGCGTTCTTTTGAATTACGAGAAGAATTCTTTAACAAGCACAAAAAGTAAGAATTCGATCTGAAAAATTATTTCTTTCACCCGTGCAACTTATTCTCTGTGTAGAAATATTCATACTACTTTTATGAAAAGTAATAAGAGGGACACTGGGACACCGCAGAATCTTTTATGTGCAGATTCTCATAATAAACTTTATGAAATCATGAAATTATGTTACCTCCATTAGGGGTCGTTTGGTAGAGTGTATAAGAATAATGTTGAATATGGTGCATTAATTGTACTCGCATTAGTAATGCTGGTGTTAGTTATACTTGCATTAGTAATACTGACATTATTTGGTTTGATATATTAGAAATAATATATTTTGAATAATTTTTTTTAAAAAAATATTTACTTACAAAAATACCCTCCACACTATAATTTTGTGCACTTTCCGACAAAACTATGGAGTTTATCAGTAAACTTTCCGGCAATTTTTGCGGATCAATTGCTACCCTTCCCGTCAGTTATTTATCCACATGGAGTATTCCCCTCTGCTGAACTTAGCTGGGATGGCATAATTCCCTCATCCCATCGAGGTGTGAACACCTTAGACTCCACTGTAAATCTCCATTAAAGGTTGCTTCTTTCTTTCAACCTCCTCATAAATGGCAGAAACTCCAACATAAATAGCAATACGTTCAAAAAATTTTCATGTAATTCTTCTACCAGCTCCTGACACTTAATTCCTCGAGTCGATTATGATTTTGATGCAGATGACATCAAAGAGGTTGTCTTTATGTTGCATTTTGACTTCAAGAAACAGAGAAATTCTAAGTCCATAGAGTGGCAAGGTTGTCATTAACTAAGTTAATGCATGTGTTGGAATCCTTTGTATTACTAATACATAGGAAAATGGTAGTATTAATAATGCATACCTTAATACACAATAGAGTGTATAACTAATGCAAGTATTAATTATGCATAGGATGAAAAATATACCAAACAAGATATTGATAATACACATTAAACTAATGCATGCATTAATTTTTTTAATACACCCTACCAAACGACCCCTTAGTGTGCTGGCCAAATTTTTTAAAAAGAAAAAAAGATTTAGAACAAAAAAAGGCTTAACAACCCGGTTTGTGTCAGATCTCTTTTCCCCATTGATGTGCACAAAGAATGAAGTTACGGGTGAAATCAAAGAGAAGCAAAAGAGTTGGGTTATTTGAGTGAAATGACAAAAATGCCCCTAATTTTAATTTGGTGACCAAAAAAGGTAAGGACATTTAAGGAGATTAATAAAAGGGGGAGGATGCTAACATACTACCTTTATGTAGTATGTTAGCAAGACCATATATATATATATACTAGTGTGCCCGCACAGGCAAAGATATAATTGAAGATAAAACAGTTATGTTTCATAATATGTGGTACAAAGAGTTATGCTTCATAGTATGTGGAACAAAGATTACATTGTTACGTTGTTAGCTTGTGAAAGTATTACATATAATCATTTGTTGGTACAAACAGTTCTAGAGTTGTGGTACATTGTTGGCAGCAGTGGTGGAGAACTAAGATTGGCTTTTGTGAATTGAACTTCTTAAATGTCTTCTTCTTTGGGTGTTGTGTTGCGGCATCACCTTCAACATAGCAAGAATAGTGTTCCAACATCCAGATCTATCACAAAATAATGTAAACAGTAATTATCCATGACACAAGGACAAAAACAAATTATTACTGGTCCAATAACTGCACTACTCAAGATGCATAAAGAAAGACGTGGATAAACAAAAGCTTATTAATAACTATTCTTTATTAAAAAAAAAGTACTTCATTGTATCATTCCCTTTTTGAAGGATGTCATCCAATATTGTTGTTCCTGGCATTCTCATTTTCAAAAAGCTATTTATCTGAATGTCTCTTATATACCAAATACCAATGGATCAGCATTATGAATCTCATCTACATTGCTTCCTATAATTTTGCTTAAAACTGATTTGGTATTACATAACATTACTGTTAAAGAAAGCTATCTATTTTAGTAGGTATTTAAAGTATTAAATAAGTGTTAAGAGACCTCGTCAGAATTTAGGAAAAATAGTGAATACCAAATAATGAATCTTACTCTTTGGCTTTTGCTTTCACAGTTGGAGATGTTCCCTTTGCTGACTCTGCCATCCGTATATAAAGATTGGTTTTTTAGTTAACTGCTCCAAGCTCTCAAAGGAATAAGGAAGAGTAATAGAAGAGAATATATCACAGAACTACAAAAGCAGAAGAAAACTAACAGCTCTTAATAAGTACTCTGATTGTTTGAAATAAGAGTATTTTATAGTAATAAGCCATTTCATAGTGAATGTTATCAAGTCATAAAATTCAAATGGTTTGCAACTATGTTATTTCAAATAAAAAGTTAGTAGTCATGATACTACAACTGTCCACAATTTATGTTAAGCCACCGCCGCCACCAGAACCACTGTATTCACCACTGCTACTACCAGGACAACCATATCCACCACTGGTGCCGCTTGTACCACCGTATCAACCAACCACATAAAATCTTCACGTGTTCTACCTTTATTCCATTGTACCCAAGACGTTCTCTGAGACTTCAAGCAACAAGAACAAATGCAGCCTTCTGTGTTTCTTTGATTCCAGCCTCCCCAAATTGAACAAAACTATCGTCATCATATGTCAAAACCTCTTCTGATGGAACCTGTAGAAGTTTGCATCCATCTTTGAATCCATGAATAATCAAGAGCAGAGCATCCATTACTTTCCAAATTTTTCAAGGTGATCAGAGTGAGCAAGAAAATATAATTAAATTCTAACCACAGTGACCATCAACTATCATATTGCACATGAAACACAAGGAAATGTGTTGCTAGTTTATTGCAGCATTCACAGTAACAGAAGAGAGTAGCTGCATGAAAAATACCATATAGAATTAACTCCTTTTGGGAATAATATACTTGTGATTAAAAAGCTCAACTTCTATATTATCGCTTCCCTCATTAGGAAGAAGATTATTAAATATAGGAGTGATTTTTTGTTCAATACTGTGAGCAAGTAGAAAATCTGAGAACTCAACAGAATACATAAGAAAACATAACCGCGCCAGGACCACAAGAAATGAGCTAACAATTTACTGAAATTGGATCTAAATAGATAAGGAATTAGAGACAAGCAACTTATAGAGCCGCTTAAATGAAATCCAAATGATTTTGTGGATTTCTCCTATGTTTTTTATCTGACCAACATGCATTATGTTTAATACATATACCAATTTGCAGTTATCTTGTAAATTGATTACAGATAAGCCTATGATAGAGAGAAGTTACCTGCTACAAAGAAGGATTTTTTTTTAGAATTATCACACATCTTTTCAATTGTGTAAACAAGATATTCAAAACTAAAGTTATGGAGTCACACCTGCAATATTGGAGATTTCAATTACAAGGAAAAAATCAACGATTAACCTATTACGACAGTGATTGAATTGATACAACAACAACAACAAACCTAGTGTTACACAGTTCATACCACTACTTCTGGTTGTTACATTGCTTTGTTGAATAAATATATTTGTAACTTTTGAATAGCTAAATCATTGTGCTCAAGAAATTCATTACATAGAAGATTGCTATTTTTCATAATGAGAAATCGATTTATTATTTTGGTACCATAATCTGCTACATGAATTTAGTAGTTTGAAAGAGTTTTTATCAGAACATTCTGAGTCTTCAAATGCTGATGTAAGCTAGTTTTGTCCTCTAAATATCTGAATACGTTTGAAAGAGTAGATAGTTCAGTAATTTGTATTCTTTAAATATGCAATAATGATGAACTAAAGAAGGAAATGTATTAGAATGTATATTAAGGAGATGACTGGCCTATTGAACCATTGGATAGACGATAGAGGGTAAGTTGGTAGTTTTTTTCTTCAAAAATGTTCATAGTGGTGCAAATAAGGAAGAACAATATTTCACAAAATTCACAAACTCCTTTGTTCCACAAAACTCAAAAGTAACTGCAAAAGAAAAATTGGCCAACCTGCAAATATATTTAACAAGAATGAAAGAGAGTGTAATATAAGTAGTGAGAAAATAGTATAGTATAAATTATATTGAAGATATTATAAATATTGAGAGCCTCTTATATTACTATTATTGGAAAAAATTTCTTCAGGACAATCAAGTAAAAGCAATTGTTACGGTGATGATATCCCCCTTATCAAGATATGTTTCATCTGTTTCACACATATTTGATAACGGGTGCACGCATACAATAACTAACTTTGAAATATGAAACACCATTGCACACATTCGACTGGATTAAAAATCATAGTGGATGCAGTTGATAAAAATGACTCAACTGAAGTAAAGTTACCACCACCTCGGATGGTCAATGCCATATCATTTCAAGAAATCAACAACCAACCCTTTAGAGCTTCAAAAGAACAACTTCAGAAAACAGAATACAGTATGTTCATTTCATTTTTTTCTATCATTAAATATCTCCTTCAACACAAACTAACATATACCTTCTTCCCAACAGATGTGTTGTACTCTTTGTCGTTCAAGAAGTGTTTTTTTTGGTTCAGATGATATTTCTTTGTAAGCAAGACGACGTCGAAATTTTTTTTCCATTTGGGTATTAGTCATCTTTCTTTTTATTTGAGACATTTGATTTCGCATTGATTTTATTTTATACTTTTTTGGTGTTTTTTTTTAATTCCTACAAAGAAAACATAGGGTTACAGAATAGGATTAAAAATAAAATAGAACAAATTTAGGTTATACAATTGGAAACACAAGATCATAGTGTGTATTAAATGTGGAAAAGCAAAATAAGAAGATATATTATTTGAATGTGCTAACTGAAATATTACCTTCTAAGTGAAACATTGTACAATATAATAAATTTAGGTTATATAATTGGAAACACAAGATCATAGTGTGCATTGAATACGTAAAAGTAGAATAAGAAGATATCTCATTTGAATGTGGTAACTGAAATATTACCTTCTAAGAGAAACACTGTACAACAGCAGAAGTAGAAAGTTTGTGTACAAAAGTTATAACTGCAAAGAAAGAAAAACAAATAAGATTTGAAGATTACTAACATTCTTTTTTTAAATTGAAATACTCACAAATGAAATTATCAGGATTTTACATATAGTACTACATATAGTAGTAGTTACACTAAATCGTAAGTCATATGCAAGGATTACACAGTACGTAACCGAATACCTTAGAGATAATAAGAATCTGTAACATTAATGATACTTACATCTAGTAATGAAAACATTACCTAGTAAATGAAAGATTGTATAATAGCACAAATAAAGAACAAAAGGTGCAAAAGAGGAAACTATTATAACCAACTCTGACAATATTTTTTCTGGTGATAGTTAGAGAAAGGAATATGAGTGACGCCAATGAGAGTAAAATGGCTAACTTAGCAACTGATTATATTGACTAACAACAACAATAACAACAACAAACAACAACAAACCCAGTGTATTCCCACCAAGTGGGTTCTAAGAAGGGTAAAATGTACGCAGTTCATACCGCTACCTCCGAAGAAGTAGAGAGGTTGTTTTCGATAGAATGCAGTGTAAAAGAATTTTTATTTAATCAATGTAATTTAACTATGTAAAGTTGTGTTAGGAGATCACTTGTGTAATTTTATAGGTTACTAAGCAATTTCTTACTCTTATTTTTTATTACTACTTATTGTCTTGTATGCCTCTATTTCCTTTACTATGTTGCTATTGTTACTGTTTATGTCTTCATAAATGGAGCATTTTGCTTTCTTTGAACCAAGGATCTATTGAAAATAGCATATCTACGACAAGATAGGGGTAAAGTCCGCGTACACTCTATCCTCCCCAAACCCAGACTACACTGAAGATATTATTTTAACTTTCTAACAATTGATGCTGGTTTAAGTAATAGAAAAAGACGAGCTTTGTCAATTCAATGAAAGAAACCTACACCATTTGACTGAGTGGGCTGTCATAAGTGATGAGTTCTGGGGTTGAAATGATTTTAAAGTCTTTGAACCAATTGTATTCACTTCAACATCATTATAATTGTTACACAAGTGAAATATCCAAAGTTCTATTTGCTGCTCCCTATGAACTGCCTCGCACTTGCTCTACTTTGATACAACATTACCAAGTGAAATATTATAAGTGAGGTCAAGCAAGGGTAGAGGGTATAGAGACCTTACCCCTTCGATCTAAAATTGAGAAAACTATGGCTTTTTTTATTTTAGAACTGGTTTCTTATCAACTCCGTATTAAACAAATATCATTTACCAAAAATTAAGAAGGAAAAAATAAGCAAAATCCTCAATTTTTTGAAGCTATTTTCTTCACCAATAGAAATCAATATCATAGAAATAACATAAATTTCACACATGTATTCATCAATAGAAATAACAAAGAAAGATACTACCAGAAGTTAAGAACACAAAAATCACTCAAAATCCTCAATGTTTTGAACTATTTTCTTCGTTTTTTTGTTAAGATAAGAAAAGAGGAAGTAAACTGTATTCTCATCAACTCGGTATTAAACAAATACCATTTAGCAGAAGTTAAAAAGGAAAAAATGAAGCAAAATTCCTAATTTTTTTGAACTGTTTTCGTCATCAATAGAAATCAATGTCACAACAATAACATAAACTCCAGACATAAATTCATCAATAGAAAGTACACATACCCGACTTTTTCGACCTCTTTTCTTCGATTGTTTATTAAGAAAAGGAAAAGTAAATTTTGGGAAAATTATTAAAGGCAATGGAAGAAAACAACTGTAAATAACAGTGATCACACATTTGTCGTTGGTGATTGTTAAAAAGGACATATTTAGCAAAAAGCCCTCATTGTTGGGAAATAGCCTTCATTTACCCAAAGACCCTTTTATATATAAAAATGATATTTACCTAAAAACCCTTCTCATATAGGACAAAATTGTAGTACATCAACTTTCCATTTATATATATATATATATATATATATATATATATATATATATATATATATATATATATATATATTGTCACAAGCATAATTTTTCTAGCTATGAAACGGATGCAAGAATGTGATAAACTTCTCTTTTGTTACTAAGCAAATTCCACTCATTTCTCAATTTATGAAAATTTCTAATTAAATTAGAATTAAAAACAACTAGAGAAGCAATGCCAAGTTTATATATTGAATAAGTAGATATTGATGTTCGTGCCAGCACGGGTCTAATATATATTATTTTTTTGTATAAATTTATGTGATATAATCAAAATTTGGATAGACAATAAATTTTTAATAGGCATTTTTAATATGGTTTTTAATGATTTTAAATTGTTAATTATTGTGAATCTGATAATATATGTTTTTCTCTATGTCTCAATTTTAGTAAAATTTTGAGAGTCAGTCAAATTTGCTAGATAACTTTTAGATATTTTAATTATTAATTATTATGATTTATAACACTTTTAACATAATTTATGTAGCATTGACAAAATTTGAATAGTCAATTAAAGTTTATGTCTTTTAAAATATTTTAATTTTAACAATTTTAAGTTCTGATAATTTTTACATCATTTTTAAATAATACACATTACTTGCTCTATTTTTAATTTATATGGTACAAATAAAATTTTAAAACTTAATCAATTTTTTATTATTTAATTATTTTAGATCATTAATTATTGTTTAATCTTCAATATTATCTAAAATTGATAAATTGAGCCTAAAGTGACTCAATTTTAAATCCTCAATTAATCATATCCAGGACCTAGCCCACAACCCAACCCAACACCTTATTTAAGGTCAGCCGTCCATATCATTTAATCGGAGGATTTGCTCACATTTCCTTTTTATCTTTATCTAACACCGCTTCTTCATTGCATTTCCATCCACCCTAGCCGCCATAGTCTATTCTCCCCTCTCCTCTCCTCTCTTCTTTGGTTCTTTCTCCTCCAATCACCTTTACTGTCCTCACCTCTGCTGGCCGGCAACGACATAGTAAAATTACTCCCATCACATCTCTATTCTCTTACTTTCCTACCATTACACCCAAATCTCGCAACGTTAAACGTCACTTTCGTCGGATCAATTTTATGCGTTACCTTGCAAATTTCGAATCTCTTCCTCTCCTCCCACCCTAAATCCTAACAAATCCCATCTTTGTGCAATATTGCATGGTTCAATTTCCCTGTTATACAGATGGGTTAGCTTCCTATAAACAAAAAGGGGAAATTGATTTGTAAAAGCTCATTTGCAAAAGTAAGGATATGTACCGTGATGTATGATTACATGAGAAAGCATAATTTAAAGGGTGTTTGGATAAGATTAAAATATGATCAAATTAATTTTTAATCACTCTTTTAGCCTTTCTTTTTTAGTTTTTTTTTTTTTAAGGTATTTGATAAAATTAGAAAGAGCTTAAAAAAAAAAAAGTAAAAATTGAGAAGATTAAAAATTTTTTAAATTTGATCAAAATATTTATTTTTTTAAATTTTATATTTTCTTCTAATTTAATAATACTCTAAACTTTGTAACATTTATTGATTTTTCTTTTTTTTTTGCTGTTTTTTTTTATCTTTTTTCTTCAATTTTCTCTTCATTTTTCTTCTTTATATTTAGAGAATCCATCATTATATAAGAAAACACTTCAAAATTTTATCGTTAAGTTTTTCTCTATCCGTTCATATAGAATTTCTGCATGTTATTTAAATTTTAAAAATTGATTCTTTTTAATAAGTTATTTCATTCTTAAATTTTTTATGTTGTTTACAAGATTTCAATATTACAATATAATACTATATTTATATAAAAGATATCTTAAAATTTTTATTTTTTAATATTTAAAAATAAAAAAAATAACTTATATTTATAAATTGACCTGGCATAATTACTTTACGTTGAAAGTGTATTTAAATAGAAATTATTTTTGAAGTATTAGAATTAAAAATCATAAATAATTCACGTTATTATGTGTTAATAATTTTAAGAATATTTAAGTTATTTTGACAACAAAAAAGTGATTAACAACACTTGTTTATCAAACACATCAACATATTTTTTTCAGTTTCAACACTTCTATCAAAACACTTATTTGCTTAATTTAAAAGCACTTATTTTAAATTTTTAATTACTTAAGCTAAAAAATAATTTTTGTAATCCTATTCAAACGGGCTCTTAGTCATCACACCCAAATTTTTCTTTAGTAGCTACAGTAAGGTTCTTTTTAGACTAATCATATTCTTCTATTATAACTCAAATGTCCAAATTACCGTTGAAATGCCTTCTTCAGCGGGTGAAACTCCCTCTTACAATATAAGAGAATATATCTCACTATTTGTTTGTGTTGCTTCGAGAGTTTTGAATTTCTGAATCTTCAAATGAAGTAGAATATTCTTCAAGTGATGGCAATAGCATGTGTTCAGGTCCTTTTTGTTCTAAACATATTTTTCTTCCTGTTGAGTTCTCATTATTTAATATTCGAAATGATATTTTTTTAAAAAAAGGCTCTCTCTCACACACACACATACACATATTTTTGTTCTAAACATATTTTTCTTCCTATTGAGTTCTCATTATTTAATGTTCGAAATGATATTTTTTTTTTAAAAAAAGGGCTCTCTCTCTCTCACACACACATCTATAATATATTAAAAGTGTGAAAGTCTTAGAAATGTTGTTTGAACTTTTTGCCCTTCAATAAAAGTTTTTGCTTTAGACAAAATCATCTTTTTATTATTTTTTTCTTAATATTTAAAAATTAAAGATTAATTACATATAAATATATTTATGACAAAACATTTTCTTATTATAAGTTCAAATTCCTAATATTAAGGAAACAACAAAAAAATAGCCATTAATATTAATGTTATAAATGGACAAAATAGTGGGAAGAGTCCAAAACTTATTTGGAGACCTTATTGGTCAAAAAGACACGTATATATCTTTCAAAAATTCAAAACAGTTGACTTATTTTCTAGGAAATATATATATTTTTAATATATTGATTAAAGTATTGATTCCATATATTTTGGGAATTAATAATATGAAAGTAATTAATAATAATAATAATAATAAATTGAGAAAAAAAAAGTAAAAAAATAATTTTATCTATTGCGAAGTCTTTTAATAAAGGATAAAATTAAAATTTTATTTTTATACTATTTTTCTCAAATTATTAGTTAATTATTTTAATAATATTAGTTATAATATTGAATCCTAAAATATATATGAGAAGAAAAACTAAGAGTCCTAAAATATATAGTAACAAGCAAATATAATAGTTCGAAGAGTCAGAAGAAAAAAAAACACTAATAGTAACTATAATATTGAATCCTAAAATATATATGAAAAGCAAAAACTAAAAGTCCTAAAATATATGGTAACAAGCAAATATTATGGTTGGAAGAAATAGAAAAAAAAAAACTACTAAACTCCTAAGTACCATATGTGTGCATGTTTTTTTGTTTTTATAAAAAAAGACACTAAAGGCAAAGAAAAAGTCAAAAAATTATAAAAATCTATATCTATAAATTATAATCTATTTATATTATATTAAAAGTGTGAAGGGTCTTAGAAATATTATTTGAACTTTTTGTTCTTTATTAAAGGGGTGAATGGCATGAACGGGGCATTTTTGAGCCAAATCAGTGTGCTATAGCCCACG
Source organism: Capsicum baccatum var. pendulum (assembly GCA_030864225.1). Lineage (NCBI taxonomy): Eukaryota > Viridiplantae > Streptophyta > Magnoliopsida > Solanales > Solanaceae > Capsicum > Capsicum baccatum. Next base: position 42,796,909 of record CM061555.1, read on the forward strand.
ATTTTGGGGGTGGCCCCGGGGTTCATGCGTGCTGTAGGCTGAAAAATGACCGGGGCATGTCAGAGAGTATGGGGATCGTCCCAGTGTGGTCAGTTTAAATTTTTGGGATCATTTGGGTGGACAGACGAGCGAAACGACGTGAACGGAGCATTTTCGGGCCAAATCGGTGTGCTATAACACACGATTTCGGGCTTGGGCCTGGGGTCCGGTTATGCTGTGGGCCAAAAATCCATCGGGACATGTCAGAGAGGTTGAAGATCGTCCCAGTATGGTCTGATTAATTTTTCGTCGCCATTTGGGTGGATCAACAGGCGAAACGCCGTGAACGGGCATTTTCTGGCCAAATCGGTGTGATATAGCCCATCACTTTTAGGGTGAGCCCGAGGTCTGGGCATGCTGTGGGCTAAAAATCGACCAGGGCGGGCCAGAGAAGTTAGGGATTGTTGTAGTCCTTTTAATTTTTTGTGACCATTTGGGTGGAAAAATGGGCGAAACGGCGTGAACGGGGCATTTTCATGCCAAATCGGTGAGATATTGCCCATGGTTTTGGGGGTGGGCCCAGGGTCCGAGCGTGCTGTGGGCCAAAAATTGATTGAGGCGTGCCAGGGAGGTAGGGAATCGTCCCAGTATGGTCAGTTTAAATTTTTCTGGCCATTTGGGTGGACAAACGAGCGAAACGACACAAACGGGGCATTTTTGGGCTAATTCGGTGAGTTATAGCCCACGGTTTTGGGGGTGGCCTCAGGGTCCGAGCGTGCTGTATGCCGAAAATCGACCGGGGCATGCCAGGGAGGTTGGAGATCATCCCAATATGGTCCATTTAATTTTTTGTGGCCATTAGAGTGGACATTCGGGAAAACCGGGGCGAACGATGTATTTTTGAGCCAAATCGATGTGCTATAGCTCAATTTTGATGGTGGGCTCGAGTTTGGGTGTGTCGTAGGCCAAAAATCGACCGAGTCGTGCCAGGGAGGTTGGGGATCATCCTAGTATGGTTCGTTTAATTTTTCGTGGCCATTTGGGGAGACAAACTGGTGAAACGACGCGAACGCAGAATTTTTAAGCCAAATCGGTGTGCTATAGCCCACTATTTTGGGGGTGAGCCAGGGGTTCAGGCGTGCTGTGGGTTAAAAATCGACCGGGGAGAGCCAAGGAGGTTTGGGATCATCCCAGTATGGTTAGTTTAATTTTTTGTGGTCATTTGGGTGGACAAACGGGCAAAACAATGTGAATGGGGTATTTTTGGGCAAAATTGGTGTGCAATAGCCTACGGTTTTGGGGGTGTGCCTGGGGTTCGGGTGTGCTGTGGGCCGAAAATCAATCGGGGCATGCCAGGGAGGTTGGGGATCATCCCAGTGTGGTCTTTTTAATTTTTTGAGCCCATTTAGGTGGACAAACGAGTGAAACGGCACGAACGGGGCATTTTTGAGCCATATCGGTGTGCTATAGGTCACGATTTTGGGGGTGGGCCCGATGTCGGGCGTGCTGTGGGCTGAAAATCTATCGAGGTATTTCAGTGAGGTTGGTAATCATCTTAGTGTGGTCCGCTTAGTTTTTCGAGGCCATTTGGGTAGACAAATGGGTGAAACGGCACGAACGGGACATTTTCAGGCCAAATCGGTGTGCCATAGCCCACAGTTTTGGGGGTGGACCCGGAGTCTGAGTGTGCTGTGGGCCGAAATCAACCGGGGCATGCCAGGGAGGTTGGGGATCATCCCAGTATGGTCCATTTGATTTTTCGAGACCATTTGGGAGAATAAATGGGAAAAACGGCGCGAACGGAGCATTCTTGGGCCAAATTCGTGTGCTATAGCATACGACATTGGGGGGTGGGCTCAGGATCCGGGCGTGCTATGGTCCAAAAATTGATCGGGGCATGTTAGGGACGTTGGGGATCGTCCTAGTGTGGTTTGTTTAATTTTTTATTGCCATTTGGCTGGACAAATGAGGGAAACGATACGAATGGGGCATTTTCAGGCCAAATCAGTGTGCTATAGCCCACATTTTTTAGGGTGGACTCGGGGTTCAGGCGTTCTGTGGGTCGAAAAGAAATTAGGACGTTCCAGGAAGTTTGGGGATCATTCCAGTATGGTCCGTTTACTTTTTTTGTGGCCATTTGGGTGGACAAACAGGCAAAACGGCGCGAACGGGGCATTTTCGAGCCAAATTCGTGTGCTATAGCCCACGATTTCGGGGGTGGTCCCAGGGTCTGGGCGTGCTGTGGTCCGAAAATCGACTGGGTCATGCTAGGGAGGTTGGGGATCGTCCCAGCATGGTCCCTTTAATTTTTGTGGCCATTTGGGTGGACAAACGGTCAAAATGACATGAACGGGGTATTTTCGAGCTAAATCGGTGTGCTATTGCTAACAGTTTCAGGGGTGGGCCTAGGGTCCGGGCGTGTTGTGGACCAAAAATCAACTGGGGCGTGTCAGGAGGGTTGAGGATCATCCCAATGTGGTCCGTTTAATTTTTCGTGGCCATTTGGGTGGATAAACGGGTGAAACAGCACGAACGGGGCATTTGGAGATAAATCGATGTGTTATATCCCACGATTTTTTGGGGGTGGGACCGAGATTCGGGCGTGCGGTGGTCCAAAAATTGACCGGGGCATGCAAGGGAGGTTGGGGATCATCCCAGTATGGTTCGTTTAATTTTTCATGGACATTTGGGTAGACAAAAGGAAAAACAGTGAGAACGGGACATTTTCGACCCAAATCGGTGTGCTATAGCCCACAATTTTAGGGTTGGTCTCGTATTTTAGTGTACTGTAGGCCGAAAATCGATCGGGTCGTGCCAGGGAGGTTGGGGATCGTCCCAGCGTGATCCCTTTAATTTTTATGGCCATTTGGGTGGACAAACGGGCGAAACGGTGCAAACGGGGCATTTTCGGGCAAAATCGGTGTGTAATAGCCCACAATTTTGGGAGTGGGCTCGGGGTCCAAGCGTGTTGTGGGCCAAAAATCAACCGGAGCATGTAAGGGAGGTTGGGGATCATCCCAATGTAGTCCGTTTAATTTTACGTGGTCATTTGGGTGGACAAACGGGCGAAAGGCTCAAACGGAGCATTTTCGTGCCAAATCAGTGTGCTATAGCCCACGATTTTGGGGTTGGGCCCAGGTCCGTGTCCGAGCGTGTTGTGGGCCGAAATCGATCGGGGCATGCCAGGGAGGTTGGAGATCATTACAGTGTGGTCTGGTTAACTTTTTGTGGCCCTTTTAGTAGATATATGGGTGAAAATGGTGCGAACGGGATGTTTTCAGCCCAAATCAATGTGCTATATGGTTTTACGGGTAGGCTCGGGGTTCGGGTGTGCTGTGGGCTGAAAATCAACCGGGGAGTGCTAGGGAGGTTAGGGATCGTCCCAGTATGGTCCGTTTAATTTTTCGTGGCCATTTTGGTGGACAAAAAGGCGAAACAATGCGAACAGGGAATTTTTGGGCTAAATCGGTGTGCTATAGCCCACAGATTCGGGGGTGGGCTCGGGATTCGAGAATTTTGTGGGCTAAAAATTAATCGGGGTATGCTAGGGAGGTTAGGGATCGTCCCAATGTGGTCTGTTTAATTTTTGTGGCCATTTGGATGGACAAACGGGCGAAACGGTGTAAATGGAGCATTTTTAGGCCAAATCGGTGTGCTATAGCCCACGGTTTTGGCGGTGGGCCTGGGGTACGGGCATGCGATGGGCTAAAAATTGACCGGGGCATACCAGGGAGGTTGGGGATCATCTCAGTATGGTCCGTTTAATTTTTTGTGGCCATTTGGGTGGACAAATAGATGAAACGGCGTGAACGGGATGTTTTAGGGCCAATTCGATGTGCTATAGCCCACGATTTCGGTGGTGGGCCCAGGGTACGGGCGTGTTGTGCATCGAAAATTGACTGGGGTATGCCAGGGGGGTTGAGGATCATCCCAATGTGATTTGTTTAATTTTTGTGGCTTTTTGGGTGGACAAATAGACAAAAAAATGCGAACGGGGAATTTTCGAGCCAAATCGATGTGCTATTACCCACGGTTTTAGGGTGGGCCCGGGTTTGAGCATGTTGTGTGCGAAAAATCAATCGAGGCATGTCTGGGTGGATGGGGATCATCCCAAGGAGGTCCGTTTAATTTTTTGTGGCCATTTGGGTAGACAAACGAGCAAAACAGCACGAACAGGGTGTTTTTATACCAAATCCGTGTGCTATAGCCCACGATTTTGGGGTGGGCCCAAGGTTCGGGCATTCTATGGGCCAAAAATCGATCGGGAAGTTCTAGGGAGGTTGGGGATCGTTTCAGTATTTTTTGTTTAGGTTTTTGTAGCCATTTGAGTGGACAAATGACCGAAATGGCGCAAACAAGGCTTTTTTGGGCCAAATCTGTGTGTTATAGCCCACGGTTTTAGGGATGGGCTCAGGGTTCGGGCATGCTGTGGGCTTAAAATCAATCGGGGTATGACAGGAAGGTTAGAGATTATCCCAATATGGCCCGTTTAATTTTTTGTGGTTACTTGGGTGGACGAATGATTGACACGTCGCGAATGGGGCATTTCGGGTCAAATCGGTGTGCTATAGCCCACTATTTCAGGGGTTGGCCCGGGGTCCAAGCGTGCTGTGGGCCAAAAATTGACTAGGGCATACCAGGGAGGTTGAGGATCATCCCAGTATGGACTGTTTAATTTTTTGGGGTCATTTGGGTGGACAAACGAGAGAAACGACGTAAACGAGACATTTTAGGGCCAAATCGGTGTGCTATAGCCCATGATTTTGGGTGTAGGCTACGGGTCCGGGCGTGATATGGGCTAAAAATCCACTAGGGCATGCCAGGGAGGTTGGTGATCGTTCCAGTGTGGTCTGTTTAATTTTTTGTGGCCATTTGGGTAAATAAATGGGCGAAACAGCGTGAACGAGGTATTTTCGAGCTAAATCGATGTGCTATAGCCCACGGTTTTGGGGGTAGGCCTGGGGTTCTGGCATGCTGTGGGCCAAAAATTGATTGGGGCACACCTAGGAGGATGTGGATCGTCCTAGTGTGGTCCATTTAATTTTTCGTGGCCATTTGGGTGGACAAACGGGCAAAACAGCATGAACAGGGCATTTTTGGGCCAAATTGGTGTGCTATAGCCCACGGTTTTAGGGGTGGGCCTGGGTCCCGGCCGTGCTGTAGACCAAAAATTAAGCGAGGCGTGCCAAGGAGGTTGGGGATTGTTCCAGTATCGTTCATTCTATTTTCTTTGTGGCCATTTGGGGGAACAGATGGGTGAAACGGCGCGAACGAGGAATTTTTGGGCCAATTCAGTGTACTATAGCCCATGTTTTTGGGGGTAAGCGCAGGGTCCGGTCCTGCTGTGCGCCAAATATTGACTGAGGCATGCCAGGGAGGTTGGGGATTGTCCCAATGTGGTCAGTTTATTTTTTCGTGGCTCTTTGGGTGGACAAAGAGGCAAATCAACTCGAATGGTGTATTTTCGAGCTAAATCGATGTGCTATAGCTCACGATTTCAGTCAAGGGCCCGAGACTGGGTGTGCTGTAGGCCGAAAATCGATTGAGGCATGCCAGAGAGGTTAAGGATAATCCCAGTTTGGTTTGTTTAATTTTTCGAGGCCATTTGGGTAAACAAACGGGCGAAACGGCACGAACGGGAAGTATTCAAGCCAAATCGGTGTGTTATAGCCCACGGTTTCGGGGGTAGGCCCAGGGTTCGGGCGTTTTATGGGTCAAAAATCGATCTGGGAGTGCCACGGAGGTTGGGGATCATCCCAGTGTGGTCTGTTTAATTTTTCGTGATCATTTGGGAGAACAAACGGGCAAAACGACGTGAATGGGGCATTTTTGGGCCAAATCGGTGTGCTATAGACCATGATTTTGCGGATGGGCTCGGTGTTCAGGCGTGTTATGGGCTGAAAATCAACCGGTACGTGCCAGGGAGGTTGCAGATCATCCAAGTGTGGTCTTTTTAAATTTTTGGGGCTATTTGGGTGAACAAACAGGCGAAACAATGCGAACGGGGCATTTTCAGACTAAATCGGTGTGTTATAGCCCACGATTTAGGGGGTAGGCCTAGGTTTCGAGCATGCTGTGGGCCAAAAATCCACCAGGGTATACCAGGGAGATTGGTGATCATCCCAGTGTGGACAAATGGGCAAAACGGTGCGAACGGGGTATTTTTGAGAAAAATAGGTGTGATATTGCCCACGGTTTTGGGCGTGGGCTTAGGGTACGAGCATCCTGTGGGTCGAAAATCAATAAAGGTATGCTAGGGAGGTTGGGAATCATCCCAGTGTGGCCCGTTTAATTTTTTGTGGCCATTTGGGCGGACAAACGGGCGAAACGACATAACAGGGCATTTTTAGGCCAAATCGGTGTGCTATAGACCATGGTTTCGGGAGGGCCCAGGGTACGGGCGTGCTGTGAGCTGAAAATCGATTTAGGCATGCCAGGGAGGTTGGGGATTGTCCTAGTGTGGTCCATTTAATTTTTTGTCGCCATTTGGGTTGTCAAACGGGCGAAACGACACGAACGAGACATTTTTAGGCCAAATCGATGTGCTATCGCCCATGGTTTCGAGGGTGGGCCTAGGGTCCAAGTGTGCTGTGGGCCAAAAATTAGCTGAGGCATGCCAGGGAGGTTGGGGATCATCCCAATATGATCCGTTTAATTTTTAGTGCCGATTTGGGTGGACAAATGGGCGATACGGCGCAAACACGGCATTTTCGGGCCAAATCGGTGTGTTATAGCCCACGGTTTTCAGAGTGGGCCTGGGGTCTGGGCATGCTGTGGGTTGAAAATCGACCGGGGCGTGGCAGGGAGGTTGGGGATCATCCTAATATGGTCTGTTTAATTTTTTATGGCCATTTGGGTGGACAAACGGGCAAAACGACGCGAACTGGGCATTTTCGAGCCAAATCGATGTCTATAGCCCACGATTTTAGGGGTGGACCCAAGGTACGGGCGTTCAGTGGCCCAAAAATTGACTGAGGGTGATAGGGAGGTTGGGGATCGTCCTAGTATGGTTCGTTTAATTTTTCATGGCCATTTGGGTGGATAAACGGGCAAAACGGTGCAAACGAGGCATTTTCATGCCAATTCGGTGTGCTATAGCCCACTGTTTTAGGGGTGGGGTCGGGGTCCGGGCGTGTTGTGCATCGCAAATCGATCGGCGCATGCCAGGGAGGTTAGATATCATCCCAATGTGGTCCGTTTAGTTTTTTGTGGCCATTTGGGTAACAAACATGTAAAACGGCGCGAACGGGGCACTTTCAAGACAAATCGATGTGCTATAGCCCACGGTTTCTAGGGTGAGCCCGGAGTGTGCTATGGGCCAAAAATTAACCGGGGAGTGCCAAGGAGGTTTGGGATCATCCCAAAGTTGTCCGTTTAATTTTTTATGCTTATTTGGGTGGACAAACGGGTGAAAGAGGAGAACGGGGCATTTTTGGGCCAAATTGGTGTGCCATGGCCTACAGTGTAGGGGGTGGGCCCGGTGTTCGAGCGTGTTGTAGGCCAAAAATTGATCGAGGAGTGTCATGGAGTTTGGGGATTATCCCAGTATGGTCCGTTTAATTTTTCGTCATTATTTGGGTAGACAAACGGGTAAATCGACGTTAACGGGGCATTTTCAAGCCAAATCGGTGTGCTATAGACTATGATTTTGGGGGTGGGCTCGGGGTTCGGGTGTGCTGTAGGTTGAAAATCGACCAGGACGTGCCAGGGAGGTTGGGGATCATCCCAGTGAGGTCCTTTTAATTTTTTGGGGCTATTTGGGTGAGCAAACAGGCAAAACAACGCAAACGGGACATTTTCAGACTAAATCGGCGTATTATAGCCCACGATTTTAGGGGTGGGCCTGGGGTCCGGGCGTGCTGTGGGCCGAAAATCCACCAGGGCATGCCAAGGTGATTGGTGATCGTCCTGGTGTGGTCCGTTTAAATTTTTGTGGCTATTTGGGTAGAAAAAAGGGCGAACGGCGTGAACGGGGCATTTGCGGGTCAAATAGGTGTGCTATTGCCCACGGTTTTAGGGGTGGATTAGGGTTCGGGAGTCCTGTGGGCCAAAAATCAACAAAGGTATGCCAGGAAGGTTGGGCATCATCCTATTATGGTCAATTTAATTTTTTGTGGCCATTTGGGTGGACAAACGAGGCATTTTCGATCCAAATCGGTGTGTTATAGCCCACGATTTTGGGGGTGGGCTGGCGGTTCGGCCGTGCTGTCGGCCAAAAATTGATCGTAGCGTGCCAGGGAGGTTTGGGATCATCCCATTGTGGTTCATTTAATATTTTGTGGCCATTTGGCTGGACAAACGGGAGAAACGGCACGAACGGGGCATTTTCGGGCTAAATCGGTGAGCTATAGCCCACGGTTTTGGGGGTGGGCCCGGGGTTCGAGTGTGCTGTAGGCTAAAAATAAACCAGGATATGCCAGGGAGGTTGGGAATCATCCCATTGTGGTACGTTTAATTTTTCATGGCCATTTGGATGGACAAATAGGCGAAACGGAGTGAACGGGGCATTTTAAATCTAAATCGGTGTGCTATAGGCCACGATTTTGGGGGTGAGCCCAGGGTTCGAGGGTGCTGTGGGCCAAAAATTGATCGGGGCATGATAGGGAAGTTTGGGATCATCCCATTGTTGTCCGTTTAATTTTTCATGACCATTTGGGCTGATAAGCGAAACGACGCGAACGGGGCATTTTCGGGCTAAATCGGTGTGATATTGCCCAAGGTTTCGGGGGTGGGTGATATGGCAAAGTGAAATAAGATAAGGGATAGGCAAGATGACATAAGATGTGATGAAACAATGAGAACCCATACATGTATTAAACGATGAGACCCTCAAAGTCGCAATAATCAAACACCAATCTTCTTACGGTGACGGCTAAGGGAATCAACTTACCTCAAGAGCCACCGTTTCTAAGCAAATGTCAATATTGGATTTTCCAAGCCCTAAATTACAATGGATTTTCCAAGCCCTAACTAAGACTACACTAAGGTGTTCTACTATCAAAGAGAGGACTTTCAATTTTTCAATATTTCATCATTCATAAAACTAGTATGAAAAGACCTAAAAGAGACTATATAAAGCCTAACTTATTACATGGAAAAATGACCAAGACACCCTTAATGTCCAAGGGGTGGCCTTGGTGTGTTGGAAAACACTATGAGTTGTCCAAAATGCCCTTAAGGCTAAGTGACCAAAATGCCCTTAATGAAGGGAGCCAAAATCGTGAACCAACAAAGTGTGGTCAAACCCAAGAGTCCTCAAGTCTTCAAGGGTCCAAGCAATCTTCCACACTCGGGCTTGTCCAATGACATGCGCATAAAGACCCCTCCAAGCATGATCCCGTGCCCTCCATATGACCCAAGCTTGATTCTTCACGTAGTGACTTTGAAGGATATCATCAAAAGTTAAGGCAACCATTTGACATCTATTAATGGGCCTGGGGTTCGGGCATGCTGTGGACCAAAAATCGACCAAGACATGCCAGGGAGGTCGGGGATCATTCCAGTGTGGTCCGTTTAATTTTTCGTAGCCATTTGGGTGGACAAATGGACAAAACGACATGAACGAGGCATTTTCAGGCCAAATCAGTGTATTATGGCCCACGATTTTGGGGTTGGGCTCGAGGTCCGGGCATGCTTTGGGCCAAAAATTGATCGGGGCATTTCAGGGAGGTTGGAGATCATCCCAGTCTGGTTGATTTAATTTTTTGTGGCTATTTGGGTGGACAAACGGGCATCATGACGTGAAAGGGGCATTTTAGACCCAAATGGGTGTGCTATAGCCCGCAGTTTTGGGGGTAATCCTGAGTTTTGGGCGTGCTGTGGGCAAAAAATCAACCGAGGCATGGCAGAGAGATTGGGGATCGTCCCAGTATGGTTCATTTAATTTTTTGTAGCCATTTGGGTGGACAAATAGGTGAAACAACGTTAACGGGGCATTTTTGAGCCAAATCAGTGCGTTATAGCCCACAGTTTGGTGGGTAGGACTAGGGTTCGGGCGTGTTGTCGGACAAAAATCGATTGGGGTATGCCAGAGAGGTTGGAGACCGTCCCAGTATGGTCTATTTAATTTTTAGTGGCTATTTGGGTGGACAAACGGGCAAAATGGTGCGAATGGGCCATTTTCAGGCCAAATCGATGAGCTATAGACCACGATTTTGAGGGTGGGCCCGAGGTTTCGGAGGGTTAAAAATTAACTGGGGCATGCCAAGGAGGCTGAAGATAATCGCAATGTGCCCTGTTTAATTTTTCATGGCCATTTGGGTGGATAAACAGGAGAAACGACACGAACAGGGAATTTTTAGGCCAAATCGGTGTGCTATTGCCCACGGATTTGGGGGTGGGCTCGGGGTCCGAGCGTGTTGTGGGCTGAAAATCAATCGAGGTATGTCGGGGAGGTTGGGTATAATCTCAGTGTGGTCTGTTTAAATTTTAGTAGCCATTTGGGTGGACAAACGGGTGAAACGGTGCGAACGGGGCATTTTCAGGCTAAATCGGTGTGCTGTAACCCACGATTTTGGGGGTGGGCCCGAGGTCCAGGCGTACTGTTGGCCAAAAATTGACCGAGGCATGCCATAGAGGTTAGGGATCATCCCAGTGTGGTCCGTTTAATTTTTCATGACCATTTGGGTGGACAAACAGGCGAAACATCGCAAATGGGGCATTTTCGGGCCAAATCGGGGTGCTATAGCCTATGGTTTTGGGGGTGGGACCCTGGTCCGAGTGTGCTGTAGGCCAAAAATCGACTGGGGTATGCCAGGAAGATTAGGTATCATCCCAGTATAGTCCATTTAATTTTTCGTGGCCATTTGGCTGGATGAACGGGCAAAACGGCGCAAATTGGCATTTTTGGCCAAATCAATGTGCTATAGCCCACATTTTGGGGGTGGGCCCGGGGTACGAGCATTATTTAGGTCAAAAATTGATCGGGGAATGACAAGGAGGTTGGGGATCATTCCAGTGTGGTTCGGTTAATTTTTCGTGGCAATTTGGGAGAACAAACGGATAAAATGGCGAGTACGGGGTATTTTCGGGCTAAATCGGTATGCTATAGCCCACGGTTTCAAGGGTTAGCCTAGGTTTTGGGCTTGCTGTGGGCCAAAAATTGACCGGGGCGTGCCAGGGAGGTTTGGGATCGTCCTAATGTGGTTCGTATAATTTTTTGTGGCCATTTGGGTGGACAAAAAGGCAAAACAGCGCGAACGAGTCATTTGGGGCATGCCAGGGAGGTTTGGGATTGTACTAGTGTGATCCATTTAATTTTTTGTGGATTTTGGGGTGGACAAACAGGCAAAACAGCACGAACGGGGCATTTTCAGGCTAAATTGGTGTGCTATTGTCCACGATTTTGGGGGTGGGCCTGGGGTCTGGGCATGTTGTAGGCCGAAAATCGATCAGAGCGTGTTAAGGAGGTTGGGGATCATCCTAGTATGGTCCTTCTAATTTTTTGCGGGAATTTGTGTGGACAAATGGGTGAAACGGCGTGAACAGGGCATTTTTTCGCAAATTATTATGCTATAGCCTACGGTTTCGAGAGTGGGCCCAGGGTCCAGGCGTGATGTGGGCCAAAAATCAATCGAGGCATGCCGGGGAGGTTAAGGATCATCCTAGTGTGGTTCGTTTAATTTTTGTGGCTATTTGGGTGGACAAACGGGTGAAATGGTGCAAACGAGGAGTCTTCGAGCCAAAATAGTATGCTATAGTCCATGGTTTCGATAGTGAGCCCGAGGTATAGGCGTGTTGTGGGTTAAATATCAACTGAGGCATTCCAAGGCAGTTAGGGATGGTCCCAGTATGGTTTGTTTAATTTTTTGTGGCCATTTAGGTGAACAAACGGGCGAAATGGCGGGAACGGGTATTTTTGGGCCAAATTGATGTGCTATAGCCCACGATTTTGGGGGTGGGCCCAGGGTCCGGGCGTGATATGGGATGAAAATCAATTGGGCCATGACAAGGAGGTTGGGGATTGTCCCAGTGTAGTCCGTTTAATTTTTCGTGGCCATTTGGATAGACAAACGGGCGTAACGATGCGAACGGGGTATTTTTTGGCCAAATTGGTGTGCTATAGCCCATGTTTTCGAGGGTGGGCCTAGGAATTGGGCGTGTTGTGGGACAAAAATTGACCAGAGCTTAATAAGGAGGTTAAGGATCATCCCAGTGTGGTCTGTTTAATTTTTCTTCGCCATTTATGTGGACAAACAAGTGAAACAGTGCGAACAAGGCATTTTTGGGCCAAATTGGTGTGGTATAGCCCACGGATTCAAAGGTGGGCTCGGAGTTCGAGTGTTCTGTAAGCCTAAAATAGACCGAGGTATGCCATGGAGGTTGGGGATCATCCCAGTGTGGTCCATTTAATTTTTTGTGAACATTTGGGTGGATAAATAGGCGAAACGGGGTGAATGGGACATTTTCAAGCCAAAAAGGTATGCTGTAGCCTACGATTTTAGGGTGGGCTCGGGGTTCGAGCGTTCTGTAGGCCAAAAATCGACTGGGGCATGCCAGGGAGGTTGAGCATCATCCTAGTGTGGTCCGCTTAATTTTTTATGGCCAATTGGGTGGAATGACAAGCGGAATGCTGCGATTGGGGCATTTTTGCGCCAAATCAGTGTGCAATAGCCCACGGTTTTGAGAGTGCGCCTGCGGTCCGGGAGTTCTGTAGGCAAAAAATCGACCGAGACGTGCCAGAGTGGTTGGGGATTCTCCTAGTGTGGTTCGTTTAATTTTTGGTGGCTATTTGGGTTGACAAACGGGCGAAACGGCACGAACGGGGCATATTCGGGCCAAATCGGTGTGCTATAGCCTATGATTTTAGGGGTGGGCCCACGGTCCAAGCGTACTGTGGGCCAAAAATTGATCGGGGCATGCCAGGGAGGTTGGGGATCATTTCAGTGTGGTCTGTTTAATTTTTCGTAGCCATTTGGGTGGACAAATGGACAAAATGACATGAACGAGGCATTTTTAGGCCAAATCAATGTGTTATGGCCCACGATTTTGGGGTTGGGCTCGAGGTCCGGGCATGCTTTGGGCTAAAAATTGATCGGGGCATTCCAGGGAGGTTGGAGATCATCCCAGTTTGGTTGATTTAATTTTTCGTGGCTATTTGGGTGGACAAACGGGTATCACGACGTGAAAGGGGCATTTTAGACCCAAATCGGTGTGCTATAGCCCGCAGTTTTGGGGGTGGTCCTAATTTTTGGGCGTGCTGTGGGCGAAAAATCAACCGAGGCATGGCAGGGAGATTGGGGATCGTCCCAGTATAGTTCATTTAATTTTTTGTAGCCATTTGGGTGGACAAATAGGTGAAATGACGTAAACGGGGCATTTTTGAGCTAAATCAGTGCGTTATAGCCCACGGTTTGGGGGGTGGGACTGGGGTCCGGGCGTGTTGTCGGACGAAAATCGATCGGGGTATGCCAAAGAGGTTGGATACCGTCCCAGTAGGTCTATTTAATTTTTAGTGGCTATTTGGGTGGACAAACGGGCAAAATGGTGCGAATGGGCCATTTTTAGGCCAAATCGATGAGTTATAGACCACGATTTTGAGGGTGGGCCTGGGGTTTCGGTGGGTTAAAAATTAACTGGGGCGTGCCAAGGAGGCTGAAGATATCCCAATGTGCCCTGTTTAATTTTTCATGGCCATTTGGGTGGATAAACAGGAGAAACGACACGAACAGGGAATTTTTAGGCCAAATCGGTGTGCTATTGCCCACGGATTTGGGGCTGGGCTCGGGGTCCGAGCGTGTTGTGGGCTGAAAATCAATCGAGGCATGTCGGGGAGGTTGGGTATAATCTTAGTGTGGTTTGTTTAATTTTTAGTAGCCATTTGGGTGGACAAACGGGTGAAACGGTGCGAACGGGGCATTTTCAGGCCAAATCGGTGTGCTGTAACCCACGATTTTGGGGGTGGGCCCGAGGTCCAGGCGTACTGTTGGCCAAAAATTGATCGAGGCATGCCAGAGAGGTTAGGGATCATCCCAGTGTGGTCCGTTTAATTTTTCATGGCCATTTGGGTGGACAAACAGGCGAAACATCGCAAACGGGGCATTTTCGGGCCAAATCGGGGTGCTATAGCCTATAGTTTCGGGGGTGGGACCGTGGTCCGAGTGTGCTGTGGGCCAAAAATTGACTGGGGTATGCCAGGAAGATTAGGGATCATCCCAGTATAGTCCATTTAATTTTTCATGGCCATTTGGGTGGATGAACGGGCAAAACGGTGCAAATCGGTATTTTTTGGCCAAATCAATGTGCTATAGCCCACATTTTGGGGGTGGGCCCAGGGTACGAGCATTATTTAGGTCCAAAATTGATCGGGGAATGGCAAGGAGGTTGGGAATCATTCCAATGTGGTTCGGTTAATTTTTCGTGGCAATTTGGGAGAACAAACGGATAAAATGGCGAGTACGAGGTATTTTCGGGCCAAATCGGTATGCTATAGCCCACGGTTTCAAGGGTGATCCCAGGGTTTGGGCTTTATGTGGGCCAAAAATTAACCGGGGCGTGCCAGGGAGGTTTGGGATCGTCCCAATGTGGTTCGTATAATTTTTTGTGGCCATTTGTGTGGACAAAAATGCAAAATAGCGCGAACGAGGCATTTGGGGCATGCCAGGGAGGTTTGGGATTGTACTAGTGTGATCCATTTAATTTTTTGTGGATTTTGGGATGGACAAACAGGCAAAACAGCATGAACGGGGCATTTTCGGGCTAAATTGGTGTGCTATTGCCCACGATTTTGGGGGTGGGCCTGGGGTCTGGGCATGTTGTAGGCCGAAAATCGATCAGAGCGTGTTAAGGAGGTTGGGGATCATCCTAGTATGGTCCTTCTAATTTTTTGCGGCCATTTGTGTGGACAAATGGGTGAAACGGCGTGAACAGGGCATTTTTTCGCAAATTATTATGCTATAGCCTACGGTTTCGAGAGTGGGCCCAGGGTCTAGGCGTGATGTGGGCCGAAAATCAATCGAGGCATGCCAGGGAGGTTAAGGATCATCCCAGTGTGGTCCGTTTAATTTTTGTGGCTATTTGGGTGGACAAACGGGCGAAATGGTGCAAACGAGGAGTCTTTGAGCCAAAATGGTATGCTATAGTCCATGGTTTCGATAGTGAGCCCGAGGTATAGGCGTGTTGTGGGTTAAATATCAACTGAGGCATTCCAAGGCGGTTAGGGATGGTCTCAGTATGGTCTGTTTAATTTTTTGTGGCCATTTAGGTGAACAAACGGGCGAAATGGAGGGAACGGGTATTTTTGGGCCAAATTGATATGCTATAGCCCACGATTTTGGGGGTGGGCCCGGGGTTCGGGCGTGCTATGGGATGAAAATCAATTGGGCCATGACAAGGAGGTTGGGGATTGTCCTAGTGTGGTCCGTTTAATTTTTCGTGGCCATTTGGATAGACAAATGGGCGTAGCGATGCGAACGGGGTATTTTTTGGCCAAATTGGTCTGTTTAATTTTTCTTGGCCATTTGCGTGGACAAACAAGCGAAACAGTGCGAACAAGGCATTTTTGGGACAAATTGGTGTGGTATAGCCCACAGATTCAAAGGTGGGCCCGGAGTCCGAGTGTTCTGTAAGCCTAAAATAGACCGAGGTATGCCATGGAGGTTGGGGATCATCCCAGTGTGGTCCATTTAATTTTTTGTGGACATTTGGGTGGATAAATGGGTGAAATGGGGTGAACGGGACATTTTTAGGCCAAAAAGGTATGCTGTAGCCGACGGTTTTAGGGTGGGCTCGGGGTTCGAGCGTTCTGTAGGCCAAAAATCGATCGGGGCATGCCAGGGAGGTTGAATATCATCCCAGTGTGGTCCATTTAATTTTTTACGGCCAATTGGGTGGACAGACAAGCAGAATGCTGCGATTGGGGCATTTTTGGGCCAAATCGGTGTGCAATAGCCCACGGTTTTGAGAGTGCGCCTGGGGTTCGGGAGTTCTGTAGGCCAAAAATCGATCGAGACGGCACGAACGGGGCATATTCGGGCCAAATCGGTGTGCTATAGCCTACGATTTTAGGGGTTGGCCCAGGGTCCAAGCGTACTGTAGGCCAAAAATTGATCGGGGCATGCCAGGGAGGTTGGGGATCATCCCAGTGTGGTTATTTTAATTTTTTTTTGTGGCCATTTGGGTGGATAAATGGGTAAAACGACACGAACGTGGCATTTTGGGGCCAAATCGGTGTGCTATTGCCCACGATTTTGAGGGTGGGCCAGGGGTTCGAGCGTGATGATGGCTAAAAATCGATTGGGACATGCCAGGGAGGTTGGGGATCATCCCAAAGTAATCCGTTTAATTTATCGTGGACATCTGGGAGGACAAACGGGAGAAACGACTCGAATGGAGAGTTTTTGGGCTAAATCGGTGTGCTATTTCCCGTGGTTTCGCGGGTGGGCCTAGGGTCCAGGTGTGCTGTGGGCGAAAAATTGACTGGGGAGTGCTAGGGAGGTTGGGGATCATCCCAGTATCATCCGTTTAATTTTTAGTGCCCATTTGGGCTAAAAGACGCAAACGCAGTGTTTTCGAACCAAATTGATGTACCATAGCCCACGATTTTAGGGGTGGGCTCGGGGTACGAGCGTGCTGTAGTTCAAAAATCAACTGAGGCATGCCAGGGAGGTTAGGGATCATCGCAGTGTGGTTCGTTTAATTTTTTATGGCCATTTGGTTGGACAAATGGGCGAAACGGTGCGAACGGGGCATTTTCAACCCAAATCGGTATGCTATAGCCCACAGTTTTGGTGGTGGTCCTAGGGTCCAGCTTCTTGTGGGCTAAAAATTGATCAGGACATGCTAGGGAGGCTGGGGATCATCCCAGTGTGGTCCGTTTTATTTTTCATGGCTATTTGGTTAGAAAACAGACGGAACGGGGCAATCTGGGCATCTTCTGGCCAAATCGGTGTGCTATAACACACGATTTTGGGGGTTGGCCTGGGGTCTGGGCGTGCTCTTGGAAAAAAGTCAATCGAGGCATTCTAGGGAGGTTGTGTGGATAAACGAGTGAACTGTCGTGAAAGGGCATTTTTGAGCCAAATCGGTGTACTATTACCTATAATTTTAGGGGTGGGCCCAGAGTTTGGGCATACTGTGGGATAATAATTGACCAGGACGTTCCAGGGAGGTTGGGGATCATCCCAATGTGGGCTGTTTTATTTTTTCTGGCTATTTGGATGGACAAACGGACAAAACGACACGAAAGGGGCATTTCCAGGTCAAATCAATGTGCTATAGCCCACAGTTTTGGGGGTAAGCCTAGGGTCAAGGCGTGCTTTGGTCCTAAAATCAACCAGAGCGTGCCAGGGAGGTTGAGGATCATCCCAGTGTGGTCCATTTAATTTTTTATTGCCATTTGGGTGGACAAAAGGGCAAAACGGAGTGAACGGGTCATTTTTGGGATAAATCGATGTGCTATAGCCCGCAGTTTCAAGGGTGGGCCCAGGGTCTCAGCATGCTATGGGACAAAAATCGATCGAGGCATACCAGGGAGGTTGGGGATCGTCCCAGCATGGTCCGTTTAATTTTTTGTGGGCATTTGGGTGGACAATCGCGTGAAACAACATGAACGGGGCATTTTTGGGTTAAATCGGTGTGTTATAGCCCACGGTTTCTGGGATGGACTCGGTGTCTGGGCATTCTTTGGATGAAAAATCAAACAGGGCATTCTAGGGAGGTTAGGGAGCATTTCAGTGTGGTTTGGTTAATTTTTCGTGGCCATTTGAGTGGACAAACGGGCGAAACGGCGGGAACGGGGCATTTTCAGGCCAAATTGGTATGCTATAGTCCACGGTTTTGGGGGTGGGCCTGGTGTTTGAGCTTGCTGTAGGCCAAAAATCGATCGAGGCATGCTAGAGAGGTTGGGGATTATCCAGTGTGGTCCGTTTAATTTTCTCGTGGCCATTTGGGTGGACAAATGGGCGAAACAGCGTGAACGGGGCATTTTTGAGCTAAATCGATGTGCTATTACCCACGATTTAGGGAGTGGGATCGGGTTCCAGGCGTGCTTGATGATCAGGTGTTTTACAAAACATTTAGCATCATTTTCTTAGGATAATTGTATGTTTTCAAGCAACCAAAGTGATATTTAATGAAGGTTTTTAGTGTTTCAGTGAAAGGAGATAACCACAGAACAAAACTTGAAAAAGTAGCAGAAAAGGGGAATTAACAGTCAAAATGACGGACCATCAGGTTTACGATGGACCGACATATATACCGTCAAGTCGAACCAGAACAAGGCCTCCAAAGGAGTCGAGTGACGGATAATATGGCGGACCGTCAGACATGTGACGGACCACCAGATGGACCGTCAACACTTATACAGAAACTACTTCTCAGAGGGACTTGGTGACGATCAAGGTGGTAGATCGTCAGACATGGGACGGACCACCAGATTGACCGTCAACGCTTATCCAGAACCTGTTCTCTAGAGGAAATCCATGACGGTCAAAGTGGTGGACCGTCAATCTTGGGACGGACCAACAGATTGACCGTCAGTTCTTATCCAGAAGCTGCCTTCCAAAAGGACTTCGCGGCGGTAAAGATGACGGACCGTCAATCCATCGACGGACCGCCAGGTGGACCATCAGATGTTAACTAGGAACAACCATTCGGATGAATCGAGTGACGAGAAAGATGGAGGACCGTCAGATCTTTGACGGTCCGTCATATGGACTGTCAAATGGGATGCGGTTTTTCCATTTTTGAATTTTAAATTCTTTTTTTAGCTGGGACATATAAATACCAACTTTTAGGGTTAAGAACACATTTTTACCTTTTACTAGTTTTCTTTTCATCTATTGAACCTCTTGGTATCCAAGTACTTTGGGGAATTTTAGTATCAAACAACTGATCATTGAAGATTCAAGAACTGATTCTTGGGGTTCTTTGTAAGTAAACTTTCTAGTTATTTATGAATAATACAAGAATGAATTCTTTATCTTCTATGGAGTGTTGTGGCTAAATCTCATATCTGGGGTTATGGGATCCTTAATGTGAAATGCATCTATGGGTTGAGAATCAATTTGAGCTCCATAATTGAATAACATTGCATAAACCTTTCTTCAATTTCATGACTTTTCTTGATTGTAACTTGAGGATAATCCCTAGAACACCACTTTTCTGAGAGGAAAGTGTTTGTGGGGAATCGAAGGTATTTACATGATTTCTAAGGGCCTTAACCTTTAGAGTAATAGCTAATGCCCTAATAGGATTAGCTTACATGAGAATTAGGTTGAAAGAATAAGGCATCCTATGAGTTTGAGAAAATTATAGGATAACCTATCCATTTAGATTGAGAAACTAATGGATATAGAATAGGATTCAACCTTTCTTGCAATTGAATTTGTTAAGTAAAACTCATAAATAATTCACAACCCAAATGATGCTGGCATTTTGGTGATCATAACCCGGGTTTGATTAATATCATAAAGTTACAAAATATGGATAAAATCATTAGTTGAACTAATCTTGTTACAATTTATCATTTTACAAATTAAAAAAAAACCATTTTGGTTAAGAAACTCTGATCAACAGTCTAATAACAATTATGACACTTAGTGAGCACAGTTTTCCCTGTGAGATTCGACACCCAACCGAGTTGGGTTCTATATTTGACAGCGACTCCTTACATTTTCTACTGAGAGTTGTAATTTGGGCATATCAAATTTTGGCACCGTTGTCAGGGAATACGATTGTCAACTAAGGTTGTGATAGTTAATAGACCCTTTGGTCAAAGATTCTCAAACTTTACTTTTTGTTTGTTGTTTTTGTTTTGAACAGGTTGACTCTTGTGCATGCCAAATACATGGAGATCGGGTCAACCATTATTACCTATAAATCCTGAACCATATCTTATTGGCAGAATGGATGCACAATGAGACCTGAAATAATAACTGCTCAACGGGAGCAGGCTAGGTTAGTTGCATTACCAGCTGCACAAGTAAATTAGTAGAACACTGATAACCCAGGTCGGGCACTAAATACTAATGATGACGATCTGGGTGATGATGAGCTATTAAATCCAAGGCGTGCAAATGATTTGGCTGCACCTGTCAACAGAGATCACCATGCTAGAATGAGACTCGAACGCAGAGCTGTGCAGTTTACTTTTGATGATGACGATGATGAACTGGATGGGACCGGTGCCATAGGGGCTATTATTCCTCGGCCTTTATCACCCAGAGCCAAGTTCAACATTACTAGTACGATGATCCAGCTGCTGCAAATCAAAGGGTTATTTGGTGGACTTGCAGCCGACGTTCCGAATATGCATCTGATTAATTTTATCTCAACATGCAAGTCATTTGACAATCCGGGGGTTGGTCAGAATGCAATTCGTATGTGCCAATTTCTATTGTCTCTATCTGGAGAGGAAACCTATGGCTGAATGGGCTAACTCCCAACTCTATCACCAATTGGAGGCTACTGAAAGATGCTTTCCTAGAAAGATTCTTTCCGCCGTCCAAGAGAGCACAATTGAGAGATGAGATAAGCAATTTCAGACAGCTTCCAACTGAGTCTCTCCACGATACTTAGGAGAGGTTCAAGAAGAAGCTTATGCGGTGCCCAAATCATCAGATGACAAAATGTCCATTTGATGGAGATATTATATAGAGCCTTGAATTTGGTCACCAAGCCAGTGGTAGATAACGTTGTGGATGGGTCATTCATGGATCTCACCTTTCTTGAGTTATCTGAGACGCAAGATCATATGACAAAGCAGAGTAGAGATTGGCATACCAGGGATTCTGAGGTAACAAGCTCTACTATATCTATTGGTATGACTGTAGAACATAAGCGAAGGAAAGAGGAACGTGACCAAGATATTGCTCACATGAAAATGCAGATGGACCTTCTCACTAAAAATTTATTATTAGGGAAGACAGAGAAGGTTAAAGCTGTTGCATTACAGGGAAGAGCTGACTTTGATTCCGAAGAGAAAGCAAATTACTTAAACAATCAGGGGGGTTTCTGAGGCAGTGGGCAAGGAAACCAATGTCAAAACTATTATGATCGAACCGGATACAAGGATCGTGACCAAGCAAATTGGAAAAGCAAAAATTATAGGAGTGGGTTGTATATTCCTCCTGGAAGTCGTGATGCAGCTACGTCTAGTTCTGGGAAGATATCCATGGAGGACATGATGGCCAAGCTATTGAAGGGAGTAGAAGCAACCAACACTGGAGTACTTGAGGTAAAAAATGATTTATCTTTGATGAACCAATTGGTTGACTCACATTCTATGTCGATCAAATAATTAGAGCAGCAAATCGGCCAATTGTCAGTGACACTTAATCAAAGAAAGGCCAGTACGTTACCTAGTGACACAGTCCAAAATCCTAAGAAGGATGGATTGTACATGGCAATTACCACTAGAAGTGCTAAGGTATTGGAGAGCTAATCTATGGGTAAACCGGTAGTTGATGTGATATTAGAAGATGCGGATGAAGTTGATATTGATAATGCTATGGAATCTGCAGGATCAAATAGGGTTATTCCAGATACTATACCTGATTGTCAGCAGACTGTTACATTTGAAAAAATAAGGACAAGGAAAAGGAAGTTGTGGTTAAAACTTCGTCAAAACCACCACCTCCCTTCCCTCAAAGACTGAAAAAGAAGACTGACGACACGAAGTTCAGTAGATTCATGTCTATGTTGAAGCAACTGACTATAAATGTGCCTTTGGTTGAGGCATTGGAGCAAATGCCAGGGTATGCCAAATTCATGAAGAACCTTTTGACAAAGAAGAGAGAAGAAAGTTATGAACCAGTTGATAAACTCCATTATTGTAGTGCGATTACTACAAGGTCATTAGTTCAGAAGAAGGCAGATCCGGGAGCCTTCACTATTCCTTGTACGGTGGGGTCTTTGGATTTTTCCAAGGCCTTATGTGATCTCTGGGATAGCATTAATTTGATGCCGCTAGCCATTTATAAATAGTTGGGGTTGGGAGATCCTACACCATCCAAAATGCGGCTTGTAATGGCAGATAGGTCGGTAAAACGGTCTGTTGGGGTTCGGTATGATGTATTAGTAAAGGTGGCTACCTTCATTTTTCCTGCAGATTTTGTTATTTTGGATTGCGAGGTGGACTTCGAGGTGCCCATAATCTTGGGTCAACCTTTCCTCACAATTGGAAGTGTGCTTATTGATCTGCGAGCAAATAAGCTTTTATTCTAGATGAACGATGAAGTGGTGCGTTTTGATGTATGCAAATCAATAAAGCGGCCCAAAGAATCGAATGTGTTCTCTATAGTTGATATTTATTATGAGGAAGAGCTGGAATTATCTTTGGATGAGCAGCTTACTGTTGAGCCATTGGCTACTGTGCTCATGAACTTTGATCGTGAGGATATTGATGAGTACGAAGAAACTGTCTATGGTTTGACAGGAATGGGGCCGTATTCTTATTCCCCCAAGAAGCTGGATCTTGACCTTAATAATCGACCTTCACCACCAGGGAAGCCATCCATTGAAGAGCCACCAATGTTAGACTTGAAGGATCTACCTAGTCATCTGAGGTATGTGTTCTTGGGTAGTGGAAATACGCTGCCAGTTATTATTGCTGATGATCTCGGTGAACAAACGGTGGAATCTCTCATCTCTGTTGTTAGGAGAGATAATAGAGCTATTGGTTGGACTATTGCAGATATCATTGGCATCCCTCCTGGCATATGATGCACAAGATTTAGTTAGAGGAAGATTGTGTACCCACTATTGAGCATCAACGTCTCCTAAATCCACCTATGCAAAAGGTGGTGAAGAAAGAAATCATCAAGTGGCTAGATGAAGAGGTGGTGTAACCAATTTCAGACAGTAAATGGGTGAGTCCTGTACAGTGTGTGCCCAAGAAATGAGGCATGACGGTAGTGGCCAACGAGAAGAATGAGCTAATTCCACTCAGGCCTGTCACAGGTTGGAGGGTGTGTATGGACTACCAAAACTTAAATTAATAGACACTGAAAGATCACTTTCCAATGCCATTCATGGATCAGATTCTTGATCGATTGGCAGGCAGAGGCTGGTACTATTTCTTGGATGGGTATTCCGGGTATAATCAGATCTCCATTGCTTTTGAACATCAGGATAAAATGACGTTCATGTGCCCATATGGCACATTTGCTTTTAAAAGGATGCCCTTAGGATTATGTAATGCACCGACTACATTCCAGAGGTGCATGATGTCGATTTTCTCTGATATGGTTGAAGACACCTTAGAGGTGTTTATGGATGGGTTTTTAGTGGTTGGAGACTCCTTTGACTTATGCTTGCTGAATATAAGTCAAGCACTATAGCGGTGTGAAGAGTTTAACCTGGTCCTTAACTGGGAAAAATGCCACTTCATGGTGAAAGAGGGCATTATTCTCAATCCTAAAATTTTTGCGAAAGGTATTGAGGTGGATAAGGCCAAAGTTGAGGTTATCGAGAAACTACCTCCCCCCATCTTTGTAAAAGAGGTGCGTAACTTTCTTAGACATGCAAGATTCTATCACAGCTTTATAAAGAATTTCTTGAAGGTTGCAAACCTATTGTGCAAACTTCTAGAAAAAGAGGCCAAGTTCTCTTTTGATGATAACTGCAGGCAGGCGTTTGAATGCATTAAGTTGAAGTTAGTGGAGGCTCCAGTTATTATTTCTCCCGACTGGACAAAGCCGTTTGAACTAATATGCGATGCTAGTGGGGTGGCGCTCGGAGCTGTGTTGGGCCAGAAAAAGGATAAGTTGTTTCATCCAATCTACTATGACAGCAAAGCCCTGAATGGGGCTCAAAAGAACTACACTGTCACTAAACACGAACTTCTGGCTGTGGTTTACGCTTTTGAGAAATTCAGGGCGTATTTACTAGGGACGAAGGTGGTGGTCCACACGGATCATGCAACTCTGAGGTACTTAATAGCTAAGAAAGATGCAAAGCCAAGATTGATCTGGTGGGTATTGTTGCTTCAAGAATTCGACTTTGAGGTAAAGGATCGCAAGGGGTGCGAAAATCAGGTGGCTGATTACTTATCTAGACTTGAATGCAAACAAGCAATCAAGGACAAGTTAGATATTGATGATTCCTTTTCGGATGAGAAGATACTAGCTGCTAAATTTGAGCAGATTCCGTGGTATGCTGATTTCACAAACTACGTGGTAAGTGAGGTGATGCCAGATAATCTTTCCTTTCATCAAAGGAAAAATTTCCTTCATGATGTTACCCAGTATTTATAGGATGAGTCCTATCTTTTTCAGCAATGTGCAGATGGTGTTATTAGGCACTGTGTACCATATGTGGAGATGCTGAATATTTTTGAAGCATGCCATGCTTCACCTATTGGTGGTTATCATGCAGGCGACCGCACTGATCAAAAAGTACTGCAGGGTGGCTACTACTGATCCATACTATTCAGAGATGCATATGAGCTCGTTCGTAGATGTGATCAATGTCAGAGACAAGGATCAATCTCCAAACGTCATGAGATGCCAATGTCCAAGATGATGGAAGTAGAGTTATTTAATGTATGGGGCATTGACTTCATGGGCCCATTTGTAAGCTCGTATGGGTTAAAATACATCCTAGTAGCTGTAGACTATGTATCAAAATAGGTAGAAGCTATGGCGTTGGTTGACAATGAAGGAAAAAGAGTTGTGGCATTTCTGAAAAAGAACATATTCTCCCGCTTTGGAGTACCAAGAACAATCATAAGTGATGGGGGATCCCATTTCTGCAATAAAGTCTTCAACGCTGTGCTAGCGAAGTATGGAGTAAAATAACACCGTGTAGCAACTCCTTATCACCGATAAACTAGTGGGTAAGTGGAGGTGTCGAATCATGAGATCAAGGTCATTCTCTCCAAAACTGTGAATGCCAGAAGACAAGATTGGTCTTGAAAGCTTGATGACGCCTTGTGGGCGTATCGAACTACTTTTAAGACACCAATTGGCATGTCACCATATCAGCTAGTTTATGGGAAGGCATATCATTTGCCAATTGATCTGGAACATAAGGCGTTGTGGGCCCTAAAAAGGCTAAATTTGCATTGAAAGGAAGCAGTTGATCTAAGATTGGAGCAAATTAACGAGATGGAGGAATTCCATCTCAGAGCTTATAAAAGAGCTGACTTGCACAAAGAAAGGATGAAGAAATACCATGACCAAAGGATTACACAGAGAGAATTTATGAAAGGTGATTTGGTCCTTCTTTTCAACTCCAGACTGAAGCTATTTTCGGGTAAGTTGAAGTCTAAATGGCCAGGCCCCTTTAAAATTAGCCAAGTCTACTCATCTAGAGTAGTCGAGATTAAAAAAGAAGAAGGTAGTATCTTCAGAGTGAACGGGCAAAGAATCAAACTTTATATTAGTCCAAAAGACCTAATAAAAAGTGTTGATGTCTTTTACCTCGATGAAGTCTGAGTATTCGAGATACGTAAGTTGTGCTGCGACGTTAAATCAGGCGCTAGTGGGAGGCAACCCACAACATGTTGTTGTAACCATAAGTAGAGTCTATTTTATATTTTTGGGAAATTTTGATGTGTTTATGAAGTGTGCAGGACCAAAAGTGTTGTAAAGAGGAAAATTGGGCACATTTGAGCTACTGGAAAGTTGCGACGGTACACTTGACAGACCACCAAACTACTGACGGACCACCACACTCAACCATCAAAATAGGCAGGAAAATACATTCAATGGATAGGGCATGACGGCATGAGTGGCGAACAGTCAAGTATATGGTGGACCATCAAAGCAGCCGTCAGAAGTGAGACTGCTGACCTGCATTCTGGTAAGTAGTGACGGCCAATTCGGTGTACTATCACGACTGTGGTTGACCGTCCCATTAACCATCACACCAAAATAGAAACTCATTGACTCAGCTGAGAGGTAACATTCCCAGTGGTGGTCCATCACACTAATGACGGACCATCAATTCGACCGTCTCTTTAACCCTAATTCTGAATCGGGTTGGGTTAAATCGGTACTCTTTATAAGTACTCCGTATTTGACCCGAAATGAGATTTTAAGAATAAAATTGAGCTGGTACAGTCATTGTAACCATTCCATGACCTTTGATTTTTCCACTTCTCCAAGATTCAAAGAACCTGAACTGAGTTATCCTATCTGAGACTCCTCCACTTCTCCATCACTTTTCTATTTAAGCTAGGTCATTCTTTCCCTATCCCCATCATAAACTAAAGAGTAACATAAGTGTTAGAAGTTGCAAGTAGTTTAGTCTCTAAAGTCTCAAGCAAGTAGAATACTGCAACATCAAGGTATGAGAATTTACTTCTTTCCTCTTATTTATTTGAAGAGTAAGAGCATGAATTATTTCATGATTTAGTCTAATGGTTTTGAGTTTGAATAATTTATGCTTAAGTTTGATTTAGTGGATGAAGTCTTGCTTAAAATGTGGTTTTAATGTTGTTGCTCAAGATAAAAATTGATTTGATCTTAAGCTGCGCTGAAAATCAGTTAAACCCATTAAAGTGCTTGAGAACGAAATTCTGACGGTCAACATGGCAGACCGTCAACTTTGTGACGGACCACCAAGTTGACCGTCCCAAAGGTCAAAGACAATGAGTTTCTGGATTATATTTGACAGTCAGACTGGTGGACCGTCAAGTTTTCGACGGACTACCAAGTTGACCATCCCAAAAGTCAAAAAAATAAAACATACTGGATAAAGCTGACGGTGGATCTGATGGACCATCCCACCATTAGTGGACCGTCAAATCTCTCATCAGGCCTCACTCTGAACTGTTTTCCCTGTATTTTATCTTGCACTGATTTATTAATCCATTTTTAGGTGACATGGCTCCTAAAAATACACAAACCAAGGGAGGAAAATCTCAGTAAGGTAGAAACACGTCCACATCAGCCTATAACACCAGGAAAACGAAAAGAGAAGCCATCATAATCCCCCAGTCTGAGGAAGGGAGTGATAACAACATTAGTTTCACCGATTCAAGACCAGATGAAGCGACAGTTGCTTCAACTCAACCATTACCTATAGAAGGTAAAACTGAAGCAGCTAATGTGGAGAACTTAGGAGAAGTCCCTGAACCTAAAGCTAAAAACGTGATCGGACGGAAGGATCCCTAAGTATGAGATGCTATTAGGTGGAAAATTGAGGGAGCACAAAAAGAGTTCTATGATGGGTTACATCCCACTTCTCGAGGGATCCAGAGATCATTCTCTAAAGAACATCAAATTATGTCCACGGAGCTTCATGAATATACGAAACTGGAACGCCGATTCAATGATTATGGATTGGCATGGATGAGCACGCCACCAGGGGAGTACTAACCAAACTGGGTAAGGGAATTCTTTGTAAATTATATTTGTCTGGTAAAAGCTGAAGTACGAAGGGGACTCCAATTTTGAATAGACCAAACAGGGAGTCTGTTCCAGTCCAAGGAGTTGTTATTGATATCTCGGCCCGAACTATCAACTGAATGTTGTTTGGGATAGCATACGAAGCTCCACCTGCTGTCCCTGATTTTCAATATAGAATGAGAAATGCTTTTGGCCAGAGATGCTGGGTAGCATCATTGATCACTGATGATGGAAATCCGTCCTAGGCAACTAACCCCAAAGAACGTATTGTAAAATTCACACTTAGTTTCAAGGCTAAGTTCTGGTGGGCTATTGTTCAATTGAGGTTAATGCCAACTAAAGGAGATGGAAACCTGGATAATCACATGGCCATGACGGTAGACAGTTTGATTTCGGGTATGGACATTGATTTTGGCCAACAAATTGCAGACGAGATATTTGTGAGGGCACATAAGCAGACTACTTCCATACCTTTCCCATGTTTGAGTACTGCATTATGCAAACAAGCTAGTGTGCCGATGATTCAAGGTGTTGATAATGAAGTTTCAGCCACTCATAAATAGGACATTGAGAAGTTCAAAGATGAGTCAAAGTTTGACATTCGAGTGAACAAGCCTCCAGCACATCAATCTCAGTCTGTACCAGTTCTTAAAGCCATAGAAATGCCCGATGGTATGCCTTTACCCATTGCCATATATGTGCCTCCTGATTATGAGCCCCAGGGTACGTCTGTAGGGTCAGATTCTATACAGTTTGCTAGTGGAGCAGATTTTAGGGAATTCAGATTCAACCCGATGAATTTTGTCAAAGTTGTGAAGAATCAAAAGCGATTCCAAAAGCAGTTAGAAAAGTGGGCTGGAGATTTCAAACCTTTTGTGGATGAAATCGTGGACAAAGCAGTCAGGCCATTTCCTATTCAAGTGAGGATGGATAACATGGAAGCTCGCATCAACAAAAGGCTTGATTCACTATCTCTTCCTGATCTTGCCAAGCTCATGGCTGAATTTGAACAGGCAAAGGCTGACATAGCTGATTTAAAGAAGAAACAATCACAACCGCCTGCATTTGATTTAACTTTGGTGGTAAGTGATGATGATAAGGGTTTTCTGGATCTGATGGGTAGACCAGTGATGGATAAAGACAAGCAGCAAATGGATGAATAAGCAGCGAAGAAAGAAGAAAAAGGAGAAAGAGAGAAACAATGTCTCCTGAGGAGTTAGACCAGCACAACTTGAAGTGAGCTGTGAAGAAATCAAAGAAGAAAGCTGAAAGGAAGCAAAGAGAACAAGAAAATGAAGCGGCAGGAGTCTCTACGAGTGCTTCCCCAGAAAGGGGGCAAAGTGCAGGTTCAATTCGAGAAACCATCCCTCAAAATATCGAGGGTGAAGTTGTGAGTGCTCGTACCACCATAAGGGACAACATTTTGCAAGGTGAGGACAATGGAGACTCACTACACTTGACAGATACCTCAGAAGAGTTAGAGGCCACGTAAATATCCCAATTCTTATGTACGATAATTTAGTGCTTTGAGGACAATGCATATTTATTTACACCATGGTTGGATATTGTTATCGATATTCTGAATCCAATCATGTGATATCTAGTAGAAGCGGCATGTCTAGGTTTTTTTTTTTGTATTTAAATTCTACAAAGCTTAATGTAAATACAAGTGTTTAATGACAATCTATGACTTGTTTCTATTTTAGCACTTAGTTGTAAATATGGAGAATGAATGATGTTGGCATAAGACGTTGAACATGTGTCTGTAATTATTTACTTTTTTAGTTAAGCATATGCAAATAATCGTCAGTAATTCTGTATTCAGCATTGGTCTGTAAAAAAGTGCATGAATCATGTAATGAACATTCTGAGAATTGTAAAGGATGTTTAACTTCGATGCCTGTGGGTGTGAGGATTTACTTGCAGTTCTTTAATTGGATAAGACCTAGAACTTTCCTGAGCCATGGATACAATTTTCTAGTGGAGTCATTAGGATAGGATAATAGACCTCCTTGATGTTCTAAACCTTCTAACTTAAAGAAGCAATCCTCCTAAAAGATTGTTCATGTTTGAACCCATCTTGTACCTCTAAGAATTGGTTTAACCTCCTGCCCCTGTCAGTAACTCTCCATAGGATTTTAACATTCAACTCTGAACTTAGCCAAATTCTAACATTGAATATTTTAACTTAGACAAAGCATCTAAGTTGAGGGTGGCTAGTGTAAAAAAAATGAAAGACCTCAATGGAGTGTGAGCTAAAATCCAATTAGAAACAATTGGTCACTGCCTGCATCAGCATAAGTTGAGGGTGACTGGTTCTTCTATTTAAAAAGAAAATGACATAAGTAGCAGATTGAGGGTGAAAATATGCTAACGCAAGGAGAGTTAAGTCTCAATGAGTCACTTTGCCCAGAAACATACCCCACCTAATCCTAAACCTTGTTGTAAGCCTTGAAAAGACTTTTTTTATCCTAGTGAGTCAACCATGAGAACGTGTCGTATGGTCAGGGCAAGCCTATGGGTACTTAGGCTATGTTTGAAAATTTTTTTGTGAGTGTGAGATTTGGACAGTGTCCATATCATATAATGAGTGGTAGAATTCTTTGTTGTGAGGGCAATCGAAGTTTTACTGAATTTGCTTTTATCCGTGGGATGTAACATCCATGCTTGTGTGCTAAATTATAAAAAATGTTAGGTGTGGATTCTGTTGTGTTAAATGCATGAGATTAAGCTGATGAGTGAATGTTTGCTTAAGAAAATGTTTCAATGGTTGGTTGCCTGCCATTTTATTATTCATGTGCACAATTTGGTGTTGAGTTGTTTGAGGATAAACTATGATCTTAAGTTGAGGGTGTTGACGTTCCGGTGTTTTACAGAATATTTAGCATTATTTTCTTAGGAAAATTATATGTTTTCAAGCAACCAAAGTGATATTTAATGAAGATTTTTAGTGTTTCAGTGAAAGGAGATAACCACAGAAGAAAACTGGAAAAAGTAGCAAAAAAGGGGGAATTGACGGTCAAAATGATGGACCGTCAGGTTTACGACGAAACGCCATATAAACCGTCAAGATGGACCAGAACAAGGCCTCCAGAGGAGTCGAGTGACGAACAATATGGTGGACCGTCAGACATGTGACGGACCACCAGATGGACCGTCAACACTTATCCAGAAACTACTTCTCAGAGGGACTTGGTGATGATCAAGGTGGTGGACCGTCAGACATGGGACGGACCACCAAATTGACCATCAACGTTTATCCAGATTCTGTTCTCTAGAGGAACTCCATGATGGTCAAAGTGGTGGACCGTCAATCTTAGGACGAACCACCAGATTGATCATCAGTTCTTACACAGAAGTTGCCTTCCAAAAGGACTCCACGATGGCAAAGATGGCGGACCATTAGTCCATCGACAGACCGCTAGGTGGACCATCAGACGTTATCCAAAAACTGCCATTCGGATGAATCGAGTGATGAGAAAGATGGTGGACCGTGAGATCTTTGACGGTCCGTCATATGGACCGTCAAATCGGATACGATTTTTCCATTTTTAAATTTTAAATTCTTTTTTCAGATGGTACATATAAATACCAACTTTTAGGGTTAAGAACGCATCTTTTACCTTTTACAAGTTTTCTTTTCATGTATTGAACCTCTTGGTATCCAATTACTTTGGGGAATTTTAGTATCAAACAACTGATCATTGAAGATTCAAGAACTGATTCTTGGGGTTCTTTGTAAGTAAACTTTCCATTTATTTATGAATAATACAAGAATGAATTCTTTATCTTCTATGGAGTGTTGTGGCTAAATCTCATAACTAGGGTTATTAGATCCTAATGTGAAATGCATCTATGGGTTGGGAATCAATTTGAGTTCCACAATTGAATAACATTGCATAAAACTTTCTTCAATTTCATGACTTTTCTTGGTTTCAAACTTGAGAAGTAAGCCCTAGAAAACCACTTGTCTGAGAGGAAAGTGTTTGTGGGGAAAAGAAGGTGTTTACATGAATTCTAAGGGCCTTAACCTTTAAAGTTATAGCTAATGCCCTAATAGGATTAGCTTACATGAGAATTAGGTTGAAAGAATAAGGCATCCTATGATTTTGAGAAAATTATAGGATAACCTATCCATTTAGGTTGAGAAACTAATGGATATAGAATAGGATTCAACCTTTTTTGCAATTGAATTTCTTAAGTGAAACTCATGAATAATTCATAACCCAAATGATGCTGGCATTTTGGTGATCATAACCCTGATTTGATTAATCTCATAAAGTTACGAAATATGGAGAAAATCATTAGTTGAACTAATCTTGTTACAATTTATCATTTTACAAATTAAAAAAAAAACACTTTTGTTAAGAAACTCTGATCAACAGTCTAATAACAATTACAACACTTAGTGAGCACAGTATTCCCTGTGGTATTCGACACCCAACCAAGTTGGGTTCTACATTTGACAGCGACCGCTTACATTTTCTACTAAGAGTTGTAATTTGGGCGTATTAGTGTTGTGGGCCAAAAATTGATCGGGGCGTGCCAGGGAGGTTGTGGATCATCCCAGTATGGTCCATTTAATTTTTCGTGGCTATTTGGATGGATAAATAGGTAAAATGACGCAAATAGGGCATCTTTAAGAAAAATCATTATGCTATAGCCCATGGTTTTTGGAGTGGGCCCGGGGTCCGATCGTACAGTGGGCCAAAAATTGACCAGCGCATGACAGGGAGGTTGAGGATTGTCCCAGTATGGTCCATTTAGTTTTTCGTGGCCAATTAGGTGGACAAACGGGCAAAATGGCACAAACGGGGCATTTTTGGGCAGAATTGGTGTGCTATAGCCCACGTTTCAAGAGTGGGCCCAAGGAACGATGTGTTGTGGCCTAAAAATTGACCGAGTCATGCCAGGGAGGTTAGGGATCATCCCAGAGTGGTCCGTATAATTTTTAGTGGTAATTTAGGTGGACAAACGGGCAAAACAACGCGAACGGAGCATTTTCAAGCCAAATTTGTATGCTATGCCCATGATTTTTGGGGTGGGCTCGGGGTTCGGTCTTTTTGTGGTCTAAATCTCAACCGAGGCATGTCAGGGAGGTTAAGTATCATCCTAGTGTGGTCTGCTCAATTTTTTGTGGCCATTGGGGTGGACAAACAGGCAAAACAGCGCGAACGGGGTATTTTCAGGCCAAATCGGTGTGCTATTGCCCACGATTTTGGGGGTGGGCCTAGGGTCCGGGTGTTTTGTAGGCTAAAAATTGATCGGGGCCTGTCAAGGAGGTTGGAATCATCCCAATGTAGTACGCTTAATTTTTTGTGGCCATTTGGGTGGACAATCAAGCTAAACGGCACGAACGAGGCATTTTTGGGAAAAATCGTTATGCTATAGCCCATTGTTTTGGTTGATGGACTGGGGTTTCAGGCTGCCAGAGAGGTTGGGGATCATCCTAGTGTGGTCCTTTTAATTTTTCTTGGCCATTTAGGAGGACAAACAGGTGAAAATAGCGCAAACGAGGCATTTTTTAGCCAAATCAATGTGCTATAGCCCACTATTTTGGGAGTGGGCTTGGGGTCGAGCGTGCTGTTGGCCAAAAATTGATCGGGACATGCCAGGGAGGTTGGGGATCATCCCATTGTGGTTCGTTTAATTTTTCATGGCCATTTGGGGGGACAAACGGGCAAAACAGCGTGAACGGGACATTTTCGGGCCAAATCGGTGTGCTATTGCCTACAGTTTTGGGGGTGGACTCAGTACAGGCGTTCTATGGTGAAAAATCAATTGGGGCATGCCAGAGAGGTTAGGGAGGGATCATTCCAATGTGGTCCGTTTAATTTTTCGTGGCCATTTGGGTGGACAAATGGGTAAAATGGCATGAACGGGGCATTTTCGATCAAAATCACTATGCTATAGCCCACTGTTTTGGAGTGGGCCCATGGTCCAAGCATGCTGTGGGCCAAAAACTGATCAGGGTATGCCAGGGAGGTTGGGGATTGTACCAGTGTGGTTCGTTTAAGTTTTTGTGGCCATTTGGGTGGTCAAACATGCAAAATGGTTCAAACAGGGAATTTTTAGGCCAAATCGATGTGCTATAGCCCACGATTTTGGGAGTGGGTCCTGGGTCTCTCGTGCTGTAGGCTAAAAATCAATCGAGGCATGCCAAGAAGGTTAGGTATCATCCCAGTGTTGTTCGTTTAATTTTTCATGGTAATTTGGATGGACAAATGGGCGAAACGGCATGAACAGGGCACTTTTAGGCTAAATCGGTGTACTGTAGCCCACAATTTTGGGAGTGGGTCCAGGGTCCGGGCGTGCTATGGGCCAAAAATTGATTGGGGCATAACAGAGAGGTTGAGGATCATCCCAGTGTGGTCCGTTTAATATTCTATGGCCATTTGGGTGGACAAATGGGTGAAACAGCGTGAAAGAGGAATTTTTAGGCTAAATCGGTTTGCTATAGTCCATGGTTTTGGGGTGGGCCCGGGGTTCGGGCGTGCTGTGATCCAAAAAATAATAAGGGCATGCCAATGAGTTTGGGGATTATCCCAGTGTGATCCGTTTAGTTTTTCGTGGACATTTGGGTGGACAAACGGGTGAAACAAAACGAATGGGGTATGTTCAGGTCATATCGGTGTGCTATAGCCAACGATTTTAGGGGTGGGCCTAGGGTTCGAGCATGCTGTGGGCCGAAAATTAATCGGGGCAGGCCATTAAGGTTGGGGATAGTCCCAGTATGGTTCGTTTAATATTTTGTGGCCATTTGTGTGGACAAACGGGCGAAACGGCACAAATAGGGCTTTTTTTAGGCCAAATCGGTGAGTTATAGCCCACGTTTTTGGGGGTGAGCCTGGGGTTCGGGTGTGGTGTAGGCTAAAAATCAATCGAGATATGCCAGGGAGGTTAGGAATCATCCCAGTATGGTCTGTTTAATTTTTTGTGGCCATTTGGGTGGACAAACGGGCGAAACAGAGCAAATGGGGTATTTTCGATCCAAATCGATATACTATAGCCTACGGTTTCGATTGTGGGATCGGGATCTGGGCGTGCTGTGGGCCAAAACTAGACTGATACATTCCAGGGAGGTTTGAGATATCTAAGTGTAGTTCGATTAAATTTTCGTGGCCATTTTGATGGACAAGTGGGCGAAACGGCATGAACGGGGTATTTTGGGGCTAAATAGTTGTGCTATAGCACACGATTTCGGGGGTT
Organism: Capsicum baccatum var. pendulum; assembly: GCA_030864225.1. Classification (NCBI taxonomy): domain Eukaryota; kingdom Viridiplantae; phylum Streptophyta; class Magnoliopsida; order Solanales; family Solanaceae; genus Capsicum; species Capsicum baccatum. The sequence goes on from CM061555.1 coordinate 42,831,390, forward strand.
GGCCTGGGGCCCAGGCGTACTGTAGGTAGAAAATTGATCGGGGTGTGCCAGGGATATTGGGGATCATCCCAGTGTGGTCCGTTTAGTTTTTCGTGGCTATTTAGGTGGACAAACGGGTGAAACGGCACGAATGGGGCATTTTCAGGCTAAATCGATTTGCTATAGCCCATGGTTTTGGGAGTGGAACTGGGGTTCGGGCATGCTGTGGGCTGAAAATCAACCGAGGCATGCAAACAAGGTTAGGGATCTTTCTAGTGTGATCCGTTTAATTTTTCATGGCTATTTGGCTAGACAACCAGGTGCAACAGCGCGAACAGTGTATTTTGGGCCAAACTGGTGTGCTATAGCCCACAATTTTGGTGGTAGGCCCAGGGTAGGGCGTGCTCTGGGCCAAAAATCAACCGAGGCATGCCAGGGATATTGCGGATCATACCAATGTAGTTTGTTTAATTTTTCATGGCAATTTTGGTGGACAAACAATAAAATCGGTGCGAACGGGGTATTTTTGGGCCAGATCGGTGTGCTATAATCTACGATTTTGGGGGTGGGCTCAGGGTCCGAGTGTTCTGTGGGCTAAAATTTGATCGGGGCATGCCAGGGAGGTTGAAAATCATCCAAGTGTGGTCCGTTTAATTTTTCGTGGTCATTTGGGTTGATAAACAGGCAAACCAGCGCGAACGAGAAATTTTCTGGCCAAATCGGTATGCTATAGCCTACGATTTTAGGGCTAGGCCTGAGGTCTGGGCATTTTGTGGGTCAAAAATTGATCGGGGCATGCCAGGGAGGTTGGGAATCATCCCGGTGTGGTTAGTTTAATTTTTCGTGCCCATTTGGGTGGACAAAAGGGCGAAACGGCGCGAACAGTGCATTTTTGGACCAATTCGGTGTCCTATAGCCCACGGTTTTGAGGGTGGGACCAGTCTCTGGGCATGAAAGATCTATTTTCAAGATAATTTGTTGTGCTATAGTCCACGGTTTTGGGGGTGGGCCCAGGATTCGGGCGTGCGGTAGGCCAAACATTCACCGGGGCGTGCCAGGGATGTTGGGAATCATCTAAGTGTGGTCCATTTAATTTTTTGTGGCCATTTAGGTGGACAAATGGGCAAAACAACGTGAATGGGGCATTTTTGAGCCAAATCGGTGTGCTATAGCCCACGGTTTTGGGGGTGGAGCCGAGGTCCGGGCATGCTGTGCATCAAAAATCAATGGGGATATGCTAGGGAGGTTGGGGTTCGTCCCAGTATAGTCCGTTTAATTTTTTGTGGCCATTTGGGTGGACACACTGGCGAAATGGTGCGAATAGGGCATTTTTGGGGCAAATTGGTATGCTATAGTCCACGGTTTTGGGGGTATGCCAGGGGTCCGAGCATGCTGTGGGCCAAAACTGATTGGGGCATGCCAAGGAGGTTGGGGATCGTCCCAGTGTGGTCTGTTTTATTTTTCGTGGCCATTTGAGAGGACAAACGACCAAAATAATTCAAACGACGTATTTTTAGGGCAAATTGATGTCCTATAGCCCACGGTTTTAGGGTGGGCCCGGGGTCCAGGTGTGCTGTGGGCCAAAAATCGATCGGAATATGCCAGGGAGGTTGGGGATCATCCCAGTGCAGTCCGTTTAATTTTTTTTGGACATTTTAGTGGACAGACGATGAAACAGCGCAAATGGGGCATTTTTTGGCCAAATTGGTGTGCTATATCATACGATTTTTGGTGTAGGCCCAGGGTCCGAGCGTGTTGTAGGCTAAAAATCAACCGGGGTGTGCCATTGTGGTTGGGGATCATCCCAGTGTGGTCCGTTTAATTTTTCGTGGCCATTTGGTTGGATAAATGAGTGAAACACGATGAACGGGGCATTTTCGGGCCAAATTCGTGTGTTAATTCCAATGATTTTGGGGGTGGGCCCAGGTTCCGGGCGTGCTATGGGCTCAAAATTGATCGAGCGTGCCAGGGGGTTGAGAATCATCCCAGTGTGATCCGTTTAATTTTTCGTGGTCATTTGGGAGAACAAATAGGCAAAACGGCACAAATGGGGCATTTTCGGGCCAAATCGGTGTCCTATAGCCCACGATTTCTAGGGTGGGGGTGAGGTTGGGTGTGTTGTGGCCCAAAATCGATCGAGGCATGCTATGAAGGATAAGGGTCGTACCAGTATGGTCCGTTTTATTTTTCATGACCATCTGAGTAGACAAACCAGTGAAACGACACAAATGGGGCATTTTAAGATTTTGGCGGGGTTTGAGCGTGCTATATGGAAAAAAATGACCGAGGCATGCCAGGGAGTTTGGGGATCATCCCAGTGTGGTCTGTTTAATTTTTCGTGGACATTTGAGTTGAGAAATGGGAAAAATGGTGCAAATATGGCATTTTTATGCCAAATCGATGTGCTATAGCCCACGGCTTTTGGGGTGAGCTCAGGGACCGATCGCGCTGTGGGTAAAAAATTAATCGGGGCATGCTAGGGAGGTTGGGTATCATCCCAGTATGGTCCGTTTAATTTTTTGTGGGTATTTGAGTGGATAAACGGGCAAAACGGTGCTAACTGGGCATTTTGGGGTCAAATCGATATGCTATAGCCAACAATTTTGGATGTGGGCCCGAGGTTCGGGTATGCTGTAGGTCAAAAATAAACTAAGTCAGGCCAGGGAGGCTCAAAATTGCTCCAATGTGGTCCGTTTAATATTTCGTGTCCATTTGGGTGGACAAACAGGCTAAATGGCATAAATAGGGCATTTTTAGGTCTAATCGGTGTGCTATAACCCACGGTTTCGGGGGTGGGACGGGGATTCGGGCATGGTATAGGCCAAAAATCGATCGGAGCGTGCCAGGGAGGTTACGGATCATCTCAGTATAGTCCGTTTAATTTTTAGTGGCCATTTGGGTGGACAAACGGGCGAAACCCCACAAACGGGGCATTTTCTAGTCAAATCGATGTGCTATAGCCCACAGTTTTGGGGCTGGGCCTAGGGTCCGGGCGTGCTATTGGCCAAAAATGACCGGGGCGTGACTGGGAGATTGGGGATTGTCCAAGTGTGGTTCGTTTAATTTTTTATGGCCATTTGGGTGGATAAAAGGGCAAAACTGTGCAAATGGGGCATTTTCGAGAAAAATCAATGTGCTATAGCCCACGGTTTTGGGAGTGGGCCTGGGGTCCGGGCATGCTGTGAGCTGAAAATTGATCGAGGCGTGCCAGGGAGGTTGGGGATCATCCCAGTATGGCTTGTTTAATTTTTAGTGGCCATTTAGGTAGATAAACAGGCAAAACGGTGTGAACGGTTTATTTTTGGGCCAAATCGGTGTGCTATAGCCCACGGTTTTAGGGGTGAGCCTATGGTTCGGGTGTTCTGTGGGCTGAAAATTGATTGAGGCATGCCAGGGTGGTTGGGGATCATCCCAGTGTGGTTCGTTTATTTTTTCATTGCCATTAGAGTGGACATACGAGAAAAAAGATGTGAATGGGGCAATTTTGGGCCAAATCGGTGTGCTATAGCCCACGGTTTTAGGGGTGGGCTTAGGCCCGGTCGTGCTGTGGGTCAAAAATCGATCGGGGCATGCCAGGGAGGTTGAGGATTATCCCAGTGTGATTGTTTTAATTTTTCATGGCCATTTGGTTGGACAAACGGGCAAAACAACGTGAACGGGGCATTTTCTGGCTAAATCAGTGTGCTATATAGACACGGTTTCAGGGGTGGGCTCGAGGTCTGGGCGTACTGTGGGTCTAAAATCAATCGAGGCATGCCAGGGAGGTTTGGGATCATCTCAGTATGGTTATTTTAATTTTTTGTGGCCATTTGTATATAGAAACGGGTGAAACGGCATGAATGGTTTATTTTTGGGCCAAATCGGTGTCCTATAGCCTACGATTTTGGGGGAGGGCCTTGGGTCCAGGCGTGATGTAGGCCAAAAATTGGCTAGGGCTTGCCAAGGAGGTTGGGGATCATCCAAGTATGGTCCGTTTAATTTTTTCTGGCCATTTGGGTGGACAAACGGGCGAAATAGCTCGAATGGAGCATTTTCGAGCCAAATCGGTGTGCTATAGCCCACGGTTTTAGGGATGGGCCGGGGGTCCAGGCGTGCTGTTTGTGAGAAATTGACCGGGGCATGCCATGGAGGTTGGGGATCATCGCAGTGTGGTCCGTTTAATTTTTTGTGGATATTTGGGTGGACAAACGGGTGAAACGGCGCGAACGTGGCATTTTTGGACCAAATTGGTGTACCATAGCCTATTCTTTTGAGGGTGGGCCAAGGGTCCGAGCATGCTATTGGTCGAAAATTGACTGGGGCATGCCAAGGAGGTAGGAGATCATCTCAGTGTGGTTCATTTTATTTTTCATGGCCATTTAGGTGGACAAACGGGCGAAATAGCGTGAACGAGGAATTTTAGATCCAAATTGGTGTGCTATAGCCTACGATTTTGGGGGTGGACCCGAGGTTCAGGTCTTCTGTGGGCCAAAAATCAATTGAGCTAGGATAGGGAGGTTGGAGATTGACCCAGTGTGGTCCGTTTAATATTTCGTGGCCATTTGGATGGACAAACGGGCGAAACGGCGTAAACTGGGCATTTTTTGGCTAAATCGGTGTGCTATAGCCCACGGTTTATGGAGTGGGCCCGAGGTTCGAGCGTGATGTAGGGCATACCAAAAAGGTTGGGCATTGTCCCATTGTGGTTCGTTTAATTTTTTGTGGCCATTTGGGTGATAAAATAGGCAAAACGGAGCGACGGGGAATTTTTAGGCCAAATCGGTATGCTATAGCTCACGGTTTCAAGGTCTGGGGTCATGGTGTGCTGTGGGCCAAAAATAGACCAGGGCATGCCAGGGAGGTTGGGGATTGTCCCAGTGTGGTCCGATTAATTTTTCGTGGCCATTTGGGTGGACAATCGGACAAAGCGGCGTGAACTGGGCATTTTTAGGCTAAATCGGTGTGCTATAGCCCACGGTTTTAGGGGTGGGCCCGGGTTTCGGGCGTACTGTAAGCCAAAAATTAATCGAGGTATGCCAGGGAGATTGGGGATCATCCTAGTATAGTCCGTTTAATTTTTGGTGGCCATTTGGGTGGGGAAACGGGTAAAACGATGCGAACGGGGACTTTTCGAGCCAAATCGATATGCTATATCCCACAGTTTTAAGAGTGGGCCCGGGTTTCGGGCATGCTGTAAGCTGAAAATCGACCAAGGCATGCCAGAGAGGTTTAGGATCATCCCAGTGTGGTCCATTTAATTTTTTGTGGCCGTTTGAGTGGACAAACAGGAAAAAACCTGCAAACGGTGCATTTTTTGGCAAAATAGAAGTGCTATAGCCTACGGATTTGGGGGTGGGCCGAGGGTCCAGGTGTGCTGTGGTCCAAAAATCGATCGGGGCTTGCCAGGAAGGTTGGGGATCGTCCTAGTGTGGTCCTTTTAATTTTTTGTGGCCATTTGGGTGTACAAACGGGCTAAAGGACGCAAAAAGGGCATTTTCGAGCCAAATTGGTTTAGAATTGCTAACGGTTTCATGGGTGGACCCGGGGTTCGGGTGTGCTGTGGGCTAAAATCAACCTGGACGTGCAAGGGAGGCTAGGGATCCTCCTAGTGTGGTCCGTTTAATTTTTTGTGGCCATTTGGGTGGACAAACGGGCAAAATCGCACAAACGGGGTATTTTTGAGCCAAATTGGTGTGCTATAGCCCACAATTTTGGGGTTGGGCCCGGGGTCCGAGTGTGCTATGGGCTGAAAATTGATTGGGGCATGGCAGAAAGGTTGGAGATCATCCCAGTGTGGTTCGTTTAATTTTTCATGGCCATTTGGGTGGACAAACGGGCAAAACAATGTGAACGGGGCATATTCGAGCTAAATCAGTGTGCTATAGCCAAGGATTTTGGGGGTGGACCCAGGGTCCAGGCATGCTATGGGATGAAAATCGGCCAAGGCACACTAGGGAGGTTAGGGATCATCCCAGTGTGGTCCGTTTATTTTTTTCGTTGTAATTTGGGTGGGAAAATGGGCGAAATGGCGCGAACGGGGCATTTTCTGGCCAAATAGGTGTTCTATAGCCCACGGATTTGGGGGTGGGCCCGAGGTCTGGGCGCTATGTGGGCTGAAAATCGATTGGGGCATGCCAGGGAGTTTGGGATCAACCCAGTGTAGTTCGTTTCATTTTTTGTCGCCATTTGGGTGGACAAACAGATGAAACAGCATTAACGAGGCATTTTCGGGCCAAATCAATGTGCTATAGCCCACGATTTCATGGGTGGGATCGGGGTCCAGGCGTGCTGTAGGCCAAAAATCAATCCGGGCATTCCAGGGAGGTTGGGGATCATCCCAGTGTGTTCCATTTAATTTTTTATGGCCATTTGGGTGGACAAACAGGCGAAACAGCACGAGCGGGGCATTTTTCGGGCAAAATTGGTGTGCTATAGCCCACGGTTTTGGAAGTGGGCCCAGGGTCCGGGCATGCTGTAGGCTTAAAATCAACTGAAGCATGCCAGGGAAGTTGGGTATCATCCTAGTGTGGTCAGTTTAATTTTTCGTGGCCATTTGGGTGGACAAACGTGCGAAATGGTGCGAATGGGGCATTTTCAGGCTAAATCGGTGCGCTATTGTCCATGTTTTTGGGGGTGGAACCGGGGTCTAGGGTGTGCCAGGGAGGTTAGGGATCATCCCAGTGTGGTCCATTTAATTTTTTGTGGTTATTTGTGAGGACAAATCGGCGAAACGACATGAATAGGGCATTTTTGGGCCAAATTGATTTGCTATAGCCAATGGTTTTGGGGGTGGGCCTGGGATCCGGGTGTGCTATGGACCAAAAATCGATCGGGGTATGCCAGGAAGATTAGGGATCATCCCAGTGTGGTCCGTTTAATTTTTTATGGCCATTTGGGTTGACAAACTGGCGAAACAGTGCGAACATGGCATTTTCAAGCAAAATTGGTGTGCTATAGCCCACAATTTCGAGGGAGGTCTCGGGTTTTGGGCGTGCTGTGGGACGAAAATCGACCGATATGGGATCGGGAGGTTGGGAATCCTCCCAGTGTGATCCATTTAATTTTTTTTGGCCATTTCGATGGACAAACAGGTGAAACGGCAAGAACGGGGTATTTTTTGGCCAAATCAGTGTGCTATAACCCATGGTTTCGGTGGTGGGCCTTGGGTCCGGGCGTACTATAGCCCGATAATATACTGGGGTATTCCAGGGAGTTTGGGATCATCCCAATGTGGTCCGTTTAATTTTTTGTGGCTATTTGGGAGGACAAATGGGCTAAATGGAGCGAATGAGGCATTTTTGGGCCAAATCGGTGGGCTATAGCCCACGGTTTTAGGGGTGGTCCCGGGGTCCGGGCGTGATGTGGGTTGAAAATTGACAGCGGCGTGCCAAAGAAGCTGGGGATCATCCCAGTATGGTCTGTCTAATTTTTCGTGATCATTTGGGTGGATAAACGCGCAAAACAATGCGAACGGGATATTTTTGAGCCAAATCAGTGTGCTATAGCCCACATTTTAGGGGTTGGCCTGGGGTCCGAGTGAGCTGTGAGCAAAAAATCGAGTGGGGCATGTCAGGGAGGTAGTGGATCATCCCAGTATAGTTTGTTAATCAGTGTGTTATAGCCCACGATTTTGGGGGTTGGCTCGGGGTTAGGGTGTGCTATGGGCCAAAAATCGACCGGGGTGTGCCATGGAGGTTGGGGATCATCCCTGTGTATTCCGTTTAATTTTTTGTGGCCATTTGGGTGGACAAACAGGCGAAACAGCATGAACGGGGCATTTTTGGGCCAAATTGGTGTGTTAAAGCCCATGGTTTTGGGGGTGGGCCAGGGGTTTGGGCGCGCTATAGGCCAAAAATCGACTGGGGTATCCCAGGGAGTTTGGAGATTGTCCCAATATGGTCCATTTAATTCTTAGTGGCCATTTGGGTGGACAAACGGGCGAAATGGCGCAAACGGGGCGTTTTTAGGTCAAATAGCTGGGTTATAGCCCACAGTTTAGTGGGTGGCCTCAGGTTCCGATCGTGTTGTGGGTTGAAAATAGACCGAGGTATTTCAGGGAGGTTGGGATCGTCCCAGTGTGGTCCGTTTAATTTTTTGTGGCCACTTGGATGGACAAACGAGTGAAACGCCGCAAATGGGGCATTTTTCGGTCAAATCGATGAGCTATAGCCCATGATTTCGAGGGTGGGCCCGGGTTCCGGGCGTGCCATGGGCCTAAAGTCGATCGAGGCATGCCATAGAGGTTGGGGATCGACCCAGTGTGGTTCGTTTAATTTTTCGTGGCCATTTGGATGGTCAAGCAGGCTAAACAGCAAAATGGGGCATTTCGAGCAAAATTGGTGTGCAAAATCGAGGTCGGGGTCCGAGCATGCTGTGGATCAAAAATCGATAGAGGTGTGCCAAGGAGGTTGGGGATCATCTCAGTATGGTCGGTTTAATTTTTCGTGGCCATTTGGATGGATAAATGAGTGAAACGGCGCGAACAGGGCATTTTTACGCCAAATCGGTGTGTTATAGCCCACGGTTTTGGGGGTGAGCCTGGGGACATGGCGTGCTATGGGCTGAAAATGGACCAGGGCATGCTATGGGTCGAAAATGGACCAAGGCGATCCAGGGAGGTTGAGGATCGTTCTAGTGTGGTCCGTTTAATTTTTTTGGCAATTTAGGTGGACAAACGAGCGAAACAGTGTGAATGGGGCGTTATCGGGATAAATTGGTGTGTTATAGCCCACAGTTTTAGGTGTGGGCCCGGGGTCTGGGTGTGCTGTGGGACAAAAATTGATCGGGTCATGCCAGGGAGGTTGGGGATCATTCTAGTGTGGTCCGTTTAATTTTTCGTGGCCATTTGGGTGGACAAACAAGCAAAACGACACGAGCAGAGCAATTTCGAGCCAACTCAGTGAGCTATAGCCCATGGTTTTGGGTGTGGGCTCGGGGTTCGAGCATGCTGTGGGCCGAAAATCGATCGGGGCATACCAGGGAGGTTGGGGATCATCCCAGTGTGGTCCGTTTAATTTTTTGTGGCCATTTGGGTGGACAAATGGGCAAAACGACGCGAACGGGGCATTTTCGGGCCAAATTGGTGTGCTATAGCCCACAGTTTTGGTGGTGGGCCCAGGTTTCGATCATGCTGTGGGCTAAAAATCGACCGAGGCATGCCAGAGAGGTTGGGGATCATCCTAGTGTGGTCCATTTAATTTTTTTGGCCATTTGGATGGACAAACGGGCAAAACAGCGCAAACGAGGCATTTTCGGGCTAAATCGATGTGCTATAGCCCATGGTTTTGGGGGTGGTCCTGGGGTCCGATCGTGCTTTGGGTCAAAAATCGACCGGTGCATGCCAGGGAGGTTGGGGATCATCCCAGTGTGGTCCTTTTAATTTTTTGTAGCCATTTAGGAGGACTATTATGCGAAACGACGCAAATGGGATATTTTTGGGCCATATCGGTGCCCTATAGCCCACGGTTTTGGGGGTAGGTGATACGAAACAAACAAGGGAACACGAAATCACACCCCAAAATAGTCCACAATTCATAACAAATTATGGACCAAATTGGGACCTCTCTCGGATTCACTATGTAGAACAAGAAAGAAGATGATACAAGGTGTTAATACACCAAAACAGCTATCCAATAACAAGTTTAGCAACACAACATAAAGCTCCACAATATTATAATAACAACAAGAACAAACGGGTTACATTAACAACACAAGAAGCCGAAACTAAAATAAGATACAAGATAGATAGTTAGACAAGTGTTGATGTAGTCTTAACAACCCAAGAGCATATTCCACTCTTGGACCTTTAACACTTCACACAAAAAAACCCGCATATTCCACTCTTGGACCTTTAACACTTCACACAAAAAAAACCTAACTCTTACAATTGACATAAAAGAGGCGTCCATCACCCAAGCACCAACGTATCAAGCAAAATGCAACACACAAGAGAATCCACCCTTATGTTATGCCCTAGATTCAGTTGTGGACTCTTTCTCTCTAAGAGGAGTGTTCTTTCTTCAACATTTATAAAAACTACCAACTAAAACCCTACAATGTTCAATTTATATTACATCACAAAATAAAAGACTAAAAGACCCTTTAATGAAAAGGGCTCCAAAAACAGCCTATGGAGTGTGCTTGGGATGGTTTTGGGCCTCCTTCACACTTAGACTTGTGCACTCTTTAGGTGGTCTTCAAAATACTCATAAAAGTGTCTATGATACTGATCGTACTCGTATCATCCTCTCTATCTTGAGAGGAATTTGACCACAAATTCATGGATTTACCTCGTACAATTATCCCTCCAAAAGAAACCACCCCAAACACTCTGCAAAACATCAACAAAGTGCACAAAATAGTCCACAAAAAAACAAAGGGAACCCGAGGATATAATGAGAATAAGTCTCGGCTAACATCTTCATTTTGAACCTCGACTTCCTCTCCATCTTGAGCCTTGTCTTCAATCTCATCTGAAACAAGTCTTCTACCATCATACAAGCATTGCCGTAGACCTCATATCCTTCATGTTTCTTTCTACTATTCTCTTCTATATGGACATGTCAGGTTTGGTGTAGTGGAGCTTCGGTTGAGAGGCTTGCTTTGGTTAAGTGGGGTTTCGGTTGTGGAGTTTAGATGGGAGAAAATTAGCTTCCAAGTCCTCTTTGTTGGACTTGATCAACTTGCGGGGGAAGTAGTCTATCTTGTTCTTGGTTTTAAGGGCTATTTAGAGCTTGGATTGTGGCATTATGTAGTGGTCTTAGAGGATTGGTCATTGGAAGTAAAGTTTTGGGAGTAAAAGCACGAGAGTTCCTTTGACCCTCCATTCGATCCAACCTCTCACTATAGTTACCACATCCGAGTCAATTTTTTCAACACCCACATTTGCCCTAGCAAGATCTCGGGACAAAGCATCAAGGAGGGACAAAATAGTTTCCATTATGGCCAAAAGTTACCTACAAAATAACAAACAAGTTAGTTGTACCAAAATGGTCCTCACACTCCCTCTCTATTGTTTTGTCTCGCGAATTTTTCACGCTTTGATCTCACAAGTGTCGTAACCTTGCTTGTACTCCATGAGGCACTAAGAGGTATACCAAGTGTTACAATAAGTCAAAATAATAAGACACACAAAGGAACATATACACGAAGAACGGTTTCAAAACTAACTTACATTCTAGTACTAGCTTGTACGTTGGTAATGGAATCAACAAACAAAAACTAAAGAAATAACAAAATGAAACTAAGAAATCTAAAATTTGAGCTTAAAAATTATCAGTGAACAGTAAAAATGTGATGACATGGCAACCCTCAATTGGTCATGGTTTTATCAAGTTTTATTGTTCAAGTTTCAAGTCTTGACCAATTTTTTATCTGGATTGGTGGAATTGTTGAAGGAGGGAAAGAATAAGTCTTGGAACTCTTTTTCAACTCAAGTTTCAAGACTTGGACTTTTGTAGTATTTTCCCTTAAAACAAGGCCCTCAAAACATGGAAGTTGGTTGGAAAAGGGTTGTAAGTCTTTGAGTGGTTGGAAGTGGTGGTAAAAGTCTTTGATGACTAACAAATACTACACCTCCTTCCTTCACCCTCTTAGATCTAAAATCCACTTTTTTTTTTCAATAAAAGATGAAGATTGGTGAAGAACACCAAGAATACCAAGAACACAAACTTTTGAACTTGGAGTCTAAGGTTTAAGTTGGTCTCACACTTCAATCAACACTTTGTCAAGTTCCACCTTTCAACAACTTCAACAAGAAGTTCTTAAGCCTCCAATTCAGAACAATAACACAAGGCCAAGCTGAATAACTCAACAACAACACCAACAACTTTCAACAATAAGGATCAACACATGGCCACTTCAAGTTCACAACAACAATGTCAATATTATAAGCTCAACCTTTAGATCTAGACACTTTTAGTATTGGTGAGAAAGAACCAACACTAGAAACACACTAGACAAATAAAAGAACTACAAGATCTAGTCAAGAAAAATAAGAAAATCTCATCCAAGACAACAACACAACACAATTTTTGGCCAAGAACACAAAAATGGACAGATTGCTATTTTCTGGAATTTTTAAGTTTTTATATAAAAAAAATCGACTAATCAAACCCAAGATTGGCTTTGTGGGAACAAAAACCAGCCTTGCTTTGATACAAAACGATACGTAACAAACAAAGAAACACGAAATCACACCCCAAAACACTCCACAAATCATAACAAATCGTGGACCAAATGGGGACCTCTCTCGGATTCACTATCTAGAACAAGAAAGAAGAGGATACAAGGTGTTAATACACCAAAACAGCCAGCCAACAACAAGTTTAGCAACACAAGATGAAGCTCCACAATATTACAATAGCAACAAGAACAAACGGATTACATTAACAACACAAGAAGCCAAAACTAAAACAAGATACAAGATAGATAGTTAGACAAGTGTTGATGTAGTCTTAACAACCCAAGTGCATATTCCACTCTTGGACCTTTAACACTTCACATAACAAACACCTAACTCTTACAATTGACACAAAAGAGGCATCCACCAACCACCACCCAAGCACTAATGTATCAAGCAAAATGCAACAAACAAGAGAATTCACCCTTATGTTATGCCCTAATTTCAGTTATGGACTCTCTCTCTAAGAGGAGTGTTCTTTCTTCAACATTCATAGAAACTACCAACAAAAACCCTACAATGTTCAATTTATATTACATTACAAAATAAAATACAAAAGACTAAAAGACTCGTTAATGAAAAGGGCTCTAAAAATAGCCCATGGAGTGTGCCTGGGACGGTTTTACGCCTCCTTTACACTTAGACTTCTGTACTCTTTAAGTGGTCTTCAAAATAGACAAAAATTTTCCATGATCGTGATTCTACTTGTATCAGAGGGCTCAGGGTCTGGGCATGTTGTGGGCTAAAAATCAATCAGGGCTTGCCAGGGAGGTTAGGGATCGTCCCAGTATGGTCCGTTTAATATTTCATGGCCATTTGGGTGGATAAATAGGCAAAACGAATCAAACAAGAAATTTTCAGGCCAAATTGGTGTGTTATATCCCATGGTTTCAGAGGTGGGCCTGAGCTCCGGGCGTACTGGAGGCCCAAAATCAACCGGGGTGTGACAGGTAGGTTGGGGATCATTACTGTGTGTTCCGTCTAATTTTTCATGTTTGGATGGACAAACGGGCAAAACGACGTGAATGGAGCATTTTCGGGCCATATTGATATGCTATAGCCCACGATTTTGGGAGTGGGCACAGGGTCCGGGCGTGATTCAGGCCAAAAATTAATCGGGGCATGCCAGGGAGGTTAGGGATCATCCCAGTATGGTTCGTTTAATTTTTTGTAGCCATTTGGGTGGACAAACAGAGGAAACGGCATGAATGTGACATTTTTGGGCTAAATTGGTGTGCTATAGCGTACAATTTCATGGGTAAACCCAGGGTTTGAGCGTGTTATGGGTTGAAAATTGACCGGGGCATGCCATGGAGGTTGGGGATCATACCAGTGCGGTCTGTTTAATTTTTCATGGCCATTTAGATGAACAAACAAAAAAAACGGCACGAACAGAGCATTTTAAGGTAAAATTGGTATGCTATAGCCCACGGTTTCAAGGGTGGGCCTAGGGCCAAGGCGTGCTGTGGGCTGAAAATTGATCGAGGCAGGCCAGAGAGGTTGAGGATTGTCCCAGTGTGATCCGTTTAATTTTTCATGGCCATTTGGGTGAACAAACGGGTGAAACGGTCGAACGAGGGATTTTTGGGTCAAATAAGTGTGTTATAGCCCACGGTTTTAGGGGTGGACCTGGGGCCTGGGCGTGTTATGGGATGCAAATCGATCGAGGAATGCCAGGGAGGTTGGGGATCATCCTAGCATAGTTTATTTAATTTCTTGTGGCCATTTGGTTAGAAAACAGGCAAAACTACTTGAATAGGGCATTTTCAAGCCAAATCGGTTTGCTATAACATACGATTTCAGGGTGGGCTCAGGGTACGGGCGGGCTGTGGGACGAAAATCGACCAGGGCATGCTAAGGAGGTTATACATTATCCCAGTATGGTCCATTTAATTTTTGTGGCCCTTTGGGTTGACAAACAGGCAAAACGATGCAAATGGGCTATTTTAGAGCTAACTCGGTGTATTATAGCCCACGGTTTTAGGGGTGGGCCCAGGGTTCAGCCATGCTGCCGGCCGAAAATCAACGGAGACATGACAAAGAGGTTGGGGATCATCTCAGTGTGGTCTGTTTAATTTTTCGTGTTTAGGTGGACAAATGGGTGAAACGACATAAATGGGGCATGTTTGGTCCAAATCGGTGTGCTATAGCCCACGATTTTGAGGGTGGACACGGGGACAAGGTGTGCTACAGGCTAAAAATCGAATTGGGTATGCCATGGAGGTTGGGGATCATCTCAGTGTGGTCTGCTTAATTTTTTATGGCCATTTGGGTGGACAAACGACGCAAACGGGGTGCTATAGCCCACAATAATCGGGGTAAGCCCGAGGTCCGAGATTGCTATGGGTCAAAAATCAATTGAGGCATGCCATAGAGGTTGGGGATCATCCCAGTATGATCTGTTTAATTTTTGGTGGCCATTTGGGTGGACAACGAGCAAAACGACACGAATAGGGAATTTTTGGGCTAAATCGGTGTGCCATAGCTTATGGTTTGGGGGTGGGCCAGGGATCAGGCCGTGTTGTAGGCCAAAAATCGACCAGGGCATGCCAGGGATGTTGGATCATCCCAATATGGTCCGTTTGTTTTTTCGTGGACATTTGGGTAGATAAACGGGTAAAACAGAGCAAATGAGGCATTTTTGGGCCAAATCTATGTCCTATAAAACACGATTTCAGGGGTAAGCCCAGGGTTCGAGCGTGCATTAGGCCAAAAATAGATCGGGGCTTGCCAGGGAGGTGGGAGATCATCCCAGTATGGTACGTTTAATTTTTTGTGCATATTTGGGTGGACAAACGAGCAAAACAGCGCGAACGGAGAATTTTTGGGCTAAATTGGTGCGCTATAGCCCACAGTTTTGGGGTGGGCCCGAGATCTAGGCGTGTTATTGGATAAAAATCGACCGGGGCATGCCAGGGAGGTTAGTGATCATCCCAGTATAGTCCGTTTAATTTTTCATGGCCATTTAGGCGGACAAACGGTCAAAACAGTGCGAACGGGGCATTTTTAGGCAAAATCGATGTGCTATAGCCCACGATTTCGGGGGTGGGCCTGGGGTCCAGGCGTGCTGTTGGCCAAAAATCAATCGTGGCATGTCAGCGAGGTTGGGGATCATCCCACTGTGATCTAATTAATTTTTGTTGGCTATTTGGGTGGACTAACGGGCAAAAGGGCACGAGCAGAGCATTTTCGAGCTAAATGAGTGTGCAATAGCCCACGGTTTCGAGGGTGGGCCTGGGGTCCAGGCATAATATAAGCTAAAAATCGACTGGGGCATGCTAATAAGGTTGGGGATCATCCCAGTGTGGTCCGTTTAATCTTTCATGGCTATTTGGATGAACAAATGGGCAAAACGGTACGAACAGGCCATTTTGGGGCTAATTCGATGTGCTATAACCCACGGTTTCAGGGGTGGGCCAGGGGTCCAGGAGTGTTGTGGGCCGACAATCGATCGGGGCATACCAGGGAGGTTGGGGATCATCCTAGTATAGTCCGTTTAATTTTTCGTGGCCATTTGGGTGGTCAAACGGGCAAAATAGCGCAAAGAGGCATTTTTGGGCCAACTCGGTGTCTATAGCCCACATTTTCGGGGGCGGTCTCAGGCATGCTGTGGGCTAAAAATGGATCGGGTCTTGCCAGGGAAGTTGGGGATCGTTCCAGTGTAGTCCGTTTAATTTTTTGTGGACATTTGAGTGGACAAATGGGCGAAACGGTGCGAACGAGGTATTTTTGGATCAAATCAGTGTGTTATTGCCCACAATTTTGGGGTGAGCTTGGGCTCTGGGCGTGCTGTGGGCCAAAAAACAACCGAGACGTGCCAGGGAGGTAGAGGATCGTCCCTATGTGGTTCATTTAATTCTTTGTGTTTGGGAGGGCAAACGGGGAAAATGGCATGGACGGGGCATTTTCGGGCGAAATCGGTGTGCTTTAGCCCATGGTTACGAGGTGGGCCCAGGATCCAGGCGTGCTATGGGTCAAAAATTGATCGGGGCATGCCAGGAAGTTTGGGTATCGTCCCAGTGTGGTTCATTTAATTTTTTGTGGTCATTTGGGTGGACAAATGGGGAAATAGTGCGAACGGAGAATTTTTAGGCCAAATCGGTGTGTTATAGCACCCGATTTTGGGGGTGGGCTTGGGGTTCGGTTGTGCTATGGGCTGAAAATTGATTGGGGCATGCCAGGGGGGTTGAGGATCATCCCATTGTGGTTCGTTTTATTCTTCATTTCCATTGGGGGTGAGCCCGGGGTTCGGGCATGTAGAGGGCCAAAAATCGACTGGGGCATGCCAGGGAGGTTGGAAATCATCCCAGTATGGTCCATTACATTTTTCATGGATATTTCAGTTAACAAACGGATAAAACAGTTCAAACGGGGCATTTTTGGGCCAAATTGGTGTGCTATAGCCCACGATTTTGGGGATGGGCTCGAGGTTCGGGCGTACAATGGGCCAAAAATCAACCGGGGCATACCAGGGATATTGGGGATCATCCCAGTGTGATCCATTTAATTTTTCATGTTTGGGTGGACAAACGGGGGAAACGGGTCAAACGAGACATTTTGGGGCAAATTGGTGTGCTACAGCCCACAGTTTTGGGTGTGGGCCAGTTTTTCAAGCGTGTTGTGGGCCACAAATCGATCGGGGCATACCAAGGAGGTTGGGGATAGTCCTAGTATGGTCCGTTTAATTTTTTGTGGCTATTTGGGTGGAAAAACGGGCAAAACAGCGCGAACCGGGCATTTTTGGGCCAAATTACTTTGCTATAGCCCACGATCTTGGGGTTATGCCCGGGGTCATGGCGTTCTGTGACCCAAAATTAATCGGGGCATGACAGGGAGGTTTGGGATCATCATAGTGTGGTCCGTTTGATTTTTCGTGGCCATTTGGGTTAACAAACGGGCAAAATGGTGCAAACTAGGCATTTTCGAGCCAAATCGATGTCCTATAGCCTACAATTTTGGGGGTAGGCCCGGGGTTCGAACGTGTTGTAGGCTAAAAATTGACCAGGGTATACCAGGGAGGTTGGGATTCATCCCAATGTAGTTTATTTAATTTTTCATGGCTATTTGGGTGGATAAATGATGAAATAGCGCGAACGGGGTATTTTTGGGCCAAATCAGTGTGCTCTAGCAAACGGTTTTGGGGATGGGCCCATGGTCCGGGCGTGCTATGGGACAAAAATCGACCGGACCGGGCCAGGGAGGTTGGGGATCTTCCCAGTATGGTTCGTTTAATTTTTTGTCGCCATTTGGGTGGACAAACGGGCAAAACGCGCATGAACGGGGCATTTTCGGGCCAAATCAATGTGCTCATGCCCACGGTTTTGGGGGTAGGCCCAAGGTCCGGGTGTGGTGTGGGATGAAAATTAATCGAGGCGTGCCAAGGAGGTTGAGAATCGTCCTTGTGTGGTCCGTTTAATTTTTTGTAGCTATTTGGGAGGACAAACGGGCAAAACGTCACAAACGGGGCATTTTCAGGCCAGATCGGTGTCCTATAGACCACTGTTTCAGAGGTGGGCTTGGGGTTTCGGCATGCTGTGGGTTGAAAATCGATAGGGTTATGCCAGGGAGTTTGGGATCATCCCAGTATGGTCCGTTTAATTTATCATGGCCATTTGGGTGGACAAACGGGTAAAATAGTGTGAATAAGGTATTTTTGGGCCAAATTGGTGTCTTATAGCCCACGATTTCGAGTATGGGAACGGGGTCGAGCATGTTGTGGATCAAAAATCTATTGGGGCATGCCAGGGAGGTTGGTGGGATCTTCCCAGTATGGTTCGTTTAATTTTTTGTTGCCATTTGGGATGATAAACGGGTGAAATGCTGCGAATGGGAAATTTTCGGGCCAAATCGGTATGCTATAGCCCACGGATTCGGGGGTGGGCCTTGGGTCCAAGTTTGTTGTGGGCTGAAAATTGATCGGGGCTTGCCAGGGAGGTTGGGAATCGTCCTAGTGTGGTCTATTTAATTTTTATGGCCATTTGCGTGAACAAACGGGAGAAACGGCTCGAAGGGGGCATTTTCGGGCCATATCGGGGTGCTATATCCCATGATTTTGGAGGTGGGTCAAAGGTTCGGGCGTGCTATGGGCCAAAAATCAACTGAGGCATGCCAGGGACGTTGGGAACCATCCCTATGTTGTCCGTTTAATTTTTCGTGGCCATTTGGGTGGACAAATGGGCAAAACAGAGTGAATAGGGTATTTTTGGGCCAAATTGGTGTGTAATAGGCCACGATTTTGGTGGTGGGCCCGGGGTTTGGGTGTGCTGTGGGTCAAAAATTAATCGGGCATGCCAGGGAGATTCAGGATCATTCTAGTGTGGTCCGTTTAATTTTTTGTGGCCATTTGTGCGGACAAACAGGCGAAACGATGCGAACAGGGCATTCTCTGGCCAAATCAGTGTGCTATATCCCATGATTTTGGGGATGGGCCTGGGGTCCGGGCGTGCTGTGGGCAAAAAATTGGTCGGGGCATGACAGAGAGGTTGGGGATTGTCCTTGTGTGATCCGTTTAATTTTTTATGACCATTTGGGTGCACGAATGGGTGAAACGGAGTGAATACGACATTTTTAGGCCAAATCGGTATTCTATAAAACTCAATTTTGGGGATGCGCTCGGGGTTCGGGTGTGCTGTGGGCTGAAAATAAATCGGTGCGTGCCATGGAGGTTGGGGATCGTCCCAGTGTGGTCCGTTTAATTTTCCGTGGCCATTTGGGTGGACAAACGAGCAAAACAGCACAAACTAGGTATTTACGAGTTAAGTCAGTGTGCTATAGCCTACAGTTTTGGGGGTGGGTCGGGGGTTCAGGTATGCTGTGGGCCAAAAATTGACCGGGGCATGCCAGGGAGGTTGGGGATCATTCCAGTGTGGTTTGTTTAATTTTTTGTGGCCACTGGGTGGACAAAGGGGCAAAACAGCACAAACGAGGCATTTTCAGGCCAATTCGATTTTCTATAGCCCACGATTTTGGGGGTAGACCAAGGGTCCGGGTGTGCTGTGGGAAAACAATTGATCGGGGTATGCCAGAGAGTTTGGAGATCACCCTAGTATGGTCCGTTTAATTTTTCGTGGCCATTTTGAAGGACAAACGGGCGAATCTACGCGAATATGGCATTTTTGGGCCAAATCGAGGTACTATAGCCCATGATTTTATTGGTGGGCTCGGGGTCAGGCGTGCTGTGGGCTGAAAATCGATTGGGGCATGCTAGGGAGGTCTGAGATCATCCTAGTGTGGTTCGTTTAATTTTCATGGCCATTTGGATGGACAAATGGGCGAAATAGCGCAAACAGGGCATTTCCAGGCCAAATCAGTGTGCTACGGCCTACGATTTCAGGGGTGTGTCCGGGGTTCGATCTTACTGTGGGATTAAAATTGATAGAGGCATGCCAAGGAGGTTTGAGATCATCCCATTGTGGTCTATTCAATTTTTCGTGGCCATATGGGTGGACAAATAGGAAAAACGACATGAACGAAGCATTTTTGGGCCAAATCGGAGTGCTATAGCCCATGATTTTAGGGGTAGCCCCGAGGTTCCAGAATGTTTTGGGAAACAACTGATCAGGGTGTTCCAGGGAGGTTTGGATCATCCCAATGTGGTACATTTAATTTTTCATGGCCATTTGGATGGACAAATGGGCGAAATGGCGCCAACAAGGCATTTTTAGGCCAAATCGATGTGCAATAGCCCACGGTTTTTGGGGGTGGGCCCAGTTCCGGGCATGTTGTGGGCCGAGAATAATCTGAGACATGCCAAGGTAGTTGGGAATCATCCCAGTATGGTCCATTTAATTTTTGGTGGCCATTTAGGTGGACAAACGAGCGAAATGGCATGAAAGAGGCATTTTTGGGCAAAATTGGTATGCTATAGCCCATAGTTTTAGGGGTGTGCCAGGGGTCCAATAATTGACCGGGGCATTCCAGGGAAGTTAGGGATCATCTCAGTGTGGTCCGTTCAATTTTTTATCACCATTTGGGTGGACATATGGGTGAAACGGCACGAACGTGGCTTTTTCTGGCCAAATCGATGTGTTATAGCCCACGGTTTCACGGGTGGGCCCGTGTTCCAAGCGTGCTATGGGCCAAAATTTACAGAGGTATGACAAATAGGTTGGGGCTTATCCCAGTATTGTTTGTTTAATCTTTAGTGGCCATTTGGGTAGTCAACCGGGCGAAACAGCGCAAATAGGGCATTTTTTAGCCAAGTCGGTGTGCTATAGCCACGATTTTGGGGGTGGGACCGGGTTCTAAATTTTTTATGGGCCGAAAATTGATCGAGGATTGCCAGAGAGATTGGGGAACATCCCAGTGTGGAGGACAAACGGGCAAAACGGCACAAACGGGGCTTTTTCAGGCTAAATTGGTGTGTTATAGCCCACGATTTCAGGGGTGTACCCGGCGACTGGCCATACTAGGGGCCGAAAATGTATCGGGGAGTGCTAAGGAGGTTGGGGGATCATCCCAGTGTGGTCTATTTAATTTTTTGCAGCCATTTTGGTGGACAAACAGCGAAACGGCGCGAACGGGGCATTTTCGAGCAAAATTGGTATGCTGTAGCCCATGATTTTAGGGGTGGGCCCAGGGTCCGGGTATGATGTGGACCAAAAATCTATCGGGGCATTACAGAGAGGTTGGGGATCATCCTAGCGTGGTCCGTTTAATTTTTAGTAGCCATTTGGGTGAACAAACAGGTGAAAAGGCGCGAATGGGCATTTTCGGGCCAAATTGATGTGCTATAGCATACGGTTTCAGGGGTGAGCCCGGGGTCCGGACGTGCTGTGAGCCAAAAATTAATCGGTACATGCCTGGGAGGTTGAGGATCATCCTAGTGTGGTCCGTTTAATTTTTTGTGGCTATTTAGGTAAACAAACGGGCGAAACGAGGCGAACAGGGCATTTTCAGGGCAAATCGATATGCTATATCACACGTTTTTGGGGGTAGGCCTGGGTTCCGAGCATGTTGCGGGCCAAAAATTGATCGAGGCATGCCAGGAAGGTTGGAGATCATCCTAGTGTGGTCCGTTTAATTTTTTGTGGCCATTTGGGTGGACAAACGGGCGAAACGGCGCGAACAGGGCATTTTTTAGCCAAATCGATGTGCTATAGCCCACGGTTTCAGGGGTGGGTCCAGGGTCTGGGCATGCTTCAAGCCAAAAATCGATTGAGGCATGTCAGGGAGGTTAAGGATCATCGCAGTATGGTCCATTTAATTTTTTGTGGCCATTAGGGTGGACAAATGGGCGTAACTGCATGAACATCGCATTTTTGGGCCAAATCGGTGTGCTTTAGCTCACAGTATTGGGGTGAGCCCGGGGCACGGGAGTGCTGTGGAGAGAAAATTGATACGGCTATGCCAGGGAGGTTGGGGATCATCCCATTATGGTTTGTTTAATTTTTGTGGCCATTTGAGTGGACAAACGGGCTAAATGGCACAAACAGGGCATTTCCGGGCCAAATTGGATTGCTATAGCCCACGGTTTTAGGGGTGGGCTAGGTGTTCGGACATGCTGTGGGCCAAAAATTGACCGGGGCATGCTAGGAAAGTTGGGGATCGACCCATTAGGGTCCGTTTAATTTTTTGTGGCCATTTGGGTGGAGAAACTGGCGAAACAACGTGAACGGGGCATTTTCGAGCCAAATCGATGTGCTATAGCTCATGCTTTTGGGGGTGGGCACGGGTCAGGGCGTACTGTGGGCTAAAAATCGATCGGGGCATGTCAGGGAGGTTGGGAATCGTTCGAGTGTGGTCCGCTTAAATTTTTGTGGCCATTTGGATAGATAAACGGGCAAAACAGCACAAATGGAATGTTTTAAAGCCAAATTGGTGTGCTATAGCCTACGGTTTTTAGGGTGGCCCTGGGCGTGTTGTGGCCCAAAAATCAAACGGGGCATGCCAGGGAGGTTGGGGATCATTCCAGTATAATTCGTTTAATTTTTTGTGGCCATTTGGGTGGACAAACGGGAAAAACAGCACAAACGGGGCATTTTTGGGCCATTTTATTATGTTATAGCCCACAATTTTGGGGGTGGGATCGGGTTTCGGGCGTGCAGTGGGCCAAAAATCTATCGGAGCATTCCAGGGAGATTGGGGATCGTCCCTGTGTGGTCCATCTTATTTTTTGTGGCCATTTGGGTAAACAAACAGGCAAAACAACTCGAATGGTGCATTTTTAGGCTAAATCAGTGTGTTATAGCCCACGATTTTGGGGATAGGCTGGAGGTCTCAGTATGATATGGGCCAAAACTCAATCGGGGCATCCTAGGGAGGTTGGAGATCATCCCAAGATGGTCTGTTTAAAGTTTGGCCATTTGGGCGGATAAACCAGCAAAATAGTACAAACGAGACATTTTTGGGCCAAATCGGTGTCCTATAGCCCACGATTTTAGGGGTGGACTAAGGTTACAGGCATGCTGTGTGCCGAAAATTGGTCGGGACGTGCCAAGCAAGTTAGGGATCATCCCAGTGTGGTCCGTTTAATATTTTGTGGCCATTTGGGTTGACAAACGGGCGAAACGGTACTACAGGGCATTTTTGGGCCAAATCGGTCTGCTATAGCCTACGAATTTGGGGTTGGGCCCGGGTCCGGGCGTGCTGTCGGCCAAAAATCGACCAGGGTGGGCCAAGGTGGTTGAGGATCGTCCCAGTGTGGTCCATTTAATTTTTCGTGGCCATTTGGGTTAAGAAATGGGTAAAACGATGCGAACGGGGCATTTTTTGGCCAAATCAGTGTGCTATAGCCCACGATTTCGGGTGTAAGCCCAGGGTCCGGGCGTGCTGAGGGCCAAAAATCGACCGGGGCTTTCCATAAAGGTTGGGGATCATCCCAGTGTTTTCCATTTTATTTTTCGTGGCTATTTGGCTGGACAAACTAGCGAAACGGTGCGAATGGGGCATTTTCAGGCTAAATCTGTGTGATATAGCCCACGATTTTATGGGTGGGCCTGCGGTACGGGCATTCTATGGGCCAAAAATAGTTTGGGGCATGCCAGGGAAGTTGGGGATCGTCTCAGTATCATCTGTTTAATTTTTAGTGGCCATTGTGGTGGACAAACAGTTGAAACGGTGCGAATGGGGCATTTTCAAGCAAAATTGGTGTGATATAGACCACGATTTTGGGGGTGGTCCCGGGGTTCGGGCGTGCTGTGGGTCAAAAATTGATCAGGTTGTGCCAGGGAGGTTGGGGATCATCCTATTATGGTCTGTTTAATTTTTCGTGGACAAACGGGTTAAACGACACGAATGGGTTATTTTTTAGCTAAATTGGAGTGCTATAGCCCACGATTGTGGTGGTGGTCCCAGGGTTCGGGTGTGCTGTGGGCTAAAAATTAACCAGGTCATGCCAGGGAGGTTGGGGATCATCCAAGTATGGTCCCTTTAATTTTTGTAGCTATTTAGGTGGACGAATGGGAGAAACGATGCAAACGGTGCATTTTCAGGATAAATCGGTGTGCTATAGCCTATGGTTTTGGAGTTAAACCATGGGTCCTGGCATGATGTAGGCCTAAAATCGACCGAGGCATGCCAGGTAGTTTGGGGATCATCCCAGTGTAGTCCGTTTAATTTTTTATGGCCATTTGGGTGGACAAATGGGTGAAACGGCGCGAACGGGGTATTTTCGAGAAAAATTGATGTGCTACAGCCCATGGTTTCAGGGGTGAGCCCGAGTTTGGGAGTGTTGTGGGCCGAAAATTGACCGAGGCATGTCAAGGAGGTTGGGGATCATCTCAGTGTGGTCCATTTAATTTTTCGTGGCCATTTTGGTTGACAAACGAGCGAAACAGCGTGAACGGGATATTTTCAAGATAAATCGATGTGCTATAGCCCATGATTTTGGGGGTGGACCCGGGGTTCAGGCGTGCTGTGGGCCAAAAAGCGATTGGGGCATGCCAGGGAGGTTAGGGATCATCCCAGTATGGTTCATTTAATTTTTTGTGTTTATTTGGGTGGACAAACGGGCGAAACGGCGCGAACGGGGCATTTTTGGGCTATATTGGTGTGCTATAACCCATGGATTCGGGGGTGGGCCTGGGGTCCGAGCGTGCTGTGGGCCAAAAATTGATCGGGGTGTGCCAAGGAGGTTGAAGATCATCCCAATGTGGTCCGTTTAATTTTTTGTGGCCATTTGGGTGGACAAACAGGCGAAACAACGCAAACGGGCCATTTTTGGGCCATATCGGTGTGTTATAGCCCACGGTTTTGAGGATGGGCTTGGGGTCCCGGCATGATTTGGGCCAAAAATTGATCGAGGCATGCCAGGGAGGTTGGGGATCATCCCAGTGTGGTCCGTTTAATTTTTCATAGCCATGAGAGCTAATTAAAAAAGAGATATAGGGTAGAAAGTAACTTCTTACGAATCTGGCCGATGGAATTATCTTAAAACATATGAAATCTGAATCAAGTGCAAATATGAAAGTGTATCCAGTAATTTAAATTCGTTTATTGTCTCTCTAAAAGAAAAATTATCACCTAGATTGAAAATAGAAAAAGAACAAGAAAGCAGCCTTAAGGGCATAGAGGGTTGAAATGATGTACAGTAAGTCTAGAAAACTTATGCCAACAACAACTGTATTTAAAGAAAGGAATCTAAGCAAAGGCGACAACTTCTGAATTCTAAATTGCATCTCATTCCTTCTTGTTTGTGGTTCCGATTAGGACCACTGTTGTTGACCTGATCAGAACCACGAATGTGATTGAAAAACAAATTGAGTATCATCACTTCCATAAAAATATGGTTATAATTGATTGTGTTTTCTAGCTTTATCATGTTTTCAACATTTCTTGAAGAAGATCAGAGGCTTTCTCTAGTTTGTGAATTTTGATAATTGTCAAGCTTGCTGATTCTGTATTCAAGCTTGTCGTTGCCTTCTTTGAAGTTGGTCAAGAGTTCCTGATCTCTTGTGAGCTCGATCAGGAACACCACATTCAAAGTTATAGCATTGTAGAAGCCCTTCAAAACGCTTTCTTCAGAAGCCTTAAAGGATATATGAAAGGTCGTTGTGTACGTTTTTAGGTCAAAATGTATTGATGCACAGTGAAGATGTGGTCCCAACAGTTGAATAGCTCACTTTTATCGAGCGTTGCTCAACCACCCTTCAAGGGATTTGTTAAATTAATAAGCAAGGAGTTAGTAACTTTTGATCTAAATTGACTCTACCAAGCCTATCAAATGTTACATAACTCGAGGCTCATTACTCTATCAAAACACTTTGCCCGAGTTGGTGGAAAAATCAAACGAGCTCAATATCTCAACCTTTCTTCTTATCTGTCTTTTCCAATTATTTATGACAAGATATCCACCATCCAAAAGTCTACACCATCAACAGAAATGCTTCCCACAGCAAAAGTCTTTATAAGGGATGACTAGTAATCTCTCAAAACCAAGTAATATTAAGAGACTATTAGTCATGCCTTCTAAAAAATTTTGCTCTGGCAAGGATCTCTGTTGATGACAAGATATCCACCATGCGAAAGTATACACCGTCAGTAGAAATGCTTTGCCACAACGAAAGTCTTCAGAAGGCATGACTAGTAATCTCTCAAGATAGTAGAAATGCTTTGCCACAATGAAAGTCTTCAGAAGGCATGACTAGTAATCTCTTATGACAAAAAAATTGTAACTCCTCTATCTTGCACTATTGAGCAACGTACAAAGGCCATAGAAGAACAACATGAGCTAAAAAAAGTGAGAACATAAATAGGGGAGGAATAGAAACGACAAAATGAATGCAGTTTGTCCCAAACAAACTTTGCACGCACCTTATTCCTTCCTTATTTATGTTCTCACTTTTTTTTAGATCATGGTCTTATGTGGCCTTTGTACATTGCTTAAAAGTGCAAGATAGAGGATTTGCAATTTTTCTATCTTGAAAGATTACTAGTCATGCCTTCTGAGGATTTTCGTCGTGGTAAAGTATTTCTGCTGATGGTGTAGACTTTTACATGGCGGATATCTTGTCATTAGTAGAGATTCTTGCCAGAGTGAAAGTCTTTACAAGGCATAACTAATAGTCTCTCAATATCACTTGGTTTTGAGAGATTACTAGTCATCCCTTCTGAAGAATTTTGCTCTGGCAAGCATTTCTACTGACAATGTAGACTTTTGGATTATGGATATCTTGCCATCAATAATTGGAGAAGAGTGATCAGTAGAAAGGATGAGAGATTGATCTAGTTTGATTTGTCCACCAACTCGAGCAAAGTTTTTTTATAGGGTAATAAGCCTCGAATTACGTAACGTTTGATAGGCTTGGTAGAGTCAATTTAGATCAAACGTTACTAACTCCTTGCTTATTAATTTAACAAATCCCTTAAAGGGTGGTTGAGTAACGCTCGATAAAAGTGAGTTATTCAACTATTGGAACCACATCTTCACTGTGCATCAACACATTTTGACCTAAAAACATACACAGCTACCCTCCATGTATACTTTAAGGCTTCTGAAGAAAGTGTTCTAAAGGCCTTCTAAAATGTCATAACTTTGAAGGTGGTGTTCCTGATCAAGATTACAAGAGATCAGCAACTCTTGACTAACTTCGAAGACGGCAACGACAAGTATGAATACCGAATCAGCAAGCTGGAGGCAAGTTTGAAAATTATCAAAATTCACAAACTAGAGCAAGCCTCTGATCTTCTCCAAGAATGTTAAAAGCATGCTAAGTCTAGAAAACACAATCAATTATAACCACATTGCTATGGAAGTGATGATACTCAATTTGCCTTTCAATCACATTTGTGGTTTCGATCAGGTCAACTGCATTGGACCTAATCAGAATCACAAACAAAAAGGCATGGGATGCAATTTAAAATTCAGAAATTTCCATCTTCGCTTAGCTTTCTTACTTTAACTACAGTTTTTATTGGCGGAAGTTTTATAGACTTACTGTACAATATTTTAACCCTTGATTGCCTTAAGGCGACTTTCTTGTTCTTCTTCTATTTTTTATCTAAGTGATAATCCCGACCAGGCTACCTAGTCGCAGCTTCCTAACAAAGTGACCATCTGAACTATTTTTATCTTAAAGAAACAACAGATGAATTTTTCATTACCAGATACACTTTCATATTTGCAATTGATATAGATTTCTCATATTTTAAGATAATTTCATCGGTCATATTCATTAAAAGTTACTTTATACCCTATGTATCCTCTTCAATTAGCTCTCCAATGATATAGTCCTTCATCAACCACTCATTTTTCCTAGAAGTCATTCCTCTACCACACCTTCTAGAATATAATAATCACCCCGAGCAACCCAATTTGGGGTAGGGTAATAACTATATTGGTTTTCTATTCTTGTTAAATGCAGTGCTAGGCTTCGAAGACCTTCTCAGAGTCCAATGCACCCTAAAAATTGTCCAATCGCTATTGAATCTCTTTACAACGACACCAAAACTAGATCCCTTCATAATGATTGACAAATAAACATGAGCAGCAACCGACATTAAATCTTAAAAAGGTATCAGAATCATATTTATGGTCCATCAGCCTTATTAGTTCGGACCTACCAACTTAACTATAAAATTGTAGATATCTTGTTTGAAGGATCTATGACTAATCGGTAAAAACAGCATTCACAAAATCAGTGTACTCTATGTGTGTTTCCACGATAACATTATCAGTAATGCATACCTCCCACATATGAAGTGGTTCCATCTGCATGCAGCTTATTCCTCTAAACCCATTTTTACTACAACCTCTTGTGATGGCCGAGCAAAAGTTGATCAACTTTTAGTTCCTTATATCTACAAAGAAGAGGAAAAAATTAATGTCATAGAAATAACATCACCATCTGTTGTAATAGATGTAGAGTTTATTGTATCAGATGAGGAGTCTGTTGCATCAAATGTGGAGTCTGATGCAATAGATGTGGAGTCTGTTGCAACAGATGTAGAGTCTATTATAATAGATATGGAGTCTGTTACAACAGATGTGGAGTCTGTTGGAATACATCAAACCAACCTTGCTGGTGGTTTGCTTTGTTCCAACAGTTGCTCCATCTATTGCAACATCAACAATAGCATAAACTACAAAGAAATAACAAATAAAAAACATCAACAACAAAGAAAATAATAACATTTGTTCCAACATCATCAACAACAAAGAAGCAACATCCTATGTTCCAACACCATCAACAACATTACACCACAAGTTCCAACAACGCCAACCCCACCAACAACATCAATAACAGCATCAACAACAAAGAAATAAACAAAATACATACAAAAAAATGATACCGCCAAAAGGGCTTTTAACTTCTCCCAACAGATGACTTTTTCTGCATATTGTAATAAAAATTCTCGGTTCATTTATTCAACTATTAAAAGTTTCTTCAAAATTTTTAAATAAATATGATATGGGTAATTAATAATTAAATAAAAAACAGATGTAAATAACTTGCAAAGAAAAAGACGAGAATGAAAGAGCAATAGTGAACCATACCTTAATATCAAAAGGGGATCAAAACAATAATTTTTGTCGAGGAATCTAAGATATGGATCGGTTTGGATCCAAAAGGATCTTTATGAGAAATAGGGAATAAAAAAGAATG
Organism: Capsicum baccatum var. pendulum; assembly: GCA_030864225.1. NCBI lineage: Eukaryota > Viridiplantae > Streptophyta > Magnoliopsida > Solanales > Solanaceae > Capsicum > Capsicum baccatum. The sequence goes on from CM061555.1 coordinate 42,860,073, forward strand.
TGATAACCCTAAAGAGGAGAGAAATAAAAAGATGAGAGACGGATAAAATAAATTTAGGCCTGAAGGAGAGATGGGATAATTCTAATTTCTAGGCTAATTTGGTAAAATAAATCCCTAATTAATATTTTCTTAGTAGGTATGCCAAGTCAATAGGGGCCAACTAATATGAAATGGAGGAAGTATTAGGAGTTTCAATAGTCATTAATAATTTGAGGGACACGAGGAAGAAAATGGGTGACCTAGAAAAGACAAGACAAGACTACTCAATGAGATTTTTGAGTTATCCAAGAAACATTTTTTACCGCCTTTAGTAGTATTACTTTATCTTCTCAGACAGAAGCTTGCTTTAAAATTAAAAGAAAAAAAGATTTTCAAGCAAATATGTCATCTGTTGGAAAAGATATAAATATCTGTTTAAAAAATCCCAACAGCTCAGTCATCTGTGACAATAGATGCAAATGTCCATTTGATAACTAAATTAGATATGTCATCTGTTATAACAGATATCAATATCTGTTTGAAAATTTCCAATAGCTCGGTCATCTGTCACAACAGATACAAATATCTATTTGATAATTAAATCAGATATGTCATCTGTTGTGATAGATATGATTATCTTTTTAAAAATATCCAACAGCTCAGTCGTTTGTTGCAACAGATTTCATTGCTGTTGATTTAGGTGGAACTAGGGATGAATGAATAATCTCACAGGGTGAACAACAACTTTAATTGAGTCTTTGCATTTGCATGGTGTTGGTATTATGTTCTTCTCGACTCGAGTCATCGATCGATCACTCCGAGTTGAAATGAGTTCTCATTAACAATGTTAAGATTAATAGTACCTAAATTGATTTAGGTAGAACTATGTATGAATGAATGAGCACAGAGGTTCAACAACAACTTCAATTGAGTCATTGCATTTGCATAGTATTGGTATTGCGTTCATCCCAACCCGAGCCATCGATCGATCACTCTGAGTTGAAATGAGTTCTCATTAACTTAATTTTAAGATTAATAGTACCTAAATTGATTTAGGTGGAACTAGGGATTAATGAATGAGCTCATAGGGTCAACAACAACTTCAATTGAGTCATTACATTTACATGGTGTTGGTATTGTGTTCATCCCGACTCAAGTCGTTGATCGATCACACTGAGTTGAAATGACTTCTCATTAACTTAATGTTACGATTAATAGTACCTAAATTTATTTAGGTGGAACTAGGGATGAATGAATGAGCTCACAGGGTCAATAACAACTTTAATTGAGTCTTTGCAATTGGTGTTGGTATTGCGTTCATCCCGACCCGAGTCATCGATCGATCACTCTAAGTTGAAATGAGTTTTCATTAACTTAATGTTAAGATTAATAGTATCTAACTTGATTTAGGTGGAACTAGGGATGAATGAATGAGTTCATAGGGTCAACTACAACTTTAATTGAGTCTTTGCAATTGGTGTTGGTATTGCGTTCATCCTGACTAGGGTCGTCGATAGATCACTCTTAGTTGAAATGAGCTCTCATTAACTTACTGTTAATATTAATAGTACCTAAATTGATTTAGGTGGAACTAGGGATGAATGAATGAGCTCACAAAGTCAACAACAACTTCAATTGAGTCCTTGCATTTGTAGGTGTTGGTATTGCGTTCATCCCAACCCGAGTCATCGATAGATCACTCCGAGTTGAAATAAGTTCTCATTAACTTAATATTAAGATTAATAGTACCTAAATTAATTTAGGTAGAACTAAATATGAATGAATGGGCTCAAAGGGTCAACAACAACTTCAATTGAGTCATTGCATTTGCATGGTGTTGGCATTGCGTTCATCTCGACCCGAGTCATCAATTGATCACTCTGAGTTGAAATGAGTTCTGATTAACTTAATATTTTAAAAAATTTATCTTTTGAAATTTTAAAAATTAATTAAGATCCATTCAGACCAAATTAACAATTTCAAAACTTGTCATTTTTTCCAAAATTACAAATCAACTCATACAAATCATCCATTTGTGAGAAAAACTTTTACTCATTTCAAATCTCAAGTTCTTGATCCTCTCTCTCTCTCTCAACAATATAGACAACAACTACTCAACATATTGCTCAACCCTTCAAAACAGATCGATTTTCTTCCTATTTTCGACCACATAGTTGTAATTTTTTACTTTATTCTCACTTGTATCCATCATTTTCTTTGTCTTCGCAGGTAATAGAGTTCGAGAATAATTCTACATTTGTTCTTTATTCTAAAAATTAGGGATTTTTAGTTAATGATGAAAAAGAAGACTTTAAGTTGTATTATCTTCGAGAATGGGTTAACAATTTTATGTTTTGATGCTAAAAAAGTAGGAAGCACCCGAGAAATTTCTAGTTTTTGTCTCAGTATTTTATTGACTATTATGGTATTGTTGGATGGTATTTGTGGTGTTATTGGTGGCTGTTGGTGGTGTTGTCGGTATTTGTGTTTTTGGTGGTGGTGTCGGTGGTCTTGGTATTGGTATTGGTGGCATTGATGGTGGTCTTGGTGGCATTAGTTGTGGTGGTGGTGGTGATCCATCTGTTGCAATGGGTGGAAGATCTATTGGGAGATATTAAATAGGTTTTCAAACAGATTTCCCATCTGTTCCAACTAATGGGTTATCCATTGGAATATTTTTTTGTAATGTGGCATAGAATAATTTATTGAAATACGTCTTACCTTTTTTAAAAAATATGCAAACATCAAATGCAATGTATTTTAAATTTTTCTATTGTTTGTAGTTAAAAAATGTCTCTCAAAAGAAAAAAAACTAAAAGTGGAGAAAGTGGATCAACTTCTGATCACTAAACAAAAAATGCTAGAGTACAGATAGATTCGGAGGAACTTTCAGAACAATCTCAGTCAGGGCAAAATGAAGATGAGTAAAGTGATAACTTCTTCTCACCAATGGGGCGTGAAATAATATCAAAATCCAGTGTGATTCTGTCAAAACCATTAGTATTAACAAGTTTCGAGTTGTGATGCCGATGATTAGTCCTAACGCAGTATTTAGTGATCTTGTACTTAAATGTCAGTTGGGGAAACCTTTTGACGAACTTAGGAGTATAATAAAGAATGAAAACATATATGGACATTGTAAGAGGAGCTACTTTGCATACTTTCTCGAGCTGTCTGATGACTACACTCTTTTTTCCAATGAGCATGGTATATGGCCTTCTCAAGTGCAAGATCAAGTATGTGGGGATGATAAAGATTCGAAGGAGGGCAAAAACAATGGATTAAGTTTGGATCAACTACTGTGGCATGCCAGTTTGTTTTGGATTGAAAGAGTTTGCCATAGTGACGGGCTTGAGATGCGATCGTCCAAAAGAACCTCTCATCAAGGAAACACCCCACGAAGGGTCCAACAAACGCAAGGTAATAAAATATAGGTTGTTAGGCATTGTTGTTCATAGCTACAAAGGGGAGGATTTGATGGAGGATCTCAAGAATAAAAACATACCAAAGCACTACAGGGAGAAATTGAGCTTAGTTTGGTTTGTCCAATCCATTTTATTTGCAAGAGACGTCAGGAAAGTCATACAACATGATTTTTTGGCGCTTGTTGATAATTTTGGGAAATTCAACAATTATCCCTGGGGATATAAAAGCTACTACTTGATTGTCGAATATTTACTGACAAAGCTATCCCCAAAGACAATCATATTATACAGCTTTTCCTGGGCTTTCATGGTAAAATTGATCACTATTTTTACTCATCCATTAATTTATATTGAATATAGTTATTATTACTTTTTTTTGCTTGCTTCCAATTTACATTTTTTAGGCTTGGGCATGTGAACTCATTCCTCCCTCCGAAAGCAATTCAAGGATTACTCGAATAAGGTTTCACATCCAAGGATCCTTAGGTCGTTGGCTGCAACAAAGAGCAGTAAAAAATATATTAAGGAGGCTGATCTCTTTAACCCTCCTAATGATGCAGTACATCTTCTTTCAACTAAAATAATTTGCCTTAAAGAAATATATTGAAACAGATGTTCCATCTGTTGCGACAGATGGGCCATCTATTTCAACAGATTACCCATCAACTGCAATTGGTGCAACAGATGGGTAATCTGTTGTGATAGGCAATTCATATTTTGCAACAGACTAACTATTTGATGCTCTAGTTCTCTGAACCTGACTCAACAGATTACCGATCTGATGTAAATTATGCAACACATGTGTAATCTGATGCAACATATTGTCAATCAGTTGTAACATACCAATCAGCTATTGTGGTAGCTAGATCGTCTGTTTCATAAGTTGGTTGTGTTAACATCCATGTAACCCAACTGACTGCAAATTATTATTATATGATTTAAATGCCTCTTGTATTTTTTTATAGGTTGTGTATCCTTGGCTCATGCCTACCGTTAATAAGCTAGGGATGACTTCTTTTCTTACTCTGGGTCTTGTTGATACAAAAAAAAACCCAACGGTGGAGTTAATAAAGAAGGAATTGGTTGGATCAACATACATAAGAAGAGCAGTTAGTCAAGGTCATCCTAATGTTGAAGTTCTTCACAACCAACCTAAAACTGCAACAGATCCGAGTGCTTCTTCTAGGGGTGTTACTGGTGGAGTTGTTTATGATGGTGGCAGCCATTCTGATGTTGCTGCTGCAGGCAGCCATGATTATAAGCATGTTGGTGCTCAGCAAAAATAATACTTTTGAAAACACCCCTTGCACAGGTCCCTCTCACCTCTACACCGGTCTCTCCCACCCTTACAGTGGTCCCTCTTACCCCTCTTCACCCTTATGATACAAAGTGTGCAAGGACAAAGAGGATAAACTCCTTAAAAAGCTAAAGGCTTTTACTGAAGCTGTCGAGGAGTTGAAATCCAGGAGGGGTGTCATACCATCCAACGAGGACAGAGAGCCATGCACTTCTATAGAGGCAGTTAGGAGGAAGAGAAGAAAAATAAGACAAATTCTCCCCGTTCTGAAAATAGCAAAAATTGCAACTCCTCCCGCTCCAAGAGTTATTGAAGTTTAGGGGCCGTTGAATAAGGTGGACATATTTGCGGCACTTGGCAAGTTAAAGAAGAAGAAACTACAAGAAATTATGAATGGCAGGATGAAGGTTCAAAAATAATACACCATGCATTCATTTATCGCCAAAGACTTCACAAATATAACAAATATGCGTGAGTGGTACGAGGACAATGTAAGTTTAGTTTTGCTAAACTAGCCTTCCAATCTACTCCATGAAGAAAAATCTACACCGCAGTTCTGTAATCTATTGCAACAACTTGTTATTCTGTTGCAACATATTACACATCCGTTGCATAAGTTACATTGGCTGGGTAATTTGTGAACTGATTTAGAGAAACCTCTGCATCGGATTCTGTCCACTATGTTTTTATTCTTTACAATTACTAACCTATTTAAAAATTATCTTCTTATACCACAGTATGTTGATGAAATTCTCTGCCCCATGAGGGGCAGGCAATTAGCATACTTGGATGCTTATGATGCTGCTGAAAGGATAATGGACCTCAACTTCTACAATAAAGGATAGGTACGCTGATCTCTGTAAGCTAGCTAATTTCGGTGGCTCAAAATTTGATAAGTTATTTTCTACATTCCAATAGGATGAAGAAGCGATTAAATATGTTAGAGGGAAGAGGCCATATCCACACGGCAAGAGCTGGACCAAGGCAAAGAGAATCCTTGCACTCATAAATGTGGAAGTCAAATATTTTCTCGTTGTTGAGATACTACTCTACAAGGAAAAGATTAAGGTTTATGACTGCAACTTACCTGTCTTCAGCGAGGACATATTTTTAGCCCACATACAGTCATTCTTGAAATTGTTGCCCAAGTTGTTGACGCAGAGTAAGCTGATGGATCATTTGACGGCTGAATTCTTGACGAAGGAATCATAAGATTTTGAAGGTCGAAATAAGAACATCAAGCTTCCAAAAAATAAAACTGGTGCAGCATGCGGGCCGTACTCGCTTGCATACATCGAGTGTTTGCTGACAGGCACAGAAATGACCGGTATGTGCGACGCCTTTGTGGGAAAGATGCAATGGGTCTGGGCCCATGGTGTACTAACTAAATAGTTGGAGCCCGTGTATAAAGAAGAATATGTACAAAGACGGAGATGAACACGATAATAATTTTTTATTTCAAGCCACTTCACTTTACATGTGGTGGCAATAATTTTTATACTGGCCAAGTTAAATTTTTATAATGCAACAGAAAGTATATCTGTTGTAATAGATATAATGCCTGTTGTGAAAGATTGATTATCTGTTCGAATAGGTTGGTCATCTATTGCATTAATAGATGTTTCCCAGTCTGTCTGTTGTAACAGATATACAATCTGTTGCAATATATAATCTATTTGTTGCAACTGATAGGTAATTTGTTGGAAACAATCAAGAAAGTAGAAAGACTTGTTATATAATTTCCAACAAATGACCTACATGTTGCATCTCATGTTGCAACATATGTCTAAATCTATTTGATAAGATATCTCGTCTATTGTGGCAGATCTATTATCTGTTGTGATATTTGAATCTAGTATTTCATTTCAATTAACATGTTCAAAACTAAGGATTAAATTATATTCATAGACAGCATAAAATAAGTTGAAGCCTTCAGAAATTACATGAAATAACTCAACAAATAAATGAAATATAAAAAAATCATTATGGGTACAAATGATCTAATCTACAAATAAATCAAAAGGTTAAACCAAAGAGGATAGGTTATTACATTGACGGACTCAATCTATAAAGATCTACTCAATATGGACAAGTTTTTCTTCATCCGGTGCTGTGAAATTCGGCTTTGGTCGTCGTGGATCTTTAATGTCGCTTGCGTACGGCTTTTGAGCTTTCGTTTCTCTGTATTTCCATAAAAGAGTAGCATATCTTTTACGGAGTAGTCCAGCATCAATTCTATCATTTGTTACTTGTAATCCATCGCTAAAATACTCGGCGTACGCGGCAACAAAAAAACCGCAATCCCTGCATTTTAAAAAAAACAGATGATCCATATCTTGTCATTCATACAAGTGTGGTAAAATTTGTGAAATGAAACTAAATCATGGCACTTAAACTTATAAGCTACCAATAGTTTGTTGAGCAATTCCTTCAACATATTGCACATCAAATGGATTACCCATTTTATCCCGGTATGCTTTAATCGTCGACCAATCAATACGAACCTTTTGGTCTAAAAAGCCACGCATATCAAGGTAAGTAGGCAATATTTTTGCTAGATTTTGTATCTCAGACGACGGCCTAGAACGTCTCTTTCGATACATTAAGTCGTAAACTCAAATGCTCCTCTCTTTTAGAACAACAATAGCCAACACCCAATAGAATTCATCACCACAATTGATTGGGATGTACACTTCATCAACCAAATGTCAAGGTAAGCCAATATGGAATGCTAAAACCTTTGATGATGTTGATTAAGCATTCCTTATTTCAAAAAACTTTCGGTTATTGCTGACAATGCCTATCGTAGGCATTATTGATGTAAACTTTGTACAAACAATTGTCTGTTGTGTATCTGTACTGTTTTTGTGCTTGTAACTTGGCATTCTTTTGGAGGTAGTAAAAAATGATATTGATGTGTTGTGCATATTATCAAATATTTTGGATTACGTGATGAAAAAATTAATATGCATATGTAATTAAATGAAGTATCAATTAATAGTAATATGTATGGCATTTAAACCTCATCATTCCAGCAAGTTTAGAGTTGTGACATCAAATAGAACCAATTCTTCATTTCGGAATATGCAACAACAAAGTCGAACATATCAAAATCAAGACTCAATTCATTACCTTTGTAGCATTCGTTATTTTAATTTCTACATTATGATTTATGTGTTAATGTCACGTTCTTACAACAAGAATCGTATAAACCAATATCTTTAAAAATTAATTTATGTACCTGCCGGCGTGATGCTTTAACAACCCACCGACAATCCATTCTAAATAGTTGTTGATCAACTGTGTTAGTTTTTTTGGAACCTTGTCTGAGATGTTGAACCTTTCAAACGGGTAATTCTTCTGTTCTCCCGAACTGACAGGCTTCACTTTTTCTTCTTCTTTAGAAGAAGTTAATGGATTATCAACTGTGATATTATGCTCTTTAGTAGTGGCTTCTATTGTGACATCCACCTGGAAAGCTAGAAATTATCAATGCTAATTACAGATGTACAACAGATTATCTACCTATTGCAACAGATGAGCCTTAGGTTGAAACAGATGGATCATTTGTTGGGACGAATTCGAATAGGTAAAACAAAACAATAGGATAATTTTGAATATATGACTCATCTGTTGCAACATAAGACTTATCTGTTGTAACAGATAAGTATTTGATGTAACAGGTTAGACAACAGTTGCAACAGATGTATATATCTATTTGATAATCTTTAGCAGATGTATCAGTTGTTCAAATAGATGTATGCCTGTTTTTTTTATTAGAAAAAATGATGTACATTCACCTTCTTCGGCTCATGCTGATCTCCTGTGGCCCTTGCACATTGAACAGCAGTGCAAGACAAAGACAGAGGCATTACAATTTTTGTTTTTTCGATGCTTGATGATGCCTTGGATGTATCTTTCCTTCTCATCTTAGCCGCCTTGATCTCTAGTGGAGTATATGGTTATGAAATCTTATTTAATGGAATGACGCCCCTATTAGATGTCATTTTCTTTACAGAATCAGTTAGTGCACTAATAGCATTAATCAGACCATCGTGTTTTGCCTTGCAATCTTGACATTTGCATGCAGAACATTCGCTAGATGTGGAAAAATCTGGAGAAAAATATGTACAACCAGTATGATCATAATCATAATGGTTTTTTGTTTCAAAAACTATAAGATAGGCATCATTATCCCTAACAACAGCACCACTACCACTACCATCATCAACAGCAACAAGCCCACCCTCCAAAATTATTTTATTTCTGATGGTTGTTGCTCCAAATAATTTCATTTTTATTCCATCAACGATTTTAGGGTCCAATATAGTTTGCACAGACTATAAAGTAAGAAAAAATGGCATCTTCAACTCTCGGTTGGTCTGAACAAGCCACGGATGGACAACCTAAAATAATCACTACATAGATTAGAATGATGATGAAATAATTTAAAATAATCATTAATTAAAATAAAAACTTGATTAAAATTGGACTTACTGCTTCCTTCGGGGGGTTGAAAAGATCAAGAAATTTTATACTTTTATCAGTTTTGGCCGACAATCATCTTAGGATTCTTGGACAGGAAACTTCTTCCTGATAGTTCACTTATTGTCTCAAATAAGGAATGGCTTCAAATGCCCAAGCCTATAACATAACGCCAATAAATCAAAAGCATTATTGAATAAAAAATGATAAATCATATCATGATAAAAGAAATATTTACCATGAAGGACCACGGAAAGCCATATAAGTTGACTGTCTTTGGCATTAACGGAGTCAACAAGTATTGGACAGTCATTTTGAAGCTTTCATAACCCCAAGGATGGCTGTTAAATGCCTTAAGATCCTCGGAGAGATTTATTAAATCAAGGCTTATGTTGTTGTTAACATCTCTCGCTCAAAGAATATTATGTACAAACCAAACTAAGCACAATGATTGCTTGTGCTTTTTTTAGAGTCCTTTACCTTTCAACAATGGACACTAGGCCATCACGATCACTAGACTTGCCTTTGCGTTTTTTGAATGTGCAGGGTGCTTTTTTTTGTCAGAGTAGGTATAACTTGAGAAGGAGAAGGAGGATAACATTTTAGTGTGCTAACTATGGCAAACTCCTTCCAACCAAAACAAACAGGCATGCCACAGTAATTTATCTACACCTCATCCATCTTATCTTTGTTTTCATACATAAACCTACGCTTGAAAAAATTGTATACCATTTTTATCTGCAAAAGAGCATTGTTGTCCTCCGACAAATCAAGATATTTCCCAAACTAGCTACCCTAAAATAAGCATCCAATTTTTGTTCTCAAAGTATTTTTCTAAAGGCGTCGAAAGATTTTCTCATAGATGACTTAACCACGAAATCACCCGTTAAATCTATGGCACCATCACACTACATTCTCACAGGATAATGATCAATGCTGAAGGTTTTGACTAACTCTTCGGCGGAATGGCTATTAGCATTTGGATCATCTCTTTTGAGACATTTCTCTTTCCCGTATTTATTTTCCGCTGCTCCTGATTGAGATAACACTTATAAAGCAAGCTCATAGAGTGGTGGATGTAGCTGAGCTGCTGTACTTGTTCCTTTACTTGGATTTGATTCGGTTTCTTTTCTTTTAGGAGTCATATCATCTTAAATTAACAGGAACATAAAATAGATTGTAATTGATTAATGCATTATTAAAAAAGGATAACAGTAAATCTAATATGTACAATAGTAACATAACAATTCCAACAGATCACACATCTGTTGTACCAGGTATGTTATCTGTTGCACTATATAACCGACTTGTTGCAACGGATGAGTAAATCGTTGGAAATAATAAAAACAGATCACTAATTTGTTGCACCAGGTATTTTATCTTATGCAACATCTAACCGACCCATTGCAACGGATGAGTAAACCATTGGAAACCCAAAAACTAGATCACTAATCTGTTGCACCAGGTAGTTTATCTATTACAACATATAACCAACCTGTTGCAAGGATGAGTAATCCATTAGAAATAGTAAAAACAGATCACTAATCTGTTGCACCAGGGAGTTTATCTGTTGCAACATATAATTAACCTGTAGCAAGGATGAGTAAAACATTGAAAACCATAAAAATAGATCACTAATTTGTTGCACTAGGTAGTTTATCTGTTGCAACATATAACTAACCTGTTGCAACGGATGAGTAATCCCTTGGAAACCATAAAACAGATCACTAATCTGTTGCACTAGGTAGTTTATCTGTTGCAACATATATCATCCTTTTACAACAGATGAGTAATCCATTGGAAACCATAAAACAGATCACCAATCTGTTGTACCAAGTATGTTATTTATTGCAACATATGACCAACCTATTGCAACGGATGAGTAATCCATTGAAAACCATAAAAACAGATCACTAATATATTGCACCAGGCATGTTATCTGTTGCAACATATAACTGACTTGTTGCAATGGATGAGTAAACCGTTGGAGACAATAAAAACAAATCACTGAACTATTGAAACATATCACTCATCTGTTGCAAAATGAGTTATCTGTTGGATCAATATTATTTAGATTTCTTTCAAACAGAAGAGTCGTATGCCGCAACAGACGAATGATCTGTTAAATTGTTCATCTGTTGCATTAGATTTTCTTAGTTGCATTAGATTTTAATCTGCTGCATCAGATTTTTTTTATCTGTTGCATCAGATATTTTCATTTGTTTCATCAGATGTCTTCCTCTATTGCATCTAAGTTTCATCTGTTAGAACACTATTTTTACCAAGACAAATAATAAATCAACCTAGTAACACCAACACATCACACATACACTAAGAACATCAACTGTGAACAAAAATCACCAACAAATCCGAATCAACAGTACGACAACAAGAAGAAGAAATGTCAGAAATTAGGATATTATTCAGTCTACATTTCAATACTAGAAGAGTAGTTGGCTCAAATTCCTCTGTTTCTTTATAATTTTTTACCTGTGGAAAAAATGGGACGACGAAGAACTCGAAGTTGTTGTCGCTGGAGAAGTATTCACGTCAATTGACGGTTGAAAGTCGAAAGGAAACTCGCCCGACTATTTTTTGCCAAAGGTTGAAGTCACCGGGAATGAAGGGAGAATTTTGCAAAACTGTTAGTTAGGAGAGAATTGAGAGAAGCTGTCGAGAGAGAGAGGAGAGAGACTGATTGATTTAGATTGAAAAGGGGTGTGGGTTGATTTGTATTTTTGAAAAGATTAGAAAGTTTAAAAAATATTAATCAAGTTCATAATTAACTTAATCAAGTTTGCTAATGATGTTTGACCCTTTAAATTGGTCAATGTCACCAATCCTTCATTCAAGACTTAAAAGACATTTTTCCTTTAATTTTTTCAACTTTCTATGAGTTAATTGAATTTTCAATCATATTTTATTCAATCTCTTCTTTATTAAATTTTTTTCAAAAACTCTATTATATATATATATATATGTATGTATGTATATATATGTATACATATAACATGGACATAAGAACAGTACATAAGAACATAAATATAAATATTTTTTGTGGGGAAAAATATGTAAATAAGAACTTACATGAAGTAACTAGGAGAGAGGTTTCCCTTTCAGGAACCCCCTTAAGATCGAATAGAAAACTTGGAGCTTTTATTTAAACACACTGATACAAAAGTTTATACAAAAAAGACTGACTTGGATAGGTTTGTTGGGAGGAAGGGTTTACACATTTCAGGTATGTTTTGAGGTTGGTTGATTTCACTCTATCCTCCTTCTACAAAATATACGCCTTTTATAGGCAAAACCTAGATAAAGCAGTGGTTCTAAAGATTACTACGTGGCCCAGACATATGTGGCCGACACTCAAAGATAAGAGATAACAAAGAATCTTAATAATGCAACCCGGGTACTCATTGGGCCCCATCGTCACATGCATTATTAATTTTTCTTCCAGACTTATTTTGACGTGTGCTTCAACAGTTTTTCTTTCTTTTGGAAAGTAGTGATAAAGGAAGCACTCTGACACTGATTTAACTATTACAAGACATAAAGTGAGCATCCCCACCTGACTACACTATCTAATAATACAAATTGTATGTTGTCTTCACTATGTATCCAAGTTGTGCAGGGCAATTGAGTCGAAACTCATTCCTAAGTCATCGTCTTCGTATGGATCCTGAGCATCTTGGAAATGTGCAAGATGACTTGCAATACTATCATCTTCGTCTGATCTTGAAGAATTGTTGTCTGTATTATTTATTTCTGGAACAATTCTGTCTGAACTGGTAGTGGGTTGTCCATCTGGTTGTCCATTCATATGTTTGTCTTGAGTCTGGATATTAAAAAATTTGTCTAAGGTTTGTTTGATTATAGTCTCTATTGTTTCATTTTTCCTTTTAGATATTAAAGTCTTCTTTAAAATCTTATTACCTGATTTTGCTAACTTATGTTTTGATGAAGAACATCATCCATCTTTACTTTTTGGCAAAGTGACAGCCATTAATGGTTTTGATTTATTTTTACCGGTCACCGTTTGAACCGGACTAGCTTTACCAACATCCGGTACAATGAATTTCTGAGCATTTAGTGGAAAATGCACACCTTTCTCATCTAGTTTTTGAGGAGATGGAGAACTCTGTGTCTGAGTCTGTGTTTTTGCATCTGTCTTGCTTACATTTGTTTGATGGTTGAGTCTTGCTTCTAATAGTTGTACCTGCTTTATTAATCTAGTATTTTCCATGAGGAGTGATTCTTTCTGAGCATTTAGCTTCTTTAAATTCTCCGTCATAGAAGAACAATGGTTGCAGAAAATAATTTTTCCCGTCTCTTTTTGTAAATTATACTGAGGTATTTGATCTGGATTTTGTCTGAGTGGTGGTGATATAAAATAGTTTGGTCCTAAATATCCTCTAGCATGATTTGTGGCTTCGGTAAAATCATTAAAACCTTTGAAAAGAGAGGTTTTAAAACCTTGTATTGAATCTAACACTTCTAACCATGTTTGAAAATTTTCGTTAGTCTTTCCATGAATGACTACATAATATTTAAACTTAGGCCTACTTTTTTCTGCCATGTAATAGCATAAAGAATTCATGGATGCCATAAAATGATTACGATTTTGTCTATTATAAAATATCCAAAGATTGTCTACTAAACACTTTTGGGGTCTATCTAGAATGTAGTCTAGTCTTATTCTAAATGATATGTTACTCTCAGGGTAAGCAATTAAGTTAAATGGTCCGAAGTGAATTCCTTCCATTGTTTATAAAGATTCTAGTGGTCTAAAATTTAAATTACCTAACATTGTCTGTTGATATGAATCTAAAGACGAAACTACGCCCTTGCCTTTATCTGCAAGAGGTTGTCCTGTTGGTCTCATGCTGAAAACAAATGAGTCGGATTAAACTTATTTATTTATTCCCAGTTGTAATCTACTTAACTGGTCTGCTAATTCATTTTTTTTACCTTTTATATGTTCAAATACGATATTCTTATAAACAGATATGGTGTCTGTAAAATTTAGCCATCTTCTTCTACTACTAGTTTTGTCATTTATTTTTTGATGAAATTTAACTATAGCTTCACAATCTGTTCTAAATAAAATTTCCTCCTTATTTAGAATATATAACTTAAAACTGTTTAACCCATATATTATAGCTAATACTTCTAGGTCTATAGCACTCATGCTTCCTTTTTCTTTATATGCCCCACTCTGATAACCACATATTTGTTCTTCATTTTTATTACTGTATTTATTAGGTCGTGCTTTTAAAATAACTCCCCATCCTAAATCACTTTCGTCTGTTTGAATGATTAGATAATCTGATTCTAATGAAATTTTTAGGTCTGGAATATTTTTAATTTTTTATTTTATTTTTTAGATTAATTTAATGTCTTCTATATTGAAGTTTTTCTACCCTTTACTACCGGTCTTTGCGTATAATGGTCCTGCTATTTTTTCTAAGTCTTGAATAAAATTGCTTGCATAATTTACTAATCCTAAAAAATTTTATAAATCTTTTGTCTTTTCTAATTTATCTGGCATTTCTAATACTTTCTTTGCAATGTGTGGTTGAAGTTTTACCTTTCCATTTCCTAAAGTTATTCCTAGAAAATTAATTTAAGTCTTACACAATTCCATTTTCTTTTTACTTATTATTATCTCATGTTTAACAAATAATCTAAAAATTATTTGTATGTGTCCTAAGTGTTCTTGTATATTTTTACTGAACACCAAAATATCATCTACATATACTAATACAAAATGTTTATACTCTCCAAATATATTATCCATCTTTCGTTGAAAAATGGGTGGAGCTGTCTTTAAACCAAACGGCATAAACAACCATTCAAAATGTCCACCTGGACATATGAATGCAGTCCATTCTATGCTGTCTGGGTGCATTTTGACTTGCCAGTATCCTGACTTACAGTCAAACTTACTATATACCTTTTTATTTTGAATTCTATTAATTAACTCACTTTTATCTGGTAGTTTATATGCATCTGTTCTGGTGTTATCATTTAATCTTTTATAGTTAATTACCATACGAGCTTTACCTCTTATTTGTTCACTATGATTTCTTACCATAAAGGCGGCCGATCTATGTCTAGAGGTAGATCTTCTTATTACTTCTAATTGTAAAAGTTCCTTTATTTGTATATCAAATTCTTTAGTATCTTCATTATTTGCTTCTATAGGTGTTGTTTTTATAGTGTATTCTGAATTAATTATATCTAATTTACACATTATCTCGTTAGCATCCCAATGGGCTAACGGTCTTTCTCCTATTATTTCCATTTTATCTAGTATAGATATTATATTTTCTAAATCTTTTGGATTGTTTATTATTTCTATTTTATCCATTCCTTTTCTAAAATTATAAAACTGGGTTTCTATACTTATTAGGGTATAATCCTTTTCTATATCTGTTAAGCATGCTTGTCCTTCTGCATTAAGCAGAGTATAATTTCTAACTTCTTCTAGGTTTTCTTTTACATTTTTGTTTTCTTTTAACAGGTTGCTGCTTTGGCATTGATTATTTTGGCAGTCGTAATAACATGGTTCTGGAAGCAGACTCGTTTTATGTGTGTTTAGTGTTCTATATACTGTTGGCAATGTTACTGTTTGTACTAGTGTATAAGTTAAGTTTTTAATTCCATCTCTTGTTAAGAGACATCCTCCTTTATTCTGGATACAAAATCGTAGTCCGATAACAAAATCTGATCTTATGTTTAAATCTCTTGCTAAATATTTTATTAACATTGTAAATTGGGTTATAGAATTTATTACATGTATTTAAAAAACTTATTTGTCCTTTTTCTATGTAATAATTGTAAATATTTTGTGATCCATCCATTTGGGTGGCTGTTATAGGTCTTTCAAGTACTTTTAGTAAATGTTCAGGCACTATTTCTTTATTGACTAAACAGCTAGTACATCCGGTATCTACTAATGCTAAAGCTTCTATCTCCACATCTTTTATACGGTCACTGTAACAGTGTGGTTTTGATTATTACATTCATTAGGGGTTAGTGTTAAAATACACTTGGTTCTTAATCTTGTAATAATCTTGGCCTCACTATCTATCTTTATTTTCTATGCAATTTTCCTTGTGTTTGTGTTGAATCCGTGTCTTGTTTCATCTTGTGTCATTGTTATCATCTTCATCTCCTCTCTTTAGTTATAATTTTAGTTTCTAGTTTTGTTTTTCGTATCAATTACATATATATAATTATTGCTCACTAAAAATTATTTATTTATTATATTTTTTAGTTCAAAAACCAACCACAAGTGGTCAGTTTTTAAAAATATTTTAAAAAAAAAAAAATTTAAAACCAACCACAAGTGGTCTGTTTTAAAAAAAAAATCAAAAGATTTTTTTAAAAAAATAATTAAAAACCGACCACTAGTGATCGATTTTTTAAAAAATAAATTAAAAATCGACCACAAGTGGTCGGTTTTTAAAAATATTTTTTAATTATTACTTTTTTAAAAAAATCGACCACAAGTGGTCGTTTTTTTTTTATATAAAATAATTAACAATTTATATAAAAATTAATGAAAAAATTATTTTGAAATTTTAAAATATAAAAGCGACCACTTGTGGTCGTTTTTTTTTAAATTTTTTTTTCTTTTTTTTAGAAAAACCGACCATATGTGGTCGGTTTTTTCTGACCACAATCTGTGGTCGATTTTTCAGTTTTTTTTAGTAGTGTCATCGTATGTATATGTCTACATATACATAGAATTTATGAATAAATATACATATATATTATAAGGAAGGTTAATTACTAATTTTTTGTTGGAATTAACGTATGCTAATGAACACATGGTAACATACGTGAATGAATGACAAATTAATATAGAATACACATTAGCAACCACAAATTCAACCACAAATCATAAATACATAACTAAATATTATAATATACATAAGTTTTACAAGCAATTATTTTGTGAGCTCAATTGTATGTTAACTTTCGATAATGAATATGTATTTTCATAACAATATTTTGTAGTTGGACAAATGCATAACAGATATGTATATAAATAAATATTAACTCCAGTTTCAATAGTAAATTATGTAGACGATACTATACTTTGGTTATACATTGAATTCACTTATTAACGTAACAGTATGACCTAAATTCTTTCACATGTTTTGACTTCATGATGGCAATAGCGTGAGGACAAGGAATCTCCCACAGATGCACGATCCACTTTCGAGGTCGACGATGTATCTTCTTCCAGAATCATAAACTGAGTAGATATAGGTTGAAGAAGCCTTGACCTGAATAAAAAAAGATTCAGTTTTTTTTTGTAACTAGATGCTTTCGACATACATTTACAATCCTTATTATAACATCGGAGGACACAGCTGAAATAGACAATCATAATATGATAAGTAGTAATAATAATTTATGATTTTTTTCATTTTGGGTCTTACAAATCAGTTATACAGAGAAAAAAATTCATATACAACATAAGATATAAAATATACATTACAACTCAATAAAGTATATATATTTCAGCCTGTCAATCAATTTGTGAGTGCAAACAACGCAATACCAAAATGTTATTCCACACATATACAAAACACAGTGAATGTATATGTGAAGAATAGAAGACATTGCTATGTATATAACATAAACTTGTTTCCCTGCAATTTATAAATTTAGGACATCAATTAATCCAATTCGAAAAAAACAGACAATTTCATGTGCTCAACATGAAAACAATCTTTGCAAAATGAAATTTAACGTCATTCTAATATTCACGCAAATTTAAGTAAATAAATTTCATAACAGAACTAAAAATAATACCTCTTTTTGCCTGAAAAATTATTTTTGTTAAAAACAATACCTCTTTTTGTCTGAAAAAATTGACGAAATCAACCTAAAAAAAAGTCATTGATCCCACGACAATAATACTTAAAAGAATTGAAAAAAAAACAATACCTCTTTCTGTTTCGATTCTCCATTGACTAGAGTACCTCAAAAGAATAGCAATATTCATCATCTTGAATTTCAATTAATTTATTTTCTTCAAAACGATCGACAAATAGGTGTTTGATTTTCTTTTGTTTTGCGTTTTTTTCGTTTGATTTGTCTATAATGTATTTATATAATTCAAAATTTGAATTTCAATAGTTGTTACATAATTTAAGGGATGCGGTAATTCACTTAATTAATTAGCTGCAAAAATTACGTCCTTAAAGAAAGGGAATCAGTTATTTTCATTTTTAACGGTGGTAACAAATTCACATATACACAGGCAGCTACGTATATGTCAGATATCTTATGTATATTAACATGGAGAGAGAGTAAAATAATTAAAAAAATGAGAGAGAGTTTAATTACTTTTAAAAGGGTTGTTATTTATACTTGTTTAAAAGGTAAGAAATTTTGAATAAAAAATCTCTTAGGTTTGTGATTTTGTGTAATTTATCCTTCTTTAAACCAAGAGTAAACTAAGCTATAATTGCTTCTTTCTTGAAAAAAAAAAAAATTAAAAATGGACCATTTTGAAAAGGTACAATGTCAAAGTATTCATCTCTTTCTTGCCAAAACTTGTCCATACGTTATAAACCCCAATTGAAAAATAGTGTGACCTGCAAAGTCGTTTATACTTTTTAGTTTTGTAAGGCTCATCATAACACTTTTGAAAACTTAAAAGTAATTCCAAAAGCAAAAGCTACTCTACTACAACCAAGGAAAACTGAATTCTTGTTTTTCGTTTTCAAATTTTCATTTTTTTTTAATTTTTTTTTTTTGAAGAGAAGTAACCAATTATTATATCTCTTAAGTTGATTCTACAAAGCAAATCCCAAATCTAAGCAGAAGATTTGAATATTCAGGCACTCATCCTTGTTTAGCAAAGCTTGATCCAATAAAACGAATCATAGTACTATCATCATTTATAATATTTCCTCCATCTCAATTTATGTGATGTAATTTAAATTAACATAAAATTTAAAAAATATGTGAAATACTTTTACAATGTTCCAAAACTTCACTTAAAAGGGACACAGGGAGTATCATTTTAAAAGGGACTTCACTTGTCCAACAAGACATTGCCGTATACAATCTTCTTGTGTGAATGTTGAGTACTAATATTATAACTTTATCCTAATCTTCTTACACAATCATTGTTGTACCACATAATGTACTAGGACACACCTAACAATATCCACTTCCCAAATAATCCTTAATACTTTTTTTTTTTTTTGATTGTTTGTTGCTTTTTATCTGTTTTGTTTAGCTAGTGTAAACGAACGTATTTGCACGTGTAATGTTTGATTATTTAAAATTATTAATATTATTTATTATGAAAATTTTTAATAAAGTGTAAAAGTTTAAATCATTTTTCAAAAATATAAACATATATTTTATCGTAAGCACATATATATTTACATCATCACTTTTTCGTTTGTCATGCAACAGCTTTTTCCCTTGCGGGTAGAAGCTAAGAGAGACGCATAATTTTGAATCATATTTATGATACAATTATTTTTCTTTTTTTTCTATATTTAATTTTTTTTTTTTGCTTTTAAAGTCAAATCTTTATAAAATCATTGATTACATTCTTATTACTTATTTTAAACTTTTAAAAATTCGGTTCTTCTTAACGTTTTCTTATTCTAGTTCTTTTAAATGTATTTTTAGATTTTTCAAATCTTTTTAAAATTAAATTTAATTGATTTATAATTCTTAAACTAATGAAAAAAGTATTAGTTATCAATTAATGGTAATGACTTCCAACAAGAAAAAGTTTTACCACAAATATATTTAATAAATTTTCAACTATCAAATATTAAAAAAATATTGAAAAAACGATTTTATCTAAAACAAAGAATTTTTAATGAAGTGCAAAATGTTCAAACAACATTTACAAGACACTTCACACTTTTAATACTTTTAATATTTAATATATTATAGATTATAGATAGATTTTAGATTATAGACTT
Source organism: Capsicum baccatum var. pendulum (assembly GCA_030864225.1). NCBI lineage: Eukaryota > Viridiplantae > Streptophyta > Magnoliopsida > Solanales > Solanaceae > Capsicum > Capsicum baccatum. The sequence continues at coordinate 42,880,235 of CM061555.1, forward strand.
GTTGGGAAGGTAAAAATTTTATGAAAATATGTGTATATTGAATAATTGAATGTGACAATTACAAATAAATTTTATTAAATGTGATAACAGACACTTGAGATGAATTTGTGAAAATATTTGTATTTTATGAAGTACATTAATATTGAATTTCTACGATCTCAAGTTAATATATTAGTATAGTTGTGAAATCATACACTCTACTAAAATCTACATATATCTAAGAAATATATTCGCATAATAATTATAATAAAAAAACTCGATTCAACCTACAACGAAAAAGAAAATATAAGTATTCTTTTTAATATGTAATCTGTAACAAATTATTTTTTAAAACTTTAATAAGTGATTTTCGTATTACAAAATAAAGCTAGAGTGATCTTCTAAAATAAGAATATTGTTAGGTGAGCCTAAAGGTGTCAAACGGGACGGGCCGGGCTGACCCGGCCCGGAAAGCCCTAGGGCTTTAGGGTACCGGGTACCGGTCCGGTTTTTTAAAAAAATTGGACCCGGTTAACCCGGCCCGGACCAACCCGGTCCAGGCCCGCCGGTTAACCGGCCCGGCCCGGCCCAGTAACCCAAAAAAATTAAAAAAAAAAAAAAAAAAAAAAAAAACTGTTGGGCCAAACTAGCCGTTGGCCCAACGGTAATATTACCGTTTTTGGGTCCAAACGGCTAGTTTGGGCCCATTTGATTAAAAAAAATATATATATAAAATATTTTTTAATCCTCAAAATAAATCTATAAATACCCTACAACTTCAAATCATTTCTCACACAATTTTTCAATCTCTCAAATCTCATTCTCTCTCAAATCTCAATTCTCAATTCTCAAATATTCAATATATTTAATTTCTTAAAGTGTTCACTTTAATTTTTTAATTTTTCGTTTACAAAGTAAGAGCGGAAGTTTCTAAAGTCGCAATCTTCGGATACTTCCAAAATTTGGTATTGTCGTTCCATCTCTTACGTTTAATTTTTATTTATTGTATTAATTGTTTAATATTTAATTTTGTTATATTTGTGTATTTTGAATATTTTTAGTTTAATTTAATTTATATTATGGATAAATTAAAAAACCTCGCTGCTAAAGGTGTTAAAAAATTTTGTCCCGGAAGCGGTAGTGGTAGTAAAAAGCGAATTATTAGCGGTAGAGGTAGTTCAAGTAATAGATATACCCGTGTGCCTTCGCCTCCGGTACCGCTTGGTACACCTTTTGAGGAAGAAATAGGTGTAGGTGCTCACGATATGGATTATGTAGAATTTCAAGAAAATTACGGTATAGAAGAAGAAAATGAAGTAGATGCAGTTAATGTAGACGAAGATGATGAAAATATTGCTGAAACACCCGCAGCAGGAGATGCTAACGTTAGATCTGAATCAGTTAATCTCCCTTAACGTCCTCCCAGTGCCCCAAAACCCCGTAAAAGAACTAGTATTGCATGGTAATTTTTTGAACGTATATCAGATATTGAGGTGCAGTGCAATATTTGTCAACAAATATATAAGCATAGAAGTGGCGGTAAGCAAGGGGGTACGGGTACGTTAATGAGACATATAGCTGAAGATCACAAAAGAGAGTTAAATATTGCAAAAGGTGGTGGGGATGTTGGTGGGTCAACGCAAACTAGAATGGACCCAACAACCGGTCAAGTAGCGAAAAAGTATAATAAATTGAGGGACCGGAAAGAAATAGCTAAAATGGTAGCTGTGGGTTGTTTGCCTTTTACTTTTCCTTCTTCTGATGCTTTTATCCGTTATATACAAGCAATTTATAATCCTATGTTTAATGGTATTCCTAGAACTACTTGTCGGTCTGATATTTTTAAACTCCATTCACAATATTGTTTTTATTTATCAACATTCTTAAAAAATATTCAATGTAGATTGTCCCTAACTTCTGATCTTGATCGTGCTGTTAATAAAAATGATTATTTAACCGTTACTTGTCATTGGATGGATAGTAATTTCATAATGCAAAAACGTATTCTTGCTTTTTTATATGATGAAGATCGCAAACATACTGGACAATTTATTGCTGATTCTATTATTAAAATTGCCGGATATTATGGTATAGAAAATAAAATTTTATGTATTGCTTTTGATAATGCTTCTAACAACAAGAATGCTATAACAAAAATAAAATCTACGTTATCTCCACCCTTTCCTGAAATTTTCCATATTAAGTGTGCATGTCATATCTATAATTTAATTGTAAAAGATGATCTTGACTTTTTTGAGGTTTATATTGAAAAAATTCGTCTTACCGTAGGTTTCATTCAAGGAAATAATCGTAGAGCGAGAATTAAAGAATTTAAAGTTAAATGTCAAGAAAATGGACTTACACCGATTTTAATGCCTGAGGAAATTGATATTAGATGGAATTCTACGTATGAATTTTTAAAAACTTGTTATAAATATAGAATTCCTATTACACTAACTTTTAACCAACACTGTGGTTCTTTTGCTGATTCTGCTGATTGCATGTTACATAATTCTGATTGGGTTATAATTAATGATCTTGTTAAGTTTTTAGAAAAATTTTATGTAGCTACGGTTGAATTTTCCGGTGCATACTATCCTACTGTTTGTAATATTTAGGCATATATAACCGATATTTCTGGTTTGCTCCAACAATATAAAAATAAAGAAGGTTATAAAGAAGCTGTTGGCGCTATGTTTACGAAATTTAAAAAATATTTCTTCCCGATTCCCCCTATTTACTTGGTTGGTGCTATTTTAAATCCTTGCATGAAATTTAATCATATGTGTCACTTTAGTACTCTTATTTATGCTAACTTAGAAATAAATACTAACCGTGAGTCTGAACAAGAGCAGCCTGATTTGTGGACGGCTACGGCTGATGCAAAAGATTATATAGAAAAATTATATAATCACTATGCTGATTTATTTGATTCAGCCGTACCTACAAATATCAGTCCAACTGTCGCTCCTCATCCTCCCGAGGAGCCATCATCTTCTAAAAGGTCGGCACATAGTGGTTTTCCTGATTCGTTTTATGATTTAACTTGTTGGAACAGTGTGGATGAGAGAGCTTACACATCAACTTATCGGGAAGAGCTGAAATATTATCTGCGGACGCCATCAGAGGATCGCAGACGACGGATCAACTCGCTGGATTGGTGGAGAAATAATGAATCACAATATCCTGTACTTTCAAGATTAGCCAGAGATATCTTGAATGTTCCAATGTCAACCGTTGCATCAGAGAGCGCCTTCAGTCAGGGACGACAGCAGCTTGGAGACAACCGACACTCATTGGGAAGCAACGCAATGAATGTTTTAGTTTGCCTTAGAGATTGGATTAGAGCAGAAAGAAGAAACCAAGGAATGGAACCAGAGCCAAGCGACGACCTCAAACTTGAAGAAATAATGACTTCACGGGAGAACTCAACAGAATCAAGTCCAATGCATGGGTTTGCCCCCGTTGACTTCGACTATCCTATGCAAATTCCAATTAATATTAACATGAATGAGTTGGAAAAAATGATGCATAATTTATAGATTTTTCATTCATGTAAATTATAAATTTTGGATCATTTTGCAATCAATAAAATTCCACAAATTCATTCACTCCTTAGTCGTTGTTTTTTATTTTTTTTATTTATCAATTTAAAGTTTTAATATCTTATATAGAAGTGTATATTTAATGTATACACGTGTATATATCTTCTATAGAAGTGTATATTTAATGTATACACGTGTATATATCTTCTATAGAAGTGTATATTTAATGTATACATGTGTATATATCTTCTATAGAAGTGTATATTTAATGTATACATTATATATATCTTCTATAGAAGTGTATATTTAATGTATACATGTGTATATATCTTTTATAGAAGTGTATATTTAATGTATACACGTGTATATATCTTCTATAGAAGTGTATATTTAATGTATACATGTGTATATATCTTTTATAGAAGTGTATATTTAATGTATACACGTGTATATATCTTCTATAGAAGTGTATATTTAATGTATACATTGTATATATCTTCTATAGAAGTGTATATTTAATGTATAGATTGTGTATATAGCGTATATATAGTGTATATTTGACCGGTTTTTATCCGGGTTTGACCGGGTTTGACCGGGTTTGACCGGGTTTTAGCGGGTTTGACCGGATTGGGTTAAGTGGGCCGGTTCCGGGTGGGTTTTATTTTTTTTACTGTGCAGCCCGGCCCGGCCCGGTTAAGGCCAAAACCGGCCCGTCACCGGCCCGTAACCCGGTTAGAGAGAGGGGGCCGGTTCCGGGTTGACCCGGCCCGGCCCATTAGACAGACATAGGTGAGCCACATCACAACAAACCAGCTTGAGAAAGCCAACTTGATTATACAACAATAGATGCTGATGTTGGTAATACATAATTACTTACAAGGGTTTTAGCTATTAAATAAAAAAAAATAGTTTTAGCTAGTTTGTTTGTTTGAAGTAACGTGCACAAACAAATGACATCAAAGTACTATATTTATCTATAGAAATCCTTTTTGAAATAAGGTAAAACTTAATTGGTTTAGAAGCGTTAAAATATAATGAAAATATTTTTTGTCATATATTTTAGATGTCCTAGTTTAAAAAAAAATTCTTACCATAAACTAAAGTCCTGATACCATATATTTAAGAATTTAACATTATAAAAATAATTATATAATAAATTTTAAAAAATGTAAAAAGACGATTTTGTCTATTACAGAGTATGTTAATAAAGGACAAAAAGTTCAAACAATATTTCTAAGGTCCTTCACACTTCTAATATATTATAATTATAATATAAATATAAATTATAAATTATAAATAAAGATCTAGATTATTATAGATATAGATTATAAATTATAGTTTATAGATATAGATATAGGTATAGGTATAGGTTATAGATTATGTACAGATTCCTTCCTCTATTACTGAACAAACAGTTTTGGAGAGTGTAACCTTTAGGCTCTTTCGTATTCTTGATTTACTATTTTACTCAATATAGGAAGCTAATGTTATATTATCCACATTGCATCTTACAAATGATATTAATGAAGGAAATGGATCATTATCTCCTTACATATTTTTGAATTAACTTTTGAAATTGAATAAAGGCGATGGTTCATTTCTTAAGGTTAATTAGGTGACATTTGTCTCCATCTATGTAGTTTTGATTTCAAAATCGGTTGCAGTCTTAAATTGTGTTTTACTTTACTAAGCATCACAATTTCTCTCAAAGTTTATATAACAATCATGTGCATCAATAATTTATACATAGGATATGTGTGTGGATGTTTCTGCCAAAAGAGGTCCAGGTAGATGGCCAACCTAAAAAACCAAAGGAGTTGCTTTACAACCCACTACAATAAACAATTGTAAACAAATACTAGTCTAAATAAAGTAACTACAGAAAGACGCAGATTAAACATTACATATTTCCACTTACGAACATAAGACAGTTTTTCTTTAGGAAAATTGGTGGAATCCCATTGTTCCCGTATTATGTTCCATTAGTAACTTCATTATTAGGTTTTAAATCAGTCCAAAATATTCTTAACTATTGTTTCCTTTTGGATTAAATCTATACAATTAATTTCCTCAAAAGATTTCACACCAAGAATAGACCTTACACTTCATATGTAGTTTTCAAACATTTCAGCTGCTGATTTGAAGCTTTGTTCGCAAACTAACAATTAATTGGGCCATTATTAATTTATTTTTGGCATAGTACAATAATATCCTGGCTACAATTAGAGTTTGGAGTGTCTTGAGCAAATTAACAAATAATATTTGTAGATGCGTGTGATACTGTACGTACATGAAAATTAACTTTAGTTAGCACTTTTTCTTTTTCCAAATCCTGGTTCATAATAGTAATGACAATAGTACAGGGGCTGAATCAATCATCTTGGACTGTGCAAAATGCATATGAAGATATATCAGTCAGCTAATTAAGAAATATCCTGGGTACAAGTCATTTTTCTTTTATTAGAAGAAACAAAAATAGGTGCGGACGTCAGTCACCTTTAGCGAGTTTCTCGAAGACGTTAGGACATGAGATTCTTTGGGATGAACAGTTCCATATATGACTTGAATACATGAAATTCGTGAGTTTATTATTTTGTTATTGTGTTAATAAGAAGTTTATAATAGTTTTGATGAAGAAAAGACTCCAGCAGGTTAGTATGTCAGGAATAATTGGCAAAGAAGAACTTTTGCAAAACTATTTTATCAAATATTCATTTAATTTCTTTTTGATTTATTTTTTAGATTTAGGGTGTAAAAAGTTGAAAAAGCGAGGCTCACACATGGGCCAAGGGACCAATTATCATTTATACAACTTTACAAATTTAATATAATACACCTAACCCCCTCCACTTATTCCAATATAAAAAAAAAAAAAAAAAAAACCTCTCTCTCTCCTCTTCAATTCCCTACTCCCGCTTTCAAACAACTTCTCCCAAAAACGTTATTTTCGTACGTTCTTCGTCTGCAGCTGCTAAGGGGGCATTGTTGCTTCGCAAGGTTAGTTAAAATTGAGTTTCGATCATTTCTAGATCCATTTAAATGGTTTATCTTTTTGCTAATCAATTGGTAGTGATGTAGGATTTTTTTTTTCGAATTTGGTGTTTTGATTTAATCGTGTTTTTTTTTAGTAACGAAATGTTGAATGGTGGTATAATTGTTGTTTGAAGAGTTATTTTGACATTTTGATTTGAACAGCGTCCTGTTTCTGTCCGTAGACCTGCGGTCTATTCGTAGACCCGTGGTCTATGAAATGAGAATGCCCTAGATATATTTCAATTTTCAGACGTATGATATTCTTATAAAACATGATTGCTAAAATAGTGAAAATTGAAATATTAATAGCTAATTGGTTTGATTAGGTGCACTAGTTTGATTTTTAGCAATTGTTGTGTTTTGATATTTTGCATGTTCGATTTTGGTTCAATTATTGTATGATTGTGTAGTGAACTGTTTAATGGTGTGGTGTTTGTTATTTTTTTTTTTTTGGGGGGGGGGGATTTCATTTGATCATTGGGTTATTTCTGTTGATAGACTTGTGGTCTATGAACTGAAAATGGCAGATTTGTTCTTTAGGTGTAGACTGTGTTGAAAATGGATAGAAAAAATGTTATTCCTAAACAGAAAGACATACCGCTGGTAGTAGTAGAAAAAGAAGAGCTGCGACAATTGAAAAAATGTCAAAAAGAAAGAAAATTGAAGAGTCGGTGTCCGAATCAAATTCGAAGTTAAAGGAGATAAGCGACTACGTCGATTCCAGTGAAGATGTTGCCAAGCGGAGTGTCAGTGATGACAGTGAAGAGTGCGAGGGAAGTGGGAGTAATAGTGATGATGGGGATAATGATTCGTTGTCCGTGCAATATCTTTCAAGGTGCATTTTCGTGGAGCGGTATTACCTCTGAACGATAATTGACGAGGTCGGATCTTTCCCGACAAAGATATCGATCAGATCAAGAATGGCTGCTTATCGAGAATTTAAGCAAATTCTTGTCGACCAAGAGTTGAAGAAAAGATTCAAGCGGTCCTGTTTTGGACACCTGAGAAACCTGCCGGAACATCTAAAGTTCAATGGGCAGTTGGTCCATTAATTGCTGTTGCGACGCGTTAATAACGATAAGATGCGTCATAAGATGTGGTTCTGCGTTAACAACAAGCCTGCATGTTTTGGCTTGAAAGAGTTTTGTTTGATCACGGGGCTGAACTGCTCATCATACCCCAGTGAATAAAAAATAAAGAAGGTGTTAGCAAAGGGGGACAATTTTTGTTTTAAGGTGACAAAAAATAAAAACATCACGACGATCAACTTGTTACACCTGATCAGAGGGAATAAGCTGAACGAGGACCAGAAGTTCAAGTGTTGTCTACTGTGGTTCTTGCACACCATATTGCTTACGAAAAATTCGACGAAGGTTGTCGACACAAAACTGATTCGAATGGTTGAATCTTTGAGTTTCTTCGAGAAGGGGAAAGAGACATTTCAACTGACCATGGACTATCTGAAGAAGAAAAGTGACCTGAAGAAGCAGAAAGAAGTATTTGATGAGAAGCAGGAGGCATCCTATGCTCTATTCGGATTTTTCTGGGCATTCATGGTATCTACCATAAACCCTTTAGTGAGTTTATCGTAGATTATCATTTTATTTATACTATGTCATAGACTCATAGTTATTTTTTTCACTGCTGTACTGTTTACAGATTTGGATCTATGAGGCCTTTCCTCATCTTGGAGAATTAGCTGGAAAATCAATGGATGAGCCCTTACCCATCCCCCGCATCCTCAGATGACACACTTCAAAAAACGACAAGATAATCGAAGGCGACACATTCAAGTATAAAGAAAAAGTTACCAAGGTATGAACTTATTTTCTATAATGCAATAATAATACCGCTTTATCGAATGTTATGAAATTGTTAATTGATATTTGGTAGAACGTGCACCCGTACATCATCCCTACTGTTCGTGAGACGAAGATGGATTACATGATTACGTTTGAGCCATATATGAACGAGGTGAAGAATAACGTCCTTGATGGCTCGAAGAAAGAGTTAGAAGGGGTGACTGTCCTCACTTCAAATGAGGACAGTGATGATGACAGGAATTTGGGTGGTAACCCCGTTGGAGTACGCGTTGGTAATGATAATTCTCCGAGCACCTCCAAAGATGCAGCGGGAAAATCACCCCCCGGAGATCTTCATAAGCGTGTGGCTACGCTCGAGAAAGCGGTGATAGATATTGCTGCCTATATCAAAGAGAAAAGAATGAAGAAAAAAAAATGATGAGCGACAACATGAGCTAGGTAACTTCACTCATTAATTGATGTTGTTAATGAATATTCCGCTTTAAATATCAGTAACACTTTGTAATATTATGAAATAGTGCATGTGCATGAATCGGAGAGGAATGAAGAAGGAGAAAAAAAGAGCAAAATGGATGAGTTGGTCGTTGTCACACCCCCGGTTTTTCACCGTATCCGACCCCGCTAGGGAGTTGGTTTTAGAGAAAATGGGTTTTTCCAATTAAAGTGACGTTTTGAAAAGGGATTATTTGATTTACAGAGTCGCCACTTGGAATTGAGTTTGGGTGTTCCAAGTCACCTTATTGAATCCCTATTCAAAAGGAAATGACTCTTTAATTTTTATTTTTTGGTCTGCGAACTAGAAATCCGGATAAGGAATTCTGTTGACCGAGGGGAAGGTGTTAGGCACCCCTCGAGTCCCGTGGTTCTAGCACGGTCGCTTTAATGACTTACGTCTGGCTTAAAATTAATTTTTTTTTTTGGATTTATAATATTTGTTAACCTAACAGTTGTTTGCCTCCCGCTTTTAATTTATTTTAAATTATTTATTATATCGACGTGTGGCTTGTCGATAGTAGTACTTTTCGGCCTCACCACAAATTTTGGCACGTTTCTCGCGCCTTTATGGCATTTATGAGTCGTCCCCATCTAAATAAGCACCTAATGGGTTTAAAACCTTCCCAACCCAATTCAATCGGCTTTAAATGGTAAATTAATTTAATTATAACGAATGGTCGGTAGCGGGGCTTTCCAACTTCGTCGTTAATTTTCACTTGTATATTAGATTTTTAGTTATTTAGAGGTTAAGAACCTAACTCATTATTTCACGACATATGACTTATCTTATTTACTTCTCACGAATGATTTTTTTTTTATCAATTATAAAGGGGCTTGAATAAAATCGTAATTCATTCATATTTCACTTATTCTGATATTATAAAGACAATAAGCCAGTTAGTTTTTTTTGTTTAGATCCAAAGTATTTTCGGTCTAATTATTCTATTCCGAACCGAATGAATTAGCAATAAGATGAGTTTATACTTGGTTAATATATGATTAAATATAACTTAACTAAGACTTAGTAATTCAAACATCATGTAAAGTGAAAAACTAATAAAATAATAGTGGCAAGCATTATATAGTATTGAAAAGAGAGTAGATTGCATACTGAGCAAAATAGAACATTATTTGATCGTTTTCTTAAAAAAAACTTAATTGACTATGGAATTGATACTAGGACCGTGCATGCGTATGAACTTGAATACAAAATTTATAACTTAGGCTTTGATTAAGATTTTCGTTAATACGACATTATATAACCAACATAAATTAGTCAATAATTAAAATTTGTGAGAAACTACCCAAATTAGATACTAACCAAATTTAATGAATCTATCTTCTTAAAGAGATCTAACACTTCTGGTTATGCGGCTAAAATATAGAAGAATCATTCTTCTTAACCTGCGAAAGGTCGATCTACTTAAAACCGTCGAAGACATCTTCTATTATTGCATTAAGTCTTGAATTGGTTTGCATCTTATCTCGCTCCTCGCAAGGCTAATTAACAAAGTTTTCAGTACTATCCACTCCACAATATAAATGAAAGAGATAACGTATATGAAATCGACACTAATATTTGTGTGGAGGAAAAGAATTTAAAACCATCAAAATAAAATTCCAAATTTTAAACACAAAGAATGTGACATACCTTTTCTTTACATGTTTTAGTCACAAATGTTATATCACAGAATAACCATAAAAAATGGTGAAGGGTTTTAAAACAGTACACTGTTTACATCAACCTTTTACTTTAATTTTATGATTTTAAAATCTAAAAAAACCTCAAATTAATAATATCGAAATTAAAATAGGTTCAACACATGTGAGTTTAAGAAACTTCATAATATTGAATCATGTTTCATACAATCGTTTAAACTACATAATAAGGAAGATTAAGGATTACCTCTTTCGAAAATAATTCCTAACAACAACAAGAAGAAGCCTCGAACTTAAACCGTGACCAAAACTCAAAGTCTTTTGATGTGAGGAATTTTTTGTTTTTTTTGTTTTCCGTGTATTTTTTTTTCTTTGCCTTTGCTGTTTTTTTTTCTTTGCTTTGTTCCGTGTCTTTTTCCTCTTTTCTTTTGGTTTTTTGTGCATGTGTGCATGGTGTGCATTATATAGTGTATGTAGTGTGTGTGCATGTCGTGTGTTATGTGGGTTTGTGGGGGAGGTAATGGGATAGGAGTGGGATTTGTGGGTGGTTTGGGTAGTTTAGGATGATTATTATTATTATTATTATTATTATTATTATTTTTTAATTAATATTTTAAATAAAATAAAAATAATAAAATCTATTTAAAACTAACAAAATACAAGATTAGCTAGTCTTAGGAATATGACTAAGAAAAATTAATATCACACATTTTTATTAAAATTGAAAGAAGAAAACAAATATAATTTTAAAAAAAAAAATAAAAAAAATAAAAACTAAAAAATAAAATAAAAACTTATTTAAAATGTGACTCTATTTTTGTAGTTTTCAAAATTTTTAATGAACCTCGAAAATAAGATAAATTTAAAATGCCTAAAAATAAAAATAAAAATTAATTGAACATTAAAATGGTATAAAAATATTAGGTTCGGGTCAAAAATTAGGTGTTTACAGCCGTTGTTGTGGCAGAAGAGGAAAAAGAAGAAGAAAAGAAGGATGGAGAAGAAGATAAGAGCCAAGAAGAAGGTGGAAAAGTAGCAGCAGCAGCAGAAGAAGAAGAAAAAGTGACAGCAGATGAACAAGGAGACGCGGAAAAAAGAAAAACTGTTGAAGAAGAAGCTGACAAAGCTGATAAACAAGAAGTTGAGCAAGAAGCAGCAGGTGAACGAAAGAAGAAACTGAGAAAGAAACAACTGCTAAAGCTAAGGAAGAAACAACTGCTACTGCAAGTGAAGTAAGAAAAGAAGGTGTGAAAGAAAAGAAAACTGAAGAAGCAGCAGCTGATGCACATGCTGAAAAAAAAAAGAGAAGAAGGTGAGAATGAAGAAGCAGCTGCAATTGTTGAGAAAAAAGAAGTTGAAGCTGTCCAAACAGATGTGTTCATGGACATTGTTGATAAAATCAACAGTAACACTTGTGTTGATGAGGAACTTAGGAAAAGAGATATTTAAATGGTAAGATGTTGAATTTGTTGTTAAATGATGAGTTGTTAGGATATGATAATTTTTTTTTATTTCACAAATATGAAGTTTGAAAGATCTGGTGGTAGGATATGACAATTATTCTTTTATTTTATGAAACTTGGTATGATTCTGAGCTGAATCTGTTTCTATCAAATTGATTTGTGGCATGAAATTTGAATATGCAGGGTGTAGTCATAGTTGGTACATTGTATGCTTGATATCATAGAATACATACTTAATATTCCATATACTGTATGCATAGTCTATCATTACCCTGCTGGTCGAATTTAAGTTGACGTGTTGTTTAATCAACTATGGTTCTATCAAAAATAGTATTTAACATTGTCACGCCCCAAAATCCCATCGGGCCGGACTGGTACCCGAAGCCGAGAAGGCCCGGGAGAACCCGTTCAAATACCTGTACTTTCACTTACATGTCACCAAAAAATTGGGCAGCACTTCGTTACATATAGAAGGGTCTAATTCCCTGTATCAGCACAACACGCACAAATATATCTATATATATATATATATAATACTTGGCCGTCAGGGTCACCACATATACAAATATAACATCACTATATAAACTCCCATGACTTTACCCTTCCTTATGTCTACAAAGCCTCTAGGATATATACATGACATAACTAGGGTCGGGATAAACCCCCGCCCACACATGATTCGTTCATTTCATTCTTTACAATTATCATTCGCCATTACCTCCTCCTCCCGAACCTCCAACCACCTAACAATAATCAATATTGTATCGTACTGTGACCATTAGGCTGCCCCCAGTACATATCAACTGGGATCGACCCATGCTAGGCTTATGCCCCTGGGATACCACCCATAAACACATAAATAGGGATCGACCCATGCTAGGCTTATGCCCCTGGGATACCACCCACACGTATATCAAGTAACACACATAAGAGATCTTTCCAATAACTTAGTTCAAAAGCTTTTGAGATTATTACATTAGTGTTCATGCCAATATAGTACCTTTGGAACAACCATACATCAATAGGAATCAAGTAATAAACCTTCTATACAATAACGATGTAATAAGGACTCATTGGTACATCAACAATGTGTTTCAGAATCATCAATATCACAACAATGAAATAGGAGCCTTTTGGTATATCAATGAAACATTTGACACTTTATAGAATGAAAACAACTTCGTTGGTAATGTAGAACAATACATGTTTTTGGACAACCCCGGAATCTTACTTGATGGAACATTGGTGTTTTCATGCCAAAGAATATCGTTAGAGTATGCTTTACATACTTCGTTGTAGATTCGGATACCAATTCAACACAACTTCCCGCCTTTACAAATCACTTATCTACAATGAAATGTTTGGCATCTAGTATTAGCAACCCAATACCACAATTCTCTTCCATAATTCCATACAACCAATATTTGCAAAACATTCCAAAAAACCAACTTGAACAATAGGTTTATGTGTATATATATATATATAATCATCATTTCAATACCACATCATCAATACCACATCATCACACCAAATCCTTTCACAATTCAACATAATCCAACATCATTTCCCAATCATCTTTCAACAACAATCAAATAACATACTTCTTATGCTCACATGCATATATATATATATACATATCCATATAAATAACACCAACATAATTTACATCCTTACCACAAAATGGCCCTTTTGATTTCGAAGTCCTGTTGGCCCAAATAAGGGGTGCTTCTCGAATCCCTCGAGACGATGAACACAACTACGGAATCAATTTGGATTTTCTACGGTTGAATCACAAGATAATTGGTGTTGAAATTAGGCTAGGGTTTCTTATTTTCAATAATTTGATGATAATTGGTGGATATGAGGCTAATTATATGTATATAATGACCAATTTTCGTCCATGAGGTGATGGAAAATGACCATATTGCCCTTAAAAATATAAGTAAATCCGAATCGGTCCATGGTGGACTGTTTTGACAGGCTAAAGTAAATCGGCCATAACTCTTTTCTAAGATATCGGATTTGTATGAAATTGGTATATTTGGATAGATAATTCAAAGGTCTTTCATTTCATATAAAGTAGGCCACCTAGTTCGTCTTGTACAAGGAGTTATGATCGTTTGAAGTTGACCCTAAAAATCCATTTTGAGAGGCTGAAGTAAAACGAGTATAACTCCTTACTCAGATGTTGGATTTGGATGAAACCAATTGCATTGGAAATACCACTCAAAGATCTTTCTTTTGATAGGTCACAGCCCTCCTAGTTCATTATATTGAGGGAGTTATGATTGTGCAGGAAATTTTCCTGCACATTTACTGTTCACAACATCCCGACCACCGTTTTATAGTTTCGAACGTGCTCGATTATATCGAAACTTATCCGTTTTTGGAAATCTCTATATCGTTGGAAAGCTTATTCAATAACCTTCGTATGGAACCATCGACGGGCAAAGTCCTGTATAAATAAAGTCGATTCCTATACACATATAATCAAACTATACACTTGAAACCATCTCAAAATAATCAATACTCATACTTAAACTCATATATACCTAACTTAGGATCAATACATATACTCCAACACATATAACAATGGCTAATGCACGTAATTAAGTACGGGGTGTTACATCCTTCCCCCCTTAAGAATATTCGTCCTCGAATGTGAATGTAGTTATTTAGCCGAAATAAGTTCAAATTCATAATTGATATTCACGTCATCATATAGATATTATGCATATGTAAAAACTTACTTGTAAGTGTCCCAGTTCCACTCCTTGCACTTCTTTTTCACCTTTGAACAAATAAGGGTATTTCGATTTCATTGCTTCCTCCGCTTCCCATGTAATCTCTTCCCTTTGTTGATTTCTCCAAAGTACTTTCACTGATGCTACTTCTTTATTTCTCATCTTCTTAACTTGACGATCTAATATAGCAATAGGAATCTCCTCATAGGTAAGATCTTCTGTTACTTGCACATCTTCAGTAGAATTAATAAGGGCCGGATCTCCGATGCACTTTCGAAGCATTGATACATGAAATACTGGATGCACTGATGAGAGTTCTTGGGGTAGCTCTAATTCATAAGCAACTTTCCCACATCTTCGAATAATCTTATACGGGCCTATATATCGTGGACTCAACTTTCCTTTTTTGCCAAATCTCATCACCCCTTTCATTGGCGATACCTTCAAAAATACCCAATCGCCTAACGAAAACTCTAGCCCTCTTCTTCTACTATCCGCATATGACTTGTGTCGACTTTGGGCTATTTTCAACCGTTGCTGAATCACCTTGACTTTTTCTATGGCTTGATACACAAGATCCGGTCCGAACATAAGAGTTTCAGCCGCTTCGAACCATCCTATTGGTGATCTACACTTCCTCCCATATAAAGCTTCATATGGTGCCATTTTGATACTTGAATGATAGCTATTATTGTAGGCAAACTCAATAAGAGGTAAATGATCATCCCAGTTGCCTTTAAAATCTATAACACATGCTCGTAGCATATCTTCAAGTGTTTGAATGGTGAGCTCTGCTTGTCCATCCGTTTGAGGGTGAAAAGCTGTACTCAGATTCACTTGTGTTCCCAAACTCCGTTGGAAAGACTTTCAAAAGTTTGCAGTAAATTGAGTTCCCCGATCCGATATAATAGAAGTTGGCACTCCATGTAATCGGACTATTTCTTTAACATACAGCTTTGAATATTCTTCAACTGTGTAAGTGGTCTTAACGGGTAAAAAATGTGCGGATTTAGTAAGCCTATCCACAATCACCCATATATAATCAAATTTCCGAGCTATACGAGGCAAACCTGTAACAAAATCCATGTTGATCATGTCCCACTTCCAAATTAGAAGATCTATGCATTGCATATAGCCTCCGGGCTTTTGATGTTCCACTTTAACTCGTTGGCAATTTGGACATTCAGCTACAAATTCTGCGATGTTCCTTTTCATGTTATTCCACCAATACATATCTTTCAAATCTTGATACATTTTGGTTGATCCTGGATGAATGGAATACCTTGAAAAATGTGTCTCTGTCATAATATTCTTTCTTAGCCCGTCTACATCTGGCACACACAATCGGTTTTGGCAATGAAGTACTCCTTCTCGCGTCAGCTCAAATGCCTTGGCCGCACCACTCTGAACGTTCTCCTTAAGCTGTAATAAAATAGGATCTGCATCTTGCTTCTCTTTCACCTCAGCTACTAATGAGGATTCCGCGGCATTATGCACAATAAGCTCCTCGTCCGGAGTTTCGAGAAGACGAACTCCTAGACTAGCTAATTGATGAAGATCTTTAATCATCCCTTGCCTTTCTATAGGTGCCATCATAGCCTTACGACTTAACGCATCAGCTACCACATTTTCTTTCCCTGGATGGTACAAGATATCAACATCATAGTCCTTTAATAGTTCAAGCCATCTCCGCTGCCTTAAATTTAGATCTTTCTAATTAAAAATATATTGCAAGCTCTTATGGTCAGTATATATATCAACATGAACCTCATATAAGTAGTGGCGCAATATCTTTAAAGCAAAAATAACTGCTGCCAGCTCAAGATCGTGTGTAGGATAATTTTTCTCATGTGGCCGCAATTGCCTAGAAGCATACGCTATCACCTTACCACGATGCATTAGTACACATCCTAAACTAATTCTCGAAGCATCACAATACACTGTATACCCTTCTGTACCTTCTGGAAGTACCAACACCGGTGTAGAAGTCAACTTATTCTTCAATTCTTGGAAACCCTCCTCACACGCATCATTCCATTGGAATTTGGATGCTTTATGGGTTAGCTTGGTTAAGGGTGCTGAAATGGAAGAAAAGTCTTTAACAAACCTTCTATAATAACCGGCCAACCCGAGAAAACTACGAATCTCCGTAGGCGTTGTGGGCCTTGGCCAGTTCTTCACAGCTTCTATCTTTTGAGCATCAACCTTTATCCCTTCACTAGATACAATATGACCCAAAAATGCCACCGACTTTAACCAAAACTCACATTTAGAGAACTTTTCATAAAGCTTACAATCACGAAGAGTCTGCAATGCCTGTCGTAAGTGATTGGCATGGTCCTCTTCTGATCTAGAATAAACTAGAATATCATCTATAAAAACTATCACAAATACATCCAGGAATGGCTTAAACACCCTATTCATCAAATCCATAAAAGCTGCAGGTGCATTTGTTAGCCCAAATGACATAACTAGAAACTCATAATGACCATACCGTGTTCGGAAAGCTGTCTTGGGTATATCCTTCTCTTTGACCCTCACTTGGTGGTAACCTGACCTCAAATCAATCTTAGAAAAGCACTTGGCGCCCTGTAACTGATCAAATAAATCATCAATTCTTGGGAGAGGATATTTATTCTTAATAGTCACCTTATTTAATTGCCAATAATCAATACACATCCTCAGCGAGCCATCCTTTTTGCGCACAAATAACACTGGTGCTCCCCAGGGGGACATACTAGGCCTTATGAATCCCTTCTCTAGCAAATCTTTCAATTGCTTTTTCAATTCTCGTAATTCTGCTGGGGCCATTCTATATGGAGGAATGGAGATTGGTTGGGTGCCTGGTATTACATCAATACCAAATGCTACTTCTCGTTCAGGAGGCAAACCTGGAAGATCTTCAGGGAATACATCAGGAAATTCATTTACCACTGGTACGGTGTGAAGATCTGGTGATTCTGATTCTGTATTCTTTACTCTAACTAAATGACATATGTAGCCCTTGGAAATCATTTTTCTCGCTTTGAAATAAGAAATAAATCTACCTCTTGGTGCGCCAATCTTACCTTGCCATTCAATAACTGCTTCATTAGGAAAATGTAAATACATCTTTTTCGTACAACAGTCAATTTTGGCATAAAAAGATGCCAACCAATCCATACCCATTATAACATCAAAATCTACCATTTCTAGTTCCACAAGATTGGCCATCGTGTCTCGACCACACACAGTTACTACAAAATCTTTATAAACTCTTCTAGCAATAATAGATTCCCCAACCAGGGTAGACACTTCCAACGGCTTTTCTAACAATTCGGAGGTTCTTTTGAACTTTCCAGCGACAAAAGGAGTTACATATGATAATGTAGAACTGGGATCAATTAGAGCATATACATCAAATGAAAATATGGACAACGTACCCATAACCACATCTGGGGAAGCCTCTAGATTCTGTCGATCCGCTAAAGCATAAGTGCGATTCTGAGTCCCGCTGGAACTGGCGACTCTTTTTTTCATTTCTAGCGTGACCCGTAAGTTGTGCGCCCCTACTAGAATAAGATACCGATGACGATGATGCAACAGCTGATCCCGAAGGTCGTGCTACGCCACCTACGCTCCTTCGTGGGCATTCTCTCATCATATGCCCCGTCATACCGCACCAATAACAAACATTTGTTCCTATTCGACATACGCCCATATGATGCTTTCCGCATCGATTACATAGCTCTCGAGAAGGTCTCGATTGGCTCATGTTCCCTTGCCCATGATAACCAACTGATCGCGAACTATGACCCTCACTTTTTTGCCCAAATTGACTGCCTCTGAACCCCTGATGCTGTGGTGGAGCACTAACTGCAGAATAAGAAAATAATGGCCTAGGTGGTCTAGCAGAAAATTGAGGTCTAAAACCTCCCTGTGGCGCCATAAACTACCTTGTAGATTTGGCCCTCTTAGAAGATCCGCTTTCAAATTCCTGTGTTCTTTTTCTTTGCCTCTGATCTTCCATTTTCTATGCAAATGCTTGGATCCTAGCTATATCCATGTCTTTATTCAGTGCAGCAATAGTACAATCCCTAACCAAATACGGATCCAATCCATTCACATACCGATGAACTCTGTCATCCATAGTAGCTATAACATTAGGAGCATATCTGGACAAGGAATTAAATAAAAGACTATACTCCCTCACACTTGTATTACCCTGCCGAAGATTTAAGAACTGATCCGCACGGGCCTGACAAGTCTCATATGGAAGATAATGATCAATAAATGCCTCTTTGAACTCTTTCCAAGTAGCTGGGGGTGCATCAATGCCCCTTGACCGTTTCTAGTCTTCATACCAATATATAGCCTCACCTTTGAATCTATACGCGGCTAACTCCACTGTCTCTCTGCCCGATACATGCATCACCTCTAGGGCCCTTTGGATCTGATCAATAAAGTCCTGTGGATCTTCATTAAGATCAAATCCGGTAAAAGTAGGCGGATCCATCTTAAGAAAATCTTGCGTCCGAAGACTAGTCGCACTATCAGTACTGCTAGAACCCGCGGCAGGAATAGCTTGCCCTTGGACTTGCCTAGCAACTATACGAGTCAAAAGTTGCACTGCATTTCTAAGATCTTGATCAACAGCATTAATAGGTGGATCTGGGGATATAGTTCTCCTCCCCCTTATTTCTTCCAGACTGGGGGAAGTTTCTGATGCATGCTCAGCTGGAGCCTCACTTTGATTAGCTGGTATAGTGGGTGACTTACTAGTCCCCTCTCCGGTAGCCACATCTACTTGCTTACCGGTATTCTTGCTTCTGGTAACTGGCATCATTACTATAATAAGAGAAACAAACTGATTCAGTGGTCAACTATGACTTCATATACAATATAAGCTCTATCGCACAATCTAAGACATGAAGAAAAGAAACAATTCCTAAATGTCCATAGCCTCATGTTTATAGATGTGGTGCACAACACACCGATAAACAAGACTCTACATAGACACGGCTTTGTAGATTCACTAGGACGAACCTCTCTGATACCACTTTTGTCATGCCCCAAAATCCTATCGGGCCAGACTGGCACCCGAAGCCGAGAAGGCCCGGGAGAACCCGTTCAAATACCTGTACTTTCACTTACACGTCACCAAAAATTTGGGCAGCACTTCGTTACATATAGAAGGGTCTAATTACCTGTATCAGCACAACACGCACAAATATATATAAATATATATAATACTTGGCCGTCGGGGCCACCACATATACAAATATAACATCACTATATAAACTCCCATGACTTTACCCTTCCTTATGTCTACAAAGCCTCTAGGATATATACATGACATAACTAGGGTCGGGACAAACCCCCGCCCACACATGACTCTTGTACAATAACAAAACATAAGGAACCGACTCGGAAAGCTCCGAAGCAAACTGGAGCTCGCCAACAATAGCTGTACGACCTGACTCCTATCTATGTTGTGAATGAACTGAAGCACCTGTGCCTGCAGCATGAAATGCAGGTCCCCCTTGAGGGACGTCAGTACGAAATATGTACTGAGTATGTAAAGCTGTAAATAATCATATGTGATATAGGGGATCAAGAAAATCAGACGCAAGTGAATAAATCATAATAGAAGTGAACCACACTTCATAAACACTTTTAGGATTATGTACATTATCATTAATCTGAATTGGGTTCTTGAATTCAAACACATTTGTGGAACGGTATACATTCGTTCATTTCATTCTTTACAATTATCATTCGCCATTACCTCCTCCTCCCGAACCTCCAACCACCTAACAATAATCAATATTGTATCGTACTGTGACCATTAGGCTGCCCCCAGTACATATCAACTGGGATCGACCCATGCTAGGCTTATGCCCCTGGGATACCACCCATAAACACATAAATAGGGATCGACCCATGCTAGGCTTATGCCCCTGGGATACCACCCACACGTATATCAAGTAACACACATAAGAGATCTTTCCAATAACTTAGTTCAAAAGCTTTTGAGATTATTACATTAGTGTTCATGCCAATATAGTACCTTTGTAACAACCATACATCAATAGGAATCAAGTAATAGACCTTCTATACAATAACGATGTAATAAGGACTCATTGGTACATCAACAATGTGTTTCAGAATCATCAATATCACAACAATGAAATAGGAGCCTTTTGGTATATCAATGAAACATTTGACACTTTATAGAATGGAAACAACTTCGTTGGTAATGTAGAACAATACATGTTTTTGGACAACCCCGGAATCTTACTTGATGGAACATTGGTGTTTTCATGCCAAAGAATATCGTTAGAGTATGCTATACATACTTCGTTGTAGATTCGGATACCAATTCAACACAACTTCCCGCCTTTACAAATCACTTATCTACAATGAAATGTTTGGCATCTAGTATTAGCAACCGAACACCACAATTCTCTTCCATAATTCCATACAACCAATATTTGCAAAACATTCCAAAAAAACAACTTGAACAATAGGTTTATGTGTATATATATATATAATCATCATTTCAATACCACATCATCAATACCACATCATCACACCAAATCCTTTCACAATTCAACATAATCCAACATCATTTTCCAATCATCTTTCAACAACAATCAAATAACATACTTCTTATGCTCACATGCATATATATATATATATATACATATTCATATAAATAACACCAACATAATTTACATCCTTACCACAAAATGGCCCTTTTGATTTTGAAGTCCTGTTGGCCCAAATAAAGGGTGCTTCTCGAATCCCTCGAGACGGTGAACACAACTACGGAATCAATTTGGATTTTCTACGGTTGAATCACAAGATAATTGGTGTTGAAATTAGGCTAGGGTTTCTTATTTTCAATAATTTGATGATAATTGATGGATATGAGGCTAAGTATATGGATATAATGACCAATTTTCGTCCATGAGGTGATGGAAAATGACCATATTGCCCTTAAAAATTTAAGTAAATCTGAATCTGTCCATGGTGGACTATTTTGATAGGCTAAAGTAAATCGGCCATAACGCTTTGCTCCGATATCGGATTTGGGTGAAATTGGTATATTTGGATAGATAATTCAAAGGTCTTTCATTTCATATAAAGTAGGCCACCCAGTTCGTCATGTACAAGGAGTTATGATCGTTTGAAGTTGACCCTAAAAATCTATTTTGAGAGGCTGAAGTAAAACGCGTATAACTCCTTACTCAGATGTTGGATTTGGATGAAACCTATTGCATTGGAAAGAAGACTCAAAGATCTTTCTTTTGATAGGTCGAAGCCCTTCCAGTTCGTTATATTGAGGGAGTTATGATCGTTCAAAGTTGACCCAAAAAACTGGCAGGCCTCAGTAGTTTGTGTGCAGGAAATTTTCCTGCACATTTACTGTTCACAACATCCCGGCCACCATTTTATAGTTTTGAACGTGCTCGATTATATTTAAAACTTATCCGTTTTTGGAAATCTTTATATCATTGGAAAGCTTATTCAATAACCTTCGTATGGAACCATCGACGGGCAAATTCCGGTATAAATAAAGTTGATTCCTATACACATATAATCAAACTATACACTTGAAACCATCTCAAAATAATCAATACTCATACTTAAACTCATATATACCTAACTTAGGATCAATACATATACTCCAACACATATAACAATGGTTAATGCACGTAATTAAGTACGGGGTGTTACAAACATTATACAAAAGTAGAACTATTATTATTTATTCAATATCACTACATCCATGTTACACTTTTCCAAAGAACGAATACTAGCATTATAGCACATAACATCATTTTTAGGACATTCTCTCTTTCTTCGGCCAAAATCAATTTTTGTTTAGTTGATCCCTCTCTATTTGGGTGTCATGTAGCAATAGTTTAAAGTGATCCCTCTGTTCTTCGGCTTTTTTGAATAAAGTCATGAGAAAATCTTTATTTTCTTCACATTGTTGGAGCCTTTGTAGTAGATTAAATTTTGTCAAGCCTTAAAAATTTGATGTCTCGAGTCCCGAAATAAACGTTGATGGACTGGATGGAGGTGATAGCTCATCAAGCCATTTGAAAAATGAGCATGCGTCATTATCCTAGGAAAAAAATAATTACATAACCATTAGCTTAAGTTTTTAAAAAAAAACACGCACACTTCACCTTTGCAATTGCACAATTATAAAATTTGTGACCTGGATTTGAATCCATGCGTGACATCCTCAAGACAGCTGCATTCCCACAATGACAAATTAGAGTATTTTTAGAATTGGATGATTGAAATGCTTGCGACATTGTAGAATTTTAAAAATAAAATAAAGTTGATGAAATAAAATAAGGAGGGATGTACACCTTATATATGAAGTAAAAACAAAGTGTTCACACTGATGGCTTACAAAAGTAGCCATTTTTTACCGTTGGAAAAGTAATTTTTCTCTTTTGAACTGGTGGTGACACTAAATAGACTGTCGTAGATCATGACCTATGTCAGCTATCGATTTGTATGGTTTACCATAGACTTACACCTTCATTAATGCATTGACTGATATCCTGATTATGCGTAGACTATCGTGATCTATGTACACATCTATAGACCATTACGTGGAGGTAGTTAAAAAATGAATAATTAAATTAAAAAAAATTAAATAGATAATAGTAACATGTTTTGGGGCTGATGGAAGAAAATAATTAAATATAATATGATTTAAATAGATAATCACATGTTTTGGGGCCGGTGGAAGAAAATAATTACATTAAAAATGATTTAAATAGATGATCTTGGACTGATGATGACACTTAATAGACCGTCGTAGATCATGAACTATGTCATCCATCGATCAGTATAGTCTATCGTAGACTTACACGTTTATTATCGCATCGACTGATATCATGATTAGGCGTAAACCACGATGAGCTATGTACAAAGTTATAGACCATCACTTGGATGTAGTTAAAAAATGATTAAATAAATTATAAATAAATGTGGTGTAGATTTCTGCACATGTGAAGGAGTGTAAACAAGTCTCATAATCATATTAAAGCTTAGACAAATTAGGGAGGGTGAATTAAAGAAGTGTGTGGATGGGTAGTGGTTGAATGCTCAATATCGTAAGAGTAATGGTTAAGTATGTATATAGGATATGTATTGTATTTGATGCCTACACATTCCACATATTTCTTTCATTACCACCCCTACAAAAGAGTGTGAGCAATTGATAGTGGTAAAACATTTATCATCCTTAATACATACTTGTGCTTTGAGAAACATTACTCTTACGATATTGAGCATTCAACCACTACCCATCCACACACTTCTTAATTCACCCTCCCTAATTTGTCTAAGCTCTAATATGATTATGTAACTTGTTTACACTCCTTAACATGTGTAGAAATCCACACCACATTTATTTACAATTTATTTAATCATTTTTTAACTACATCCAAGTGATGGTCTATAACTGTGTACATAGATCACCATGGTCTATGCATAATAATGATATCAGTCGATGCGATAATAAACGTGAAAGTCTACGATATACCAGACTGATCGATGGAGGACATAGTGCATGACATACGACGGGCTATTAAGTATCACCACCAGTCCAACATCATCTATTTAAATCCTTTTAAATTAAATTATTTTCTTCCACCAGGCATAAAACATGTGATTATCCATTTAAATCATATTATATTTAATTATTCTTCCACCAGCCCGAAATACATGTTACTATTATTTTTAATTTTTATTTTAATTTAATAATTGTCTTTCATAATTCCCAAAATATGTGATTATCTATTTAAATTATTTTTAATTTAATTATTTTCTTCCACCAGCCACATAACATGTGATAATTTGTTTAAATCTTTTAAAATTAAATTATTTTTTGAAAATTTGTTATTATTTGTTTTAATTTACCCGATGATCCATCGATTTATGTAGTCTATGATCGACTAATATGTACAGTTGACAAAATACTTTGTATAAAATCTAAACATTAGATTTTACTCTTCAGAAAATTAGTCAAGCCACAATACTGTAACTTGAAGAGGCAGACATATTTGATTCGAGTTTTCAAACAAGGGATCAGAAAAAATATGGCAAACACACAATGTTAAAAGAAACTGAAACATAGTTGTATTAAAATTATTCATTGCATTACATAATAAAATTTACATAAAAAGGGAAAAATGGAAGAAGCTTTCTTCTAACAAGATCCTACAAAGAAAGCTTTTTCAGCAATGAAAAAATCAAAAAAACTTACAAACATATACTAAAATAAAACATTTAAACTAAATTATGGTAATGGTGGTGGGGGGGTGATGTAGTCAGGGCCTTCCATTCCGAGCCTTTCCAGAATTGCCCTCAAGAAACGAGCAATTCGACGGAGCTCCCGCTCTAGGTAGATGCGGTCTTGACCCAGTCCGTAGAAAATTCGGTCCAAATCATTCCTTAGGATGAGGAGGTCGTAGTGCCTCGAAGAAACACGTCTGATGGGGCGTAGGGGTATCCTTCTTGGAGGTATTTTTTTTATTTGGGTGAAGAAGAAGAAGAAGAAGAGACGATTTCTGATATTTTTGATTTAGGAAAAACTGAAGGGTTGCATAGAAAGAGGGCCTGTACTTATAGACCTGTAGATTCCGTCCGTTCATATATCCACCCAATGGTAGGTCGATATGTCTGACAAGAGAAAACGTTTCGTATGCGTATACCAGCTGTTTTTCCTCGTAAAGAGATGTTTTGTGCAGCTTTTTAATAAATGGGAACGGGAAACAAGGGAAATAATGATTCATTGCATCGATTGGAGAGATAAGCCGGAAAAATGACCAACATAACGTGTTAGATCAGCAATAATATAATCAATACATAATATTTTATAGACCATATATTATATATACCGTAGACTATAGATAGTCTATAGTAGAGAAAGCTTTAGGTCGATAATAACTGAACGTTAAAATCTACAGAAATGCACATTCATCCCCCAAAACAGTAGCTTTACAACTGAATCTAAAAAAAAACTATTTATGATTTGATGTACATTCTACACGTGGTTCTTTTATGTTCGGATTTCTTGCATATTGAACAACTATTTGAATGTCTCACCAACGCCCTTAGTGCGTTTGACTTTCTTCCTTTCGAGTTTGGGATCGTACAGGGGTGGAGAAATTTTGGTGTCTACCAATTCCTGTGGCACAGTCCATTCAGCCTCCGGAGGGACCACGTTAATTGCTTTCGAGTATGCGAGGAGGTAACTTTCAGCTTTATAAATTGGCAAAGAGTAGTCGTAGATGGAGTTACCATAATCTTTGCTATCGCCATACTTTGCTCGCAAAGCTGCCATCGCGTGTTCTCACGGCATTTTCACCAAGTCAAATTTTCGACAAGAACAGCTCATCTCCAAGAGATTGACCTTGGCATTAATGTCGTTTCCGAACACCGTATACTCGTCGAGAACCCCGTTTGAATTACCCACATACAAGGAATCGCTCGCACTCTTATTATCCCTTAGGATCCTTTCCGCAAAAGGCACAAATATGTTCTCTTTACCACCGACAAGTGCATGCCGCTCCCTAAAATTTTCACCAAATTTTTTAGCAATTGAATTGAATATGTACGATACAGGGTACTCCCGTTCATCCATCAAAATCGAGTTGAGCGACTCGGTGATGTTTGTGGTCATCACCTCGTACCTATTGCCCGAAAAGTGTGCTCTACTCTATTTTTCAAAACCAAGCATATTTTCAAGGACATGAGCTGCCTCGGGGCATTTACTCTTCAATTCCACAAAATTATTGCTAAACTCATCAAAGGAATAAGCCTTTGCTGCGACGTAGAATAGATGAAGATGTTCTCCGCAGTGTTGATTTACGCAAAGATTTTCAGCGAGATGCCTCATGCAAAGTCCGTGATGTACACAACTGTATACACAAGAGAAGGCATTGGCGATACTAATGTGCCTGTCGGAGATGACGCATAGATCTGGTTCATCTTTTATGATAGACTTCAGCTTCTGGAAGAAGAAGGTCCAAGAAGCATTATTCTCTTTATCGACGACACAAAAGGCAATCGAAAATATATGATTTTCGGTGTCCTGTGCAATGACGCTCAGCAGAACGTCCCCGTACTTGCCATACAAATGTGTGTCATCGACGGCAATTACCTTTCTCATGTGGGCATATCCTCGTATGCAAGCTCCGAATGCTAAGAAGTAGTAAACGAATGATCCATCCATCCGGTTTACCATGATAGAGTAAGAAGACTCGGGATTCAATAACTCCACCATGTGGAAAAAAGCCGGCAAGCAAGCATATCCGTGCTTCGGTGTCCCGCGAATGATGTTCTTCGCAATTACACTTCCTTTTCAACACATTCAATAGCTTGCATTGCAACGCAACTCTTTAAATACAATTCTTTGAATTTTTCTTATTCTTGGACCCTTACCATCCCGAAAATGATTTACGCATACTGAAGCAATCAATTCGGATGAGACTTTTTTGTGCCTGCGGGTGGCGTTTTCAACGCCGCACGTGAGCATCCCGACATACTTGTATATGCGAAATTTATCCGAGGTGTCGTACTTTTTTACCCGTAACAGCCAGCCACAACCACAAGATAAGCATTGCGTCTTCATCAATTTCATGCAGCTCTTCTCCATATAATAATCAAAATACTGCCTCGCCGCTGCTACATCTAGTTGCATTTTCAGCTCTTTTTTATCGGCGAATGTTTGACCACAACAGAAATTGGTTCCGTTGGTGAAAGAGTGTCCTGCTTGTGATTCTGTTTCACGGTCTTCTTCATCATCTTGCGAGACCGATGAAAAGTCTTCCATATGCATAGAATAATTTTTCATATTAATTGTATCATCGACATCGTTCTCATAATCATTTAAATCGTCGTCGATCAAATCATCGTCGACTGTCGGGCGCTGCGGTGAGGGTGCTGCTGAATTCAGCGGTCCTTCAAAGGACCTCTCAACCACATTTATCCTCAAAATTGGCCTAAAGTCATCTGCATCAGCATCTATTATGTACGTCAGCACACGTACATCGCTATTTATGATCATAGGATTCACCTTTTTCCCTTGAATGCATTACATAACTAATCACCACGTCGCTCGACGCGCAATCTAGATCCCCGCTCTGTATTACGAACTATTGCGGCGAACAGGAATGGGAATTGTCACCTTAGTAAATGATCTGCATTTCTAACATTTCGAAGTCTACACCCATTCTCTCATGAAATCACCAGAAATCAGAATAAATTTTGCAATAGACATCCTAGAATTAAGCTTCGGTCGATGGTAGATTATGCTTATGGCCTATGTCGTGTTGTATACACAGTCGATGACTGGCGAGGACGGGTCGATGACTGCGCAGATTTCCGTACAAATACTTGAAATTGCAAATATTGCTTGTAATCAATGATTGTTGGGTTTATCGAATAAAGAAATGAACTTGGAGTCACCTGAGCTGCTGTAATGCACTTTTTAAAGTGGTTTTGAGCAATGTGAGTGATTTAAAGCTTTATAACAATGGTGGAAAGTGTGTTTGAGAAGATAGGAAACAAATGGGGTAACAGTGGATGCAATGGACAAGCCTATGATGTTTGTGGACTAATTTACAGCTGATCACCAGAAAATAACGTCGGAAAAGTGGCCGGAATCGGAGCTTTTTGGTGGAAAAAAATAACCACTTTCTATTTTTAGCTTTTGGAATTATTATTTTTAATAATTTTGGAAACCTAGATATTATTTTTATATATATAGTGGTGGATGATGAAGTGGGTTGAAATGTATTATTAAAAACTTGTGGGTGAATTTATTAAGTTGGAAGTGTTGGGTTAAAGTGAATTATTATAAAGGTTGGGGCTGAAATTGTTAAATTGAAAAAGTTGATGGTGAGGTGGAATTAAGTGGGTGGCAAAAAATTTAAAACTTGTGGGTGGGTATTTGACAAAATAATTTGAATAAAGAGTCTTTTTGGCATAAAGGCCCTAACATGTACTCGGTTAATAGAAGGTAATACGCGAGAATCCGTTCCTATAAGTGGCAAATGCCTAGTATAAGATCTAACTTTCATATTAGCTAGGGGCTAGGCTTTTCGTACACCAGAAGATGTCATGTGTTGTATAGCTAGCCTCTTCTGGTTCTATTGTTGGAGCGATGTAATCACCCAATAAGTGTTTGTATCGAGGTCAGACCTAGCCCCCTTCGAAATCTTTTGCTAAGACAAAACAACACAGAGGACTGGGAAATTTAAAAAAGAATCTATTCCTGTTAATTAATTTTACAGTCTCTTGGGCTGAAAGGAAAGAATGATTCTTATCTTGCTATTCTACTCCATATTTAACTTGTTCAATCTTCAATTTTATCTTTTCTGATTTTCTAGAATAGCAAAAGGTAACAAGTAGTAGGCAATCAAATTAAAAGAGAATTAACAAACTTGTTGATGCAAAATTTCAGGACTTAAGCCTTGAATGTCTTACAGGATGAAACGAATAATTAGCTTAGGGGTATCATCACATTTATAAACTGTTTAACATGATTTTCTTTTTCGATACTCTCTTCTATAACATTAAGCAAAAGCAGAAGGTTCTCGTCTCAAATCTCTGTAGAATCGAGAAATGAATTCATCAGCTTTCTCATTTACTTGGCTCATCATGTCACCCTCATCTGCTCCATCTCTTAAAGGGAAAGGAGAGTCAGTGATCCTTAATTGCCTCACTGTAGGTGTTCTCCCGAATCCAGGCAAAGCAGGTGATGCCGTTTCACTCTGTATCATCTCCAACGCCTTAAAGACAGCAGCATTTATCATTGAAACATCTTCGTGCTTCTCAATGACATGGGCATGGTGACTCTGCTTATTAATGCGTTTGTTGAGGTGGAATGGGAGATGAAAAGCTGGGCTGTTACTGCAGCTGAACTCGTAAAACTCCTTCGACGTTGATTGGTGTCCCTGATTGATATTATTATTGCCCTGGAACATGAGATTTTGAAAGGCGGCTTTGCCAGCAATTTTGCCACGTTTCATTAATAAGTTGAGATCGAACATTAGTTTTCTCTTTGATGATAATCCTTTTCTCAACATGAAGTACGCCACACGGACTATCTTCCAGAACTTTTTCGCTACAACTGGCAATTTTTGATCCATTTTTTTCTGTCTAAGCTAAGTACGCTCTGTATATTCTCGTGCAAGTTTTTTATTTTTTGGAATGTGAGATTTTGTTGGTTCACATAAGAAGGAAAGATATCGATGAAAGAGAGAGCTTTAGAGGAGATTGAGTTGGCAAAGAATTGTGGTTTTATGAGAAGCAATGAGTGGTATATATAGGGGGCTTTTCATACAGAGGAAGAGGATACAGTGAAGTAATCTATATGTTTAAGTTTCTTATAAGATGACACGTTTGGACACGGACCACGTATATTTCGAGTTGATTCACTATTCTATTTCTTTAATTATTAGAGAGCGAATCTAATATCAAGACGCTTGAGTGAAAAGGCTATGAGGTCGTGATTTTATAGTTCTACCTTTAGAATTATCCTTTTAATCATTTTCACCCATCAAAAGATATTTTTCAATTTTTCCTCTCTTTTCACGTGGATTACAAATTTGAGGCCTATGGTATTGGGGGTGTCAAACATGCGGCTTGAGTTGTATAATTAGGCCGGTTAAAACAACTTCAATCACTAATAAGCAAGTGACTTGTTAAGTTGTTCAATGATTATTTGTTTTGAGATGAATTAAATCAAGATGAACTATACAGTGAATCATAATTCAACCTGCCCAACTCTTATTAAGTTCTAAATTTGTTTGTTTCTTTCTTATTATCTAAAAAACAAAAAAATCTTCTTAGTTCCTTTTAATTATTTGTCACATTTTGCTTTACGAGAGTTAATTTAACTAATTTTTAAAGCTAAATTGAATTAGTTTTCTAGCAAGAATTGATAAGTAGTGAAGATGGTATGAGTAGATATACCAGATTAGTAGATGGTCAATTGATGGTTCTGCGTTTCTTTTTCCTGTTTCGTTGGTATGTAGTATAGACAATTGGTTGTAAAAGGATGGAGATGTTCGGGCTCTCAATAATACAGTTTGTTGAACGAAAAAAAAAATTAAAATGTAAATGTTTGAAAATTCTATGAAAAATACTACTCGTATATGTTAAAATTCTTCTCATATTAA
Source organism: Capsicum baccatum var. pendulum (assembly GCA_030864225.1). Lineage (NCBI taxonomy): Eukaryota > Viridiplantae > Streptophyta > Magnoliopsida > Solanales > Solanaceae > Capsicum > Capsicum baccatum. The sequence goes on from CM061555.1 coordinate 42,911,178, forward strand.
TTTGATGTAAATGTTGATCGAAGTTTATATAAATTGTGTTGAAATTAATAGAGAAACACACCACACCACAGATACGGAATATGAGAGCGGAAAGGTGTGTATCTTTGTCCGCCATTGCTTACACGTAACTGAAGACAAACTAAGCTGAGTCTCCCTCTCCTGTGCTTATGAGAGCTGACAACTTATGAAATACGTCTTATGTTAAAGACAAGATAGGGGACCTAACCTTATATTTATAGGTTTAAAAGTTTTAGCCTAGTGCACCCCCATTATGGGCTCACACGTCTGCTACAGACCTACACTATTGTCAGCCCACACCAATAACATGAAATGGATACAAGCCCATATAGAATCCGCATGAATACACGGCATGTGTCTTGTACACCAACTAATAACATCAGCCTGTTTTACTTTAATGTAATAAAAGTTAATGTTAAGTCTACATAAAATAAATAATTCTAACACTCTCTCACTTGGACAACGTTAACTTTTAAAGAAAAGTTTTGAAAAACTTATTTTTATGAAAATGACTCTCGGGCTGAATAGACAGTGGCCATAAATATTTAGTGGTGGAAAGCCATCTCCAACATAGTTCAGTCAAACAAAACATCATTGTTGAACTGCAGTAGTACTTGCATCAACCAACGATACACGACCACTTCACAATTTCTAACACTGAAGTTTTGTAGACATAAACCAAATGATGTGGTAGTGTAGCAAGAAATAGCCAACATGGACTCCAAATCAAGGCTATTTCATTATTAATCCTTCAAACGATTTTTCATATCAAGATGTACGCTTAAAATCAACATGCGTATCATAGAAAACTCGTCACCGCAATTTTCTGTTACAACATGTGCGAGCACTAAAACAACATGTGCTCCACCGAAAAATTTGATTTTCAAGGTTCAACATGTGCAACATATTACATGGTGCAACAACTAGAAAATCCACAAGGTAGAATGATATACCATATATGTCTCCAAAAGAAGATCCAATAAAATAACAATATGATCTTATCAATATGAGACATAACTAACACGTAAGGCAAAAAGTCTTAATATAATAACACAATATTAAAGTGTGCACAATAATAATCACCAACATAAATGATAGCAAAATCTATCATAACATAAATGTCAATTCAAGAGATCACCATAAGCCCGAAACAATAAGGTGAATAGTCTAATGATAAATGAATAATAATATTAAATACTCCCACTAACCCAACAAATCAAATAGCTTAACAACACTCATATTCTGAACATGTTGCATAAAAATTATGGGTCTTAACCCCTTGATTAGTGGATCAACAAGCATTAAATCGGTAGGTATATGTTCAATCACAATATACTCTCCTTTAAACATATCTTTCACAACCAAATATTTTATTTTCATATGCTTAGAAGCTGAAGAAGATTTATTATTTTTTGAGTAAAACACAGCTGCCTTGTTATCACAATAAATTTTCAAGGGCCTAGAGATGGAATCAACTACCACAAGCCCTGAAATAAAATTCTTAAGCCAAATGTCTTGTGTAGCTGCACCATATAACAAGCTACGAATTTTGCTTGCACAGTGGAAGATGATGGAAGAGTTTGCTTCACACTCTTCTAAGATATCGCACTCCCTGCAAACATAAAGATAAAGCCAAAAGTGGACCTCAAATCATCAGGACAACTAGCAAAGTGTGAGTCTGTGTAACCAATTACCTCAAGGTCGTCAACCCTTTTGTACACTAACATATAATCTCTTGTCTTCTTCAAGTACCTCATTACTTTCTTAGCAGCAACCCAATGAATTCTTCCTGGATTCGTTTGATAACGTCCAAGAGCATTGACAATGAAAGCAATAGCAGGACGAGTGCAAACTTGTGCATACGTAAGACTTCCAACAATACTTGGATAAGACACATCTTTCATAGAATCTTTCTCAAGAACATTTTTGGGACACAAGTCTAGACTTAACTTATCACCTTTCACCACAGGGACATCACCGGACTTACAATTTTTCATTTAAATTTTTTTTAAAATACGATAAATATAGGTCTTTTATGAAAGCCCCAATAACTTACGAGATTTATCTCGTCGAATCTCAATGCCCAGAACAAATGATGCCTCTCCTAAATCTTTCATATCAAATATTTTGTCCAATAAATGTTTAGTTTCATGCAACAGTCTCAGATTATTACTAGCAAGTAAAATATCATCAACATAAAGAGTGAGAAGGATGAACTTACTCACACTGATCTTGAGATATATGCAATGATCAATCTTGTTCTCCACAAACTCTATAAAAGTGATAATTTCCTCAAACTTCAAGTACCACTGTTAAGAAATTTGCTTCAAGCCATAAGTAGATTTCTTCAATTTACACATGCTCACTGCCTTTACCAACGAAATCTTAGGATTGCTGCACGTAAACCTCTTAATTAAGATCACCATTCAAAAAAGTTTTCTTTACATCCATCTGATGTAGATCAAGATCAAAATGGGTTACCGATGTCATAATGATCCTAAAAGAATTCTTAGATGACACTGGTAAAAAAGTTTCATTGTAATCAACCTCTTTTCGCTGTGTGAATTCTTTAGCAACTAATCTCGCCTTGAATCGTTCAACGTTTTCATTTGAATTCTTATTGGCCTTTAGGAAGCTCTCAAAGCTCTCGTACATCATTTTTACTCATGGATTTTATCTCTTCAGACATGGCATCAAGCCACATCTTTGATTGAGCACATGATAAAACTTCAGAAAAGCTTACAGGATCAATAATGTCACCTTCAGCTAGGTATACTAAATAATCATCCGATAGCGACGATCGTCTTGATCTACTTGATCTCCTTAAATTCTGAACCTCTTAATTAACAACAGCAGGTGCCTAAACCACTTCTTCAATAATAGGCACCTGAATTTCTGCAGGTACAAAGTCATTATCTTGCCCATGTATAGTAAAAGGAATTCTGACAACTGCAATACTTTCCGTTAGCCCATGAGCAATATGCTGAGAACAATCCTTATCTGCAACATCAAATTCAAGAAATTTTGCATTTTGAGATTCAACTATTCTTATTCTCCTTGTAGGACAGTAGAACTTGTATCCTTTAGAATGAGATGGATAAACAATAAAAAAATAATGCAAGGTTCTAGGTTCAGTTTTCTTTTCTGAATGATTATATATCTTTACCTCCGCAGAACATTCCCAAAATCAAAATAATTTAAACTAAATTTTATATTGGTCCACAACTCAAAAGGGATTTTAGGGACTGACTTGGAAGGGACACGATTAAAAATATACATGGAGATTTTAATAGCTTCACCTCAAGGGAACTCAGGTAAGTTAGATCTACTCATCATACTTCTCAGCATATCTTTTAAAGTACAATTTCGTCTTTCGGCTATACCATTTTGGTCAAGACTGCAAGGCATGGTATACTGGAAAACTATGCCACAATCTTGTAGATATTTGGCAAAGGGTCCCATTTGTTTTCTAGTCTCAGTGTATCTACCATAGTATTCACCCCCACGATCAGACCTCACTATCTTAATGACATTTCTCAGTTGTTTCTCTACTTCAGTTTTAAACACTTTGAACATTTCAAGAGAATCTAATTTTTCTTTAATAAGAAAAACATAATCATACTGAGAAAAGTCATCAATAAAGTGATAAAATAACTTGAACCACATATTGTAGTAAAATACGGACCATTTATATTTGTGTGAATGATTTCCAAAATATCAGAACTACGAATAACATTCTTTTTTCTTGTTTTAGTGAACTTTCCTCTAGTGCAATCAATACATGTTCTTATGTCCCCAAAATCAAGAGAAGATAAAATATTAGACTTAACCAATCTATCAACTCTATCTTTAAGGATATGACCTAAATGCCTATGCTACACCATGCTCGATTTTTTATTTAAAATTGATCGTTTAGACCCAATAATTTCAAAATTAAAAGAGTTGTATTCAAAATCAGAAGTCAAGAAAATTTTAAACAAATCATCGGATAGGATTCTATGACCAACAACTTGGGAGTTCAAAAGCAAATTAATTTTTCCATTAAGAAAATTAAAATCATAACCAAATCTGTTTAAAGCTGAAATAGAAATCAAATTTCATCTAAAAAACGGTACATAAATAGTGTTTTCAAGAACAAGCTTATAACCAGTTTCTAAGTCTAAAACTACAGTTTCAAGAGTTTTCAATTTGGACTGAATGTGGACCATCTTAAGTATCTAATCTCTAACATCCCCAGTAAAGTCATACTTCATCCCTGCAAGTTTATTCATTAGATCTCCAGTCTCAGCCTTATTGGATATAAGATACCTTTCTTCCACTTGGGCAAGAAACTTTTTGGCATAGGTAGTTCTAGACAAGTCACTTTTGAGGTGCTCGACAATTGACCTTCTAAAGGCAAGGATGCATAGCCTATTAGATCTCTCTCACCTAGCATAAAGTTCTTTTTCAGCAGCTGTATTAGAATCAGTGAGAGGTGGAAGCTCATCCTCACACAATGCTTGATCTATGTCAGTCATGCCCAAAGCAAATTCAAAATCTTCTTTCCATCGCTTAAAGTTAAAGCCCGATAGAACCACAACTTCAATATTTTTATTGTTCAAACAAATGATAACTGTTCACAACACAACATGAATAAATTTATCATAAAATCAAGGCATAAGAATAGTAATTTTATCACAACGATGAGTCCCGCAGCATTAACAAGTGGCCCTCCTTTGGGCGGGGCAAAAAAATATTTTCAATATTAGAAACATATCCTCTTTGGGCAAATAAATTTATTAAAGGGCAAAATTCAAAAATAGCATACTTATCCCCTTAATTATGAGTTTCATGGCAACAGTTTCATAATTACATAATATAGCAAGTTGTATTTTGTATTTTTGCAAATTGTTGCTACAAAAATACAAATACATATTATTTTTATTGCCCTTATGATCGATATGTATTTTATATTTTTGCAAACTGTTGTTACAAAAATACAAATACATACAAATACATATGCTACAAAATGTAATTTAATAAAAGTGTTGTTATTTTTTGTAATTTAATACTTAAGTATGCTACTTTATGTATTTTTTCCTTTATTAAAATCAAAATATTTTCACATAATGGGGCTCATCACAATACTAATATAAAACACATAATAAATCCCCTTTGGGTAGATCATTGTATGTTCTAACTTAATGATATTCCTCGAAATGGATTAAACAAGTCTCATAAAGCAAAGCAAATAGGTCACTTTGGTGTACACTATTTACCCTAATTTATAAAATAAATTCAATCTCAGGAATTCAATATGCCATTGCTTAATTTGCTCATGTGACATAGCATGTAACCACACAATTAAAAATATTATAAATAAAATTAACACTTTATCACCGAGAAACGCAGCGAAAAAGAAAATTAAATTTGTGATAATATTAAAAAATTTTAAAATTAATCATGTTGAGGTTCTCGAAAAATACATCATAGTATTCAGTCATAGGATTAAAGATCTATGTGAAAAGCTTTGATATCAAGTGTTGAAATTAATAGAGAAACACACGACAGATTCACATAAACCAAGAACACCTATAAGTAACGGAATATAAGAGAGGAAAGGTGTGTACCTTTGTCTGCCATTACTTACACGTAACCGAAGACGAATTAGGTTGAGTCTTACTCTTCTTTGCTTATGACGGCTGACAGCTTATGGGAATACGTCTTATGTTAAAGTCAGGAGAGGGGACCTAACCTTATATTTATAGGCTTAAAAGCCTTAACCTAGTGCACCACCATTATGGGCTCACGGGTCTACTACAGGCCTAAACTATTGTCAGCCCACACCAATAATTATAACATGAAATAGATACAGGTCCATATGGAATCTGCATGAATAGACGGTTTGTGTCTTGTCCACCAACTAATAATATCAGCCCGTTTTACTTTAATGTAATAAAAGTTAATGTTAAGTCCACATAAAATAAATAATTCTAATATTTTGATTTTTGAGAAGCAAAATGTGATAAGTAAAAGAAAACGGCGGGAGTATTTGAACTTCAAAGTCTCTTAGCTAGTAGGGAAACATATATAACGTCTGTCAGGCAAAGATCGATCCAATTAAATGAGTAGAGTTGGATAAGTCGTTTATGGTACCGTTTTACTTAAAGTGTCCCAAAATTATTTTGCAATTCACTATTGGATTAAAGTATAAATAACATAAACACCAATCCTTTTGGAGTAATTATACTCTCTTCCATTTTTCTAATTACTTTACTCTCTCTATCTATTAATATACACAACATAACCGATATATACATAGCATTCTATGTATGTATTGGGATTTTTGTAATATGATTAGGGAGTTAGGATTTTTTGTAATATTGAAAATATAAGTTGTGTATTTGTGTAATTTTTAGTAGATTAAATACTTATAAATTAAGGGAACACGATAATAGCCATAACCCATACTGAATAATGGCGGACCCAAGATTTAAAAATAGTGGGTGCTTAAAAAATTTAAAAATTGAAAAAATAAAAATTCACCTCAATGAGGTTTGAGTTCGGGGCGCATCTACAACCTACATACCAATACACCCAACCAACTTTTTGTTTAGTGGGTATTTTTATATATTATATATCTATTTTTATATATTTTTTATGTAATTTTATCTATTTCGCATTGAGTTTAGTGGGCGCCAGAGAATCCGACTAATGAATGTAGGTCCGCCCTGCTGAATATGTAGTTCTTTTACAAAAATTGCTTTTTAATTTTTCTATATTTTCAATAGCTTATTATCTATTTGATTATATATATATAAATATAAACTCCTTCCTCTATGATTGAGCCTTACTTTTAGAGAGTTGTGTCCTTTAGCCACCCACGCACTTTTGTCCTCTTTTTTCGTGGCAGACCATAAAAGAGAAGAACTTGCACGAGCATGAGAAAAAGATCAACACCATGGTGTGTATGGTACGAAGGAAAATGTTTTATTAAGAAGATATCTAGGTTTCTTACTCTTTTTTTTTTCTGTAAATAATTTTAAAAATATTATTCTAAAAGTATTTGTAAATAATTTGTACAAATATTATGGAAGGTTGGAGTGTGAGGTGGTCGGGATGGAGCTACAAGAATGAGGGTGAAGATAAAGTGTGTTTGGAGTGGTGAGGCTACAATCAATGTGGAATGTCACTTTTACGGAACCTAGTTTTCGTTCTTCTATGAACTCATTTTCCTAGAAACATTACTTTTTTCAAAACAAATTGACCAATCAAGAAAATAAAAAATGATCTTTGATAAATATAATTCCTTCCATACCAAACCCGCCCTAAAAGCTGAACTCCAGCGAGTTGGATGTAATGAAACAACCATGGAAATCACATTTCTAAAAATGCAAAGAACAATATAGAAAATATGACCAAAAGTTCAAAAAAGTAAAATGCAAAGAACAATTCAGAAAATATGACCAATGCAGAGAACAATATAGAAAATATGACCAAAAGTTCAACAAAGTAAAATTCAAAGAACAGACAGAAAATATGGCCAGAAGTTCGAAGAAGGAAAAAACCGCCCACCGTGGGGCTCGAACCCACGACCACAAGGTTAAGAGCCTTGCGCTCTACCAACTGAGCTAGACGGGCTTATTACCAAAGTTGCGAGTAATATATTATACCTATAATTATGATTTCTGTGACCGTCCCTTGGAATACGGTGCCCTTGGAACTTTCTATTTGATTGTATCAAAACCAAATGAATTAGCATTTTCGTCTTTTACTTCTAATAAGCCATGAACTAGATCAGAATCATTTTCAACTAGTTCATAAGAAGTGGTATGATGAGGAGTCTCTCTGTACATCATCCTGAGATTCAATTTCATGCACTGATTTACTAGAAAAAATGTCATGGAGCTTATGCTTGTGTGCTTTGTGTCTGCTTATTCATGATTAGTCAATCAAATTCATAATTTTAACCAGATTATCAATTAAGTAATCTTTATTACAGAATTTACTAGTAATTATTTCCTGTTTTCTAATTGAGTATGACTGACAATATCTTTTTGTTAGTCTATTTTTTTAAAAAAAAAAAAATCACCTTTCTTTATTTGAAAATAATTTAACTTTAAACTTCTATTCGAATCACTCACTCTTTCGAAAGGAATGCCACATTCTTTACTAAAAACTTTATAGACACATTATATTTAAGATCATAGATTTTAAAAATCTTCACTTTTTCTTAATGTTATGCTGACTCAAACTATGTCATATAAGAATTAGAACAGAGTTACTGATCCTTGTAACTCGTGTTGAAAGTGATCTAATTGTGTTAACAAAATCTGCACCTACAATGAACATAACTTAAAACCCAATTACAATTGTTTTTTTTTGAGAAAAATGGAAAGTCTATTTCATGCCAAAGTATGTGATAATTACTTTGTCCTCCACAATATGTTCTTTTTAGAATTAGAACAAAGAAAGTCAACTTTAGGTGTAGAATTTGGATACTAACTTTGTCGTTTGGTTTTTTTACTAGTTAAACATTGTGTCATGCAAAGTTATTGTATAAAAATTAGGTTTTCATTAACAAATTTGTACAGACTTTTACATAGACAAAGTTGTAACTCTAAAAGCAGAGTTTGCACAGTAGTGCTCAATTATTGAATTCTTAGATTCTATGATTCAGATCTCAGTTTTCCTATTTCCTTTTTCTTTATTTTTAAAATTATGTAGTTTAATTATATAGTACTAGAGAATTATATATTGGACCCTCTTTGAATCACTTGGCTTCCAAAAGTTAAAGGCACTTCGTGAGTGAGTCCTCTTTCCATATTGCAAATAAATTAAGGGAAAAAAAGCAATACAAATCTAATAAACTCACTCAATATATGACGATGTAACATTCAATTTCTGAAACGTGGCACAATCTGAAAGAAAAACAACAAGTATAAGTTTTATTTTTTACAACTAGGTAACTTGACCGCGCTTCGCGTGATCATAAAATATTTATTAAATTTATGAAAGATCTTTAATAATACTTGTACATTAAAAGTAATGAGAAGTAAATTTTTTAAGAGCTAAAAAATATTTAAATATGTTTTGGTCTTGAGCTGGGGGTCTATCAAAAACAATCTATTTACCTTATCTCTGATATAAAAATAATTTATGTGCATATTCTACTTTATCCAAACCCCACTTTATGAGAATAAATTGAATATAATGTCATACTCTATCTTTAATCCTAAATATCTACAAAATTGCATTATACATATCATGTAATTCTAACATAAAGAAATCATTGTTGTTGGCATTGTAATTTGCAACACCGCCCTTAAAATTAACATTATGATATGAAAGAATGGCTAAAAAAAATAAAAAGCAAGATGCCAAATCCTAAATTCGATACTCAGCAAAATCTTAATCCGTCAGCATGAAAAATTATAGGAGTAAAAGAATTTTGAAGTAAAGTGAATTAAAAACTCAATAAAACATTATAGAGCAACAACGTGAAGGAAAAAGTTATATTTTATTAAATCATTGATCGATGAATTAAAAACTCAATCAAAAATCAAGTAGCAATGGATTGTAGTTACAAATACTAAAAGTTGAAACATAAAGTAATGAAAGAAAAATAAAGATGGAGATTACACATTGCAATGACAAGGTCATGTTGCAGAAAAATAAAAATGATACCCAAGAATATGCATAACAAATATTATTTTTATAGACCTATGTATGGTGACCCTTCATTGTTCATTATAAGTCCTAGATTTCCTTCCTTTACTAAAGCAATTTAGAACTAAATATTTGTATGAAATGAAAGAATATACAGAAACGAAAAAGATTAATCTATTGACATCATCAAATGCAATACTATTAACACTTGTATGGTCACTTTTCACTATATGTAACAATACTTCATTAAGATAGCACATTAAATATAATTAAGAGAGTTGAAAGAGCGATTTTTGAGTTTTTATAAGTAACGAAAGTTTAAGACAAGTAAATACTCAAAATTTAATAGATAAAGTAAATACATATTAAATACTTTATGATTTTTTATACAATTAAATGAATTAAAATAGGTAAAAAATTTCCCAAAAGGAGAAAAAAGATAGTAAATATACAGGGAGGTCTTGAATTAAAAAAGATTTATGAAAATAGAAAATATACACTAAATCTACTATAAATGTATATAAAAATTAGTTCAATAAATTTAATCAAATTTAACATTTAAATAATTTGATAATATTAATAGATCTAATTTCACTACTTTTAGCAACATCCTATTATATATATTTATATGAGCGGATGAAGTAAAAACAAATAAAATAAAATTGGCTAAACTATTATTTGAGGCATTTATAATTTCATATTTATTAATTATTGGAAGCGACTCATTGCTTTGTTAAAAATAATAATATTTGATGAATTTATTTGACTAATTGTTGATCTTATCTAAAAACTTCTTTTGATATCTATTCTTTTGATTTTAATTTGTTTATTTATCACATTTATTCCTCTACTTTCATCTTTTGTCAGATAAGATTATGATATTCTATCTTTACTGTTTTATTTGCTCTTCGTTGAGTATTATTTTTTTCAATAGTAAGAACGTAATTTAAATCATACTAACGACTCTCTTGGACCTTATTTCTCAAAATTTCTTTTTAATTCTTTGACACCATCATCATTATTCTTATCTTCATCTCATGCACTTCATCTTATCGAATCTTGCAAAGCTTCATTTTTTTCCTCCAACATTAATTTTTTTTGAGGAAAAAAACTACAAATCTTAAATTACTTCTAACTATAATGTATCCATTGGTAAAGATAATATGAAAACTTTTATGTAATTTAAAAGAGCACAAAATTAATTTTAATTTCTCCCAAGAATTTAGTAACCAAAAATTCATATAAATGATCATTATAATGTAATGAAAATACCATAAATTCTTAAGGGAGGGAGAATTTTCGGATGTCCATTATTAAGCACACAACAATTAAGATATAACTAAAGTTTTTATTATATATTAATAGACTACATATATAATTATTAAATACATCTGGGTTATTCTGTAATTAATTATTCTTCAGTTCTCTATATATACAGTTGTAACCCCTTCAATATCAATAAGATCAATTATTATTAAATTATATCATGGTATCAAAGCTAGGGTTTCTTCTTCCGCCCAAACCCTAATCTCTCCTCTTTTCCGACGTGTGTGCGCCGCCGCCACCGTCTACACCACGCCGCACGGCCTCCCTCCTCCGCCGTAGGTCGGCGCCATGGACAAGGTTATTGATCCTCTGTCAAATTTACCGTCTGGAGTAAAATTACTGCTCAGGAATCTCCACAATCTCATCCCCGAAAAATTATCTGACAACAACTACCCGGCCTGGGCACTTAACGTCCGCACCGCCCTCGCAGCCAACTTTCTGCTCGGATGGATTGACGGTGCGGAGAAGCCGCCGCCCGAGACAGCCGAGGAGGACGGCGTCATGCTCCCAAATCCCGACTACCTTCCGTGGATGATCGTAGACACTCAGATCCGAGCCTGTCTTCTCGCCGTTATTAGCCCCTCTGTGCACAAACACGCCCGGGGTTTTCTCACATCGGCTTCACTTTGGGACGCACTATCCACAAGGTACAACTCTGTGTCCACGACTCATATTTTTCAGTTGCGTGACAGATTGCATACTCTTCGGAAGGGAACGAAGACGATGACTCAATACCTTGATGATGTGGCCTCTATTCTGTCTGACCTAGATGCTGTGAACGAGATTATTCCTGAACGAGACGTGGTGAATGCCGTGATACGTGGTCTTCCGTCTGGCTATTCCTCTCTCAAACAGCATATTCGCCTCTCACCTGTCGAAATCACTCTGAATCAACTGTCTGGATGGCTTAATGCAGAAGAATTGAATCTAGACATGGAACACAAATTACTGCTCGGAGAAGCCAGTTCCACCCCTGGCGTCACGGCTCTTTACTCGGCTGGCAGCGGGGGCTCGGCCAGGGGTCGCGGTGACGATCGCCGTAACCAAGGGCGAGGCAGCGGCGGCGGTGACCGTCGGAACGCCGGGCAGCAAGGCAGAGGCGGGCCTCCACCGAGGGACGGCTTCCAGTCAGGCCGCGGACAGGGACGAGGAAACCAGCGGGGGCCCACACGAGATCTTCCGACGTGCCAAATTTGTGCTAAACGGGGCCATTCTGCGGCTAATTGCTGGTATCGTTATGATGACTCGCAGAATGTAAATCGCCAGTCTGGCGGATCAAGGGCGATGCATGCGTCCACAAACGCTCAATCTGGCGATTGGTATCTAGACACAGGTGCTAACACCCATGTGACGTCGGATTATTCACAACTTCAAGCTCCTCATCCGTATCATGGCTCAGAAACTATTACAGTAGGCAATGGTCAATCCCTTCCCATCGCAAACACCGGCTCTGGGTATGTCTATACCCCAAATGGTAAATTTCATCTCTCAACCCTTCACCACGTCCCTTCCCTCACATCCAATCTTTTATCTGTTTATCGCTTTACTAAAGAAAATAACTGCACCCTCATTTTTAATGACACTAATTTCCAGATAGTGGACAATACCACGAACCGGGTGCGGTACACGGGCCGCTGTGAGCATGGGCTATACACTCTTCCATCCAGGTCTCCGTCTGTTGTGAGTCAAGCCATTCTCTCGTCCACCTGGCATCGCCGGCTTGGGCACCCATCATCCGCCATCACCAAATCCATTTTATCTTCCTTAGGTTTTAATTTTTCAGGGAAATTACATTGCGAGTCCTGTTCAGTGTATAAATCTTGTCGTTTACCTTTTTCACTGTCTGAACACAAGGCCACTGCGCCATTTCAATTAATTCATTCTGATGTTTGGGGTCCAACCTCAGTTCCTTATGTTCAAGGTTTTCGTTATTATATCTGTTTTGTTGATGATTACAGTAAATTCACTTGGCTTTATCCTCTGAAATTTAAATCCGAAGCTTATACTGTTTTTGTCAACTTTGACCGAATGGTTCAAAATCAATTTAATGCCAAAATCAAAATTTTTCGAAGTGACAATGGCAAAGACTTTGTCAACAATGCATTTGGTGTTTTTCTTCAAAGTCTAGGGGCTCTTCATCACACTTCATGTCCATATACCCCTGAACAAAATGGCGTTGCTGAGCGCAAACACCGTCACCTAATAGAAACAGTTGTTGCGCTCCTCCATGATTCCACCTTACCTGTTTCCTTTTGGGTTGATGCCCTTGCTACTGCCAACTACCTCATAAATCGCATGCCCACTCACAGTCTCTCCAACTCCACTCCATATGCCCGTCTCTACAATCATCCACCCGACTACATCCATCTCCGCCCATTTGGGTGTCTGGTTTATCCCTGGTTGCGTCCACACACTCAACATAAACTTCAACCTCGGTCCACCCCTTGTGTCTTTCTAGGCTATCATCCCACTATCAAAGGTTACAAATGTTTCGATCCTGTATCGCAGAAAACATATGTTTCCCGTCATGTTCGTTTTGTGGAGGAACAATTTCCTTACACAAGTCTTTCCTCTACTCCATACTCCCCCAATCCACTTGGCATTGTGCCATTATTTCCGTCCTTTTCACACGCTCATGCTCCGGCTCACTCGGTACCTAACCCGGTACCCCACTACGCCACTACCCACTCAAACCAACCACCCACCCACCCGAACCCCCAAACCCCCCACCCGAACACCCAGCCGACTGCCACACAACCCACCACTTCCCTACATCATACTCCTAACACACATACAGCCACCCCATCCACCGCTGCACATCCCAGCTCCCACGGCAGCCCCACCCAACCCCCGTCCACACATCATACAACTCCACCACCCCTTCCTAATCACCCTCCACTCAACACTCACCCTATGACAACCCGAGCCAAGGCCGGTACCTTCAAACCCAAAGTCTACCACACTCAAATACCCTTTGATGCACATCCCATAACTGAGCCTACTACCTACAACCAAGCCTCCAAAAATAGTTTCTGGTGCCAAGCTATGGATGAGGAATTTCAGGCTCTGAATGAACAACGTACATGGGATTTGGTACCTCTTCCTAGTAACCGAAAGTCTATTGGGTGCAAATGGGTGTTTCGCATCAAACGAAATTCAGATGGATCTCTTTCTCGCTATAAAGCACGTCTGGTTGCAAAAGGGTATCATCAGGAGTATGGTGTGGATTATAAGGAGACCTTCAGCCCTGTTGTTAAGCAACAGACTATTCGTCTGGTCTTGTCTCTTGCTCTTCACTATGATTGGCCGCTTCATCAGTTAGACGTCAGCAATGCCTTTCTTCATGGTCATCTTGAGGAAGACATCTATATGGTTCAGCCACCGGGATATGTTAATCCCAACCGTCCTCACTATGTTTGCAAGCTTCGCAAATCACTGTATGGCCTGAAACAGGCCCCACGTGCCTGGTACACACGCCTCTCTACTTTTCTGCAGGGTCTTGGTTTTCGCACCTACCATCATGACAACAGCCTCTTCACCCTTCACTGTTCTCGAGGGACAGTCATCATTCTTATCTATGTGGATGATATTGTTATTACAGGCAACTCGTCATCACTCATCACTGAAATTACTGAGGCTATGCATCGTGACTTCAAACTTAAGGACCTCGGTCCTCTGGAGTTCTTTCTTGTCCTCGAACTCATCCGCAAATCGGGAACCATATTGATGCATCAGACAAAATATACCCTTGAACTTCTAAATCGAGCTGGAATGACAGACTGCAAACCCGCGGTCACTCCCATGGCAGTCCGCCAATCCCCAGGGCCGAATACTCCCTTTGCCGATCCTACACTATATCGGAGCCTCGTCGGTGGACTTCATTATCTTGCTGTTACTCGTCCGGACATCCAATATGCAGTCAATCGAGTCTCCCAATCAATGCATGCTCCCACAGAACAACACTTTCAGGCCTTGAAACGCATTCTGCGCTATCTTAAAGGTACTCTTCAATGTGGAATTTTATTTCAAAAGGGCTCGTTTGATATATCTGTTTTTTCTGATTCGGATTGGGCTAACGACAAAGATGATCGGAAGTCCACTACTGGATATATTGTTATGATGGGACCGAATTTGATTTCCTGGTGCACCAAGAAGCAAACGCGAGTGTCCCGTTCCTCCACAGAAGCAGAATATCGTGCCATGGCTGCGGGTGTTGCTGAAGCCATGTGGTTACGATACCTTACAGATGCACTTGGCATTCCCCCGACGAAACCACAGATTTATTGTGGCAATCAGTCCACTATTTGTGTTACCAAAAATCCAGTCCTTCATGATCGTATGAAGCATATTGGGTCCGACTGTCACTTTGTTCGCGATGAGGTACTTGCAGGAACGATGGCCACGCACTATGTCTCATCTACTGACCAGCTTGCTGATATTCTCACCAAGCCTCTTTCGTTACAGCCTTTTCAGTATCTCTGCTCCAAGCTGCCCCTCGTTACCGCTGATCAGCTTGCGGGGGGATAATAGACTACATATATAATTATTAAATACATCTGGGTTATTCTGTAATTAATTATTCTTCAGTTCTCTATATATACAGCTGTAACCCCTTCAATATCAATAAGATCAATTATTATTAAATTATATCATATATAAGTAGATTTTTTTATATTTTTGTTATAATTTTGTTAACTTTACGCGATATTTTTTTCATTCTTATAAATATAATCCACTTACATATAATCTAAATGATATTTTCAAAAATATGTTAATTATTTCAGTGGAACTCAATATAACTTCACTACAAATATACAAAATATAATACTTAGTAATAACATACTACAAATGAAATACCAAGAAGAAAATACTTAAAATCGTTGTTTGTGAAATTTTGATCACTTGACATAACATGAAGACTACAAAGTGATTCATTTGGCTCTATACAATACATTATCACTAAAAGTTTTAAAAAATTATTAGAAATCAAAAATTAAAACACCCATAAAAAGAGGAAAAATAAAAACATGATATATTCACATTTTAATTAATTAAATAATGCAAAAAGGATGAGAAAAAAAATAAGAAAAAAGATATTATTAAGAGAGTGAAAGGAAATTTTGCCTTACTTACAACCTACTATTCAAAAATCAAGAAATAAAACAGAAAAGTAGAATTAGTTGAAGACATCTTTTTCGTACTTGACTTTTTTGTATGTGTAATTATAAAGAATACTAATAAAACTAAATGATAAAAATAAGATTATCTAATATTAATTTTTTTTCATGTGAAATCAAATGTGTAGATGTAGAACTTTTTAGACGAAAGAAAAATAACTTGTAAACTTATACACTTTTTAATCAATTAAACCTTTTTGAGAAAGATAACGATATATTTATTATCATTTTATCATGAACTCAAGAAATATCAATTAAAATAAAATTTAACTATATTTTCATAATTCAAATATAATTGCACGCACCAATTAATTAACTGTAAAAGAAGTATAAAACTAAAATCAGTGAGACAAAAAAAAAAGATGAAAAGATCATAATTTAATACACTATAAATAATTGATATCTTATCTTTTACTACATAAGCTAATTATAAATATAAAGGGAAAAAAATTCAAACATAATTCAATAACACAATATTTCAACTACAATTAACAAAATCAAAATGATAAGAAAAAGTTATAAATAAATAATAGAATTTAATAGCAAGAAAATTAATACGATATTAAAATTGATGGTAGCAAAATAGAGTACCTGTGTCATTCATAAAAGTGACAAACAACCAGCTCTAGTTAGAAGAGATTATATATTCATCACATTGAGTGAGAATTAATTATGAGAATTAACTCTGTGTTATTTAATTATAAATTTTTTTATGGCTAGAAGATAAAAAGGCATATGTATTGTAACTGAAATTCTTTTAAAATGGAGATTAATAGCATTAATGTGGAAGAAAATTAAATGTAGCTATCTTTAATATTTTATAAATTTTTTAAAGTGTATTTTTCATCTTTTAAGGGAGAAAAAATGACAAAAAAGATAAATAACATTCTTGACTTTAGAGAGCGCCACGTCACCGATCTCATGTTTCTCTTATATATATATATATATATATACTAGTGAATATACCCACGCTTTGCGCGGTCATAAAAAAATTAATAAATAGATAATTAATTTTTTTGTAAAATTAGTCGCGATGAATACATAAAAGTATTATTGTTATTATTAAATATTAATTAAATTGATAAATTACACATATAAATCTTTTCAATGAAATTTTGTTGGTTTATTGATTGTCCTTTTTAAAATATTCTTGCATTTTTCTTTTTATGTTTTTGTGTTGAGTATAAAACATTCAATTTTAACTTGTTCTCTAATAAGAGTTATTACTTGTCTTAATAATAATTTTCATCGTAAATTGCTTTGCATAACATGCAACTTGTAAGTTTTTCAATTTTGAAGTTTTGTATTTGTGGTTAAGACCCTTAATTGAAATATTTAAAGGTAGTGATATGAATTGCGTATACTTATCCTCTTCGGACTTCATTTGGTGAAAATATATTGAGTATATTATTGCTATTGTATGATACTTCACATTACAAAATTTTGCTAGACATAAAAAAAAATTAAGTAATATCATATCGGTGTAATTTTAAGATGTCATAAACTTTCATATTAAATAATTTGGAGGTTATAAACATAAAAAATTTAGGAGTTATGAATATGAAGAGGTGTGAGTTGCAAAACTGTCTTTTTACAATAAAATAAATAAAAAATAAGAAAAAGTTCAAAAAAAGATAAATAAAATTTCTGATTAAAAAAAGATGTCACGTCATTCTTCTTTTACACCACTTTAATGAGGCATTAACAAAAATCAAGATATAACTGAACCTAATGTCATAATTAATGTCCCATTTCTCAGTAGAAAAATATGTTAAAGATATTATCCAAATTTTATAATTCACATCAATAGGAGGAAAAATATATACTAAATAAGTAATACTTAAAAGTTAAAAACTCATCATCATAAATCGATAAGCACAAAAGAAAAAGGCATGCATTTCTATCTAATGATTACATTTGAATGTCAATCAAATACTTATATATTTCAAAAAGAGTAGCAGAATTCAATTGATACAAAAATGAAACATTAGTTAAATGGATAAAAGAAAAAAATAATAAGGATAATATCTTTGATATAGATATTGATATTTTGTAATCATTATTACTCTTCATTTCTTTTTTCGGCAAAATTAATACATAAAAATTATTAGAAGAAAAATTTGTTAGAGGGATACCACATTACCTTTTCTATGTTTCAAACATAAATTGAAGAAAAAACAAACAAATAAACTCTACATTATCAAATTGTTATATATTGATTGACAATTTAAGAGCCAACAACAGGCAACAACATGTTGCAGACACTTATTATAATATAACATATGATAAATTTAAATTATCGGTTAGTATTGACGTGGAGAAAGAATCAAACTCTTATGCCCGTTAAGAATAAAAAAAGTTGTGGTACATACCAACACAAAAATTATATTACGAAAGTCTATTTGGATAAATTTTTAAGCATATCTCACATTACCTTGTCTCTGTTTCAAACACAAACATCCATGAAAGTATTTGATACATGCTCTTTTAAATTTGTACATTGATCTACATTCATATTGAGGCAACTTTGGCAAGCATCAGCTTGTCATGCTCTTTCAAATTGAAGACCTGAATAATTCAAAAAAAAAAAAAAAGGTCAATTAGAAAAGAAAATTGCACATACGTAAACAATGAAAAAAGTTGATCTTGATATAAATACATTTAGAAGCATTCTCAAAATAATATTGTGAAAACAACATATGAAATAAAAAATATAAACAGATTGCTATTACTCTTCCTTATTGTCACCAAAAAAGGAAAAAGAATTTCTTGCTAATCAATAACTTTGAATAGGCAAGTACTTTTCAAGATTTTCACAACACATTTTCATTATAAACAATAAATAGAAACTCAGTCTTTCTAACCTTAAGTGACAATGAAATAAGATCTCTTTTCCCCTTAAGACTATAAAAATGCAAATAGCTAGCTCTTCCAAGGCCGATTTTTAATCAAAATAAATCAGAAAGATCCTATAAAATAAATGTGTTTACACTTACATCAATCCCATAGAACTCTTCTCTCCATCCAATCCCAAATATTGAGAATCCAATGAAAAGGTGAAAAGATTTGTAACCATTTTGCAATTATGTTAAATTAATGAAAGTTAATTAATTGAAATAAATAAGATTTAGATTTATGGGAATTCATTAAGTGTTTTTTGGGGGCTTTTTATATAACATATAAATGCAAAATATATGAAAGAAATTTTCAAAAAAAGGAGAAAAAAGAAAAATACTAATAGAGGTCAGGTACCACATAAGCATCCTCCAATGTCTCCTTTATATATATATAGAGAGAGAGAGATTGATTGATTGATTGATTATCGTATTTCTTCAACTAGCTGATAAAGTACTTGAATTTAATAATATTTAGTATTACACCCTTTAAGTTAAAGGGACTTGACTTATTATAAAATCCTATCTTTATGATTGGGAGCCGCTCATTTTGTTCCGTCTCTTTTCTAATTTCTTCTTTTATTAGTGTCTGTTCTTTATGCAAATTTTATTTTTAAAATAAGAAAGAATGTCCAACCCAAAACAAAAAAAAAAACTGAAGACATCTCAATGTTGTAAGTCTTTACTCTTTAGTGGCTATTTTACCAGAAAAAGGACATGGGCTGACCATTTTGAAAAGAAATGGTTAGTAATTTTAAACTTTGGACAGTTGGAGCCAATCGGCCCAATTTATTTTTTGTTTTTAGTCATTTGGCCCAAAACTAATATCCTTACACAATAAAAAGTATAAAATGATCTTTCAACGGCTACTCTTAAATCACTTTCCCAAATCTTCATCTTTTCCCTCTATTATGCGTTGATAAATCTGTTTTTTACGATTAACATCAAAAATTGATTTACTGTTTCTTGCATTGTAGCATTCAAAACTTTGGACATGAAAAAAAATATGAAGTAAAAAAAAGTTAGAATTAGTTGGTAAGGGGGCAATTTTGACTCCAAATTTATTGTTAATGACGATGATTTTACAGAATCATCACATATGTGGTTACACTTGAAGCAATGTCCTAGTCCTTCAAACTTGAAGAAGAAAAAATGTGATAGGATGGGGTCTCAAGGTAAGAAAAAACTCATGTTGGAAAGTCCTTTTCCTTTGACTTTTTGATGCATGTAAAGATCAAGAAAAGAATCTTTCAAAACAAAAAGAGAAGGTCGATGAATGTGCAGTTGTTACTACAAAGAGAAAAAAGAAGCGAATTCAAGAAAAAAATGGTGAAGATGATGTTGTATCGTCAAAGAAAAAATGCAAAGTTTCTGATCAGCTTGGCAAACCAAGTTATAGTTTATACTATATTGATACACTTTTTAAAAAAGAAAGAGGGAATCCTATACCTAATTGATACTCTTTCATACCGAATTAATACACTTTTATAACAAGATAGAAGGAGAATCTATGCATGCATATGCAGTGTTCATATATCCAATTGATTCTCTTTTATACTAGATTGATACACTTTTATACCACATTGATACAGTATGTGCAAGCATATACAGTAGCATATATCCAATTGATACTCTTTTATACTAGATTGATACGCTTTTATACCACATTGATACAGTATAAAGTAGCTATTTTCTATTAACTGCCCAGCTAAGACAAATAACAATTAAAAAAAAAGATAGAAATGAGGAGTATTTTTACTCCGTAGTTTGATATCAACAAATCTTGTTTTTGTTAGACTTTTCTATCGTATAACCTACCTAAAAATCCTTACCTTGCTTCGAAATTCTTTATTTGATTTTGAGATTTTTGTTGAAAATGGTGAAAAAACCCGGATCTATCGAATGGAACAGCAAGCAAGAAAATGGTGAAAGACGATCCTTTATCTGTTTATGAAATTATTGAGGATGATTTATCATTTATTGGTGAAAAACTACATAACGCTAATTGAATGCAGATTCTTAGAGATTTATACAAAAATTTGTGGAATGAAAAAGGTAAAGATGAGTGTCAAAAAAGGTAATGGGAACGGAGAATTAGGAGTTTGAATGAAAAGAAAATTGTGAATGAAAAGGAAAGAAAGAAAGGTAAAGTTATATTTTGATTTGGGCGCATTTATGATTATATGTAGTTAAGCGTATGGGAGTGGCTATTTACCGGGTTTTTAGTTTTAGGTGCTATTTTCATGAAATTATTTTAGTTTTAGGTGTTATTTTTGTCCTTTCCCCTTTTTACCCAAATATAAATGGTCCATTAAAGGCTTGCAAAGTACAAAGGAAACTCAAAAGGACCATGTCTTATAACAAGCAAAGCACATTCAAACGCCATAGGCCCAGTATCAGAAGCCCAGCCCACAACACACGTACAACTTCAAGGAATTATACCGTCTTATTTACCAATTTTAGTACATATTTTTTTTAAAGTTGATAGTTTTATTTTTTTTAATCAAAAATCGCTAAATACACACACACACACACATATATATATATATATACTAGTTTAGAGTACGTTCTTTACACGTGTATATAATGTCAATAATAATAAATGTATAAAAAGCAAATTGTTATGTGTATATTATATTATTAAATATAAAACTTTTAAAATATAACATGAATAAAAAAAATTATTTCCTCTTCACCAATCAAAATCATAATTTTCCGAGTATCTTTATTTTGCTAACAACCTCATGCTATCATAATGCTCCCTTCATTTCCAAATGTTTTTCATCATTGCTAACAATATAGAACATAATATTACTTCATATCCTTTTTTGAGTGCAAGATTGATATTCTAAACAACAATAACATATTCAATACAATCCCATAAAGTGGAGATAGGGTTTGGAGATGGTAAACCTTTCTGCTATCTCAGTGATAGAAATGTTGTTCTCGATAGAACCACCAAGAATTAAATACGTGGCACTACTTTTTTAGATAACAACACCATACAATAGTACATATTTCTCTAATACGTCTTCTAGGACTCTTCAGATTCCAAGTAGAAAACACAAGTTTAGAATTTTGATCTATGAATTCAATCTTTAAAATTCTTAACATTAAATTCATTACATTAGTTATGAATTTATTTATATATTTTTTCTAATTGTAATGATTTTTTACCCATAAATTTATACTCCTCATAAAACGCAAATGTATCACCTCTATAATTAGTTACTCATTCAAATTTTTAATTTCTGAGTTTGATCATAAATCTATCATTTTATGCTATCATAATTCTAGAATTACTTTTTGTCCTATATATGATTGATCTGAAAAGAACAATATTTTTTTTTTTTTTTAAAGACAATGCAATAGATTATACTTTTGAATGCCATCACTATAATCAATAATAAAATGCTCAATGTAATCTTATAAGTGTGGTTTGGGAAGGGGTAATAAATGCCTTATCCTCTATAGCAGTATAGATAGAAAGACTATTTTAAATAAATCCCTTACTTAAAATAAAATATATCAAATAATTTAAAAAGGAAAATATATTTAACATGTTAATACACATACTCATATTCAAAGTTCTCCATGCTAAAACCTCCATTTATCAATTAAAAAAAACAAATACAGACAAAACAAATGGAGTAATTTGTGAAAATAAGTAACATTGGCTATGTAACTTCATGAAATAATTAAAGAAAGTAATATATATATTTGGATGTTTCGTAGGCTCATTATATTTTTTGTGCCCTAAAACTTGCAAAGAAAAATAAATGTATTTCAAGCGAAAAGGCATCTAGCACTCCTTGTTTACTTAGGTTTTAAAACTTTCCATGCCTAAATATAAATGTTTACTTCAAATATTAATTTAGAACTTCAAATAAGGAAAGAACCAAAAATTAAAAGTTTAGTTGATTTCAAATTCTAAATCCCTCTAATTTAATAACTAAAATTTAGTTGAATTTCAAGTCCTAAGTATTAGGAGAATAATGAAATATTAATTTATAAATAATTATTAAAAAAAGTAAAAAGACAATTTTGTTTATTGTCGAAAATTTATGAGGGCAAAAAATTCAAATCTTCTTTATTTGTTGTTTAAGTATGTTTCTTTTACTAAATGTCAAAACACATAATACTAAAAGTTGAGCACCAAGGAGTAAGAATTTGTTGAATCCAAACAATTAACACACCAGCAATTCATTCAGGAAAAAAAAAGAAATTGAGTTTAAGTACCTTTAAAATTACATGCAGAAGCAAATATACCAAAATCAAATTGAGGCCAAGACAAACCAAAAATCATAAAATTCTAGCTACTGAATGAATTTAAAGATACAACAACGGAAATTCGAACAAATAACACATAAGTTAAGGTTCCAATATTAAAAATTCTAAAAAGATAACGAAGTGACGCATACAAAAAAAAAACTTGCTTGGTACTTGTGTGTATTGTTATTGTCTTTTACTTCCTCATCAGAGTTTGAATTGGAGTTGATTTGTAGAGAGGATTAGTAATCACAGTTTGTAATTTTAAATTGTTGTTTTCTCAACTTAAATTCCTTATCAGGGTAAGATGTACCCTAATAAAATAAGAATCAGAATGCACCTTCTCTCTCTTTTCAGTTTTCAACAATCATAGCTTTAATTTCTAGAATATATCATCATAGGGCAAGTTTTCTATTCATTTGGAAAGATTTGTTATCCTGCAATGTTGGATCCTATCAATTTAAAGAAAAAAAAAAGACAGGTTCTCCATGCGTGAAGCAACTAGAATTCACACAGGGGCTGAGGTAGGATCACACCTCGAGAGGAGTGATGTAAGATGTCGACCATGAATCAAGCATCAGTAATCTGATTCGGCGTCTCAAACCAATAACCATCAATAGATCACACGCGGACGGATAACATTACAGTAGCTCTAAGGTTTCCCTTCTTGATTTTGTCCAACTATGCGCTACAAAAATCATATGACTTGACTTCTCACGCACCCTACAACAATTACTTCATAGAGGCAATTGAAAAACTATAGTTTTCAAGATGTATTCATGTCTTAAGTCCAGTCAAGGAAGATGAAATAAACATAAAGAATATACTTTTTATAACTTATCATTTGCAGTAAGAATACAAGACACCTAATGATCCATAACTATTCAAGAATTGATTTATTACATCTGAATTCATCAGAAGCACAATGTCCTTCATCTCGTTTCTGACATTAAACTCGAACTTTGCCCTATAAGGCAAAACATGTGAGAAGAATTTCTTAACCCTCAATATATAAAGAGTTTTAAAACCAAAAGATCTAAATTTTACCTAAAATAAAGAGTCCTAAACCTAAAAGATATGCCAAAAAAAATGTATTTGTTTTTTTTTGTCAATTCTTTAAATTTTTAATATGTTTATTAATATTTAATATTATAAAAATAATTTTTTTAAAAAAGTAAAAAAATGATTTTATCTAAAGTAGAGACTTTTAATAAAGAACAAAAAGTTCAAATCACTTTTCAAAGGGTCTTTACACTTTTAATATATTATAGATATATATATAAAATCAAAATTAAAAACAAGACAATAGGCCTAGTATCAGACGCCCAGCCCACAACACACGTACAACTTCAAGGAATTATACCAAGTCTTATTTACCAATTTTAGTACATATTAGAAATCCACATGATAGTTTTAGAATAAGATTATAAACATTGTAATATAAAATTTGAATTAAAAGATTAGATATATTTAAATATTTAAATTTAAAAATATTTGATTTTATAATAAAAAAATTATCATTATCTTGAAATTAAAACCTAATATTGAAGTTTTCATTGAGAAATAATATGATAGTTGAATTTTTTTTTTTTGATATAATATAATTTAACATCCTCGAATGAATATTTCAATATGAAACAATTAAGAATAATATTGTCTGCGCATCACGCGGATATGTATACTAGTGTTATATAATATGAATGTCATGTGACATATGTATGTGTAAAATGTCATTAATTAGAGATAATAGTTAGTAGTCAAATTGAATTTAAACACCAAGAGTTACTTGTTCAATTTGGATTTAAATACCTAAGGTAGTTGGCCAAATTGTCGATTTAAAGTTACTTGTTCAATTTGAATTTAAATACCTAAAAAAGTTGGCCAAATTGTTAACTTGATGTCTAAGTTTGGCAACCTTAGGGAGTAAGTTTTGTGTGAAGAAATAGGAGTGACTTAGCAATAGAGTTTTGTAGTTAGCAAATTGCAGTTAGTTATAAATACTTAGGCCAGCTAGTTGTGAGCAGTGAGTGGAGGTTGTACTGTATAAATACAGATGTACATTGTTGATTGTAACTGATTGAATTCAGTTAAACCTGTCTAACGGGCCGGGCCGGTTCAACCCGGAACCGGCCCTCTCAATTTTGTCGGGTTCCGGGCCGGTTACGGGCCGGTTTTGGCCTTAACCGGTCCGGGCCGGGCCGGGCCGCACAGTAAAAATTTTAAAACCCACCCGGAACCGGCCCACTTAACCCAACCCGCTAAAACCGGGTCAAACCCGGTTAAAAACCGGTCAAATCCGTCAAAAAATTAAATAAAACATCAAAGATACACTATATATACACTAGATATACACTATATACACTTCATATACACTATATATACACTAGATATACACTATATATACCCATGAAGTCATAATTCTTCAAGTTTGAGGTCGTCGTTGGGCTATGGTTCCATTCCTTGGTTTCTTATTTCTGATCTATACATGTATACGTTAAACATACACGTCTATAGAAGATCGATTCACATATATACACTCTATTCTATGTATATGTAATACTTTACTACATTATATATACATTACAATATGTATAGATATACTTATATACTAATTTATAAAACATATACACATATATATGCACCATTCAATATATATTTACTAGTTTAAATAAAATATATATACATGTATACGTTAAACATACACGTCAATAGAAGATCCATTCACATATATACACTCTATTCTATGTATATGTAATACTTTACTACATTATATATACATTACAATATGTATAGATATACTTATATAATAATTTATAAAACATATACACATATATATGCACCATTCAATATATATGTACTAGTTTAAATAAAATATATATACATGTATACGTTAAACATACACGTCTATAGAAGATCCATTCACATATATACACTCTATTCTATGTATATGTAATACTTTACTACATTATATATACATTACAATATGTATAGATATACTTATATACTAATTTATAAAACATATACACATATATATGCACCATTCAATATATATTTACTAGTTTAAATAAAATATATATACAAGTATACGTTAAACATACACGTCAATAGAAGATCCATTCACATATATACACTCTATTCTATGTATATGTAATACTTTACTACATTATATATACATTACAATATGTATAGATATACTTATATACTAATTTATAAAACATATACACATATATATGCAACATTCAATATATATGTACTAGTTTAAATAAAAAATATACACATATATACATTAAATATACACTTCTATAGAAGATATATAAACATATACATTAAATATACATTAAATATACATGAAATATACATTAAATATACACTTTTTTTTCTGTTGCCGGGCCGGGCTGGGCCGGTTAACCGGCGGGCCTGGACCGGGTTGGTCCGGGCCGGGTTAACCGGGCCCAAATTTAAAAAAAACCGGACCGGGACCCGGTACCCTAAAGCCCTAGGGCTTTCCGGGCCGGGTCAAACCGGTCCGGTTTGGTGATATGGGCCGGGTCGGGCCGGGTCGGGCCGGGTCAGCCCGGCCCGTTTGACACCCTTAAATTCAGTTTTACAGTAGTGAGATATTTTCTCTCGATCATCTCTCCTTACCTTCTTCCCTAGATGAACTAGAAGCTATAATTGCTTAATTTCTTAATTGTGGTCTATAAATAGCTACCCTATTATATATTTTTATAGATATATAAAAGTAGTAAAACAAAAATACTATTAAAATTTTCTAAAGTATTCTTTTTTTTAAATTTGATATTAATATTTTATCTTTATTTATATAATACTTTATCAGCATGAGATTCTATTGTCTCAAAATTTGAAGGCTAAGAAGAAATATTGGATCAAAAAGTGGGGAGGCAAGAGCACAAGAACTATGGGATCATCACGATTTGAATTTCATCTTTTACTATTTATGATAAGTATATTATTAACTCATGTTATTTAATTAAGTTTGAAAAGAACATTGATAATCACAAAATGGTGATGTTGTTATAGGCACAGGTTATTATACTTTGGCCTAATATGTTATTGACCGTGATGATGGATTTAAGTCTCATGCCATTAAGAGGATAAGACATCGAGTTAAAGTCTCGATGCACCATAATGATAAGATATTGGGTTTAAGTGTCATTGATTTTTGGCCTAAGACATATAATACGTTGAGTTTACATTGTTAGAAATGTATTATGTTTATTATGAAAGTAATAACTTTTGAATTCATAAAAATGTATAACATTGACTTTTAATTGTGTTAAAGTGATCGTTTATGTTTAATGCAATTTTAATACTAATCACAAGGCCGCTACCACTATGTACACAACCACTTCCCCACCACCACCAAAGTTTAATATTGACCAGGTAACTGAAATGTTCTATTTAATTTTTCCCTGAGTTTTTTGTTTTCCAAGACCCTTTCAATGGAGAGGTGAAGGGGATTGGTAAAGAAATAGAGGGATTGTATTACTGTCCTACTCAATTTTCTGGTAAACAGAGAACAACAAGGAGTCGGCTCCCTTCTAGTGAGCATCACCTCCAGTTGCTCTAGTGCCCTTTGAAATTATTGACATGTGTCCCCTTGACAAATCAGTGAATCAGATTTAAATTACTAACCATTTTATTTTAATCACAGTTTGAAGATAATCTTTACTAATTTAAGTTGGTTATCCAATTTCGACCGTCGAAATTTTTTGAAACTTGACGGCATATCTTCTGTAAGTCTCGCCATGTTCTTAATAATTGATCATACCATAAAACTTAAAAAAATATTGAATTGCATGGAGACCTATTTATTTATTTATTTTTTAAAAAATATTTTCACATAGAAAAATTAACATCAAGTCAAACTAGATAGGGCAAATCTAGATGAAAATTTCAAGTTTCTAATGGAAATAAACGCTGAGTTTGCCTCCAAGGAACACCCAATCGATCCGGAAGGAGTGAAAGTTGAGGTCCTCATACGGACGAACTCAAAATTTAGGAATCACAGAGCCTGGAAGGTTAGGTTCGAATACATATATTGACACTCAAGCTTTAAGGTTCCATCTAGAAATCAAGTCACTCAACTATGTTCTTAATTTTCAAGGTGTTATTAAAAATTAAGTATTAATTTATATACCTTTCTTGTATAATTATATTTAATCTACATCAAATTTGAGGGGTGTCGATCTGCTGGAGAACCACAAAATTCAGCATGGGTTCATCCCTGGGTCGTCGGCACTATCAATAGCAGTCGATGACAAATTCATAGAGCATCTACGAGTATAATTGCTTCAAATTCGATGGATTAATAAATTACCGATTTGAAAAAAAAAACTCCTGCAAGAACCTGTGTTTTTGTGTGGAGTGAATAATAGGACAATTTTAACGTAAAAGAGAGAAAATAGATGAAAATGAGTCTGATCCGTTGGCATTTGAGGTGTAATTAAGCCCTCTCTTCGACTGGATTAAGCATATTTTCGACAGAATTGAGGGACCGTTAGCCATGGTTAAATGTTTTAGTTAATAAATAAATCTTGACCCATTGATTTGTCAAAGGGACACATGTCAACAATTTAAAAGGGCACTGGAGCAGCAACTAGAGGTGATGCTCACTGAGGGGAGCCGCTCCCGAACAACAGGCAATGATAATGACAAGGCAAACTGATTCAAGTTGAATGTTAGTGGCATAAAAGGATGGGGCATCCCTCAGTTAAAAGAAATAAAAAATTCAAAAATAGCATATTTATCCCTTAATTATGAGTTTTATAACAACGTTTTTATAATTATATAATATAACAAATTATATTTTGTATTTTTGCAAACTGTTACTACAAAAATACAAATACATACAAATACATATGCTACAAAATGTGATTTGATAAAATTATTGTTATTTTTTATAATTTAATATTTAAGTATGCTACTTTATATATTTTTTCCAATAAATCCAATGCAATACACTTGGTTAGTTATTTTGACGCGAAAAAATAGTTGGTGACTTCATTGTTACATAAGTAAAATTACTTAATTTTACCTTTATAATGTGTTAAAAAAGTGATTTTTTTTCCATTAAACTAATATAGTGGATATAACTTGGTGATTATACATGTCATTAACCGTAATAAGTGCATCAATGTAACTGAATTGGCAAACTGAAAGTCCTATAAACTACTCAAGCCGTTACCACCTATCTAGCTCCGGTCAATTTCACTCTACAGAAACTTCACTTTTCTATACACACGTTTACACTATGTAGGTGTAATTGCTCTCAGATTGGTCTAATGTTTATATTTGTTTTTGGATACTCCGTTAGTAGTTTTTGATTTCTCTGTGACAGGCACATACAATTTGTTCGTGATGGAAGGGACAGACGAAATTTCCAAGCTGCCAGAGCCAATTTTGGATCACATTCTGTCTTTCCTTGTTATTAAAGACGCTGCGAAAACTAGTACATTGTCCAAGGTTTGGAATAGTGTTTGGACTAACCTCTCATGCTTAGATTTTGGTGATAATTGTTTACATAAGTCCAAAAAAATTGTGGATCAAATTCTAGCGAATCGGCTAAACCAGAAGATCTCTATTAAAAGGTTCAAGGCAAAGGCCAAGGAAAATTTACAAATTTATGAGTCTAAGGCTGTGGATGATTGGATTAAAGTACTTGTAACCTGTAATATCAAAGAGTTGTGCTTAGATGTTGATGTATACAAGCACTACAAGTTGCCTGAAGCAATCTTTGCTGCCAAATCTTTAAATGTGCTTAGCTTACGTGGATTTAAGCTCGAACTACCTTCTGATCGCATAAAGTTTTATTTTCTACGAGAGTTGTACCTCGAGGACTCATCTTTGGATGAGCAATTTCTTCAAGCTCTATGTGAAATTTGTAGTGATTTAGAAGTTTTGTCTCTCAAGAGATTTAGTGGACTAATTAGTTTACAAGTTGCTGGAACTTTACCTAAACTAAGGACAGTAAAGTTGCAATTTTGCCCTCCAAAATTCAAGAAGGTTGATATTGTAGCACCTAATGTTGAAAACCTTTACATTAGCTCATTTGTTCTAGGCCAACATATAATTGAGATAACTGCTTGCAATTCTTTAACGCGTTTGAAGCTCATTGCTGTGGCTGTCAATGACAAATGGTTAGAGAACCTCCTTCAAAATCTACCTAACCTTGAAGTCCTTTACTTAGATCATTGTTTGTCCTTGAAGATTGTGAAAATTTCAAGTAGTTGTGTTAAGGTTGTGAAAGTAGCCGCGTGTTATCATTTGGTTGCAGTTGATCTGGATGATGCTCCTAACTTATTAAGATTCTCCTATGATATTCATCATGGAAAGAAGGGACTCGGGGCTTACTTTGATCCCCCGCAGGGCTATTTTGATCCCCCGCCTATATTCAAACTGAAAGCTTCGCGATTGCTGGAAGTTGAGATCGAATTGATCCCGGATCCAAAAGCCCTTGACACTCGTTGGTACTCTAAGCTCACAGAGTCTCTTGGTAACTTTAATAATTCAAGGGCCATTACACTAAGATGCGACTATGACGAGGTATGTGCAGTAAAATTGTTTACTTTCCTTGCCTGAAGAAACAGTTCTGGATTTTTCATTGTACTTATCTTTTGTTTTGTGTAGGTGATAGTTATACCAAAAGACATGAGAGAAAACTTGCTTCCTCCACTTTATGGTACTAAGCGTCTGCACATAAAAATTATGGATCGGACAAATTACTCTGTTGTGAACGTAGTGGATAGTTTGCTTTGGATTTTTCCTCAACTGGACACCCTATCTGTTGATAAGGGTCAAAGCTCTCAGAGCTTGATCGAGGTAATACACTCATCTTTCAAAGGCACTGGCTAAGGTTTCTTGCACCCTTTAATTCTACATCTCTAAGCCTTCATGATTGGTTCAAAATCTTTTATGTTACCTAACGGTCGAATTATGAAAAGATTAACCAAAACCTAGAGATAATGGTCAAAAGTACACTTTGAGTATCACCTGAAGATAATGGTCAAAAACACACAGAAACTCGCAAATACCTTCAGGTTAGAAATTCGAAAAAAGGTGTGTTTTTGATCATTATGTCCAAAACCTAACAGTTAGTTAACCAACTGCTTACGTGAAATGCCTTCAGACTAGTCATTTTGAGCCTTTTGTAAGGGTTAGTGAAATTACAAGATTCTTGTGCTCTGTCAATTCAAGAAATCTATATTAGCACAAGGATTTAATTCATAATACATGGAAAACTGGGACAAAGGTTGATTCGACATGCTGTTACATGACATATTGATCGCTCAAACTTAACATTCTTTTGATCTACTTAATTGGATGAAGCTTCTCCTTCCCCTCACAGTAATTGTTTCCTCCTTTTCTTCTTTAGCCCCGGGATTCGGGGTTAAGGCCGTAGAATATTCACACTATTTACAAGCTAATACCAATTAGTTTTAACCGTATCTATATTGGTTTGTGATGGTTGCATATGAACACATTTATTACCTTTATTTCTGTTGTGGTTTTCCTGGTTTTGTAGTTTACATACAGAGATGCAGCTGACGATGAAGATGAGAAACCTTGTTGTGCATCTCTAGCTTGGAAATGTTGGAGGCATGAGTTAAAGAGAGTTAAATTGCAAAATTTTACACGTACGGAGCTAGAGAAGTTGGCATATTATTTTTTAGAAAATTCATTTACCTTGAGTATAATTAAAGATCCATCAGAATGCAGCCTTTTCACTTCACTTCTATTAATGTGCAATTGAATAAGTTTCCATGGTTCCTTAATTATGTGTTGTTGCTCCTAGCTAAGTTTATGTTTTGAATAAATTTGTGGATGAGTTGTTTTGGTGATGTACTAGGAGCTGTGATCTCGTTTGGGACATTTGTTTGCAGTGACATTGTTTTGTTCTCTTTCTTTTTTTTTTTTTTTTTTGGGGGGGGGGGGGGGGGCATTGAAGTTCCAAACAATGAGCAAATTATTATAGAACTTTCTCTGTGTATGATTGTCCTGGTGCACGGCTGGACCAACTGATAGAGTAGCAATTTGTTAGAAAGAGGTATGTATGACAAAATTTTCACGATTCATCAACTTTTGAAGTGGTTTTGTATAAATTGGGATTTGGTGACATAGTTGAGCCGATGGTCTATCAGGGTATTGTAAGACATACATTCTACCACTTCAAACCACACTTTGTGAGACTACAGAGTATGTTGTTATTGTTGGTATTTGGTGTCAAATCATGGATGACTTTTTTTTTCTTAGTAGAACTTTGTATGCATCATTGACTAGAAAACTAGCAAATATCAAAGTTGGACATACAAAATGCAAGGAAGACTACATATTCCTCTCTAGACCAAAACACTTTCTAACATGGTCGAAAAGGAAGTGAAGAAAATCAGGTAATTGGAAATTGAGATGAATAGTTGTACTGAATTATGTGCATACTCCTTATCGGATTTAATGGGTGCAGGTCCACCCCTGTATTGTATTATTAGTATGACGCCCCACAGCCAGAGGCTGAGGCAGTCTTATATGCACGTCTCTTATAGGGTGGGTTGAAAGTTGAAAGAAGCAACTGGAAATGGAAAGGGTTCAGTCCTATCAAAAACATGTCATCTTCATTGCCATTGATGATGTCGATAATGATGATGAAGCTCACCACCGCCAACAACTCCTCTCCCAAATTTTAACTCGAGTATTTTATTTTATCTGACACCAAAGTCTTGTGTCTTAATATATCTTAAACCTTTTGTTACTTAAATGATCAGCGTGTAACTAATCATAAATTGGGAAGCGAAGAAAAAGACTTTGGGTAGAGCAAATTAGCAATCCTTAATTAGACAGATGCAAAATCCGCATCAGAACTATTGGAGATAGTCAGTAGTGATATTGTAATTATCTGTATTTTTACGGACTAAAGACAACTACTTCAGCACTTTAACTGAGGTATGGCCCATCCTTTTATGCCATAAGATTCCACTTGGATCAGTTTGCCTTGTCATCATGGGTTCAGATGAGTTATTTGTTGCAAATTTAATAAACTTCCACACATAAAAATATGTTCGGCTTTGGAAGTGCTGATCACTGTAACAACTATATTTCCTCTTGCCCAATAACTTTTGAACACGTATATCTCAACCCGGATCCCACCAATAACCTTGTGAGCTGTTTAAACATTTGAACTCAGTGTAAATCATTCCCAGGTACAAGTGTCCCATTTTGGTCTGCCCCATTCACAACATGTGCACTCAACCGAAAATATGAGTTGAATCGAAACACGAGCTTAAACTTCTCAATGACACAAGTCGCCGATGCAAAATTGAGTTAATAATGCAAATAGTAACTCAACTGATTATTTTTCTTTCTGAAAGTCATTTAATTTTTATTTTTACTCCAAAAATCACTCAACTTTGATTCTTACTTCAAAAGTCACTCAATTATGAGTTCTTTTCTCAGAGAATCACTCAACTTTAATTTTTACTTCAAAAATCACTCAAACTATTTAATTAATTTTTTTCATTAAAATTTATTAACATATAATTTTTATTTAAAACAAAAAATTTTAAAAGTAAAAGAAAAATTCATTTAAACAATCAATTTAATGACCCGCATATCCAAAATTCGTTTAAATGGTTTAAAAGAATATCTCTTTATTTCTTAGAATTTTGATTTTACTACTATTTTTTTACAATTTACTTGTCCAATAATTACTCTATACTCTAAAGTATATATAGTCATACAGATCATCAATTAATATCCTAAAATCACAATTATTTGTTTGTACAATTTTTGCTGCTAATTTTACCTCGTTGTAGTGTATATATTATAATGTTACTAATGTTTAATAATATTTATTTGCTAATGTTTTAGAGAAAATACATAAATACACCCCCCCACCCCCCCGATGTTGGCCGACTTTTCCAAAGAGACACCTAAACTTTGAATTCGATCTATTACCCTATGATTCTTACTTAATCCGTTGCAAATACATCATTTTTAATTGAATTTCAGTCACAA
Organism: Capsicum baccatum var. pendulum; assembly: GCA_030864225.1. Classification (NCBI taxonomy): domain Eukaryota; kingdom Viridiplantae; phylum Streptophyta; class Magnoliopsida; order Solanales; family Solanaceae; genus Capsicum; species Capsicum baccatum. Next base: position 42,945,538 of record CM061555.1, read on the forward strand.
CAAAAAGAGTGAACACACACACCAATCAAGTGCTACCACGTGTTAAATATATTTAATTTCATGCTTTATTTATTTATTTAATAAATTTTTCCTTTTTATTTAATTTATCACTCCACCCCACCCAATCCAGCAACAACCCCCCGTCCCCCACGCCAAGCAGCTCCCCTCCACCCCCACCCCTATTTAGCCCACCCACCCCCCGTCCAACACCCCCACCCCGTCAGCATCTCCCCCTAACCCCCTCCTTCGTCAGCATAACATCTCTCCGTCCATTTTTTTGTTCAAATCACTTCAAAAAATAGTTTTATGATTGAATTGATTTTTAAAGATAGTTAAATAATATGATTTAACTGTAAAATGGAGCTTTAATAATATGAATTAAAAAAAAAAAGCTTCAATGGAGCTTTAATGGTATTGAAGAAGACATTGTGTTGAAGAAGAAATGGTGGGTAATTACATGATTATGATTTAACTGCGAAATGAAGCTGTAATGATATGATTTAAGAAAAAAAAGACGCTTCAATGGAGCTTTAATAGAGGAGCTTTAACGGTGATATTGTGTTGAAAAAAAAGGGTGGGGGGGAGGGTGAGGAGAGAGGGGGGTAGGGGTAATTTTAAAAAGAAAATAAATATTTTTTTAAAAAATATAAATTATATATTAATTATTTACACGTGCCAGTTTTTATTAGCCAAAAAGTCAAATATGAGCCCTTTCACGTGCCTGTGGCGCGTGTATACACACAGAGGTCCAAAATGGTGTATTTACAACAGAATAAAGAAGAATCGTGGGGTAATAGGTCGAAGATAAAGTTTAGGTGTCTTTTTGCAAAACTTGGACAAGATCAGAGGGATATTTATCTATTTTCTCAATGTTTTATATCATATCATTTTAGTTTAATATTTACAACGTTCCCTTTTATCAACTTATTAGGAATATAATTCATTGTATTTATTTGATGCATCTGTATATTATACAAGTGGTAATACAAAAAATTACATTATGATTGAAAAATCAATTCCATAAATAAGTATCATGTTGAAAATTAATTAAATCTAATATGATTATGAAAATCTTAAAAATTAATATTAACATTATAAGTGAATTGATTTAAACTATTTATGATATTTTAAAATTGGCCAATGGACAAGAATAGCCGCTCGGCTAAAAGAATTGCCGTCGAGTGGCCATTGATTTTGAATATCCAAAATATAACCATTAGGCCATTTTTCGCTACTGCCTTCATGTTTTTGTTTTTGGTCTTTTAGCTATTTTTTTTAAAACTGCTGCTACACTTTTTTAAAAAATTCATTATTTGCCCTCTTTTTCTAAAAAAATCTTTTAAATGTCTTTTTTTCACTGTTTTTTTTCGCAGCTCCATTTTTTTTTAAAAAAACTATTCTTCTAATTGGTGTAGTTTTTCTAACAATCAAATACGATTTTATAACATTGTAATTTTTACTCTTCTTTTTTATCAATCAAATACTATATTTGATATCAAATACATGTATCTTTGATACCAAATACAAATACATATTTTATACAATAATTGTATAAAAGTGTATCAATGTGGTATAAAAATAGGGTAAACAACATAAATCCCAACACTTTGCTACCTAATTACCCTCTCTCCCAACTTTTATATTAAGTACATGATATTTCGGATATGATACATTATTTAATCTCCCGATACATAAGCATATGATACATTACTAACTAATTAGTTGGAGATAAAAAGGGGAAAACAGTAAAAGTGCCTACAATTGAGGAATTAACGCACCCAATTTAAGATTTTTTCCCATTTAATTACATAAAATGCTCAATAACTTCATTATTTGAAATTTGAATGATCAAATCAATCTTCATTAATCATAATCTTCCCAAACTAATTTCATCTTCAATCATTCATTCCCTGTTCAGCATAACATATTTCATTCCCCGCGTTCAGAAAAAATTGAACATACTATAAGAATCTGATGTATTAGGCGAATCTCATATCACATATATATATCTTTCTATGTATCAGAAAACGAATTTAAAACTTAATTTCTTTATATTAATGTATCAGAATAAGAAATATATATTAAATGTATAGAAATTATTGATTACCTCTGTCAGAAATAGTTTTATGTATTAGAATGCATGTAATATCTCTGTCAAAAAAATATCTATGTATCATAAAACGAATTTAAAACTTAATTTCTTCATATTTATGTATCAGAATAAGAAATATATATTGAATGTATCAGAAATCATTGATTACCTCTATCAGAAATAGTTTTATGTATCAGGATGCATGCAATATCTCTGTCAAAAAAATATCTATGTATCAGAAATAATATTTATAGTTTCGTTTGTTTAATTGTACATTATGATACATAAATCGAATGTATATGGACGAAATTTATCAATCTGATACATAAAAATCATTCCTTTGGTAATAAGTCTCTTTTCGCAAATTTTTTTTCTCTTTGCAACATCAACAACGGACTTATGAAGAAGTACGTTAATGAAGGTTGTTTGCGAAATTTTTCTGACGGTTAATGGCCATAACACACATACTCCGACTTTTTTTGAATCCTTTTTCACAACTTTTTATTTTCTCTTTACAACATCAACAACAGACTTATGAAGAAGTACGTTAATAGAGATTGTTTGTGAAATTTTTCCCGCGGCCAATGGCCATAACACAGATACAACGACTTTTTTTTTTGCTTATTTTTGAAATTTTGTCAATGAGAATTAATTGCAGATGAATTTATTGCTAACTTTTATTACTTACCTAATGATTAATGATTTAATAACCATGTTTTCTAAGGAAAACAAAATTTTCCTTATCTGCAACAATGTCAACGTGATTTAGGGTTTAAAAATAGGAGTTGTGTGTTATGTATAGATAAAAAAACTTGTTTAGAGATTTAGAAGGGATTTTTGAAAGTAGTTTAATGGGATTAGATTTTAAGTAATTGTCACGCCTCAAATCCTATTGGGGCGGACTGACACCCGTAACCGAGGAGGCCCGGGAGAACCAGCTCATAACCTTATACTTCCCATGCATACCTCTATGACAACCCAAAATTCGGACAACATCATGTCGCATATAAAAGGAAATAATCACCTGTATAAGCTCGAGCACACATATATATGTATATACAATACTTGGCCGTTGGAGCCATCACGTCTATTAACAAAATACCACCTTGACTGTACATTAGGTCTACAAAGCCTCTAGACAATACACAGAGTTTAACTAAGGTCGGGACACACCCCGCCATATAACTAACTTCTATACAATACCAAAAGTGACTGGATATGACACGGAAAGTCCCAAAGCAAACTGGAGCTCACCAAAAGCAGCTGGGTATCCTGGCTCCTACTTGTGCGGTGTATGAGCTGAGGTACCTGTGCCTGCAGCATGAAATGCAGGTCCCCCGTGGGGGACGTCAGTACGAAATATGTACTGAGTATGTAAAGTTGTAGATAATCACATATGATATAGGAGCTCAATAGAAATCAGAAACAAGTGAATAAATCGTAATAGGAGTGGACCACACTTACTAGAACTTGTGACAACCTGTACATTGCATTTATTCAATCACTTTACCTTTGTTCTTATCATCTTTGTAACCATTACTGTACTATACTGTGACCATTAGGCTGCCTCCAGTACATATCAACTGGGATCGACCCATGATAGGCTTATGCCCCTGGGATACCACCAATAACAACTTGATAGGGATCGACCCATGATAGGCTTATGCCCCTGGGATACTACTCGATAAGAGAGAACTTCCATCACTTAGTTCAATTAATCTTTGAGATTGTTATTTCGGTCGCCACCACATTTTTGATACTTTGAAACAATGATACATTAATAAGAGACATATAAATAGACCATCAATGTAATAACAATGAAGGAAGAACTCATTGGCACATCAATAAAATATTTTGGAGTCATCAATGCCATAACAATGAAGTAGGAACTTATTGGTATATCAATGAAACGTTTTGGATTCATTAATAGCACATGGATCTTGTTCGAGTAACCGGATACCTTCTGACATTCATTAGTGCAATAAATATGTAAGATTTGGAAAACAAGTAAGTATTGGAATGTCTTAACATCTTGTAGGGTGGAAACAAGCTCATTGGTAACGTAGGACATCATACAAAATCATTATGGATCACATGTTACTGAATAACTTTGGAAACTTTCTTAATAGAACAATTGTTCACTTTCATGCCAAAGATATGGTATAGAGTATGCTTTACATACCTGACTGTCAATCTTATGCTTTACATACCTGACTGTCAACCTTCAATACTAGTCCCAAATGGACTTCTCGTCTTTTCGGATTACTTATCTACAATGAACATATATAGCAATCTAGTATTAGCGACCAAATGTCACAATTCAATTATTTGAATTCACCAAACTAGTGGTTAAGTAGTAAGCCTTAATTACACCATAAAGGGTGTCACTTTAACCATCTTATACTCCAATTACATTCACATGCCATGCATATTCATACAACATCCTCCAATATCAAGTTTGGATTCATTTATCCTTCTAACCAATCCATTAAACCAAATTGAGCCATAGACATAAATAATCATCAATTCAATAGTATGTCACCATATACACCTTCCATAACTCAATTACCATATCCACCTTCCACAATTCAATACAACCAAACCATGCAAAATAGTCCATAACCCTATTTCCATCACTGTTCAATAACAACCAATACATATAATCCTCTATCACACATATACATATGGAAGAGAACAAAGGCAAACAATATTCATACCTTAGAATTCACCTTTTGATTATGCAATCCTGTTTGCACAAATAATAGGTGCCGTTCGAAGCTCTCGAGATGACAAACGCAGTTATCGGATTACTTTGGAATTTCTACGGTTGAATCAAAAGTAATTTAAAGATCAAATTTGGCTAGGGTTTGTTCTTTCTCAATCATTGATGATGAAAATGAGTTTTTGAACTCATATACATGTATATATACACATATTCCCGACCATAATATCATAGGGAATGACCAAAGTGCCTTTAAAATTTAAATAATGTCAAATCTGTCCTTTGGTGGACTGTTTTGATAAGCTAAAGTAGATCGACCATAACTCTTTGCTCCGATATCGGATTTGGGTGAAATTGGTATCGTTGGAAATATAATTCAAAGGGATTTCATTTCATCTAAAGTAGGCCACCCAGTTCGTCCTGTACAAGGAGTTATGGTCGTTTGAAGTTGACCCTAAAAATCTGTTTTGAGAGGCTGAAGTAAAACGAGTATAACTCCTTACTCAGACGTTGGATTTGGATGAAACCAATTGCATTGGAAAGAAGACTCAAAGATCTTTCTTTTCATAGGTCGCCGCTCTCCCAGTTCATTATATTAAGGGAGTTATGATCATTCAAAGTTGACCCAAAAAATTGGCTAGCCTCAGTAGTTTGTGTGCAGAAAATTTTCCTGCACATTTACTATTCCCAATATCCCGGCCACCGTTTTATAGTTTCGAACGTGCTCGATTATATCTAAAATCTATCCGTTTTTGGAAATCTTTATATCGTTGGAAAGCTTATTCAATAACCTTCGCATGGAACCATCGACGGACAAATTCCGGTATAAATAAAATAAAAAAAAATTAATTCCATATAAATAAAATCAATACACGTACTTGAATACGCCAATATATGTACTTGAATACGGGGTGTTACAGTAATATAGGATACTTAAGTGTTGTTTTATGTAATTTATTCATAAAAATATATTTATATGGTATAAAAGTGTATCAATTGAGTTTAGAGACTGTATATGTCCGAATGGCCCAAATGGCTAAAAAATGAAAATAAATTCGGCCGACTGGTTCCAACTATCCACATTTTCAAATTGTGGGCCATTTCTTGTCAAAGTAGCCAGCCCATGTCCTTTTTCCTTTAAAATTTCAGCGGGTTATAAAGTAAACATGAGAATATGTAATAATATGGTTCAAATGATTTTTAGTTTTTTTTCGAATTTTGATTATAAATAAAATTTCATGTTAACAAATTTTAATTAAAAGTTAATTAATTAAATAGGTTGAGTGACTTTGTAAGTAAAAATATTCATAGTTAAGTAAAAATTATAGTTGGTGACTTTCTGAGGAAATAACTCTAAGTTGAGTGACTTTTGAAATAAGAAACAAAGTGATAAGTTGAATGGGCATTTGAATTATTAACTCATGCAAAATTAGATCAAGTAATGTGCTTCCTCAGCCAAGATAAAACATTTCTGATTTTCATGTCTAATCTTTGATCACAAAAATTTCATTTGAAAACTACAACACACAAAAATGAAGTAAAGAAAGAATTTGTAATTCTTACTGTGTAAATTAAAATAGGAAGGGTATGCTTTCTCTCTCGGCGCATGTTAGCTAAACCTGCGTCTACCATGGGTAAGAGAGCTCGTTTACCCTCTCAGAAAGCTCTAATGGCAAAGGAAGCACAGATTATGCAGGGCACAGCTCAGCGAGGGAAGTTGCCAGCACAAAAACAAGGGAAACAAGCAGAAATGATACCACAATTGGTAGATTCAAGCATCAAATCAGCAGCTTCGAAAGGGACGGGAGAATTGAGGACAACGAAGCAAGTCCTAGCCTCCCCTAATCTATAGATGAGCAGTTCATCGTCCATGAAGCTGCGAAGGAAGAACTCGAAGAAAATCAATGAAACAGTATTGGAGCAATTCAATGGAATAGTGCAAGCTAGTAAAGTAACCGATAAAATGCAGCAGAGAGAGACAACATCTATTTGGAGTGAAGTAGTGACTGTTAGCCCATATGTTATTGGGCCTTTAGTTTATGGACCTTTAGGTTATTGGCTATGTAAATATAGCCTCCTTTTGGTTTAGTCAGTTTTTATGCTTTTCAGATTATATTGTAAACCTTAGCCTTTCTTTCTTTCAATAAAGTTCTATTAATATGGTATCAAAGCCAGTTTGATCCATGTCCTTTGATTTGTTGGTTGAAGATTTTGTAGCAGGCACCTACTGCGCGGATCGAACTCCGCGGTGAGTTCGCTGGGGGTTACGGGGGGCAGCGCGCCCCCGTCCGGGGTTCGGGGCGGAGCCCCGAATTTTATTTTTTGAGGTGCTGCTGTATTCGTTTGGATTGATTCGTTGCTGTCTTCGTTTGCTGTCTGGTATTGTTCGTCTTTCGTTCTTTTGCTTGCTGCCATTGTTGTTCGTTCGGAATTGTTCAACCTAGGGTTTTGCATCTTTTTATTTTTTGAATTATTTGTGTGTTGCTGTGTTTACAATGACTGGAAAGGATGATTCTCTCCAGTCCATTAGTACTCAATTAGATGGTAAGAACTATGCCTATTGGAGTTATGTCATGAAGAATTTTCTTCGTGGGAAGAATATGTGGGGTTATATCACTGGAGTAAAACCAAGACCTATCGATGATACAACTGAAAATTTTGATTTGTTGGTGGACTTATGGGAAACTAATAACTCCAAGATTATCACTTGGATCAACAATTCTGTAACTCAGTCAATTGGTATGCAATTGGCTAAGTATGACACAGCAAAGGAGGTCTGGGATCATTTGGAAAGACTGTACACTCAGTCTAATTTTGCTAAACAGTACCAGTTGGAGTATGATATCCGTGCTCTTCAACAGCATGACCTCAGTATTCAAGATTTTTATGCTGCCATGTCGGATTTGTGGGATCAATTGGCACTTACTGAATCTGCAGAGTTAAAAGGTTTTGGGCCGTACATTGCTAGACGGGAAGAGCAACGCTTGGTTCAGTTTTTGATGGCACTACGTTCTGACTTTGAGGGCCTACGTGGAACAATCCTTCATCGATCTCCCCTCCCTACTGTTGATTCTGTGGTTCCTGAACTGATTGCAGAGGAGACTCGTATCAAGTCTCAAGTGGTTCAAGGGTCTAAAGTAACTACTACTCCTGTCGTGTTTGCTGCTTCAACTGATCAGTCTAGGCCACCACGTACTCAGACTCGACAATCTCCTAAAGTTGCATTTGATGAGTGTGCATTCTGCAAACAGAAAAATCATTGGAAGGCTCAGTGTCCGTTGTTACTTAACAAGGTCAAACAGCCTCAATCTGGGCAGCAACAGAAATATGGGCAGCAAAAGTCTCCGTCACGCTCCTCTGGTGCTCCTCCATGGTCATCTCGTCCTCCACAGTTCGCTGCTGCTGCACCATCTGTAGATGCTGAGTCTGTTAGCACTATGCCACCTTCTGCGTTGGATCCCCAGGTTTTCGAACAGTTCAGACAGTTCTTCGTTTCTAATCCTACGGCCATGTCAGCATCTATGTCTCATTCGGGTTCGGTTTCTTCTAGTACCTCAGGTATTCCTTCCTCCTTGTGGATATTGGATTCTGGTGCGTCTCATCACATGTCCCCTCATTTGTCATCGTTTGGTTCTTTGTCACCCATTTCACCAATTTCTGTTATGTCCGCGAGTGCTGTACCTATGTCAGTCGAGGGTGTTGGTTCTGTTACTACCCCTCACATTGTCCTCTCTGATGTTTATTACATTCCCAAACTTGCTTTAAATCTTGTTTCGGTCAGTCAGTTGTGTAAGGCTGGTAATTGGGTGTTTTTTTCTGAATCTGTTTGTGTTATACAGGACCAACACACTCAGAGGGTGATTGGGACCGGCCGTAGGTTGGGGGAACTCTATGTCTTGGAGAATCTCAAAGTGTCTGCAGTTGCTGCCTCTAGCATAGATTTATCTTCTTTTCGTTTGAGTCCTTTGTCTTCTCCGTTTTATCTTTGGCATTCCAGATTAGGACATGTGTCAGTTTCACGTTTACGTTTTTTGGTCTCTAGTGGTGCTTTGGGTCATGTGAACACTAGTGATATTTCAGATTGTAGTGGTTGTAAACTGGCAAAATTTTCTGCCTTACCGTTTAATAAAAGTGTGTCTTATTCTGTTGCTCCTTTTGATATTATTCATTCTGATGTATGGGGACCAGCGCCAGTTTCCACTAAGGGTGGATCGACCTATTATGTTTCGTTTATAGATGACTATACTCGTTATACCTGGGTGTATCTTATGAAACGCAGATCTGATTTCTTTGGCATTTACAACAACTTTAGAGCCCTTGTTAAAACACAACATTCGGCTGTGATAAAGTGTTTCAGGTGTGACTTAGGGGGTGAATATACCTCTAATGACTTCACTCAGTTACTTGCCTCTGATGGTACCATACACCAGTCATCTTGTACCGACACTCCTGAGCAGAACGGTCTGGCAGAAAGAAAACATCGTCATATTGTTGAGACAGCACGCTCTTTACTTTTGTCTGCAGAGGTTCCTAGTATTTTTTGGGGAGAAGCAGTCCTAACTGCTGTATATGTGATTAATCGTATTCCTACTGCATTGACTTCAGGGATGTCTCCGTTTGAGAAACTATATGGTCACCCGCCGAATTATTCTGCATTACGAGTTTTTGGATGTACTTGCTTTGTTCTTCGTCCTCATGTTGAACGAAATAAGTTAGGGTCAAAATCAGCTATATGTGTGTTTTTGGGGTATGGTATTGGACAAAAAGGATATCGTTGCTATGATCCTGTAAGTCAGAAATTATATGTTTCACGACATGTCACTTTTTTGGAACATATTCCTTTTTATTCCATTCCAGCTAAAACCCATGATGTGACAAAGTCAGATATTCGGCTTATTGATCCCTTTGGGATTGACATAGAGGTTCCAGTTCCGGATTCATCCATGCCATCTGGTGTGCCACCTGATAGTGCTTCAGCCTCGCCTGTGCCTGAGTCTGCTCCTTCGACTGTTGAGACTGGAGACCCACCACCTCTGAGGAGGTCTACTCGACCTTGTAAGTCCACCAAACTGCCAGATTTTTCCTATTCTACATATTCAGCCTCATTTGCTTCCTTTATTGCAAACATACATCATTTGTCTGAACCTGAGTCGTATAGAGAGGCTGTGTCTGATCCTCTTTGGCAGAATGCTATGGCTGAGGAACTTGCTGCTCTTCATCATACACATACATGGGATTTGGTTACTCTCCCACCTGGTAAGCATGCGGTTGGTTGTCGATGGGTGTATAAGATAAAAACAAAATCTGATGGGTCTGTTGAGCGATACAAGGCGAGACTTGTGGCAAAAGGGTACTCACAACAATATGGTATGGATTATGAGGAGACTTTTTCCCCCGTAGCAAAGATGACGACTGTTCGCACTATGATTGCTGTTGCATCCGTTCGACAGTGGAAGATATTTCAGATGGATGTCAAGAATGCTTTTCTGAACGGTGATCTCCACGAGGAAGTTTATATGACTCCTCCCCCAGGTATTGACCACCAGCCAGGTGAAGTTTGTCGGCTTCGAAAAGCTTTATATGGTCTCAAACAAGCCCCTCGTGCTTGGTTTGAGAAATTCTCCACTGTTATTACTTCCCTTGGATTTGTCCCGAGTAACCATGATTCAGCATTGTTTGTTAGATATACAAGTGCAGGGCGAATTCTATTGTCCTTATATGTAGATGATATGATTATTACTGGTGATGATCATAGTGGTATTGAGTTATTGAAGCATGATTTGGCTCATCGATTTGCAATGAAGGACTTGGGCTTGCTGCGTTATTTTCTGGGTATTGAGGTGGCTCAGTCTAAGAAAGGGTATCTTCTTTCTCAGACTAAGTATATATCTGACTTGTTTACACGGGCGCGTCTTTCTGACAACAGGACTGTAGATACTCCCCTTGAAACCAATGCACGTTACTCTCCTAGTGATGGTGTTCCATTATCAGATCCGAGTCTTTATCGGACTATTGTGGGTAGTTTGGTTTATCTTACGGTTACTCGCCCAGATATAGCACATGCAGTTCATGTTGTTAGCCAGTTTGTTACTGCTCCTACTTCTGTGCACTGGGGAGCTGTACTTCGTATTCTAAGGTATCTTCGTGGCACTCAGTTTCAGAATCTCTTGTTTCCCTCGACGTCATCTCTCGAGTTGCGAGCCTATAGTGATGCTGATTGGGATGGAGATCGCAATGATCGTAAATCCACCACTGGTTTTTGTGTGTTTCTTGGAGACTCTTTAATCTCGTGGAAGAGCAAGAAACAAGATGTTGTCTCTAGATCTTCCACGGAGGCTGAGTATCGTGCCATGGCTGTGACTACATGTGAGATTATTTGGTTACGTTGGCTTCTTGCAGATATGGGGGTTCACATTTCTATGCCTACTCCCCTGCATTGTGATAACAAAAGTGCGGTACAAATTGCAAAGAATTCTGTCTTCCATGAGCGTACGAAGCACATTGAGATTGATTGTCACTTCACCCGTCATCATTTGCAGCTCGGGACCATATCGCTTCCTTTTGTTCCATCGTCTTTGCAGATTGCTGACCTTTTTACGAAGGCTCAGTCGGCGTCTCGATTTCGTTTTTTGTGTGACAAACTCTCAATGCTTATTGCTGTTGCATTGTGAGTTTGAGGGGGGATGTTAGCCCATATGTTATTGGGCCTTTAGTTTATGGACCTTTAGGTTATTGGCTATGTAAATATAGCCTCCTTTTGGTTTAGTCAGTTTTTATGCTTTTCAGATTATATTGTAAACCTTAGCCTTTCTTTCTTTCAATAAAGTTCTATTAATAGTGACGAGATCAGCTAGTATGCTACTGAAGGCATCATCAAGTGCCAATAAAAGTTCCTGGGAAGATGAAAAAGAAGGGGAGACTAAGTTGATGAACAAGAAGAAGTCAATTTGGGATAATTTCAATATTTTAAAATTGGCTAATGCAGGTTACAAATTGGAGTATGTCGCTCCATCATAGGTTGGAGATAAGAAGATAGTAGAAATTAGAATAGAGGACATCAAATCTGAGGTAGAATACTGGAGTACAACAGTGATTTGTTATGTTTTGGCGGCCCACCCACCATTCCAGGTAATTCACGGTTATATTCAAAGTCTTTGGGGTAAATATGGTATAGATCGAGTAGCTACACTGAAGAATGGAGTTATTGTATACGATTTGAAACTGTGATAGGGAAACAAGAGGTATTACAAGGGGATATCTAACACTTTAACAACAAGCCATTTATTGTCAAGGAGTGGTCTCCGGAATTGGAATTTACCAAGGAGAAGTTGAAAACTGTCTCAATCTGGATCATGTTTCCAGAGCTAGATTTTAAATATTGAAGTAAACCAGTACTAAGTAAACTTGGAAGTATGATTGGGAAGCCTCTTATGGTGGGTCAAAATACTGAGGAAAGGAATGGATTTAAGTTTGCTCGACTGCTTGTGGAAGTAGAATTGGGAGCTCGATTACCTGATGAAGCACAATTTAAGAGAATGATTTTAGAATTAAGAAAAAAGTTCCCAAACCAACTAATCAGGATAGGGTATTGACAAATCAAATGACGAAGAAGAGCCTTCAGCAGGGTAGGGAGGTAGTAAGTGCTAGCATAGATGGCTGGCTGACTCCAGGAAATCTAGGTAAAACTTTGTACAGAGCAGTCGTTGGGCATAGTGCAGAATTACATGTAACTATAGGAGATGCAAGGACTGAGAGTGGCTCTATAAATCCTAGTACTAGGAATGGTAAACATAATTAGTTGGAATATGAGGGGGCTAAATCCTCCAAATAAACAAAAGGAAGTTAAATCCTTTGCAATGAAGAAAATGCGAGTCTTATAGGCTTGCTTGAAACAAAAATAAAAAAGGAAAAGATTGATACTGTGGCTGATAATATGTTTGCTGGTTAGAGCTATGTAACTAACTTGGAAGAGCACTATAATGGTAGGATATGGATCACATGGAGGCCTGATTATTACAAGATCTCACCCATTTGCCAAACTACTCTACAAATCACTTGTGAGGTGATGCTCATTCCCTTGCAACTAAATTTTGATATTACATTATTATATGCCTTCAATACTAAGGAGGAAAGACATGAGTTATGGGAAAGTCTAGTGAGACAGTAGAATTTGCACAAAATCGTGGATGGTACTTGGTGATTTTAACATCATTTTAAAAGCAGAGGACATAATTGGTGGAGCTCCTGTGGTATGGTTTGAAATAGTTGATTTTAAAAGTTGTGTGCATAATTGTGGACTGCTGGAATTTCCAACACCAGGTAATAAATATGTTATTTTCCATAATACGGGTACGTAGAATCTGTATCACAGAACAATAACTTAAACTTGAGTTCAAGTATGAACAAGAACACAATGAAGTATTAAACACCCTCAACACAAGATCAAAAAAGACCTTTCTAAAAGTTGTATTTATTTTTCAAAAAATAAAGATGAAACAGAAATGATTAAGGCCAAGTCGTCCGAATTCACGGACTTTCCTTAAGGAATAATTTCCCTCATTGTACCCGAGGTTATGGAATCTTCCTCCCAAGATAAAATGGTCTTCAATCCGACTATAGCGGTACCTCAAATAGGCGGATTCTTCGAACACACTCACGGTTTGAATGATCACACTTAGAGTATTTTTAAGACAAGAAGAATGTTTTGTAATTTGAAAATTTCTATGTTTTCTATCTCTAACCTGTGGATGAAAACCAGGTTATTTATAACCAAATGATGCCTCTTTAGAAAGGAGGCAATGGTTCACTCCAAAGGTTGCACCTTTGCTGTAAATTCATGTCTGTTCATCAAAGATTCTATCCTTTCATGAACAGTCATATCTTTCCATGAATCAGTGTGTCTTTTGCTGAATGGTTGCATCTGTTTATTCAACCAGCGCATCAGTTCAATTAAATAACAGAAACCAGTGCACCAGTTCTGAAGCAATGCAACATTTCCAAAGCAGTGCAACTGTTCTGCGTCACTGTTCACGTAAAATAGTAGCATCGCGTCACTGTTACTGCATGTAAATGGAGGATTAAAACTCAGAAATATTTCTTGCGTTTTTCATCATTGTTCAGATTTTGTCAAATAAAATTTGTCCAAAAAGAAAGATCTCATCGATCGATCATTTTCCAAATCCAAATCCAAATCCAAATTCGAAGCCGAGCCGAGCGAGCGACGACGACGGCGCGGTGCATTTTTATTTCCTTGCCTCACTTACCATGTGTAGTAAGTGTTTCTCACTATAAACACTCTCAAGTTCTCTTCTTCCACCAATGTGGGAGAAAGAGTAAACTTGCCAAAATTGAGTACACTTTTTATTTTTGGTGTTAACTCAATTTTTCTCTTCCACTTGATTTCTTTATTTTCCATTCAACACACTTTCATTACTATGAACCCCAAAATCCCCCACATGAATGGGGAATGGCTATTTTTCGTAAAACTTTTACAAAAAAGTATGTGATCATCAAGCAAAGACTGATTGCATCTGAATAAGTGGGTTTCCCTTTGAACTTTCCGTAGTGAACATGCATCGGATGCACTCGGTCAATCGGTAGATTTGATATCTTTGAACCGTCGAGCTTTAATGTACACCTAGACAACACATGTCACACAACCAGCCTTTTACCATTTTATGGTTCTTACGATTTTGTTCTTTTCAGCCATGAACACGTCCCGATTTTCATGAGAGCTTAGAGAATAGACCTTTACTAACATTCTCTTTGAAGCGGCTTCCACTTCGCCCACACATAGGTGATTTCTAAATGTTCAATCCTATAGATTAAACTATTTGGTTAAATCTGCCAAATTTAGATAATCATTGAAAGATTTTTCGCCTTAAGTCTTATCCTTGTTTACTAACCATTGTCTACATCATGAGAATAGGTTGGGTAATTGACAATGTTGAACCTGTCAGACAAAACTTTATTTGATCTCCTTGAACCTAGCTTTTGGGATCTCCAGTCTGCTAGGTAGAGTTACTGCCATGCTGACTTGTCCTAGGCCTTAAACCCATTCCCTTGGATGTTCTTTCTACTCCTTCTCTAGATAGGCCTTTTGTAAGGGGATCCGACACATTATCCTTTAACTTTACATAGTCTACAGTGATAATTCCACTAGAGAGAAGTTCTCTAACAGTATTATGTCTTCGTCTTATATGACGAGATTTACCGTTATACATCATGCTCCCTGCCCTACCTATTACCGCTTGGCTATCACAGTGTATATATACTGGTGCCACTGGCTTGGGCCAATACGGAATATCTTTCAAGAAATTTTGGAGCCATTCTGATTCTTCACCGGCTTTATCTAATGCGATAAATTCTGATTTTATTGTAGAGCGAGCGATACAAGTCTGTTTGGATGATATCCAAGAAACTGCTCCTCCACCGATAGTAAAAACATATCCACTTGTGGATTTTACTTCGTTTGATCCGGTGATCCAATTTCCATCACTATATCCTTCAAGTACCACAGGATATTTATTATAATGCAAAGCATAGTTTTGAGTGTATTTAAGATACCCCAAAACTCTTTTCATTTCCATTCAGTGAGTTTTGTTGGGATTACTCATGTACCGACTCAATTTACTAATAGCGCATGTTATGTCTGATCGTGTATAGTTCATTATATACATTAAACATCCCAATACTCTTGCGTACTCCAATTGCGAGTCATTTTCACCTTCATTCTTTCAAAGTGCAAAGCTCGCATCCAATGGAGTCTTGGCAATACCAAATTCCATATACTTGAACTTGTCAACTACCTTTTTGATATAATGAGACTGTGACAATGCCAACCCTTGTGGAGTTTGATTGATTCTTATACCTAAGATCACATCTGCAACTCCAAGGTCCTTTATATCAAACTTGCTCTCGAGCATTCGTTTTGTTCATTTATGTCAGAAATGTCTCTACTGATGATCAACATATCATCCACATATAGACATACAATGACTTAGTGATTTGGAGTGTCTTTAATATAAACACATTTATCACATTCATTTATTTTGAATTCGTTTGCCAATATGGTTTGGTCAAACTTTGCATGCCATTGTTTAGGTTCTTGCTTTAGTTCATACAACGACTTAATAAGTCTACTCACCTTGTTTTCCTTTCCTGGAACTACAAAACCCTCAGGTTGTTCCATGTATATTTCTTCCTCCAAATCTCCATTTAGAAATGCGGTTTTCACATCCATTTGATGGATTTGAAGATCATATACCGCCGCCAAAGCAATTAACATTCGAATCGATGTTATCCTTGTTACTGGAGAATATGTATCAAAGTAATCAAGACCTTCCTTCTGTTTGAAGCCTTTTACTATAAGTCTTGCTTTGTATTTGTCAATAGTACCATCCGCCTTTATTTTTCTTTTGAAGATCCATTTAGAACCTAAAGGTTAATTTCCGGGAGGAAGGTCAACCAATTCCCATGTATGGTTGCTTAAGATTGAATCAATCTCACTATTGACTGCCTCTTTCCAAAAGGATGAGTCTGGCGGTGACATCGCTTCTTTAAATGTTTGAGGTTCATTTTCTAAGAGAAATATTACAAAATTTGACCCAAACGAAGTTGACGTTCTTTGATGTGTACTACGTCTTGGATTTTCTTCATTATGTACATTCTCACTTGGTTCATCTCGAGGTCGTTTAGATCCTCCACTAGACTATTCATGTCTAATTTTATACGGGTAAATGTTTTCAAAGAATTCAGCATTATCTGATTCAATTACCGTATTTTCATTTATATCCAGATGTTTGGATTTATGAACAAAAAATTGACATGTTTTACAGCTTTTAGCAAATCCTATGAACATGTAGTCCACCGTTTTAGGCCCTATCTTAATCCTTTTAGGTATAAGAACTTGAACCTTCGCTAGACACCCCCACTCTTTGAAATGTTTCAAGTTAGGTTTCGTTTCTTTCCATTTTTTTAAGGAATTGATTGTGTCTTACTATGGGGAACTCTGTTGAGTATACGATTGGCCGTAAGGATAGCCTCCCCCCATAAGTTTTGCGGTAAACCAGAACTTATAAGTAAGACATTCATTATTTTCTTCAAAGTTTGGTTTTTCATTTCCGCAATTCCATTAGATTGGGGTGAATACGGGGCCGTAGTTTGATGGATTATTCCATTCTCTACACATATTTGCGCAAAGGGAGATTCATATTCTCCGCCCCTATCACTTCTCATCATTTTGATCTTTTTGTCTAACTGATTTTCAACTTCAGTTTTATATTGCCTAAACTCATCTATTGCTTCATTCTTACTATTTAGCAAGTAGACATAACAATATCTAGTGCAATCGTCAATAAAAGTTATGAAATACTTTTTCCCACCACGAGATGGTGTTGACTTCATATCACAAATGTCAGTGTGTATTAAGTCAAAGGGATTGAAATTCCTTTCAATAGACTTATAAGGATGCTTTGCATACTTCGATTCCACACATATTTGACACTTTGATTTATTGCACTCAAAGTTTGGCGAAACTTTTAAGTTAATTAGTTTTCGTAACGTTTTGTAATTAACATGGCCTAAACATTCATGCCATAAATCATAAGACTCAAGCAAATAAGACGAATTCAAAATTTTATTCATTTCAACAGTCATTACATTCATCTTATAAAGGCCCTCCGTGTGATAGCCTTTTCCTACATACATTTCTCCTTTGCTAACTATAATTTTTTCAGAAATAGTTACACATTTGAATCCGTTCTTATCTAGGAGTGAAACAGAAATTAAGTTCCTACGTAACTCTGTAACATATAGCACATTGTTCAGTGTCAAGACCTTGCCAGAAGTCATGTTTAAGCAAATTTTTCCTGTTCCCTCCACCTTAGCAGTAGCGGAGTTGGCCATGTAGAGCATTTCTTCTACTTGAGCCAGAGCAAATGACGAGAACAACTCTTTGTTTGCATAAACATGGTGTGTGGCACCAGAATCCATCCACCATTCCCGTGGATTCCCCACCAAGTTGCATTTCGTGAACATAGCACACAAATCATCATATTCTTTGTTGGACTCAATCATATTCGCTTGGTCCTTTTTCTTGCCTTTCTTCGGGGCTCGACAATCTGTGGACTTGTGGATAATTTTGCCACAATTGAAGCATTTTCCTTTGAACTTTTTCTTGGGTTGATTGCTTCCATGTTCAACTTTCTTTCTTTTCTTCGAGTTGTTTTGGCCATCTTCTACAATATGTGGTCCATTCATTGTAGAATTTCCCTTTGACCTTCTTTCGACAACTTTATTATCCTTTTCAATACGAAGTTGGACAATAAGATCTTCAACGGTCATCTCCTTGAATTTGTGCTTTAAGTAGTTTTTGAAGTCTTTCCACAAAGGTGGTAGCTTCTCAACGATCGCTGCTACTTGAAAAACATCATTCACAATTAAACCTATAAAACTGTTTATGTGAGTATTAAGAACATTTTTAATTTGTTCAACTATGGTATTTTTCAAAAATATACCTTCTGCTAGGAGATCATGTATGATGACTTGCAACTCCTGTACTTGAGAGACAACAGATTTGCTATCAATCATTTTGAAGTCCAGGAATCGTGCAATAAAGAATTTCTTAATTCCCGCATCCTCCGTTTTATATTTCCGTTCAAGTGCCCCCCACAGTTCCTTTGATGTCTTGGTTCCACTATATACATTATAGAGGTCGTCTTGGAGACCACTCAGAATATAGTTCCTGCAAAAAATTCGAATGTTTCCAAGCTTCTACAATAACGAAGCGGTCTTTGTCCGAGGTTCACTTGGACACCTCGGGAGCGTCTTCGCTAGTGAACCGTTGTAAACATAAAGTGGTGAGGTAAAAGAACATCTTTTGTTGCCACCGCTTGAAGTCTATGCCAGAAAATTTTTTGGGCTTCTCCGCCGGTACCATCGTTGGCAGAGCATTTGTGCGACTTGATGTGGCAATATTATTTGGCTCCACAGACGTTGTCGCATCCATCATTTGACTTTCAGTTGTCATTTTTTCCTGTCATCACAAGACAGAAAACTTAGTATTTTTCAGAATACTATTTATAAAGTTAAATAACTTTAAACTCTTCTTCTTGTTTCTAGTTAACGGTGAAGTTTTTATTACTTTGAATCGTCAACCGAGTGAACCTTAACTCGTGATGAAGATTTTATGTCTTCTAATCACTAGTTAAATTCAAGCGGAGTAGAAATCCTAAGCTTTAATCTCCAAAACCAAGCAATACAGATTCTGTAAGAGATTATTCCTTAAGATTGTTATTTTCCACAATACGGGTACGCAGAATCTGTATCACAGAACAACAACTTTAACTTGAGTTCAAGTATGAACAAGAACACAATGAAGTATTAAACACCCTCAACACAAGATCAAAAAAGACCTTTCCAAGAAGTGTATTTATTTTTCAGAAAATAAAGATGAAACAAAAATGATTAAGGCCAAGTCGTCCGAATTCACGGACTTTCCTTAAGGAATAATTTCCCTCACTGTACCCGAGGTTATGAAATCTTCCTCCCAATATAAAATGACCTTCAATCCGACTATAGCGGTACCTCAAATAGGCGGATTCTTCGAACACACTCACGGTTTGAATGATCACACTTAGAGTATTTTTAAGACAAGAAGAATGTTTTGTAATCTGAAAATTTCTATGTTTTCTATCTCTAACCTGTGGATGAAAATCAGGTTATTTATAGCCAAATGATGCCTCTTTAGAAAGGAGGCAATGATTCACTCCAAAGGTTGCACCTTTACTGTAAATTCATGTCTTTTCATCAAAGATTCTATCCTTTCATGAACAGTCATATCTTTTCATGAATCAGTGTGTCTTTTGCTGAATGATTGCATCTGTTTATTCAACCAGTACATCAGTTTAATTAAATAACAGAAACCAGTGCACCAGTTCTGAGGCAATGCAACATTTCCGAAGCAGTGCAACTGTTTTGCGTCAAAAAGAAAGATCTCATCAATCAATCATTTCCAAATTCAAAGCTAAGCAAGCGATGATGACAGTGCGTGGCATCTCTATTTCCTTGCCTCACTTACCATGTGAAGTAAGTGTTTTTCATTATAAACACTCTCAAGTTCTCTTCTTCCACCAATGTGGGAGAAAGAGTAAACTTGCCAAAATTGAGTACACTTTCCATTTTTGGTGTTAACTCAATTTTTCTCTTCCACTTGATTTCTCCATTTTCCATTCAACACACTTTCATTAATATGAACCCAACAAAATATACACGGAGTGACAAACATTCTAGTCAAAGAATATTTTCCAGAATTGACTGGATATTCATTAATAGAGTCTGGTTGAATACAATGCTACTTTGTCAAGCAATGTTCCTAAATGAGGGCGTAAGTGATCACTGTCCCGCTAAGGTGATGTTGATGGATAATCCTAAGATCAAGAGTCCTTTCCAGTCCTGTAATGTATGGACCAAACATCCTCAATTCATTCCGCTGATTAAGGAGGGATGGGAGGTGGATATTGAAGGATGCATGATGTTTAAAGTAGTGAAGAGATTGAAATTGTTAAAGAGGGGCTTAAGGAAGCTACATGTTCAGGTTTTCCAAAATATAGTCACTAAAGCACAAGAGGACATGAATAGTTTGAAACTTATACAGAATGAACTACATCTTAGCCCAGATGATGCAGTTTTGCAGGAACGAGAGAGACACACATATAAAAAATTTAGGAATTGTCCATATATGGCTGAGGTGTTCTTATATTAAAGAAGCAAGTCAACTTGGATAAGATTGGGTGATGATAATTCATGATATTTCTTCTTTGTTATCAAACATCGAAAACTGAAACAAGCTATTACACAACTAAAAGATCAAGTAGGTGATTGGCAAACAGATCCTGACACTATTGCAAGCTTATTTGTTGATTATTGTAAAAAATTATTGGGTGAGAGATCAAAAACTAAAGCACCAACATTACTTGCAGTTATAAACCATGGTGTAGTCCTTGATAATGAGCACCAAAGGTAAATGTTATTGCAGGTTAAGTCAGATGAGGTAAAGGAAGCTATTTTCCAGATTAGCAGTGTCAAGAGTTCGGGACCAGATGAATATGGTAGTGAATTCTACAAAGCTGCTTGGACAATTGTTGGGACTGATGTAACCAAGGCAGTGCCGGCGTTCTTTCATAATAGTAAACTATTAACAAAAATTAAATCTACTAGTATTGCACTTGTTCCTAAAGTAGACAGGCTGAAAACTGCTAGCAAATTCCGGCCTATAACGTGTTGCAATGTTACAAGTGCATCTCAAAAATTACATGTAAAAGGTTGAAACACGCAGTAACCTATTTAGTAGCATGGAACCAGTCAGCCTTTGTTAAGGAACGTCCGATGATGCATAATGTGTTAATATGTCATGACTTACTAAGACACTACAATAGGAAGAATGCTTCTCCTAGGTGTCTTATGAAGATAGACCTTAAGAAAGCCTATGATATGGTACACTGGGATTTCTTGGAAGAAGTACTTCAAGGTTTTCAGTTTCCACTGTTGACACCTAATTTTTGCCCTCCACGATTAAATTTAATCCTGAGTTTCTTCGATTTTTAATAAAATCGAAATATTTATTTCATTCGAATAAAAATTTTGTAAAATATTTTTTATACGTGATTTTGTCATTTTAAGT
Organism: Capsicum baccatum var. pendulum; assembly: GCA_030864225.1. Lineage (NCBI taxonomy): Eukaryota > Viridiplantae > Streptophyta > Magnoliopsida > Solanales > Solanaceae > Capsicum > Capsicum baccatum. The sequence continues at coordinate 42,967,033 of CM061555.1, forward strand.
AGTGATTAAATATTATCGTGTTCAATTATACGAGATTATATAATTTGATTACTTAAATATTTATTCTATGAAATATTGTATTTTAATTAAGGATTATTTTAAAAATAAATATAATGATTAGAATCTTGATTTTAATATAATTTGTTATCAAAATAATTTATTTGGATAAATATACATTTAATTTTATTAAATCAAGAAGCTCGAGATTAAAAGAAGTATTAATTCGTATCGAATTTTAATTTAATTTAGCCAATTTATTAGATTTGGCCATAATTGAAATAAAATTGACCATAATTTCAATGCAATCCATAAATTGATTTTTAATTTGTTCAAAATTAAATAAATATGACTAAATTTTAAATCCCAATTGGGGTTATATTTTAAATAACCCGGAAATTTTCAAAAACTCTCATAACTTCTACCTAATTTTCACCAAAAAATAATTTTAAATTGTACTACATTGTACTATTTCCCCAACTTTGTCCTTTTCCAATTTTGATTCAAATATTGTACTACATTGTACAATCCCCCCCCCCCCCCATTATCTTCCACCTCACCTTATCTTCAATTTTAAAATTTCAACAATACCTCAAAATATTTTTTCTCCCACATTGATGGATGACAAGAAATAAATCTTTATCCTTTCCTATAAATACTTTTTTCTCACATTGGTAGAGAGAAGGAAGAAAAAATTCATTCTCTCCTATAGATACTACCACTACTTTGGTAGAAAAAGAGGGTCGAAAAGTAAAAAGAAAAAGCTAGCAAGGTGAAAAAATCCTTTTGAGCAAAATAGTTATTTTTATTTAGTAAAAATTTGTGTTTCATAGAGTTGGTCGGCTAACCAAAATTTTTGAGTTGCCGGTGATATTTTCCGGTGGTGGTTGATTCCGACGAAGCTCGTAGTCTTATTTTACTGCCCCCAAAAAGGTAAACATATCTTTCCTTTTTTTAGTTTTATTATCGTTTTCTTCTTCATCTTTTTCTTCTTCATAGTTAGTAGTTATAATGTTGTTTATTGAGATTGTTTGTTGTTGATGACATTGAAGGCCATAGGACGTTGTGGTATCAATAATTTAATTATTTTTAAATTCATGATATAAAAATGAGCTAGCAATAGTTGTACGGCCTTTTTTAACTTTATTCTTTAATTATTATAGATAAAGTTTTAATCTTTGCTTAAAAGATGTACTTATGCTTTGTTTAAACTCATTGTTGGTGGATATGTTTGTTTTTAGCATGTAAAGTTATTTTCTTTATGTTAAAAAGAATAGTTAATATTGATTGTTTTGCCTTTTCACCTTATTCTTTGATTATTTTGGATAAAGTTTAGATCTTTGCTTGAAAAACATACTCATGTCTTGTTTAAACTCATTGTTGGTAGATAGATTTGTTTTTAGCATATAAAGTTATTTCCTTTATATTTAAAAAAATAGTTAATATTGATTGTTTTGCCTTTTGACTTTATTCTTTGATTGTTCTGTATAAAGTTTTGATCTTTACTCAAAAGATGAACTCATGCCTTGTTTAAATTCATTGTTAGCGGATATGTTTGTTTTAGCATGTAAAGTTGTTTCTTTTATGTTGAAAAAATAGTTATTATTGTTTGTTTCGCCTTAATAAAAATAATAATTAGTTAAGTCAAGAATTGGTCATTTGCTTGCTAATTATTTTAATGGATTTTAAAATCCTGATAAAAGAGATGAAGTGCTAGCTTTATTTTCCATCCAAGATGTTTATTCCCCTTTTGTTCGCATGTTGTCTTGTCAAAATGATGAGAAAGTTCAGACTTTTGTGGCTAAATAGAATTATTTGAATATTTTTGACTCATGCATAGTATGATTGTTGAACGATATTTCACTTTTAGAGATTCTAAACTTTTATTCTTGTTTTCTTACTCCGGATTGTTATATGTTCTCTTTGTGTGTGTAAAGACTTGATTCATGTCTCTCTTTTATTCATAATATCATAAAAGAATTAACGACGTCTTAGAAATATAAACCATAGGTCGTTACACGTTTTCTCACAAAATGTTGGTTGTAATTTAGATGTATAAATTTTCGCTAATGTCGCCTTAATTGAAATTTAAAGATTCTCTAACCTTTATTTCTTTGGTTATATGGATTAGTATCTATGTTTATTCAATTTTAGAAGTCATGAGTATTTTTCTTGTTGCTTCATCCCTTTACTTTCGCAAGCTTACGTTGTTTGTTATTCGCATTAATTAATTGAATATGACCTTCTTCCTTTTACCTTTATTCATTCTTAATATAAATATAAGTCATGAGACATGCAAGTGGATGTCTTTGCTTTGCATTTTATCTATTGACTCCCACTCTTGTTATACGTGTGCAAGTGTGTATATCATTGTAATTGAAAAATTGATTCTTGATATTTTGTTTTGCTTTGAAATATGTAACTATTATGCCTTGAACGTAAATTAATTTTTTAATCTTTTCTTTGTATGTAAAAAATATCTCGAGTCCAAATGGACTCCTCTCTTGCATTTCGTAATGGGTCAATGAGGCTCACCTCTTCAAGTCAAGTCCGAAGTTTAAACCCAAGGTCCACTACATAACGTGCAGATGCTAGAAGATAGACAAATAAGGAAAATGGGTCAAAACCCATTGATGAGGTCACTAAGAGACTTGAAAAGTCTCGATTTTTATTATTGTCTTCTTTTTATTTATTCATTTATTCATTCATTTGGGCCTCGAAGCCAAAGTTGTATTTTAATACAGGTGAGGTGAATTTCGGGCTCAAAGGTTCGAAAACTATCTTAGGACAGGTTGTGGGCCGAAAGCCCAATATTTAGATTAAGACAGGTGCAAGTGGGCCAAAAGTCCAATTAGATTAGGACAGGGTTTATTGATTTGAGCCCAATGGCCTAAGTCTTTTATTTTCTCCCCTTTCCCTTTTACATGCTTTGTTATTAATCTGTTTAGACTTAGTTAAAATCCCTACTAAGTCGTCCAAATCTATTTTACACAAGTCTTTTCCTAAAATCTATTACTTTTCAACAATCAATCTTTCTTTTTGAAGTTAGTCAAAAAGATATTTTCAAATAGTCTGGATAACCTCAAGTTAGCGGATACTCTTCTTGCCTTAAAAATTTTCAAGAGTATTAATAGGAATCGCTTACTCAGAATCTTCAAACTTAAATGATTTTTTTTATTTTGGATCGTTTAAGTAACTTTCAAAGGTTTTCTTAATTCTTTTTCAAATAAATTAAGTGGCGACTCTAAAAAAGTCAAAATTTTCACAAAACAGAAATAGCGACTCTGCTGGGGATATTTAACTAGGTTCTAACCAAATGTTTGATTTCATCTTTTGACTAACTATTTAAATTGCTTACGTGTTTATTTGTTTCAATTTTGCGGAAGTTAATTATTGCATCTCATAGCATAATCCCGCATTGATTATTATATTATTTTAGGATTTCGTGGATGTCCCGGCCCTTATTGTTCAACTCCAAATAAAGTATTGAAAATACGATGGTTTATTAGTAAGTGAGACGTCTGATGGCTGTTCGAATTTTCAAACCCAAGTCGTCCACTTGGGAACCTAGTTCAAAACTACTCTAGACACCTGGGAGAGAGCAAAACCAAAATCCTATTTTAGGCATGAACCTAGGATGGCCTAATACCCAAGGGGGTATTGGGCCCATTAGAAAACCTGCCTTGCATCTATGATCCCGAGTCAATTAAAGACGAATCATATTTATGTGTTGATAAATATATGTTTATTTAATCCAATCCATTATCCTTTGGGGGTCGGTAGAAAGCTTGCCTTGCTCACTTTCGTGTAAAGATTTCTCAATCATACACAAATTGAGAGAGGAATTGAAGCAAGCCAAGTAAGAAATTGATCGATTTGGACGGTTGAATCTAGGGTATAGCTATACAGAAATCGCTTGATTATGAACGGATCTCGCCAATGACAAGAAGTGGACAAAGCTAAGAGGGCGAAGGCCGATAGAAGAGCCTTCAGGAACTAGTATTTCCTATCCCTTGCGTGGGACATTATTCTTTTTCTCATGTTATTTTCCCTTTCCCTAAAGATCATATCCCTTTTTATGCAACTTTTGTAGACATTTATGTCATTTATGTATATCTATGATGATTTTTGGGGATAATGGATTGGCTTTAAAAAGGCGTATATTTTCTTCAAAAGTTGTTAGGCCTAAACCCTTGGCTCAAAAGGGTCACCCAATTAGGATGCACATTTATTACAATATGCTTGTGTAATATAACTATTTATTTGCTTTTACGTGCTATATTGATTCAAATCAAAAGCGAATTGATCCAATCCCATTTTCCATAGAACATCTCTAGGCAGAAATATACCCCACTATACAAAAGTACAACCAAACGTACTCCAAGTCTCCCAAGTTTCTCAGAAAAGTCCATAGTCATTTTTAAAACTTTCAAAATGATCGCTACCATTTTAGAAAAGTGACTTAGAATAAAAAAACCATTATAGTCTCGAACTACGTAGGTCCTGATTTCTCCTCTGTGAGATACGTAGGCAGCTTTTCGGCCCGGCCCCCATCTTCAAAAATTCTGTTGTCCTCCACTTTCTTGAAGGAAAAAGAAGATATGAACCTTCCTGACAAATTCCACTATCCATATCACTGAGCAAAATTTTGTTCATTGAAATTCTCGAGTCATCATTACTTTATGGATCAATTCGCATGAGATAAGAAACAACTCTATGTGTTTACTTCCTACCTTATTTTCTTGCTTTACTTATTACTAACGGAATCTAACATGTCAGCGTTTGAGTTGTTTTTACTTTGCAGGTAATAGAAACTACTCCGTGTTGGCACAAAATGACCCTACTTCACTAGATCAAAGTGAATAAAAGATCCTCCTCTTGACTATAGCGTTGTTACAGGAAAAGAAAAATGACTAGTAGTAAAACTGGACTCTACCAATCATTTTTCAAAATCTATAACCGGTGGTCTCGAGGATGGAATAAGGAAAATATGAGGGAAGAATTCTCTAAGATAACCAGGATCATGAAAGATTAATTAGAGGAAATATTGTAAAATTAGACCTCCACTCCACTCATGACTCGTCGCTCATTATATAAAAATAACTTAAAACCTACCATTGTCATGTCATGTCAAGGAGTAAGATAATGATGAATGAGAGACAATACCTCTAGAACAATCAACGGAAGAGCCAAAGAGTTCGAGAATCAAGAAAGCCTAATTTGGAAGAAATTGAGGTGGTTAACTAGGAGGACAATGACTAAGAGAATCGGAGCCGGTCTTTATCTAGAAAAGCGAGGAAAAGGGTCTTATCAACTCTCTCAAAAGAAATTGGACAGTTGATCCTTCGCTCTATCAAGACAAACATAATGAAAGCGTCATGTCATCTGTATAGTGTTTATTTCTGGTAGGATGGATAAGAGTATCTAGGGACATTAACCCTGAAAATGAGTTTATGTACGAACTACATTTGACCAAAATTCTCAAGAAAGAAATACGTAGGCGGCCTATGTCGGCTTCGGTAAACCCCCCTAGGAGAATGTATCATTTTCTCTTATGTATGAACTACGTTTGACCTGAATTCCCAAGAAAGGGATGCGTAGGCATCTTATGTCAGCTTTGGTCAACTACCCTAGGAGAATTTATCCTTTCCCTTTATGTACGAACTACGTTTGACCTGAATTCTCAAGAATGAGATACGTAGGCATCCTATGTTGGCTTCGGTCAACCCCTTAGGAAAATTTCTCCTTTCTTTTCATGTATGAACTACATGATGACTTGAATTCCCAAAAAAGGGATACATAGGTGGCCTATGTCGGCTTCGGTCAACCCATTAGATTTTTCTATGTATCCTTAGTGTAGTCTTGAACTACGTTTGACCTGATTTCTGCTTCAACGGGATACATAGGCGCCCCAACGGCTTGGTCATATAACCCTAGGAAATGGAAATTGGGGTAGAATTTTTGAGAAGGAATATATAAAATTCACAAGAATAAGATCATCCCCCAACAAAGATAACAAAGACCAACAAAGACTTCAGATCCTCTCGAGTTGATATCATATCAAACAAATTTAAATCGGGGCAAAAAATTTTGAGGAAGGCCTCAAAATTTCCACTAAACATTGAAATATATTTCAAATTCCTCGACACCAGAGGTCAAAGTCAAGCTTTAGAAGTCAGCAGTTGTGACTAAGTCTAGGTGGACTAAACCATCAGCTATGACAGAACTTTTGATAGAAACCCTCAACGACGATGATGAATCCCTATAATTCCTTCATCAAATGTCAAAATATAGTCAGAACCAAGAGAAATATGTTCGTCAGGCTTGTACATGACATGACCGGCAAAGATTTTCCAAAGCTTTTATAAGATTTTTTTGAAACTAGTACTACTTTTGAAAATCTATACAAATCTTTTTCTTTAGTGACTGTCTAGTCATCTATTGGAACAGGGAGTCGGAGTGGAGGTACCAAAACGATGAAGCATCCGAAAGGTGGCGAGGAGCAAACCAAGGATTGAAGTACGCCACCACGAAGTAGTTTCATTCAAAACTAATTATTTTTCTGTGGATGCCGGGATAAAACCACAAAAATGGGAATCTTTTTCAAAAAATCCCCAAGCGGATTGCGAGCTGCACCAAATCATGTAATGCTCAAGAATGGTATTTTCGAGTAGCTCCAAAGGCGGGTTTAATACCCATTTATCAAGGACCTTCTAAATTGTCTATCTCATTTCTTGAGACCATGAAGGACAAACAAAGGCGCCTTATCTTCTTTATGAATATTGTATTTAGAATTTTTTTAAAAATAGTCGCTAGCAAAACCGACTTTGTGTTTACTAAATATTTACCTTGAGCGCAGGTGCATTTAGGGGAGTCGACACAATAAATACAACAATCAAAAGGATCACTCAATAGGAGGAGGAGCAGAAAGTCATCCTCAAAATTCATCTTAGAACTAAGCAAACGGTATTTGAGTAATCCTCAAACAAGGACTTTTCCGCATTTACTTGCATCCGATGGATTTTCTATTTAATTATTTCTTCAACAAGAAATGATTAATAGCAGAATAAGTCATTCAAATCATGATGCTCAGTATTCATCATTAAAATATCATAAAGCTTGATTGTGGTTGCCAGTGAGAGCGACATTGTGTCTACTAACTGTCTACCTTGAGTACAGGTACATGTAGAAAGAAAAACCCAGACAAATGAATTCAGGTGAAACTATTTTCAAATCACCAAAAAAAATATTTCATATCATCTCATTTGTCAAGAGGGCTATTTCATGCCATTGCCAAGAGGGCCATCTCATATCGTCTCATTGCCGAAAGTTCCATGTCATGCCATTACCAAGAGAGCTATTTCATTCCATTGCTAAGAGGGTCATTTCATATCATTGCCAAGAGGGTCATTTCATATCATTACCAAGAGGGCCATTTCATGTCATTTCCAATAGGACTATTTCATATCATTGTCAAGAGGGTTATTTCATGCCATTGCTAAGAGGGCCATTTCATGTCATTGCCAAGAGGGCCATTTCATATTATTGTCAAGAGGGCCATTTCACGCCATTACCAAGAGGGCCATCTAATATCTGTTGACACGCGAGATAGTAAATATTGGCATCGAGGATATCATCAGCATGCAAAATCTGTTGACACGCGAGACATAAATGCTGGCATTGAGGATATCATCAGCATCTAATATCTTTTGACATACGAGATAGCATATGCTGGCGTCGAGGATATCATCAGCATTCAATATCCGTTGACATGCGAGATAGCATACATTGGCATCAAGGATATCATCAGCATCTAATATCTGTTAGCATATGCTAACATCAATGATATCTCATTATTTTATGAATCAGCATCTGAATGCATCAAAAGCACATAATTCAAAGGGACGTATGTAAGTCGCTATCTAAAAACAGCCGACATATAAGATTTCTTTGAAATTGACAATTTGAGGATCATCTATAAGTCATATTATTTGAAATAGGATAGTGTGCAAGATTACCTCCGAGTTGATAGCACATAGATCATTCGTAAGCCGCAATAACATCCTAAACGGATAGTGTCCAAGGTTACCCAAACATTAATAGTCTGAAGGTTATCCATAAGTCGTAACTAAATCCTTACCAGAGAATATTCAAGATTATCAAATTGATAAGTTCAAGGGTTTTCTATAAGCCACAACAACATCCTAAATGGATAGTGTACAAGGTTACCCAAAAATTGATAGTCCGAAGGTTATCCATGAGTCACAACTAAATCCTTACCGGAGAATATGGGATATTATCAAATTGATAAGTCCAAGGGTTATCTATAAGCCGTGTCATATCCAAGATCGATTATGTGCAGGATTACCCAAAGACTACCAATTTGAGAGATATCTATAGGTCATATTGTATCCAAGGTCGGATGATGTATAGGAATACCCGAGAACTAGCGATTGGAGGGATATCTGTAAGCCATCTTTTATCCAAGGTTGGATAATATGCAAGATTACCTAAATGCTAGCAATTCAAAGGATATCTGTAAGTTGCCTCGTATCCAACATCAAATAACATGCGAGATAATCCAAAGATTGATAATTTAAGGAGAATCTATAAGTCGTATCGATATAAAAGATGCGCGGGACTTACCCGAGGTCACGTGCAAAGAATTATTGTCAACAACCAGAAAGGTCATCATAGGTAATCAAAATAGTTCACCTCAGCATAATATTACATGGTTGCAGGGACCGTTAAAGTGTCATCGGTGTCCAAAAGGATCACCCCACTTAGAAGACATATTCAACCGATAAATGAGATAATTATGCAACAACCAAGAGAGTTTTTATGTCTATTGTTGCAAGTTATTTCCTTCCAAACAGGTACATAAAAGGGATGACTTCGCTTTTCAGGCAACAACTCACGTGGAGATATAGTAAAGACTATATACCTCTTTCGTGAATTATGTTTAGCATTAACACTTTTGTTTAAGACATTGTCGAGAGAATCCGAGAGGATGAAATCTCAAATAAAAAACATAGGTGTGGACGACTCCAGATAGGACGCAACACAACGTGGAATTCTTTCTTAGCAGCAAAATAGGACATAGTCTAGAAAGGGACATTAAACTCTCTGGACGGGAACTAAAGGATGATCACCACCACCATCCAACCACACTCCTGTTAGAAGACACATGAGAATTTTGGGATATTCTGGTTTTAGCTTTACCTTTGGGATATTTCTAAGCTCATACCGAGAGAAACTTCTCTTTCTTTCAAATTCGAGTGATAGTACACTTAGAGTTTTAGAAATTATGTCAAGGTAAATTATTACCTATGGATGTGAAGAGCTCCACATTCATGGTTAAGAGTTTATAAACCTCTTTTCATAACTCGAACAACTTGTCACTCATCCCGTGCCAAATATCGTCTGAAATAAAAAACTATCTTTTCTACCGATTGAGCCGAACTACAAGCAGTATGATTCCCTGAGTCTCAGGAATATGTAGGCTATTATCTATGTAGAAAACTCGATGTCATTCCAACTGCCCCCCAAATCCTTGTTTTCTCCAGCTCTTTGATTTTGCTAAAACTCCAAAACTGAGATAGCTGGTGAATTTTTTGAAAATCAAGCTTTATGAACTACAAGTGCCTTGAATTCTCATGTAACCTGAGATATGTAGGAAATCTAATACCAAGGTCCGGCCATAACTCTATGAAACTCGTGCGAAATCCAACCTCTTTTCAGATTTAAATTTGTGGTCGGATAAAAATTAGGAACGTTAACCTCCCTTTGCACAGGGTTACTTGCATCCACCCTACCCAAAGGGAGGAGCTATTATTAACACCTATTTTTTCCCTCCATAACTAAATTTAATCTTGAGTTTCTTCGGTTTTTAATAAAATTAAATTATTTATTTCATTCAAATAAAAAAAAATTTAAATATTTTTTGTACATGATTTTGTCATTTTAAATAGAAATTATATATTATCGTGTTTAGTTATACGAGATTATATAATTTGATTACTTAAAAATTTATTCTATGGAATATTAAATTTTAATTAAGGATTATTTTAAAAATAAATATAATGGTTAAAATCTTGATTTTAATATAATTTATTATTAAAATAATTTATTTGGATAAATATGTATTTTATTTTATTAAATCAAGATGCTCGGGATTAAGAGAGGTATTAATTCGTATTGAATTTCAATTTAAGTTAGACAATCTATTAGATTTGGCCATAAATGAAATCAAATTGGCCATAATTGCAATGCAATCCATCAATTGATTTTTAGTTTGCTAAAAATTAAATAAATATGGATAAATTTTAAATCTTAATTGGGGTCATAATTTAAATAACCCCAAAATTTTCAAAAACTCTCATAACTTCTACCCAACTCCCACAAAAAAATAATTTCAAATTATACTACATTGTACTAACCCCCCCCCCCCCCCCCCAACTTTGTCCTTTTCCAATTTTAAAATTTAAATATTGTACTACATTATATAATTTCTCCCCCACATTATCTTCCACCTTACCTTATCTTTAATTTTAGAATTTCAAAAACACCTCAAAATATTTTTTCTCCCACATTGGTGGATGACAAGAAATAAGTTTTTATCTTTTCCTATAAATACTTTTCTCCTACATTGGTGGAGAGAAGGAAGAAAAACTCCATTCTCTCCTATAAATATTATCACTACTTTGGTAGAAAAAGAGGGTTGAAAAGTAACAAAAAAAGAGGCTAGAAAGGTGAAAAAATCCTTTTGAGCAAAATTGTTATTTTTATTTATTAAAATTTTTTGTTTCATAGAGTTGCTCGCCTAATCAAAATTTTTGAGTTGCCAACGACGTTTTTCAATGGTGATTGACTCTGTCGAAGCTCGTAGTCTCGTTTTGCTACCCACAAAAAGGTAAACACACCTTTTTTAGTTTTATTATTATTTTCTTTTTCATTTATTTCTTCTTCGTACTTCGTAGTTCGTAGTTATAATTTTGTTTGCTGTAGATGGCCTTGAAGGTCATAGGACGTTGTGGTATCGATATTTTAATTATTTTCATGTTCATGATATAAAAATGAGCTACCAATAGTTGTACGTGCCTTTTTTGACTTTATTTTTTAATTATTATAGATAAAGTTTCAATCTTTGCTTAAAAGATGTGCTTATGCTTTGTTTAAACTCATTGTTGGTGGATATGTTTGTTTTTAGCATGTAAAGTTATTTTCTTTATGTTGAAAAGAATATTTAATATTGATTGTTTCGCCTTTTCACCTTATTCTTTGATTATTTTGGATAAACTTTAGATTTTTGTTTGTAAAACATACTCATGTTTTGTTTAAACTCACTGTTGGTGGATATGTTTATTTTAGCATGTAAAGTTATTTTCTTTATATTAAAAAGAATAGTTAATATTGATTGTTTTGCCTTTTGACCTTATTCTTTGATTATTTTGGATAAGGTTTCGATCTTTGCTTGAAAAACATACTCATGTCTTGTTTAAACTCATTGTTGGTAGATATGTTTGTTTTAGCATGTAAAGTTATTTCCTTTATCTTTAAAAGAATAGTTAATATTAATTGTTTTGTCTTTTGACTTTATTCTTTGATTGTTCTGTATAAATTTTTTATTTTTGCTCAAAAGACGAACCCATGCCTTGTTTAAATTCATTGTTAGCAGATATGTTTGTCTTAGCATGTAAAATTGTTTCTTTTGTATTTGAAAAAATAGTTATTATTGTTTGTTTCGTCTTAATAAAAATAGTAATTAGTTAAGTCAATAATTGGTCATTTTCTTGCTAATTATTTTAATGGATTTCAAAATCCTCATATAAGAGATGAAGTGCTAGCTTTATTTTCCATCCAAGATATTTATTCCTCTTTTGTTCGCATGTTGGCTTGTCCAAATGATGAGAAAGTTCGGACTTTTGTGGCTAAATAGAATTAATTGGATATTTGTGACTCATGCATAGTATGATTGTTGAACGATATTTCACTTTTAGAGATTCTAAACTTTTATTCTTATTTTCTTACTTTGGATTGGTATATGTGCTCTTTCTGTGTGTAAAGACTTGATTCATGACTCTATTTTATTCATAATATCAGAAGAGAATCACCAATGTCTTAGAAATATAAACCATAGGTCGTTACACGTTTTTTTTATAAAGTTGTTGGTTGTAATTTAGATGTATGAATTTTCGTTATTGTCGCCTTAATTGAAATTTAAGGAATCTCTTTCATGAAAGTTAACCTTTATTTTCTTTTGTTATATGGATTACTGTAATACCCCGTACTTCTACCTAGCTTAAAATCATCCTAGAAATGTTAAAGATTTTTTTAAAAAGATGAATCCACTTTTATACATGTGGAATTTTTAATATTTTGACTTTTTGTTGTATGAGAAATTGAATAAGCTTTTCATCGATATCAAATTCACCCAAATCCGACACCCGGGCGAAGAGTTAGAGCCAGTTTAGTAAGACAATGTGCCACCTGAGCCAGCAACGAGTCGCAAAGCATGCCAAAATGGCAATCGTCAAAATCCAGTGAGCCTCCATAATTATGGCGCATTGCGCCAAGGCTCAAATTTAGAATTTTCCCTTTCCAGTGTCTCAACGCGATACCACCGCATTGCAGTGAGCTTTTATGTCCCATCCAGTATTGCAATGCAATTTCACCGCGTTGCACAATGATGCAATTTCCCAGTAGTCATTTTCTATAGACACGGCGCGATAGCGCTGCGTCGTGCCAAGTGCTCAAATCGGGTTTTCAGTGATGGAAAAATAAAAACTTTCTAAGGGTAATTGGGTTTTTTTTCATGACCCAGATCAACCTTTAACCACGAAATTTTGCCCTAAAACCCTACTATATCACTTTTTCTCACTTTTGCTCAAGGACAAAATCCTACTCTCTCACGAGGCAAAAACCCTAGCTCAAGAAATCAAGACTCAAATTCAAGAATCTCTTCGTCAATCTTCGTAGAATCAAGAACTAAGGTATGCACAGTGTTCATTCATGGATTCTTTTCATCCATGAAGCCCAAGAATCAAGTTTTAAATCTTGTATTGTGAATATTTTATTGTGGGTTGATTATGTTCATGTTATTATGGTTGTATGATTCCCAAGTTGGAATTTTTATGTGTTGTTCATGAACCTATGATAGTATGTGATCTGAAACATTTGAAATTGAGTTGAAATAGAAGTTTTGTTGTATTAATTTGATGGTCATGCCTATGACCTAAGTCATGCATCCTAGGTGTTTGATAAAATGCCTAAGAGAATAGAAATTATGCATTATAGCTTAATTGTGACCCAAGTGATAAATGAATGCTTTACCCTATGACCAAGAATGACTTCCATGATATTGTGTGCATTATGAATGGTTGAGGAAATGTCCATGAGATTAGGTTGATGAAAGTATGACATGTTTATATGCAATTCCATTTATGTATAAGACTATGATAACTATGTGCTTCATGAAATCCCCAAATTAATGTATTATGAATTATTGATATTGGTCATGTGTTCAATAAGTGTCATGTCTTGTCAGTTTCATGCTATCGAGTCCTGAGGGTACTTGTACCCAATAATTTAGTTGTGTGCCTAGAGCCAGTTCAGTCAAGCCATGAACAGTAGAATTCAGTCAGTCATGTGACTTAGGAAAACTCAGTAAACTCAGAATCAGTCCATTCTTATTCAGTAATCTTAGTAATCTAAAAAATCTTAGTGATCTCAGTCAATCATCATGTTTCAGTAGTATTCCATTAGTCAACGGAAATCCAGTAAACTCAGTTCAATCTAGTTAATCAGTAACAAATCAGTCTAGCCTAGTATGAACTAGGAAATCAGTTCCGTGTCTATCCAGTTGGTAGTAGGATTCAACACCAAGTAAACCCAGGGATGAGGACACACATTGTCAGCCAGTAGAGGGTGTGATCCTTAGTAGCAATCCCTGTGGTTTAGAACTATGTAGCCAACGTAGGTTGAGATGAACCCCTACGAGTCTAGGGACTATACATCTCATTTGAATTTTTCTTATAGGAGGGGTTGGCGGAAGATCTCCCTGTCAGAGAGGGTTTACTCACAGCTTGTCTTTACCCGTGGCACGGTACTGACACCCTTCCAGCTAGGGTTATAGGTTGGAACCCACCAGTTCAGTTTTGGGGCATGTCAGTTAGATGATTACCTCCCACAGTCTTAGTTTCAGATCCAGTCTCAGTAATAGAACTCAGTTCAGTTCTACAGATTTCAGGACTGTTAGAAACAGTCGCTCAGCTCAGTACAAAACTTAGCTAGTTCCATCCGAATTAGGACTGTCAAACACAGTCACCCAGTTAATAGTATATTAATTATATGAAACACATGTTATCGGTATTCAGTTCAAGACTGTCAGATACAGTCAATTAAACCAGTTCTTTATAATCAGAACTGTTAGAAACAGTCATTCCTTTATCTGTAATATGACATCAGTTCCTCAGTACTTAATAGACTTAGTCATTTAGTATCCCTTTATTATTACTCAGATATCAAAAAATTCACGTTATCAAAATTCATGAGTCGGTGTTATCACGATCTCAGTTACAGTTACGTATTCATGCATGCATTCTCATATTCATGTTATTCAGTCAGTTTGTATTGTTCATGCATATAAACCCTTTGCATTCAGCCTACCTCATTTGTATACCAGTACATTTAAACGTACTGACGTATTTACGTTATGGTGCTTTATACCATAAGTTTAGAAGCACGAGCTCCCGAGCACCCTTAGTCGATCAAACGTTCAGCAGCCAGACTAGTAGTTAGTCCTTATCATTTGAGGATAGCATGATTATTTTAGTACTTTATTATTTCAGTAGTTCAGAGTTAGTTGGGGACATATCCCATCAACTCCACAGATTTTAGACAGTTTAGAGGTTTTCAGACTACAACATATTTCAGATAGTTTATTTCAATTTTGGGTATTGTGATACCCCATTACAGATATTGTTTTATATTCAGTATTAGTTCATTTTTGAACCTTATGGCCTTACAGATTATATTCTGCATAATTACAGTATATTATTCAGTGCTCAGTTATAGATATTAGTCATGGGTTAGCTTGTGGTCCTGCGGGATCATGAGCACCATGTAGCATTCTGGGTAAC
Organism: Capsicum baccatum var. pendulum; assembly: GCA_030864225.1. Classification (NCBI taxonomy): domain Eukaryota; kingdom Viridiplantae; phylum Streptophyta; class Magnoliopsida; order Solanales; family Solanaceae; genus Capsicum; species Capsicum baccatum. The sequence continues at coordinate 42,982,170 of CM061555.1, forward strand.
AGATTCGGGGTGTTACCAATTTGGTATTAGAGCCTAAGGTGAAACAGTGTCATAGGAAGTCTGAAAAGCCGCATCTAGTAGAGTCTTGTGCATGGGTGTGTTGTGCACCACACTTATGTTAAGGAGGCTATGAGATGTTTTAGGAATAGTTTCACTTCTTTTAGTATTCATGTCGTGCCAGTGAGCATAATCTCCAATTAATTTCTCAGTCTAATCCATTTTTTTCTCTCGCTTATAGAATATTCCTTCCAAAGGAGCTACCAAAAAGAGAACCGATAATCAGTCAGCACCTCAGCCCGTTCAGGCAGATCCCCTGGACAAATATGTTTCCCATGTAGAATTTAGGACTGCATTTACTACTCTAGCCAATTCAGTCACAACTCAGAATGAACGGCCAGTTGCTATTTTGGTCAACCTAGTGGCCAATTCAGCTACAGCCAGGATTCGGGACTTCACCTGAATGAATCCTCCCTTATTCTCAGGTTCTAAGTCTGAAAAAGATCCACAGGAATTCCTTTACCAGGTTCAGAAAGTCACAGACATCATGGGAGTGACTTCCAATGAGAGTGCAAAGTTAGCCACTTATCAGCTATAAGATATAGCCCATACATGGTTTAAACAGTGAAAGGTAGATAGGGGTACAGATGTAGAGCCCATAGAATGGGAAGAGTTTGCTACAACCTTCTTAGATAGATTCTTTCCCCTAGAGCAGAAAGAAGCCAAAGTGTTGGAGTTCATTAATCTCAGACAAGGTAGTATGAGCGTAAAAGAATACTCCCTCAAGTTTACCCGGTTAGCCAGGTACTGACTGTTACCCATTTCATATTCCATAATAATTAAAACTTTACAATCTTTCATTTTGTCTTGTATTGGAAAGATATTTTTGCTCTTTGAGGCCTTATGATAACAACAGGCGCAAAGATCATACAAACTGAAAATGGGAAAGATAACATAAACTTTTTCTCCCCATTGATCTCAAGTCACAGATTCAGTGTCCTGACAGGTTAAGATTTAGGTTCAAAAATTGAATTCTTGATGGTGCACAACATCGTCTTTTAACAGGTGTTGTGTATGTCGATGCTTGATCGATGGTTATTTCATTATTACATGGTTACAATGTATGTATTTTTGCTTATGGACTTTTAACAAATTCGACAAGCACCCTTTGATATTTTTGACGAGTCCAACCAACATAGATTATATTAGTAGGATGATCACCTACACCTTTTTTATGTTTAATGATCACAGCAAGGTTCAGATAGGAAGCCCAAAGATGCACTGGAGGCACTTCACCCAAAGTTGCCGGTATTTTTTGCTTATGTGTCATCCGAATGGAGCTATATCATTATCATTTGTCGAAGGTTCTTGATTTTTTGTGAGAAGTTAACGACGATGAAACAATTTATCTAACATAATTTCTTCTTTGATTAACATTTAAATGTGATGTTAAAGAGACCCTACAAGTGCAACATTTATCAAGCTTACATATGTTATTATGGTCATTTAGGATCATGTGATGTTTCAGCATTTATATACCTTTTGAGTTTTTGTTTGCCTAAGTCTTTAGTTCATGATATGTTGGTTTGGTGTTGTAAGACACGTGTTAAGCATGGCACTGCTAATGCCTATATCTTGGATACAAATGAAGAGGAGAGAGCGGTATTCTTATTATTAAACCCTCTCAACACACACAACCAAAAGGAAAAAAAAGAAGAAGGTATTCTTATTATTAGTTTTGTTCATTTATTTATTTATTTTTCTGTAATGTTAGATTGTGCTTGTTTGTTTTTTGCTTGTAATTTCCTGTGTAGGGAAAAATTGTTGAGGTAGAAAGAGCACATTTTGAAATAGAGAGATAACAAGATTTACAATCTTGGATGCCCCGGTAACTTCCCTTACAAATTGCTTATCTCCTTTACCGTGATTTAAGAGCACAAATTATGAATCTAAGTGAATGAGTTTATTTTTCATGAGGATTGGTGTTTGCCCCGTGTTTTTTAATATAAGGATTTCTGCAACAAATCTCTTGCTATGAAAATTTTGCCAACTCCTCAAAATAGAGACAACAAAATTTACGATCTTAGATTCCTGGCAACTTTTCTTGCAAATAGTTTCTTTGCTTTACCTTCTATATGCAAGAAAAAGTTATGAATCTAGGTGAACGACTTAATTTTGCATGAGAAATGCTGCTTCACTCTATGTTTTTTAGACACAAGGATATAAAAAGAGATCTTGGTATGAGTTTGATCATGCCCAAATCTATCATTTAGTTGTTGTATGGTTGGAACAATCAGAGGCTTAGTAAGAAATCTCTATAACAAGTAATATCATACGTCAAGGTCGGGCCATTTGGTGGACTGTTTGAAACAACACAATTTTGAAGGCAAAAGGAGAAACATACACAGCCTTAACGAAGATGGTATTTTTTTTGTTAGCTTTTTGGTGCAATCAGGGAATACTAGAGATAATAGGGTGATTGCACAACCTGTTGTTACCTGATGCATTGGCTTAGTGCATAGCTTCATAAAAATTCTAAATACTTAACAAAACTTCTCTTGTATATCATGTGTTTTATGTTCTTTCGTTATACATTTTATATTAATTATTTTCCTTAAAAGCTTCTCATATATTGCTTTTCGAAATTACAATAACCTCATTTACGAAATGAGGTTAATCTTTTTATGTGTACATATTCTAAAAAGGTTAATCAAATATAATTCGAATGAAAATTTAGATAATAATATATGTCGTATATGAAGCTGAATTTTTTATAATTTCATACGTACGTTATAATAAAAAGATAATTGTCTATAAAATTAATTATTAATACATTTTTCATGACCGCGCGAAGCGCGGCACTATTCCCTAGTGATTACAGTAATTTTGATTAGGTGAATTAGTGTTTTTATTTCAATAATACATCATAAGTTGTTGGAAAATATGTTCTATGAACACATACAAAAATATATGAAGAAGAACACATAGATGGAGGCTTAATAATTCGAATAACTAATACAATATTTGAGGCTTGAAACACGCGTAAAATGCTTTCTGAAAAATGATCTTGTATATCTAAGAAAATAATAAAGAGATTCTTCTGAAATACAAGAATAATGAAACTTGATCTTTTGAAGAAGAAAACGTTTATACTCCCGTGATAGAGAAGACTAATAAGAAGTTACATTAGAACATAAATAGTTTGGAATTTAAGTACGATTGTTGAAAATCATAAAAATGACACAACCTTTAATTTAAAAGACACAACCTTCAATTTAAAAGATATCTTTTCATTAAAAAATCTATTATCGATAATTTAATTTAAACAAAAAAATTCAACATAAGGCACAGTTGCATCACATGCATTATAGTCTATCTTTTCGTATCAAAAAATATGTCTTAGATGTAATTTTTTTTTTATTCAAAGATATACTTATTTTAAATTGTAAATCTATCGAAAACAACTTTACCTTCTCATCTCTACTTCACTTATAATGTAATGATATAAATCGTGTACAGTATAACCTCGATAAATTAATACTGTTGGGACCGTCAAATTTTATTAATTTAGCGAGGTATTAATTAATCGTATAAATTAATAATTATTAATTTATAAATTATATACTTTTTGGGTCCATATTATGAATGTACCTAGGTGTACGTGAAAACTAATTTCTACATTGACTATTAATTATGCATACTTAACCAAATTCATGTATTTTTGCTGATACATTTTCAATTCTATGTATATCTTAATAAAATATATAAATCTACTTAATTATTAATGTAGTTACATGCTACATTCATTAAAATGTATAAATCCACTCAATTATTAATGTAGTTACACGTACATACATTAACTAAGTTACTATATAAATAGATGTATTATGCAAGTCTTCAAATAAAAAAACAAAAAAAATGGCTTCTCATCTCAAAGGTGTTAAAAAATCAACCATGACTAATGGTATACGTAGAGAACTGTGTAAGTATAAACAACAAAATCTAGCATGCACTCAAAAGCAATTGCAACAATGGGTGTTAGAGAAGTTTAATTTGCAAGTGAGTCAAGCCACAATATCAAACACGATCAAGAGGTCAGCAGAGTATCTATCAGCAGCCGACATTCCAAAAGATGAGGCTAAAAGACATAAAGCTGCCAAATTTCCAGAATTAGAGAAGGCTCTGTTCGAGTGGTTTATTCATTACCAAGAGCGTGTTAATATGAATGGGGAACTAATTGTAACGAAGGGAAAAGAGCTTCTAAAAAAGATGTATCCCATCGATACACCTGATTTTCATTTTTCTCAAGGCTGGCTAGAGCGTTTCAAATCAAGACACGGTATCAAGCAATATCGTCGTTTTGGAGAAAGTGGATCAGTTAATATGGAGGACATGGTGAGCAATTTACAATCCATCAGAGAGAAACTTGATCAGTTTGCTAAGAAAGATGTTTTCAATATGGATGAAACTGGATTATTCTTTAGGCTACAACCAGATCATTCTCTTGCAACGAAGCAACTTGAAGGTAAGAAACAATATAAAGAAAGACTTACAGTTGTTATTTGCTGTAATGAGGATGGTTCTAAGAAAATTCCTTTATGGATCATTGGGAAGTATTTAAAACCACGTTGTTTCAAGAATGGAATTTGGGAAGCATGGATTGTGAATATCGAGCCAATAAAAGAGCATGGATGACTGGGATTCTATTCCAAGAATATGTTCAACAACTTGATGCAAAAATGGACGGCAGGAAAATTCTTTTAATTGTTGATAATTGTCCTGCTCATCCAAAAAATGTCGAAGGTTTGAGAAATGTTGAATTATTTTTTTTATTACCTAACACAACATCAAAGATTCAGCCTTGTGATGCAGGGATCATAAGAGCTTTTAAGATGCATTATCGTAGGCGATTTTATCAAAATCTTTTGGAGGGTTATGAAATTGGGATCTCAAATCCAGAAAAGATTAATGTTTTAAATGCAATGAATCTTGCAATCTCGGCATGGAAAATGGATGTCAACTCAAGTACAATTGCAAATTATTTTAAGCATTGTAAACTTAGGTTGTTAGATGATGAATCCTCAGAAAATCAAGAACAGTTGAATAATGATGGCTTACAACAATTGCAGAATCTAATCAATGGATTGAAGTATCGAAATGCAATGAATGTTGAAGATGTTTTGAATTATCCGGGAGAAAATGATACGAGTTTTGAGCTACCTACGGATGAACAAATAATTGAGAGTGTTATGGAAACACATAAAGAAGATGAAGTGGAAGATGATAGTGTGGAATTAGAACAAGTTTCGCGTAAAGATGCTCTGAAAGCAACAATCACCTTACATCACTTCCTTTTGCAATATGAGAAGACTACACCTGATATTCTTAATGCAGTAAGAAGGGTTAGAGATGAGATTCAAGGTGATATTGATTTCAAGAAGAAACAAACAACATTAGATTCATATTTTCAGAAACCTGTTTAGTTTACTGTATTATGTATGAAATATTTTGATACAGATGAATTATTAATTTATATATCAAATGGGACCTATATGAATTTTTTTTTGTATTATCTTATAAATTTAGCGAATTATTAATTTACCACGTTGATCCCGACTCGGGACCGAAGAAAATTATTATTTTAGCGAGGTTATTAATTTATCGAGTATTAATTTATCGAGGTTATACTGTATGCTCCTCATGTAGTAGCAGATAGTAGATCCAGAATGAGTAAGTTTGTGTCTGGGGTTTCAGGTAGAGTGGTTAAGAAGTATAGGACTGCGATGTTGATTAAGGAAATAGACATATCTAGACTTATGGTTCATGCTCAACAGATTGAAAAGAAGAAACTTAAGAAGAAGTAGAGAGAGAATAAGAGATCCAAAATAGTTAGTTATAGTTTTTCTCAGCCAGGGTTACAGGGTGGTAACCGTTCTCAGCATAGCCAGAAGTTTTCAGTCCCAGCTCCTTCCTCAGCCGGTGTTTTAGTTCCTAAGTTTAGAAATGGTAGCAAAGATAGGGCGCCAGGCTCTAAATCTCAAAATAGTGCAAGCATTATTCGCACTCATCCGCTTTGCGAAGAATGTGGTAAGTATCATAAGGGTGTGTGTAGAGCTGGTTGTAATGTGTGTTTCAGATGTGGCGAGTCAGGTCATAAGGTCTGAGACTGTTCTAAACCTGGTCCACGAAGTCAGCACAGTCGTCCTACAACCCAGTCTGGTTGCCCGAATCAGTAGGGTGCCATTTCTAATGCTGCCAATAGGCAACGCCCAAACAGACTCTATGCACTTCAGTCCCCATAAGATCAGAAAAGTCCTTCTGAAGCAGCCACTGGTATGTTACAGATCCCTAATTTATATGTTCACGCTTCTTCAAATTCAGGAACTTCTTTTTCTTTCATAACTCCTTACATACCAGTCCACTTTAAGGTCAGATTAGATATTAATAGGACCCTTCTCAGTCTCTACCCCAGTGGGTAAAATAATCATAGCCTGAAGGGTATACGAAAACTGTTCGGTTATGATATCTCAGAAAGACAGGTCTTCAGGTTCTAGTAGTAATACCAGTATGTCTAGGAAATTAGTGAGGAAAGATGATTCCCAGCCCATTCCTGTCTTAATGTGAAAGTTTTGTAATTTAACTATCACGATACTTACGCATACTTCATGTCACAATTCCATGCACCCAACTTATATTCACGCACTTTCCATAAAATAGTATGTGTTTTAAGTTCCTAGTATAAGGAGTTTTGGCTTACTCAGTGTTACAAATCATATTCCATGAGTACAGAAACATCAGACTTAGGTCATGCATCTCATGACTCATGCTCCACTCCTAGTGATCAGCCCAACTCAAACTATGTCACATATACTCTCAGTTTAGATACCTCGGTGAATCCGTGACGTTGATGTTCCATCCCTAAGTCCTCAATTACAGCATTATTCAGTAGTCAGTATCCAGTAAAGGACTCAGATAGTCCTATAAAACTGAACCATGGCTTTCAACTATCAGTTACTTAACCATCAGAATTCAGTATGCTCGTATCAGTCTAAACCTCAGTTATCAGAAAACTAGTATTCAGTCCCAGTTACAATATTAGTTATGGTTACAATCTCAATTACCATCTTAGCTACAATCTCAGTCCCAGTCCTAGTCCATCCAGATCAGAAACTCAGTTCACTTTCAGGATTACCTGACCATAGCATATAGACATTAGTTACCCAGTTATTAGTATTTTAGTACCTTAGTTACAGAATATTTTTGAATCATGTCATATGCTTGGTCTCACAATTTTAAGTAATACAGTTTTCATAAATCCATGCCCAGTCACCCCATGTCACTGAGTCATTCCTTACCTCTGATACATAATACTCTACAACCCCAGGTTAGTCATTCAGACTAACAAACGGTTCAGTCTTATATGCCCAGCATTCATCTATAAGTTATTCAGTTAATCAGATCAGTTAGTATATTTATGAATTCGTGCTCAACACCATGTGAACCTTTTCAGTAGTCTCAGTTGCAGTGCATAAGGTTTAGTCACTTTATCTTAGAAGATGTTTCATAGGCCTTGCCTCCTAATACAAGAACCTCAGCCATGTGGTGATCACCCATTCAGATGTCCTACTCAGACCAGGCTAAGATTCACTTTCTCTCTACAGTCATTAGAACTCTACAAAAAGAGTGTCAAAGAAATGCTCCAGTCGAGTATAAGTTTTCAGCATGAGTTAGTCCGCAGAGCCAGTAGTTCAGTTTAACAATCAAGCAAATAAGTTCGAATGACGTGGTTTCCATTTTTCCATCCAGTCATACTATTTGGAGTCTCATGAATATGATCATTCTAAGATGGACTAACCAGGTAGTTGCATGTTCTGCCCAATTCATGTGTCATGTCTTAGTTTCAGATCTCTGATAATTGGTCTCGATTTAGTTCGTAGGTGCCTTGTGCATCACCTCAGTTTTCCTCATAGCTTAGAAAAGTTAGTCCAGCATTCTTCAAGGGGGCATAGTATTCCAAGGGGGAGATACACTATACTTCCCCAAAACTTTCATGACATAAACATGCTGCTCTTTTCTCGTAATGAATCCAGTTTAGGGTAAGGGGTGCTCATGAGTTGACCCTCAGACTTTGATCTCAGTCGTAAGCCACGTATTCAAGGTACTCAGTTTAGATCACGATATTCAGCTCATGTATCATGTTCTAGAACTAGTTACGTTCTCATGTTTCCGCTCATGCATATTTAGTAATTAAACTCAGACTCAGCCCAAGATAATAGCTTTTCTTAAGCTTATCCAATTTCATGTTAAGATTTTAGTTACAAATGTGGTATTCAGTTCCATGCTCAGTTTTTATTTTAAACTTAGTATCTTTACCTTACATATTCAGTCGCATGTTTATGAGTCAGTTCAACAATGAATTCATGTTACGGATATGTGTGATCAGCTTATCTGTACTTTCAGTCATGCATTCATGTATTGTCTCAGTCATAAAATTATGCATCAGATATGCATGCTCAGTATGAATCTCAGTAATGTCAGTCAATTAGTCATGTTTCAGTTGTTCATGTTTAGTATATACTTCAACTTATCGTTTGTCCCATCTCAATCAGTATTATTCGAGGACGAATGTTCCCAAGGGGGAGATATTGTAATACCCCGTACTTCTACCTAGCTTAAAATCATCCCAGAAATGTTAAAGACATGATTTAAAAGATGAATCCACTTTTATACAAATATAATTTTCAAGATTTTGACTTTTTGTTGTGTGTAAAATTGAATAAGCTTTCCATCGATACCAAAATTGCCCAAATTCGACACACGGGCGAAGAGTTAGAGCCATTTTAGTAAGACAGTGTGCCACCCGAGCCAGCAACGCATCGCAAAGCATGCCAAAATGGCAATCATCAAAATTCAGTGAGCCTCCATGATTATGGCACATCGCGCCAAGGCTCAAATTCAGAATTATCCCTTTCCAGTGTCTCAACGCGATACCACTACATCACAGTAAGCTTCCAGGTCCCATCTAGTATTGCAACGCGATTTCACCGCATCGTGCCATGATGTAATTTCTCAATAATCATTTTTCAGAGATACAGTACGATAGCGCCGCGTCGCGCCAGGTGCCCAAATTGAGTTTTCAGTGACAAAAAAATAAAAACTTTCTACGAGCAATTGGGTCTTTTCCCATGACCCAAATCAGCCTTTAACCATGAAATTTTTCCCTAAAAATCCTATTATATCACTTTTCCTCAGCTTCTCTCAAGGACAAAATCCTTCTCTCTCAAGAGGCAAAAACCCTAGCTCAAGAAATCAAGACTCAAATTCAAGAATCTCTCCATCAATCTTAGTAGAATCAAGAACTAAGGTATGCACAGTGTTCATTCATGGATTCCTTACATCCATGAAGCCCAAGAATCAAGTTTTAAATCTTGTATTGTGAATATTTTGTTGTAGGTTGATTATGTTGATGTGATTATGGTTGTATAATTCCCAAGTTTGAATCTTTATGTGTTGTTCATGAAGCTATGCTAGTATGTGGTCTGAAACATGTGAAATTGAGTTAAAATATGGAGTTTTGTTATATTAATTTGATGGTCATGCCTATGCCCTAAGTCATGCATCCTAGGTGTTTGATAAAATGCCTAAGAGAATAGAAATTATGCATTATAGCTTAATTGTGACCCAAGTGATAAATGCATGCTTTACCCTATGACCAAGCATGACTTCCATGATATTGTGTACATTATGAATGGTTGAGGGAATGTCCATGAGAATAGGTTGATGAAAGTATAACATATTTATATGCAATTCCATTCATGTACGAGACTATGATAACCATGTTCTTTATGAAATCCCCAAATGAATGTATTATGAATTGTTGATATTAGTCATGTGTTCAAGAAGTGCCATGCCATGGTAGTTTCATGCTATCAAGTCCTGGGGGTACTTGTACTCGATAATTTAGATATGTTCCTAGAGCCAGTGTCATGTTTTCACGATACTCTCAGTCAAGCCATGATCAGTAGAATTCAGTCAGTCATGTGACTCAGGAAAACTCAGTATCAGGCCAGCCTCATTTAGTAATCTTAGTAATCTCAGAAATCTCAGTGATCTCAGTCAGTCATCATGTCTCAGTAGTATTGTGTCAGTCAACGAAAATCCAATGAACTCAGCTCAATCTAGTTAATCAGTAAAAATCAATAACAGATCTATCCAACCTAGTATGAACTAGGAAATCAGTTCTGTGTCTATTCAGTTGGGAGTAAGATTCAACACCAAGTGAATCCAGGGATGAGTACACACACTGTCAGCCAGTAGAGGGTGTGATCCTTAGTAGCAATCCTTGTATTCCAAAACTACGTAACCAGTGTAAGTTGAGATGTAACCTTACGAGTCTAGGGACTATACATCTTATTTGAGTTTTCCTTATAGGATGGGTTAACGGAAGAGCTCCCTGTTAAGAGGGTTTACTCACTGCTTGTCTTTACCCGTGGCACGGTACTGACACCCTTCCATCTGGGGTTATAGGTTATACCCCACCAGTTCAGTTTTGGTGCATGTCAGTTAGATGATTACCTCCCACAGTCTCAGTTTCAGATCCAGTCTTAGTAATAGAACTAAGTTTAGTTCTACAGATTTCAGGACTGTCAGACACAGTCACTCAACTCAGTGCAGAACTTAGCTAGTTCCATCAGAATCAAGACTGTGAGACACAGTCACCCAGTTAACAGTATATTAATTATACGAAACACATGTTATCAGTATTTAGTTTCAGGACTGTCAGATACAGTCAATCAAACCAGTTCTTCATAATCAGAAATGTCAGAAATACTCATTCCCTTATCTATAATATGACATCAGTTCCTCAGTACTCAATAGACTTAGTCATTCAGTATCCCAGTAGTATTACTCAAATATCAGAAAATCCATGTTATCAAAATTTATGAGTCAGTGTTATCACGATCTCAGTTACAGTTACGTATTCATGCATGTATTTTCACGTTCATGTTTTCGGTCAGTTAGTATTGTTCATGCATATGAACCCTTTGCATTCAGCTTATCTCACTTGCATACCAGTACATTCAAATATACTGAAGCATTTACGCTATGGTGTTTTATACCATAGGTTTAGAAGCACAAGCTCTCGAGCATCCTTAGTAGATCAGACGTTCAGTAGCCAGACTAGCAGTGAGTCCTCATCATTCGAGTATAGCATGATTATTTTATTACTTTATTATTTCAGTAGAAGTATTAGGAGAACCAGCAACCAATGATGGTGTATCACTCATATTCTAAAATGACAATTATTCTATAACTGCCAAACAAAGTCCATAAAAAATGAATCATGTGAAATAAATTGTTTAAAAAGACATAAAGAAAGAAGAAAAAACTTATCACTTTTACCCATTCTATTCCACTTTAAGAAGAAGAGCATCAGTCCCTTCTAACACCAGAAACAACCCCACCAAGAAGCATCAAGAATCTTAAAGTTCAAAACTTTTCAGCTATTTCAAGGACTCTAACAACATCCATAATCCACAAAAGGATATCTAAAGCTCAAAACTTTAATTCAAAACACTTCAAGAACTTAGCTTTTACAGTCACACAAGAACAAGAAAAAAGCATCAAGATTCAAGAACCTTAAAGTTCAAAACTTTAACTCAAAAACATAAGCTTTTTGAAGATACACAACAAAGAAAATAGTATCAAAACTCAGCACAAGCTAGTATATGTAACTACTAACAACAGGAAAAATTAGATTCTTCTTCTTTTCTTTTTATGAAGTTCACATTCCTCCTCCTCCTCCTCCTCCCCCTCCTCCTCCTCCTCCTCCTCCTCATCATCATCATCATCATCCTCTTCTTCATCATCATCCTCTTTCCCGTTCCCGTCCTTGTTTTCATCCTCATTCTCCTCTTTTTCCTCCCCCTCTCCTCCAGTCAATAAGCATACCATCTGGATCATTCAATGTGTTAAGTATTTTATTTTTATCAATATCAATCTCATGTATTTGACTATCATCCTCTTGAAAAGATGGATCATTCAATGTATGAGGTGGCTCTACTTTTTTGGAAACATCTACAACGAATATGCTTTTATTGGGAAAATGGCTAACCATTCAGTCACTGTCTTTTTTAAGTAGGATACACTTCAAAATACACCTGAGATGCTTCCACAACCATAATAAATGGTTCGCTTGAATGGTAATGCATTATACTCTAGTTGCAAAATCACTATCAATCGACCATAGTAATTGATATTATCTGCACTATGGCTAGAGCCCTTGATGCATACACCACTATTTATCGTAAATTTATTTGAACTATATTCTTCAGTGTGAAACTTGTAACCATTTACGACATATCCATTAAAGGGTTGAAACATATGTAATGACCCTTTCTGCAAGATCTTTCATAATTTGATTGGTAATACCAGAAGAAGGATTTTGTGCCTATTGACATAATAAATAATTAGACATTGATTAAGATTGCATTTTGTGAATAATAGCAAATAATTAAGAATAATTAGACCTATTAATACTTACATATTTTTCAAACCAAGATGCAAACTATGTTTCAAGTTTAGCGTCAATCTCGCTATCTTAAATACATAGTTGTATTTGTCTCAATATGTCTTCGTAAATTCTGAAGAAAAACAGTTAATTTAATTTTAATATCAAATTTTTTATTGATATTTATAGATGATTCGTAATTAACTTACTTGATATATGATTTTACTTCATCACAATTCAATTAAATATATGTACGATCTGCGTGATATTCTTTATCATCTAACCTCCTCTTTTTCAGCTTACCAAAATCTCGACCAGCTTGCTTAAAAACAGAAAGCATCTCAGGATCATCCTGTTCAACTCCACCATTATCTAAGTTTCATGGCACTTTTCTGTGTCATGTCGGAATGTGTGACGTAAAGTAGTGCGCACAAAATAAAGATGTTTCTTCAACTAAATATGTGTTGCATATAAAAGCTTCAACTTTATTTTTATTTTTGACATCATTCTTGTATCTACAGAGATTCCTACAAACATTAAAGTATGTCAATATAGTATAATTGATTTTACATATATTATAACATATAATTAACTTTATTTACCTCTAAGTCGGACACATCCATCGTCCTTGTACCGGACCCGCTAAACGTGCTTCATAGGCTAAATAGATAGGAAGATGTTCCATAAATCCCAGAAGCTTGGAGGAAAAGTGTGCTCAATCTTACTCAAGATGAGAGGAATATTTTCTTCTAATTGTCTCATGTGTTCTTCTGTAATTGTTGTAGAGGTGAGATCTTTAAGGAAAAGACTCAAATTCGTTAATGGTTTCCCCACAATTCGTGGAAGCAATTCTCAAAATATAATAGGTATTAACCATTGCATAAACACATGATAATCACGACTCTTCATAACAAAAAGTTTAAGCTTGTTCATGTCAATATATCTTCCCGGATTAGACACATAACCATCAGGAAATCTCAACTCTTACAACTATTTACAGAGAAAGTCTAAAAGCCTTATCATCTAGCATATAACAAGCCTTTGGATACTTTTTGGTACTTTCATTCTGATGTAACTCTGGACGATGGCAAAGTAGTTTTAAATCTTCTCTAGATTTTGCATTGTCTTTTGTTTTTCCTTTGATATTTATCACAGTGTTGAAGATATTATCAAAAAAAAAAATTAATATGCATCGAATCAAGGTTATGCCTAACAGAATTTGTTTTCCAGTAAGACAAGCCCTAAAAAATACTTCTTTTCTTCCAACCACATACATTATTCTTTGAAATTTTGGCATTTATCGCATTAGAACCAAGTTTTGTCACTTTCTTGAGTCCCAAGTCCTCAATCTCTTTAAGTATTTGTACATCCGATTGTTCAGTAAATGCAATTTTTTGTACTGTTTGACCTCTCTTAAACCAATTTTTATTTCTTCGCCACGGATGATTTGGTGGTAAGAACTTTCTGTGATTATCAAACCATGAGATATTTCTACCATTGGGTAGTGAAAAAGCATTAGAATCTTTCATACAATAAGGACAAGCTAATTTTCCTGCTGTACTCCAACCCGATAATATTGAATACGCAGGAAAATCACTTATTGTCCACATCAATGCAACTTTCATTTGAAAATTATTCTTACTTGAAACATTATATATTTGAATTCTCTCCTCATATAATTCGTTTAACTCTTGAATGAGAGACTGAAAAAAAGACATCAATTTTCTGTTTTGAATTTTTAGGACCAGGTATAATCACAGATAAAAAAATGTATTCATCCTTCATGCACATCACAGATGGACTATTATATGGTGTAACTATCACAGGGCAAGAAGAATATTGTTGGTCAAATTGACCAAAAGGTTGAAAACCATCAGTTGACAAACCGAATCTAATATTTCTCACTTCAGATGCAAAAGAAGGGTGTGTCTGATCAAACTGTTTCCAAGAAGGAGAGTCAGAGGAATGATGCATCACACCATCCCTTTCATGATCAGAATGCCATCTCATATGTTTTGTTGTAGCAACGGATGCATACAATCTTTGTAAATGAGGAGCTAAAGAAAAATAATACATCTTCTTATAAGAAATATTAGTTTTCTTCTTGGAGCATTGATATTTTGATCTTTTAAATCGAGGGTGATAACAAAACTTGCAATTGACAAGTTCACCATCCTCCCGCCAATAAAGCATACAACTGTTTTTGCAACAGTCAATCTTTTCAACCGGCAAGCCCAATCCTCTCATTAGATTTTTGGTACTATAAAAGCTAGCTATCATAATGTTATCAGTTGGCATCAATTTTGATATAAATTCACACAACTCATCATACAATCTTTCAAAAAAATGATATTTCGCCTTTAGATTCAACGGACGAACAACGACAGATAATTGTATGTGTCCATGTGGATTTCTCGACCAAATTTTTTTTTCGATGCTTTGAGAAAATTATAAATATTTTGTGTTGTGGGATTTAAATCCTCCTTTATGTTACCATCAAAAGAAGGCCCAGCAACATCAAAAACCATAGCTCAAAATTCATTATGAGACTGAGAATTCACGGTTTCACCTGAAGCTGAAGCTTCTTCTTGATGATTATCAAACACACTTGAACCTGGAATATAATTTTCTCCATGATGATGCCAACGATAGTAATTCGGTACAAAGCCATTATTTTCAAGATGAGTCATAACTGTAAACTCATCCAAAATATTTTTATTTTGACACTTAAGATTATTACAAGGACATCTTAATTTTTCACCATTCATACATTCTGGATGACTTTTAGCAAATTCAATAAAGATCTTAACCCCATCAATAAACCTAGGATTTATGAATCCATCTTCCAACAATCTATCATACATCCACTCACGATCAGAATTATTCATATCATGCACTCTAAAATCGAATAAATATGTTAATTATGTATTGACAAGTAACTTTCATATAACAGTAAAACATATATATAAATTAGAGCCTACAAATAATGCTACCATAGACCTTACCCCTGCCTTTCATATAGATCCTTGGCTCAAGGAAAGCAAAACGACAACATTCATGGAGACATAAGCAATAACAACAAGAAGATAGTAAGAAAATCCAGGCATAAGAGACCACTAGTTATAGAAAATTAAGATGAGAAATATAGAAATATTATAATAAAACACTAAAAATAATTAATGCATGTGAAGGTCATATTTGACGAGGCTTCTATCTTTGGGCTTTCTTATAAAATTCTGCTCTTTCTTAAAATGATACAAGCTGAACTAGGAAGAAACAAAATCAAATCATTTTATATCCTTTCAAACTAGATAGATCTTGAAAGAACGTCAAACTTCAAACAAAAATGCCTAAATCCCAACTTCTCCTTTCTCTTTTTTCACTTTTTGCATAACTAGCAACATATAGCCGATCCAACTAATTAAGGTGCTTACTTTCATTTTCTTGCTCCCCCTTTACCTAACAAGTTATTTATACTTCTTCCATCCCGTGACTAAGCTCGTAGTTTAGGATATCGCATCCAAGTATTCCTTTCTGTCCCACTTTAATTGGAGTATAAAGGTATCTTTATCTTAAGATGGGATAAACTATATTCTTTGATCTTTTTTTTCCTGTGACAGTCATGATAATGAAACTTTTCTTGATGAAATACTCAAGCCAATTCTACAGTCAAGAGAAGGTTCCTCGGATGGTAAGCACCCGTCACCAAGGGAGCTAAAGGTGTGGAAGCTCCTAGGCAGGGGTAAAAACAAAAAAAATTGAAAAAGTCAATCCTACAAACTAGCCTAAACTTCTAGATTGAGATATATTAACATTTTGTATTAAAAAAAGATATACATGCAACACACTTGTCCAGATTTTCACTCAGAATACTGTCAAAAGGACGAGATTATAACACTTGTGCTTGTATGTGATTTTATGTGATAAAGCTTATGTTGTGTTATTGATATTTATAATGGTTTCTTGTTTGTGAAACTCCTCTAATGGATTGATGTGTCACAGATGAGTCTGGAGGGCAAGTCAACTAGCTAAAAATAAGATTTTCCTCAATTACGAGATGGCTTGTGGTCAGTTGTATGAATCTTCAATGTTTCAATACTTTGTATTTAAGAACTTTTAATAACACTACGGCTCTCTCTAGCATACTCCCATGGTTATATCTCGAGTGTTATAGTAAACACCAGTCATTTACTTGATATCACTTACATAGATTTTCAATTACAGTTGTTTTCTATCATTTACTTTTCCTTCATTTCAGGACATTATATATCTTTTGACACAAATTCAGCAAATTCAACTAAACCTTGGGATACATAACCCTAATTACTGCATGGCATTTAGCAGTAGCTACATAGTTTTATATGAGACAAGCCACTCAATAGACGAGTTGGCTTTACACAATTAATTCCAGTTAAAACATCAGAAGAGCAACTGAGATCACACTAAACTCTATTCAAACAAACGACTTGGACAGTTAGACGTGTGCTAAGGAAGTATTTGCGCTGAGGAACTCAATAAGAGAGCTCATGTGTTCGATATGTAAATTAACAACTGCAGTAAAATTATAACGTTTCCCCTCACTTTGAACAATCAAGAAGAAATTGTTAACTGAGTCTTTCCCAACCCTAATTAACACTTGCCAAATCTCTGCACCAACGACTATACCATATCTCAAAAATAGAACTCTAACTTAGTCTATTCCATACCTCAAAACAATCTATTCCAACGACTGCTTGAGATAAATTCCAACAATCTGTTCAAAACAATCTATTCCAACAGGCAAAGAACAATCAAAATTGAGATAAATTCCAACAATCTATTCAAAACAATCTATTCCATACCTCAACAAGTTGCAAAAAAGGACCTATTCCATACCTCAATAAGTTGCAAAAAATAGAAATTGAGATAAATTACCTCAATGAGTAAATAAGAAGAATCGAAATTGAGATAAACTAAGAGCTTGCCGAAGAAATTGAATGTGAAATCACTAAGTGAATGCGACTGCTTGTCCCTATGAAGAAATTGAGGCGATGAAAATGAAGGATTTTGATGGAAGCCAGGGGAAAAAATAATGTAAAAAAAAAATGGGAAAACGACAAAACTTTTAGAGCCAATTTGCTTTTGACGGAAAAAGATCCGTCACAAATAAAAAAAAATTAATTTTTGTTGTGATAGAATAAATTCGTCACAAATTTTTATTACATTAATTATTTTAAAAAAAAAAATTGTGATGAAATGCTCAATCTATCACAAATTTGGTCACGAATTTGTGACAAAAAGTTATTATTTTTTCTTATCAACTTTAAGTTGTGACAAAAATATGTTTATTACAAAAATTATATATAAATCTATCAAAAAATTATCACAAATCTGTTACTCTTTGAATATTTATGTGAAAAAAAAAATTATATTTATGCAAAAATAATCCATCATAAATTCATCAAAATTCTGTCACAAATGGTGACAGAAGTGTTCCGTCTCAAATATTCCGTCACAATTTAATCATTTTCTTGTAGTGAGTAATTAATTGAAGGAATTAATATATTCTATCGTGCATGAATCTTCAAATATCATAATATATTGAATTTTTAATTGGGAAAAGAATCAAATATGCCCCTAAACTTTATGAAAAATATATCATCCGTTATAAGTTTGGTCAATTTATATCCTCGTTGTTAAAGTTTAGGAGCATATATACCCCTTTGAAAGTTAAATGATGTGCTGAAAATTTACAAGCCATTTTTTTTTTTTTAATTTTAATTGTCACATAAGCAAAATAATTGCTACATCACAAAAATGGAAAACTTTCAAAACTAGCAACTATAGAGCCTTAATTATAATTTTTCTAGCAACAGTTTCCAAATTATAAAAAATAACAATATGTATTTTGTATTTGAGTAAACTGTTGCTAGTTTAATACATATACAACAGAATATTTTGTTCCTAATATAACGCTAATCAGTTTGAGTTTTAATTTGGGAAAAATGGTTCCCTGACTTATGAAACAATTAATTGGTAGATTCCCTTACCATTTAAAACTCTTTTTTATTTTTCACTAAACGTTAGATTACAACAATTAATTCAAATTCAAAAAACTTTTTCTATAATCAGAAAATCAAAATCAAATTCAAAAATTCAAATTCAAATTCAAAAACTTTTTACTAAACGTTTTTTTTTTCGATCGGCTAGCATTGTGAAGCACATTTAAAAATACAACTGTGCAATAACGGGTATGGATCAGCAAAGTTTATACTATTTGTGATTTCATTATAATTATAGTGAAAAAATTATTGAAGAAATTGTACCAAAAATCTGTAATTGTTTGCGGGAATCAAAAAAATGATGTAGTATGTTAATTTTATCAGATTTGAAAAGAAATTCTTTAAGCTTTTTCTTTACAATTTCAAATATGGCGTTGTTGTTCTAAAGTTTGAAAGTTGAGAAGCAATTTTAAAACGTTAATCTGATAAATTTTTTTGGGTAATCATGTATCGAATAAATTTTGTTTGTTTGAATTCGCTTGGGAGTTTTGTATTAACGAATGTGTTGTTGTGTATACTACGTATTAGATATTTAAATTGATTTTTATTGTTTTGTAGTTTTGTACAGATTAAAGATGGGAAGCATTGCAGTTCTTGTTAAACACTCAGGTAGATGGAATTGTGAGCAACAATATGAAGAGTACGTCAGTGATGCGATATTGTTGAGCATAAACGCTACATATGAACAACCGTACACGGCACTTGCTTCTCATATTGATGTTGATTTGACGTGAAAATGCATTAAAATCAAATATCAATTAACAGATAATGCAGTGAAAATACGTATACGTAATGATATGGGTTTGAAGGTCTATATTTTGCAGAAAAAGAGTTGAAGGATTTGAGTAATTTGCCTTTGTATGTAAGTGTTTTTGACAGAGATAATTTCAGCACATTAGTGAGTTCATCATTGTGTAATTCGAAAAGTCTAAGGATGATTGTCAATGCGAGTAACGTGGTAAATACAAGTACTCAAAGAGCATTAATAGTTACTCCTTCAGAAGAATGTTTGGACGTATTTGAAATGGATAAAAGAGAGTAATTATCTCCGACCCACATCACAAATATATTGACGTTGAACAACTTTATATCTCAAAAAGAGTACTAAAATCTGTTATGAAGGACTATACAATTTGGGAAAAGTTTCAAACACTAACTGTAAGATCAAATAAAACCTGATAAGTGTATTATGCATTTTGTTATTTAATATTTCCAGTTGATTGATTGTATTTGAGAATATGTATTTTTTTTATTTGCAGTTATACATTATTGTGCAGATCCAATAATTGTGCTTTTTTATTTCATGCATCTGGTATCGGTGAATCTGGAATGTTTGAAGTGAGAGAGTTTTTACCAGAGCATACTTGTCCGATCAAGGAGCATACTTGTCCGATCAAGGATAAAATTTATCCTAAATTGCATGCTACTAGTAAGCTCATTGGTGGTATAGTCAAACAAAAGTTTAAATACCACAAACGGAAATATAGTCCATCTGAAATCAAAAGTGACATGAAGGAAGACATGGGTATAGATTTAACATATATTATATGTTGGTGAGCCAAGAAACAAGCACTTGAAGAGTTAAGAGTAAAACCAGTAGCATCATACGGGAAACTACCTGCATACATGCATGTGTTAAACACTAGTTATCCCGGTTCTCATATAAGAATGAAAAAGAATGAAGACAATGAGTTTTATATATATATTTATAGCACTAACTACCTTCATTCAAGGGTTCAAGAATTGCAGACCTGTCATAGTTGTTGATACAAGTTATCTAAGAGGACTGGTTACTGAAACTTTCGTAGCTGCATGTACCATGGATGGAGCTGGTAAGATATTTAATTATAAATGTATTTGACTTCAAATATGTTCCCAGATGTATGTATTTATAATATACATATTGTTTATGTAATGAGATGAATTTATTAGTGTTGTCAGAAAAATGTATTTTAAATATACAGATGCAGTAGTTTTAGTTGTTCTCTGGAAGTTTAGTAGCTTTCCAGCTGTAATTAGAAATAATATCAATATGCATTATTTGATGTGTAAAAAATCATGTATGCTTTTATGTATTTTTTTAACATGCAGGACATATATTTTCTTTGGCCTATGGTGTTCTTGATTCCGAAAATGATGCTTCTTGGACTTGGTTCTTTGAAATCTGAAGGAAGCATATGGAGAAAGAAGAAATATGTGTGTAGTTTCTGATCGTAATGCAAGCATCATAAAAGTTGTAAGTGAGGTGTATAATCACGTACCACATTATGCATGTATGTGACATTTATGGGAAAATGTGAAAAAAAAACTTTAGAAAATTACATGATTCATTATCGAATGTCTTCTATACAATGGCAAAAACATATTCAAAGATTGAATTTCATAATTTAATGAAGAAGGTGGAGGCAGTTGATGTTAGAGTGAAGAATTACTTGAAATTGGCGGGATACAATAAGTGAGCTAGGTCATATGCATCAGTTCATAAGGGATAGACTTTGACATCAAACATTGCCGAGTCAATTAATGTTGCACTGGTATCGGCTAGTGAACTACCAATATTTGATTTTTTAGAGGAAGTTAGATTTATGTTTGGTAGATGGAACTGTGTAAACAGACAGCAGGCGTTGTATACTTTTACAGATCTTATATGTAAATTTCAACAAATTCTTCAACAGAATGAAGCGGAGTGTATGTGTATGAAGGTATGATGAAATTTATTTATTTATGCAATATATATATATATATATATATATATATATATATATATATATATATATATATAAAAATTATATTCTGTAGTAAAAATACATAAGGATGGCAGAAAAATACATATGCTGAGATAATTAAATACATTTGCAAAACTGTTTCTGATTTAACTTTGCAGAAAAATACATATGCTGAGATGGTTAAATACATTTGCAAAACTATTTCTGACATAACTTTGCAAATGATTTTTATATTACTAATTAATTTTATTTAATAATTTCAGGTTATACCTGCATCAGAGTATATCTATACAGTCTACGACAAGGAGAAACATTTTATTATTTGTCTTAAAGAAAAAAAAATGTTCTTGCAATGCATTTTAGTTGGATGAGATACCGTGTGTTCATGCTTGTGCAGTTCTTGATAGTAAGAATTTTAAGAAGGGACAATATTGCTCTGATCTTTACAAGCTAAAAACAGTCTTGCGAACATATGATCTTCCATTTTATCCTCTACCACACAAAGATGACTAGATAATTCCTAAGAAAATTTTGAATGAGGCAATTCTGCCACCAAAATACAAGCGACCCCCTGGAAGACCTCCAAAGAAGGATCATGGAAAGTCCGGACGAGATATGTTTGAAAAGGAAAAGAAAAATTATTGTGGTTCATACGGATGTAAAGGGCACAATAGGCGTTCATGTAGGAAATACAACAAATGATAAGTTGGTGGATGTATTTAGTTAATAAACAATTGCAAAACTTTTTCCTTGATGAAAATACATATGATTTTTAATTTGAAAAAAATGTTTGATGTTATTGAAGTTTTATTATTAATAAGTTGGAAACTGTTTATTTTTTTAAGCTGAATTCAATAAGAATATATTGTAAATTTATTCCATATAACATCTTTGATTTATGGCCAAACCCATCGGTAGCCCCCTAAATTTGGTACGATCTTTCACTTTGGCACCTCAACTGGATGTTGTTCACTTTAGGCACCTCAAGTAGCTATAAATTATGTCATTTTGACGCATTTTGCTGATTCAGCAAAGAGAGTGTATTACACTAGCTTTTAGGCACGTTTTAGGATTTTTTTTATAATTTTTGAGGGGTATTTTCATAATTTTCATCTTTAATTTGTTTTAAATTATTGAAATTATTTCCAAATCAGCAATAATATATATACATAGCAATTAATGACATAATTATATTCAACTCATTAATATATATACACAATTAAATTAAAATAACCAATTAATTGATGACATGTGACATTTTTCAAAATAATTATAAAATTATTTAATTTTATTTGGCATCCCACCCCAACCCCCAACCCCCAAAGTCATCTTCTCCACCACCACCACCTATCTCCCCGACAACCCCACCCCAAATCCTCATCTCTATTTGGCAGTCCCCCACCCCACTCACTCCACTCTTCTCCTTTATTCTCTCTCTTTCACCCTCTCTTTTACAGTTTCACATAAACAAAAAAGACAAGTCAAAAAAAAAAAATTAAAACGAACTCAAAAATGTCACTGCGTGTTTGTTTCTTTCTTCAACAAGATAAGTAAATCATTTACATTTTCCAAATCATTCAATGAATTCAAGCTTTCACAAACTTCTATAAAGGATGAGCAAAACGATGGATTGAAAAATTCAACCTCTATTAATGGAGGATTCAATCTCCATTAATGGAGATTAAGGTTGTGTGGAGTTTAGTGATTGTGATGCTATAGTGGTAACGGAAATTTTATAGTGGGTATGGAAGAAAATGAAAGAAAAATGTATGGATAGAAAAAGAAAAAAGAAAACGTTGGGGGTGGGGTGGGTTGAGGAAGATGATATGGGGTGGGGTGGGGTGGTTAGAAAGATAATATAAGGTGGGGGTGGGGTTATTAATATTTTTTATTTAAATTAATTATATAAAAAAAAATTATAAGAATGGCAAATATCTTTTTATAATTGGTCCCCTTTTCATATGTTTTAGTCTTTTTTTCAAAAAAAAAAAATAATTTTAGGTGCATATAGTGATGTGGCAATTTAAATGAGTTGGCACAAATTAATTGGCCGTGTTATCTATGTTGGCGGGGAGTGAGACACACGCACCTGTGCTGATGTCGAAAGGTGCCAAAATGACATAGTTTATGGCTACTTGAGGTGTCTAAAGTGAACAATGTCCAGTTAAGGTGCCAAAGTGAAAGATCATACCAAGTTTAGGGAGCTGCCGATGGGTTTGGCCTTGATTTATACATTTTTTATAGCTACACATAGTAAAATGTTAATCTAAAAAAGACATTTAAGAATATTTGAAGTAGCTATGACCATATAAATAAAATTAATATATACAAATAAATGTTAAGGGGCCATATATAAGGATAAATACATGTGAATTATTAATATATAAAAAAATATTATACATATATATACATATACATTTTCGTTAAGCATAAAATACATATACGTTTTTATGTGTATACATTCTTTTTCTTCATGAAAAAAATCAAATATACCATCATTACAAAACATCTTGAACTGATTCTTCGTTAACATTGACTTAATATGGTCTTCAATGTCGCTGACCGTATGACAACCGATATGTGGTGCAAATTTGGGCAATACTCTTGCATTTATATTTGATCGCGCAACACCTATAAAACACAAACATACAAGTATATGTCTAAAAAGTTCACATATGTATTAACAGAAATACATCTTCAGAGTTGAATTACAACATAAAAACAAAGAAATAGTATATGTATTATATGAATACATCACTAGAACAAAGTAAAAATAACTAACATCAAAATACATACATTGTGATCATATCAAAAAAATTCAAAAAGTAGTGATCATAAAATACAAATTTTACCAACAACAAAATACAAAATACATATATACTCAGTAATAAATACATTTGATGTGATCCCTAAAATACAAAATACATATATATTATATATACATATATGGTGGAAAATACAAATTAACAACAAATGAAAAATAGATATACAAATACAAATTATATTATTAATCTATATACAAATACAAAACTTATCATTATCAAATACAATATTTTTCACAAGTCTTAAATACAAAAATCCATATCTTAATTATCTTATACATAATAAATACAAATCTAAAACTTACAAGTAACAATCCCTGAAAATTTTTCAACATATGTATTTACAGAAACACATCTTTAGAGTTGGATTACAACATAAAAACAAAGAAGTAGCATATGTATTATATGAATACATCACTAGAACAAATTAAAGATAACTAACATCAAAATACATACATTGTGATCATATCAAAAAAATATAAAAAGTTGTGATCATAAAATACAAATTTTACCAATAACAAAATACAAAATACATATATACCCAGTAATAAATACATTTGATGTGATCTCTAAAATACAAAATACATAAATATTCTATATACACATACATGGCCGAAAATACAAATTAACAACAAATGAAAAATAGATATATAAATACAAATTATATTATTAATATATATATACAAATACCAAACTTATCATTATCAGATATAATATTTTACATAAGTCTTAAATACAAAAATACATATCTTAATTATGTTATACATAATAAATACAAATCTAAAACTTATAAGTAACAATCCCTAAAAGTTTCCCAATTACATATCTATAACATAACTTATATATATCTTCACATAATAAAGTACAAATTTCATATCTTGACAGAAAGTCAAAATAATTACACAACTTATCAAGTTTATATAAAAAATACATATATTGACAAATTGTCCTATACTACAAAATTTTACAAATGCAGCAATACCTCCTCAACTTGATCTTCTTCAGATGAAGATTCATAATCAGATGAAATCGGACTTGCATTTTTTTTCGATTGAGATTTTTCATCTGACTTCCTCTTTTTCATCGATTTTTGATTTTTTATTGATTTGGGGGATAAAGATTCCCTCACTGCTTTCCATTTCATTATTTCAACAGACTTTTGAGGATCTTATCACTGCTTCGATCTCAACTCCTGTAAGATAATATCTCCCTTTGACTGAATATTAGAAGAAACAAAGTTAATATTTTCATCTTGGGTTAAATCAAGACTAAAAGATGGTATTTCATCAAAATTCATAGATCATATATCTCTAATTGAACTAAAACAATTTGCATATTTTGCCATTATAGCGGAAAATAAAAAATATCAACACACGATAATTAAACCCAAAAATCCTAAACCCCAAATTCAAACGCATAAAAATGGAAAATAATGACGAAAAAAGAAAAAAAATTATATGAAAAATATAACATGCATTAACTGTAAAAATCAACTTACCTTAATAAGTGAAAGAAGGATTATCAAGATTTGGTGAGAAAATCACAAATTTTGAAAAAAAAAATAGCGGAAGATTGATATTGGAGGGAACTAAAAATATTTAGAGTGGCGTGAAAGTAGGGTTAAAAGAGAGAAAGTGGCGTGAAAATAGTAAAGTGAAAATATTTGGGTGGAATACACGCGCCATTTTAAAAAAAGGTAAAATATTGCTACTTTTGATAGTAGTTGTAATTTTGATAAACTACTGCTACTACTTGTAATTAATGTCTTAAGGTTGCTTGTCTATGTAATTTTTCCAAAAATAAATCCACAAAATGCTTCTACAATCTAAACCCGACTCTTCTATTTGAATCAGCCCATGATCCGACCCAAGATCTCACACCCCTTTTAGCCCCCCCAGATAATTGCTTGTCGACTGAGAATAATCTGCATCTATGCTAAGAATTTATTAATTCCATTGAAGTTTATGCAAACTATAACAAAAAAACCACTAGTAACAATGAACAAAAATTGATCCATCACATGTGTGTAACCTAAATTTTTAGTGTTCTTTTATCATATTTTTGTCTTAGTGAATAGACACATTTTGTTGGATCTTGTACTTCCAATCTGAATTTTTGGGAAAGGATTGACATAGTGATCAAAACATTAGACCTGTAATAATTGCTCTTCATGTTCAAAGTCTTAAAAGATAGAGTAAATTCTTCTGTCAAATAAAGGTATATACAAACTTAATCATCAATACTTCACATATATAGTGTTTCTTCAACCACCAACTTTCTGTGATTATACATTAGGCTACACATATATGTATGAGATGAGAAATGAGTCGCAAAAAGGAAAAGGAAATAAGTGTTTTACGGTTGAAATATTTATAGCCTTCACCAATGAAGAAATAAGGTCCAAATGACGACGAGGGGCTTGAAAGTCGGACTATTAAGCACAAAACCTATTTCGGAACTCAGTTAATAACTCAAATGGTCACTCAACTTATGATTTTTCTCTCAGAAAGTCACTCAACTTTGATTCTTACTCTAAAAGTCACTCAACTATGAGTTCTTTTCTCAGAAAGTCACTCAACTTTACTTTTTACTTCAAAAGTCACTCAACTATGAATTCTTTTCTCAGAAAGTCACTCAAGCTATTTAATTAATTTTTTTCATTAAAAAATTTGTTATCATGTAATTTTTATTTAAAACAAAAATTTTAAGTAATTAAAAAGTTTTTTCACTTAAACAATCAATTTAGTGATCCGGGGCCATATCCAAAATTCATTTAAATGGTTTAATTGAATATCTTTTTTATTTCTTAGAATTTTTATTTTACTACTATTTTCTTGTCTAACGATTACTCTATACTATAAAGTGTATATAGTCATACAGATCATCAATTAATATCCTAAAACCACACTCATTTGATTGTATAATTTTTGCGGGTAATTTTACTTCGTTGAAGTGTATATATTACAATGTACAAATGTTTAATAATATTTGGTAATGTTTTATATCATATCATTTTAGTTTAAAATCTATAACGATCTCTTTTATCAACTTAGTAGAAATAGAATTCGTTGTATTTATTTGATGCATATGTATATTATACAAGTGGTAATATAAGAAATTGCATTATGATTAAAAATTAATTTCGTAATAAGTATCACGTTGAAAGTTAATTAAATCTAATCAACTAAATGAATATAATTAAAAAAAATCTTGAAAATTAATATTAACATTATAAGTGAATTTATATAAACACTTATGATATTTTAAAGTTTCAGAGGGTTAAATCTAAAGTAAACATGAGAATATATAATAAATATTGTTCAAATATTTTTTTAGTTTTTTTTTTTAGAATTTTGGTTTTAAATAAAATTTTAAGTTGGCAAATTTTAATTAAAACAAATAATTAAATAGGTTGAGTGACTTTATAAGTAAAATATTCATACTTAAGTGACTTTTGAAGTAAAAATCAAAGTTGAGTAACTTTCTGAGAGAACAACCCTAAGTTGAGTGACTTTTGAAGTAAGAAATAAAGTTTAGTGACTTTCTGAGAAAAAAGTTATAAGTTCAGTGACCATTTGAGTTATTAACTCTCGAAAACTCCAGTTGCATTGAAAGAATCTTGCCAAAAGGAAAAACTTGCAGGTTTAGATTGTAGAACGGGTATGGATCATGGGTTGATTCAAATTGATGGGTCGGATTTAGATTTTAGAAGAGTTGGGTGGGTTTATTTTTTGTGATGTAACAATTATTTTGCTTATGTGGCAATTAAAATTAAAAAAGAAAAAGAAAAAAGGGGATTGTAAATTTTCAGTACATCATTTAACTTTCAAAGGGGTATATGTGCTCCTAAACTTTACCAACGAGGGTATAAATGGACCAGACTTGTAATAGAGGATATATTTAGACCTTTTCGCTAAGTTTAGGGACATATTTGACCCTTTTTCCTTTTTAATTTAAAAAATAAGGTAAATCGTCCAAAAAAATGAGAAGACAGATAAATGTGATTCTAGGCCATATATATATATATATATATATATATATATATATATGCATGTATTGATTTTTGAGTTTTCACAAATAATTTTTTAATTTTTTCTTACATATTTAACATAATTAAGAGAGTTTAAAGAGTGATTTTTATTTTTTACTTTTTACATAGCACATGAATGAAAAAGGTTTAATAGTATTGATTATAAAAGATATTTAATATGACTATCTAATCTTGGGTATAATATTATGGTGAATTCTTAATCTTTTAAAATTTAAAAATAGTGGGAAAAAAAATGCAAAAAAGATAAATGACATTGAAGGCCTCTAACTCTAAGGTATGCCACATAGGATGGACTAAAACTCTCCATTATATATATATATATATTTATATATATATATATATATATATATATATATATATATATATTGATTAAGTAAGTAATGGTCAATATTAAAAAATTAAAAGTTTTGATGTTCGTCCTCTAATCTTGGTCATTCTAGTTTTGAAATTCATGACGTCAGTAGTATTACTAATAAATTCTTTTTATTTGTCATATTTTCATTTGCTAAATTCTTTTTATTTGTTATATTTTTGTATGCTAATTAGAAATGCGCAATAAAAATGGCAAATACCATCATATTGTTATACTTAATAGATTGTTCAAATTCTTTCAAAATAGCATTAGAATTGTTATAGAAGGATAGCATAGAAGAAATATGGACAAAGTAAATAAACAGATGAGAGCATGAAGATATTCTTATAAGTGCTTTTTTTAATTACTAGTTTAACCGCACGTGCATCGTACGTGTAATTTTTAATTATTTAAAATTAGATGATTTTATTTATTGCGGAGATTTTTAATAAAGTACAAAAGTTTAAATCACTTCTCAAAGATCCTTCACACTTTAATATAATAATGTAACATAACATATATTTTTTGTAAACACATATATATTTTACACCAGAAGTTTCAAGTGATTAATGGATCGTCACTTTTACGTTTGTCATGCAATACCTCTTTTCCTTGTTGCTAGAAGATAACAAAGACGCATCGATTTGAATCATATTTCTGGTATAATTTTATTTTTTATTTTTTTTATATTTAAAATCTTTCCTTATTTTTAAAGTTAAATCTTTATTACTTACTTAAAAAATTTTAAAATTTTGTACTTTTTATATTTTTCTTATTCTAACGCTTTCACATTTATTTTTAAATTTTACAAATCTTCTTAAAATCAATTTTAGTTGATTCAGAATTATTAAACTAATAAAAAAGGTATTAATTACCATTAATTTTATGAATTCTAATAAGGAAAGGGTTGACTATAAATATTTAATTAATTTTTAACCTTTATATATTAGAAAATAGTGAAAAGATGATTTTATCTAAAGAATATATTTTTTTAATGAAGGGCAAAATGTTCAAACAATATTTCTAAGGCCCTTCACACTTTTAATATTGTATAGATGTTTTTTCAAGTGGATGGAAGTGTATCATACACCACATTTTTTTAAAGGAAAAAGGACACTCTATGACCTTTTTAAAAAATAATAGCCCAAATTTGGGCATTTGGACATATAATGTCTAGTCGGGTAAACAAATGTCATTTTATGGTCATTTCCTAATCTTTCCCAATTTGGATCATTTTGGTCCACGTAGTCCATATACAGTCTATATACAATACTGATACAGTCTATATACAATATTATTACAATATTCAACTTGGGCAATTCAGCCCTTTTAAAAATATTTTAATTTCTTTTTTTGCTGTAAATTTTTTTATTGATCAAATATTCTATTTTTTTATTATTATTTAGAATTAATAATTAAATTATATAAAAATGATTAATTATTAAATAGAATATGTATCTATATAAGATATAGGGGACGACCCAGTTCATACCTACTCCGTAGGTGTCGGGGAGGGGGGGGACCACTCCGGGCCTGACCTACGCGCCCTCACCCCAGCTTCGCTGGAGGGGCGTTTCGAAC
The DNA here is from genome assembly GCA_030864225.1 of Capsicum baccatum var. pendulum. Classification (NCBI taxonomy): domain Eukaryota; kingdom Viridiplantae; phylum Streptophyta; class Magnoliopsida; order Solanales; family Solanaceae; genus Capsicum; species Capsicum baccatum. The sequence continues at coordinate 43,012,251 of CM061555.1, forward strand.
CCCCGACCCTGGCACACCACGGTAAGCAAGCTTACCGCTGAGCCAAGGTCATCCCTCTATCTATATAAGATATATATATATATATATATATATATATATATATATATAGATATAGATATTGTATAGTTCTTTCAAATATGTAGATGTACAATATATATAAAAAATATATATATATAGAAAGTGTATAAAAATTATATAATTATTGTATAAAACGTGTAAAAAAATGTACAGTTATTATATAAGTTATGTATCAAAACAGTATAATTTTCATATAGAATATTTATATGTATAAGATTTGTATAAAAACTGTATAAAAGGTGTGTAGAAATAATATAGAAAAATCCAATAAATTGAAATGGCTAGAAAGTGGAATTTAAATTCCATGATCATTTTCATGAAAATAGTTTAATTTGAATTTTCGTTTCCGTCCTTTTCCCTTTTTTAAATTGAGGTCTATCGAAATAATCCCTCCCAACTCCCAAGGTGCAGGTAACTTATGCGTATGATCTATCTTCTTCATACCTCATCAGTAAAACTAACTTGAATATATTATTGTTGTTGCATTGAAGATGGTAGAATAAACGAAAAAGGTATAAAATTAGTGTGCATAATATTTATACTCCCTCCTGCTCATTTCACTTTATCATGTTTTTGTTTTTCACATCCTTAAGGGAAATATTAACTAAAAAAGTAATTTAATTATTTTATATTTATTTATTCTTTAACCTCAACTTAACATTAATGACCTTTTTTTCATATTAATCTCTTCATGAGGTGTGACATATCATGTTTTTCTTTTACACACTTAAAAAGTATTTTCTAGTCAAGATAGAACATTTCTGATTTTCATGTTTATCTTTGATTGCAAAAATTTCTGTTATAAATTGTGTAGCTCGCTATTATAATTCCTCGCCACTATGTCATTGATGAAATAACATTGGATGAATCCCCGCAATATATTTCCATCATCTTTTTCCTCCTTGCTGATTAATTAGGTTAAGGAAAATAAACAATTCAAATGTGCAATACAGTTGGTCAGTTATTTTAACGCGAAAAAATAATTGGGGAATATATTGTTATATAAGTAAAATCACTTAATTTACCATTATAATGTGTTAATATTGGATATAACTTGGTGATTATACATGTCATTAACCCTAAGAAGTGCATCAATGTAACTGAATTGGCGAACTGAAAGTCCTATAAACTACTCAAGCCGTTACCACCTATCTAGATCCTCTCAATTTCACTCGACACAAACTTCACTTATTCTATACACACATTCACACCATGTAGGGATATTGGTGTCCTATCCATATATCAGGTAAATTACTCCCAGATTGGTCTCTCTTTTATGTTTGTTTTTTGATTCTCCGTTAATAGTTTTTGATTCCTCTGTGACAGGCACATACAATTTGTTCGTGATGGAAGGGACAGATGAAATTTCCAAGCTGCCAGAGCCAATTTTGGATCACATTCTGTCTTTCCTTGTTATTAAAGACGCTGCGAAAACTAGTACATTGTCCAAGTTTTGGAACAGTGTTTGGACTAACCTCTCATGCTTAGATTTTGGTGATAATTATTTACATAAGTCCAAAAACATTGTGGATCAAATTCTATCACATCGGCTAAACCAGAAGATCTCTATTAAAAGGTTCAAGGCAAATTTACCAATTTATCTGTCTAAGGCTGTGGATGATTGGATTAAAGTACTTGTAACCTGTAATATCAAAGAGTTGTTTTTAGATATTGGTGTATACACTTACAACAAGTCTCCTGAAGCAATCTTTGCTGCCAAATCTTTAAATGTGCTTAGCTTACGTGGATTTAAGCTCGAACTACCTTGTGATAGCATAAAGTTTTATTTTCTGCGGGAGTTGTACCTCGAAGACTCATCTTTGGATGCGCAATTTCTTCAAGCTCTATGTGCAATTTGTAGTGATTTAGAAGTTTTGTCTCTCAAGAGATTTAGTGGACTGATTAGTTTACAAGTTGCTGGAACTTTTCCTAAACTAAGGACAGTAAAGTTGCAAACTTGCCCTCCGAAATTCAGGAAGGTTGATCTTGTAGCACCTAATGTAGAAAACCTTTACATTAGCTCATTTGGTCTAGACCTACATTTAATTGAGATAACTGCTTGCAAATCTTTAACGCGTTTGAAGCTCATTGCTGTGGCTGTCAATGACAAATGGTTAAAGAACCTCCTTCCAAATCTACCTAACCTTGAAGTCCTTTACTTAGAACATTGTTTGTCCTTGAAGATCGTGAAAATTTCAAGTTGTCGTGTTAAGGTTCTGAAAGTAGTCGCGTGTTATCATTTGATTGCGGTTGATCTGGATGATGCTCCTAACTTGTTAAGATTCTCCTATGATATTCATCATGGAAAGAAGGGACTCGTGGGCTATTTTGATCCCTCGCCAATATTCAAACTGAAAGCGTCGCGATTGCTGGAAGTTGAGATCAAATTGATCCCGGATCCAGAAGCCCTTGACACTCGTTGGTACTCTAAGCTCACAGAGTCTCTTGGTAACTTTAATAATTCAACAGCCATTACACTAAGGTGCGACTATGACCAGGTACGTGCAGCAAAATAGTCTACTTGCCTTGCCTGAAGAAGCAGTTCTGGATTTCTCATTGTTCTTACTTTTTGTTTGTGTAGGTGATAGTTATACCAAAAGACATGAGAGAAAACTTTCTTCCTCCGCTTTATGGTACTAAGCGTATGCAGATAAAAATCATGGATCGGACAAATTACTCTATTGTGGACGTTGTTGATAGTTTGCTTTGGATTTTTCCTCAACTGGACACCCTATCTGTTGATAAGGGTCAAAGCTTACAGAGCTTGATCAAGGTAATATGTTCATCTTTCAAAGGCACTGGCTAAGGTTTCTTGCACCCTTTAATTCTTTATCTCTAAGCATTCATGTTACCTAACGGTCGAATTATGAAAACATTAACCAAACAACAACAACAACATATCCAGTGTATTCCCACCTAGTGAAGTCTGGAGAGTGTAAAATGTACGCAGTCCATACCACCACATCCGAAGAAGCAGAGAGGTTGTTTTCAATAGACCCCCGGCTAAAGACAAAAAGATAGTAAAAAAATTCGTAATAAAGCATGAGACAAGATGAAATAACAAAATGTACAACACCCAAAAAGCAGTACTATAACTAACCAACCGCAAGCACCCCCGTTCCCCGCCCTCTCCCAGCCCTTCTAACTAGAGACTCCCCCCTATGTGCAAAGTTCTACGACTACTAGAAAGGTTATCCCAAAGCACAACTACCTACCGGCTACTACTCACTCACATACACTAATCTTCTACCCTAATTTGCGTTCTCCATACTTCCTATATAGGGTCATGTCCTCAGTAAGCTATAACTGCTTCATGTCAAGTCTAATCACCTCCCTTCAATACTTCTTCGGCCTACCTCTGCGCCGCCTGAACTCATCCAAAACTAATCTCTCACACCTCCGGACAGGAGCATTCATGTCCCTCCTTATCACATGCTCAAACTATTTCAACCTCACTTCTGGCATCTTATCCTCCATCGAGGTCACTTCCACCTCCGCCCAAATAGTCTCATTCCTAATCCTATCACCCCTAGTAAGTCCACACATCCACTACAACTTTCTCATTACCGTGACCTTCAACTTTTGATTTTGGGAGTTCTTGTCGGACAATACTCCGCTCCATACATCATGGTCGGATGGACCGCCACTCTATAGAATTTGTCTTTAAGCTTAGAAGGCACCTTTTTAGCACAAAGAATCCCTATAGCGAGCCTCCATTTCATCCATCCGCCCCTATACGGTGCGTAAAATCCTCAACAATCTCCCCATTTCTTTGAATCATATACCCAAGATACTTAAAATTATTCCACTTACAAACAAGAAAAGATTAACAACAACCTAGAGATAATGGTCAAAAGTACACTTTGAGTATCACCTGAAGGTAATGATCAAAAACACACTGAAACTCGTGAACACCTTTATAAACTCGTAAAAAGGTGTATTTTTGATCATTATGTGCAAAACCTAACAGTTAGTTAACCAACTGCTTATGTGAAATACCTACAGACTAGCCATTTTGAGCCTTTTTTAAGGATTAGTGAGGTTACAAGATTCAAGAAATCTATATTAGCACAAGGATTTAATTCATAATACATAGAAAACTGGGACAAAGATTGATTCTACATGCTGTTACATGACATATTGACCGCTTAAACTGAACATTCATTTGATCTATTTAATGTTATTTTTTCAATGTTTTTGGGTAGACAGAATGTGCAATTTGACATAATAACTTCAACACTAGTTTCAAGTATAAAATAAGAACACTATGAAGTACAACAACACCCTCAACACAAGATCAAAGTGATCTTTCTAAGAAGTATGTTTTCATAAAATAAGATGAAACAGAAATGACCAAATCCTCCGAATTCACGGAGTGTCCTTAAGGAAATAATTCCCCTCAAGTACCCGAGGTTGCGGAATTTTTCCTCCCAGGATAAAATGATCAACAAATTAATTATAGCGGTACCTCAAACAATTGGAATCTCTTCAAACTCACTCAATGATTTGATGATCACACAGAATATTTTTGAAGAAAAGAAGTGTTTGTATATCAGAAAATTTTTGTATCTAAATCTGTGAATGAAAGCAAGTTTTTATAGTCATCAAGTGCCTCTTCTGAAAGGTGGCAATAGTTCACTTAAAAGGTGTAACCTTTCTGGAAAAATCACGTTTGTTAGTACAAAGAGTGTGTCTTTTCCGAACAATCACAACTATCCAAACGGGCATACCATTTCATGAATCAGTATGTCATTTCGTTGAAGGGTTGCGCCCTTTTGAAGCATCATTTCGCTTTTGTACTGCATTTTAAAGTAGTGTTTCTTCTACTGCATGCATGCATATTAATGGAGGATCAAAAAACACAAAAAAATTTCTGTTTCTGTTGTGTTTTTCCCTTTGTTTTTTCGGATTAAATTTCTATCAAATAAATCTCATCGATCAATCCTTTGCCAAAGACCAAAACTGAGTCAAGCTTACAAGTGAAATAAGTGTTTCTTAATATAAACACTTGAAAGTCACATTCTCCCACCAATGTGGGAGAATTAGTAGACTTTTCATTTTAAAGTACACTTTCCATAATAGTGTTTTCTCAATTTTTCCCTCCACTTGATTCCTTTCATTTTTAGTTCACATTTTTCATACATATTTGAACCCAACATTTAATTGGATGAAGCTTCCCGTTTTCTTCTTGTGTGTTCAGGCCAAAGAATATTCACACTACTTATAAGCTAATACTATATAGTTTTAACCGTATCTATATTGGTTTTATGATTGGTTGCACATGAACACATTTATTACCTTTGTTTCTGTTGTGGTTTTCCTGGTTTTGTAGTTTACATACAGAGATTCAGCTGACGATGAAGATGAGAAACCTTGTTGTGCATCTCTAGCTTGGAAATGTTGGAGGCATGAGCTAAAGAAAGTTAAATTGCAAAATTTTACACGTACGGAGCTAGAGAAGTTGACATACTATTTTTTAGAAAATTCAGTTACTTTGAGTATAATTAAAGATCCATCAGAATGCAGCCTTTTCACTTCACTTCAATTAAAGTACAATTGAATAAGTTTCCATGTTTCCTTAATTATGTGTTGTTGCTCCTAGCTAAGTTTATGTTTTGAATAAATTTGTGGACGAGTTGTTTTGGTGATGTACTAGGAGCTGTGATCTCTTGTCGGACATTTGTTTGAATGACATTGTTTCGTTCTTTTTTTGGTTTTGAAGTTTCAAACATTGAGCAAATTATCATAGAACTTTCTAATGTGTGTGATTGCCCTGGTGCACAGCTGGACCAACTGATAGAGTAGCAATTTGTTAGACAGAGCTATGTATAACAATATGTTCATGATTCATGAACTTTTGGAGTGGTTTGTATAAATTGGGATTTGGTGTTATCCTTGAGCCGATGTCTATCTGAAACAGCCTATCCACCTCTAATGTAATGAAAGGCATATATTTTATCTCTTCAAACCACGCTGAGACTGCACCGAATATGTTATTATTATTGGTATTTAATTTGGTGTCAAATCATGATGCGTGTTTTTTCCTTAGTAGAACTTTGTATACATCATTGACAAGAAAACTTGCAAATATCAAAGTTGGACATACAAAATGCAAGGTAGACAACATATTCCTCTCTAAACCAACACTTTCTAATATGGTTGGAAAGGAAGTGAAGAAAATCAGGTAATTGGAAATCGAGATGAATAGTTGTACTGAATCATCTGTATACTTCTGGAGCCTTAGCAAGTGTCTCATGACAGGGTAAAACCCTAGGTCATCATTCTCTTTTGTAATTTCTTTTTGCAACGTCATTTGTAATTCATCGATTTCGCGCCATCTACTTTCTATTAGCAATTTTGGGAATTTCATAAACATTATAATCTGATCATACTAATTCTTTTTTGAATTTCTATACGTAATTTCCTCGATATTAAAGGATGTTGTCATATTCTTTCATACATAATTTTTTATACAATGTCTTATTTTTTAATCTTTATGCAAACTTCAAAACATTTTTTTGATTATGAAAAACAAAAGGAATGATGACCTTGAGTTGTACCCCATTTGAAACTTACAAATAATAGGCTTTATCCCCTTCGCATTTAAAAGCACGACAGAGGAAAACATATCATACCTTGATTTTATAAAAAATTAATAAAATAATATCAACCTTTATATTTTTAAAAAATTGTAAATTGCATAATACAAGGGAAAGAAAAAAGTAGGGCGAATTGATGATTGAAATGACAAAAAACACAATTAAGTTCATCTGAAATTGGAGGATGAATTTTGGTTTATAGAGAAATTACAAGGGAAAATTTGATTATAATTTACAAGAGTAAAACCCTGGTAAGTAGGACAATATTGGTACGTGTGAAGGGATGAATGGTTAATATTAGCGGCAGAAGCTGAGTGGATTGAGATAGATGTTGATTCTCTCCTCTCAATAGCCATTTGTCTTGTAGTCCAAAATTGTAAAGTTTGTGAAAATCTCAATTACATTTAAGCACATATCAATATTTAAAGCTTTAATATTTCGTGATAAAATCAAAACATCTGCCTATCTTAAAACATCTATTCATCTTCTTGATTTCTAGATATTCTTTTTTTACTCTTATATCAATAATTATATTTTTTTTTTTAGATAAATTACTCTACATCAAATTTAATAACTATATATAGATTCATTTTTTTTTTGGAATACACTGATTTTGTTATTAAATTTAATGACTATATATAGATTCATTTTTTTTTTTGGAATACACTGATTCTGTTATTATTGTGCATAGGTCCACTCCTGTATGTTAATGAATGAATTGAATTATTAGTATGACGACCCACAGCTAGAGAGAGAGACGCTATTATTTTAGGGTGGTTGGAAAGTGGAAAGAAGCAACTGGAAATGGAAAGGGTGAAGAAAGTGGAGGTGATAAAGAAAACAATCGATCAATTAATGAAAGAAGAACAACTCCAATCAAAAACATGTCATCTTCTTGATGAAAGCTTTATTGCCGTTGATGCCGATGACGATGATCATGGTGATGAAGCCCACCACCGCCAACAACTCCTCTCCCAAATTTTAACTCAAGTATATTTTTTATCGCATATTCTGTCTTTAATTTCCACTTTTGTGTGTGTGTATATATATATATATATGTGTGTATGAAGTAACTGGTAAAGTGGCTTTCTGTGCAGAAAGGTAAGGTCTGCGTGCATAGACCCTTGTGGTTTGGTCATTCCTTGACCTTGTGCACTGCGGGAGCTTTAATGTACCGTCTGCCCTTTTTTGAAAAAATATATATGTGCTAAAATTAAAATGTAAAATCCATATATCAGATTACAGTCATTTTGAACTATTTGGATCATGTGAGTCAGGGGTGGAACCAGATTATGGCCAGAGGATTCATCCGAACTTTTTGATGAAAATTATACTATATATACATGGTTCAAAATTAGTTTTTATATCTATATAATTGATGTGGAACCACCTTCGGCTAGTTCGTGTATTTTACCTCTTTCGATTTTGAAACCCCTTATTAAAAACTCTGGCTTCGTCACACTGATCGTAACAATTAATACTAGAAGCAACTAACACCCCGTTAAACAAGTTTAGATTCCCATATTGCGCAGGTCTGTTATTGTCTGCTATCATCAGATATATACTGTACTACTATCCACCAGATCAATACTGTACCAGCAATTGGTACAAGATGACTCCAGTTCCCTTTTCTTTTTTAAATTTCAGTTATAAGTTGTATGAACCAGTGAAACAGGGCAAGTAAAAGGAAGTGATTGTAGTCACCAAGTAGAGACATTCACTTATGCTTTCGGTGCAATGACAAGAGAGCTACTCCTTAAATGCTATACCAGAAAGATCAATCTTCTTTTTACTGTCATCATCATCATCAAAGTAGTTTCACTACCCAAATTCCTGCTAGTCGTGTACTGCTTCCATTTTTCATGAGCTACTTTTTGGATTAAAGACTGATTATTTACAGCTGGATTCATTGAAAGAAGAAACCCCAGTTGATCAAATGAATCAATCAACAAACTTAGAAGAAGCTCCGGTTGAAGCTGAAGAAGACGGAGAAAAAGAAGAAAAGGTTATAAAAGAACTAAGGAAGATTCAGAAGCAGAATTTTATCACTCAATGCCTTTTATCAGCCATGCTTGTCTTCACCTTGACATGGCAACTATCCGAGGTCTCTCTCATTTTAAAAATGAAAGATGGATTAAATCATCCCTTTAGATCCATTGGTAGTATGTTTACTAGCTGGATTAAGGGCCCTACACCTGTTAAATTAAATGGCCGAGAAGGTGATCTAAACGACTCTGCAAAGCAGCTTAAACATCAAGTTGAGGCTATGTCTCTCTCGAAGCTAAAAGTTCCAGAGTTTCCACATATGGAGTTGCCACATATGGAATTGCCTTCTCTGGACTTCATCCATGAAGATGACTAGCCATTTTCCTTTCAGTTTTTACTGTAGTATTTCAAAACAACAATTCGTGCATGTAATTTCTTTGTAAAGTGTACGGAAATATGGTGTAAAGATTGGCTTGGTTAAAGCATGAATTCATTGTGCAGTGTACTAATGCTTTGCATCATTTGCTTCCGAGTAATATGTTGATGTTTAAGATCTTCAATGCACATAGGTTGATGTCATCAAGTTGTTATTCTCCAATGAGTAAACATCAAAAGAAGAAACTGGAGCAACTCTAAACATTTAACCATAACACTTCCTAAAACAAGTACCCGATGAAGAGACACAATATCACTATTTCAAGAAACTTAAATTTCATCCAAAGTCCAGAACTTGCTACCAAGACACAGTAGTTGTGTGTTATCATTTGCTTGTGGTAGATCTGGATGAAGCTCCTAGCTAATTAAGATTCTCCTATGATATTCGCCATGGAAGAAAGGGACTCTTGGGCTATTTTGATCCCTCATTTATATTCAAACTGAAAGCTTCGTGATTGCTGGAAGTTAAGATGAAATTGATCCCCGATCCAGAAGCCCTTGACACTTATTGTTACTCTTAAGTTCAGAGAGTCTGTTGGTCACTCTAATAATTCAAGGGCTGCGACCATGATGAGGTACGTGCAGTAAAATTGTCTACTTGCCCTTCCTGAAGAAGCAGTTCTGGATTTCTCATTGTCCTAATTTTTGTTTGTGCAGGTGATAGTTATACCAAAAAGACATGACAGAACTTGCTTCCTCCACTTTTCGGTACTAAGCATATGTTGATCGGGCAAATTATTCAGTTGAGGACGCTGTTGATAGTTTGCTTTGGATTTCTCCTCAACTGGACACCCTATCTGTTTGACCAGGGGCGAAGCTTACAGGGAAGATCAAGGTAATATGATTGTTTTCCAAAGGCACTGGTTAAGGTTTCTTGCACCCTTATTCTTTATCTCTAAAGTTTTATTGCAATTAGTGTCCTTGTGATTACTGTTTTAGTGACAAAGCCTTAATGATTATGTTCAAAATCTTTTGTTTTACCTAACAATCCAATTATGAGAAGATTAATCAAAACCTTCATACAATGGTCAAAGATGCACTCGAAGTATCACCTGATGATAATTGTAAAACACACAGATACTAGTCCAGCTGGTGATAGCTTAGGTAGGAAACACAAACACCTAATAGTTCAGATAGGAAATTGGCTTGAAAAATGATACTTCAGATGTGTTTTTGACCCTAATCTCCAACCCTAACAGTTAGTCAACCAACTGCTTATGTGAAATATCTACAGACTAAGCATTTTGAGCCTTCCCTAAGGATTAGTGAGGTTACAAGATTCTTGCAAGCTATTAACAAATTTTATCTATATTTATTAGACAAAATTCTATGTGCTCTGTCAACTCAAGAAACTTATGTTAGCACAAAGGATTTAATTCATATATAATGCATGGAAAGAAGGGACAAAGATTCTATATGCTGATTATCTGCTCAAACTGAACATTTTTTGATCTAATTAATTGGATTAAGTTTCCCTTCCCCTCACAGTGATTGTTTTCTCCTTTTCTTCTTTAGGCCTAGGATTCGGGGGTAGGGCCAAAGAATATTCATATTATTTATAAACTGATACCAAAGATGTTTAACTGTTTTTATATTGGTTTTATGATTGATACTGATGAACACATTTATTATCTTTGTTCTTGTCCTGGTTTCCTGATTTTGTAATTTACATACAGAGATGCAGCTGATGATGAAGATGAGAAAACTTGTAGTACTAGGATTTGTGGAGGAAAGGAACGACTTTATGATTCTAATGATCTATTTAAAGCGATTAATGTACAATATGTGAAAGCACTAAAACTTAAAATTTCAAATTAATTCCTCAACATGGTATGCATCACTTGCAGAAATTTAACTACTTTTGTGCCGATACTTATCAAATCATAACTGAAGATCCACCTGAATGCAACCTTTCCACTTCACTTCAATAAATGTACTTTTGAATATGATTTCATAGTTCCTTAAGTGTTGTTGCATCTCGCTAAGTTTATGTTTTGAATAAATTTGTTGATGATTTGTTTTGGTGATGCAATAGGAGCCGTCTTCTCTTGTGGGACATTTGTTTTCAATGACATTGTTTTGTTCTTTTTTTTTTGTTTTGAAGTTTCAAAAATTGAGCAAATTATCCTTGAATTTCTCAGTTTATGATTGTCCTAGTGCATAGCTGGACCAGTGAACTGATACAGTAGCAATTTGTTAGGAAGAGTCAGGATAACAGAATTTTCATGGTTCATGAACTTTTGGAGCACACCTTGATATTGTATACATTGGGATCTGGTGTCGTCCTTGAGCCGAGGGTAAAAGAGCCTCTCTACCTATAAGGTAGGTAAGGTCTGCATACATTCTACCCTCCTAACACCCCCACTTTGTAAGACTACACCGGGTATGTTGTTGTTGAACCATTTTTCTACCTCATTTTTCTAAGTAAAACTTTGTATATATACTTCATTTACAAGAAAATTTGCATATATCAAAGCTGGACAGACAAAATGCAGATTCTTCTGTAGACCAACACTTGTATATTTTGAATGTCATGAATTAAATTCATTTCATACTCCAACTATAATCCAAATTATGTTGTTCGGGCTCCAGTTAACGAGGTCTGGGCGTGCGGGGGAGTGTTAAGAGTCCCACATCGGAAGAGGGATGGTGATTGGTCTCCTTACATGGACTTGAGCAATTCTCCCTTCATGAGCTAGCTTTTGGGGCTGAGTTCGGCCCAAGATCCATTTCTTTATAATAATACAATGAAAGCAAGGACAAAGATTCAACCTGCTGATACCATGTATTAGGCGCATTTTATCTGCTCAAACTGAACATTGTTGTGATCTACCTAATTCATGAAGCTTCCCTGTCACCGCAGGGGGTATCAGATGATGTGGAATTTCCACATTCATAATCTGATAACAAAGAGCTTTAACCCTCTCTATATTGGTTTCATGATTGATTGTTCATGAAGACATTTATACCTTTGTTCCTGTTGTTCATATTTGATTCTTAGCAGATGAGGATGTGACACCTTGTTGTGCATCTCTACCTCGGAAATGTTGGAGGCATAAGGTAGACACAGTCAAATTACTAAATTTCACGTGCACGGAGCTGCAGATGTTGAGAAACTATTTTTCCACAAATGTCGATATCTTAGAGATAATTGAAGTTCCAGAAGGATGCAAGCTTTGAATCAAATTGTCATTAATGTCCTTACAGAGAGGTTAACTTAAGCTACTATTGTAAAATGTTGTTATGGAGGTCTGATTATGCTTATGCTTATTTTTTTCCTTCAAAACTATCTACAATCATTAAATCTTTTGAATAACTTATCCAGTTTTAATACATTTGTGACATCTCTTCTATGACTTCTGCGTTATCGTAATTTTGTCCCTGAAATATAAATGATATGCTCATGACTCAATTCTATGGCGATACTGGAACATATTAGCTTTATCAAATATTTGAATGTGAAAAGCTTAATCGGTAGCCAACTGATGATGACGGTAACAATTACTACCTTTGTTCCTGTCATGGTTTTCCTAGTTCTGTGGTTTACATACAGAGATGTGCGTCTCTACCTTGGAAATGTTGGAGGCATGAGCTAAAGAAAGTTAAATTGCAAAACTTTATGCATCCGAAGCTAGACACAGATACTTTGAACATAATTGAAGATTCATCAGAATGCAGTCTTTGAGCTTTTAGCTTCAATAAATGTACTTTTGAATAAGTTTCCATGGTTCCTTATGTGTAGTTGCATCTAGCTAATTCTATGTTTCGAATAAATTTCATGGTGGATTGTTTTGGTAATGTATTGGAAGCTGGTTGGGTACTTGTCGATTATGGGTTTGTTTGCAATGACATTAGTTTTTGTTTTTTTGGTTTTGAAGTTACCACCTTTTTGAAAATTATCGTGGAACATTCTGACTACATAATGGTGCACAGCTGGACAAATGAATTGGTCATTTGAAAAAAAAAAAAGTGGAAAGTCATCGATAGATACTCAAATTTGTTGTCAAAATTCACTTAGACACTTAAATTAAGGCATGTTCCTATCAGGAATCCTAAACCCCCGAATTTTGTTCCAATTGAGCCTTTTTTTATCTATCAGCCAAAATAAGTGTGTGCAACACACACGCGATGATGTGAAAAAAATAACGAATTAAAAGGTGACACGTGCCATTAAATCCAAAAATAATTTTAAATTTTTTTTATAACTAATTAAATTATAATTTAAAAAGAATTATAGTATTATTTTTCTTATAAAAAAAAAAACACCTCCACGCCCTTCATCTTCTTCTCCTACCTCCTTATACTTTAGAGAATACACAGACACACAGTAGGGAGCTTCTTCACGATTCTATACACACAATGGGAGATCTTATGATACACACACTACTGATTCACACCGAAAAAAGCACACACACACACTGATACACACACGACTGATTCACACCGAAAAAAGCACACACACACATTAAAAAAAAACAAGAATGGGACATCAGGAGAGGGAGAGCAGATCAGAAAAGGCCAAAAACAGGGAGAAGAAGATCAAAAAAAGATCAAAAATGGACTAAAAAGTGGGAAGCGAACGATCGAAATAGTGAATTGGTGAGAGATTTGGTCCTTTTTCGAACTTTTTTCGCCGAAAATTTCGTCGGAATTGATTTTTGATCCGTAGTTTGATCGATCCAGTCCCAGAAATTTCGAAATTTCTTCATTCCCCTTTGATTTCTTCATTTCCCTTTGATTTCGAAATTTAACAATTTTTGCAAAATAAAATTGCAGCCACAATTAATATCATGAGCATTTTCATGATTTTCATTTTTGCAGTAATATAATGGTTTGTGTTCTACTGTGATTATGTTATATTTGACGTGAGGAGGGTTGAAGATGACAACTGGGTTGGGGGTGGAGAAGATGACATAGGGTGGGGTTAAGACGATGATGTGGGGTGGGGTGGGGTTAAGACGATGACCTAAGGGGGTTCTAAGGGAGGGGGTTGAGAAAAAAAAAATGAAGAAGATGAACATGGGTATCGCGTGGGTGTCGGGGGGGGGGGGGGGGGAGGGAATGAGTTTTTTTTAAAAGAGAAATTTTGCTTTATTAATAATTTTTGGGGCCCACATGCCACTTGACATCTTTTTTATTTGGAATTCACTAAAAAAAAATACTATTCACGCGTCTCCTGTGTTTGCACTGTACGTGCAGTGTCACGTAGGCAAAAAATATCTAATTGAAACAAAATTCGGGGAGTTTAGGGGCCTGATAGGAACGGGTCTTAGTTTAAATGTCTAAGTGAATTTTGACAACAAATTTAAACGTTTATCGATGACTTTGGCAAAAAAAAAAAAAAGAGAAGGGCCAACAATACCAAAAGTTTGATGATTCATGAACTTTTAGAGGCCCTTAAGACTTTTCCTGGATTCTTCTTTGAGAAAAGCAATTATGCAGGGAAGCCATTGTGTGTTGGACTATTTTTCAAGAGTGAAACTTTCTTTCTTTGTTACAACGTTAGAAGAATCACACCCCAAAGCTATTAAGGTGGAGAGTCCAAGATCATAAATATCCCACATGAATACTTTGTAATATAAACGTGGAACATTTTAGAACGAATCATAACAAAATCTATTCTTCTTCACGTCCTTTATTAAACTAATTCACATCCTTCCTTAAAATTAACTTAATTTATCGCCATGATCATATCTTTTATTGTATACTTGTCCCTCTTGAACAGCAAAATAACATTCGCTTGCAATGTAGGGGTAGGGAAAGATGATATCTCGCCTTAAGTGAATGGTAAATAGCGAAAAAATGGAGACCATAACGGTTAAAGAAAATCTATATTTCTTTTCTTTTCTTTTCTTTTTTATATAATAGAAAAGGTGGTTTCGACCACCTCTTCATTTACTATATAACTCCAAATTATTTATTATATTACATTTTAATTGCTCCGTAATTTATTATATTATTTCTAATTAATTATTACAAGTTATTTATATATTATAATTAATAATATTTTTTATTATATTACCCCTAATTAATTATTATAATTCATTATATATTATACTTAATAATATTTAATTAAAAAAATAGATATTTATAACGTTTGTTTCAGCTGCTTTAACCGTGATTTTACTATATCATCCCTAATTAATTATTATTAAGTCATTTATGTATTAAAAAATTAATAATATTTTATTCAAAAAAGTAAATTATAATATTACCCCCTATCATTTACTATATTACCCCTAATTGCTCCGTGATTTACTATATTATCCCTAATTAATTATTATAAGTCATTTATAAATTATAATTAATAATATTTTTTATTATATTGTCCCTAATTAATTATTATCAATCATTTATATATTAGAATTAATAATATTTAATTAAAAAAATAAATATTTATGACGTTTGTTTCAGCTGCTTTAACCGTAATTTTACTATATCATCCCTAATTAATTATTATAAGTCATTTATGTATTAAAAAATTAATAATATTTAATTAAAAATAGATGACATGTCTGTCTGCACTGGTTTCGACCAGTGCTTCGTCATTTACTATATTATCCTTAATTGCTCTGTGATTTACTATATTACCCCTAATTAATTATTAGAATTCATTTATATATTAGAATTAATAATTTTTATTATTATATTACCATTAATTAATTATTATAAGTCATTTATATATTAGAATTAATATATTTAATTAAAAACTAAAAATTTATGACGTTTGTTTCAGCTACTTTAATCGTGATTTTACTATATCATCCCTAATTAATTATTATAAGTCATTTATGTATTAAAAAATTAATAATATTTAATTAAAAATAGATAATATGACTGCCTATATTACCCATAATTGCTCTGTAATTTACTATATTACGCTAATTAATTATTATAAAATCATCTATTTATTAGAATTAATAATATTTTTTACTCTATTACCCCTAATTAATTATTATAAGCCATTTGGTTTCGACCTCTACTTCGTCATTTACTATATTACCCTTAATTGCTCCATGATTTATATATTATCCCTAATTAATTATTATAAGTCATTGATAGATTGGAATTAAGAATATTTTTTTATTATATTACCCCTAATTAATTATTATAATTCATTTATATATTAGAGTTAATAATATTTAATTAAAAAAATAGATATTTATGACGTTTGTTTCAACTGCTTTAACTGTAATTTTATTATATCATTCCTAATTAATTATTATAAGTCATTTATATATTAAAAAATTAATAATACTTAATTAAAAATAGATGACATGTCTACCTATATTACCCCTAATTGCTCCGTGATTTACTATATTACCCCTTATTAATAATTATAAGTCATTTATATATTAAAATTAATAATATTTTTTTACTATATTACCCCTAATTAATTATTATAAGTCATTTATATATTATAATTAATAATATTTAATTTAAAAAATAGATATTTATGACGTTTGTCTCAGTTTCTTTAATCGTGATTTTACTATATCACCCCTAATTAATTATTATAAGTCATTTATGTATTAAAAAATTAATAGTATTTAATGGGCCCGTACTGGCACGGGCCATGCACCTCTAGTATATATATAAAAGAGACTAACTAATTTGCTGATGTGGCATGTCTAAGAGGTCAACATTTGCATTTATCTTTTTTCTCATTTTTTGAAATCTTTACTCATTCTTTTGGTGAAAAAACTAAGATAATACATACATTTATTAGAGAAACAGTCCAATAAGGACTGACTGTTACCCATTTCACATTCCATAATAATTAAAACGTTACAATCTTTCATTTTGTCTTGTATTGGAAAGATATTTTTGCTCTTTGAGGCCTTGTGATAACAACAGGCGCAAAGATCATACAAACTGAAAATGGGAAAGATAACATAAACTTTTTCTCCCCATTGATCTCAAGTCACAGATTCAGTGTCCTGACAAGTTAAGATTTGGGTTCAAAAATTGAATTCTTGATGGTGCACAACATCGTCTTTTAACAGGTGTTGTCTATGCCGATGCTTGATCGATGGTTATTTCAGTTTTACATGGTTACAATGTATGTATTTTTGTTTATGGACTTTTAACAAATTCGACAAGCACCCTTTGATATTTTTGACGAGTCCAACCAACATAGATTATATTAGTAGGATGATCACCTAAACTTTTTTTATGTTTAATGATCACAACAAGGTTCAGATAGGAAGCCCAAAGATGCACTGGAGGCACTTCACCCAAAGTTGCCGGTATTTTTTGCTTATGTGTCATCCAAATGGAGCTATATCATTATCATTTGTCGAAGGTTCTTGATTTTTTATGAGAAGTTATCGACGATGAAATAATTTATCTGACATAATTTCTTCTTTGATTGACATTTAAATGTGATGTTAAAGAGACCCTACATGTGCAACATTTATTAAGCTTACATATGTTATTATGGTCATTTAGGATCATGTGATGTTTCAGCATTTATATACCTTTTGAGTTTTTGTTTGCCTAAGTCTTTAGTTCATGATATGTTGGTTTGGTGTTGTAAGACACGTGTTAAGCATGGCACTGCTAATGCCTATATCTTGGATACAAATGAAGAGGAGAGAGCGGTATTCTTATTATTAAACCCTCTCAACACACACAACCAAAAGGAAAAAAAAGAAGAAGGTATTCTTATTATTAGTTTTGTTCATTTATTTATTTATTTTTCTGTAATGTTTAGATTGTGCTTGTTTGTTTTTTGCTTGTAATTTCCTGTGTAGGGAAAAATTGTTGAGGTAGAAAGAGCACATTTTGAAATAGAGAGATAACAAGATTTACAATCTTGGATGCCCCGATAACTTCCCTTACAAATTGCTTATCTCCTTTACCGTGATTTAAGAGCACAAGTTATGAATCTAGGTGAATGAGTTTATTTTTCATGAGGATTGGTGTTTGCCCCGTATTTTTTAATATAAGGATTTCTACAACAAATCTCTTGCTATGAAAATTTCGCCAACTCCTCAAAATAGAGACAACAAAATTTACGATCTTAGATTCCTGGCAACTTTTCTTGCAAATAGTTTCTTTGCTTTACCTTCTATATGCAAGAAAAAGTTATGAATCTAGGTGAACGACTTAATTTTGCATGAGAAGTGCTGCTTCACTCCATGTTTTTTAGACACAAGGATATAAAAAGAGATCTTGGCATGAGTTTGATCATGCCCAAATCTATCAGTTAGCTGTTGTATGGTTGGAACAATCAGAGGCTTAGTAAGAAATCTCTATAATATGTAATATCATACGTCAAGGTCGGGCCATTTGGTGGACTGTTTGAAACAACACAATTTTAAAGGCAAAAGGAGAAACATACACAGCCTTAACGAAGATGGTATTTTTTTGTTAGCTTTTTGGTGCAATCAGGGAATACTAGAGATAATAGGGTGATTGCACAACCTGTTGTTACCTGATGCATTGGCTTAGTGCATAGCTTCATAAAAATTCTAAATACTTAACAAAACTTTTCTTGTATATCATGTGTTTTATGTTCTTTCGTGATACATTTTATATTAATTATTTTCCTTAAAAGCTTCTCATATATTGCTTTTTGAAATTACAATAACCGCATTTACGAAATGAGGTTAATCTTTTTATGTGTACATATTCTAAAAAGGTTAATAAAATATAATTCGAATGAAAATTTAGATAATAATATATGTCGTATATGAAGCTGAATTTTTTATAATTTCATACGTATGTTATAATAAAAAGATAATTATCTATAAAATTAATTATTAATACATTTTTCATGACCGCGCGAAGCGCGGCACTATTCCCTAGTGATTACAGAAATTTTGATTAGGTGAATTAGTGTTTTTATTTCAATAATACATCATAAATTGTTGAAAAATATGTTCTATGAACACATACAAAAATATATGAAGAAGAACACATAGATGGAGGCTTAATAATTCGAATAACTAATACAATATTTGAGGCTTGAAACACGCATAAAATGCTTTCTGAAAAATGATCTTGTATATCTAAGCAAATAATAAAGAGATTCTTCTGAAATACAAGAATAATGAAACTTGATCTTTTGAAGAAGAAAACGTTTATACTCCCGTGATAGAGAAGACTAATAAGAAGTTACATTAGAACATAAATAGTTTGGAATTTAAGTACGATTGTTGAAAATCATAAAAATGACACAACCTTTAATTTAAAAAACACAACCTTCAATTTAAAAGATATCTTTTCATTAAAAAATCTATTATCGATAGTTTAATTTAAACAAAAAAATCCAACATAAGGCACAGTTGCATCACATGCATTATAGTCTATCTTTTTGTATCAAAAAATATGTCTTAGATGTAATTTTTTTTTCTATTCAAAGATATATTTATTTTAAATCATAAATCTATCAAAAATAACTTTACCTTCTCATCTCTACTTCACTTATAATGTAATGATATAAATCGTGTATATATACGCGTGAAAGTTGGACTATTTCAAGTGCAAATTGAATGTCATTTTCATATATAAAAATCAAGTGTGAAGAAAGAAAAAGTTATGGTGATTAGTAATTTCAAACGCACTAACCAAAGTCCAATTTGCCAACTGTCTAAGAAAACCTAGAAAAAAATATCAAGCGTTGCTTAACCCACCTTTATTCCTTTATCAAATTAAAAAAAATAAACAAATCTTTCTTCCACTACAAAAACAAACCCGCCCCTTCTTCTCTTCTTCTTCTTCTTCTTATTATAGATCTAGGTTTTCTTTTTTATATTTTTCTTATTTGGGCTATAAACCCCCTTTTTTCTTCATATTTTTCTCTTTTTACCCTTTGGGTCACCCTCAAAATTCAATTTTTACCTCTCTAACAATTTGAATTTCGAATTTTTAATCCTTTTCTTGGTTAATTTGATCACTTTTGGTCCTTATATTGTTCTATCAGAACAAGATTCTTGATTCTGTGCTGTTTAATAAATGGGGGTTTCCAATTTGCCACCGCCCAAACAATATGGGGTGACAAAACCTTTGTCTTTAGCAGGGCCTATGGAGGCTGATATTCAACGTACTAAAGAGTTGGAAAAGGTTTGTTTTCTGTAAGGTTCTTTTTTGGTTTACTTGGTTGTTGTTGTTGTTGTTGTTTGTGATTTAATTTGTATATCTTTGATGTGCTTACTTTGTGAATTGTAGTTCTTGGTTGGTGCTGGATTATATGAAAGTGCTGAGGAGGCTGCTAAGAGAGAAGAAGTTCTTTGCCAGCTAAAGCAGGTAACTCCAGTGCCTTAATTTTTTCATTTGTGTTTTTGTGATTACCAAATTAATTAATTTTTATGACCGATGCGTAGTCGATTGACTTAGTGACACCCTAGCTTAGGATAGAAGTCCCACATCAGCAAAACAGCAAAACACGAGATGCTACGCACACCTAGGTCTAGGGCCAGAGGGGACAATATCACTAGCTGGATGGGCAGTTACAAACTCATTCACCTATTATCTTTATATCCTTCCTTCATTATGACTGATATAGCATAACTGTAAAGGCTGGTATTTTGGGCTACTTAGTCATATTGATGAAATATGAGAAGTGGCAGGGTAGAGAATAAGAATTAGGTATGACGGTGTTAAGACTTAGAGGCCTTTATGTCAAGTAACATATGATTTAGAGATAGTGGACTTCCAATGAATGCTGAATTTAAGTGTTCTAGTATTTAATTGGAAATTGTCAAGGGTACTGAGAATTCATATAGCCGACTTAGATTTTCTGGGATCAACTTTTCGCTTTAGTTGTTTTGTACATTAAGGTGGACTTGTGATTCTTGACGTTTGGGTGTTCTAGAACATTATGCCTGCTGACTGTCTAGGCAGGAGCAGTGAGAAAAAGCATGTATAATTCTGTACATGGCATGAGTAAGATGTTAATGGTGACTGCATGCACTTTTGATTGGTCACTATCGGACGCTCAGTTGGATTTCAGCGAAGAGAGAACTGATCAGTGCTGTGCTTTTCTGGGAAAAAATTTATATTACTGGATTTTGTGGGGTAGATATTATTATATCCCCCCTTTCATTTGCATTTATTAGTCGCTGACCATTCATTTGATGCTTCCTTGTTTTCCCCTGTTTGAATTTATTAGTCTCTGTTTCAGCACTAATTTATTATTCACTGCGTTTGAAGTAACATTTGATGTATTAAATGTCACTGTTTTCTTACTAAGCAAGTTAAATTTCTGGTCACCAATTATTTTCAATTTTATTTGCTGTTACTTCAAATAGTTCCCGAGTTTCCTGTTCTTTTGACTGGGTGCTGGGATTGTTTACCTAACTCGATGAACGAAAAGTTTTGTGTTAGGCCATTCTGGGAGAATTGCTTCGTTTCTCCCTCTCAATAGCATTCATAGGTTAATTCTAAGAAAGATGAAGGGAATGTATTGATATTCTTTAATTGTGGTAAGGATTGATAGCGCTTTTTTTCTCCGACTTTTCTTTTTGGTTGATGAAGGAAATTAAAATAGGATTCCGTTTGCCCCTCGGCCCTCAAAATCATGAAAAAAGAATGGAAGGTGTAGTCTAAGCTTTAGATTTGCTACCTTCCCTTTTCCTTTTCATTTCATACAGTTTGTCTGTATTCTCGCTCAACCCGGTCTTTTGTGACGCTTTTTATTCTTTCCCTTTTTAGATTGTGAAGGACTGGGTGAAAGATCTTACTCGACTGAGAGGGTATAGCAATCAGATGGTCGAGGATGCAAATGCTGTCATTTTAACCTTTGGTTCTTATCGACTTGGGGTAAGCAATTTCTTTCTGGTGTTTCCTTGAACAGTATAAGATTATCTGTTTTTCTTATCAATGCATGACGGATAATCATATCAATGCAAACCTAAAAGTAGTCGTGACGTTATTCCATATTCACCAGCTAGCAAGGTCTGTAGAGTTTAGTATTACTATTTCACAAAGTGTGAAATTCATTATATGGTTTAATAATCACAGTTTTTTTGGTCAAATTGATGCTAATATGCCACACAAACTAGGAGTATCAAAAACAAGCTTGTGTCGCGTTGATGGTGTGGTGGGTCTTAAATTGATGGATCTCATGCATTATGCTTGTTCAACAGACTTCTGAATTTGCAACCAAACTGATCATATTACGCAATTATTCTTTCTGTTACTATTCTCAATTTGCATCCCAAGAGAGTAGTTTACTCAATTGTACCTCATGTTTTTTTGTCCCTTAAAGACGATATTCAACTAATTATAAGATTCTTTTTTGTAGGTGCATGGTCCTGGAGCTGACATAGACACCTTATGTGTTGGACCATCCTACGTGAATCGAGAGGTCGTGTTAGTTTCACATCTTCTTTTTGAGTCTCGGTTGGTGTAGCATCTAATGCTGACATTGTTTGCCAGGAGGACTTCTTTTTGGTATTGCATAATATTTTAGCGGAGAGGGAAGAAGTTACTGAACTACAACCAGTTCCAGATGCACATGTCCCTGTTATGAAGTTTAAGTTTGATGGGATCTCAATTGATCTTCTCTATGCAAGCATTTCTCTTTTGGTTGTACCACATGTAAGTGTTGTCTCTTTTTGATAGCTGTCCATTTCCTTTTGGTTTGTCCCCAAAAAAGGGAGACTTTTTCTAGAGATCCGACTTTGTTTCAGAAGAAATTTATCTCCCTGCACCAACATTTATTTTGAAAAGAAGCCCTGATTTTCTTCTAGACTTTTGCTTCTACTCTGTATGCTTAATCCTTTTCATCTGCAGCATTGTGAATTTCAGCTTAACTCTCTCTGGATCCAAGAACTTTTACATTCTTGAATTTCTTCATCTGTTATATTCCATGGTGACCTGACCATTTTGGAGCTTACCAATTCATGGGGGGTCCAGACGGGATGGGATACGTGAATGCTCTAATTTCTCAAACATGAATTGACATCCACTTTATGGCATCAATCAGCTGCGTAGACCACTAGTAGCAGTATACCTGATGTGTTCTTTACATCTCGTGGACAGGATTTGGACATTTCCAGTGAATCCATGTTATGCAACGTTGATGAGCCAACTGTAAGGAGCCTTAATGGCTGCAGGGTGGCAGATAAAATCCTTAAACATGTTCCAAATATTGAGGTGATGATCCCCTACTGAAAAAGGAAACCAGAGGGAGAATGAATATTTTCAATATTCTATGTCTGATTAGTAATATCTTATTTTGTCTTCTGCAATGCAGTTTTTCCGGACCACTCTTCGATGTTTAAAGTTTTGGGCTAAACAGCGTGGTGTTTATTCAAATGTAGGTTCACTTTCTTCTTTATTTTCCTTCCTCTCCGGCTTAATTAATGTTTTCCCTTTTCCGTGACTCATCGTTTTTTTTTTTTCGTTTTTGGATTCTCTTTTTAGGTGACTGGATTTCTTGGTGGAGTGAACTGGGCTCTTCTGGTTGCTCGGGTTTGCCAACTCTATCCAAATGCTGTTCCGAGTATGCTGGTTTCTCGTTTTTTCCGTGTATATACACAATGGCGCTGGCCAAATCCTGTGATGCTTTGTCAAATAGAGGATAAAGAATTAGGATTTTCTGTCTGGGATCCACGTAAAAACCCTTGGGACCGTACACATCAAATGCCAATTATTACACCTGCCTATCCTTGCATGAACTCTAGCTACAATGTGTCTGCAAGTACTCTTCGAGTTATGACCGAACAATTTGAATTCGGGAATAACATATGTCAGGTATGAATTATTCCCCTCTGTGATTTATGTTGGTATTTAGCTAGTACGGGCTTTACCTCCTTTTGCTTTCCCATATCAGGAAATTGAGCTGAATAAAGCCCAGTGGACTGCATTATTTGAGAAGTATCCTTTCTTTGAAAGCTACAAGAACTATTTGCAAGTTGACATCGTTGCAGCTGATGCTGATGACTTGCTTGTGTGGAGAGGCTGGGTCGAATCCCGGCTAAGACAGCTTACTTTGATGGTAGCATCTATTACTTTTTTTAGGTGACACTGAGGAGGCTCTGGTTCCTTTGTTTGAGCCTCTACAGAAGAAAAAAGTGAAGGTAGCAAGTGAAGCAGGTGTTTCCCATTTACTTAAGATTCTTGTTGTATCTTTGCAGATTGAGCGGGACACATTTGGTAAACTGCAGTGCCATCCTTATCCCCATGAGTATGTGGACCAGTCCAAACAATGTGCACATCGTGCCTTCTTCATGGGTTTGCAGAGGGGACGGGGAGAGTTAGTTCAAGATGGCCAGCAATTTGATATTCGTGGGACAGTTGATGAGTTTAGACACCAAGTAAATATGTATATGTATTGGAAACCAGGAATGGAAATGTTTGTGTCCCATGTTCGTAGAAAGCAGATTCCCTCTTATGTTCTACCAGATGGTTATAAACGAAACCAAACACCAAGGCCAATGAGTGGGCAGCTGGCAGAGAAACCTTCCTCTACTATATGCAGATCAAGTTCCGGAGAAAGAGGTTTGAAAAGGAAAAAAGAGCTTGAAGGTGCCGAAGAGAATCAACAGAACCGGGACAAAAGGCCATCAATTAGTCCTCCAAGAAGGGATTCATCTTCACCTGAACTAATTGTTGGTCAGAAAAGTGGCATGTTGTTACAACAGCGTTCCGCGACAGTTTCTGGAGGGAATAGAAAAAGTGAAGAAATTTCAAATAATTTGGCAAATGATAAGGTGCAGTTTGCTGTTCTGGACAAAGGTGCCCATGTTGAATCAACTAAGTCACGAGGAGCACAGTTTGAGGAAAGTGCTGTTGGATCCGTCTACCGTCCTAGTGGTGTCGCAAACCTTGTTGAAGCTGGTACCTTTGGCGATCCAGTGCATGAATTGCTCCAACTCAGCCACGATGGCCGTGCTGTGGATAGTACTGGTTGCAACTCTATCTGTTCTTCTCAGGGTGATTTATACAGGGCGGATTCCAAGGCACTATTGAATAATGTATGTGAAAATGGTTCCAGATATTTTGAAGATGCGTTGCTGGAGTTAGAGGTTTTGAATAAGTTCATTTGGCCTCTTTTCTCTCTGACGTCATTGATTTTATATTTCATTTGTGCTTCCATTCTTGCTCATTTGCCATAAGCGCCGTACTATTATTGCAATTTTCATGGTTCTGACCTTTGATCAGTCTTCTTTTCCCGTGTTTTATGAAGCCAAAAGCTGCACGTGGAGTGTTAACATCTCTGGATAGCGTTGGATCGGAATCTGTACAGAAATCCTCTATAAGGCATGTTCCGCGGTTTGATACTTGCTCTTACCTTTTGATTTATATATCAGTTCTTTCGTCTTTAAAGGTGCTGTATTTTGTTGTCCTTTTAAATGTTTTATCTTGTAGGGTTAGTGTTACGTCAACAGCTTGAAAGAAGTAGAGTCGCGTCCTTGAGGGATGAAAAGCCAGCTCAACACGGTAAGTATAACGTTGCTTGCTAGCTGTCATTTCGCTCTGTTTTTCTTTTCCAGGCAGCTAGTAAGTCCGACATTGGGAGAGAGTCCTGATATTCCGGTGAAGAGTTCAGTCGTGTGGACTCATGTACAGCTCAGTTTATGTGAAAATACGAGGGACGCTATTGAAGAAGATTGTTCTTCATGCATCAGTTCAGTAGATCTCTTTTTAAAATAAAAAAATAAAAAAAAAATGGGGGGAATTAACAAGTAGAAGACGATGCTAAGGTTGGGTGGGTCAATGGAAATGTTAGGTATACTGGGTTTATGTGGAGGTTGATTTCACAGTACATTTGTTCCTTTTTAATTGTATTTGTAACCCGACGACAGTTATTGACCACCATATTTCAGTTTGCATCTTTCTCAATTCCCCCCCTCTCTGTGTGCATGTGAGAATTAAAATTCAAAATCGTGCGTAAAACTTTCATCCAACACATGGCTGTTAGTGTTAAAAGACATTTGATCAATTAATTGTACCAACAAATTGTCTTTTATAAGAACTACATAAAGTTGTTTTGTCAAGTTACGGGCTTTCTTAATCTGATACTTGGATCATACTATAATAATAGCAACAAGTCGAACGTGTACACTTAATTATAGTTCGACTGGTTAAACTAAGACATTAGGCATGCCTAAAATTTGTTTATGCCAAAAGATAGATGCGTCAATTTTTACTAAATATGGGGTTATAAATAGTTTGGGTAATCATTGTTTGTTCTTTTATAGTTTGTTTAATTATCAAATTTAATTAAAAAATATTTTTCTTTTATTTAGTACGACTATAAATTTATTTCCCTATGTTTTGATATACAAACTTATAGATGGATTAACTTGGGCTATGTTCAAAATAATTTGTCAATTAGTCAAGCTCAACCAATCTAAAGTTGTAAAATCAGAAACTCTTAATTTTAATAATATTGAATCATTATCAGTGATAAATATATTAATATCAGCAGAAGATACGACTGAAATTTGAATTGATATAATTTGGTGGATGGGACACACAAAAATTGATGTTGCTTATGAAAGGTCAACTGTAAAATTGGTTGGGTAAAATTTGTGTGGTCAAAAGTAAATGGTCAAAGTCCTATTGGTGATATGGTAGAAAAGAATAGATTAAATTTTGGTCGTACTCCCAAAGTTCGGTTAAAATGATTCTCTATCCTCTCATAATTTTTTTAGTTTGTCTTTTTACGGACTATCTCAATTTTACATATTAGGAATCTTTGTTTTACACGTAAAAATTAAAAAAAAAAATCATTTTTCTTATCACATTGTGAAAAAAACAAGAGATCTCATTTCCACTAAAATTCCACCCTTACCATAATATTTAAGGAGAAATAATTGATTAGTCAAAAGATCACATTTCCTCAGGAACATACTAATCACTTACTCTTTTCATTTAGAAAAAAAATATTAAGATTACGACATTTATTTTTCATCTTAGTTCAATCATTGATTCATCTTATTTTTTTAACAAAACAAACTTTTATATTTTTACGATCAGAGTATTTTACTCGAGGATACAATTATAACATTCCTTTCATTTTAATCTATTTAGTCTATTTTTTTTAACAGCTTTAAAGAGAATAATTTTTTTCTTCTTTAAAAATTTTCTAATTTCAATTTTCCAATATTTTCAAAACCACGTGATTAGAAGATATTTTTAATACATTCATATATTTGACATGTCTTTAAGGTAGTGATATGTACTAACATACATTTACCTTTTTCGGACTTCACTCAATAATAATATATTAAATATGTTATTATTACTACTAATATTTAATACAATTTTGATATATTTAGACTTTTTATATTTTTAAGTTTAAATTTTTCGTTAAATCAAAATAAAGTCGAACTAGAGGAAGTAGGTGCTGATGATGTGTTTATAGAGTCAAATGGCCCTATGTGTGTGAAGAAACTATGGCAGCTACATCAGTCTACTACCGAATTTCCCTCATTCCCTCACCTTATAAAATGCCGCTACATCAGTCTACTACCGAATTTCCCTCATTCCCTCACCTTATAAAATGCCTTCCCCCCTTTTTTCTCGTTCTCCCTTTTCACTAATTATTATCGATCTAAATCTCATTTATAACTAATAACCAACCCACATAATTAATTATTACTATTAATAATAATCATTAAGGATGAAGAAGGCGACGGTGGGTGCGGTTGTGGTAGGGGCGGCGACGGTGGTTGCTGTGGCGGCGCTGGTGGCACGCCACCGTATGAAGAAATCGAGCAAATGGACACGTGCAAGGGCGATTCTTAAGGAATTTGAGGAGAAATGTGCCACGCCAGATGCTAAGCTGAAGCAAGTGGCGGATGCCATGACGGTGGAGATGCACGCCGGACTTGCCTCTGAAGGAGGCAGTAAGCTCAAAATGCTTATTAGCTATGTCGATAATCTACCTACTGGGTAACAATTTGTTTGACCTTTGTTTACTTTTTTTTTTTTTTTTTTTTAAAGTCTGTTTTGAAAAGAATTAGATCATTTTCGTTTTTTAGTAACTCATTGATTTCAACTGTCATGTTTTAAGAGCACGAGATAAAAGATATTTTATTACGTTTAATAAATTTTTAATGTAAGCCCACAAGATTCAAAAATTTTCTTATTAGGCCAGACAAATTGAAACAGGGAGTACTATAAATGGTGATTTTGAAAAGTGATTGGAAAAAAAAAAGGTGTGATTTTTAAATTGATTCCTTGTATATTACTAGTGTGAAATGAATTGGGAGAGAGAGAATTTGGATCATTTGTTTGGGGGGGGTGGGGGAATGTCGGATTATTTTGTTATGTTAGGATTTATTGGAGAAATGATTAAAATTTTTGATTAGTTCGTCTCTGATGTGTTTTAGATAAAGTTATAGATGATGACTGTCTGAAAATGTTGTAAAGGTTAATCCTTTATGGTTTAATTTGAATGTTTTTACGCGTGAAAGTAATGCTATGCAGATATCAATTATTGTATTTGTATTGTGGCGTTCACAAGACTCTCCTCTGGTCTTGTTTTATGTGTTTTCTGTGCTTTAACTAGCTGAGTAATCTAGAAAATTTTCAGAAAAATAAGGTTCATTGAGTTTCATCTGAAGCATCAGAACGGATTATGGTGCAGCGTATAGGTTGCTACATCCTCTTCACATTATGTTTGTTTTGATTGTACTTCTGTGTCAAATTTCATGTCGGAATGTATTATCTTTTGATTATAGGATCAAAGTGAATATCTTTACGATGTTACGATCAATGCATTGCAGCTTCTTCCCTCTCCTGTATTCTTGTTTGACTGTTCTTTTAGACACTGCTACTTTTATTAAGAAGAACTGTAAATAATGCATGCAGAGAGGGGTGATTTAATTATATTCTATGTTGTGATTGTATTATATCCTTGTAAAGGAAAATATGTTAATATTTTTTTCTTTGATAAATTTTATTTTCAGCGATGAAGCAGGAGTCTTTTATGCATTGGATCTTGGTGGAACAAATTTCCGGGTAATGCGGGTGCAATTGGGGGGACAAGATGGTGGCATTATCCATCAAGAATTCGCGGAGGCATCAATTCCTCCAAATTTGATGGTTGGAACTTCAGAAGTAAGTATTTTTGTCCACTCAAAGTGTTGCACTGTTTTGGTTATTAGTTTTGCATGGTTTTTGAACTTTTGAAGTTCATATGATTTCAGGCACTTTTTGACTATATTGCGGCAGAACTTGCAAGATTTATTGGTGAAGAAGAAGAAAAGTTTCATCCACCTCCTGGTAGGCAAAGAGAACTAGGCTTCACCTTCTCGTTCCCGATAATGCAGACTTCAATCAATTCTGGAACTCTTATCAGGTGGACAAAAGGTTTCTCCATTGATGAGACGGTATCCATTTCCCTTGCAACTGCATCTTCTTTGTTGTTTTTCTTAAGTAACTGTGCACATTAACTTGAAGGTGCTTGTGCTTGGATGTAGTTCTAACCATCCACTCGCAGCTTGTTTATGTTCTTTTCAACTAGGTTGCGATGGACCTTTTGCTAGTTCTTATAGATATATAAGTTGGATCGTTTTAGTTAGTTTGATTGGATGCAGCCTGTTGATTTATGGTTCCTTTCATGTATATTGTGTAATGATCTGGCGCTAAAGTTCGATTTTTCAGAAAGACAACTTTGAAGTAGTTTCAAATTAAATCAGACATATGCTTTTCCTATTCTAGATGTTTGGTTTTGGAAACTTTGTCTTAATTTCGGTTGATGGGT
The DNA here is from genome assembly GCA_030864225.1 of Capsicum baccatum var. pendulum. NCBI lineage: Eukaryota > Viridiplantae > Streptophyta > Magnoliopsida > Solanales > Solanaceae > Capsicum > Capsicum baccatum. The sequence goes on from CM061555.1 coordinate 43,042,020, forward strand.
TTGATGAGCTAGAATAACATCAACTCTGCTTAACTTTGATGCATTGTTTTCCGGTATGGAAAACATTGAAGTTAAAATTTGTTCTTTGATGGTACTCTTATTGCTTGCAAGTAAAGAGAAGTAAATTCAAGCAAGTCACTGCAGATGATATTAAAACAACTACAACTTCTTGTAGTAACTTTGTTCCCAGGTTAAATTTTTGTCTTACAGATTTAATGAACTGAAAAAATAAGCTCTCATAGTTACTGGGTGACAGGTTGGCAAAGATGTTGTTTCAGAACTGACAAAAGCTATGCAAAGACAAGGAATTGATATGAGGGTGACAGCACTTGTAAGTTTCTATGATGCCACTCAGTAATATTACTCTTTTTGAAGGGGGTTTGTAAAGATAAATTGTATGTACACGTACCTAGCTTAGTGGTAAAAGTTTGATTTTGAGTTACTTGTTGATGAAAGGTGAATGATACTGTTGGAACATTGGCTGGTGGTAGATACTCCGATAAGGATGTATCCATTGCTGTGATATTAGGCACCGGGACCAATGCAGCATATGTGGAACGGGCTCAGGCAATTCCCAAATGGCACGGTCCTCTGCCTAAATCTGGAGAAATGGTTTGGGAACTTTTCAATGACTATTGATCTTTTTTGTCTCTATTTCACTTGTTTGAGATGAACCGTGGAATAGTTGTTGAAGGTCTTCTATATTACTTTCTAGGTGATCAATATGGAATGGGGCAACTTTAGATCATCCCATCTTTCCTTGACAGAGTATGATCATGCAATGGATACCGATAGTTTGAATCCCGGTGAACAGGTAATTATTTATCCATATATATATGTTTCGATCATTTAGGATAATCTTAATTTTGCAATTAACTTGATAAACCTGAGCGATATATCTATTTATCCTGACAGTTATTTGAGAAGATCTGTTCTGGCATGTACTTAGGAGAAATTTTACGCAGAGTTCTACTTAGAATGGCTGAAGAAGCTGGCATTTTCGGTGATGAAGTCCCTCCAAAACTCAAGGATTCATTCGTATTAAGGTACTTCTTATTAACTAAAGAATTGTTAGCAATCTTTTTGTGCAAAACACACTGTTAAATGCCTAAACAACTGCTAGGCAGCGCTTCTCATGTTAATGAATTTGTCTACGTTCTTGTGTTTTTGGTCTGTTTTTCAGTTGATCGACCTTCAGTATGGTATTGTAATATTGTTCATGAATTTATGAGCTTTTACTGCATTTTTGGTGCTTTAAATAGTTGCTTTGGGGTCATAAACAACTCACAATTAATATCAAGTTTAATTGTCGATACTTGAGTTGCCTTTTTTTTTTAAAATATACTTGAGTTGCTTGGAAGTGCACTTTAGCTCTCTCCTATCCACTTAATTGTATATCCTATTGTTTATTCTTACCTTTGGAGTTAAATGAAAATGATTCCATCCAATAACTAATATGCAACCGATGTATACGGTAGAAATATGATATTTCTAAAGTTTGAACAGGCATGCTAATTGATCAATTAAAGTACTTGAGGAAAGCATGCTTATTTACATATTATATTTGAGGTCAATCAACTCCAGATAATGGATCTTTGAAAATAAAAAGAGTACTGAACAATGAGATAGCAGTTGCCTTGAGATTTATAAAGTGAGATTTTTAATGGATCACTATCCTTTCTCGGTTTTTGGAATTTGAAGTGCCAGCTTGATGTCGGTCTTGTTTCCCTTTCTATATTCAACCAGATGCTCTGATAACAGTTTTAAAAAATTATATGCAGGACACCTGAAATGTCCGCTATGCATCACGACACTTCTTCTGATTTGAGAGTTGTTGGTGACAAGTTGAAGGATATCTTAGAGGTATAAGCTCTTCGCCATATAATCAATACCTCTTAAAGATAAAAGAAAAAGAATCTGAAAAAGAATGTCTTTCGATTAATTGAGTTCACTTATTCTGCCTCTTCTTACTCTCTCATATTCCAATTGATGTGTTGTGGCTTATTATTTCTTCTACAGAAGTTTGCGCAATATCATTTCTTTGGTCTTGCTTTTGAGCTAATAGAAAAGTTGTTTTGATTAGGACTGCTTTGCTTTTCCAGAGTAGTGTTTCTGCAAACAGAAAAAAGTAACTAAAATTCTGATGGTGATAAATCAAATGAGTAGTTTGGGTCACAAGGAAGGGGAAGTCAAATTGTTGATATTTGACAATTAGTTTTACTGTTGGCCATTGACATCATGATATTTGATACAACATGAATTAAAACTAGATATTTTTTTCGTCCTATTTCAGATATCCAATACCTCCTTGAAGACGAGGAGATTAGTTGTTGAGCTATGTAATATTGTTGCAACACGTGGTGCAAGACTTGCGGCAGCTGGGATCTTGGGTATTGTCAAAAAGATGGGAAAGGATACGCCCAGAGAAAGTGGTGCAGAAAAGATCGTCGTAGCCATGGATGGTGGATTGTATGAGCACTATACAGAATACAGTAAATGCTTGGAGAACACTTTGGTTGAACTGCTTGGAGTGGAAATGTCAACAAGCATTGTTTTCAAGCACGCGAATGATGGTTCTGGCAATGGCGCCGCACTCCTTGCAGCCGCTAACTCCCATTATGTTGAAGATAAGTCCGGAAAATGATCAAAATGATATTTATCTAGAGGAAGAATTCCCTTTACCTTTTATATTATGCTTTTCTCCAGCCTTTCCTTTCTCTCCTCCTTTTTGGTTCTTCTACCAATTCTTTTGAGAATTTTCCAGCACTTGTAGTTTAGGATATCATTCCTTGGAATGCCTGAACTTATTTCTTCTGGAAAAGGATGCAATGAAATCATATGCATAACAATTTTAACTCTGCTCTTTAATTTTTTGCCGTTCAAATTGACTAATCTTTAACAACTGAACATATACATAGTAGGGTATACCTTTTTAGAAATTGAAGTCATGTTCGGACATAACTTGTGACATTGAGATATTATGATAAAAATACACATTATGTCCCATAGAAAAGTTTTATTTGTCACAAGGGGTTACGACCACAACAAAAACGATAAGTAACATAAATACCAACCCTTTTAGAAATAATTACACTCTCTCCCACTTTTTTAATTACTTTACTCTCTCTCTACTAATATCCATAATATAGCCGACATATAAATAACATTCTGCATATATGTTGGAATTTTTGTAATATGTTTAGGGAGTTGGGATTTTTTGTAATATTGAAAACATAAGTTGTGTATTTGTGTAATTTTTTGTAAAAAAAGTAAGGGAAAAGGACATGGGCTGATCATTTTTAAAAAAAATGATCCACAATTTGAAATGTGGACATCTGTGGTCAGTTGGCCCAATTTAATTCCCTTTTTTAGTCATTTGGCCCAATTGGACACGTGCAATCTTTATATTCAATTGATACATTTTTATACTATATTGATACATTTAAAAAAAAAAAAAGGAAATTCTATGCAAGCACATGCAGCTCCCATACCCAATTGATACTCTTATCACATTAATATACTTTTATACTATATTGATAAACTTGCAGTGTTCATATATTCAATTGATACTCTCTTATACTAGATTGATACATTTTTAGAATGCATATAGAAACTATATAGAGTCGTATAAAATATGTATCCAAATAATAATTGTAGTTAAAAATTGTATAGAATGTGTATAAAAATGTTATAATTATTATATAGAATATGTATATATATAGAAACTATATTATTATTATATATAAATATATATCTTTAACAATTGTATTATATTCAAAGTATATGATATTGTATTTTATTGTATAAATAAGTAAAACTAAACAAACAAATAGTATGTTAATTTAATAATGTTGGTGAATGCAAAATAATCTGAAAAAAATAATTACTCAATTGTTTAAAAAGAATAAAAAAGAGTAGAATCTTTAAAAAAGAAAAGGAGTCAAAAAAAGTGACAGTAAAAATTTAGAAAAAAAAAAAAAGGAAGGCAAGAACGTGACCTACAAAGATGAAACCAGTGAATACCTAAACATTGTCCATCAAAAGAAGGCTAGAAACTGGGGTATCTATTTCTTGGCCATTCAGTTGGGATTACTTTTCACTGAATCGCTATTTACCAGGTTTTTAAATTTAGGTGCTAATTTGAGACAATTATTTTAGTTTTAGGTGTTATTTTTGTTCTTTCCACAAAAAATAAAGCAAAAAGTGTAAAAAGGCCTGTGGTGATGCTTTTGCATGGAATGTTCCTTTTTCGGGGTGGTCTTTAATTTTTGGATTGTTGTTTATTTTGTAAAAAATTGTGGACTAAAACACTCTTATCTATAACCTAATTTAGTTGGGCATAAGTTAGAGACTTTTGCCTCACTTAGCATAATTTTTGTTTGAATTAAGTTATGCATATAATTGTGTGGTATTTTTATGACCTAATTTCTATATATAAGTTTATATAATTTTTGTCTTGCCCCACATAAGTTTTGTAGGAATTAAGTTATGCCTTTTATGTTATTTTGTGAGTTTTGAAATCAAAATTTTGCCTCTATGCATAAGTTCGGTAGGAACTAAGTTATGCCTACTTGTATGTTTTGACTAAACTTAGCCTCTAACGAGGTAAGCTATATAGGCATTAGGTGGTTGTGGCATAACTTGTTTTATATTACGGCACAAAAATATAAAATATATGTCTAGAGTTGCATATTGAATGGTTCGATAATTCGATTTTGAATATTAATTTTATTTATTGATTATCGATTTATAGACATATTAAATTATTAAATAATTATTAAGATATCATTTAATCAATTACCAATTAATAGGTTATGGACTCATATTGATTGGATTATCAGATTAGTTGTTAAGATTTCGCACAAAAATTTTCATTGAGAATCACTTAATGACAAAGTACGAGGAACTCTGAATAAATATTGTAAGTTCATTAGGTTTGTTTTACGACGGAGATGAGACTAAGACAAAGAATATTAGGTTTGTTTCACGATAAAAATGAGACTAAGACAAAGAATATTAGGTTTGTTTCACAACGGAGATGAGACTAAGGCAAAGAATCACAAACCATTGAACTGAATTTTGAATCCACATCCTTGTTGGGGAGCGCTATTCCCGAATAAGCCTTATTCAACGCAAATTTGATTTCAACGTGGTTATCAAACATCGAAGAAAAAAAAAAAGGAGAAAGGACACCCACTAACTATTTTTAAAACAAATGGCAAATATTTGACCAACATATCACATTATGGCCAATCGGTCAAATTAATATCATTTAATAGCCATTGGGTTGATCCTTTCCTGCATATACAATTTTTATAATAAATTGATACAACACTTATATCGTATTGATACATTTTTTCAAAAGAGATAGAACATATGCCTGCAAATACAACTTCTCTATCAAATTGATACAACACTTATACCACATTGGTACACTTTTTCAAAAGAAAGGAAACCTACATATGCATATATAGTCCTTATATCAAACCGATACAATGTTTATATAACTTTGGTACATTTTTAATTTTTTAAAAATGTACTAGTGAAATAAAAAAAAAAAATAGAAAAGGTGAATTCCTTTGTCATAAGAAAAATGGATAATATTTTTTTTAAAATGGAACAATAAAAACTTTTAAAAAAAATGGAGAAGTAGACGAAGCCTACAGCAAAATGGCTAAAAGTAAAAATTAGTTTAGTGAGTAATTGCATGTAATTACTTTTGAGTGGCTATTATGATAAAATTATTTTAGAGTGAAGTGTTAATTTTATCCTGACCATAAAAAAAGAAATTAAATCCATATAGTCAATCTAATAGACATAATTTGAAAATAGAATTCGTGATATGAAAAATATGATCTTACTCAGGAGTAATTTGGCTTGTGATCTTACTCACTTTATTTGGTTTTTTGAAATTGAAAATAGAGCTGAAATTGTGTTTGGCCATAATATTTTGAAAACATATACTTTTAAAGTTAATAAATATAAAAAGTGAAAAATAAATTTTAATAATTTGGAGTTTTATGAAAATTTGGTTATTATGAAAAAAAAAATTGAAAAAAAAAATGAAAAAGTGATAAGTGAATTCAAAAATTCAAATATTGTCAAAACGTTTTTCGAAAGTATCAAACAAATAGTATTTTAAAATAAAATAAAAACATATTTTAAAATATTATGAGTGATATTCATGACCAAACACCCACTAAATCTACCCAAATTTGGGTCGTTCAGGCCTCTGCTAAGTGCTAAGCAGGACATTACACCCAAAATACCCATTGACCAAAACTAGATATAGTCTCCATTTTGCAACATTTTCCTTCTAGACAAAATAAAAGATATTTATATAATTAGATTATTCGTCGAGAAATAATTTCTAGGAGATGCATTAATTAGTAAAATTGACATTTGATATAACAACTTAAATTAGATGTAAATGGTCTTTTCACAGTCCATATAGGATAAACTCAATTCTTCACGACATATTTGGTCTACAACGAAGGGAAATCATAGAGTAAAATCACGAGTTCAAGTCATGAAAAAAAAATTTTGTAGAAATATAAAGTAAGGTTGTGTATAATAAATTTTTATGGTTCAAATTTTTTCAAAACTCCATATATGACGAAAGGTTTAGTACACCAAAATACTCTTAATATTTGATTTACAATAAACATCGAAGTGAATGATAGTGAGAGGGATCTGTTATTAAATTATTGGAAAATAGACAGCGATTGCTTAATGGCTAAACCAAATTTCTGGTTTCATCTTTAAAAAAAGATTGATATAATCTGTGGTCCTTTTTGTTCTTAAAAGTTGATTGATTTGGCCTTTGAACAAACTTTACTTCATGCTTTTATCTTTTTTTAGGCTATGTGCCAAAATATATTAATGCCTAAGAATTACTCTTAAGGGTTAAGATTAGATTACACGATTTTCAATCGTACGCCATGTAAAACTAAGAACGAAAGATCAACTAATAATAATTAATGTGTTTTATTTTATTTGAATCATGTTGATTTGACATCTCCTTAAGAAAATATTTAGGAAAAAAGACACAAATGTCAGTTCGCCCAAAATATTTTCACTGATATAGCCATTGATTTGGCAATTCCAATAGATAGCTATTTAGGTTTTTTTGTTGCTACTGCCCCTTTTTTTTTGTCTTTTCTTTTTTTATTGTTTAATTTTTAATGTCAATTATTTTACATGTTACGTTCTCTTTCTTCCTATTTTTTTCGCTATTTTTTTCTTTTAATGTTGTTAATTTATTTATTTTTTTGAAAAAAGTTCACTCTGTCCATCCATTTATTTTTTCAGATGAGATCACGAAAATAAAAACATGAAATACAAGTCCACCCATAATTATTCTATCTCTTTTCATATGAGTTAACACTATAGTGACACTTTGACTTATTTTTTTTCTGCTATCTCTCGTTTTTTAATCAAAAAAATTAAGGAATGTTTGGACAGTAAAGGTCCAGGGATTAATAAATTTTGTATATGCTTGCACAAATTTTCACAAAAATTTAGGTGAAGTTAACAAATTCACGAAAAGCAAATTACTATATATGCTTGCACAGATTTTCTCTGTAAAAGGTGTATTTATATGGTATATATACTATATCAACGTGATATAAAGGTGTATCAATCTAGTATAAAAATGTATCAATGAGGTATCAAAGTATATTAATGCAGTGTAAAAGTGTATCCATGTACTATTAATGTGATATAAAAGAGTACTAATTGGGTATAAGGACTACATGTACTTGCATAGAATTTCCTTTATCTTTTTTAAAACGCATATCAATATAATATAAATGTTTATAAATTTGGTATAAAAGTGTAACAATTGAGTATAGAGATTGCATGTGCCCAATTGGGCCAAATGACTAAAAAAGGGAATTAAACTTAGCCGACAGGTTACATTTGTCCACCTTTTCAAATTGTGTCCAGTTTTTGTAAAAATGGACACCCCATATCCTTTTTCTGTAAAAATGGACACCCCATGTCCTTTTCCCAAATATTTATAGGTTATTTTACTAACTTAGAGCCGGTTTGAAATTGCTGTTAGAAAACTGTTTATTTAAAAAACACTTTTATAAAATAGATTTTCAAAAAAATGCTTTTGAAAAAAAAATTATGTTTGATAAATTCATTTGAAAAATGATTTCGATAAATAGATTATACTTGGATAGTTTTTTTCAAGAGATGTTTTTGATAGACAAATGACCAAAAAGACATATATCGATAGAGTTTTACTGCTAAAATTATTTTATAAAGAAAATTTATTTTAAATATCCGTTATAGTATTTTGAATTAAATTTTTGCTTTTATGTAATTAAAAAGTACGTACTGTAAATTTTTCAATTGATATTCATATAAATCCATACATTAAAAAATACAAATAATAACATATTACGTAAATAATAATTATTACTTAAAAACATCAAACAAAAATAAATTTAAAAATTATTCCATAAATTAATTCACTACATATGAAAAATTTTACCACAAAAATAAGTAGTCCTTCATACATCACAAAAATTCTCAATGATTTCATTCCTAATTTTATCACGCAAGGTCGACGTTCTTATAGAAGATCTGTCTTATATTTCTGAAGGTATATCAGAAGGCCCATCTCCTACTGCGATCTTTGCGATGATGTCTTTGTTAGCATAAGAGTTAAAGTTTTTATTAGTGGTAGAGTGTTATCGTGTGAAATTATATATAGCCTAAGTAGTTGTAACAAGATGAACTTGAGTGTTGAGTTCAAAAGATGGTATCAAGAATAGGAGAGCAAATCTATTTTTTGAAACTCCAAATGTTCTTTCAATTATACATGTCAAATTGGAGTGAAAGAAATTGAAAGACTCATTTGAATTCTAAAGTTAGAATTACGTCTAAAATCAGAGTGATAATAAAGCTCCTCTTTATATGATCCTAATAACCAGTCGTTGTAGGATAATTCAAGTCCACTAAATAATATTTATCTACATTAATATACAAAAATTAATTAACTAAAATAATATAATTCATAGAATAAAACATAATCAAAATTATATATATTTGTGTGTAAGTGATAGGAATATTTTTGGAGTGAAAATTATTTTCATCCCCAACTTTGCTTTAAAAATCAAACTCTCCCCCCTGTTGAGTTTAAAAGATGGTATCAAGCGTAGGAGAGCAAATCTATTTTTTGAAACTCCAAATGTTCTTTCAATTATACATGTCAAACTGGAGTGAAAGAAATTGAAAGACTCATTTGAATTCTGAAGTTAGAATTACGTCTAAAATCAGAGAGATAACAACGCTCCTCTTTGTATGATCCTAATAACCAACCGTTGTAGGATAATTCGAGTCCACTAAATAATATTTATCTACATTAATATACAAAAATTAATTAACTAAAATAATATAGTTCATAGAATAAAACATAATCAAACTTATATATATGTGTGTGTAAGTGATAAGGATATTTTTGGAGTGAAAATTTCCATCTTCAACTTTGCTTTAAAAATTAAAATCTCCCCCCTCTCCCCTCCTCCCTCGCTCCCCCCTACCCCTCCCTCAACATTGAATAATAATCATACTCCCTCTTTATCCCATGCAATACTCACGTAGCTCTTACAATTTGAATCCTATATTTATGTAATACCTCTTGATATTTATATAGTAATATATATTTCTTAACCTAGATATTTATAGTATTTTATTTAAGTTTATTAACATTAAATTAAAATAATATTTTTTATAAATTTGTCACAAAATTTAATTTATTTTTTAAGTTTGTTATTTCATTATTATATGTATTAGAGAGTTATTTGGTGTGAGGTGTAATGATAATAATTTGAGGATAAAATTCATGATTATTTTATCCTACGTTTGGTTAGAGGTATTAGTTAGTCTCAAGAATATTTATTCCACCATTTATATCACAATGGTAAAAAAAATTATTAAATATATATATTGATACAACTTATCTCGGGATAAGTAATCCCAGAATAACTTGTTTCCAATCAAGTCACCCTTAAGTTGTATATATATGTATGAACATGCTTGCGTGTATATATTTTTGCATTTCATCGTTTTCTTACTACATTCGTTTCATGTTACTTGACTTTTATTGACTTGACACAACCTTTAAGAAAATTTTATACAGAGGTGCATTTTACTTAATTAACCTTATTACTGATACTTTGAAATTTTAAATTTGTCTATACTACTACTTTATGTAATTACTTAATACTAAGGGTGAAAAACATAATACAATTCTTTGATTTCATAAATTGGACAAGTAAATTAAAATAATTATTTTTAATACGAGAGTCAAGTGATAAGAAATGATATTATAAGTAAATAAATAAATAAATAAATAAGATGTGATTGTCATCAATAGAGTATTACATAAATTATAATTTATTGAAATAAATATAATCTTTAAATATTCGACCTTATTTTTATTCTTTATTTTATATTTTCTGTATTGAAATATGTTTATAAAGTTAAGATTACTTATTATTTTCACTTGTAAAATAAATATTAGACTTTTAATTATTATTAATAAAATTAAATTTCTTATTATGTTAATTTACTTCATTATAGATCATCATTAATTTATGTACTTAATTTAGTATTTCTCACTTTTCTCGTCCAGAAGATAATGTTCATGCTTTAAATAATTGTTACATGAATTTAAAAAAAAAAAAAATATGATGATTTTAAAGAAGTACAAAAAAAGTTGATGATGAGAGAGTATAATAGGCATTTTGAAATTTTAATTAGGATAATGGGGAAATATGACTATTGTTCAAAGTTGAGTATGGAGTTTAATTTTTAAGGCAAAGTTGGATAGCGAAAATGATTTTCACTCGATATTTTTTCTATGAAAAAAATAATTTTCTACTTCTTTTTAGAAATAAAAAAATTACTTCTGTTTCTTTTTAAAAAACAAGTTTATTAAACACTCTTTTTTTTGAAAAAAAAATCCCAAACAGACACTTAATCAATATAAATTATGCTTTTTATATCTAAATTTGAATATATTCTATGTAGTTATTGATGGAAGTAATATCAGAAGAATAATGATAAATTTCTCTTGAATCATAAATTAAAAAAGTAAATTGAAATAAATATTTTTATTTAAAGGCCAAATAAAATGATAAGAAGGAATATCTTTAAGATTTGAGGTTACACTCAGAATTAGTAGATATTTAAATAATTGACCTACCACTCTCTCTTATTATTGTTATAATTAAAATAATCAAAAATCATATAATACTATTTTCAAATAAAAGTCCAAATCTAGTACTACTATTAGTAATATAGATGGGATGATTGCAGTTCATGGGATCTACAGTATCTGAACCAATTAAAGAAACAAATTTTTTGAAATTTGAAAAGATAAGCTCTTATCTTTTAATTCTGAGAAATCAATAGTTCTGTCATAACCAACTTACCATTTTTACCACCTTAATTAGAGCCTAAGCCATTAATATTTATGAGTTCTGAATTCTGACCTCTTTTTGAATTATTAGCTTTTAAATTAATAATTTAGATATAGTATTAAGTAAATTTCTAGACAAATATAAGACTTGGATCAAGGTAATAACTTTGATCCCTATCTTCCACCCAGACTCTAATGAATCATTTGATAGCTGATTAATTAAATTACGAAGTATGCAGTGATTAGTTGTTAGAAAATCTATATATTAGTTTGTGTAAATTTTAGTTATTCATATACTTATTATTTATTTCATCTTGCGTAAAGGGTGTGCATCGGTCGATTCGCTTCAATTTTATATATTATCAGTTTGATTTGTCGGTTTTCGATTTTTAAATATTCTAAACCAACAATCAAATCAATAAGATATTTTTTATTGATTTTTAGCTCTTAACAGCCTAATTTTTTATTTAACCGATAAGAAAAGACTCATAAAATAGAATTAGTAACAATAACATGAAAAAAAATTGAATCTTAGTTGCACCCAAAATCATACATGATATGTTTTAATTTACAAGAATCATCAAATTTGAATTAAATGTTAGTTCAAGAAATTGAATAGATTATTAGTTTGTAGAAATTAAAGAACAATATATAATAAGTAGGGGTAAAATAATAATTTTAATATATTCTTATTGGGTTATCTGTTTACCCAATAATCTTATAAGAAAAGATTGAAATCGAACCAACAATCTAATAAAAAAATTTATAAAATCATTACAAAATCATTAACCCAATAATTCAATAACATCTTTATCGATTCGATTTATAGATCGATTTGATTTTTGACGCTTTTTATTTATTTATTCATAATTTATACATTCTCTCTGTCTCGATTTTTGTCACATGGTTGAAATCTTGACAAATGAACTATATTTTTCTTTAAATGGATGTTTTACATGTCTTTTAAATATTTCTAGTTATTAATTATTGTATTTTATAGTATTGTAATTTTTAAATATATAAATTTTATTTTAAAAACCTTAAAACTTCCAATATTTAAATTCACGATCAAAAAAATTTGATTGTATCATATAAATTAGACAAAAAAAAAATTAATTGTGTCATGAATTTTTTTTTCAGAAATTTTTTACTTTATTCTAAATACAACTCACTAAATAGGCTGCTGCTGCTTAATTAATTTTACTCTAATCCCATAGACTGCTGCATAATTCAAAATCCCCGGATATATGGGAAATTTAAAAAATAAAAGCAAAACTCCCTATATTCTAGTAATTCAAAACAATTAACCAATTAATTACCTTTTGTTTGTTTCTTGGATTCACACTTGGTCAAATAAAGTTGCTACCAAGCATTTGTAAGATCATTTGTTGGTTTTGTCAAATTTGATTGGTTAGTCCAACATTGCATGCAATTTGTTTCTTGTCAAATTTGATTGGCTAATCCAACATTGTATGCAAGTTGTTTTCTTGTCAAATTTGATTGGCAAAGTAGTGTGTGACATTAACGTAGATTTGTTTTGTGCCTATAAATAGAGACATTTCCACCCTTTTTGAAATATACCATTTAGAGAACAACACCAACACTTGAAAAAGATTTAGTTGTGTTTGTTTTGTTCTTTGTAGAGAGTATTTGTGTTTGTGTTGTTCTTTGTAGAGAGTATTTGCAAGAGAGTGATCTTTGTGAGGTTATTCTTTTGGATATTTGGAATATTATATTAAAGTATTTGATTACTCTAATTTTGTACTCTCTTTTGTATCTTTATACTTTTTTTTGTTCCGTTGGTGTTTAGTGAAGTTGTTCACTTTTGATTGTGGACGTAGGTAAGTTGATCGAACCACGTTAAATTTGTGTCTCATTTATTTTCTCAACTTATCGTTATTATCATTTTATTATCTATTTTATTTAATTCCGCACTATCCGGGATTCTCGATCCTAACACATTTCAATCTCCAATTATTTTGAGTGATTATGTAAACCATTTCACACTTATCACTCATTTTCACTCCTATTCCTCCTCCCAAAAATACCAAAAAAAACATAGAGATCTACTTCCCCCCACCCATTTCAAGATTCATTGGAAGATATTCAATGGCAGTATTTTCTGAACAAATCGTTTAAAGTCAATGAAATATCAGCTGTTGATACGGGGAGCCATATTCGAAGGATCTTTTTTCTATTAACAAACATTTTTGCCTAGTACATAACACAAGTGATCAAAGTTCCAGCAAACATTTTTGGTAAGTGCTTTAATTGGTGCTAGTAAATATGAAAATAAATGCATAGTACGAAATTATTTTTGGGTCTGTTAGCAAATCATGTTTTGGATGTTTTACTTTAAAGGGTCAAGAAGAAGAAAGCATCATAATGAGTATCTGTTATATTCATAACAAATTCACGGGGGTTGTGTCAGGGGTGGGTGCAGGTGCGGAGCTAGATAGAATCGAGAGATTTTATTTGAATTATATTATTTATACATAATTAAAATTATTTATTTATGTATATATAAGAGGCATCGAACCCTCTTTATTCATTTTCTCTGTATATTTACTTTTTTTATATTTTAAATATTTTTAATATAAATATTGGCTCCGCCACCGGGCATAGATGTGAAGTGTTTTTTTTCATTTTTATGAGTATTTTTAGTTCACGTTGCTCCAGAAAGTCATTAGAGAGAGAGAGAGAGTGGTATTTAGAGTTGCTAATAGTGAGAGAAAGTAAAAGTATTTTTAAGATTATTAAGGTAGAAAAAGTGAAGAAAGTTTGTTTCTTTTTTAAAATCTTTTATTCAGTGGGCGGTTAGAGAAATTAACAAGGTTAGTTTTTGAAAAAACTACACGGGTGTTTCATGCACTTTGGTGATTATTATTACAACTTTATGATTTTGTCTGTTACATTTGAGTTTTTGACCAACAAAATGTTGTTTGTTGGGGTCGGTGGGGGTAAGGGGTAGGGAAGAACAGGAAAATGATTATGCTTTATGTAAGTTACTTGAGTTTCTTACTGGTGGAAGTTATAATTCCTCATTTGAACTGCAGGGGGAGGCAATAGTTTAAGCCAATTTTAAAATTATAGCTCAAACTTATTCAATGATTTTTTGTTTGGTGGGGGAAATTTTCAATCTTTTTGCCCCATTACAGTAGTAGTATATATTAAAATAACTTATTTCTTGCTGCCACACCTTTTTGTCTTGTTTCACAGTTCTTCACGAGGTTGTGTCAGTATGAAATTTTTTCCCCCAAAAAAATAAAAATCCAATCTTTAACCCAACTATTATTATATACTATTTTGATACCTTTTAAGTATTAAGTAACTTTTTCCTCCACACTGTTATGTTCTGTTCTCATCACTTCGTTGCTTGCAACATGTAAAGATTCTGAAAGTTTCTGTATTGGTTTGAAATCTCACTCTTTTATCACATTGGTGACATTGTGTTTGTTACTATTTCTTGTTTTAGTTTGTTGAAAATGGGTAAAGCTACGAGGTGGTTCAAGGGATTGCTTGGGATGAACAAAGACAAGGAAAATGTAGGCATGTTGGATTCCTCCGAAAAGAGAGACAAGAAAAGATGGAGCTTTGGGAAGTCTTCGAAAGAATCAACTGGTGAGAATACGGTGAACTTTTCGGGGAGTGTCATCGGGGTGGATACTAATTGGCTGAGATCTTATATGTCTGAGAATGAGAAGGAGCAGAGCAAGCATGCAATTGCTGTAGCTGCGGCCACTGCGGCCGCAGCCGATGCTGCAGTAGCCGCAGCGCAAGCTGCCGTGGCAGTGGTGAGATTGACAAGTCAAGGGAGGAGTGGTATGTTTACTACTGGGCGGGAGAAATGGGCTGCTGCTAAGATTCAAAGTGTTTTCAGAGGTTATTTGGTAAGTCATTAATTTTATTCATGAAAATTTGAATCTTTTATTTTTTCAAATTTTGATGGTTGCTTAAAATGTCAGCAAAGTACCTTCCAAACATTCTAATCGAGCTGTACTATTGTCTTTGATTTTCATGTTGGTCTATGAAATTATTGTCTTTACCTATATACTACATTTATACTTGCCTAATTAATGCTGACCAATAAATTTGAAATTTGAAATTGCAGTTGTATTTGAATTTGGTCTTTGGAGTGATGTTGAAGTTTCCTTGCACTTTTCACTTTTAAATCCAACTAGTATTAGTTTGGTCCTCACTATACTGAACTGCTGATTTACCCAAGAAAAGTACTATAGTTCTTTCTTTGCTTTTGTTTTATGTTATGTTTGTTTCATTGTCTGAAAGTTTTTTGATATTGGTTCATATGCAAGATCTGATCTAGGCTTTTATTTTTTGCAGGCGAGAAAAGCACTTAGAGCACTTAAAGGACTGGTGAAATTGCAGGCTCTGGTAAGGGGTTTCCTTGTCCGAAAAAGAGCTGCTGCAACTCTTCACAGCATGCAGGCGCTCATCAGAGCGCAGGCTGCTGTTCGATCTCAAAGAGCTCGTCGTTCGATGACTAATGATACTAGACACCACCCCGAGATGCGAGCTAGGAGGTCCATTGTAAGAAAGTAGTCCCATTGTGTTTATGTTCTAGTTTGTCACACTTTGCGAGAATTGAGGAGTACTTAATTTGTTAACTTGTTCTGTTTTTTGGTTTTGACAGGAAAGATTTGATGAGTATAGAAATGAATTCCACAGCAAGAGGCTTTCAACTTCGAATGAGACGTCATATGATGGATTTGATGAAAGCCCGAAAATTGTAGAAATTGACACATACAGGACTAAATCAAGGTCGCGTAGAATGAACAATGCTTGTATGTCTGAATCTGGAGATGAGCAGCATTATCAAGCTATGTCATCGCCACTCCCCTGTCCACATCCAGCCCATCTTTCGATCCCAGATTGCCGTCATCTTCAGGATGTTAACTGGAGCTTTCTGGCAGACGAGCAATGCAAGTTTGCCTCTGCACAAAGTACCCCTCGTTTTACAGGTTCTGGACGGTCCAATGCGCCACCTACACCAGCCAAAAGCGTTTGTGGAGATGGCCACTTCCGTTCTTATGCCAACTTTCCTAATTACATGTCTAACACACAGTCATTTCGCAATAAGCTACGATCCCATAGCGCGCCAAAGCAAAGACCAGAGCCGGCAGGGCCAAAGAAGAGGCTGTCGCTGAACGAAATAATGGCATCAAGAACAAGTTTTAGTGGTGTTAGAATGCAAAAGTCTTGTTCTCAAGTGCAAGAAGAGTACTGTTTCTGAGAAATTTTTGTTTGGCATTGGCCTACCTTAACTTTGGGTTATTGAATCACAGATATAAGATAATGGCTGTATAGAGAAGATAATCTAAAAAGTTAAACTTCTCTAGTGCTTATCCTTCACAGGAAATGGTGACAAATTAGTACTAGGATAGAGTGGTGTGCTTATGTAAATTCTTTGACAGTGTTCTATCAATGAATCTTGCTTCTTGAATTGTATCCATTGAAAGTTTTTTATCAATCTTCGACTTCCTAAGATTATTGAGTCCCAAACTTGTTTATTCCAGAGGATCTTGGACCAGAAAAAGGCCCTTTGGTTCGATCTGCTGGATCGGAATCGGATCAAACTTTTTAAAGTTCAATATTTAGTATCTATTATCGAACTTTAAAAATACCGATCAAATACCGAACGTACATCCCTATTCCTTACCTAGCTAACAAGGGCGTCTAAGTTCATCCTTTTTACTCAATTTCATTTAGTAGGCCAAGGGTAAAGTAATGGTTGACATGGCCAAGGGTATCATAACTCCATCTTGGAAGCTAGCTATACCATTAAGTTATCAAAATCCAGGGCAAATTGAATTTATGGCACATTACCAAGGTATTGAAAAAAATTAACATTTACAAATAAATAATCATCAATATTTCAGATAATTAAAGTTTAATATTCACAAAGATTACTAAATCCCTTACTATTTGTCAATATAAAATTCCGATATTTATAATTATTTATTATCAAACTTAAAAGGTGATTTCTTGCACAAAATATTCTACTTTCACAATGTATCCAAAAAAAAAGATCGCTCTTAAGAGGTGGCTTGTTTTCATGGCTAGAAATCGTGAGATATAGGTTTGGACGAAATGAGGAGTTTGTAACCCTCTGTACACAGCTTGCAAGTAACATCAGGTATTTTTAACCGTATTAGATAAGTCCGGTGTGACAGGCCCAACTCAAAGACCCTACCTGAGAATCGATCCCAAGTAATTATGGTGGGTTTTCAATCCCCGACCAGTGAGCCACACCACAAGGGTGCGAGGAGTTTGTAACTTTGTGGTAGGGTGTGATGCATGAAGACATAAAGCAATAAAATCTAGGTACGTCTTGGAAAGAAAGATGCATGTTCTAGTATGGAAATTTGTGAATACTTTTGACAAAAATGTTTTCCCAAAGATCTTCTCTCAAAATACTTTCTCTAATTCCCATAGAGTTAACCTTCTAGGTAGGTTCTTATTAGTCCTTGCTGATGAAATATAAATATATTCTCCATTTTAAATTATTTGATTTAATTTTTTATGCCTCTTGAAAAAACATTAGTTATTAGAATGGCCTTTTGTCCATTTTATTTTTATGTATATTTTAAATATAATTTTTTTTTCATATACTTCCTCTATCTCAACATAGTGACATTTCTAAATTTTGTACATCTAAAAAGAATTATTCAGAAATGTGATTTGACTAATATATCTCCTGTTAATTTTTAAATTTTCATCTATTTAATTACGTGTCTCCTAATTTTAGAATAAGGTAGAGTTGAAAAAAATAATTATTATCTCTTATTTTTTAAATATGTCAACTATATTGAGACAAATTTTATTTCAAACATGTCAACTATTTGAGACGGAGAGAGTAAATTTACAATTTTCATGTCATTTCGTCATAATTAAGATACTTGTGATTTTTAAGAACTATTGTTATTATAGGAAAAATAATTAATTTATCTTATAATTTGAATTATTTATTTTGAAATTCACAATATATAATTTGAGAAATAAGGAGTAACAAACTAACCATGGCAATTAACAAATGAAGCAGGCAGGCACTGTTCTCGATCCATTATCCATTGTTTGTTTATGCTGCCAAAAAACAATTAATAATAAATATTTATAGTGATTTATTTCTTCAAATTTCAAATTTATTCCACTGGGTTAGGACAAGAATATTCCCCTGTAACATCATCAACAGTACTTTGAAATATTAAATACTGTTTTCCATCCTTACAATTTTAAGTTTTTAGTAGAATAAATATAATATTTTGGCCCTACCCTTCTCCCTAATTTCTGCTAGATTTGCAGAGATATACCATAGACATCTGTAATATATATACTGACTCCTAAAACAAATTATTAAAATGGCCCCTCTAACGTATTTATTCTCTGCTGATCTTGTTCTAGTATTGTTTTTTTCTAATGGGATTCGTATTTGAAATTCATTTTTACTATATTGATTCACATAGCAATGTAAAATTTCATAACTGTAATCTATATACCTGGAGTAAAAGTACATTTTTTGTTATTCTTCAGATCACTTTTTTCATTTGCTAAAAAGGTTATATGTAAGGTGGCCCCATGTTTTTCATTTTGTTCTAAATATATTTAAATTTTGATAAAAATTATTGCAACACACTTGCAATTTGTGGAGACTTTATAACCTCTTGGACTATTTATTAGAGTAGTATATTAAGTGAAATTTATTTATTTAGCTGGACTATTAATTCAATCAATACAAAGAAAGTGTTTCACATGGGTCATTTAAATAAATACTTTTACACATTTTGTAAATTAAAAAGAATTTTTTTTTTGAGATGAATGAACACAGTGATCAATTTTCTTCGAATATTGCCGGAGGTAGGTTAAAATGGAACGCATCACGACATCAGTGGCAATTTGCCGAAGATTTTCTGAGAAATTGTGATCTCAAATCTTTAATTGGTAAGATAGAATTGTTTGATTTTTCAATTGTGGGTAGCTTAGATGATTGAGAATCATTTTTTCTAACTGCATCAACTCGAATTAAATCAGCCTTTGTAACAGAAATTATTTTGTGTGCCTATTTCAATCTACTTTAGAAATAATCGTAGTTATCGCAAGATTATTTTTGCGATTTTGTTGAGTTGTGAGATGAATTAGAAGATGATTCTTCGTGGATTTTGTGAGCATCAGTAGTGCGCATCTGATGAGAGTATTATGGTAGCCGGATAACCTCGTTCGACGATGTTGTGGTTATTTTGACAAGGAGTACTTAGCTGAGAACAATTTTAGAGAGAGAAATTTAATATATTTAGTCTATTTAATAAAAAATACAAAATAAAGGATAAGTGCACTGTTACGTGGTAAATAAAGATAGGTTTATAGAGATTTATTTGACACTTACGCGCTCAGTGCTCACGTTTAGGTTCAACTGTGCAAATAAATATCATTAAAATACACTAATAAATAGTGAGGGGGTCATAGAACCCCCGCAAAGTTCAAACGAGTTACTATAATTTTCGCCAAAGTTTGAATATATTTTGGATCTTTTCCCCTTTTTCTTTCTATTACCGTCTATTATTAACAATATTAGTTAAACCGATTCATTATTTATTGTAGGCTTAATATATAATCAGCTTCTTCAAGTTATCAGTTTAAATATTTAAATTAAGTTGTGTTTCAATTAAACACCTCAATTCTTAATGAAGTGTTTCAATTAAGATACTTTCAATTTCAATTTCATTTTTTTTCTTTTTTTGCATATTCTTATTCGTGTATTAAGTAATTAAGTTGATCAAATAAAATATATCATTTTCTTTTTGTATACAATTACTTCAATAAGCTATAAAACTCTAGACTTTTTCTATTATGTACATATAATGAGATGATTTATGTAATTAACTTAATTATCTAAAATATAAATAAAAATATACATAATTGTTTTCAAATATTGTATTAAAAATGTCTAACTAAAATATAAATTATACTCTACTTAAAATATTTATATATGAATTACCAAGGCAAATGCCAGATTTAAAGCATGGAAACCCACTTTAAAAAATATATTTATACACTAAGAACTACTCAAGGCAAATGCTAAATTAAAGCATGGAAACTACTAAGGGAATCAAATCCAGAATTTCTAATCAGCAATGATTAATTGTTGATTTGATGGATAGTTTTGGCTTTTTGGTGCAAAAGGTTACACTGTTTACTCTTGAAAATTGTACCCCATTGCATCATCACACCCCCTTCACCCCATCCTCTTAATTCTTTCCTAAAGTAAAGACCAAATACATATAGACCATGAGCTATTTTTTTTTTTTTTTGTATAGATACCTCAATTAAGCTAGATATTTATTGAATTCTTTATTCTTTCATAAATGATTTCAACTGAGTTTAGTTTGTTAATATGACAAAAAATATAAGATGCATGTAATATATACGCTGATGATATGACAAAGTGACAAATTAAATAACGACACGTGGCATTTTAACTTTAAAAATTTTAAAAATAATTTTCTAATATAACTAAATCTAATTTTTTTAAAAAAAAATTATTAATACTCCCCCCCCCCCCCCAACTGCACCTACTCAATCCTCCCTCTCCCATCCCCCCTTCCTCTTCTTCCCTTCCAAACATTATTTTTTCTATTTTTGAGTACACAAGTAAAAAAAAAACTAGTATCTTCTTCTTCCCTTTCAAACACTTCTTTCTCCGTAAAAAAAATTAATTTTATTTCTTTACCTCCTTCTTCTTCCTCCTGCTCTTCCACCATTAAACCACACTTTCAATTCTTCATTTTTCCACCAAAACAACACTCAACAACAAGAAAAAGAGTACCAATTCAACACACACTCATATACAACAAGCAACAATAAGAGAACAGTTAAAGGGCCTATAATATATTATGTATTTAGCCTAAATTAAAAGACATCATCATTTAAGAATATGTGACCAACGGTTTTTCTGTAATTATGAAGTCTTTGACCGGATCTACCTTTGTGCATAAGAGAACAGTTAATTATGTCCATCAATAGCTAATTTTTCCCTCCAACTAGCTAAAGAAAAAATAAATTTGAAATGAAGATCTGTGTCTAAATTTTACTCACTCGTTTGAAGCCTGCATGGGGCTTTAAAATTTGTGAAAGAAATGTAAAATCTGCTTATTTATAAATTTAATACTTTTATTGTGTTGTTATTATCATAAGGAAGGAATGAATGTCACGGATATCTTCTTTTATGGACTTAACGTCCTTGTTGAGATTTAACTCACTACGTGAAATTCGCCTAGACTCAACATTGAGGCTTGTCATGCTCATGCTTCAGTAGTGATTCTAATGACATGCATTTATAATTGTCGAGAAGGCCAGTGATATTATCTGTTCTAAACCTAGACCCCATGCTTTAAAACGCATCAGGGTGCAACTAAGGACTTCTTACTTGTAGCCCAACATTTTTCCTGTACTTTTTTGTCCACGTGAAACTTTTATCATCGGTTAGGATGTCACAAATAAAGTTAATTTGATAGTAATATATTGACACAAGATAACAAGTAGTCAATGAAATTAGTCGATTTGTACGCAACTTGACATGAACACCAGTAATAATAATAAAAAATTTATGAATCAATAACCCTAATTAAGTAGCATGTCCGTTAAGAAGTGGTAGAATACATGTTATGGACAAGGAGAAAGACAAGGGACATGTGGATTAGTTGCCGGGAAACGCATTGCTTTCGTCACTTAACGTGGTCCTCTTCCTATACTATATATATATACTACCAATTAATTAAATACCTTATCTTAGGATCTATGGTAGCTTTGTTTACTCATAAACTTACACGAAATGCTATGTTTACTTGAAATAGGAGTATTATTTTATAGTCCTCCTCGTAATGACATTTCAAACTTTGAATTTTGAAAAAGTATGTGTGAAAGAGAGTGTGTTAATGTGGGATCTAATTAGAACAGAATTTGAAACAAACGGCTTATTTGTTGTTTAGTCAAATGATATTGATATTCCCTCCTTTTAATTTTACTTATCCTCTCTATTAATCGATAATGTTGCTGACATGTGAGTGATGCGATTAGATTCTAGAAGGTTACGATTCAAGCTGTGGAAACAATCTTTTACAAAAATACAGGATAAAATTGTGTACAATAGGTCCTTGTGATCCGATCCTCTCTCGAATCGAACGCATAGCAAAAATTTTAGTGCACTGAACTATTCCTTTTTTCAAATTTAACAAGTTGAGAGAGTTCTATTTCATTTTATAATACCCTTAGTACTTAAAGTAGAACTAATTAAATTTAGAATTTCAAAACATTATTGAATAAAATTTATTCGTGAATTACGCCTCTAATACAAACTAGTCAACGTGCCAAGCAATGTAAAACGGACTTCATAAATTACAATCCGTTTTTCCATTTATTATTATTAATTAACTTCCTGAGAGACAGTTTCGATAAAATGCTTATGAAGTTCAAAGAGAAGCTAATAAGCACAAAAATCTCACTTTGACCTTCTTGGAACATGGCATTTTCCCTCCTAGATAGATGTTCAAGAGAATGGATGGATTCAATCAAAACCAAGAAAAGAAACAGAAAATTAGGAGAAAATGAGGTCCCCAAAAGATACTAGTGAAAGATCTGTGGGCACAAAATTGATTTTCTTTTTAAACAAAAGAGTAAATCAAGAATATCTTTTTACATTAACTAAAAATAGAGGAATCAATTTATCAAGATGAGTGGTGGCCTACAAGTGTACCATACCTTACTCTTTTTGTTGTTTTCTAAGAGGAAATTATTTTGCTCTATCGGTTTGTATTTGACTAATTAGTTTTAAAATAATTATTTTTAAAAATTGAAATTTATAATTTTGTTACTACTAAAAAATATTTGATTTGCCTCAAACTTAGTCAAACATATTAATTTTCTGAAATAAACATCTTTTAAGGAAGTAGACACACTTTTGTTCCAAGAAGCTTAGCATATTTTAAATAGCCGCATTTGATCATAGAAGCTTGGTCAAATAGGTTGCTACTTGCATTTGGTGTTACACCTTATACCAATACATATATAATATGTATTTGATGTTAAACTAATTTCGCCATTTGATTATACATACTTTCATTCAATTAATTAAGTTATTTGACCATCGTAAATTTATATATAAAATCATACGTGTAGGATTAAATACTTATCTATACTCGGTAACCTAACAAATATAACACATATCTAGAGATGTAATAAAATTACTAATATAAATCATAACATAATCAATTAATTCACATAAAATTCATTTGATGTAATAATGGAATATGAAATGAAATATGGATAAGTCTGTCCACTACAAGCCCGAAATGATGTATTGGACCTCACCTCATCTAGTTAAAGCTGAAAGATTCATTGAGTTGTCCAACTCAACCTGTGTCATTGGGGCTCCATCACACAATGAGACAGTCCAAACTCAATGAGTCAAAGGCAGCCCAAAATGATAAGGAGTTGGGTCATTTACACTTTTGCCTATATTTTGTGCATTTTTTTAAGCGCGTCATATTATTTTCATGTCATAATATCTCACTATGCGCCCTTAAAATTGTTAAATATTGCTAGATATAAGTTTAATTTTCAAGAGCAAAAGTCGAGGATCAATCCAGATAAAAATTAAAGATCAGCTCATTTGAAAGGTCATTTGAAAGGTATACAACTAAATGTAAAGAGCGTGCTTTAGGATCTTATTTATATGTTTTAAACTCACTTTTAACACATTAAACAATTGAATCACGAAATTGTAAAACATAATTATGAATTGAATAAGTACCTCACGAAAAAGAGGGGTGGCAGCCACAATGGCCCTACCAATTCAAAATTAGTAATCATGATACCATGTCTCCAAAAATCGTAAATTCTCGATCATATCCATTTATTCCTCCCCATTTCTTAGTTAATTAAAAGGAATAATTAACGTTAACATGCTGATTAAGGTGCTCATATATCTAAGTAAGTAGCACAACTAGGTTCTTTGTACAGGAATTATAGGTGGTCTGGTCCTGCTGATGGTAGAGTTTGACTTTCTAGTAGTATAACAAGATGATAAAAATGAGCTCCTTGAAGCTTTCTTGAATATGTCTGGCTTAGGAAGAGTGTATGACTTGTAAGTGGACTTCTTCATTTTCCTACTTTGATGACTTTCTTTTTTCTTTGGAAGATCTTCTACACTTGTCACTCTTGCCAAACATGTAAATGACTCTGATTTCCCCACATAATACTCTGAAAGCCCTCTCCTGCATTCATACAAACATCCAAACTATAAACATTTAGCCTCAAATATTAACTATAAAACTAAAATAAAATATTATAACAAATATTTTGATTTTCAAGTTCAAATTCTTTCGAATAAAAGAGGTACAACCTCATGATATCCAGGTTGAAAGAGAGAGATAAATGAACAAGTATTATCCACTAAAAATTACGATAGAATTGTTTATGAATGTTTTCGCCTGGATTTGACGTTAAACAAGATCGATAATCGTATAATTCATAACATTTATACGCTGATAATAATAACATAGGCCACCTAAAAAGATACAATATTCTGGAGGTGATTGTCTATGAAGAGTGGACTAGTAACTAATTGACTTATACCATTAATGTATGTAAGTTAAATTCTTTCGATATAGGTGACTTACTTGATGGGTAATTGCGCCATAAGGCTTGATAAATCGGACAAAGCCCCATCTGAAGATGAAGTACATGAAGTGGGGGATGCGGAGGATGCATCATCCATTATTTCTAATGAAGAAGAACAGCTCGAATTCGAGATTGTTGATTCTCCAATGGATGAAGATGATGAGCTATTATTTCCTTCATTGATCATCCATGGAGAATGATCTGTAATATCCTCCATCTTTCTACCACATTGAAACCATTGATCTTGACACATTCGAATGTTGCCATCACCCATTTTAGGGCTACAAAGAAATTTGAAGAACAAAATATACAAGACAAAAGGGATAAAAGAAACAACACCTTTTGAGTCAGCAAAAACTTTTGGTCGATTAGTTGCATTTAGCATGCAAAAGAACATGGGATTTTTCTGAATGTGGAGGAAACATTTATATAGGTGTGGTATGGAAAACAAGATAATGTGTGAATTTAGTTAACTTTCACTTTTGGGACATACGTGACAGGAGGAGTACACAGATATTGGTGATACCATAACAAGATTAGCATTTTAAAAAAAATAAAATAAAAAAGTTGCATACGTGTCAAAAGTTGAATAGATAGGATAGTAACGGCAGTCGAAATAGTGGGACTTGATGATAAATGAAAAATAATAATTCTGAATTGAATATGTCCTGCCTGCCTGCTTGCCTTATCCTCATATTCGATATTATCTTCTTGTATGGATGGCTTTAAATGAATTCCTAAAATATAGTGGTACTTACTTGAAATAAGGATAAACACTACGACTTTATTTACCTTGTATAATTTTTGTTGACTTTATCAAGTAATTTTATTTAGTAGGATAGGTAATCAAAATTTTTCCCAATTTAACTATTATTATTTTGTTATAAATTACTATGTCTGTGTCATCGTTTGGATAATTTAATACAAGTATAAAATTTCATTTATATTTGAATTTCGGCTCCAAAAAAAATAAAATAAAATTAAACTTGATCAATCATTTATATATATGGCAAGACAAATCCATCATTTATACGTGTTTGGAACAGAGAAAGGGAAATCATCCATATCCACGTCACCGTCTGTCTTGCTCTGTTAGGCCCTCAATTAAGCTGACGCATATTTGAAAAATATAAATATATATATATATATTTCTACTTGATTTCATTTTTTTCTTCCCATTTGCTAATTTGACACTCTTTGTGAAAAAGAGAAATTATAGTATTAGATTTTGTTTCACTAAATTATTCCTTAAAATCTAAACTTGAATATTATTAAAAGAAAATAGTTAAGTATTGTTATTAATCTGTGGAAATCAATGAATAAACAAGAAATAAATTACTCCATTTTTGAATATAAAAGCAAAATAAAGTATAACGGATGGAGTATATGTTCCAAGAAGATAGAAGATAGAGAAATACCTCAAAATTCTTATCAGAAACAATGTTATGCGTTACCAGCACTGACTTGGGAGACACGAGAGGTATGCTCCTATCCCCCTTTTCCTGCCCCATTCTTCATAAAAAAACACTTAAAATATGATAAAATATACCATTTCAATTTATTTATATTTTTTCTTTTTAATTTATTTTATTTTTTTGGTTGCAACAACTCTTTATCTTATCATATATCTGGGATCATATGATTAAATAATATTTTAATATATTTAATATATTTTTAATTTATAATTATAAATTTATAAGTTTCATGCAAATTAAAATCAGATAAATAATTTAAAATATCCCCTCCCCTCCCAAATCTCCATAAAGAAATGATTTTCATATCTTTTAGTTAGTTGTTACTTTCGAAATTGAAATCGCAGTATGTATGAGTAAATTGTAATGTAACACACTTTCCTCCTATACTATTGAAGTGCAGAGTTATTTAGGTAGGGGGAAAGTACAGAACATTGAGACGGATCACCGACGTTAGCATGAACTTTTATTGGATAAGGATGGACCAAAACTTATCATCCTCTGGTCGACGCAGCCACTTAAAAAGAAAAAAAGTAGTTCGATGATTTCAAGTTTTTATTATGTACACAATTTAAGGAAGTGCCTGATAAAAAAAAAATATTCATTATTATGATTTTATTTTAAATTTTTGTCAGAGATTATTATTCACAATCTTATTTTATATTCTTATCAGAAGTTATTTTTAATGTTTGAATTCATGATTTTCTAATCATATGACGATAATTTTATGCTTAAATTTGTGATCTTTTGATCACATGATTATAACTTTATAAGTTATTTTAACATTGCAAGTCTTACCTCGACGCAGCCATTAGTTTTGCATATATATATATATATATATATATATATATATTGAGAGATAGAAGAGCGAGTAGCAGCTGTTGGAAGCAAGCAGCTAATGGTCGACATGGGTGCTTTTAGATGTCTGCTTGCTTTGTGATTTTACTATATCGTCCCTAATTAATTATTATATAAATTTACTTATTAGAAAATTAATAAAATTTAATTTTAAAAAATAAAATAAATATTTATGACATGTCCGTTTCAACTGCTTTAACCGTAATTTTACTATATCACCCCTAAATAATTATTATAAATCACTTAAGTATTAAAAAATTAATAATATTTAATAAAAAAAGGTAAAATACACATAAAATGATAAATTAACTTTTGATATTTTAAATTAGGCCAAACCTATCGACGACCACCTAAACTTGACACGATCTTTCACTTTGGCACCTCAAGTGGACATTGTTCACTTTTGACACCTCAAATAGCTATAAAGTGTGTCATTTTGACACCTTTTGCTGAATCAGCAAAGAGAGTGCATTACACTCGCTTTTAAGCATGTTTGGGGGTATTTTCATAATTTTTTAGGGATATTTTCGTAATTTTTATCTTTAAATTTTTTTAAAATTATTAAAAATCTCTATTGTCTTCTTCCTTACATTGTCTCTCCACACAACCTTAACCTCTATTAATGGAGGTTACATTTTTCAAGAATCTAACGAATACACTAACACACTAACAACAATTAACAAATATTCCTTCTCCAAGTTTAGGGGCCTCTTTTTTAAAAAAGTCATCAATGTAATTAAGCTCAGAAAACGATCGAAAACAAATTAATGTCATACAAGTAACCAAAAAGAACTAACCAATGTAAAAAAATATATAAAACAGTACTAGATTATTGTAAATTGATGAACCAAAAAGACAAAAAAATCAGAAATCTTTGTTATTTATAGATGAACCAAAAAGACAAGGAAATCAGAAATCTGCAA
This sequence comes from Capsicum baccatum var. pendulum, assembly GCA_030864225.1. Taxonomy (NCBI): domain Eukaryota; kingdom Viridiplantae; phylum Streptophyta; class Magnoliopsida; order Solanales; family Solanaceae; genus Capsicum; species Capsicum baccatum. The sequence goes on from CM061555.1 coordinate 43,070,399, forward strand.
CCAAAGAGTAGTTGTATGTGGCCATAATATAATCAGACTAAAGTAACACTAGAAATCGTAAAAGCTGTAAAGATAAGCAGACAAAAATCACAAGAATTAGCTCAATTTTTGCCTCGATTTTACTCAATTTAAATTCCTTCGATGGTGAAAATTTTTGAGATAGATTTTAGAATTAACATAAGAAAAATAAATAATGTCAAATGCAATTTCATTGTGAAAATTTCCTCCAATTATGAAATCTCAATAAATCTTTAATAAATTTTATTTGGAATGAATTCTTAACATTTAAAAAAAAAAAAGATGACTGTGAATTAAGAGGTAATTGTAGAGAAGATTTTGGTTGTGGAGGGTTGGGATGGGTGGGCAGAGGAGGTTAAACGGATAGAAATTGGAGAAGATGACTGAATAGTGGAGAAGTAGGCAGAGGCGAATCCAGAATTTGAAGAGTGCGGGTGCACCTTTATCATAACTTAAGCGTTCGAGACAGTAGTGGGTTGTAGCTAAAGCCTAATAGCTTATGGGCTTATATATTATAAATATTAAATAATAAATATATAGTATATATATATTATATATATATATATATATACATATATTTTAATTAAAAAAATATATTAAAAAGTTTGGTTTATTTCGGTTTAAACCGAAAATCGAATGACGTCAATATAAAAGTCGAAAACCAAATTGAAATACCGAATTTATAAAAAAAAAATTAAAATCGAATCGAAAAATTAAAAAATCGAAATCAAAAAAATCAAAACAATTCAGTTTGGTTTCGTTTTTTGATTTTTCGGTATTTATGCCCACCCCTACTTCTAAATTCTAGTTTTCACTTTTCAGGGAGGAGAGGCGAAGCCAGAATTTAAGGTTTGGGATTTCTAAATATTTATACAGGACAACGACTTCAAACAAATATTATAATTGGTAAATTACCAAATGAGTAACAATACTCAATATGTACTTAAAAAGGAAACGAAACAATATATATATATATATATATATATATATATATATATATATATATATATATATATATATATATATATATATATATATATATATATATATATATATATATATTGCTTTTTCTGGTAAATTTTATGTTTTTATTTTTAAAAAATAATTCTTCTTTTTGATAATCTACATGTAGCAGGGAGAGAAAAATATATATTGCAAATAATTTTTTTTTACTTTTTAAATTGTTAAACTTCTGTTTTCTCCTATAGGATAAAATTCACTTTTAGAAAAAAGATATAAGAAAGAGGGATTTTCCTGATGTAGAATTAAAATTTTTATACCCAAAAAATGTTTACATGCATCTAGGTTCGAACCCACGAACAAGAGGATAGTTAGACTTTCCGCTCTCTGTTTTGCCACTGCGCCACAAGATCTCATTTGGCATGGGAGTAGTATTGTATTTTTCAAATACAAATACATGTCTGCCTGGCTGGTGGCAATTAAATGTAAATGAAAAAAAATGACATCCATCAGGAATCAAACCCACGACATTGAGAGCCAAAGGATGCTAGCATTCAAATTTCGAACCAGTGCACTCAGACATGTTTGATTATTAAGGGTGCACAATTAAGTATATTCCGAACCACGTGGGTCCGCCTCTGGAAGCAGGTGAGGGTAAGGACCGGTGGATGGTTAGAGAAGATAGATATAGGGGGTGGGGGTGGGGGTGGGGGTGGGGGTGGGGGGAGGGAATAATTATAGTTCACTTTTTGCATAATTATTTGGATTAAAAATGCCAAGTATCAACATTTAATTGGTAATTTTTTTACTTTAATTAAAATTAATTATTTTAAAATTAATTTTAAGAGAAATGACAAATGTCTGCGTTTTATTCATCAATTTTTATGTTATTAGAGCGTGTAGCGTACACATGTAGTATTTGTTTGCTGCTAATGAAAAAAGTGCTAAAATGACACATTTGAAGACTGCTTTAGATGCTAAAAATGAACACCACCCACTTGAGGTGTCAAAGTGAAAGATCGTGTCAAATTTAGGAGGCTGCCGATGGGTTTGACCTTTAAATTAATTTGACATCTTATATGAGATCCACTTAAAATTTTTACACAAGTATTTTTTATAGTAATTTTGCTATATCACTTCTAATTAGTTATTATGTGTCATTCAAGACGTGTTAATTTCGCTAATTCAATCAAGATATTTGGTTGATTCTGGACTTCAAGGCTTCTATAGCCAACAATTCCACCATAACTATGATTATAAAAAAAATTGCTACCACAAAAAGAAGAAGAAGAACGACTAAAGAATTGAAAAAAAAGGTGTATTTATCTTTTATGGAGCAGCAAATCGAGATTACGAGCTAAAATCTTTTCTGATAGCTAAAATCTCTTACAAATACGGAATCTCTATGATCCAACCTCTTTCTTTTTTTCAATAGATTGGGTATTTATAGAAAATATTATAGATTACAATAGCTAACAGCTTAAAAAATCTAAAAACATATTAAAAATGTAATTATCTAATTTTATTTATGTCAGACAAAAAATAACATATATTGGGCCCGTGCTGACACGGGCGTTCGATATCTAGTATTACTACTATATATAAGCGCGAGTGGGGTGGCTGGAAGCAGGCAACTGGCGGTCGATATGCCTGCTTCTAGCTACTTGCTTGCTCCGTAATTTTACTATATCACCCATAATTAATTATTATATTTCATTTAAGTATTAAAAAATTAATAATATTTAATAAAAATAAAATAGACATTTATTAAGTAAAATAGACATTTATAACATGACTGTTTCAACTGTTTCAACTGTAATTTTATTATATCACCTATAATTAATTATTATGAATCATCTAAATATTTTAAAATAAATAATATTTATTTTTAAAAAGGTGAAATGAACATAAAATGATAAATTAATTTTGATTTTTCAAATTAATTTAATATCTTATATGAGGTCCACTTTAAATTTTTCCACAGGGTTTTCTTATAGAAATTTTGTCATATGACTTTTAATTAGTTATTATGAGTTATTCAAGACGTTCTGATTTCACTATTTTAATTGTGACTGTTTCAGCTGTTTCAACTGTAATTTTACTATATCACCTATAATTAATTATTATGAATCATCTAAATATTTTAAAAGTAATAATACTTATTTTTAAAAAGGTGAAATGAACATAAAATGATAAATTAATTTTGATGTTTTAAATTAATTTAATATCTTATATGAGGTCCACTTTAAATTTTTACACAGGTATTTCTTATAGAAATTTTGTTATATGACTTTTAATTAGTTATTATGAGTCATTCAAGACGTTCCAATTTCACTATTTCAATTGTAATATTTGTTTACTCTAGAAATTATATTAGTGTCGCTTAAATTCAAATAAAAAAATATTATAAATTAGAATAATTACAAAATTAAATTACTTTTAAAGTCTAAATTCACGATCAATACCGCAAAAGTTTGAACAAGAAGAGTATTATAAATTATAATAGCAAATAACTTAAAATAGTAAATTACAACGTCAAAAAAGTATTACAGATTACAATAGTTATCGATGTCATATTAATTAGGATAAAGGAATATTACTTGAAAATTACATAGAAAATCGTATAAATCATAATATAATTAACAATTTAAAATATCTAAAATTATCTATAAGAAATTTGATTGGCTTTCTCAAATATTTTATCAGCATCATATAAATTGAGACAAAAAAATAACATATAATATCCGAAAAATAATATATTGCGCCTGTGCTGTAATAGGCTTCGATATGTATGTATGTATGTATGTATGTATGTATGTATGTATGTATGTATGTATGTATGTATATCACCCGCATAAACTTGAGACTCATTACTCACGTCACTTCTAAGTAGTTGTATATACTGTGATTATTATCACTACCGGAAGAAATGACAAGATTCGTCCTAAAAATCAAATCTCCAAAGTTTTTTTTTGACGTGAAAATTAGAAATCAACCAAAAAAATCGATTTTAATATGGTCGATCTAAAAAATCAAATCTCCGAAGTTTATTTTTTTTTGGGTGGCGTAGAAATTAGAAAAATTGAAAACCAACTAAAAAATCGATTTTAAATGGGAAGCTTCATTCTTTATTGAATATCTCAGTGTCCCAACATATATATTGGATATGGAGAGGAATTTTTTCTTAATTTCTTTTGAATTTTCACCCTTCAAAACTCAACGTTCATTTCTGGTTACTGTTACTTTTTGTGCTGTGCGACTGCCGAAGAGCACCTAACAGAATCAATCTATTACTCCTTGTCCACTTTTCTTTTTGAAATGTCCATGATTTTCGAGTGACTGTTCCTCCATCAAAAATGGATATATATTTATTTTTAAATTTTATTTTATTTAATTTGGTGATTTAATTTATGTTATTATATTCTTCGAAAAATATATGAATATATTTCTGAACTTTGATAAATGGTACAAATATACTATCCATCACACTTTAGGTACTAATATATTCTTGCCATTAATGAAAAAGTACATATATACCTCTAAACTTTGTTAAATGGTACAAATATACCCCTCGTCCTACTTTAGGTACAAAATTACCCTTGTGTTAATGAAAAGATGTACATATACCCTCCTCATTAATAACAGCACATGTGCTACAATCCTGTTCGTTTGACCTTTTTAAATTTAATTTATCCCAACTTCACCCTAAAATAATTCTAATTTAACTCATAATCGGATCCGAATAATAATTTAAACCCAGTCCGATCTAATAGAAAGAGAAAAAGTGAATGAATATGCGTTAATAGAGATGCGTCTTGAAGGTTTCATTAGATTGAGTCGGGTTTGGGTTATTATTTGGATTGGTTTGTGGGTTAAATTAGAATTATTTTCGGGTAGCGTGGGGATAAATTAAATTTAAAAGGGCAAATAAACAAGAGTGTGATACGTGTCCTGCCGTTAGTGAGAAGGGTCAACATGTACCTTTTCATTAACGACAAGAGTATATTTGTACCTTAAGTATGACCGAGGGTATATCTGTACCATTTATCAAAGTTCATGGATATACATGCACCTTTTCATTAACGACAAGGGTATATTTATGGGTAAACAACATAAATCCCGACACTTTACTGCCTAATTACTCTCTCCTCCCTACTTTTATAATAATTTCATAAAATTTCAAATATGATACATTAGTTAACATCATGATACATTAGTTTATGATACATTAATAAATCTTTAATTATGATTAAAAACAGAAAGAAATGATAATTAAGCCTATAGTTGAGCAATTAATGCACTTAATTAAAGAAATTGATGTTTACATTACCCAATATACATCATTTAATAACTTTTGATAACAAATATCATAATTTTTCCTATTATGTAAAAAACTTATGATATATTGTATTATGATAATAAATATCTCATTTAATAACATTTAGTTCATGATACACTGCAGTTCATGACACATTACATTTATTTGTGGTTACTAATACATTATTATATTTTTTGCTTAATACTTTATATGTGTAAAAATTATCTGATACATTTTATTAAAAACTAAATATCTTATGATACATTATTTTATATGCAAATACAACAATATTATATCTACTATTGTATTGTTAATTTAAATTTCTGATACATTAAATTATTTTGGTTGAGATATATCACTGTAATTAAGTTTGCATTATACTTGACTTATTTTTAAAAATATCTGATACATTATATAATTTACATTAATATATAAAACTACAATTAGCTTATATGATACATTATTGAAGAGTAAAATATTTTTTGATGCATAAAGTCTAACAGATGGACGGAAATTAATTTATAGAAATTGAAATAAAAACAATCAAAAGTTTTTCTTAAATATCATAGCCATTTTATCCAAAAAATTTTGATATTTCAATCTATTTTCACGAAAATCAATATCGTTCATATCATAATGAAATAGTGGAAATTAAAAAAGAAAGTTAATGGTGGAAAGATGGAGTTGTAAGATCTAATTGAGTAATAGATGAGAACATGGTGGAAATTCAAAAGAAAGTTAGTGAAAGTTGTAACTTGAATGTTGAAGTAGAAGATGAAGATGAGAACATGGTGGAATTCAAAATGGGTGAGTTGAGAAAATCGTGGGATATATTTCTTGATTTTTGGGCTTGATTTGCAGCACAATAAGGGGATGTGAGTGATTTTTTTAGATGTATCAGAAAAGAGACAACTATTTTGAGTAAAAAGAGATTTTTGTTCTTAGTTTAGTTGGATGAGATTTTAAGTAATAATAGAAACTTAAGGTGTGGTTATAAGTAATTTATCCTATATTTATACCTAAAGTATGACGGAAGGTATATCTGTATCATTTTTTAAAGTTTAGGGGTATATATGTACCTTTTTATTAATGACAAGAGTATATTTATACCTAAAGTATGTCAGAGAGTATATCTGTACCATTTATTAAAGTTTAGGGGTGTATTCGTACCGTTTTCTTATATTCTTTAATTACTACGATATATTTGTTATAATGCAAAAATAATCTTGAGTATGTTTTAGGTATCTCAAAACTGTTTTTCATTGTCATTCAATAGTTTCAATAAGTTTGATTGAGGTTACTCGTATACCGACTCAATTTATTAATGTATAAATAATATAAATATCAACCCTTTTGGAAGTAATTATACTCTCTTCCACTTTTTTAATTACTTTACTCTCTCTCCCTATTAATATACATAGCATAACCGACATATACATAACATTCTGTGTATATGTTGGAATTTTTATATGTTTTCCTAGCTGGGACTTTTTATAATATTCGAAACATAAATATCTGGTCAGATATAATTTAGTTTATCAAATCAATGTATAATTTATCTAGTATCTTTGATATTAAATGTAATACATTATTTGCATTTTTCAAAGAAAAAAATTTATTATATTTTAAAAATGATATAATAAAATCATTCTTCTATTTATTATTTTTTAAGATATGGATCAAATGAACAAGTATTTATGAACACAAGAAATAACTAGTACTCCCATAACAACCTTAAATTAGTTTTAATCAATCATAATGTTCCTTTGTATCCTTTCTCGTTATGCAGGTCGTATTCACTCAATTTCATAGGTTATCCTTTTATATTGACCATACATAGATTTTAATTCGAATTTGACATCGGATTTATCTGAAAAATCACATCGACACAATTGAAGAATTCCGAATGTATTATGAATACACTAATAAATGTAGTTGTCCATTTATTTCTCCGCAAGCAGATTCGTATAAGCAACTTTTATTCTTCTGTAAACAACAAATTCTTTTAGTTCATTTGTATATCAGTTTGAAGTTGAAGAATATACCAATCTCTCTCTATACACTTTTCTTTAATGTATTTAATTTTAAAGTCTTTCTTTTCATAACATAATGAAATATACAAACACTAGAAGATTACTCAACAAAAAGATCGAATTAAACATCTTCTTTTATTACAGATGCGGTCCCAAATAAAAAGGCTAAAAATACGCAAACAGTTTTCACTAAAATACTACTTATAACACAATTTATAGCAAAGAGGAAATAGTAGTAGCTACTTATTCGTTTTGGGAAAAAGCTCCAGTGACACTTTGGCCATATAAGATAAAGATGCAATCACCAAAATACAAATATTATAGGAAGATAAATTATGGGATTAATGAAATTCAATAACCCTGGTCAACGAGGTAGTCTCCAATTTTCTCAACAACCATGTTACACTGTCCTGGAGTCACTGGTTCCTCATAGATGCCAAAAATCAAAGCTTGGCCTGTTTTCTTGATGGTTATTCCACCAGACCCCTACACAAAAATGACACCAATTTTAGTCCAAAGGAAAACAGGTACATGATATAGTACTCCAATTAATTAAACAGGCCCAGTAAAGTTATGAAGGATTATGTAATTGGATCCAACATAAGCAGATTATATGGATCAAGGCTCTCGGGTTAAAGTTCCCTTAGTACGAAGTCCATTTGTTAGAAGCACTTTTCCCCTCAAATGTGAGATTTTCCAGCACGGATACGCATTTAATCCATCTCCAATGTAGATATCGAGTGGAAAACAAAACAAAAAAACATATGGGGAGTTCCTTCATGTAGTACTTATAGATGCCACTAGAGAAAGAATCTCGGTTTTAAAAGGGGAAATGATAGAAACGACACTTCAAATTAAACTATTTCTATGAAAATGACCATAGAATTTAAATTCCACTTTCTAACCTTTTCAATTTACTGGCTTGTTTTATAGCGTTTCTACACACCTTCTATACAGTTTCTATACATATATTATACATATAAATATTCTATACGAAAATTATACAGTTTTGATACACAATTTATATAATGACTGTACATTTTTTTTACACGTTTTAAACAACAATTATATAATTTTCATACACTTTTTATATATTTTTTATATATATTTTATACATATATATATTTGATAGAACTATACAATTTCTATACATATATCTTATATAGATACATATTTTATTTAACAATTATATCGTTTTTATATAATTTAATTATTCTTTCTAAACAATAAAAAAACAGAATATTTGATTAGTTAAAAAATTTATAGCAAAAAAAATATTGAAATATTTTTAAAAAGGCCAAATTGCTCAAGTTGAATACTGTATCAGTATTGTATATAGACTGTATCAGTATTATATATGGACTACGTAGGCCAAAATGACCCAAATTAGAAAAAGGCTATAAAGCGAAAATAGTATATCCGACTGACCACTTTTTGAAAAGTTTTCAAACTTGAGCTATTTGTTTTAAAAAGTGCTATAGAGTGTTCTTTTTCCATTTTAAAATCTATTAATTCAGAACGAGTCTAATCTCTCTCTCTCTATAAATTACAAGAACAATATTTTTATGTGCATGTATAATTAAATTGAGTTGAAAGTAATGAATTCAATTGAACTCAGTATGCCGCTTTTAAGTTTACTTCTGGATGCCATATTACTGAACAGGCTCTCAAGTATTTTTCCACTTTACTCATAAGAGTGACATCAAGATATCCGAAAGTAATGAATTCAGTTGAACACAATAAGCCGCTTTTAAGTTTATTTTTGGATGCCATATTACTGAACAGGCTCTCAAGTATTTTGCACTTTACTCGTAAGATGGATTTCACAAAAACAGGATCTACATTCTACAAGCCCTAGGAAAGATGACTAAAAGAAATAATTAAATGTGGTATGAAATGAAAGGATTGATTTGAGATGGCAAAATTGGCGTAGGAAAGTAGGACCCATTGACGGATGAATAATCCACCTATTTACTATTAACTCATCCCATTTTTACTCGCCCTATTTGACTGAGGGTCACCCATTTTGAAATGTGGTAACTATCCCTTGCAAGAGCGAAAGGTTTATTAGCAGAATTGAATTGATTTGATTTGATTTAATTTAGATGAGGAGAAAAAAATAAAATAAAGAGTAGTGACTTGTCAGTATTGAACACAAAACTAGATAACCATTGTTGAAATTTTCTCAAAAAAACAAAGAGTACCTTTTTGCCACGGATGACAGCGCCAGGTTCTCCTTGGATAACCATGTACTTTATACCACCAAGGAATAGTCCAGTGGGAGCAAGAAATCCAGGTTCATCAAAATCTTTCATGATATTAGTAATTTCCTCTGGTTTAAACTGTAAACACACCTCATAAAACTCGTCAACAATTTCATATTTTGACAAAATCAACGTTAAATATGATTGAAATCAGTCCTTAGATTCCCAAGTGACATGAAATTTAAACCAGTCATATATTATGATTCCTACTTAGAGTAATTTCGCATAGAAATTTTACATTTTGCAGGATTAATGAGCACCAGATTATGGCTCTCTTAATTCCAGGAGGAGAAAAAAAATCAATAAGCTGAAAACGATATATATTGCTTTTATAGGACACTTTCAATTCATGCGATAATAATATAGTACTCCACTATTATACGCATTGATTTCAGATACTGCATTAATTTCTTCGAATGTCTACTGCAATCTTAACAATCACAACCATTCAATGTAGATCTAAATGAACGAATGAAAGAAAGACCCAAATTATTACGCAAATACATAAATTAGGAAAATTCAATAACATTATACTCAAATAAAATTTTCATATGCAAATTGATCTAAACATCGCTATTATTAAAAAATTTCCACAAGAATAGCAAATAACCTTGGGGAAGTCAGGGCTTTGAGCCCAGGCCATGCCATCAAAACCCATAATAGCCCCCGCGGTGAGGCGGTCGCCTTGACCAAGGTCACGCAGCAAGTGATCATCCACATATGGTTGCCAAGACATTGTAAGAATATTGTTGTTTTTCACTTGGTTCTTGAACAATTTTTCACAATTCAAGCTTAATTAGGTTGTGTTGTGAACCAAGCTAAGTCTATTGGACCGATTAAAATTGTTTTACTGGTTGTTTCAAAGTTCAATGGAGCAAAAGAGGGAGGTAGAATATAAATAGAACAGGTTTGCAAAGTTGGGAACTAACCAAAGTGTTGGTTTGAGGAAGAGAGAATGATGCGGGGTGTAACAAACTTTTTTACTAGATAATGAATATATTTCGTAACCTATGTATACAATATTACATATTGATTATTTTATATACTTATTATATAGATTAAATTTAAATAAAGGTATTAGATATTTTCATATGTTGTCTGTTTAATGTTTTTTTTTTTTTTTTTTAGATCCATCTATGATACGAAGTATATAACATATTTGGATGACATTCTTCGATTTATACTGTTTATGGATGTAACTTGTATCATCAAATGAGGATCTCGCCCTTTTAATATAGAGAGTAATTTTTCTTTTTTGGTTAAATATAGAGAGTACTTATATAGTAATTGTTAGAGGAAATGAGATCGCTACGGTATTACAATTTAAAATTTTAAATAGAAGAAATGATCTTAACAATTTAAATAAAAAAAATGGTCTTTTAAGATCTCTTATATGTAAACATGAGAATCTCTTATTAAAAAAAATATAAAACTAAAAAGAATTCTAAAAAGCTAAAAAAGATATATTTTCCTTAAATACAAAGAAGAATAGCTCTAGGAACGGTAAGAAAAATGATCATTTAAGACCATAAATGATCCTTAAAACAATTTGAGAAAGGTGATCCTTAAACACTTTTGAGAAAAATGATTTTTCTTGCCCTTTTACAATTTAAATAAAAGAATATGATCGTATAGTTGCTCCCTGGCTATGCAAATGAATTTCTTTTAGCTGCCTAGCTAAAAATATTAAGATCCAAGCATATACAATCAATTGGCTAGAGCACTACATATAGCCAATTGAAGATATTTACACGACAATATCAACATACACAGAAATTAGCTGTGATATACATTAATTTTTGAGACTGTCTATGTATGATAGTTTACCAAATAATCAGAAATCAAAACTCACATTTTTTGAAAACATAATTAACCTACATAATCGTGAATGATAGATCTAATATCAACGAATGAACGAAAAGTATATTAGGATACATCCATTTCGGAGAAACACAACGTTATATTGTACAAGGAAAAAAAGAGAAATGTGAAACGAACAGATCCACAAAAGTAGATCGTACTTAATTACTGGATAATATTATTATGAGCACATTGATCAAAATCTCATCATAATTAATTGTCATGAGCATTGATCCAAATATTATGGTTATTTAAAAAAAAATTACAAGACCGTATAACAGGTAGTTGATAAAATTGTTATTTGGAGATAAGAAATAACCTCAGGGAAGGCGGAGCTTTGAGCCCAAACGCTACCATCAAAGCCAAGAATAGCCGCTGCGGAGAGGTGACCACCGCCTTCAAGGTCGACCATCAAATGATCATCCACATAGGTTTGCCACGACATTTTGGGGACTCAACAATGTTATTGTTGTTTGTTGTTGTTGTTGTTGTTCTTGAACAATTTTTTAGAATTCAGACTTTGGTTGTTTCAATGATCAATGGAGCAAAAAGGAGAGGAAGAGTATAAATAGGACAGGTTTGGAAAAGTAGGGAAATCACCAAGGTGTAGGTTTAATTTGAGGAAGAGAGGATGATGCGGAGGCCGGAGTGTAACAAACACACACGCGGATCTAACTTTTTTACTAGATAATGAATATATTTTCTTAACATATATGTACGTATATTATTTATGGATGTAAGAATATTTTTCTTTTTTAGGGAAAAGAATAAAAATGACATTTAAAATTAAAAAATAAAATAAGAAAAAAATACATAAAGTAGCATACTTAAGTATTAAATTACAAAAAATAACAACACTTTTATCAAATTACATTTTGTAGCATATGTATTTGTATTTTTGTAGCAAAGGTTTGCAAAAATACAAAATACAACAGTAAAAATCATATGTATTTGTATTTTTGTAGCAAAGGTTTGCAAAAATACAAAATACAACAGTAAAAATCATATGTATTTGTATTTTTGTAGCAACAGTTTGCAAAAATACAAAATACAACTTGCTATATTATGTAATTATAAAACTGTTGCTATAAAACTCATTATTAAGGGGATGAGTATGCTATTTCTGAATTTTTTCCAAATAATGTTCTAAAAATAGCCCCTAAAACTAAAAATCCGATAAATAGCCATTCACACTCAACTCGGCTGAAACTAATCTCAAAAAATAGCCAAATGTTTAATTTCCAATTTATAGCCGCATTTGTTGACCAGATAGTAGGGGTGTCAAATGGGCCGGGCTGACCCGACCTGACCCGGCCCGACGTACCAAACCGGCCCGGTAAACCCTAGGGCTTTAGGGTTCCGGGTCCCGGTCCATTTTTTTTTTAAACTGGGCCCCGTTAACCCGGCCCGGACCAACCCGGTCCAGGCCCGCCGGTTAACCGGCCCGACAACAAAAAAAAAGAAAAGAAAAAATAAATTTTAATTTTTTGGGCCAAACTAGCCGTTGGCCCAACGGCTATATTACCGTTTTTGGGTCCAAACGGCTAGTTTGGGCCCATTTAGTTAAAAAAAAAATATTTTTTAATCCCCAAAATAAATCTATAAATACCTTATAACTTCAAATCATTTCTCACACAATTTTTCACTCTCTCAAATCTCATTCTCTCTCAAATCTCAATTCTCAATTCTCAAATATTCAATATATTTAATTTCTTAAAGTGTTCAGTTTAATTTTTTAATTTTTCGTTTACAAAGTACGAGCGGAAGTTTCTAAAGTCGCAATCTTCGGATACTTCCAAAATTTGGTATTGTCGTTCCATCTCTTACGTTTAATTTTTATTTATTGTATTGATTGTTTAATATTTAATTTTATTATATTTGTGTATTTTGAATATTTTTAGTTTAATTTAATTTATATTATGGATAAATTAAAAAACCTCGCTGCTAAAGGTGTTAGAAATTTTTGTCCCGGAAGCGGTAGTGGTAGTAAAAAGCGAATTATTAGCGGTAGAGGTAGTTCAAGTAATAGATATACCCGTGTGACTTCGCCCCCGGTACCGCTTGGTACACCTTTTGAGGAAGAAATAGGTGTAGGTGCTCACGATATGGATTATGTAGAATTTCAGAAAATTACGGTATAGAAGAAGAAAATGAAATAGATGCAGTTAATGTAGGCGAAGATGATGAAAATATTGCTGAAACACCCGCAGTAGGAGATGCTAACGTTAGATCTGAATCAGTTAATCTCCCTTCCCGTCCTCCCAGTGCCCCAAAACCCCGTAAAAGAACTAGTATTGCATGGCAATTTTTTGAACGTATATCAGATATTGAGGTGCAGTGCAATATTTGTCAACAAATATATAAGCATAGAAGTGGCGGTAAGTAAGGGGGTTCGGGTATGTTAATGAGACATGTAGCTGAAGATCACAAAAGAGAGTTAAATATTGCAAAAGGTGGCGGGGATGTTGGTGGGTCAACGCAAACTAGAATGGACCCAACAACCGGTCAAGTAGCGAAAAAGTATAATAAATTGAGGGACAGGGAAGAAATAGCTAAAATGGTAGCTGTGGGTTGTTTGCCTTTTAGTTTTCCTTCTTCTGATGCTTTTATTCGTTATATACAAGCAATTTATAATCCTATGTTTAATGGTATTCCTAGAACTACTTGTCGGTCTGATATTTTTAGACTCCATTCACAATATTGTTTTTATTTATCAACATTCTTAAAAAATATTCAATGTAGATTGTCCCTAACTTCTGATCTTGGTCGTGCTGTGAATAAAAATAATTATTTAACCGTTACTTGTCATTGGATGGATAGTAATTTCATAATGCAAAAACGTATTCTTGCTTTTTTATATGATGAAGATCGTAAACATACTGGACAATTTATTGCTGATTCTATTATTAAAATTGCCGGATATTATGGTATAGAAAATAAAATTTTATGTATTGCTTTTGATAATGCTTCTAACAACAAGACTGCTATAACAAAAATAAAATCTACGCTATCTCCGCCCTTTCCTGAAATTTTTCATATTAAGTGTGCATGTCATATATACAATTTAATTATAAAAGATGGTCTTGACTTTTTTGAGGTTTATATTGAAAAAATTCGTCTTGCCGTTGGTTTTATTCAAGGAAATAATCGTAGATCGAGAATTAAAGAATTTAAAGTTAAATGTCAAGAAAATGGACTTACACCGATTTTAATGCCTGAGGAAGTTGATACTAGATGGAATTCTACGTATGAATTTTTAAAAACTTGTTATAAATATAGAATTTCTATTACACTAGCTTTTAACCAACATTGCGGTTCATTTGCTGATTCTGCTGATTGCATGCTACATAATTCTGATTGGGTTGTAATCAATGATCTTGTTAAGTTTTTAGAAAAATTTTATGTAGCTACGATTGAATTTTTCGGTGCTTACTATCCTACTGTTTGTAATATTTTGGCATATATAGCCGATATTTCTGGTTTGCTCCAACAATATAAAAATAAAGAAGGTTATAAAGAAGCTGTTGGCGCTATGTTTACGAAATTTAAAAAATATTTCTTCCCGATTCCCCCTATTTACTTGGTTGGTGCTATGTTAAATCCGTGCATGAAATATAATCATATGTGTCACTTTAGTACTCTTATTTATGCTAACTTAGAAATAAATACTAACAATGAGTCTGAACAAGTACAACCTGATTTGTGGACGGCTACGGCTGATGCAAAGGATTATATAGAAAAATTATATAATCACTATGCTGATTTATTTGATTCAGCCTTACCTACAAATATCAGTCCAGCTGTCGCTCCTCATCCTCCCGAGGAGCCATCATCTTCTAAAAGGTCGGCACATAGTGGTTTTCCTGATTCGTTTTATGATTTAACTTGTTGGAACAGTGTGGATGAGAGAGCTTACACATCAACTTATCGGGAAGAGCTGAAATATTATCTGCGGACGCCACCAGAGGATCGCAGACGACGGATCAACACGCTGGATTGGTGGAGGAATAATGAATCACAATATCCTGTACTTTCAAGATTAGCCAGAGATATCTTGAATGTTCCAATGTCAACCGTTGCATCAGAGAGCGCCTTCAGTCAGGGACGACAGCAGCTTGGAGACAACCGACACTCATTGGGAAGCAACACAATGAATGTTTTAGTTTGCCTTAGAGATTGGATTAGAGCAGAAAGAAGAAACCAAGGAATGGAACCAGAGCCCAGCGACGACCTCAAACTTGAAGAAATTATGACTTCACGGGAGAACTCAGCAGAATCAAGTCCAATGCATGGTTTTGCCCCCGTTGACTTCGACTATCCTATGCAAGTACCAATTAATATTAACATGAATGAGTTGGAAAAAATGATGCATAATTTATAGATTTTTCATTCATGTAAATTATAAATTTTGGACCATTTTGCAATCAATAAAATTCCACAAATTCATTCACTCCTTAGTCATTGTTTTTTATTTTTTTTTATTTAACGATTTAAAATTTTAATATCTTCTATACAAGTGTATATTTAATGTATACATGTGTATATGTTTATTATCTTATATAGAAGTGTATATTTAATGTATACATGTGTATATATGCTTTATAAATTAGTGTATACACATATTGTAGTGTATATATATATATATATTGTACTATTATAGCATATGTTTTATTTAAAGTAATACGTATAGTCCTATATAATTATATATTGAATGGTACGTATATATGTGTAATTGTTTATACTTTATATATTTTTTTAAAAATATATATTGTATATTGGAGTGTATATAGTGTATATTGGAGTGTATATATAGTGTATATTTGATTTTTTATTTATTTTTTAACCGGGTTTGACCGGTTTTTAACTGGGTTTGATCGGGTTTGACCCGGTTTTAGCGGGTTGGGTTAAGTGGTCCGGTTTCGGGTGGGTTTTATTTTTTTACTGTGCGGCCCGACCCGAACCGGTTAAGGCCAAACCCGGCCCGTAACCGGCCCGAAACCCGGTAAAAGTGACAGGGCCGAATCTGGGTTGACCCGGCCCGACCCGTTAGATAGTCCTACCAGATAGCGACCAACTTTGGTAAGCTTCTTCTGTTTTTTCTTTTTATTTTCGTTTTTTATAGTTGTCATTTTACTTCTTTTCTTTTGTTTTATTTTAGTTTTTTTTTCTAGTTTTATTTTTCCTACTGGTTTAGTACAAAAAAAAATAAAAAATTTGCTCTTTATTGTTTAAACAATCAAATATAAGTTTGTAGTTATTCTTTTCTAGCTAGTTGATGATGCTATTTATTTTATTTTTATATAACAATGATATATTTTGTATACACCATAAAAAATATATTTTGTACAATAACTTTACAGTTTATATACCCATTCTATATGACAATTACATAATTTCTATACATTCTATATAATCTTTAGTTTTAATTATTATATATACTTGCACATATTTTCTCTGTGAAAGGTGTATTTATGTGGTATATATACTGTATCAATGTGGTATAAAAGTGTATTAATCTATTATAAAAGAGTATCAATCGGGTATATGGCCACTGCATATGCATGCATAGTTTTTCCTTCTCTCTTGTTATAAAAGTGTATCAATGTGGTATAAAAGGGTATCAATTGGGTATAGGGACTGCATGTGCTTGCATAAAGTTTTATTTCTTTTTTTAAAAAAGTGTATCAATGTAGTATAAAAGTGTATCAATGTGGTATAAAAATATATCAATTGAGTATAGAGACTGCATATGTCTAATTGGGCCAAATGACTAAAAAAGAAAAATAAATTGGGTTGATTGGCTTCAATTGTCCACATTTTCAAATTGTGGGTCATTTCTTTTTAAAGTGGTCAGCCATGTCCTTTCCCCCATTTTTTTAGGGCAAAATTCATAAATAGCATACTTATTCCCTTAATTATGAGTTTCATAGCAACAGATTCATAATTACATAATATAAAAAGTTGTATTTTGTATTTTTGCAAACTGTTGCTACAAAAATACAAATACATATGATTTTTACTGTCCTTATGATCGATATGTATTTTGTATTTTTGCGAATTGTTGTTACAAAAATACAAATACATATGCTACAAAGTGTAATTTAATAAAAATGTTGTTATTTTTTGTAATTTAATACTTAAGTATGCTATTTTATATATTTTTCCCTTTTTATATATATATATATATAGAGAGAGAGTAAATATTTTCTTTGGTTAAATATAGAGGGTAAATTTTATACGCAACTAAGCTATATTTCTAGGGACAAACTATTAAATATAGATATGTAGAGACAGAAATTTTGTGGGAATTTGAAAGATGAGCACAATTTGTTAAAGTTTCTTAGTGGCTACTCTATCCGTGTAACATATTCCCTAGAGAATAATTTATAAGCGCATACAGACATATCTTCCCTACACCATCTTCCTATAAAACACAAATGCAGTGTTTAGAAACTACACATTCTATTGGTTCACCTATGACTGGTGCTTGTGTGCATATGATGTTAATGTTAGAAAATGGTTACTGTCACCAAGCCTTGCAGACACATTGCAACCACTTAAACCCATTGATGCTTCGGGGGATAGATTTGTTGTTCCCCCTTGTTTGCTTGCCCTGTCAAATGGGAAGCTTTTGGTGATTGTCCAGTTAGACGTTCAAAAT
This sequence comes from Capsicum baccatum var. pendulum, assembly GCA_030864225.1. Classification (NCBI taxonomy): domain Eukaryota; kingdom Viridiplantae; phylum Streptophyta; class Magnoliopsida; order Solanales; family Solanaceae; genus Capsicum; species Capsicum baccatum. Next base: position 43,088,513 of record CM061555.1, read on the forward strand.
CTAACAATGGCCTGCCTTCTCCTTGTATGTGTCTGTGGAGTATTGTCAGCCTTTTTTTTTTTTCGTTGATGTTCCTTATTTTGCACTCCTTGGTGGGCAGGCCATGATGAAAACTACTGGATCTAGTTCCATGGACTGTGTAAAGTCTGCAATGTTAACCTAATGACGTTCATATTATGGCTGTCTTGTTTGTTCTTTAAGTTATGGATGCAACTCGTTTTTAATTTTGTGCTTCCCCCAAGTAAATGTGCTACAATCTACAATATTGTGGTTAGGGGTGGGCATGTTATGGTGTATATCGAATTACCATATTAAATCGAAATTTTTGATATCGTGGTTTTGGTATTATGATATTTGATATGGTATATGGTATATATTTTGAATTTTTTTGGTATATGATATGATAATCGATATTTATAAATGATATACTGAAATGCCGAATACCATATCGAAGTGTGTACATATATATATAGGAACTTTGACTACTCTATCTTGATTGTAATGTTTTTTTTGTGTAACTGATTAACAAAAGGAGTTGTTTAATTATACTTCCTTTTGAATATATATTTCTACATGTGTAATGTGCAATTACGATACGATTGAGACATGCTTTTGAAAAATCGAAATAATAATACTCTATTATATATATTGTCAAAGTTGAACGAATTAAACTATGACAAGCCATCATCATATCACAAAATAGCGAAACCAAACATCAAAATATCAAATCATACTGAATTACTATAGTATAATAATGATATAATATTTTTAAAAATCGAATACCAAAATAACCGTACCAAAATTTCAACCACCGCACCATACCATTTCCACCCCTAATTGTGGTGGACTTGAAAATATATCATGTGTTTTATATTGACTGAATATATGTGTTCTGATTGAAAGGGAACAATCTACAATATTGCGGTGGACTTGAAAACATATCATGTGTTTTATATTGACGGAATATTTGTGTTCCTGCTGAAAGGTAACTTGTGAATTCTAAAAATTACACAAATACATATCTTATGTTTTCAATATTACAAAAAATCCAACTCCCTAAACATATTATAAAAATCTCAATATATACACAGAATGCTATATATATGTCAGCTATGTTATGTGTATTAATAGGGAGAGAGAGTAAAGTAACTAAAAATGTGGAAGAGAGTGTAATTACTACTAAAAAGGCTGGTATTTATGTTATGGGGCAAATCACATAATATACACTTTAAGAGTCAATATTACACAAATTACACATAGTTTCTATTTTACAAAATATAACAATAGAAATATAACAAAATCTACCAAATAAGGCAAAAGAAAAAATAAAAGACAATAAATAAAATAGTGTTATAAAACAATAAAGAATAAAAAAGAAGAGTAGAGAGAATAGAGAGAGTGATTCTTATTTCTTCTCTTGATGGATGAGAGATCATCAGATTGTAAATACAATGAACAAAACTACTCTATTTATAGGGGAAATTTACTCCTAGTCTGATTAAAAGACGGATGCTTCAAATCCTAATAGATATCAAAATAGATCTTGATAGACATTCACTATAATGTAAATACATTTATAACACTCCCCCTTGAATGTCTAATTGGTAGATAATGTGCCTCGTTAAAACCTTACTAGAAAAAACCTAGTAGGAAAAAAAATCTAGATAAGGATAAGAGTACACATCTCTAATAATACGCATTTCGGCTGCCTTATTAAAAGCCTTACAAGGGAAACCCAGTGGGATAAAACCTCGTAAGAGAAAAAGAGTACAACGCGTATTAACTCCCCCTAATGAGAACATTCTTGACCTTTGCATCTTGATCTTGTGCAGCATTTTCTTGAAAGTTGCAATTGGAGAAGATTTGGTAAATAAATCAGTCACATTGTCAGTTGAACGAATCTGTTGCACATTAATATCATCATTCTTTTATAGCTCATGCATGTAGAAAAGCTTTGGCAAAATGTGCTTCGTTCTATCTCCATTTATGAATCCTCCCTTAAGATGTGCTATGTATGCTAAATTATCTCTGTATAAAATTATGGGTAGATTGTCATATTTCACACCACATTTTTCTCGAATGAGATGTATCATGGACCTCAACCATACACATTCTCGGCTTGCTTCATGAATAGCTATTATCTCAGCATGATTCGATGAAGTGGCTATGATAGACTGCTTTGTATATCTCCAACATATGGCAGTACCACCCCATATGAACACATAGCCCATTTGAGACTGAGCTTTATGCGGGTCAGATAAGTACCCATCATCAGCATGACCAATAAGATCGGGACTGGAATCTTTAGAATAAAACAAGCTCATGTGTTTTATCCCATTTTGATGTCTCATAGTAGGAGCAGAAATATACCTTGCTAACAAATTGACTGAAAAGGCTATAGGCCTTGTAGTATTTGCAAGGTATATGAGTGTATCAATTGCACTAAGATATGATACTTCATAACCAATCCAATTCGATATATTTCGAATTTCATCAAATAATCTATTGCTTTGAAAACTCTCTAAGAGTTCCAATGATGTTCAAGCAATAAGCTTATGCAATATAAGGATTATAAATAAGTTTCCCAGAAAATTTTATATGCTTTAAGCAGTTTGAATCCTTAAAAGTTTTCACATAAGTTTTGTTAAGTGACAATATTCAACATTTCATGAGTGACATCTTCAAGTGCCTGGACTGCAAATCAAATAAGTTTTACGCTTAACAAAATGCATCCTTTCATGTCACTTGATAAATGTTTCTACGTCAGCATGCTTAAAGAAACGTAGAATTCAGATCCTCGTAATCTTTCACAATATTGCAGCAATATTATGTCAAATATATTGATGATATATCATTTTATATCGGTTCACAATGCGACATAACATTTTGAGATCTCATCACTTCATTATTTTCAGGTACATGAACCTCTCATAAGGTTTCATGAAGTGGTATGTCGTAGGCTCTTCAAGAGCTCATTGCCTTCTTATTATGATTATTTGCTCCTTATTTTTCAAGTACTATATCATTTGGAACAGATCGGTCTACCACGTTTCACACATGCATAGACTTTGTCCTTTAGGAATACAAAATAAGAGCACCTGCGCTTAATATGAGATGCTTTCAGCATTTGACTTGAATTATCTTTTGGATGAGGATATGGTGATAATTCCTAACATATTTCATAGCGCTTATAATCTCCCTCTTATGTTAGGAAAACTAACATACATCCTCTACTTCTTTGAGAATCCATCTTTGTGCATTATGGTATATTCATTAATCGTATACCGCACATCAAAATTATTAGATGGAATAATTGGTTTTCAACCTTGAACCAATTGAGAGGTGTCACACCCCTTTTTTCGCTCGAGCGCCGAGTCGAAGGGTTTTTCCAATTAAAGTGACGATATTGAATAGGGATTAAATTATTTACAGAGTCGCCACTTGGAAGTGAGTTTTGGTGTTCCAAGTCACCTTTTTTTTTGAATCCCTAATCAAAAGGAAATGACTCTTATTTGGTTTGCGAAAATAGAAAATGGGTAAGGAATTCTGTTGATCGAGGAAAAGGTGTGAGGCACCCCTCGAATCCCGTGGTTCTAGCACGGTCGCTTTTATTGACTTATCTTGACTTAAATTATTTTAATAAATTGTGTTAAGACCTAAATTTGCTCATTTTTATTATACAAAAACTATTCAAAATTCTTGTACTGAATTTGTGAAAAATTAAGTTTATAAAAATATTTATCAAGGTATATTACTGCATCTTTGAATTTTAGAGTGTCCTGGAAAGATGTGTAAGCCACATTCTTAATTGAGACGAAAAATTTTAAACGTACCTAAAAATTTTACCGAACATTAAAGGCGTTGGTTGGCCGTTTATAAACTCGTAAAAAAATTTTATCTTATCAAAATGCTATTTAACTTTAACAATAACCTTTAAGAAATATTTATTTAAGGCAATGAATTAAATTAACAATAAAAATTATTAAAATTTATTAATTACAATGAATAATAATAAAATAAAATGATAAATAATAACTAAAAAATACACAAAACTAACCATATTATATTAATCCTTATTATGATCCGTCAAATCTATTCTCTCTAATTAATGCAAACCCAAAGCACTGTACGACCATGTTTGATGAAATCACATACTTAAATTTGTAATATATTCAACTACAGAATAAGCCAACAAATAGTCATGTGGTAAATTCAAACAAACACCATGAAACTTGACTATGAGAGTATTCCATTCCACCGACAGCATGGGGGTCATTTACGTATGATGCATGTGTGTCTTTTTTTTTTTTTTTATGCAAAATATGTTGAATATATATTAAGAAGAATCAAAGTGAGCAGCAAATGAGACTCTTTGATCTCTTATTATGTGGTAATGTCATTCCTCTTACAGATTATATACCTTCACACTAAAAAAAAAACGACTCAAGTGGAACTAGTCAATGCTACTAACTGAGGCTTTGTTGTTTTTATTCCCTTCCCTTTCTTATGGTAACTACACAGGTTCAACGTTCCAAATGTCTTTGGCATATTCGTGGATTGTTCTGTCACTGCTAAACTTGTAGGATCCTGCTGTATTCAAGATTGACATCTTTGTCCACCTTTTTTGGTCACGATATGCCTTTTGCTCCGTAGAGAGTTGATCGAGAACAAACTCTTAGTATTTATAGTTCATGAGAAAATAAACCAATCTTAATTTATAACATTTTTTTTTTAAAGATGCGAAAGTTTATACCACTAGACGTCTATTGTGAATTGGGCCAAAAGAATCAACCAACAAGCATTACTAGCAGCCCCTAGGAATTTTACTATAACATTTTAACATAATTTTTTTTTTTTTTGGTTTTTGCATGCATGCATAATTTCTATATTCTAATTTTAGTTCTAGTGTGCAATACAATTACACTAATCACACGTTAATTAAATGTACCGCTACATCTTTTAACATTAACAACTTTAACAATTATCTCATTCAAACTTCAAAACTCTAATCTAGTTGACTTCGTTTCAAAATGACAAACAAGTTATAAATGAAGACATAGAGCAAATTACATAGAAATAATAAACTACACACACTAAATAATATAACAAGCCATTAGAATAACTTCATTCGTGATTTGGCTCACAATAAAAATTATAAAATAAATAGTGCTAGATTGAACAAGAACCTGTATGATGAACTAATTAAAAAGAAGCACAAACGACGTCACCGAAAACTCGAACGAGACCCCAAAACTCAAACTCTAACTCTTCGTTTTCTCTTTTCCCTTTCTGTTTCACTCTTAATTTTTCTTTTGATTTCTCTTCAAAACGCTAGTTTTTTTTTTGGTTTTCTTTCTTTGTTTTTTTTTTCTAGTGTATAGTTGAATATCAGAAAAAGCAAGCAGAGAGGTGTTTTTGTTTTTTGTTTTTTCGTTCCTCTCCCCGTCCTCTTTTTTTTGTGTCCTTATATTGTGTCTGTGTGTGGGTGTTACACTGTTATGGGATTGGGATTGTGTTGTGTTGTTGTGGGTGTGTAGTTGCTGGGGACGTGGGGAGGTTTTGAGGGAAATGGGGAATGTGGGGGGGGGGTGTTAGGGTAGGTTTTTCTTTTTAGGATAAGATTCCCTTTATTTTTTTAAATTATAAAAATAACAACAAAAAAATAAAATAAAAATAATAATAATAAATAAATAAGATAATAGTAACAAATAAAATAATAATAATAATAATAATAATAAATTAATTTTTATAATTCAAAAAAAAAAAATACAATAAAAGTCTAAAAATAATCAAAAATAAATTATATAATTAAGATAGTACAAAAACTACTAACTTATTTATTTAAAAAGAAAAAAAATATATATATTTTTTAATTTTTGTATTATTATTATTATTATTATTTTTTTTTAAAAAATAAGAATAAAATAAAATAATATCCTAAAATTAATTTCATTTAATTATTTATATTATATTAAAAATAAAATAATAATCAAAATAATATATGATTAAATATAAATATAAATATTTAATATCGATAAACAAGTTAAAATTTAGAGAGGATCAAAAATCACGTGTCTACATTTTTGCCCTCTTTGTGTGAATTCTCGAAGAGTTTTCATACAAAGAAATAGACAAAATATGATTTTTGACCCTCCAATTATTTGAAAGGTAAAAAAAAAAAAAGTTATAAATTAAGATTGGTTTATTTTCTCATGAACTATAAATACTAAGAGTTTGTTCTCGATCAACTCTCTACGGAGCAAAAGGCATATCATGACCAATAAAGGTGGACAAAGATCTCAATCTTGAATACAGTAGGATCCTACAAGTTTAGCAGTGACAGAACAATCCACGAGTATGCCAAAGACATTTGGAACGTTGAACCTGTGTAGTTACCATAAGAGAGGGAAGGGAATAAAAACAACAAAGCCTCAGTGAGTAGCATTGACTAGTTCCACTTGAGTCATTTTTTTTTTTAGTGTGAAGGTATATAATCTGTAAGAGGAATGACATTACCACATAATAAGAGATCAAACAGTCTCATTTGCTGCTCACTTTGATTCTTCTTAATATATACTCAACATATTTTTGCATAAAAAAAAAAAAGACACACATGCATCATACGTAAATGACCCCCATGCTGTCGGTGGAATGGAATACTCTTATAGTCAAGTTTCATGGTGTTTGTTTGAATTTACCACATGGCTATTTGTTGGCTTATTCTGTAGTTGAATATATTACAAATTTAAGTATGTGATTTCATCAAACATGGTCGTACAGTGCTTTGGGTTTGCATTAATTAGAGAGAATAGATTTGACGGATCATAATAAGGATTAATATAATATGGTTAGTTTTGTGTATTTTTTTAGTTATTATTTATCATTTTATTTTATTATTATTCATTGTAATTAATAAATTTTAATAATTTTTATTGTTAATTTAATTCACTGCCTTAAATAAATATTTCTTAAAGGTTATTGTTAAAGTTAAATAGCATTTTGATAAGATAAAAGTTTTTTACGAGTTTATAAATGGCCAACCAACGCCTTTAACATTCGGTAAAATTTTTAGGTACGTTTAAAATTTTTCGTCTCAATTAAGAATGTGGCTTACACATCTTTCCAGGACACTCTAAAATTCAAAGATGCAGTAATATACCTTGATAAATATTTTTATAAACTTAATTTTTCACAAATTCAGTACAAGAATTTTGAATAGTTTTTGTATAATAAAAATGAGCAAATTTAGGTCTTAACACAATTTATTAAAATAATTTAAGTCAAGATAAGTCAATAAAAGCGACCGTGCTAGAACCACGGGATTCGAGGGGTGCCTCACACCTTTCCCTCGATCAACAGAATTCCTTACCCATTTTCTATTTTCGCAGACCAAATAAGAGTCATTTTCTTTTGATTAGGTATTAAAAAAAAGGTGACTTGGAACACCAAAACTCACTTCCAAGTGACGACTCTGTAAATAATTTAATCTCTATTCAATATCGTCACTTTAATTGGAAAAACCCTTCGACTCGGCTCTCGAGCAAAAAAAGGGTGTGTCATCTCTGGCGACTCTGCTGGGGAATAACTAGAATTCGAGCTTTAGATATTGACTTTTACTTTCTTTAATTATTTTAATATTGTGTTTGTTTGTTGGCCTTATGTGCTACTTGTTGCTCATTTACTGCTTTGATATTATTTGAACTGTATTATATATTGTCTTCTCTCACGTAGCCCCTCTGAGTCTTTGAAATAGGATAGAGGGAATGCAGCATATGCATCCCACCTTATTTTTGAGATAACCGGAGTGTCAAGGCACCTGGTGAAGGATATATTCACATATGTTAGGTGGGGTTCGGATCGACAACGAAGGCGGTGTTGCCCTGCTACCGACCAAGTTATACCTCCCCGGCTCGAGTGTCCGCTCGAGTAAGCCAGTCTAGACACTTATCCCTATTAGGTTTTAATTTAGAAGAAATGAAAACTCAGAATCTGGTTATTCCTATTAGGTACCGCTTTATTTGCATCATATGCATTTGACTTAGCGGGACTCGGCACAGGGGTCGAGTCTGTCTAGGACAGGTAACCTAATTTATAAAGACCAACATGTGCATCCTACGTGCTCTTTGACATTTGCTTGGAAGACTATTTATTTGTTGACCGGCTTTAGGCAATTTTAAAATACGAGAGATTAATTTATTCTCAAATTTAGTTGATCATTTTTGAAAGAAAAAATTTATTTTTAAAATAAAGAAATTTTTTAGATATACAGCAACACAATTTTTACAATCTTTATGAACTACGAGGGTCTGATTCTCACATCTTTGTGAGATACGTAGGAAGTCCTTCCCAGGATACAACTTTATTTTTTTTAAAAAAAAAAATTTGGAAAATATTTTGAAAATAAGATTATTTTCATAATTATTTTTCTAATTTTCAAGTCCAATTTATATATATATATATATATATATATATATATATATATATATATATATATATATATATATATATATATATATATATATTTTAACAGCCCTGAATCTTTAGGGATCATGAGGCTAAGATTAAAAAATATATAATAAAATAATAATAATAATAATAATAATAATAATAATAACAATAAAATAAAATATATTTCAATAGTCCAGAATCTTTAGGGATCATGAGGCTAAGTTTTTACAAAAATATATATATATATATCAATTTTAACAAGTCCTGAACCTTTAGGGTCGTGAGACTGAAAATTTTATACAACCTCATACATAAAACGGTCGTTCTATTTTTCTTTATTTCTGAGTCCTTTTATTTTATTTTTTTACTTAAGGAATATTGTCTTCAAACATATAGATAAAATTGTCTAGAAGTTTGTTATAGCAAAGTTTGATAGAGTCAAGTTAAATAAAAAATATTATCAATCTTGTTTCTTTCACTTTGATTTTTGATAAAATTGTTCTTTGCAACTAAGTTTAAATAATGGTCGCACTAAGTTTTACAAGTTAAGTTATAAATTCTTTTCAAAATTAATAAATTAAGTTTTGTCTAAGTCTAGATATTTATTAATCATATGTCCCTTTCAATAGGTATAAAATGTCCCCCCCTGTTCGTGGAAAGTGTCCAGAGAGAAAGAGAGATGGGAATGTACCACTTCAGGTTGTGGATTGTACCCCTCTGCAACTTTGGTTATGGTGGAATGCAATGGATACATTTGATTATGGCGAAATACATAAGTATTTGGGTTTTTTAACGAGTATAATGAGAATCAACCCTAATAGGGAGGTGATTGATGCATTACTGAATTTCTGGGACCCGAAGAATAATGTATTCCGCTTTTCAGATTTTGAGTTGACACCTACTTTAGAAGAGATAGCAGGCTATGTTGGATATGGTGATATGCATCGGAAGAAACTTATAGACCCAAGACTTATTTCGATAAACAAATTTTGCAAGCTCATGAACATAAGGAACACAAAAGAAGAATCAATGAAAAAAGGTTGGGTTTCCTTACAGTTTTTGTATGATAGATATGGAAGTCAAGAAGGGTTTCAAAAGTATGGTAAAGAACTTTGTAATAAGGGAAGTTTTGAGGCTTGGAAAATTCACAGACGATTTGCATTCATGGTAGCCTTTTTAGGCACTATGGTCTTTCCAAGAAGAGAAGAAAAAATTAATATTCGTTTAGCGGGAGTGGTACAAATACTGATTAAGAAAGATTACACCATGATACCAATGATCCTAGCTGATATTTACCGTGCTCTGACTGTTTGTCAGAAAGGAAAAAGTTTTTTCGAAGGATGTAATATCTTGTTACAGATGTGGATTGTGGAGCATCTTTATCAACGTCCTACATTGACAAGGTTCAATCTCGAGCAATTTAATCGCATCAACGATTACGAGGAAAGGATGGAGAAATATAAGTGTCCAAAAGAAATTGGAGATTGGGTTAAACTTTTTCGTTCTTTGACAACAGATAAAATCACTTGGAATCTCCATTGGTTTCCTTGGAGGCAAGTCATATATTGTTCTGTCATTCATCCGTTCTTATTATTAATGGGTATTAGAGGTGTTCAACCATATGTTCCATTGAGAGTTCTACGTCAGCTAGGCAGGCGTCAAATAATTCCCATAACGGAAGACATGGCTGAGTTCGTATTTGAGGTCAGACCACAGATTTCACTTCTAGAAGATTTGGCCCAACAAATTTGGGAGGGTCGCCGTATTATGGAAATTGAAATGATGGTGAGCGTGAGAAAGGAGAAGTGCACCTAGATTATCGAGAATAGTTTGAAGAACAGTCGAGTCCTCCAGTCAGACCTGAAAAATCGGTTAAGGGACCTATAGATCAGGAAGCTGCAATCAGGATAGGAATTTAAAGAGCCATGCAAGAACACCATGAAGCCAACCAAGTTTTGAGAGAAGAATTAGAGCATGCCAGGGCAAAAATAGACGAACAACAAAGGGAATTTTCTGAAGAGAAAGATAAGTCTACAGCTATTGAGGTTGCACTTCGGGGACAAATCAAGTTTTCTACCACTAGGGGGTCACACGTTGTAGAAATTGCCGCATCTCGCCAACAACAACTTCAAGAAGTTGAAAAGAATATGCAAGAAGAATTTGATCGAGAGAGATCTCAGTGGATTCGTGAAAAAGGAATATTGCGAGAACAGTTGGAGGTTGTATCTGCTCATGAACAACGTGCAAGGGAGATGGTTGATTTTTGAGATCGACAGGCCCAGGAATGGGATCGGGCTTTCAGTTCTCTTCGAGGGAAGGTCCACCGTGTGGCGCAGGATACTGCCGAATGGGTTTAGATTATCAGTAGTTGGATTGTGAGGACTTTTTGGCACAAGTACCAGCTTTCGCACAACGACTCACTACTTCATTGGAGATATATACTTGAGTTTGGGAGGACATATTAAATCGAAATCTCCTTGAATGGATCTTTGTTTTCTTTATCATAGTTTTTCATTTTCAGTTTTAAAATTTCTTGTTTAGATATTATGTCTTTTAGTTTTCAGATGTCAGTTAGTAGGTTTTATTTTAGGAGTTAGGTCAGTTATTTTATCGTATTTATATTATAGAATGTAATGAAGTTGACTGTTTATTTCTATATATATTACATATGTTTTACTTCACTTACTTTATTTATTTTCTTCAATAATAATAAAATAATAAAAAAAAATGACAAAACAATTTTGTTAAATTTCTCCCGAACTACGCAAGATCTGATTCATGTCCTGACATGATACGTGGGCAACCCTCCAAAGGGTTCGATCATAACTTTTGAAAATATGCCTAAAAAAGCCGGGATGAAACACAAAGCTTCCATGATAGGTTTGGAAATGCATATAGAAACATGACATATAACGTGGCATTATAATGTTTTAAATATATAAGACTCACTCGTTTGCTACTTGATCACAGAAAAGATAAAATAATTGGTGGTTGGTTTGTGGTTTAAATTGGCATCACATCCGTATAACAACAGATACAAGGGTAAAAGAAGAATGACTCGCAGAGAAGATATAGGGTCTGATAGTGAAGAAGAGCAGAATCAGTTGATTTCGCAGGAATTAACATCAATGGAAGAAATAAAGTCATTAAAACAACAGATGGAGGAGATGTACAAAGCTTGGTTGAATGGACAAGCCCCGCTTTCTTCAATCCCTGGACTTTCAACTTCAAATGATCCAAATTATGACCCAGCTCAAACTAGTGATCCATTTTACCCACCAGGATTTAGCCCATTTGCTAATATGTCTGGAGTTGCTGGTACTTCTACCGTGCGCCCACCAAATCCATCTATCGCAAATAACCCACTTTTTGCTTCTGTAGCACCAGCTACTGCGGGTATTCAACCGACAATACCAAAGAATATGGGAAAACCAAATCATTATATGTTATATCCTCCTGAAATGACTTTCAAATCACAAAATCCACATTATCATGTTCATCAACGCGATACTCCTATCGTGATTGAGAAGATTGCTAAGAATGAGGAACAGGACGAGATGACTAGAAAAGTTAGAAGCCTGGAACAAAGTATGAGAAATATGCAAGGAGTAGGTGGACCAAAAAGTGTTTCATACAAGGATTTTTGTATGTTTCCTGATATCCATTTGCCGATAGGGTTCAAAATGCCAAAATTTGACAAATATGAAGGACACGGCGATCCTGTAGCTCATTTGAAAAAGTTTTGCAATCAATTAAGGGGAGCAAGAGGAAAAAAAGACTTATTGATGGCGTACTTTGGAGAAATCCTTACAGGGATAGCTTCTGAATCGTTCATTGACCAAAATATTTCCCGTTGGCACTTGTGGGACGACATAGCTCGAGACTTCGTTCAATAATTTCAGTATAACATTGAGATAGTGCCAGATCGCACTACGCTTGCCAATATGAGAAAAACGATGACTGAAAGTTTTCGAGAATATGCCGTCAGATGGAGAGAGTAGGCTTCAAGAGTTAGACCATCGATAAAAGAATCTGAAATGATTGATATTTTTCTGTAAGCACAAGAACCTGATTATTTCCATCATTTGCTCTCTACTATCGGAAGCATATTTGCAGAAGTTATCAAAGTTGGAGAGATGGTAGAAAATGGAATCAAATCAGGAAAGATCATCAGCCAGGCCGCTTTGAAAGCAACAACACAGACAATTCAAAGTGGTACAGGAAGTTTTAGAGGAAAGAAAATAAAAGAGGATGTAGCAAATGTCATGATAGGTCCACAACAAAATTGGAGAGGTGCGCGTCAACCATACGCGCAGAATCCATTATATTTTGTTCCATCTCCCCAATATCCTATTTACAATACAAAACCATTTGCTCGAGGTCCTTCTTACCCGTAGTGGCGTACACCAACAATCCAAAATTATCCAATAGCCCCGCAAGTTCAAAGAGGCCCTCCGAGGTCTAACTTTTGGCCTAGAGCAGAATTCAAAAGGGATAACATGGTAAAAGATAATTTCACTCCTATTGGAATATCTTACACCCGTTTATTTCATAGACTTAGAAAAATGAATGTTCTAAACCCAATTGAGAGAAGGATCCCGAATCCTCCTCCGAAGAATTTGGACTATTCTAGAAGATGTGAATACTGTTCTGATGCCCCAGGGCACGACACAGAGAAATGTTGGTATTTGAAAAGAGCCATTCAAGAGTTGATTGATACCCAACAGATTATGGTAGAAAGTCCAGGCACTCCAAATGTCAATCAAAATCCGCTGCCAGATCATAATAAAAAAACATGATCGATGTGATACTCAGTGGTGAAGATGCTACGATTCCCTTTAAGCCAATCATAAAAATTAAAACTGATTTAGAAAAATCAGCAAATGTTGTAGATTTAACGAAAGAAAAGCCTGCAGAAGCGGAGGTGGTGATAGAACCCGAATCATCAAATGATCCCTTGGTGATGGGGAAAGAGATTTCAGAAAATATTGGGTTAAATCAAATAAAGACGAAACCCATTATTCCCGGAAGATCCAATAAGCCTCTTTTAATCATAAAAGGAGCTCCTGTAGCTCCTATTGTTATTAAACCAGTGTCACAGCTGCCTATGGTTGATACCAAGGCAGTCCCTTGGAATTATGATCGCGTTGTGGTGATACACAAGGGGAAAGAAGTGACTAAAAATGTAGATGAAGTAGGGGGATTAACTCGATCTGGAAGATGTTATGCTCCAGTAGAGCTAAGAAAGAATAAACAAGGTGGTGAAGAACGAATGACAGTCAAGAAGCCTGTCACTGATGAAGAAGCTGAAGAATTCTTAAAGAAAATGAAATTGCCAGAATATTCTGTTATAGAACAGTTGAAGAAGACACCAGCACAGATTTCTTTTTTGTCTTTATTGATACATTCAGAGGAACACCGTAAGGCTATAATGAAGATTCTTAACGAAGCATGTGTTCCTAGTGAGATTAGAGTAAATCAGCTGGAAAAAGTTCTTGGAAGGATTGTTGAAGCAAATAAAATTATTTTTTCAGACGATGAATTGCCTATAGAAGGTACGGAGCATAACAAAGGTATGTATATTTCTGTGAAATGTGAACATTCCATCATCACTCGAGTGTTAATTGATGGAGGATCAAGCACTAACATTTGTCCTATGTCAACTTTACAAAAGTTGAATGTTAATGTGGAAAGAATCCGACCTAACAATGTGTACGTCAAAGGTTTTGACGGATAAAAAACTGATGCCATTGGTGAAATAGAACTCATATTGACAATTGGGCCTGTGGATTTTGCTATGGATTTTCAAGTACTGAACATTGATGCTTCATATAATATGTTATTGGGAAGGCCATGGATTCATAGGGCTAAAGCAGTCGCATCAACGTTGCATCAAATGGTCAAATTTGAATATGACAGGCAAGAGATAGTGGTTCATGGTGAAGGAGACTTATCAATGTATCAATGTGTTAATTCATCTAGCTTCTGAGGTAGTGGCTGTTGAGCATATCCTCGAGGGGAATCTCATCGCAAGACCATAATTGTCCTCTGCATCTGTTATGGTAGTGAATGAAATGTTGAAGCATGGCTTCGAACCAGGAAAAGGTCTAGGGATGTTTTTGCAAGGCATAGTTCATCCAGTAAACCTCTACGAGAATTTTGGTACTTTTGGTCTGGGATATGAGCCTACTGCTGAAGATATAAAGAAGGCTAAAAAGCGTAAGAAAGAGTCGTGGTCACTTGCCAAGCCTATACCGCCACTTTATGAGTCTTTCATCAAATTCAGTGTTGTTGGATCCTCCAAGTTACCTGTTGCAAAATCAATGAATGATGATGATACAGAGTTGATTGACCTTTTTCAGAATATGTTCATTGAAGCAGATATGGTTGAAATTGGGGAAGGTACCAGTAATGCAGATGTGCAGTATGTTGGCCCTGATTTCCAGCTTAACAATTGGGAGGCCATTCCTTTCCCTATTATGAAGGAGTCTTGGTAGTTTGTTTGTTTTTCTTACAATCTTAGTAGCTTGTTTTTCTTTCTGAATAATTTTAGGATTGTAATTCATACCTTTACTTTGGTATTTTAGGTTAAAACTCTTGTTAGCTTTGTTTTTAATAAAGTATAGTCTCCTTTTATTTTATTTTGGGTCTGATGTTTATTTATTTATTTTCTATCATACAGTTCTTTTTATGCCGATTCAAATGATATGACATGCATTACTAATTATCAACCAGATTTAAAAACCCAATCTAATTTTGAAATAATGACTAAAGAGGTTGAATACGATGAAGGAGAAGCATTTGAGGATATAAGCAAAGATTTCAAACAGTTTAAGAGTAAGACAAATCCCAATTTAGAAGAAACTGAGGCGATCAATTTAGGAGATCTTGAAAATATTAGGGAGACTAAGATAAGTGTACATGTTCAACAACAACAAAAGAAAGCTATAATTGAAGCTTTGCATGAGTATAAGGACATATTTTCATGGTCTTATGATGATATGCCCGGTTTAAGTACTGATTTGGTAGTTCACAAGTTGCCAATTGATCCTGCTTTTCCTCCTGTCAAGCAAAAGTTAAGAAAATTTAAAACTGACATGAGTGTAAGAATTAAAGAGGAAATCACGAAGCAACTCGAGGCTAAAGTCATTCGAGTGGCCTAGTATCCTATTTGGTTGGCAAATATTGCCTCTGTTCCAAAGAAGGACGGTAAAGTTCGGATGTATGTTGATTATCGCGATTTAAATAAAGCAAGTCCAAAAGATAATTTTCCACTTCCCAATATTCATATTTTGTTGGACAATTGTGCCAAACATGATCTTGCTCCTTTTGTGGATTGTTATGCCGGGTATCACCAGATCATTATGGATCTAGAAGATGCGGAAAAGACATCATTTATTACTTGATGGGGAATATATTGTTATAGAGTTATGCCCTTTGGATTAAAGAATGCTGGGGCAACTTACATGAGGGCAATGACCACAATGTTTCATGACATGATGCACAAATAAATTGAAGTTTATGTGGATGACGTGATCATTAAGTCGAGAGAGCAATCTGATCATATCAAAGATTTGAGAAAATTCTTTGAAAGGCTTCGGAAGTATGATCTCAAACTTAATCCAGCAAAATATGTATTTGGAGTTCCATCAGAAAAACTTTTGGGTTTTATAGTCAGTCGACATGGTATTGAGTTAGATCCTTTAAAAATAAAAGCTATCCAAGATTTACCTCCACCGAAAAATAAAACGGAGGTGATGAGTTTACTTGGAAGGTTGAATTATATCAGTAGATTCATTGCTCAGCTTATGACAACTTGCGAGCCAATATTCAAGTTGTTGAAGAAGAATGTTAAAGTTGAATGGACTGAAGAATGTCAAGAGGCATTTGACAGAATTAAGAGACACTTGTCGAATCCGCCTATTTTGGTTCCTCCAGAGCCAGGCCGACCCTTGATATTATACATGTCTGTTTTAGATAATTCTTTTGGCTGTGTATTGGGTCAACATGATGTCACAGGAAGAAAAGAACAAGCCATCTACTACCTCAGCAAAAATTTTACCACTTATGAGGCTAAGTACACTCTTCTTGAGAAAACATGCTGCGCATTAACTTGGGTAGCCCAAAAGCTGAAACATTACTTATCATCTTATACTACTTACCTCATCTCTCGTATGGATCCTTTAAACTACATTTTCCAGAAGCCTATGCCCACAGGCAGACTCGCGAAATAGCAGATGTTGCTTATAGAGTTTGATATTGTTTATGTGACACGAACTGCAATGAAAGCTCAAGCCTTGGCGGATCATTTGGCTGAAAATCCTAGTGATGAAGAGTATGAACCATTGAAGACTTATTTTCCAGATGAAGAGGTATTATATGTTGATGAGTTTGTTTCAGAAGTTTGCCATTCAAGTTGGAAGTTATTCTTTGATGGAGCTGCTAATATAAAATGAGTGGGGATATGAGCGGTTCTTATTTCTGAATCAGGACAATATTATACCATAACAGCCCAACTTCGATTTTACTATACCAATAATATGGCAAAATACGAAGCTTGCATTCTGGGATTGAGATTAGCCATTGACATGGGGGTCCAAGAATTGTTGGTATTAGGAGATTCAGATTTATTAGTCCACCAAATCCAAGGAGATTGGGAGACTCGTGATTCGAAACTCCTACCATATAGAAGTTGTTTGCAAGATCTTTGTCAACGATTTGTATTAGTAAAGTTCAAACACATTCCCAGAGTTCATAATGAGATTGCTGATGCTTTGGCGACCTTATCTTCGATGCTTCAACATCCCGATAAAACTTATATTGATCCTTTGCATATACAGATTCATGATCAACATGCATATTGTAATGTGGTTTAAGAAGAATTTGATGGGGAGCCTTGGTTCTATGATATCAAAGAATATATTCAGACTGGGAATTATCCTGTTTATGCTGATGGTAATCAAAAGAGAACCATTGAACGTTTGTCTAGTGGATTTTTCTTAAGTGGAGGAATCTTGTATAAGAGGACTCCTGATTTGGGACTTTTGAGGTGTGTAAATGCTAAAGAAGCTTCAAAAATCATGAATGAAGTACATTCTGGGATTTGTGGACCACACATGAGTGGGTATGTTTTGGCAAAGAAAATACTCCGAGCAGGTTATTATTGGCTCACCATGGAGCGAGATTCCATTAATTTCGTTCGTAAATATCATGAATGCCAGGTACATGGATACTTGATATATTCCCCTTCATCTGAGTTGCATACAATGACTGCTCCGTGGCCTTTTATGGCTTGGGGAATGGACGTAATTGGACCAATTGAACCAAAGGCCTCGAATGGACATAGGTTCATCTTGGTAGACATTGATTATTTCACGAAATGGGTAGAAGCAGCGACTTTCAAGTCAGTGACCAAGAAAGTTGTGGTTAATTTTATTCACTCCAACATCATTTGTCGTTTCGACATTTCAAAGATAATTATCACGGATAATGCTGCGAATCTCAATAACCATCTGATGCAAGAAGTGTGCCAACAATTTAAGATTATGCATCAGAATTCAAATCCTTATCATCCAAAGGCGAATGGAGCTGTAGAAGCTGCCAACAAGAATTTAAAGAAAATACTCCGTAAGATGGTGCAAGGTTCCCGACAATGGCATGAAAAGTTATCTTTTGCTTTGTTGGGTTATCGTACTACAGTTCGGACTTCAATTGGTGCAACTCCTTACTTGTTAGTGTATGGAACTGAAGCAGTTATACCTGCAGAGATTGAGATTCCATCTCTTCGAGTAGTTGTGGAAGCTGAAATTGATGAAGACCAATGGGTCAAGACTCGTTTGGAGCAATTAAGCTTGATTGATGAAAAAAGATTGGCGTCAGTATGTCACGGACAACTATATCAGAAGAGAATGGCACGAGCATATAATAAGAAGGTGCGTCACAGACATTTTGAAGTCGGTCAGTTAGTATTAAGACACATCCTTCCTCATCAGATTGAAGCCAAAGACAAATTTTCTCCTAATTGGCATGGGCCATTCATGGTGAAGAAAGTGTTACCTAATGGCGCGTTATATCTGACTGATGTGGAAGGAAACATGGAAGGAATGCCGGTCAATGCTGATGCAGTTAAAAGATGTTATGTATGATATTCATGTATAATTATGTTATGTATGTTTTGTACTTATATTTTTAAAGATTGAAATGATGAAGTCATTTTGTTCTACTATCTAAATAATATATAAACCTTTGCTTACCCCTTTGAGCTTTTATTTTTCTTCGAACCCCTCTTTTGGAATCAAAAAAAATAAAAATAAATGAAATGATGATGTTTCATGAACTACGTTTGACCTGATTCTTGCTATGACAAGATACGTAGGCAACCCTACTCCGGGGTTCGGTCTAACCAGAAGAAAATTCAAATTACCCAGAATGAAATAAAACTGGGGTAAAAATTTATTTTCCTAAAAGAATTGATTTCAAAAGTTGTATGTTTCACCCAATGTTATATAAGTTTTTTGAGCCTCATGCCGACCTTTCTTTCTAACCCTATCCGAAAGCCAAGTTACAACCAAACAAAGACCTTTGGATTAATCTTTGAGAATGTCAAAGCTAAACATATTATGAGTGCATGATATTTCATATTTTGGGTATTTAAAAAAAAAGTGATGAAAAAATGAAAATGAGAGAGTCTTATTGGTGAAAACCCTTTAGGGCATCATAAGACGACTGTGAGCTGAGACGAAAATGAAAAGGAGATAGGCTCGTTGGCAAAAATCCATTGAGGTGCCACTAGCTTAAGAAAGGTTGTTATCAAGAAGGAACAAATTCAAGATTGGCTTAATTTCAAGCTCAATATGTGGACCAAAGTTGTAATGATTGGTGTGGGTAGATCTGGTTGTTTTATTCAAAATGCATGTCATAATCACCAAAATCGACTTCCGCATTCAGATAAGTTTTCTCTTTGTTTTGAAAAAGAGATATCTATTGTCCTTTTATTTTGTTTTATTTTGATTTTTGTGTCTTTGTCATCAAACAAAAATCTTTGTTGTCTTTTGAGTCAAATTCACATCAGGTCGAGTCAGAAAAGACTCCAAACTCGCTACCAACTCCTTTAAGGGTACAAAGCAGGATAAAGAGTTGATGTACGGAGACAACATTTCAAAGTAAAAGTAAAGTACTCAAGATGATTGTGATTTGACAATTTTAAACTCGTGAAAATCTAAGGGATGTATTGGAAGCTAAACTCAGAAGCATCATACAACAGAAATATGATTTGAGTTGAGGATCTCAGTAGTCAGAATTTTGAGTCAGAAATATGGCAATTCAAAGAAGATTATCATGGATTGGAAAAGAGTTGAGCATGGCAAGTGCGAGAGCAGCCACTTCAAAAGCCAAATTCCACAAACTAACCACCATATGTTTTAAAACTCACAATTTTTCTTTGTTTGGAATAAAGATGAAATAATGCTTTCAGATAAAGGATGCAATTTCACACTTCATTCAATGCAAGAAGCATGATTACAACATCCGATACTGGATTTCGGTCATGATAAACTTTATTCTTTGTGAGATGTATTAAGATCCAATAACACATAAATTTTTTCAGTACAAACTGGGGCAAAATTTTATGTGTGTTGTATGAAATTTATTTTATGCTCAGGACCCTCCTGAATAATAGGACAGGACCCTCCTGAAGAATGGGAATTTATTTTATGCTCAGGACCTTTCTGAAGAATGGGAATTTATTTTATGCTCAAGACCCTCCTGAAGAATGGAAATTTATTTTTATGCTCAGGACCCTCCTGAAGAATGGGAATTTATTTTGTGCTCAGGACCCTCCTGAAGAATGGGACAGGACCCTCCTGAATAATGGAAATTTATTTTATGCTCAGGACCCTCCTGAAGAATGAAAATTTATTTTTATGCTCAGGACCTTCCTAAAGAATGGGAATTTATTTTATATACAGGACCCTCTTGAAGAATAGGATGTTATTTTTCTGTGTCACTATTTGTTTTGAGTTCAGGAGCCCGCCTGAAGAATAGGGTGAAGAAAAAAGAAGTCCAGGAGCCCGCCTGAAGAATAGGGTGCAGAAATTGCAAATCCAGGAGCCGGCTGAAGAACAGGGTGCAGAAGTTGCAAGTCAGGAGCCCGCCTGAAGAACAGGGTGCAGAAATTGCAAATCCAGGAGCCCGCCTGAAGAACAGGGTGCAGAAGTTGCAAGTCAGGAGCCCGCCTGAAGAACAGGGTGAAGAATTAAGTCTAGGAGCCCACCTGAAGAACAGAGTAAAGAAAAAGAAAGTTCAGGAGCCCGCCTGAAGAACAGGGTGAAGAATTGTAAGTCCAGGAGCCCGCCTGAAGAACAGGGTGAAGAAAAAGAAAGTTCAGGAGCCCACCTGAAGAACAGGGTGAAGAATTGTAAGTCCAGGAGCCCGCCTGAAGAACAGGGTGAAGGAAAAGAAAGTTTAGGAGCCCACCTGAAGAACAGGGTGAAGAAATTATAAATTCAGGAGCCCGCCTGAAGAACAGGGTGAAGAAAAAGAAAGTTCAGGAGCCCGCCTGAAGAATAGGGTAAATTTTCAAGTTCAAGTCATGAAGATTTGAATCAAGATTCTGGAGATTGCAACTTTTACTTGTATTTTTCATATTTGATTTTTATTAGTCAGTTGAATGTAAAAGAATAAGTCGTCAACCAGAAACTCGACGGAATCTCACTCGACTTTAACTTTTTCTCTCACCAAATTACCTTTTGAACTACTCATGACCTGATTCCCTTATAACCTGGGATAGGTAGGATGTCCAAAAACAGGACTCGGTCATATTTTTTTTTTTACCTTTCAAATAATTGGAGGGTCAAAAATCATATCTTGTCTACTTCTTTGTATGAAAACTCTTCGAGATTTCACACAAAGAGGGGCAAAAATGTAGACACGTGATTTTTGATCCTCCCTAAATTTTAACTTGTTTATCGATATTAAATATTTATATTTATATTTAATCATATATTATTTTGATTATTATTTTATTTTTAATATAATATAAATAATTAAATAAAATTAATTTTAGGATATTATTTTATTTTATTCCTATTTTTTTTTTAAAATAATAATACAAAAATTAAAAAAAAATATATTTGTTTTCTTTTTAAATAAATAAGTTAGTAGTTTTTGTACTATCTTAATTATATAATTTATTTTTGATTATTTTTAGACTTTTGTTGTATTTTTTTTTTTTTTTTTGCATGCATGCATAATTTCTATATTCTAATTTTAGTTCTAGTGTGCAATACAATTACACTAATCACACGTTAATTAAATGTACCGCTACATCTTTTAACATTAACAACTTTAACAATTATCTCATTCAAACTTTAAAACTCTAATCTAATTGACTTCGTTTCAAAATGACAAACAAGTTATAAATGAAGACATAGAGCAAATTACATAAAAATAATAAACTACACACACTAAATAATATAACAAGCCATTAGAATAACTTCATTCGTGATTTGACTCACAATAAAATTATAAAATAAATAGTGCTAGATCGAACAAGAACCTGTATGATGAACTAATTAAAAAGAAGCACAAACGACGCCACCGAAAACTCGAACGAGACCCCAAAACTCAAACTCTAACTCTTCTTTTTCTCTTTTCCCTTTCTGTTTCACTCTTAATTTTTCTTTTGATTTCTCTTCAAAACGTTAGTTTTTTTTTTTGGTTTTATTTTTTTTTTCTAGTGTATAGTTGAATATCAGAAAAAGCAAGCAGAGAGGTGTTTTTGTTTTTTTGTTTTTTCGTTCCTCACCCCGTCCTCTTTTTTTTTGTGTCCTTCTATTGTGTCTGTGTGTGCGTGTTACACTGTTATGGGATTGGGATTGTGTTGTGTTGTTGTGGGTGTGTAGTTGCTGGGGACGTGGGGAGGTTTTGAGGGAAATGAGGAATGTGGGGGGGTTAGGGTAGGTTTTTCCTTTTAGGATAAGATTCCCTTTTTTTTTAAATTATAAAAATAACAACAAAATAAAAATAAAAAATAATAAATAAATAAATAAATAAGATAATAGTAACAAATAAAATAATAATAATAATAATTAATTAATTTTTATATTTCAAAAAAAAAAATACAATAAAAGTCTAAAAATAATCAAAAATAAATTATATAATTAAGATAGTACAAAAACTACTAACTTGTTTATTTAAAAAGAAAAAAATATATATTTTATTTTTAATTTTTGTATTATTATTATTATTTTAAAAATAGGAATAAATAAAATAATATCCTAAAATTAATTTCATTTAATTATTTATATTATATTAAAAATAAAATAATAATCAAAATAATATATGATTAAATATAAATATAAATATTTAATATCGATAAACAAGTTAAAATTTAGGGAGGATCAAAAATCACGTGTCTACAAGAGGGAAGAAATAATCCTAATTTATTGGTCTAATGCATACAAATGCTATTGCAATATATCATATTTTAGACCAAAACATGAAGTTTTGTTCTCATTAATAATGGTTTAGCTATTTATAGAAGGTATTCAATGCCAAACTATCACCATCAAGATAACTTTCTTGATTGCACAATTTGGAAATTATGTTCTTAACTCAATTTTATTGAGCAAGCAACTTTATGAATGTCAAACTGCAGGTTGACAATGAATGTACATGTGATCAGCTTATTGATGCATCTTTTCAACATATCACATGATAGATGAACGGACCCTTATTCACCTTTTATAATTTTCAAATTTGAAGGAATCCAATCCCAATATTAGTTGGTCCAACCAACTTATTATGAGAACAAACGACATAAACAATTCTTGAAGAATCTTCTAGTTCTTCAATTCATCCACATCTTCGAGATGTCACAATCGTTCATATCAATTTATGAACTTTTATTCTAGTAAACTCCAAGTTTACCATGACATGTACTTTTTCTTTAGTAAATTTCAGATTTACTACTTCAGAAGTAGATTTCAAAATTATTCAACCTCTTTCGGAGGTGAGTTGTGATACAATCACAATCAAGTGCACGTTTACATTAATAAGTTTTTCATTCCCCAAGAATGGAATATAATCGTGCCTTAAGTCTATCAAATTTCGATAGCTTAGAACCTTTTTCAAAATATTGCTTCTTCAGGAGAAAATCGAGGCATACGTATGATCTAAAGAATTTTTCTCTAACACATCTTATGATCATAATATGCGTGCAAAAATATCATCACTTTTGATGATCATTATCATATTGTCCCTCCACGCGTATATTTGTGCATTTAATCACTTGTCTTCTTTCAGACATATTATGCACTGCTACCAAATACACCTCAATAATGAAGTAAGTTGTCATATTTCAGACTTATCATATATTGCTACCATATTCACTTCATGGAATGGAGCATATTCAATGGGTCAAATTTCATGACTTTTCATTAAACACTCATTATTTTGCCTTAGCCATCATAATATCATCAATATGGTGTATTGAGATTCAAACTCAACATCTTATCCATATAAAAACATCTTAGGCATGAATCGATGGGATTTGAACCCAACATATTATCATTCTTTTTGATAATATTATTTTTGAGAAATAAATTTAAAATATAAATGGTTCCAAACCAATTATTTTTCCTCAAATCCAATAATAATTACATTAATAGTAGCAAAAGAAAGATAACATAAAGAATTACTAACCTTGAAATCCTTCAGATTTATAATCTCACCTTGTTTGGCAGAGTCTCGTGCTGAAAATGTGTTATAAAATAATAAAGAATAAAGAAGAAGAGTAGAGAGAATAGAAAGAGTGGTTA
The DNA here is from genome assembly GCA_030864225.1 of Capsicum baccatum var. pendulum. NCBI lineage: Eukaryota > Viridiplantae > Streptophyta > Magnoliopsida > Solanales > Solanaceae > Capsicum > Capsicum baccatum. The sequence continues at coordinate 43,112,779 of CM061555.1, forward strand.
TTATTTCTTTTCTTGAGGGATGGGAGATCATCAGATTGTAAATAGAATGAACAAAACCCCTCTATTTATAGGGGAAATTTACTCCTAGTCTGAGTAAAAGACGGATGCTTCAAATCCTAATAGATATCAAAATAGATCTTGATAGACATTCACAATAATGTAAATACATTTATAACAAATAGCATGATTTAAGGGGGCAACTTAATAGTTGATATTTTACCCTACAAATTTTCCTATTTTGTTTTTCATCAATTTTTTTTTTCAAAATATAAATAAGGCAAACGAAAAAACACTACATTTATTTGATATTTGTTTTATGTTTTCAGATTTAATTTATTTAATTAAATTAACCTTAATTTTTAATTTTTTACGAGAAAACATCATTAATGATAGTAAATTCTCCGGTTGATTCAAACCACATCCTATACAAATTTCATACACCATAAAATTATTGATACACCTATTTTTATATAAATCGGACACCATAGAATTATTAATACACCAATTTTTATATATTTTGAACACCATAAAATTATTAATACACCAATTTTTATATAAAAATTTATAATACACCATAAACTTATAGATACACCAATTTTTATATACATCAGACATCATAAAATTTTTGATACACCAATTTTTATATATTTTCGACACCATAAAATTGTCATTATTGATAAATTAATTTCTAGATAATTCAAACACCATAAAATTATTGATACAAAATTATTAATACATCAATTTCTTATAATGCAACAACATAAAAATATTGATACACTAATTTTATACAATTCAGATACCATAAAACTGTTGATACACCAATTTCTTTACAATTCAGACACCATAAAGCTATTGATACACCAATTTCTATACAATTTATATATAAATTTTTATACAAATCATACACCAAATTCTATACAATTCATAGAACATATAAATACACCAATTTTCTATAGAATTCATACCATAAAATCATTGATATCCTTCACTTGCCGGTGTCATCGAAAAAATCTCGAAAAACAATCAGTAATAATAAACATTGAGAAAAAATCCAAAGCCTCCATCGGAAATCATATCCACCGCCGCCGTTGCCACAACATCAAATTCTCCACCGTATCCAAAACACAAATCACAAAACATACTGACCGATGAGCAAACAGTGTTCTATCAAAAACTCTACCCAAAAAAAACAAGAAAACTACGACCATGTCTTCCAAGATTATGCGGAAACCTAAGGGGAAGAATACCAAAAGGGCTGCTGCGGCGGATGAGGAAGATGGAGCAATGGCAGTGATGGGAAAATTCGTGAAGGAGTGGGGACACGGACAACAAAGAAACCCAAAGTGATTACACACTATGGTTTCATCTTGCTTGTTATCATCATTGGCATGAATTCTTAACCAAACCTTCTCTTTTTCAGCTTTTTAGCTCCGTGTAAAACCATATTTCTTGATAGATTATTTTAGGGTTTGTTGGAAGTGGGGGATAATATCAGTCAGTGGGGACCCCACACGCATATGACAGCTATAAAAACCGCTTTTAGTGGTAGATTTTGTAAATAAAATATACCTTTTGTAAATAAGAAAAATTAGTGGTAGTTTTTGTAATATTAATGCTTAAATTGTATATTCATGTGAATTTTCCTTATGTTATTTATACTTATAATTTTGCTCTTTTTCCCCTCCTAGGAGTGGTGTTCACTGTTCAGTACGATAAGAAAATGATTTTTTCGTGAAAAAGTTGAATTAAAAAAGTTCAAATTCATTCGAGAAACACGCTATTAATAACCCTCGAAGCAAGGAATAAACAAGATTGTACCCACAATTTTATCAATAAAATATATTCTTGTTTCTTCATATTTTCTTTGTGTTTGATTTATTTTTCATGAATAAAAATTTATTGCAAACAGTATGTTCTAGAGAGAAACTAGTATGATTAATCCAACCAGTCCTATACATATGTATCCACAATAAAAGGGACGGGATTAAAATTAATAGGCAAATGTTCTTAATCTTCATTCGCTACCCGTTTTGCTTGATTAACTTCTTTAAGGCTTCCTAACATTTTGTAACTTTTTAATAGGCTTAATTTTGTTACTTTAGATATACCCGGCCCACCTGTATATACACAGTGAGTTCTTTTATCTTGAAGCAAGATGGATAAAAGTGAGAACACGTACAGTAATTAGTATGATGTCAATAGTAAAAGCTCCTTCATGAGTTAATATTCCAATTCAGCTTTTTCTATTCCTCCAAACAGGACAGAAACTTTTGGGTCCTTTCAAAATTTAACATACAAATAGAGTTAAATAGTCCATGATTCAACTAACAAAAGAACTACTTTATATATATATATATTTTTTTATTTTTTTTCATTTTAAATCTGTTAATGGAACCAAACAAAGTGTAACTACATATTTAGAAATTGTTCGATTGCTGTCTCTTTTGACCTTTTTTTTTTCAAAAAAAGAAATTCATACTTCCATGTCTTTTAGTTATAATGCATATTTCCTTTAAATTATGTTTAGATAATTAATTTGAACCCTTAACATGAAAACTACTTACATATAGGAATGCATTCCTTTAAATTATGTTTAGATAAATTGTTGTGAACCAAGTCAACTTTGTATTGGGATATGGGTTACAAGTGGTGAATTGGGCTGATCCAGTTGAGATTGTTGAACCTATTGAAATGTTGTAGGATTTTATTTGGGATCCAGGCCCAATTATCAATTGGTTAAATAAGACTTGACATTCAAAACATTATGCGTATTATGTGAAGCCTTGGCTTATCTGTTGTTCTCTCATCTCCATTCTGTATCTAGTATCTCATCTCCTTATTACTTTCTCACTATGTTTTCTCATCTTAGTTAGCGTGACTATTTCTTTTTGTTCGGATTCTAAGTTGCAATTTGTGTTGAGTGGATTATAAATACATTTCGTGTTTGTGTTAAAAATTGGGATCGTTACATTGGTGCTTTCATCTAGAGGTCTTCAATGGAGGACCAAAAATTTTGAACTCCCTATGATTCAATTAACGTAGGAAGGGATTCATGGTCAAAGGAGACATGTAAAATTCTTTCATTATTACAGGAGTTGATTGGAAAACCTAAAAGGAGTAAATCTACTCCGATGGAATTTCCACGATTTTGTGGTGAGAATCCTGAGTTATGGATCTCTCAGGCTGAACACTACTTTGATTTTTATGAAATTGCAGAAAACCACAAGTTATCTCTGGCTTCGTCCTATCTTGATGGGGCTGCTTTGTTGTCGTACCAATGGCTTTTCCAAAACAAGCAATTGGTTGATTGGGAACATTTTACCACAAAAGTGTTGATTCGCATTCCTAAGCGACATGTCGAATCGCTGGAAAGTCGCAGGGCTAATCAGGTGCCCTCTATGACTGAGTACTCAATTCATTTTGATGTTATTTCGTGGGGCTTCAGTGAGCCAGATGAACTTTTGTCATGCCTTACACATGTTTATACACAGTGGAGAAGTAAAACCAACCCATCCTTGCCTAAACAATTTGATGTGCAATCTGAATGCAAAAGAAAAATGGATGGACACAGGATGTTCGACGAAATGTCAAATAGATGTTGCCCCAAGGTAATCACCGTGTCAGCAATTTCAATTGAAATAGCGATGACAGAGGGAGATGATGGAAATCTCGGAAATAAGCATATCATGAACGTTGGTGATTCGGCACATGATGAAATTTCAGCACTTACTTTGTCCCCTTTAACACTAACGGAGTCTACCTTTGAGGATGGAAACCCCGACAGCAAAGTGAAAGAGCAAGTTGAAGGCTCCAAGGATGTGGTTCAACAGAAGTTGATTGCTACTACAAATATCCATGAGGAGTTAGGTCCAGAGGAATTTTTCTCAATCTTCCATGTTTTTTTATCACTAAATTCAATTTCTACTGCCATGCCTCTATCTGAATCTCTTTATGCTTCCTGTATCCCCACACAGAGCTTATTTACTATCTCCACATCTGATGCTTGCTTACATGGCATTCAACCACTCAACAAAATTAAATTACTAGGGACTATTCCATATAATAGTTACGTTGATGATTGGTTCGACACAGGGCAAGATTTTGAAGTTGATTCATGTGTGCTTTTATTTACTGACTTTGAAGAGCTAAATCAAGTTTCACATGAGGAATCATGGCTGATTTCTTTTCGTGACTGGGAGTATTTACAGTTGTATGATGAGAGCTTCACGAACTCCTTCCCTGATGAAAATTTTCCTACTGAGTTTGAAAACCCAGCTTGGGCTGGAGAGTTTGCACTAATTATCAAACAATCACTACTTCATGAATTTCAGCTTTTAGTTTTGAGTTGCATAGTACTAAATTTGGAGTTGCTTGAACGACCGATAGTCGAGGCAGGACGCTATTCACCTGATGTTATTTGTTTACAAGTGCATCATGGCAGCCTTGAACATTTTGGTAAATTATCCTCCGATGAGGGTAGGAATCATTTGCCTGCTCGACAGGCAAGAAATAGCCACTCTCAATGGGGACTCGAGCTTGGTCAATGCTTGATGGAGACGTTTATTATGTCAGCTTATGGTTATGCGGAGCTTATAAGCAGAGGTATATTTGTGTGCTTTAGTACACTTGATCATGCTACACATATAGTAACTTGGTGTCAGTTTTTCCATAATCGATTTGTATCAAACTTTCCTTTTAATCTTGGTTCAAGCTTTCTGTTTGCTCACATTGGCGCGAAGACAAATATGACTTCTTTTATCAGGCATCAGGACACCATTTTGACGATAAGAGGGGCTGATTTTGTTGGAATACAAACTGCGGTGCAGCTTCTCTCACAAAATGCACCCAAAGCTATTCAAGTAGTTGCTGAAATATGTGACTACAAGATTACTGAGAGTGTTTTAAGATATCAACTGAAGCAGTTTGTGGTTGTTGAAACAAAAGTTATATTAAGTTTACTCAATCCTGCAATAAGAGTGGATAAAGACATAAAGCAGGAAGCTCTTGTCTTTGGCGCGGTGAACAATTTAATAGAAACATTGAACTTAATTGCAATTACAACCCCTAGAGTTGTAATTTTTCTTTTCAAAGAATATCCAGTTTGTCTTAGCTAGTTCGTAGGGTATGCTACTAAGGTGGATTTTTCAAAGGAATTATCAATGGTTGCAGGTGTTGCCTTTTACATAGAATCAAACAGTGGCACAGAGACAAAAATGGGTCAGAATAATATATTTGCCACAACAATTGCTCTAGCAACGATTTATTTCTCAAAATTGATGTTTTTCTACTCGAACATTGAGGACAAGGTTCTCTTTCAGGATGGGAGTATTGTTGTGAACCAAGTCAACTTTGTATTGGGATATGGGTTAGAAGTGGTGAATTGGGCTGATGAGGCTAAGTTTTTACAAAATAAATAAAAATATATAAATCTTAACAGCCCTGAATCTTTAGGGATCATGAGGCTAAGTTTTTAATAATATATATATATATATATATATACATATACATATATATATATATATCTTAATAGCCTGAACCTTTTAGGAGTCTTGAGGCTGAATTTTGTACGACATATATTTTAAGAACTACACACACCTGCTTCTTATTTTTATTGAGATATATAGGCAATCCTTCATGGATTTAAAAAAATATATATTTGTGTTTCCTTCTAAACAAATAAAGAAGAGAGTTTTTGATCTATATATAAAATAAATTAATTTATTTTCGAATATAAAATGTGTTTTATCATTATTAATAAATTCAAAAATAAAAAATATTTCTCATTTCTCAAATTAAAAGAAAAATCTGTTTCTTCATATCTTCAGCTTCAAGAACTACGCATACCTGATTCTCATCTTAATGAGATACATAGGCAGTCCTTAATAGATTCGATGGTCTTAAAAAGAAAATTTTTGAACTCTAACACATTAATTTTCTCCAAAATCAAAATATTGTTAAGGTGGTTGGTTTGTGGCTAAGTTGGTATCTCACCAATACAACACCATGTTCAAAGAACAAGTAAGATGACCCACAAAAAATGATATAGGATCTGAGATGAGTTGGTGTAGATTTTTAGCAATGAGGAATAATAAGAAATGATCTGAAAAGTTAAAAATTTGGAGCAAAATATGAGAAACATGCAAATACTGAGAGAGAAAAGAGAGTTTTCACAAGGATTTTTATATGTTTCAATGTTCACTTGCCTCTAAACTCTATAACACCAAAATTGGACATGTACGAGGGTCATGGTGATCCTTTGACTCATATGAAAATTTTTTGTAATCAATGAAAAGGAGTAGGGGAAAGGAGAAATTGTTGATGGCTTACTTTGAAGAGAGTTTGAGGTGATAAGTTCAAAATGATCGAGTTCAAACAGAAAAAAAAAGATGATGTAGCAATGATTGTGGAGACTCCATTAAGGCCGACGTTCAATACAGTGGCTAAAATATTAAGTTCGGCAATTTAGAAGTCAATCTTCACTCCTCACGATGAGGGATTTTTGGTAGTCTGTTTTCTTTTTCTTTTTGCTATCTGAATTATTTTAGGGTTGTAGTTCGGGATTTATCTTGTCTTATTTCTTATCGTCTTTGTTCAAACCCTTTTGTCTTTCTGTCAATAAAATGTGTGTCCCTTTATTTCTATTTTTTTAATAAATATTATTTATTTGGCTTTCTTTTTCTTCATACAATTCTTTTATGTGATTCTAATGATACGATATCATGATGAATTTTCACCAGATCTTAAAACCTAATCTAATCCTGAAACACTTGACCAGGAAGATAGAGTTGAAAGGAAAAATCATGTAAGAAAATAAGTAAAATGTTGAGATGTTTCTTGATTGACTTAAAGCCTCACTTGAATGGATTGAAACAATCACTTTGTGAATAAAAAATGACTTGGTCATCAATGAGAAAGTCAATCTTAAACACTTTAAATGAGAGTGATCAGAAGATATATAATTTTTAATGTCAGGAGAAGCAAAAAGAAGTTAGCCTAAAAACTCATGAGTCCTTTAATGGGAGGAATGTGAATATAATTGGACCTTTCTGTTTGACAAGTGCATGAGAAGTAGTGACATACGTATTCAGTCAAGGTCAATATTGAAAAAAAATATACATGATCTTTATGTTCACTCACAGATTGCATGTTAAGTGCTTGCATTTTTTGATTGATATGACAAAGGCATTTCATTCTGCTATTCAAATGTTGTGTCATCCTTTATTATCCCTTTTGAGCTTTAGTTTTATTTTATTTCATACCCCTCTTTTGAAATCAAAATAGAGTTTGAAAAAAATAAAAAGAAGGTGTCAAGAAAAATAGAGTCAGAAAAATGAAGTAAAAAAAAAAGTGTCAAGTAGAAAATGGAGTCAGAAAAAAAATGCCAAGAAAATAAATGGACTTGAAAAAAAATTCCAAAAAGAGAAGAATCAAAGAAAAGAAAAAATGAGAGCCCAGGTTCATTTAAAAAGAAAACACAAGAGAATGACTTGTCTGAACTACGTTTGACCTGATTCTTGCTATGACAAGATACGTAGGCAGCCCTACTCTAGGGTTCGGTCTAACCAAAAGAAAATTCAAGTTACCCAGAATGAAATAAAACAGGGGCAAAGTTTATTTCCTTAAAAGAGTCGATTCCAAAAGTTGTATATTTTACCCAATGTTGTATAAATTTTGAGCCCCATGCCGACCTTTCTTTCTATCCCATTTCAAAAGCCAAGTTACAACCAAAGAAAGACGTTCAGATCAATCTTTGAGAATGTCAAGGTTAAACATGTTATGGGTGCATGATATTTCGTATTTTGAGTGTTATTTTCTAAAAAAAAAAAAAATGAAAGTGAGAGTCTTATTGGTGAAAATTCTTTTGGACATCATAAGGCGACCGTGAGTTGTGAGATCAATAAAAATGAGAGTCTTATTTGTAAAAGTCTTCATGGGCACCATAAGACGACAATGAGTTGAAAAGGAAAAGAAAATGAAAGTGGCTTGTTGGCGAAAACCTATCGAGGTGTCACTAGCCTAAGGAGGATTATAATCCAGAGGGAACAAGTTCAAGAATGGCTCCCTTTCAAATTCAATGAGTGGGAAAAAAGTGATAGTGATTAGTTTGGATAGATCAGGTTGTTTAAATCAAAATGCATGTCATAATCACTAGCATTAGCTGCCACACCCATATAAAATTTTTTTTTGATATTTTTTTAAGAAGAGATGTCTATTGTCCTTTCCTATTATTTTTGTTATTTTTATTTTTATTTCTATTTCTATTTTTTGATTTTTGATTTTTGTGTCTTTGTGGTCAAAAGAAAATCATTATCGTCATCTTTCATGTATTTTTTAGTCAAATTTTTGTCAAGATAAGTGAGGAAGGACTTCAAAACTTGCTACCAACTCCTTTAGTTGTGCAAAACAAGACAAAAGACCAACACACAATGATAACATGCTTTAAAAATAAAGTAAAGTACTCGAGAATGCTTGTCATCCCACAGTTTTTGGACTCATAAAAGTATAAAAGGTGTATTTGAAGCTGAATCCCGAGGCAACATGCAAGAGAAATATGATTTGAGTCAAAATATTTTAGTATTCGGAATTTGGGGTCAATACTACAACAAGTCAACAATACCTATCAATGATTTGCAATGGAGCTGGGCATGACAAGTGCAAGAGATCGTCTCAATAGCTAAATGCCACAAATCAACCACCGTATTTTTAAATTAGAAAGCTTTCTTTATATGAAACAAAAACATGTGTTACCTTCATATCAAATGTTTCAAAGCTTAACTATTAAAAGCTGCAATTTCTCACTTCTGCAAATGCAAGAGGCAGTACTGTTACACAAATTTGGTAATCAATAATGGTAAAAACTCATCATTTTAACCCCTAGGAGATGCACGTCCTAGTACGGATAATTCAAGATTCATTTGTTAGGTGATGCACTTCCTAACTTGAGCCATCACTCCTAGAAGATGCACTTTCTAGTTGAGTCATTTCATTCAATCCCTAGGAGATGGACTTCCTAGTCTGGATAATTCAAGTTTCATTTGTTAGGTGACAAACTTCCTAACTTGAACCATCACTTTTAGAAGATGCACTTTCTAGTCGAGTAATTTCATTTAACCCCTAGGAGACGCAATTCCTAGTCTGAATAAGTCAGTTTTTATTTTTTAGGTGAGGCACTTCCTAACTTGAATATTCACTCCTAGAAGACGCACTTTCTAGTCGAGTTATTTCATTCAACCCCTAGGAGACACACTTTCTAGTCTTAGTAAGTTAGTTTTCATTTGTTAGGTGAAGCACTTCCTAACTTGAACCTTCACTCTTAGAAGACGCACTTTCTAGTCGAGTCCTTTAATTTAACTCTTAGGAGACACACTTCCTAATTTTGGTCATCAGTTTTACTCTGATGAGACACATTTCTTTAGCAGATCTTTGATTCACACTCTTCACTATATTTTTTAAAACATTAAGATTTGATGACACATGAATTTTTCCCAGTACAAACTGGGGCAAAATTTTTATATGTGCTGTATGAAATTTATTTTATGCTCAGGACCCTCCTGAAGAATGGGGAAGGACCTTCCTGAAGAATGAAAATTTAATTTTTGTTCAGGACCCTCCTGAAGAATGGGGCAGGACCCTCCTGAAGAATGAGAATTTATTTTTTGTTCAGGACCCTCCTGAAGAATGGGGCAGGACTCTCCTGAAGAATGAGAGTTTATTTTATTCTTAGGACCCTACTGAAGAATGAGAATTTATTTTATGTACAGGACCCTCCTGAAGAATGTGATTTTATTTTATGTCCAGGACCTCCTGCAGAATGAGAATTTATTTTTTGCTCATGACCCTCTTGAAGAATGGGACAGGACCCTCCTGAAGAATGGGAATTTACTTTTTGCCCAAGACCCTCCTGAAGAATGAAAATCTAATTTTGCTCAAGACCCTCCTGAAGAATGAGAATTTATTTTACGTACAGGACCCTCCTGAAGAATGTGAATTTAATTTTTGTCCAGGACCCTTCTGAAGAATGTAAATTTATTTTTTACTCAGGACCCACCTGAAGAATGGGAATTTACTTTTTGCCCAGGACCCTCCTGAGGAATGGAAATCTAATTTTTCTCAGGACCGTCCTAAAGAATGGGAATTTATTTTTTGCACAGGACCCTCCTGAAGAATGAGAATTTATCTTTTGTACAGGACCCTCCTGAGGAATGGGAATTTATTTTATGTCCAGGACCCTCCTGAAGAATGAAAATTTACTTTTTGCTCAGGACCCTCCTGAAGAATGAAAATTTATTTTATGCCCAGGCCCCTCCTGAAGAATGAGATGTTATTTTTCTGTTTCGCCTTTTATTTTGAGTTCAGGAACATATTTGAAAAATTAGAAAAAAAGAAAGTTCAGGAGCCCGCCAGAAGAATAGGGTGAAGAAGTTGTAAATCCAGGAGCCCTCCTGAATAACAGGGTGAAGAAGTTGTAAGTCCAGGAGACCGCCTGAAGAACAGGGTGAAGAAAAGAAAAGTCCAGGAACCCAACTGAAGAACAGGGTAAAGAAGTTGCAAGTCGAGGAGCCCTCCTGAAGAATAGGGTGAAGAAAAAGTAAGTCCAAGAGCCCACCTGAAGAACAGGGTGAAGAAAAAAGAAGTTCAGGAGCCAGCCTGAAGAACAGGGTGAAGAAAAAGGAAGTCCAGGAGCCTGCCTGAAGAATATGATGAACATTATCAGTTGTAAGTTCAGGAGCCCGCCTGAAGAATAGGGTGAATTTTAAAGTTCAAGTCATGAAGATTCAAGTTAAGGTTCTAGAGAACCTGAATAGATAGGATTCTTTCACTTGTATCTTCAATTTTATTTTGTTATTAATATGAATGTAAAAGCAGAAGTCATGAACCGGAAACTCGACGGAACCTCACTCAACTTCTAACTCCTTCTCTCGCCATTTTACATTTGAACTACATGTGACCTGATTCCCTTATAACCCGAGATATGTAGGCAGTCCAAAAACAGGATTCGGTCACATCTTTTATTTTATTTTATTTTATTTTATCTTCACTTTTAGAATAATCGAAGGGTAAAAAATCATCTCTTTGTCTACGTCTTTGTATGAAAATTCTTCGAGATTTCAAACAAAGAGGGGCAAAATGCAGACACGTGATTTTGACCCTCCCCGAGTTTAATATATATATTTTTCGATATTAAATATTTATATTTGGACTGATATTATTTTAATTCTTATTTCATTTTTATGTCGATTTCATTTTAAAAATTGTGAAAAAAAATTTCAAAAAATAAGCTACATTTTAGGATATTCTTATTTTTAATTTTGAAATAATGCAAAAAATAAAAAAAAGTTTCAAAAATATTTTCTTTTAATTTAGATTTTTATAAATAAAGCTATTAATTTTATTTTTTTCTTAATTATATTTTATTTTAGGTTTGTTATATTTTATTATAATTTTATTAAGTATAAAAATTAATTAGTTAATATTTTTCTTATTTTTCTTCTTCTTATTATTTACTTTATATATATTTTATTTATTTATTATTTTTTAAAAAGGGATCTTATCCTAAAAAATCTACCCTAACCACCCCCTAATTCCTCAACCCTCTCAACTCCCTCAACTTCCCCTCCTACATCTCTATATAACACAACACACACAGACGAGAGGGAGGGAGAACATTTTGTGATGAAAAAGAAAAATGTAGTGAAAACATATGCATGCATTACAAAAGAGAAGGACACAAAACAGAAAAAAAATAAAAGATTAGCACATACACGACACATACAAGCCAAACACTTAGAAAATTAGGAAAAGGAAAACAAGAAAAAACATCATTGGAGAAGTTTAAATAGAAAAGGGAAAGAAAAAAAAGAGTGAGTTTGAGATCGAGGCTTGTTGAGTTTCTGGTAATGTAGTTCTTGCTTCTGTACTTGGTTTAGTTTGTCATACGGGATTTTATCTCATCTTGCACTATTTATTTTATAAATTTAGTTGTGAATCAACGTATGAAGGAAATAACTTGCATGATTTCATGTCGATATAAATTGCATTCCATCTATTTACATATATCGCTGAGATTATTTTAATCCATTTAGTAAGCATGCAGGAAAATACATATTGTGGCTTATAACATGATAGCATCAATCAGTGTTTCATGAAATTTAACAAAATTCCTAGTTGATTTTATATAATTCTTAAAAGTGTCAATTTTTCTCTAATTTTTCATTCTTGTAATTTCATTTGAATAGCATATGTCCGTGAATGTTCTTCATAGTATATGTGTGCATGTTTGGTAATTAAGTTGCCACCCTTTCTATTTTAAATATTTCATAGGAAAAAATCAAATGAGAAAATGACAATGTCCCGACCACTTAATACATTTGAAAATATATTCATACATATAATGTTAGTTTTTTTTTTAAAAATAAATTGTTTATATGTGTAAGTAATTTTTTTTTTTTAAGTTTCATTAAATTTGTAAAGTAGTGAGTTGTACAACAAATGGAATCTTAAGATTATGTATAAGGGTCCTAGGAGACAACAATTTTTCTTTTATTAATTAATCATTCCAGTTTAGATATGGAAAATTGATAGTGATGCTTTCAGTATTGCCTGTATGTTTAAATTTACAATATTTTCGTTAATGTTAGGTGTTAAATTAAAATATATATATATATATATATATATATATATATATATATATATATATATATATATATATATATATATATATATATATATATATATATATATAGCATACTTCAGAATTCTCATCTTTAAGTTGAAATGTTTTTGTCGAATAACATCTAATTGACACAAGTACTAGTTCATTATATAACACTGAATCTTCATATTTCAATGATTTTGTTTCTGGCAATGAATGTCTTTAATGCTAGATAGGTTTAAACTTGTTTAAAGTACTCATCTCAATTGAGAATGCGGCATACACATCTTTTTAATACATTTAAAAATTCAAGGATATAATGCACCTTGACAAATATTTTTTTTTTCTAAAATTATCTTTCACACGATTTATTTAATATATGATAATATACAAGTTTTAGTATAATAAAATGAGCGATTTTAGGTCTTAACATATTTTATCAAAATAGTTTAAAACAAGATAAGTCAATAAAAGCGACCGTGCTAGAACCACGGGACTCGAGGAGTGCCTCACACCTTCCCCTCGGACAACAGAATTCCTTACCCATCTTCTGTTTTCGCAGACCAAAATAAATAGTCATTTTCTTTTGATTAGGGATTCAAAAAGGTGACTTGGAACACCATAACTCAATTCCAAGTGGCGACTCTATAAATTAAACTAATCCCTATTCAATATCGTCGCTTTAATTGAAAAATCCTTCGACTTCGAACCTTGCGGGCGAAAAAGGGGTGTGACATATATATATATATATATATATATATATATATATATATATATATATATATATATATATATATATATATATATATATATATATATATATAGTATATACATATTATATAGTGAAGGTATATTAATGACATAAGATAAACCAACTGATAATTCAACTGAGTTTCTGTGAAATACGTTGTATATTATTATGGGGTAGTAAAATTAGGTATGTGATGTATATAGCACGTCTTTGAATGTTGATAGCCAATTGAATATACTTATGTATACGTATATCTCGTGTAGTGATGAAATAGATATACTATTTTGTGTCAATATAATGTAGACACACGCAAATTAACGTAACAGAAATAATCGATAATTTACTTGATTAACACGATGTTTTACAAGCAAGGTGTATATATATATATATATATATATATATATCAATGAATTTTGCAAATTTGAATAAATTTTTGGTTAATTAACTTTTAATTATGATACTATATATATATATATAATACTTGTGGGCTTAGGTCGTGCTACGCACTACCCAATATTGATCCTTAAAAATTCTACGTCATGTATAATTCTATCATTGAATTAAAACCTTTGTTCATTTGGTTGATAAATTCTAAGTTAGACATATATTATTATATTTAGATTGACGAAATTTGTATAACAATATTTTAAGTTATTCAAACTTTTGTGCCATTGTTAATCAATTATATTTTTTAAATAATTTAAGTTTTTAATTATTGTAATTTATAATATTTTTTTATTCTACTAATTATAAGTGTCATAGTAAAATTATCTTAATAAATAGTTGTGAAATTTTGTTAAAGTGATCCCATATAAGACTACAAGTTAATTGAAAACATCAAAAAAGAATTTATCATTTCATGCCTAGTTTAATATTTTTCTTAAATATTATTAATTTTTAATACTTAAATGACTTATAAAAAACATGAAAAAATAATTTATTATTTTATTAAATATTATTAACTTTGTGATACTTAAATGACTTATATAATAATTATTTATGAATAATATAGTAAAATTACGGTTTAAGCAGCTGAAGCTGTCATGTATAAGTGTCTATTTCAATTTTTTTATTAAATATTTTTAATTTTTTAATAAGTAAATGATTTATAATAATTAATTAGGGATAATATAGTAAAATCACGGTTGAAGTAGGCATGACATAAATATTTAATTTTCTTTTGTGATCATTTTTGTAAAATTTTAATTAACTTAATTCATTAATTGATTAATATATTTTTTAAACTAATTTATAAGAAAATTTATATTTTAACTAATTAGAATATTTTTTTTAATATTTTATGAAATCCAAAATTTTCAAAAAAACGACCACTTGTGGTAGCTATTTCAATTTTTTTATTAAATATTTTTAATTTTTAATACGTAAATAATTTATAGTAATTAATTAGGAATAACATAGTAAAATCACGGTTGAAGTAGGCATGACATAAATATTTAATTTTCTTTGTGATGTTTTTTGTAAAATTTTAATTAACTTAACTAATTAATTGATTAATATTGTTTTAAAACTAATTAATAAAAAAAGTTATATTTTAACTAATTGGAATATTTTATGAAAATCGACCACCTTGTTGTCGGTTTTCATAAAATATTAAAAGAAATATTTTGACCAATTAAAAGCTCAACCCGACCCGACCCACGTTAATTTGTTAAATCCCTAAATCAGAAAACCCTCGACCAGATTGAAAACACGAAACAATCTCACAAAATCTCCAAATCAAATCCACACTTCAACTCTACCTCCGTCTACCGCCGTGTGCCGCTGTTTCCCACCACCCCTAGCTCCGGTAAGTTCCAAAAATTCAGTATGTTTTTCTCTTTGTGTGTTTTACTTTAAAGTTGTTTTTTTGATTTTTTGGAGAAAATCAAGTTCTTCGATATCCTGCAATGTCTTCTCAAATCATGCTTTCCACTTGACTAATATTAGAAATTATACTTGCACCCATCTCTTTCTATCGATACTTCAGTTGAACATTACGGGAGGAAAATAATGAACTAGTAGATATGACTTCAGTAAGTGCTAGAAACAACTATGAAGCAGGGAGTGTGATCGTTGAAGCTATGAGCAAAGTTGGAATGAAAGGTTTTGTGACAGTAAAAGAGGAAAAAAATGTTGACAATAGTCTCTGTACGGTTGGAGGAATGTAATTTGACTATGGTTACGTCTCTCGTTATGATGTTACTAATAGGTGAGAAAAAGATCTTTAAATATGTGAATTGTAAGGGGGTGTCTTCTATTTAGATTTAATTTGTAAAGCTGAAAATGCTGAAAATGTTTAGATTTAATTAGGTGAAAATGCTTAAGTGTTGGTGACTTTAATAGTGAATTAGTGTTTAGAAGGTGATGTTGTTGATGACTTTATTAGTTGAAAATGCTTAAGTTTTGGTGACTTTAAAAGTGAATTAGTGTTTAGAAGTTAGTTTCGTTGGTGCCTTTGTTAGTTGAAAAAGCTTAAGTGTCGGTGACTTTAAAAGTGAATTAGTGTTTAGAAGTTAGTTTCGTTGGTGCCTTTGTTAGTTGAAAAAGCTTAAGTTTTGGTGACTTTAAAAGTGAATTAGTGTTTAGAAGGTGATGTTGTTGATGACTTTATTACTTGAAAATGCTTAAGTGTGGGTGACTTTAATAGTGAATTAGTGTTTAGAAGGTGATGTTGTTGGTGACTTTATTAGTTGAAAATGCTTAAGTGTCTGTGACTTTAAAAGTGTATTAATGTTTAGAAGGTGATGTTGTTGGTGACTTTATTAGTTGAAAATGCCTAAGTGTTGGTGAATTTATAGTGAATTAGCGTTTAGAAGGTGTTGTTGTTGATGACTTTATTAGTTGAAAATGATTAAGTTTTGATGACTTTAAAAGTGAATTAGTGTTTAGAAGTTAGTTTCGTTGGTGCCTTTGTTAGTTGAAAAAACTTAAGTTTTGGTGACTTTAAAAGTGAATTAGTGTTTAGAAGGTGATGTTGTTGGTGACTTTATTAGTTGAAAATGCTTAAGTGTCGGTGACTTTAAAAGTGAATTAGTGTTTAGAAGGTGATGTTGTTGGTGACTTTTTTAGTTGAACATGCTTAAGTGTCGGTAACTTTAAAAGTGAATTAGTGTTTAGAAGGTGATGTTGTTCGTGACTTTATTAGTTGAATGCCTTTGTTAGTTGAAAAAACTTAAGTTTTGGTGACTTTAAAAGTGAATTAGTGTTTAGAAGGTGATGTTGTTGGTGACTTTATTAGTTGAAAATGCTTAAGTGTCGGTGACTTTAAAAGTGAATTAGTGTTAAGAAGGTGATGTTGTTGGTGACTTTATTACTTGAAAATGCTTAAGTGTCGGCGACTTTAATAGTGAATTAGTATTTAGAAGGTGATGTCAATGACTTTATTACTCGAATTTTGTTTAGTTATTTGAGAAATTTTTGAGCTATAAACATAATTGTTTGAACTAGTTTTGCTTGTTTAGCTTGTTGTTTTTTATTATTGAATGGATTTTATGGTTTAGCTTCTTATTTTTTACGAGGGTTCAGCTTGCTGTCTTTAAAGTGAATGGATTTACTTTTATGGTTTAGCACTTTAGCTTGTTATTTTTTATATGAGATTTGCTAAATCACTCAAAGTTGAAATATTTTGTCTTGATTTTTTTAGGTTCTTGATTCGATGACCAGTTATCTCTTTCACTTTAATTTAAACCAAGCAAAGGTAAGTTAATTTATCTCAATTAACTATTGTTGTTATCTTCTTGTTATTGTTAATATTGAAGTCTAGTGAAGCCGTGTGTGGCCTTGTTCGATTCACTAGCATTGTTGTTATCTTCTTGTTATTGTTTATATTAAAGTCTAGTGAAACCGTGTGTGGCCTTGTTCGATTCACTAGCATTGTTGTTGACATCTTGTAGGCCTTGTTGTTGCTTGTTTCGTGAATGTGGTTTTGTTTTGATACTTAATTAGTTGGTTGAAAATGGTTGAGTGTATTTAGGGACTTTAAAGGAGATTTTTTTGTTTTGAATTTGGTTTGTTAGGTGACTTAGTTGCTTGAAAATGGTTAAGTGTACGGACTTTAAAGGGGATTTTTTTGTTTTGCATGTTGTTTTGTTTTGAAAACTTAGTCACTTGAATATGGTTAAATCTAGGAACTTTAAAGGAGATTTTTTGTTTTGAATGTGATTTGGTTGGTGACTTAGTCACTTGAAAATGATTAAGTGTAGGGACTTTAAAAGGGGATTTTTTGTTTTGAATGTGATTGCTTGAAAATGATTAAATGTAGGAACTTTAAAGGGATTTTTTTGTTTAGAATGTGATTTTGTTTTGAGACTTAGTTGCTTGAAAATGGTTAAGTGTAGGAACTTTAAAGGGGATTTTTTAGTTTTGAATGTGGTTTTGTTTTGACACTTAGTTGCTTGAAAATGGTTAAGTGTAGGAACTTTAAAGGGGATTTTTTAGTTTTGAATGTGGTTTTGTTTTGAGGCTTAGTTGCTTGAAAATGGTTAAGTATAGGGATTTTAAAGGGATTTTTTGTTTTGAATGTTTTTTTGTTTTGATTGCATAGATGGAACCTGATTATAGCTAGATATATCACCGGAACAATGATAATAGAATGAGTATTAGGGAGGAATTTGTTGAAGGTGTCAAAAGATTTGTTGAACATGCTAAGACACTTGATGTTTGGACACATTTTGGGGTTATTCGGTGTCCTTGTATTAGATGTGATGGTATAAATCTTCTAAGTGAAGAAGATGTAAAGGAACATCTTTATAGAAAGGGGTTTCATGAGGACTTTTTAAGATTGCGGGATATTCATGGTGATGCTGCGCAAAATAACTTTGTTGTTGGAGAAAGTAGTAGGTCTGCAGGGCATAATGAATATCAAGATACTAGGATGACAAATAGTGCACGATGTATTTGGGATGCAACACAGGGTTGACTTTAGGAAAAATGTTGAAGATGTTCCTAATAGCGAAGCGGGTAATTTCTACGAAGAATTGCAGACTGCTAATCATTTTTTTTAGGGGTGTTCGCACTCTCGTTTGTCTGTTGCTGTTAGATTATTAAGTATTAAATTTGATTAGAATATTGTGGAAGGAGTAATGGACTCAATTATAGACTTTATTAGAGAGTTGGTTCACCCCAGCTTGGAGGTTCCTGATTCTTTCTATAAGGCAAAATGATTGGTGTCAAAGTTAGGTCTCTCCTCGGTTAGAATTGATTGTTGTGAAAATGGCTTCATGTTATACTTTAAGGGAGATGCTAACCTAGAGTTCTGTAAGTTTTTTTAGCACCTAGATATAAGCGTGGTTCTACTGGGAAACAAATTGCTAATAAGGCAATGCATTATTTACCTCTTATACCAAGGTTGAAGATGTTGTATGCTTTCTACAACTCAGCTCTTCATATGAGATGGCATAGTGATAATAGAAGGCCCCCTGATATTATGTATCATCCATTTGATGGAGAGGCTTGGAAGTATTTTAATGCAACTTATCCATATTTTGCAGCTGAGCCACGAAATATTCGATTGGGATTATTTGCGGATGGGTTCTCTCCCTTTTTAGTTGGTAGTGCGCCATATTCATGTTGGCCTATATTTATGTCATGCCTCAAATCCTATTGGGGCGGAGTGACACCCATAACCGAGGATGCCCGGGAGAACCAACTCATAACCTTATACTTTCCATACATACCTCTATGATAACTCAAAATTCGGACAACATCATGTCGCATATAAAAGGAAATAATCACCTGTATAAGCTCGAGCACACATATATGTATATACAGTACTTGGCAGTTGGAGCCATCACGTCTATTAACAAAACACCACCTTGACTGTACATTAGGTCTACAAAGCCTCTAGACAATACACAGAGTTTAACTAAGGTCGGGACATACCCCGCCATATAACTAACTTCTATACAATACCAAAAGTGACTGGATATGACACGAAAAGCCCCGAAGTAAACTGTAGCTCACCAAAAGCAGCTGGATATCCTGGCTCCTACTTGTGCAGTGTATGAGCTGAGGTACCTGTGCCTGCAACATAAAATGCAGGTCCCCCGTGGGGGACGTCAGTACGAAATATGTACTGAGTATGTAAATCTATAGATAATGACATATGATATAGGAGCTCAATAGAAATCAGAAACAAGTGAATAAATCATAATAAGAGTGGACCACACTTACTAGAACTTGTGACAACCTGTATATTGTATTTATTCAATCACTTTACCTTCGTTCTTATCATCTTTGTAATCATTACTATATTGTACTGTGACCATTAAGCTGCCTCCAGTACATATCAACTGGGATCGACCTATGATAGGCTTATGCCCCTGGGATACCACCCATAAACACATAAATAGGGATCGACCCATGATAGGCTTATGCCCCTGGGATACCACCCGATAAGAGAAAACTTCCATCACTTAGTTCAATTAATCTTTGAGATTGTTATTTCGGTCGCCACCACATTTTTGATACTTTGAAACAATGATACATCAATAAGAGACATATAAATAGACCATCAATGCAATAACAATGAAGTGAGAACTCATTGGCACATCAATAAAGTATTTTGGAGTCATCAATGCCATAAAAATGAAGTAGGAACTTATTGGTTTATCAATGAAACGTTTTGGAGTCATTAATAACACATGGATCTTATTTGAGTAACCGGATACCTTCTGACATTCATTAGTGCAATAAACATGTAAGATTTGGAAAACAAGTGAGTATTGGAATGTCTTGACATCTTGTAGGGTGGAAACAAGTTCATTGGTAACGTAGGACATCATACAAAACCATTATGGATCACATGTTATTGAATAACTTTGGAAACTTTCTTAATAGAACAATTATTCACTTTCATGCCAAAGATATGGTATAGAGTATGCTTTAGATATCTGACTGTCAACCTTCAATACTAGTCCCAAATGGACTTCCCATCTTTTCGGATTACTTATCTACAATGAACATATATAGCAATCTAGTATTAGCGACCAAACGTCATAATTCAATTATTTGAATTCACCAAACTAGTGGTTAAGTAGTAAGCCTTAATTACACCATAAAGGGTGTCATTTTAACCCTCTTATACTCCAATTACATTCACATGCCATGCATATTCATACAACATCCTCCAATATCAAGTTTGGATTCATTTATCCTTCCAACCAATCTATTAAACCAAATTGAGCCATAGACATAAATAATCATCAATTCAATAGTATATCACCATATCCACATTCCATAACTCAATTACCATATCCACCTTCCATAACTCAATTACCATATCCACCTTCCACAATTCAATACAACCAAACCATGCAAAATAGTCCATAACTCTATTTTCATCACCTTTCAATAACAACCAATACATATAATCCTCTATCACACATATACAAATGGAAAAAAACAAAGGAAAACAATATTCATACCTTAGAATTCACCTCTTGATTATGCAATCTTGTTTACACAAATAATAGGTGCCGTTCGAAGCTCTCGATATGACAAACGCAGGTATCAGATTACTTTGAAATTTCTACGGTTGAATCAAAAGTAATTTAAAGGTCAAATTTGGCTAGGGTTTGTTCTTTCTCAATGATTAATGATGAAAATGAGTTTTTGAACTCATATACATGTATATATACACATATTCCCGTCCATAATATAATAGGAAATGACCAAAATGCCTTTAAAATTTAAATAATGTCAAATCTGTTCTTTGGTGGACTGTTTTGATAAGCTAAAGTAGATCGACCATAACTCTTTGCTTCTATATCGGATTTGGGTGAAATTGGTATCAGTGGAAAGATAATTCAAAGGGATTTCATTTCATATAAAGTAGGCCACCCAGTTCATCCTGTACAAGGAGTTATGGTCATTTGAAGTTGACCCTAAAAATCTGTTATGATAGGCTGAAGTAAAACGAGTATAACTCCTTACTCAGACGTTGGATTTGGATGAAACCAATTGCATTGGAAAGAAGACTCAAAGATATTTATTTTCATAGGTCATAGATCAACCATTTCATTATATTAAGGGAGTTATGATCATTCAAAGTTGACCCAAAAATTCGGCTGGCCTCAGTAGTTTGTGTGCAGGAAATTTTCCTGCATATTTACTATTCCCAAATATCCCGGCCACTGTTTTATAGTTTCGAACGTGCTCGATTATATCCGAAACCTATCCGTTTTTGGAAATCTTTATATCGTTGGAAATCTTATTCAATAACCTTCGCGTGGAACCATCGACGGGCAAATTCTGGTATAAATAAAATAAAAAAATTAATTTCATATAAATAAGACCAATATACGTACTTGAATACGACAATACACGTACTTGAATACGGGGTGTTACAATTTATCACTCCTTATAATCTTCCTCCTGAAATGTTGATGACTAGTCCTTATACATTTTTGAATTGTATTATTCCTGGCCCGTGTAATCCAAAAAGCGAAATAGATGTGTACTTGCAACCTTTGATAGATGAACTTCAGATTTTATGGCATGAGGGCGTTGAAACATGGGACATCTCCCTTAAACAGTATTTCAATCTGTGTGCATATCTAATGTGGACTGTTAATAATTTTCCTGCTTATGGAATGTTGTCGGGGTGGATGATCGCTGGAAAGCTGGCTTGTCCATACTGCATGGAAAAAAAAATCTTTCACATTGAGACATGACAGAAAAAATTTATGGTTTAATTGTCATCGTTGTTTCTTGCCACCTGATAATGAATTTAGGAGACTCAAGAATGCTTTCAGAAGGAATAGAAGGGAACATGATGGTCCATCTCCAATGTTGTCTGGGAAATAGTTCAGGATTTGCCTAAAGCCAGCGAGAAACGATTGTACAGGCTTGATGGATATGACGTTTCACATAACTGGACTATGCAAAGTATATTTTGGGAGTTAGAATATTGGCCAGATAATTTACTTAGAAATAATGTTGATGCCATACATACTGAGAAGAACTACTTTGACAACTTGTTCAACACAGTTATGGATGCCACCGGCAAAACAAAGGATAATTCTAAGGCCAGACTTGACTTACCAGAATATTGCAACCGCAGAGAATTATACTTACAGCAGGGGCCCAATGGCAATGTTCTTAAGCCCAAGGCTAGTTTTACATTCAAGTTGGACCAAAAACATCAAATATGTGAGTGGGTTCAAAGTTTGAAGATGCTCGATGGATATGCCTCAAATTTGGAAAAGAGGGTTGATATGACACAAGAAATCTTGCATGGAATGAAAAGCCATGATTGTCATATTTTTATGGAGAAATTACTTCCAATTGCTTTTATTGGTTTACCTAAAAACATATGGAAACCAATAGCAGAGATCAGTTTGTTCTTCAAAGACTTATGTGCCACCACATTAACAGAAGAAAATTTGGACCGAATGGAAAGTAATATTGTTGTTATCACCAAAAAACTGGAGAAGATTTTCCCACCAGCGTTCTTCGATGTGATGGAACATCTTCCCATTCACCTTGTGCACGAAGCTTGGCTAGGTGGTCCAGTTCAAACTAGGTGGATGTATCCATTGAACTGTAAGCATTTACAACATATTTAAATGCATACATAACTTTTTTAAATATAGTAAACATCTAACCTTAAGATTGTAAAGGGCAATTGAAAAATTAAAAAGGGGTCCCAAAAATAAACATAGGGTGGAAGGTTCTATAGTTGAGGCATATCTTGCAAGAAAAACTTCTCAATTTTGTTCATACTACTTTCGTGATGAAGTTGCTTGTTCAAGAAACCAACCGAATCGTCATCAGGATGATGTGAATGAGCCTCATTTACAACCGATATCAATTTTTATCAATCTGGTTGTAAGTCTAGAAAAACATACCTCGCCGGCTCACTCCTACAGAGCGGAAATCAACAATTTTGTATATATTGTTGAATTGCCCCGAAATTGAGCCCTTTCTGAAGTAAGGAGATTCAAATTTTAACATATCTTGTTTGTTTACTCATTCCCTTACAGAAACTAATTGTGTATACCATGTTGGATGTTCAGTTCATTTAAGACTTAATTCTACGAAAATCAAGTGTATGCATCCTTTGCATCATGGTTTAAAAATGAGGTTCGTCAGTGTATTAATGTTTCTACAAAGTTTAAACATTTACACATTCCTCAACTAAAATATATATGTATGATATTTTTAGGTACATCATTCACCAAATGCAGCCGCATACGATAATCTCTTGAGAGTTATTTCTTTGGGTCCAGTCGAAGCTAATGCAATATCCTTCTGATTTCAATCTTGTTCTCCATTTACTTCTGATTTCCAGTTGTTCTTCGAATTTGTGCACATTCTACTTTGTTTTTGCATTGTTCGCGTCTCAGTTCCGCGAAAGAATTGTTAACTGTCATTCTGTTTCTGTATTTTTGGTCACCTTGCAAGTTTCTCAATTGAGTTTTTTCTGACCCTTGATTATGGCAATTGAACAGGAGAATCGACTGCTGCAAGTACTACTGATGTCAACGGGGCTCTATATGTACATCCCTCGAATAGCTCCGGATGATGCTAGTTCCTATTCATTTTGATGGAGCAGGATATCGATCTTGGAAGAGAGGTGTTTTACGTGCTTTGTTAGTGAAGAACAAGCTAGGGTTCATCGATAAAAATCAAATGCAGATTCACCATTACTTCGGCATTGGCAAAGGTTGAATGATATATATTGAATTAGTTAGCTAAGGAGATCTCAGATAGTGTAGAGTATTCACTATTTCTACTGAATTGTGGAGAGAATTAGAGGATAGGTATGATTAGACTAATGAAGCAAAATAGTATCAAATTCAAAAGCAAATCAATGGTCTAACACGGGGAGTCTTAGACATTACTGTATATTACACTAGGATGAAAAAGTTGTGGTAACAATTGAATACTTTTGAGTTCAAAGGATCAATGCAGTTGTGAATGTACTTGTGGTGCTAAGGAAGGTGTCCATAAAGCAAAACAGGACAGACGTTTGATTCAATTTCTAATCGGATAAAATGGAGTGTATACAATTGTGCGAGGTAATGTCCTCGTGATGAACCCATTCCCTTCCATGTCACAGTCTTTTTCCCTACTAATACAGAAGGATAAACAAAGAGAATTCAAACCTACTGGACATCTGCCATTGGAATTAACATCTTTGAATGTCCATGCATACACAATTGGAAAAGAGTTCAGCAACCAGACCTTTTCAAACTAATGGTGATAGCAACTATGCTAGCAATAGTGGTTTCTCAAGAGGGGGTCGTGCAGGAGGTGCCTATTACTCAAAAAGCAACAGTAGTAGAAATAGTGTAGTCTGTGACTTCTGCAAGAAACTAGGCTATACTACGGTCATTTACATGTATGTGGATTATTTAATTTAATTTAATATTTGGTAGAAATATAACTTAAGATCTTTCTAGAATATTTTTGATATTGGTAAAATTCTTTAAGTGATGAAATATTTATATCACTTTATAATAGATTTTTATGATTTATAAATACTTTAAGCGGAGATAGTTAATTTAAAAATATTAAAATATTATTATTATATAATAGAGGTTTTGTTAAAAATAATTTTTTATTAATTATAGTATATTCAAAATTTTATAATTACAACATCTGATAACATAAAACAGAGTAATTAAAAATTATTATATGGAACATTTACTTCCACGTGGAAGTGAAGTTGTGGCTATGCTTTGACTTTCAATTGTGGCCACCTATATATATATATATATATATATATATATATATATATATAAATAAGAGAGAAGAGATGGTTTCGACCACCTCTTGCAATTACCAAAAATCCCAATTACTTTCACTTAATTATATACCATGTCCGAAGATATAATAATTTCATTATTTTATCATAATGATTTAAATATTTAATATATTTTATTAATTTATATTAATTAACTATAACTACATATTGGAGGTACATTTTTTTTTATTTAATTGTCTATTATGTTCAAAACTAATTTGTTACCAAAAATCACAATAATTAATAACTTAAAATATTTAAAAGACATATAGAAATTTTATTGACTCTTACCAAAAAACCCTTCTACTCCCACTTAATTACATATCATGCCCCAATATATAAATTTCATTGTTTCATCATAATGATTTAACTATTTAATATATTCTATTAATTTATATTAATTAATTATAACTACATATTGGAAGTAAATTTTTTTTATTTATTTAATTGGCTATCATGTTCAAAACTAATTGTATCGAAGCCACATAAATTGAGACACAAGGAGTAAATATATTATTTGATAATTACGTAAAAATTATTATAAATCACAATAATTAACAAATTAAAATACTTTTTTAAAAATAGATAAAAGTTCTATTCAACTTTCAAAATTTTATCAGTGCAGCATAAATCATGACAAATAAAAAATTATCTTAATTAATTGCAACTAAATATTTAAAGTAAATCAATTTTATTATTTTGATTGACTTTTATATAAAAAATTAATCTTTTTATTTATTTATTTATTTTAGTAAATTTAAATTTTAAAATTATTTTTTTCTTATATAGAAATACTAATATTTAAACTTAACTTTAAATTTTTAAAGTACAAAATTAATAAATTTAATTTAATAAAATAAATTTCTAATAAATATTTTCTTGGAATTTGTGTTGGGTCAATATGTATCAAATTAAAAAGAAATAAATAAAATATATAGTAAAATTTTATCATTGTGAAAGATAAATATAATGCACTATCCAATAATATTTAATAATATCATATTTTTCATATGCAAATATTGCATCCCCTACTTAATTAATTTACTATTTCGGTGAATTATTGATGATTACTATTGGGTATGATAAAATTATATTAATTTTTATAGTAATAACATAATCAATCGCTCTTAATTAATTATTATGAGTCATCTACGCATTAAAAAAATAAATAATATTTAATAAAAAATAAAATAGACATAAAATACGAAATTAACTCTTAGTGTTTTAAATTAAATTTTCGTCTTTCGAACGATGATTTTACTATATCACTCCTTATTATAAGTCATTTATGTATTAGAAAAATAAGAATAGCAAAATGATATGTCAACATAAAATATTTGATTGACTATTAAAATTATATTAATGCCATATAAATTGGGACAGGACAGAAAAAGATATAAAGCAACATATATTATTTGAAAATGAAATAAAAAGTAATGTAGACAACAATAGTTAACAATTTTTTCAAAAAAAATTGATTGATTTCTACTTCAGCTGCTTCAGTCATGATTTTACTATATCACCCCTAATTAATTATTATGGTCATTTAAACATTGTGCCACATAAGTTGAGATAGAAAAAATATTATAAATCACAATGATAAAAAATTTAAATTATGAAAAATATAATTGGCTATCGTCGACACAAAATTCTGGCCAAGGAGAGTAGCATATATTATTCAAAAATTACATAAAAAGTATTATAAATTACAATTGTTAACAACTTAAAATATCTAAAAACAATTTAATATGTTATATATTTCAAAAAAATTACATGAAAATACTAGAAATTACAATAATTAACAACTTAAAAAATTTAAAAGATATAAAATATTTCGTCGACTCTTGAAATTATATTAGTGTCACTGAAATTGGAATAGAAGAAAAGTATTATAAATCACAATAATTAAAAACTTAAATTATTTTTAAAATATAATTGACTATCAATGCCATAAAAAATTGGACAAGAAAAGTAACGTATATTAATTTGAAAATTACATAAAAAATATTATAAATTACAATAATTAACAACTTAAATTGTCTAAATACATATTAAAATAACATATGTTAAACTCATGCTAGATTTCGGATGAATCCTAGAAAATATATGCAATCCTTTTATTAAAAAATTTTATGTAAATATATCAAGATTGATACTAATAAATATCTTAATGTTGGATCCGTGCTGACACGGACCATGCTCCTCTAATATATATATATATATATATATATATGTATATCTTTAGTCTTATTTGACTTTAAAGAAAGCAAAAGGAAACTTTCCAACTACTTACTGCCATCTTTCTCATTTTCTTGAAATTTTTTGCATTTATCATAAAGTGAACTTTCATCACATCCATACTTGTGTTTTTTCTTATATTTGGACCTTCTCGGTTTATTGTCTTTTTTTTTAAAAAGAATATTGGTTAGAGTTCGTGGTTAGCTCTACAAAATTGTATATAAGTTAAGAGTTGTTGTGAAAAATAATTTCTTTGACGTTATTTAAATTCAGGTTCTAGCAGGATACTATTTGGAGGCTTCACAGAAAGATATGATAGTCTTGACGTCCAGGTAGACTAGGTTTACCCTACCTTTAGATTGAGCATATTTACTGAAATTGTAAACTATTATGCTAGCTTTGGATAGGTGCTTGTAGATGCATATTTATTTGATTTATATAAACTGTCTTATTTATCTAGATTAAGATCCCGTTCTAGTAAATGTTGAAATATTATCTTTTAATATAATATAACATCTATTACTTTAGGACATGAAAATAAATTGCATAATCTTGAATTTATCCCTTTTTAATTAAGATTGATGGATGATTATTTAGACGTTGAAATTTGATTATTATTGTTACTGAGTTCCGGTTTGAGTCCAGCATTTGATTATTATTGTTACTATGAGTTCCAGTTCGAGTCCGACATTTGATTATTATTGTTACTATGAGTTCCGGTTCAATTCCGACATTTGATTATTATTGTTACTATGAGTTTCGGTTCGAGTTCGACATCTGATTATGGTTGTGGTTCCTCTGAGTTCCGGTTCGAGTCCGACATCTAATTATGAGTTCTATATATGTGGCCTATCGTTATTACCCACTATGTCCGGTTGGAATCCGGCACGTGTCCTTTTGTTATTATCTATTACTATAGGTTCGAGTCTGGTGTCTGGCCTCTCGTTACTACCCATTGGTACTGGTTTGAGTCCGGTGCACATCTGGATGACTATCATGATTTATTGGGATCAGCGCAATTTTAGATTATTTATGTTTATTTTCGTTACTTGTGTGTCCCACCAGCTTATGGGGGTACGTTAGGTTAATTGTCTTCATCAGTGTACCTAGCGGGCTTATGGGGGCCCACTTAGGTTATCTTTGATTTGTCATTTATTACTGCATTATTTATTTTTTGTTTATTCCTTTATAGCCGTTGCGTAGCTTGGTAGTTGCTTACCTTTCCATCCCTATTTACTGATGACTCAGATTACGTCCTCGCATTGTAGTTATACATTTTCTGTATTGAGCTCAATGGGCCGATGATGCCTACTGCGTACCTGTTGTTTTGGTACTCATACTACACTTCTGCATCTTTTTTCTGATGTAGATCCGGGTACTAGCAGTCGACGTTGACGCGATTCCTACCTTCTGTACTGATTCAGAGCAAGGTGGGCTTGCTGTCGTCCGAGGCTGATCCTCCTCTATCTACTCTAGTTAGTCTTTTGCACTCGAGACTGCTTGTGTATATTGTGTACATTTTAGATTTTTGTCTAATACTCTGGGTATCTGTTAGTAGTGGCTCTAGTATTGACCTTATCAGGTCTTGGTAAGGATTCATTTGTATAGTTAGTCCTTTTTCTCCTCTCGTTTTGATATAATATATATGCTCCCTTCTTAGATTTCACTTACTATTGTTGATGCTATCATGATACGTGATCTTTTATTATCTGTTATCCCGTTACCTATCATTCCGGTCTATGACTTGACTTGCCTATTGGTGGGTTGGAGTAGGCGCCATCACGACTTGAAAAATTGGGTCGTGACAACCAACCAGAGGTGTTATAAGCTGCACGGTTATCCACAAGCCAACACTAATCAACTTTCCAAGTCCTACAACCAGATACCCAGATAAAACAACAGTTCAAACAGCTCAAACTTTGAGCATATTTAAAATTCCAAAGGAAAAAGGGTTGTGAAGGGTGTGCACGGTGTACCAAATGACATGATGTCTGTATATGGGAAGGAACACTTACGACCTAGAGGACAAGTTAACAACACATCAAAGGAACAGTATGGTCAACTTATGAGCTTGTTGTAGCAATTGCAAATTAACAACACGGCCGAGGAAGGACATTATGCACTTCTTCCCCAAGTTTAGGTGCGGGAGACGCATTCGAAAGTCCTCGGGAAAAACAAGTCAATCGGGGATACTCAAATTGCTCTCATTGACACCAGAGAAGGTGAAGTCATTTTTCTTTTCAACCGCCATATGATTCGCCTTAAAGCCTTAAGGAGAAGGGTAGGAGCAATTATCTATGTAACTAAGGTCTTCGATGTGGTTTAGTAAATTTTGCAGATACAGTGATTTGTGTCTTTTGTATTGATTTTGGTAATACTTTATGTAAATGCTTTGAATCAAGTGTAGATTTGTGGATCATAGATTAGGGGCATTCAATCACATGACCCTTTGATAAAACATCCTTAAGCAACAAACAAACCTTACCATAATCGGATATCCCGTGTTAATCTGTTTTAGTAATGGATACAAAGACTTGGCTACTCTCCATTTTCCTCAAGTTTCTATCTTGATTGGTGACATATGACATAGCAAAGATTTTGTTATTTTAAATTACAACTCTAATTATAATTTAGATGATAAATACATTATATATTTATTTTAAAAAACTATTATAATTCCACAATCTTAGCAACATGTCCATAAATAAAGCAACAAAAATAAAATTCTCTTCCTACCTTTTTTTCCTACGCAAGAATTTCATCTTTTAATTTCTTTATCAATTGATTTTTTTTATTATCAGTTTTTTTTTTCGAAACTTTTTGTTTAGCAATTAGCTATTTTATTTTCTTTAAAGTAGGTGAAATAAAGTAGGAGAAATAATTGGCTCTTCTATTTTAGATTAATTTTTTATCAGTTTTTTTGGAATTTTTTCTTTAAAATTAGATATTTTAATTTCTTTAAAATAGGTGAAATGAAATAGGGAGAAAATGAGAGAAATCTCTTGTATTCTATTTTTAAAAAAAAAAACTTTTTCTTTAATAATTATCTATTTTATTTTCTTTAAAATAGGTGAAATAAAATAGGAGAACTTGTAGACTCTCCTATTTTTGTAAAAAATAAAATAGTTAGTAATTATTAAAGAGAAAGTTCTCAAAATGCAATAAAAAGGTTAATTTAAATATAAATTAAAATTTGGACCCTGCGTATGAAAAATAATTTAGGAAGAAAAGACTTTTTATTGCTACATTTATGACTAAGATAAAATGTTTCTAAGATTGTGGAATTATAATAATTTTTTAAAATAAATATATAATATATTTATTATCTAAATTATAGGTAGAGTTGTATTTTAAAATAATTAAATCGTAGCCATTTAATTTGAACTAGCCATATGTCACCAATCAGGACAGGAACATGGGGTAAATGAAGAGAGTGGAAATGGAGAAGAGCCAAGCCCGGATGCGAATTCAAGGTCACAAAATTTGGAGATACAATAATTATTACGACTTTTGCTCGATTTTCTAACCAAATTTAAGTTTTACTTTCATGTAAGAAAAATAAAATTAATATCACAATTACTTTTACTTCTCTAAAAGGAAAAATATAAAACTCTTCCATATTTGTCAAACCTCTTTCTTGAAGAAAAACTTTTGGACATTAACACAATAACATACACAATATAGTTGTTTAAAAAATTTTGTTTAGAGGGAGATTTTCTCCAAATAGGTTTTAGGTTTTTCAATATTATTGTTAATATGTAGGTCGTTTGACCAAATCATATTAATAATATATTTTTCGTATTTATTTTTCTTTGTCAACTGATTTATCGTCTTTATGGTTTGCAAACTACAAGCTTCCGCATGACACCCTCTCGATTTCGAACCCAACAAGTGGTATCAGAGCCTATGGTTCAATAGTCTGATGGTTCAGATTGAGGACATGTTGATATCAAAGTTGCAACCAATTTGATGATAATGAAGATCTTTATCTAGCTACATATGGAGAAAAGTTTCAAACAAATTTTCAACAATCTTGCTGATAATTCATCTTTAAATCCCAAATCAATTTTCAACCCATGTTTATGGGCTCCAACTTTCGACCCCTGCTAATTTTTATGCTTGGGATCCTTTCAACTCATGCATATATATACTTTTAACGCATTAGCTCCACTTTTAACCCGTGATCACTTTCAATGCACAAGGTTCCACTTTCAATCCTATTCACTAATAATACAGGGCTCTAATAATATCAACTCATGCTTTTATTTTTAACGCATAGAGTTTTAATTTTAGCACATATCAACTTTTAATCATGGTAAGCATCAGTGGTATATTAAGATCGTGTGAAGAAGGAAGATCAAGATTATTTGTCAGAAAATCAAGTCAAAAGGGGAGATTTGTTACGATTTTTGCCCTGATTTTTTTACCAAATATAAGCTTTACTTTTCTTAAAAGAAAAATAAAAGTAATACCATAATTACTTTTATTTTTTCTAAAAGGAAAATATAAAACTCTTCCTAATTTGACAAATTTCTTTCTTGGAGGAAAGGTTTTGGACATCTATAAATAAAAGGCCCCCCTTTTCATACCATAACACAATAACATCCACAATATAGTCGTTTAAAGAGTTTTGTTTATAGGGAGATTTTCTCCCAATAGATTTTAAGTTTTTCAATATTATTTTTAATATGTAGGTTGTTTGACCAAACCATATTAATAATATATTTTTAATATTTGTTTTCTTTGTCAACTAATTTATTGTCTTTATGGTTTGCAAACTGTAAGCTTTCGCATGACGACCTCTTGATTTCGAACCCAACAATAATTACTCCCAAAATCACTTTACACAAGGTGTTGTATGTGCTAACTTTTAAGTATAATCTCATTTGAGTCCATTATTTGACTTTTTCAATAAAGTGCATAACTTTGTTCACTAATGCACTCTGTCTACTACAGGGTCTTCCACTAAAGAGACCTCGGATGACTGGAATAGATTTTTGAGTTTATTTCTGCTGGAACAAATTTTTCTTACATGAATAAGTGTGTCACTGATACTTGTTGGTTGAAGGTGTATTTATGAATGAAAAATGGAGGAAAAAAATATTAGACGGAAAGAGAGTCACTAAAATAGAAAGTGTACTCTTTTATAGAAAGCTTACTAAATTCTCCCACATTGGTGGGAGAAAGAAGCTTTCATGTGCTTATATTGAGAAACGCATCTCCACATGGATAGTGAGGCAAGAACAAGGTGGTGCCTCGCTCCGTCATCGTCGTCGCTCCCTCGGCTCAGCTTCAAATTTGGATTCGGATTTTTCAAATGATCGATGAGATCTATTTTTTAGAAAAAATTTATTTGAAACTTGATGAACAAATGAAATTTTAATCCAAAACAAATGATAGAAATATTTTTCTCTATGTGCGGGCGCATTTCGGATGCCATGCAAACGCATGCACAACGCACCTCGAAGGGATGCGATCATTCGAGGTAAAAGGCGCACTGTTTCTTGCAATAGGGCGATCTGCGCGCACATCTCGGTAACCTGCGGACGCAGGTAGTCACTGAAATTGGGACAGTGTCACCTGCGGCCGCAGATCGGGCACAGTTCTAGCACAGACTGGGCTCTGGTGCCGTGACTATATTGAATAGGTGCCTTTTTGATAAACCAATGCTTCCTTTCCGAAGGGGCACATTAAGGCTATAAATAACTGACATATTCCTCAGGTATAGACATGATTTTTAACAGCAAAAACACTCTTCTTCTCTACAAAAACTTGTTGTGATCATTAGCCGTTGCGTGAGTTCGACGAATCCAATAATTTGAGGTACTGCTATTGTTGGATTGAAAACTATTTTATCTTAGGAGGAAAATTCCATAAACTCGGGTACAGCGAGAGAAATTATTCCTTAATGACACTCCTTAAAGTCGGGGGACTTGGCTTTAAATTTCTGTTTTATCTTCTTTCTGAAATATAACACACTTCTTGGATAGATTAATTTTAATCTTGTGTTGAAGGTGTTGTGTAACTTCATAGGTGTTCTTATTTTTAAACTTGAACTTGTGTTGAAGTTTTTGTTTGCCTAAATATAGATTTGTGTACCCGAAAACATTGAAAATAACAATCTTAAGGGATAATCCGGAATCTGTAAAGCTTGGTTTCTGGAGATTAAAGCTTTAAGCATTCTACTCCGTTTGAACTTAACTAGTTATTTGAAGATATAAAATCTTCATCACATTTTAAAGATCACTCGGTTGATGATTAGAAGTCATAAAAACTTTATTATTAAACTAGAAACAAGAGGTGTTTAAAGTTGCTGAAACTTTATTAATAGTATTTTGATATACTAAAGTTACTGTCTTGTTGTGACAAGAAAATGACTACGGATAATCAAGTGCATGATGTCGTAATGACTGTGGTAGCAACTAGTGTTGCCACAACAAGTTGTACGAATGCTCCACCGGCAATGGCACTAGCAGAGAAACCCAAAACGTTCGCAGGTATTAACTTCAAAAGGTGGCAACAGAAAATATTTTTCTACCTTACAACTCTTTGTCTTCAAAGGTTCACATTTGAGGAAGCTCCAGAGGTGCCCGAGGGAACCTCTAACAAGAGTGATTTGTGATTGTGGATGGTTTAAAATACTCCAATTTTCTTTGCAGGAACTACATCCTTAGTGGTCTCCAAGATGATCACTACAATGTGTATAGTAGAACAAAGACAACAAAAGAATTGTGGGAGCGCTGGAACAGAAGTACAAGACAGAGGATGCAGGAACTAAAAAGCTCTTCGTTGTAAGATTCCTGAAATATAAAATGATAGACATCAAGTCTGTTATCTCCCAAGTGCAGGAACTGCAATTGATCATCCATGATCTCCTCGCGCAAGGTATGATTTTGATAAATACCTTTGTTGAAAAGTTTAAAAATGTTCTTAGTATTCACATAAATTTTATTGTAGGGTTAATCGTAAATGAAGCGTTTCAAGTAGCAGCAATAATAGAGAAGCTACCACCCATGTTGAAGGACTTCAAGAACTATTTGAAACACAAAAGTAAAGAGATGTCTGTCAAAGATTTAATCGTAAGATTGAGCATTGAAGAAGACAATAAGGTTGCAGAAAGAAAGTCGAGAGAAAATTCTACAATGAATGAAGCAAATATTATAGAAAACGATCATAACTCCAAAAAGCGCAAGAAAACTGGACATGAAAGCAATCAACCCAAGAAGAAATTTAAGGAAAAATGCATTAAATGTGGCAAGATTGGCCATAAGCCTACGAATTGTCGTGCCCCAAAGAAAGAGAAGAAAAAGGACCAATCAAATATTCCTGAGTCCAAGAAAGAAGTGGACGATCTGTATGCTATGTTGTACGAATGCAACTTGGTGGGAAATCCTCGCTAATGGTGGATGAATTCTGGTGCCACCCGCCATATTTGTTCTAGTAAGGATTTATTTGCTGCTTTTGATTTCTGTATCACTTCTTGACAAGAACGGATTCAAATTTGTATTTATTTTTGAAAAACTTATACTTTATAAAGGAGAAGTGTTTGTAGGAAAAGGCTACCTTAATGAGGGCCTATTCAAAATGAATGTAATGAATGTTGAAATCAATAAAAGTTTAGTTTCTTCTTACTTGCTTGAGTCTTATGATTTATGGCATGAACGATTAAGACATGCCAATTACAAAACGTTGCATAAACTGATTAACTTAGAACTTTTGCCAAACTTTGAGTGCAATAAATCAAAATGTCAAACGTGTGCGGAATCAAAGTATGCTAAGCATCCGTGTAAGTCCATTAAAAAAATGACTTAATCCACACTGACATTTGTGATATGAAGTCAACATCATCTCGTGGTGGAAAAAAATATTTTATAACTTTTATTGACGATTGCACTAGATACTGTTAAGTCTATTTGCTAAATAGTAAGGATGAAGCAATAGATGCGTTTAGGCAATATAAAATTGAAGTTGAAAAATTAGTTAGAGAAAAAGATCAAAATGATAGAAGTGATAGGGGTAGAGAATATAAATCTCATTTTGCACAAATGTGTAGAGAATGGAATTGTCCATCAAATACAGCCCCATATTCACCTCAATCTAATGAAACTGTGTAAAGGAAAAAATAAACATTGAAGGAAATGATGAATGCCCTACTAATAAATTCAGGTTTACCGCAAAACTTGTGGGGGAAAGCTATCCTTACAGCTAATCGAATACTCATTAGAGTGCCCCATAGTAAGGCATAATCAATTCCATATAAAAAATGGAATCGAAAGAAACCCAACTTGAAATATTACAAAGTGTGGGGGTGTCCATCGAAGGTCCAAGTTCTTATGCCTAAAAGAGTAAGGATATGACCTAAGACGGTGGACTGCGTGTTCATAGGATATGCTAAAAGTAGCAAAGAATGCCACTTTTTGGTTCATAAATTTGAACATCCGAATATCAATAAAAATACAATAATTAAATCAGATAATACTGAATTCTTTGAACACATTTATCTATATAAAACTAGACATGGACAGTCTAGCAGGCGGGTCTAAACGACCTCAAAATGAACCAAGTGAGGATGTACATAATAACGTCAAGTTCATTTGGATTGGATTGTGTAATATTTTTCTTAAAAAATGAACCTCAAACATTTAAAGAAGCAGTGGTGTCTTGGGACTCATCTTTTTGGAAAGAGGCAGTCGATAGTAAGATTGATTCAATCCTATGTGACCATACGTAGGAGTTGGTTGATGTTTCTCCAGGAAATAAACCTTTAGGTTCTAAATGGATCTTCAAAAGAAAAATGAAAGCTGATGGTACTATTGACAAATACAAGGCAAGACTTGTTGTAAAAGGCTTTAAATAAAAGGAAGGTCTTGATTACTTTAATACATACTCACCAATAATGAGGATAACGTCAATTTGGATGTTAATTGCCTTGGCGGCAGTATCCATCAAATGGATGTGAAAATAGCATTCCTAATGGAGAATTAGAGGAATAAATTTACATGGAACCTGAGGGTTTTGTGGTTCCAGGAAAAAAATAAGGTGTGTAAACTTGTTAAGTCACTTTATGGACTAAAACAAACACCTAAACAATGGCATGTGAAGTTTGACCAAACCGTATTGGAAAACAGATTCAGGATTAATAAATGTGATAAATGTGTTTACATTAAAGACACTCCAAATCACCAAGTCATTATTTTTTTATATGTGGATGATATATTGATCATCAATAGAGACATTTGGAACATAAAT
Organism: Capsicum baccatum var. pendulum; assembly: GCA_030864225.1. Taxonomy (NCBI): domain Eukaryota; kingdom Viridiplantae; phylum Streptophyta; class Magnoliopsida; order Solanales; family Solanaceae; genus Capsicum; species Capsicum baccatum. Next base: position 43,149,418 of record CM061555.1, read on the forward strand.
GTTACAAAATGAATGCTTGAGAGCAAGTTTGATATAAAGACCTTGGAGTTGCGATGTGATCTTAGGAATAAGAAGCCATAGAACACCCAAGGATTGGCATTGTCACAGTCTCATACATCAAAAAAAGTACTTGAAAAATTCAAGTATATGAAATTTGGTATTGCCAAGACTCCATTAGATGTGAGCTTCGCACTTCGAAAAAATGAAGGTGAAAATGACTCACAATTGGAGTACTCAAGAGTATTGAGATGTTTAATGTATATAATGAATTGTACACGACCAAACATAGCATGCATTATTAGTAAATTGAGTCGGTACATGAGTAATCCCAATAAAACTCATTGGATGGTAATGAAAAGATTTTTGGGGTATCTTAAATACACTCAAGACTATACTTTGCATTATAATAAATATTCTGCTGTACTTGAAGGATATAGTGATGCAAATTGGATCACCGGATCGAACGAAGTAAAATCCACGAGTGAATATGTATTTACTATTGATGGAGGATTGATCTCTTGAAAATCATCCAAATAAACATGTATTGCTCACTCTACAATGGAATCTGAATTTATTGCATTGGATAAAGCCGGTGAAGAAGCAGAATGACTCCAAAATTTCTTGAAAGATATTCCTCATTGGCTCAAACTAGTGGCACCAATATGTATACACTACGACAACCAATCAGCAATAGGTAGGACAGGGATCATGATGTACAATGGTAAATCTCGTTACATAAGACAGAGACATAATACCATTAGAGAACTTCTCTCTAATGGAATTATCACTGTTGACTATGTAAAGTCAAAGGATTATATGTCGGATCCACTTACAAAAGGCCTGTCTAGAGAAGGAGTTGAGAAGATATCCAAGAGAATGCGTTTAAGGCCTAGGACAAGTCAGCATGGCAGTAACTCTACCTAGCAGACTGGAGATCCTAAGTTCTAGGTTCAAAGAGATCAAACAAAGTTGTGTCTGACAGGCTCAACATTGTCATTATACCCAACCCATTCTCACGATGTAGACAATGTTTAGTAAATGAGGATAAGACTTATGGTGTGAAATCTTTTAATGATTATCTAAATTTGGCAGATTTGACCAAATAGTTTAATCTACAAGATTGAACGTTTAGAAATAACCTATGTGAGGGAGAAGTGGAAGCCGCTTAAAGGAGAATGTTAGTAAAGGCCTATTCTCTATGTTCTTATGAAATTGAGACGTGTTCATGGTTGAAAAGAATAAAATCATGAGAACCATAAATGGTGAAAGACTTATTGTGTGACATGTGTTGTCTAGGTGTACATTAAATCTCGACGGTTTAAAGATATTGATGATAGGCGTATTTACACGCCTAAAGTACTATAATTTACCCATATTTTAGCTAAGTTTTGAGGACGAACTATATAATACATGCACTTTTAGTCCCTTTTCCTATAAGTGAGCTAACAAACATGATTAGCAAGTTTTCAGGTATAAATGATGCAGAACTCAGCGTTTTATGGATAACTTGATGCCAAAGGAAGCTTCACGAAAGAAGGGAAGGAGAGCTTGGACGCCTAAGACCAAAAGTGACGCCTGAAAACCTGTCCCGGGCAAAAACAGCAATTCTAAAGACTTTGGGGATCAGCAGTAACCTAGTAGGATTAGGATAATGATGCAGTAACTTATTAGGATTAGGATAAGTACGCAGTAGCTTAGTAGGAATAGGATATGGGTATTATAAATACCCTATTTTGCTGAAGTTTTAGGCATCTTTTAATCTTACCTTTCAATTAATTCTTCCATTCAACATTCAAAACAATTCTCTTTCAATTAATTCTTATTCATTTCTCTTCATCTATTCAATTATTAATTTCCACAACAAGAGAAAAGCTATTCTAAAAGGAATTCACGCCTAACGCCATACCACACCATACTACACGTGAGATCTTTATTGTGGTATAATGATAATGTCTATTGTGATTTCCATCGCACTCATGAGTAGCTAAACTTCTCTGTTGGGGTTATGGAAGCCATATGAGATACTATCCATTGCTATGAGTTTGTGAATTCGCGACACGTATACTGCTTATATCATTATTCTCTTCATCTTAATGCAAATTCTTATGGTTGAAAACACATAGAATACGCCAGTATAGCATTAACTTGTTCGAAAGAAAAGTTATATGTCTGGAAAAGAGATAATGTCAAGGTAATAGGGCACCAACCCCTGTTAAAAAGTTAGTGCCGTAACTGGATTAACCTCTTGGAGAATTTGTACCATTCGATACGCTTTAAGCTCGAAAGATTTAAAGTGAAATAGTCCTTGTTAGGTCGAAAGACGCTTGGATTTATCATAGAATACAATTCTCTATAAGCACATGCATGTCTGAATTCCACATAACTCATAGCCAATAGAGACGTATAACTCATAAGGTGGACATAACCCCAACTCTCAAACTCTCATTGGTTAACATCTTACCAAATATTCTTTTTATTTACTTTGCTGTTTTCCGTTTTTACTTTATTATTTTGTTACATCAATTGCACACTACAATCCCCCCTCTTTTACGAGACTATCACCAAAAGTCTAATAATCATTACCTACTTGTTGACCGGCTATTCTCTGTGGGATCGATACCCAACCCAGTTGGGTTATATATTTGACAACGACCGCTTACACTCTTACGAGAGTTGTAGATTGAGCGTTATAAAAAATTGGCACCGTTGCCAGGGAATACGGTTGTCTACTAAGTTTGTGATAGTTACTAGACCCTTTGGTCAAAGATTCTCGTACTTTACTTTTAGTTGTTGTTTTTGTTTTCTGCAGATTTTTTTTAGTGCATGCCCCATACTCGAAGTTCTGGTCAACCGTTATTACCTTTCAATCCTGAACCACATCGCATTGGCAGAATGGAGGCTCAACAGGAAATTGAAAGAAGGGCTGCTCAACAGGAACAGGCTAGACTAGCTGCTCTGGCCGCCGCTCAAGTGCACCAACAGAATATTGATAATCCTGGGCGAGCAACAAATCCTGATGATGAGGACCTAGGTGATGACGAGTTCCTAAAACCTAGGCGTGATGCTGAGATGGTGACACCTGCTAACAGAAGAGATCGTCAAGGCAGATTTTGGCCTGAACGCCGAGCCATGCCATTCGATGATGATGATGATGATCTTGATGGAGCTGGTGCCACACCAACCATTATTCCTCCGCCCTTGGCACCCAGAGCCAAGTTCAACATCACTAGCACCATGATTCAGTTATTGCAACTCAAGGGATTATTCGGTGGACTCGCAGGTGATGATTCGAATATGCATCTGATCAACTTTATCTCTACATACAAGTCATTCGACAATCCAGGCGTTGGACAGAATGCAATTCGGTTGCGCTTATTTCCATTGTCTCTATCTGGGGAGGCAACTCTATGGTTGAATGGGCTGACTCCTGATTCGATTACAAATTGGAGGCAATTGAAAGACGCTTTCCTAGAAAGATTCTTTCCGCCATCCAAAAGAGCATAATTGAGAGATGAAATCAACAACTTTCGTCAGCTTCCAACTGAATCCCTCCACGAAACATGGGAGAGATTCAAGAAGAAGCTTATGAGATGCCCAAACAATCACATGACCAATGTCCACTTGATGGAGATAATATACAGATCGTTGAATTCGGTAACTAAACCAGTGGTGGATAATGCGGCTGGAGGATCATTTATGGACCTCAACTTTGTTCAGGCAAGTGATATGCTAGACCGGATGACAAAGAAAAGTAGGGCGTGGCATACCAGAGACTCTGAGGTAGCAAGCCCCACTTTGTATATAGGCATGACTGCGGAACAAAGGATAAAAGAAGAAGAACGTGATCAATATTTGGCGCACATGAAAACACAAGTGGATCTTCTTACAAAGCATCTACTATCAGGGAAACCCGAAAAAGTCAAAGCAGTTGCGTCAAAAGGAAGAGAGGAATCCGATTCTGAGGAAGAAGCCAACTACGTGAACAATCAGGGGGTTTTCGAGGCAATGCCCAGGGAAACCAAGGTCGGAACTATTATGACAATTCTGGAAACAAAGATCGTGATCAAGGTAGTTGGAAGAACAAGACTGACAGGAGTGGCGCGTATATTTCTCCTGGACGACGAGAGGCCACTGCATCTGGTTCGGGAAATATGTCAATGGAAGATATGATGGCTAAACTATTGAAAGGAGTGGAAGCAACCAGCACTGGAGTAACGGAGGTAATAAATTACTTGGACTCAATGAAGCAATTGGTTGACTCACATTCCACTTCAATAAGACAGCTGGAACAATAATTGAGTCAAATTTCAGCCACATTAAATCAAAGAAAAGCTGGCACCTTACCGAGCGACACAGTGCAAAACCCAAGAAACGATGGAACATGCATGGCTGTTACTACTAGAAGTGGTAAAGTGCTGGAAAATTCATCCCAAAGCAAGCAAGTGGCCGATGATATCGTAGGAAATACAGAAGAAGATGACGCTGTCAAAGCCAATGGAGACGTTCATGACGTCAATCCTCAACGTCCACAGCCTGAGAAGATCTCCGAACCAAAGCATGATGAAAAGAAAGTCGTGGAAAAAACAATTCCCCTTCCACCACCTCCTTTTCCTCAAAGATTAAAGAAGAAAGCTGATGATACCAAGTTCAATAAATTTATGTCAATGTTAAAACAGCTGACCATTAATGTTCCCTTGGTTGAGGCATTAGAACAGATGCCAGGCTACGCTAAATTTATGAAGGATCTTCTAACAAAGAAGCGGGCAGCAAGTGGTGAGTTGACAGATGTTGTTCATCATTGTAGTGCAATCGCTACCCGATCACTAGTTCAGAAGAAGGCCGACCCAGGTGCCTTCACTATTCCTTGCACTTTCGGATCTTTGAATTTTGCCAAGGCATTATGCGATTCAGGAGCCAGCATCAACTTGATGCCATTATCTATTTACAAAAAGTTGGGGTTGGGTGATCCCACTCCAACCAATATGAAGCTTGTGATGGCTGATAGGTCGGTAAAACGACCTGTGGGTATCTTGCATGATGTGTTGGTGAAGGTGTCTACCTTTATTTTTCCTGCAGACTTTGTGATTATGGATTGCGAGGTGGATTCTGAAGTTCCCATAATCTTGGGACGTCCTTTCCTTGCAACAGGAAGTGTGCTTATTGACATGAGAGCTAATGAGCTTTTATTTCGGTTGAATGATGAAGTGGTCTATTTTGATGTGTGTAAATCAATGAAGCAACCCAAAGATCTGAACGTGTTCTCGTTAGCTGAAGTTAATTATAAGGATGACAAAGAATTATCGGTAGAAAATCAGCTTACTGATGAGTCACTATCTGATGGGCTGCTGAATGTTGAGCGTGAGGAGGCTCAAGAACATGAAGAAACTATGTGTGCTCTAACATAAATAGGGTCCTATTCTCATACTCCTAAGCAGTCGGACCTTGATCTTAAGAATCAACCGTCACCAACAGCAAAGACTTCTATTGAAGAACCCCCAGTGCTAGAATCGAAAGAGCTCCCCAATTATCTAAGGTATGCGTTCTTGGGAAGTAGAAATACACTTTATGTGAGTGTGACGGATGATTTAAGTGAACAGCACGTAGAGGCTCTCATCTCTACTCTGAAGAGGTACAAGAGAGCTATGGGTTGGAATATAATTGGTATCCTTCCTGGGATATGTATGCACAAGGGTCATCTCGAAGAAGATTGCATGCCTAAAAGTAAGCCTCATTGTCGTCTGAATCCATTCAGAAAATGATCCACCATCTCTCTCGATGAAGTCAAAGTAATCGAGATAGCTATGTTGTGCCGCGACAATAAATCAAGCGCTTGATGGGAGGCAACCCATCGTTTTTAATTGTTTTTATTGTTTTTGTTTTCCTAGGATTTTGTCAAGCCATGAACAAAACTAAGGCGCTTGATGGGAGGCAACCCATCGTTCTAATCGTTTTTGTTATTTTTGAGTAAGTGTAGGTATAAGAGGTGTAAAGGAGGAGATTGGTTACAAATTTTGATTTGAGAGTATTGCATGTTGAAGGTGGTAAGTTAGGAATGAAGAAGCAAAAGGCTATGGGTTGGGCATTTCTTAGGAAAATATAGGCAAAGGACAAGGCAAGGCCTATGTAAATATAGGCCACGAACAAGGCAAGGCATATTTTATGGCCTAAGCTCTCGGATTCTAGAGTGCCATGGCATAGGCGCCGCCTATGCTCAACAATGCCATAGCATAGGCGCCGCCTATGCAAAAGCCTTTTGTCTCTGAATCTCATATGCCATGACATAGGCGCCGCCTACGCCTAACAATGCCATAGCATAGGCGCCGCCTATGCTCAACAATGCTATGCAAAAGGCGCCGCCAATGCCAATCATGGGCAAAGCTTTAGGTGCCGCCTATGGTCACTTTTGGTCTCCAAATCCAATTCCAAACGGGTCAAAACCCGACCCAAGCTTGTCCTATAAATAGAACCTTAGTCTTAAATCAAAAACACATTGCAATTCCACCCTAAAGCGCCGCCTACCTCTCCAAATTCTCTCAACAATTTTCCTTTTGCTCTTTCAATTTTGCAAGAACATCTTCCAGAGGCCATCAACCAAGTAAGTATTTCTTTGTTCTTCATTTATATTTCGTAAGTACTACACTACTATGCCTATAATGAATTGTTAAATCTTGAGGTAGTATTGGTGACTTGAATATGGTTGATTTGTTGTGATGTAACCAAGTAAGTGAAAGAATACGTAAGGATGCTCTTGACTTGTTTCCAACTTGTATTTGATTTTGATACACTGTCATACTTGTGCGGAATTGACATAGTCTAGAACATTGCATAACCTTGTAACTTGAAAGCTTGCTCAAATGACTTGTTTATTGCAATGAAAATCATGGCTAACTACAAACATAAGATGTTGAGATTATTCCAAGCCATAAATTGATACAATTTCTATGTAGTAGTTTTATTCAATGTGATGCATTAGTCCAAAACATGAAAGCATTATCAAGATTACATGATCTAGAATTGAGAAAGGGAATTTAAGTTACTAAGAAAAGTATGACTGCACTGATTATATTGTTGGAACATAATTCCTAAACGTATAGCGATGAAATCTGAGTAATCGATATCGTTCACTTCACTAGTTCATGCCAACAAATTAAGTGTGGGGTGGTGCCACTACTGCTTGTTTATTGATTGTATCCACCGAGATGAAGCTAATATGACTATTATTTTAATCTCAGGAACAATGGCACCAAAAGCAAGACAAGGCAAAGACAAAGAAACCACTTCACAAAAAGGCCAAAAGAGGGGACGAAAAGAGCAAGGAGAATCCTCCGTAATGCAAGTACCTCGCCGCATGTTTGGAATTAAATGGGTCCTCGAGGAGGAAGGAAAGGAGTGGTATAGGAACAACAAAGAAAAGAAATATGTTCATGTGGAGTTGATACACAAGGAGAGCCTAGCAAAGAAAGAACCCCGTATGTTGGCCAAGATAATGGCGTTACATATTGATTTCATCTTTCGAGATATGGGAGAGTGCAATCTCCATTTAACACGGGAATTTTATGCCAACTGGTCACCGAAAACTACAGGGAGTGAAGTAAAGATTCGGGGCCAAGTTCTGCAACTAAATACGGAGTTCTTCAACTCCTTTCTAGGCTTGCCATCTGTTGATCCATCACCACTCAAAGAGTTGTATAACAGACCTCCATACAGAGCCATTAGACACACATTGTGCAGAACAAGATCTATGGCACGATGGAGCAGACACAAGGACACCGATCGGCACAACACCTTCCCATATGCTTCCTTGAATAGGAAAGCTAGGATATGGATGAGAATAGTCAACTCTTGCCTGATTCCAGGGACGCAGTACACAAAGATAACACGAGATAGAGTGTGCTTGGTGTACGCATTGATGACGAATGTCCCTATCAACATTGGGGTAATTATTCGATCTACAATGCGTAAGGCTAGGCTGCACAAGAGGTCCCACTTCAGCTTTGGAAATCTATTGACTACAATATTAAGGAAGGATAACATCGAAGAGGAATCGGCTGATCATAAACTCCCACACAACCCGAAGAAGGCTGACCTCACAAAGGTTAAAGATGCTGAAACCACGCATGGAGTCAACCTTACCACTGCAGAAAGGCATGCTCGGGATGAGAGTTTCTTTCGCCATATCTATGGCATGACTCGGTTTATCATGATGAGCGGAGGTCGTATTCCCACTGCTTCAGAGCTCCAACAGCTGGATTATGACTACCTAATGAATGAGCATGCAAGGGCGATGTGTGGAGTAGGTGTATATTTTGAGGAACCTCTTGATGACGATGTGCCAACTGATGATGATCGTCGAATGCCAGACTCCGACATGGAGGAGAACTCTGATGATGACGACTCCAATGATTATTCCGATGAAAAGGGTATGACCCCAGACATAAAGGAGGAGTTCGACTAATCCAGGTTCTTCGTATTTATTTTCCACTGAGAACAGTGTGTCCCGTCTAAGTGTGGGGTGCTGGTATTTGCATGCTATACTTCTTTATCTGCATTATTTATTTATTTTTGTTGTTTTGTGTGTTAGTAGTTAATTTTTTACTAGTAGTTATATTTTTTATAACTTTGCATAAAATTATTCTGAGGGGCAGCATGGTATTAGGACAAGAGTCTGTGATAACATCATTACTATTGAGACGTTTAGGCTCTAATTGTGACTCATTATGTGATAATTGTGTAGTTCAATTCCTTCACCTGTTGGGTGAAGAGTCTATACTGCTTCCAATAAAGTCGACCATGTGCCTTGTATGTGTGAGGTGATAGTATATTCTATTTTTGTGGCTGATGCTAGAACTTGCCTCGTGTGTGTGTAAAGCGAAAATAAAGAGTGTGAGTTTAGGAGATGATTTAGGCATTTCTTTGGCAACCTGTGATTGTTTACCTTCGTTTTATATACCCAATGACATCATCCTAGATAAACCCCTTTGAGCCTTTAGCCTATTTTCTTTGACAGCCTCATATGTAAGCCTAATCCATTTTTTCAAGACCATAATTTGATCCAAATTCCTAAGTGCTTTAAATGGCAAAGTCATGTGACAAAATAAGAGGAAATTGGGTGAGAGTAGTGCCTTAAAGTGAATTGGTACTTGAATTCGTTATGAAAAAGAATGGTTATCATAAAGGTGTGTTATAAAAAAAAATGAAAAGAAAACTAAAAAGTTAATTCTGTTTAAAAATTGAAAAACAAAAGAGGTGAGAAAGGGCGGTAGATTAAAAGAAAGTAGAAAGGTTGTTTGAAAGAAAGCATAAATGGCATAACGTGATGTATTAATGCACTTAGGAACATAGTCACTATTTCTGGCCAAAATAGTCCTACCCGTCCCTTAGCCTACATTACAACCTGTAGAAGACCTATTTGATCCTAAGCTTAGCATTTTGATATTTAATGGAGCATTACACTAAGGGCAAGCCTATGATCATCAGCTGCAACATATGAATTCTTTGTGAGAGTGAGAGCAAGGAAAATTTTATACCCATGTTCGATAAATGAAATACTTGTGAGTAATTATGGGTGACATATTGTGAGACACACATGGTTGATGAGTTTTGGGTAGTGGTGTATGATTCTCTGTGCCTTAACTTGTGAATACGAATTAACCATCATCACGAGTCTAAATTGGAGGGTTAAATTGTTTCTAGTAAGTGATTAGAAACTACTCTTTGTTGATAATTGTTGTGCATGTCTTGATGAATATTTTGTGTTGTTACTGTGAAACCCTAAGTAGATGTTTATATGGACATGATATTTTGTTCGAGGAAGAACAAAGCTTTAAGAGTGGGGTGTTGATGATAGGCGTATTTACACGCCTAAAGTACTATAATTTACCCATATTTTAGCTAAGTTTTGAGGACGAACTATATAATACATGCACTTTTAGTCCTTTTTCCTGTAAGTGAGCTAACAAACATGATTAGCAAGTTTTCAGGTATAAATGATGCAGAATTCAGCATTTTATGGATAACTTGATGCCAAAGGAAGCTTCACGAAAGAAGGGAAGGAGAGCTTGGACGCCTAAGACCAAAAGTGATGCATGAAAACCTATCCCGGGCAAAAACAACAATTCTAAAGACTTTGGGGATCAGCAGTAATCTAGTAGGATTAGGATAATGATGCAGTAACTTATTAGGATTAGGATAAGTACGCAGTAGCTTAGTAGGAATAGGATATGGGTATTATAAATACCCTATTTCGCTAAAGTTTTAGGCATCTTTTAATCTTACCTTTCAATTAATTCTTCCATTCAACATTCAAAACAATTCTCTTTCAATTAATTCTTATTCACTTCTCTTCATCTATTCAATTATTAATTTCCACAATAAGAGAAAAGCTATTCTAAAAGGAATTCACGCCTAACGCCATACCACACCATACTACACGTGAGATCTTTATTGTGGTATAATGATAATGTCTATTGTGATTTCCATCGCACTCATGAGTAGTTAAACTTCTCTGTTGGGGTTATGGAAGCCATATGAGATACTATCTATTGCTATCATTATTCTCTTCATCTTAATGCAAATTCTTGTGGTTGCAAACGCATAGAATACGCCAGTATAGCATTAACTTGTTCGAAAGAAAAGTTATATGTCTGGAAAAGAGATAATGTCAAGGTAATAGGGCACCAACCCCTGTTAAAAAGTTAGTGCCGTAACTGGATTAACCTCTTGAAGAATTTGTACCATTCGATACGCTTTAAGCTTGAAAGAGTTAAAGTGAAATAGTCCTTGTTAGGTCGAAAGACGCTTGGATTTACCATAGAATACAATTCTCTATAAGCACATGCATGTCTGAATTCCGCATAACTCATAGCCAATAGAGACGTATAACTCATAAGGTGGACATAACCCCAACTCTCAAACTCTCATTGGTTAACATCTTACCAAACATTCTTTCTGTTTACTTTGCTATTTTCCGTTTTTACTTTATTATTTTGTTACATCAATTGCACACTACAATCCCCCCTCTTTTACGAAACTATCACCAAAAGTCTAATAATCATTACCTACTTGTTGACTGGCTATTCTCTGTGGGATCGATACCCAACCCAGTTGGATTATATATTTGACAACGACCGCTTACACTCTTACGAGAGCTATAGATTGAGCGTTATCAGATATCAAATGTACCGATTAACCGAGTGCATCTGATGGATGTTCACACGAAAAGTTCAAAGAAAAACTCACTTATCTAGATGCAATCATTCTGTGCTAAATGATCACATGATTGTTCGTAAATTCTTCAAAAGATAGTCATTCCTTATTCATCTAGGGGATTGTTGGGTTTAAGGTGTATGTATGAATGAAAAATGGACAAAATAGTAGAGGAAAAAAGAGTCACTATAAATAGAAAGTGTACTCTTTTATTGAAAGCTTACTAAATTCTCCCATGTTGGTGGGAGAAAGAAGCTTTTATGTGTTTATATTGAGAGGATAGTGAGACAATAACAAGGTGGTGCCTCACGTCGTCGTCGTCGTCGCTAGCTCGGCTCGGCTTTGGGTTTGAATTTAGATTTGGAAAATGATCGATGAGATCTATTTTTTAGTCAAAATTTATTTGAAACTTGATGAACAAGTGAGATTTTAATCCCAAAAATCTAATAGAAATCTGTTTCTCCATGTGTGGGCGCATTTCGAATGCTATGCAAATGCATGCACAACACATCTCGAAGGAATGTGACCCTTCGAGGTAAAAGGCACACTGTTTTACGCAATAGGGCGATTTGCGCACGTACTTCGGTAACCTGTGAGCGCAGGTGCAGCGCAGGTAGTCTTTGAAATTCGAACTGTATCACCTGCGACCGTAGATCGGGTGTTCCAGCACAGACTGGGCGCAGGCGACATGACTGTACTGAATAGGTGCCTTTTTGCTGAACCAATGCTTCCTTTCTGAAGGGGCACATTAAGGTTATAAATACTTGACATATTTCTCAGGTATAGACATGATTTTTGATTGCTAAAACACTCTTCTTCTCTACAAAAACTCATTGTGATCATTATCCGTTGAGTGAGTTCGACGAATCCAATAATTTGAGGTACCACTATTGTTGGATTGAAAGTCATTTTATCTTGGGAGGAAAATTCCATAACCTTGGGTACAGTGAGGGGAATTATTCTTTAAGGACTCTCCATGAAGTCGGGGAACTTGGGTTTAAATTTCTGTTTCATCTTATTTCTGAAATATAACACACTTCTTGGATAGATTAATTTTAATCTTGTGTTGAAGGTGTTGTGTAACTTTATAGGTGTTCTTATTTTTAAACTTAAACTTGTGTTGAAATTGTTGTTTGCCTAAATACAGATTTATGTACCCGAAAACATTCAAAACAACAATACTAAGTCTTGTATTATGAACAAGTGTGTTATGTCTGGTGAGTGTAATGTGAATAGGTATAATGTGTCTTCTAGTAATACAAGTATATCTCATACTGATCATTTGTCATCTCTCCATATGCGTATTTCTGTTTCCAGTAATAAAAATGTAATGTTTGTTCATAATTCTACTGCATCTATTCAGAACAATGTGGACTTGCTGTGACACCATAGACTTGGCCAGGTACCCTTTTGTAAGATGAGGTGCATATCTACCATTCCTGCCACCTTCTCCCTAAAACAATCCTTTTCTTTTGCCATTTGTCTCATGGAAAGTCAAGCTAGACTACCTTTTAGCCAAAGCCAATTCAGGTCCCAGACCAAATTTGAATTGGTTCATGTGGATTTTTGGGATCCCTACAATGCAACCACTCATGACAACTACAAATACTTTATTACTCTAGTAAATGACTATACTAGATCTATTTGGGCACACCTTTTGAGCATCAAGAGCCACACTTTGCATGTATTGAATGCTTTTAACCTTGGTAGAAAATCAGGAGAAAAATGAGTTGAAAAACCTCCTAAGTCTTTAATTAAAAAAAAGGGGATAAATGAGCCCCACAATATTATTAAGTTAAAAAATAAAGTTGCTTAAACAACTGAGAAAGTTGTTCGACAACTACATTAGTTTTCTCAACAACTATCAAAGTTGTCGAACAACTATGCAAAGTTGTTGGAGCGAAAATGTTTAAAAAAAACTGATTTTTTTTTTGTCCCTTTTACCTAATTCTTAAAAATTGAACGACCCTCACTTAACTGGAAAACTTCTTTGTCTCTTTTAATTCAAGGTCCCGAAAACCAGTTTCAAACTACCATAAAAAACTTCAGGTCAGACAATAGCCTGGAGTCACTTGGGATAAGGGTTCATCCGAACCCCCTTCGGCGGAAAATTATACTTTATATATGGTTAACATTATTTTTTATGTAAATATAGTAGATGTTGAATCCCTACGATTAGTAAGTATGTTCACTTGTAAACCCCCTTAGTGAAAATTCTGGCTCCACCACTAATCACATGTTCAACTTTGTATAGTCGAACCTATAATTTATATTACATACAAGTTGGATTTTTTAAAATCTTTCTTTTATAATTCATTATAGTACTACATTCGTATATTATGATACAAAAACAGGCCTATACTTTTTGTACTCGTTAATGCATGTGATGGTAAAATTGTCGATGCTAAAAAAACTAAATGCCTACGTTAAATATGGTCTTTAAGAACCTGTTACTTGTCAATTGTACCCCAAATTTTAAAAAATCACAAAGATAGAGCAAAGAAAAGTAGAAAATGAGAATATTGTGCAAGTGAAATTACTAGTAAAATGTTATTTTTTCATTGAATTTGTTCACTGAAAATTTTCGTTAGTTATTTTAGATATTTAGGTTGAATCATTGAAAAAAAATTATTAATATAAAAATTAGGATGCTCCACAACGTTTCAGTGAGAATACATTTTTCATCACACATATTTTCAGTGAGTTGATTTGGTAAAAAATGAGTGAAAAATTATATTTTATTACCAACCCCAGCTATGCACAACCTCTATTTCTAGGAAAGAACTAGATAAGAATGCCTGTACAAAGCACGGCTCCAATACATAATTTTATATATATTTATATCGATATCTATATTTATATCTATATCTACATCTATATATATATTAAATTAAATTAAATTAATACATTTCAATATACAACAATATCACTATCACGAATATATCATAAGATTTCAAATGTATATTTTATACAACCATGGAAATATCATACTACTTGATGCTCACATGACACTAACATACTATAGTGATTTTTGTCTATTTACATTGATATATATGCATTTATAAATTCTACAATCGAAGATGCATTTTTCCTTTCTAATGTGTTCAATCTCTTGAACATTCATGATCAATACCTATTAAATTAAATTTAAAAATTAAATTAATTTAGAAATTCAAAATCTAAATATACACATTTTTTTTTTCGTTGAAAGGATGCATCTCTTTCTAACCATGATTCACAAATCATGATTCACATTTAGGTGTTATCCTTGAAGGATGTGTTGAAATTTCATTAAGTACAGAATATGATAAGACTTGTTTATTTAAAGAAGACAAATACAAAAGCTATTAGGATAAAAGTTTCAATTACTTAAGCTGTTGTGAACTATATTTGTGAAAAATCAATATAAACAAGAAAATATTTTGAAGGGAATCCTTGGGGAAAGGCAACGTATTGTTTATAATTTAATAAAGTAATTAAATAAGTTGTACAGATCACACAGTTAAAATATAGACACGGACGTGAAAATAGCTATCGTCGAAGAGACGAAACTGCAAAGCAGACATTTAAAGACATATATATCAAATAAATATGCAAACTATTTTAAAGAAAAACTAAGCAGATCGTAAAATTTGATATGACAACTAAAAACAACAAATGATAATGATTTGTCAATACTCAATAGTATAAGGACCAAAGTTCACATTTTGCTAGTAATAATTAAAGGCCTAACTATTTTCAACATATATACATATCTACCCCCAAACCCTAATATCTAACCTCTTTAAATTGACGCTCCTAGTTACTGAGCCTTCGCCGTGCCACCTCTTTGCCATCGTTTATATATTCCTCCAAAACCCTAAGCTCCATCTTGATTTTTGTTTCAAAATTCAATGGAAATATCGATGTCAAAGAGTTCTAAAATGCTTCAATACATTAATTTTTGTATGCGTGTTACCATCCAAGATGGTCTCAATTGATCGGAAAATTCATGGCGTTCGACCAACACATGTACCTCGCTCTCGGAGAGCAAAATACATAATACAGATAATTTTTTCTTAAAACACATGCTAAAATTAAATTAAAATTATCCATTCTATCAAAAAACACATATTTGCTAAAAAACATAGAAAATTATAGCTTGTTGAAGGAATAAATAAATGTACGAAAAAAAATGAATAAGAAGGTAGAGAAACTTGCATATGCGAGAATTGAGAACTGATGAGAGGAGATTATTGTGTAATATGAAACACTTTGGCCTATTTATCGATCTAGAGAAGGCTTACGACAAAGTTCCCAGGGAGGTGCTTTAGAGATGCTTGGAGGTGAGTCGAGTCCCGATGGCTTATATCAGAGCAGTTAAAGATATGTATGATGGAGCGAAAACTCAGGTGAGGACGGCGGGAGGAGACTCAGAGCATTTTACTGTCTTGACAGGATTGCATCAGGGATCTACTCTTAGTCCTTTTTTGTTTGCTTTGGTGATGGATGTGTTGACGCGGAGTATTCAAGGGGAAGTGCCTTGGTGTATGCTTTTTGCTGACGATGTAGTTCTGATTGACGAGACCCGAAAGGGTGTGAATGACAAATTAGAGGTGTGGAGACAAACTCTTGAGTCTAAAGGGTTCAGGTTGAGCAGAAGCAAGACAGAGTATTTGGAATGCAAGTTTAATGACGTGAGGTTGGAGGATGAGGTGGTAGTGAAGCTGGAATCGCAGGAGGTATGTAAGAGGGATAGTTTCAAGTATCTCGGATCAGTGATTCAGGGTAACGGTGAGATTGACGAGGATGTCTCGCACCGTATTGGGGCGGGATGGTTGAAGTGGAAGCTCGCGTCGGGGGTGTTGTGTGATAAGAAGGTGCCGCCCAAGCTTAAAGGCAAATTCTACAGGATGGTAGTCCGTCCGGCCATGTTGTATGGAGCGGAGTGTTGGCCAGTTAAGAACTCCCACATCCAAAAATTGAAGGTGGCGGAAATGCGAATGTTGCGCTGGATGTGTGGGATGACTAGAGGGGACAGAGTTAGGAATGAGACTATCAGGGAGAAGGTTGGGGTGGCTCCAGTGGAGTGCAAGTTGCGGGAAGTCCGATTGAGTTGGTTTGGACACGTGAAGAGGAGGGACATGGATGCCCCGGTTCGTAGGTGTGAGAGGCTAGCGTTGGATGGTTTTAGGCGGGGTAGGGGTAGGCCGAAGAAGTACTGGGGAGAGGTGATTAGACGGGACATGGAGCAGTTACAGCTCACCGAGGACATGACCCTAGATAGGAAGGTCTGGAGGGCGAGGATTAGGGCAGAAGACTAGGGCCAGTTTGGGGGCACAAGGGTAGGGAATTTTTTTGGTGGGGGATTATTCCTGTTATTCTTCCTACTCTTATTTTTATTCCTATTCCTATTTTTCTTCTTGTTATGATTTCGGTGTTCCATGTTTTATTATGTATCTGAGTGCTTCTCGATGTTTCCTACTACCTATACGTTACTTTATATTTATATTTATATTTATATTTACATTTATATTTATATTTATATTTATATTTATATTTATATTTATATTTGTGTGGCGACTGTCTTGAGCCGGGGGTCTATCGGAAACAACCTTTCTACTTCTTCAGAGGTAGAGGTATGGACTGCGTACATCTTACCCCCCCCCAGACCCCACTAGGTGGGAACACACTGGGTTTGTTGTTGTTGTTGTTGTTGTTGTTTGGCCTATTTATTTGAATCATCTATTCTATTTTAGAAATGTCAATTCTAAAAGTTAGCGTCATTAATTTATTTATTTTTTATTCTAGAAACATCATCTTGTAATGTCATTTAATATCCATGTGGTGAAAATAATAGCCACATGGATAGATATTTATGTGGTAAACTAATAATTCCTTCGTCCTACTTCCTCAGTTTTATTTTAGTTAACCCACTTTTAAAAATATTTATTTTAATTTAGTTGTCTCTTTAATGAATTCAAGAGGATTTGAATATGTTCTTCCAATAATGTCCTTATCAATAAATGATTAAACAAATTGTATATACTCAAATTTATATTTCAAAGTATAATTAATAAGCTAATTTGGTAAAATAGATCCCTAATGATATTTTTTCTTAATGGGTGTGCTATGTCCATAGGAGTCAACTAATACAAACGAAAAGAGTATTTTATTTATCGCCATTTGATCGGGCACATTTAAAAAAAAAAATCATAAGATTTACAAAATTTTTAAAGTCACTTTAATGTTTACTTTTTAATTATTTTTTTCTTATTATGTGGGACACAATAAAAGTAAAATGAAAATAATGGCATAAAATAGTTGTCAAATAAGAAAAGTTGACTTTTTTAGAACGAATTTAAAAGAAAATAGTTGACTTTTAAAATAAAATGAGGGAAATATAAATTTTGACATTTTTTTAAAAACATTTATTACATATAATGAAATAGATATAAACATATATTGTAATGTGCATGTGATTCAACTATAGCCACATGGATAGATAGATATTCGCATGTGGAGGAGAAGTAGAAGCGTGAAAAGATATTTTTGTACAATTATTACAATAATAAAATAGATATGAAAAAATAAAAATATCCTTAATTATTAAAATAGATTTGAAATTCCCAAACTACCCTTGATCATCCTCAACTCTCCTTGCTATACAGTAGAAATATTATTTTAATTTAGTTGTCCCTTTAATGAAATCAAGAGGATTTGACTATATTCTTCCAATAATACCCTAATCAATAAATGATTAAACAAATTATATATACTCAAATTATATTTTTGAAGCATAATTAATAAGCTAATTTGGTAAAATAGACCCCTAATAATATTTTTCTTAATGGGTGTGTCATGTCCATAGGGGTCAACTAATACGAACGGAGAGAGTATTTTATTTATCACCATTTGATCGGACACAAAATTCTTTTAAAAAATAATGAATTCATAAGATTTATAAAATTGTTAAAGTCGCTTTAATGTTTACTTTTTAATTCTCTTTTCTTATTAACTGGAACACAATAAAAATAAAATGAAAATAATGGCATAATATAGTTGTCAAATAAGAAAAACTGACTTTTTTTTAGGATGAATTTAAAAGAAAATGGTTGACTCTTAAAATAAAATGGAGGAAATATAAATTTTGACAATTATTTTGATAATTATTACATATAATGAAATAGATATAAAAATATATTGTAATATGTATGTGGTTCAACTATAACCACATGAATAGATAGATATTCACATGTGGAGGAGAAGTAGAAGCATGAAAAGATATTTTTCGTACAATTATCACAATAATAACATAGATATGAAATATCAAAAATATCCTTAATTATAAAATAGATTTGAAATTCCAAAATGACCCTTAGTCGTCCTCAACTCTCCTTTCTATATAATAAAAATAATAATGGAGATATTGTGAGAAAATACTAAATTGCTCCTCATCATTTATTGAAGTTTTTCAAATAAATTTATGAGGGTCAATCAGGGAATACCCCACTTATATATAGCTCAAAGATTTGATTCAAAAGTTAAAGATTCTTTCACAAGTACAAATATTTAGGGCCCATTTCATCATGCTGGCATGGAATTATGATATGAAATCATGATTTGAAATTATCAAATGAAGTTGAAGTATTATTTTGATGTACAACTTGAATGTTATATATTTTCTCATGAATAAAAAAATCTCATAAATTGTGAAAACTATCAAAATTGCCCAAATTCATTATACAATCTTACTAAATAAGCAAAGTTTATAACAATATATAATGACTATCACAAAGCTATTATAAAAAAATACAACTATTGAGCTTATTAATTGACATTGTATTGATTTTAGTTAGTCAGTTAACAATGCTAATTCACATTGTTAGTTAATAGTTAAGTAGTTAGTATTTTCTGTTAAGCTAGTTGTCACCAGTTTGTAGAAGCGGTAGGTTAGTTAGATATTTTTATCCATTCTCTATAAATGTTGTACTACATTTAATTCTTCATTTTTTGAGCTTCACCATACAGAAATGAGAAATTCCTTTTCCCTCAATTTATTTCTCTTTGTTTCAGAGCTTGGTAGCTTCTAGAATTCATCATTAATGGTGAGTTCCAAGCTTCTTATCACAATTTAGCTTTAATTTAACATGGTATTAGATCCCAAGATCGTCTTCTCCATCGTTCATTCCTCCTTCTGCAAACCCTAACTTCAAAATTTCGATTTCCCTGTTGAAATTCCAGTTTTCTTTGTCAGCTGTTCTTCAATTTTATACATTATCTCGATCTTACAGCATCCAATTAGTGTGTATTTTCCTATATTCGGTTGTTTTCAGCTTCAGTTTCCTTCTCAATTTTGCGTTTGATTCTTACAGAATTGTTTATTTGAATTTGGACATTCAGAAATCTTCATCTCTACTTTTCTTTCATTTTTCCTGTTTTGTGTTGTTTGATTCACTACAATGGGAGAAGTTGCATACCTAAGTACAAATAAGATGAATGAGACAGGTAGTCCTTTCTATATACATCCATCTGATAGTCTTGGGGCAACTCTTGTACTTGTTCCCTTTGATGGAATTGGATATCGCTCTTGGAGGCGAGGAGTCCTTCGATCCTTATCGGTGAAAAATAAACTAGGGTTCATTAATGGGGAATGTAAGAAACCAGCTTCAAATGATCCAAATTTTCGATAATGGAAAAGATGTGATGACATGGTTACCTCTTGGATTCTTAACTTCTTGAGCAGAGAAATTGCTGATAGTGCAGAGTATGTAGGTGATGATCTAGAGTTATAGATAGAATTGGAGGATCGTTATGATCAAACTAATGGTGCAAAGTTGCATTAGATTCTAAAGGAAATTAATGACCTTATCTAAGGAATTTTGCATATCATAGCATATTACACCAAAATAAAAAAGCTCTGGGAGAACCTGAACAATTTGAGCATTAAGACTCGGTGCAAATATGTGTGTCTGTGGAGCAAAGAAAAGCATGCACAAAGTAGACACAAGATAGGAGATTAATTTAGTTTCTTATTGGACTAAACAAGGTCTATACAATGATTTAGGGAAGCATATTAATGATGAATCCATTTCCATCTATGGCACAGGCTTTTGCATTATTGATCCAAGAAGAAAGACAAAGAGAATTTAA
The DNA here is from genome assembly GCA_030864225.1 of Capsicum baccatum var. pendulum. Taxonomy (NCBI): domain Eukaryota; kingdom Viridiplantae; phylum Streptophyta; class Magnoliopsida; order Solanales; family Solanaceae; genus Capsicum; species Capsicum baccatum. Next base: position 43,169,755 of record CM061555.1, read on the forward strand.
GTCAAATAACCAGATGTTTGCTGAATCAAGTTCACTTGCTACTGTCAGCTCTGGACCTTTTGTTGCTAGTACTTCAGGTACTACAGAAGGTGGAAATTTCAAAACTAATTACGCCTCTTCATCTTCTTCGAACTATCGAGGTAGGCCATTATGTGAACACTATAAGAAACCAGGCCACACTAAAGAGAGGTGTTTCAAAATTCATAGATATCCACAGAGCCCAAATCACACCTCTCAATACTTCAACAACCATGGCAGCAATCGCTTTAAAGGCCACAAAACAATTACAACCAATTCCAAAGATAACAACAGTATGGACAATACAATTCTAATCAGTCCTACAGGTATGACAACAAAAGCAAAGGTGTGGCAGTTAATTCAGTAGGGCTAGCTTATGATCTCAACTTGGACAAGGAAGCACATCAGGAAGTCAGGCTGATAATCAAAATATCAGTATCACTAAGGAGCAATATGGACAACTTACTCATCTACTGCAACAATTTTGGGGAACCAAAATTTTGGCTAACTTAGGCAACATGCAGATGACTAGTCCAACTTTGAACTTCGCAGGTCTTATTGCTTGCACTTCTTCTATAGACTTTGACAAACTCTCACGTGAATGTTAAAAGGAAAAACGTGATTTGTGAATTTTGGACTCAGAAGCATCTCATCACATTGCCTTTGACAAAAACCATCTCACAAAAATTCTAGTATTACCATATCCTCTTCTAGTTAGATTACCTAATGGCTACAGAGTTAAGGTCACAGAAGTGGAAAATGTGCAACTTACACCCAAAATCATATTAAATAATGTCATTTTAATGTCATATTTTAAGTATAATCTGATTTCCATCAATACTTTGACAGTACATCTCAAGTGTATTGTGTTTTTTTCTGACACTTCTTGTCTTCTGCAGGCCCCTTCACTGAAGAGGCCTCTGAAAATTGGTAAAGTGCATGATGTTTTGTACATCTTATGCTCAGAATGTCTTCAAAAGAGCAAGGCTAGTGCATCAACAAAAGTTTCTGATTTGTTTTCTTCTAATAGCAGTGATAAAATGCATTGTCAGTGTAATTTTCACTCTTGCTTGTCTCACTCAACTACATACAACTCTGTAAATACCATTTTTGATAATAAAGACAATGTTGTTAGTGTTGATTTTAATACAATCTCTAGGTCTTTTCCTGTTGATAATGCCGATCTGTTGTGCCATTACAGACTTGGCCATGTTATTTTTGTAAAAATGAAAAGTATATCCTCAATTCTTGTAGTTTTATCACCCAAACAATCCTTTTTTATCCCATTTATCCTATGGCAAGACAAATAAAATTGCCTTTTTAGAAAAAAACTCAGCATAGTATTGCCATTTTTAATATAGTTTATGTCGATCTGTGAGGTCCTTACCATGAACCAACACATAAAAAGTTTAGATATTTTATCACCTTTGTAGATGATTTCAATAGGTATACATAGACCCATCTTCTTAGCTACAAAAGCAATTCTCTACATATAATAAAAGCCTTTGTTAACATGGTTGAAAATCAATTCAAAACCAGTATAAAAACAATACGATCAAACAATGGATTTGAATTCACTAACACTGAATCCACCTGTTTTTTCAATCCAAAAGCATCCTTCATAAAAAATCTTGCCCACACACACCTCAACAGAATGGTGTGGTGGGAACAACGCATAACTACTTTCTTGAGACATCCAGGGCACTCATTTTCCAGTCAAAACTTCCAATAAGGTATCGGGGATAATGTATTTTAATTTCCACCTATATCATAAATAGACTTCCTTCTGTACCTCTCAACAAGAAGTGTCCTTATGAGTTGTTATAAAACAAAACCCCCTTCTACTCACATCTAAAAAGTTTTGGATGCTTGTGTTACCCAACTATACCTAAGTCCCAAAGAACCAAATTTGATCCTAGAGCATCTCCACATGTGTTCGTGGGACATCCCTTTGGTACAAAAGGATATAAAGTGTTGAGTTTGGCCACTAAGAAACTTCATATCTCTAGAGATGTTACATTTCATGAAATAATTTTTCCTTTTGCACTCACTGTAGATCCTACTTATTTCTTTTTTTCTCATCTTAAGTCTGATTCTTTGTCTAAGTATTCGTTCTTTCCCACTTCCTATTCCTTCTCAGATACTTCTTTTAGTTTTGTCCAATGTGATTAAAGGGTTCCAAATGATATAGTTCCTATTATGTCTCCAGAGTTCTCATCCCCAGTTGTTTCTTCACCTCTCCCTCTTCAAGAGTCTTCACCTTTGCCTCAGCCTGCTCCATCACTTAATTTTGAACCTAGAAAGTCATCTAGGGTCCATAAGGTACCCAGTTACTTATCTGATTTTGTACATTCTCTTCCCACCTCACACTCAACCTCATCAAATCCTTCATCACTTACAGCATGTTTTACTCTTAACAACCACATTGCTCCTGAAGATCTGACTTCTACTAGTCAACTATTTGCATTAAACATTACTCATGATTTTGAGCCATCTACCTATGAAGAGATAGCTCTTGATCCTACTTGGCAAATAGCCATGACTTAGGAATTTATTACTTTTCATGACAACAATACTTGGTCTCTTGTGAATTTACCTATTGGAAAGAAAAAATTTGGTTGTAGGTAGGTATATAAAATAAAATACAAAGCTGATGGAACTATGGATAGATATAAAGCTAGGTTAGTAGTAAATGTTATACCCAATATCATGGCATAGACTACACATAAACTTTCTCACCAGTAGTCAAAATGACAACCATGAGAGCACTAATTGCTATTGCTGCAAAGAAACACTAAATATGTATCAACTTGATGTGAATAATGCGTTTCTACATTGTGATTTGCATGAGGAAGCATATATGGAAGTCCCTCCAGGTCCTATTATACCTCACGCGGGAGTGGTTTGTAAGCTTAACAAGTCCCTTTATTGTTTGAGGCAAGCAAGTAAACAATGGTATGAGAAGTTAATTGCAGCTCTCAATTCAAGAGGTTACACTCACTCACTGCATGACTATGTTTCCAACATAAAAAATAAACTTTAACTACAAATAAAAATATGAAGAAATAAGTTTTATTGATAAATGATGTGGGTACAAATCTGTTCCTCTTTCTTGATTTTCTTCGTAATTCAAGGGTCATTAGTGGTGTATTTCCCGAATGTAGGCATATTTAGATTTGATATGAATTTTTCTATAATTCGAGGACCGTTAGTGGCGTATTTCTCGAACATAGGAATATGGATTTGATCTCCATGAAAGAAGGATGGCGTATTTCTCGAACATAGAAATATTTGGATTTGATCTCCATGAAAGGAGGATTTACAGATCTTTCTTGATGTATTTGATTATCACGAAAAGTATATTTTGATCTCTTTATGAATATCCCATAAATTTAGATCCCGTGAATTTTTTAGAGATATTGGAGATCTCGATCTTTTTACAAATACCCATGAGTTTGTGGGATATTGAAGATGCCTGTTTCAGGGAATATGTTACCCTTTAAATAGGTGGAATTTAGGATGAAGTAGCCTCTTAGAACTCTAACAGAAATTGAATTATTTTTGAAGAGTCCCAAAAATTTTAGATGTCTACAGACTATTATTTGTTTTATAGAAAGAGGGACACTTCCATTGTTTTCTTGGGGGTTTATGTGGATGATGTTTTTCTCACAAGAACTGATATTGAAGAAATCACTCTACTTAAGAGTTTTCTTTATGAACATTTCAAAATTAAGGACCTTAGAAATCTGCACTATTTCCTAGGCCTAGAGATCTTGTATAACGATGATGGAATCCTTATCTCTCAAAGGAAATTTGTCTAGGACCTTCTCAAGGAGTTTCATTGCAGCAATCTCACCCCCTTAACATCTCCTTTGGATCCCACAGTGAAACTTAGAGCTCATGAGAGGAAGCCCTTGAGTGATCCTACTCTATATAGAAAATTAGTTGGGAAACTAAATTTCCTCACAAACACTAGACTTGACATAGCATATGGAGTGCAACATTTGAGCCAATACATGCAAGATCCCAGGGAACCCTTCCTTCAAGCTGCTTTTCATATGTTGAGATATCTCAATAAAGATTCTACCTTAGGTATTTTCATGTCGTCTACTCCTAATTTTGAAGTTCACGCCTTTTGTGACTCTAATTAAGCATCCTGTCCCGATTCTAGAAAATTTGTCACTGGTTACCTTGTTCAATTGGGAGGCAGCCCTATCAGCTATAAGTCTAAGAAGAAGGAAACTATTTTCTTATCTTCAGCAGAAGCTGAATATGGTCCTTGAGAAAGGTAGTTGGAGAACTAGTCTGGTTGCATAAGTTGTTCAATGAACTGTCAGTTTCTTTTCTTGGTCCCTTTCCTGTATATTGTGATAGCCAATTTGTACTTCACACTGCAAAAGACCCAATTTTCATGAAAGAACCAAGCATATAGAGGTGGATTGCCACTTTGTCAGATCCAAGTTCAAAGAGGGATTGATTTCACTCAACCATATCAACACTTGTGATCAGTTGACAGACGTTCTTACCAAGGCTCTCACTGGCATCAAACACTCTATTATAATGGACAAGTTGATTGTGCTCACCTCACCTCCAACTTGAGGGGGGGTATTGAGCTTATTTATTGAAATTGTATTAATTTTAGTTATTTAGTTAACAGTGCTAATTCACATTGTTAGTTAATAGTCAGGTAATTAGTATTTTCTGTTAAGCCAGCTGTCACCAGCTTCTAGAAGCAGTAGGTTAGTTAGATAATTTTTTTTCATTCTCTATAAATGTTGTACCACATTTAGTTCTTCAGTTTTTGAGCTTCGCCATACAGAAATGAGAAATCCCTTTTCCCTCAATTTATTTCTCTCTGTTTCAGAGCTTGGTAGCTTCTAGAATTCGCCATTAATGGTGAGTTCCAAGCTTCTCATCACAGTTTAGCTTGAATTTGTAGACACGTAATTTTGTCCGCCCAAATATTAATTTCTACTCATTTTTACCTTTTCCTCCTACCCCACCTACCCCACCTAATCAAACCACTCTCTAAACATCCACCTAACAAACCACATACTTTTTTTTAACAAAAAATAAAAAAACATCATCATTATATTCTTCCACCCACTCACCACTACCCAACCACCCACTCCCAACATCATCATCACACTCACCACTACCCACTACCCCACATTTACCCCACCCCCACACTCTTATTCTTATCTCCATAAGACAAAAACCACAACAACAACATATAACTATCATCACTTATACACAAAAGAAAAGGCACTCAATTAATCATCTTCTTTCATTCTTAACACACACACACCACACATATCAAGAACAAGAAACCAAAAAAAAAGAAAAAAAATCTCTATCTCTCTTCTCTCAAAAAACTCACTCTCTCTCTTCCTCTCTAAAAAATTGTTTGAACTTCCACCACCGCTCGGTCGCCACCACAATACTACCATCTTTCCCCTTCTCTCTACCATATCTCTCTCCCCAAAACTAAAAGTAAAATAAAAAAAAAAATCCGATCGACGTCATCTCCGACCGACGCCATTTCCGACCAGATCTCCGCCAGATCTGCCGCCGCCAGTGGTTGCTGCTCCCATCGTCAGCCGGGCCGCCATCAGATCCGGCTTTTCCGGCAAACAGCCAGCGGCTACCGGTGCTAGTACCGCGGTGCGTTGGCCAGATCCGACAGTCAGTCCGTCGCTCCCTTTATTCCGGCCGACGTCGGCTCTCGGTCAAAACCGCTAGATCTCCGCCCGTCTTTCCGTCACCGAAACTCCTCGGATCCCGATCTACGTTTTGGAGCTATCCGATTTATTATTTTAATACCGAGTTGGTTGTTCGTCGTGAGGTTCTCCGATCGAGTTTGGTCTTCGGATTTCTTTATCATCGACAAAAGCAAGTGTCAGTGAGGTCCATTTCTTTAACCCACTCTTTTTTTATTTATCTTGGCATATTTAATTAGTTGTGATTATGGTTTTTGTTGAATTTTTGTTTATGTTGATGTTATGATTGTGATGCTTGGTTGTTTGGTTTTGGTAGATTAAGACATAAATTTGATCATGTTCTAATGGATGGATAAAAAGAAAGTCGGGGGATGGAAGTGGAAAAAAAAATGACAAAAAGATAGATTCGGTTTAATTTGATTTATTGTTGGTATGAATCATGATTGAATTATGTTTTTTTTTTAGTCGAGAACGCATAGGCAAACGTAGGACGGGTAGGCAAAATTTAGAAATAAATATTTTTGTTGGAATATTTTGGATATGTGCTTGAATGACACTTTCTATTTTTACTGCGCAAAAAGTTTAAATTGTACTCATTTGGCCGGGGAATGCCCCGAAGAATTTGTATAGATTTATCCGGGGAATGCCCCGAAGTACCTTGTATCCGGAGGACGTCCGCGATGAAGGCCCGAGGCATCGGGTAAAGCATTATTTTAGTATTAGCGTAGGTTTATTTTCAGTTCTTTTCTATTTTTCGGGTTGTAATAATTGGACTGGACTTTCATTTCGGTTTGTTTCATTTTGTTTTTTTTGTTTGATTTTTTTTGCGTGCTTTTCTGTGGTTTATACACTTCATAATGCCAAGTAGTCGATACACTCCACCAAGCGACCGTGGTCGAACCACGGGATCGAGGGGTGCCTAACACCTTCCCCTCGGTCAACAGAATTCCTTAGCCGGAATCTCTGTTCGCAAACCGGTTTAAGAGTCAATTGTTTCGAAAAGGGACTTTCCAAAGGTGACTTGGCACACCGGATTATGTCAAGTGGCGACTCTGAATAAAAAATGCAAATAATTCCTTTTTCGAAGCAAATTTTTATTTCTTGTCACTTAAAATAATTAAACCCTTTCGAACTTAAAAATATTCCAATTTTTGGAGTACGCGTGCAAAAAGGGGTGTGACATCTTCTGGCGACTCTGCTGGGGAACTAAAAAAAAAAGTTTTTCAGAATTCGAGCTTATTTTTGAGTCGTATCGGCTTTGTTTGGCATTACGAGTGTATAAGCATTGTTTGTGATTATTGTTGATGTTATTTTCACTTTTTGTATGTTTTGGTGCTCTTTGTTTATAGTATTTATCCTATGTGTTACCGCTTTTATATCTGTCATCATGAGTCCACCCCCCGGCCTTCTTTCTGCAACAAGTCTGTAGTACAGGTGTTGTACACGACCTCTAGTTGAGTCACCCTTATTTTAGGGGGCGAGCCGTCGGTGTTATGGAGTAGGTGGAAAGCAAAGCAGCCACTATCGACCATACGCTCCCCCGAACAGCCTTGTTAGTAAACCACAACGTAGGTCAGCCTTTAGGTCATGCTTGTGTGCATCATGCGGAAACCTAGCGGGACCCACATGGCCCTTTGTAGGAGACTCACCTTTGAAGCATCCCTGCGTGCTAATTGTTGCATTTTTAAGGGTAACGAGGTCATTTGACGGACAGTTTAAAAAAAAAGAATAAAAATAAAATAAAATTGTTAGGAGTAAGGTGTGTAAGCAAAAACGAAAAAGAGAAAAAAAAAATAACAAAGTGAGTCGAAAAGAAAAAAAAGGGAGAGGAATTTCGTAGTTTATTTTAGAATTCTTTATGGCTTTTGTTTTTCACAATCCAAAAATTCAAAAAGATTTTTTTATGTTTTGCATTTGTCTTCTCAAAATACCGTAAAAGTGAAAAAAAAAAAAAGTTTGTTTGCCTTTTATACTTAGTTGTCAAAAACAAAAATACCAAAAAGATTTTTCTGTATATTTGGTGGTGTCAGTCTTGGTTAAAGCGTCTAATTGAAAAAAAAAAAAGTCTTTTGAGTGTGTCTCTTAAGTTAGGGTCAATTTATTTGTTGAGCGTTAATTGTCCAATCTGGACAAACTACGCACCCCTGATTCTCCTCTTTCGGGATGTGAGATACGTAGGCAGCCTATTGTTGGTTCGGGGATCTTACTTAAAAAAAATTCAAAAAAAAAAAATTCAAAAAAAAAAAAGAAGATTTTTTTCACTCTTTATTTAAAGTAGACGTTTCATGCATATCTTAAAAAGAAAAAAAAAAGAGAAAAAAAATCCTCAATAGTCGTAGAAATCATTTTTGGTTGATCTTATTTAATTTAATTTTTTTTTTTTTTAAAAAAAAAAAGTGATTTTCTTCGCTCTTTATTTAGAGTAGCATCGGGAACCTACGGGTTCGCCCCCTGTCTCCCGCTCAAAGTTTCTTGGAAACTTTCATACATAGTCGTAGGGTTCATTTTTGGTTGATCTTATTTCAAAAATCCAAAAAGATTTTCTTCACTCTTTATTTAGAGTAGGTGTTTCATATACACCTTTAAAATAAAACAATATCAAAAAAAAAAATCCCTTTAACAGGTTCAGGTTTCATTTTTCGCATGAAATTCAAAATTAAAAAAAAAAAAAAAACCAAAAATATTTTTTCGGTAATCATAGATTTCATTTTGTACAGAAATCTAAAAATTCAAAAAGATTTTCTTTATTCTTCATTTAGAGTAGGTGTTTCATATACATCTCTAGAATAAACCTACAAAAAGATTTTTTTAATAGTTTCAAGTTTCATTTTCCTATGAAATTCAAAATAAAAAAAAAACAAAAAAAAGCAAAGATTTCTTTGTTAATCATAGTTTTCATTCTGTATAAAGATGTTAAGCCTAAAAATGAAAAAAAAATAAAATTGACAATTTGTTACTTTTTTTCTTCTTAAAGTTTTACAAAAAAAAAAAGAGAAAAAGAGTTAAATTGGTCATTTTTGCACACTTCACGAACTACGCACACCTGATTCTCCCCTTTCGGGGGTGAGATACGTAGGCGCCCTTCTTGGGTTTGGTGATCTTTTGAAAAAAAAAAAAGAAAAAAAAAACTGTTCTGGTTGGTTTGTGGCATTTTGGCTGGTCCTCCATATTGCTCCAAGTCACAAAGGAAGCTATGGACAACAAGGACAGATAGGGAGTTCTGGGAATGAGAATGTGGAAGTTGTATCTGCCATTGTAGTTGTACAACAGGCATGGGAAAAAGGACCCCACCATCGTTACCCACAGGCTCAAACCCAAGTTTATGCCCAAGCTCCACTGAATCTTCACCAAAATCCATTATATCCCATTCCCCCACCTCCATATCAAGTGTATAATTGGCAACCTTCTGTTCAACCTTCATCTTACCCACACTGGCGTGCGCCAACTCTGCCAAGTCATCTTCCAACTCCCCATACATACCGAAGCCTTTAGGCCTGGTTTTCAATGAAATGAGACAGAAGTCGAGAGATAACTTCACACCCATTGGAGAGTTGTATGCATGTTTATTCCAAAGATTGGTACAACATGACACGATACCTTGGGTATACTCCCGACCCACATTCAAGAAGTTTTGATCGTAATGTACGATGTGCTTATCATTCTGATGTTCAGGGTCACAGATTGCCGTGCTTTGAAAAGACAAATTGAAAAGATGATTCAAGATAAATCAATCATGGTATAGATCTGACAGTGAGGAAAGCTCTAGTCATGCTGATATGCAAACCAATGGCTAATATGTCAGGCTGAGCAATTGAGAAGTCACCCCTCTCCCTACTAGGAAGAGGTTTGGTAGCTTGTTTTGTTTTATTTTCTGCTATCCGAACTATCTCAGGGTTGTAGTTCGGGATTTATCTTGTTTTGTCCTTTTTTTTTTTTTAATTTTCAAATCCTTCTATCTTTTGTTTCAACTAAATGAAGTGTCCCATTTTTCTTTGTGTTTTAAATATGTGTTGTTTGTTTGTTTTCTTTACATAGTACATTTTGTGTTTTGTGTTAACTCTAGTGATATGACATGCTGTGGAATTTTCAGCCAGATCTTAAAATCCAGTTTAAGCATAAACATTTAATCAGAGGGTTAAAGTTAGAAAAAAGAGCATATGAGAAAATAGATAGAGTGCTGAGACATTTGGTGACAAGTTAAGGCAATTATTTTGAGAATCACAAGAACAACTTGGTCATCGATCGAAAGGCAAGTCCCAACTAGGTCAAATGGTGGACGTATGATCTCTATATCAAGGTTAACAAGAAGATAATCAGCTCCACAGAAGCATGAATCACTCGATGTGAGGGATGCATAACAAAGGTAGAGTTGTATCATTAACAAGTATATAAAAGAGGTGAAACACATGTTCGAGACAAGTTAGTGTTGTAAAGCATGTCATAAGTGATATTGGTCATGTACTTTCACATTGCATGCTATATGCTTGCATTCTCAAGGATCGATATGATGAAGGCATTTTATTCTGCTATCCAAACATTGTGTCATCCTTTGTTTACCCCATTTGAGCCTTAGTGTTATTTTCTTTTATACCCTTCTTTTGGAATCAAGATAGAGTAAGCGAAGTTCAAAGAATAGTGTCAAGAAAAAAAAAGATAAAGTCAAAAAAAAAAAAGGGTTTCCAAAAAAGAGTGTCAAGAAAAATAGAGTTAGAAAAAAAAAGAATTGCAAAGTGAAAAAAGCGAATAAAAAAAAGGAGAGAAAAATCAGATCAAAGCAAAAGGGCAAGCTGCCAGAACTACGCATGACCTGATTCTCCTCTCTCGGGGGTGAGATATGTAGGCTGCCCTACGAAGGGCTCGGTCCAACCAAATAAATAATTTAGAATCACCCAGTCAAAAGAAACTGGGGCATGAGTTAATCCTCATTGTTTGAGTCGATTCCAAAAGTTGTAAGTCCTAACCCACTTCGAGTGTCGTTTGGGCCTCATGCCATCCTTTCTTTCTAACCCTATCCAAAAGCCAAGTTACAACCAAAGAAAAGACCTTCAGATCAATCTTTGGGGATGTTAAGGCAAAGCATGCAATGGATATGCTGATGTATTTGGGAACTACCTGTCTTCCTCAGCTCAAGGAATCAAGAGAGAAATAAAAAATGAGAGAGTCTTATTGGTGAAAACCCTCACGGGCACAGTAAGATGATAGTAAGTTGAGAGAGATAAAAAAAAAGAGAGAGAGAGAGTCTTATTGGTGAAAACCCTTATGGGCACCGTGAGACGATTGTGAGTTGGGAGAAATGAGAATAAGAGAGTCTCATTAGTAAAAACCCTCACAGACACCATAAGACAAGGGTGAGCTGAGGGAAAGACCTTTTAAAACATCACTAGCCGAATGAGGTCTGAATGCAATTGGTCTAAGGAAACAACTCAGTTTCAAGGCCATTAACTCAGCAATAATTGGTAGAGAGGTTGGATGGAAAGATCAGGTAGCCTAATCCAAAAGGCATGGCATAATCATTAGAGTTGACTGTTATTTTTAGAAAATTTGTCATTTTTTTGTTTGAAATGGGGACACTCATTGTCTTTTTTTTTCTTCTCTTTATTTTATTTTGTTTTCTTGAGTCAGTGGTCCAAATAAAAATCATTATCATTTTTCTCTTGTTTTTGAGTCAAGTCCATATCAAAAAGTGAGAAAAGATTTCAAAACTGGCCACCAACTTCTTCAATTGCACAATGCAAGACAAAGTCAGCATATGAAAGAGACATAATTGAGAACTTATGAAATACCAAGGTTTGAAGGATTTATCTGAGAAGCATGACATAGCAGAGATACTGTAGTTATTTTGGAGTCACTCCTAATGATCTGAGTTTGGGTCAATGACACGACAAAGCAGGGGCAAATGTCAGCAATCTGAAACAAAATGAAGGGAATGAACATTAAAGCAAATGCCTGGAAAGCCAAATGCTGCAAACCACCACTAAATTTTTAACTGACAAATTTTCTTTATTGAAACAGGGGCAACTTCGTTTCACTTGATTCAGCTACCATTGGAAATGCACATCCATGGACTTTTTTTATGTTTAGGACCCTCATGAAGAATGGGATTTTATTTTATGTTCAGAACCCTCCTAAAGAATGGGATTTTATTTTTATGTTCAGGACCCTCCTGAAGAATGGGACTTTACTTTCTGTTCAGGACCCTCCTGAAGAATGGGACCTTACTTTCTGTTCAGGACCCTCCTGCAAAATGGGATTTTACTTTCTGTTCAGGACCCTCCTGCAAAATGGGATTTTATTTTCTGTTCAGGACCCTCCTGCAAAATGGGACTTTACTTTCTGTTCAGGACCCTCCTGTAAAATGGGATTTTACTTTCTGTTCAGGACCCTCCTGGAAAATGAGATTTTATTTTATGTTCAGGACCCTCCTGGAAAATGGGATTTTATTTTCTGTTCAGGACCCTCCTACAAAATGGGACTTTACTTTATGTTCAGGACCCTCCTGGAAAATGGGACTTTATTTTATGTTCAGGACCCTCCTGAAGAATGGGATTTTATTTTATGTTCAGGACCCTCCTGCAAACTGGGATTTTACTTTCTGTTCAGGACCCTCCTGGAAAATGGGATTTTATTTTCTGTTAAGTGATTTTACTTCTTTATTCGGGTAATCCCAGCAACATTTGTAAGGAGACACACTTCCTTATTTAGTAAATCCTGCAACATTTGTAAGGAGACGCACTTCCTTATTTAGTAAATCCAGCAACATTTGTAAGGAGACGCACTTCCTTATTTGGATAATCCTAGCAATATTTGTAAGGAGACACACTTCCTTATTCGGGTAATCCCAGCAACATCTATAAGGAGACACACTTCCTTATTCGGATAATCCCAGCAACATATGTAAGGAGACGCACTTCCTTATTCGGGTAATCCCAGCAACATCTGTAAGGAGACACACTTCCTTATTTGATAAATCCAGCAACATTTGAAAGGAGATGCATTTCCTTATTCGGGTAATCCCAGCAACAAATGTAAGGAGACGCACTTCCTTATTTGGTAAATCCCGCAACATTTGCAAGGAGACGCACTTCCTTGTTCGGATAATCCCAGCAACACTTGTAAGGAGACGCACTTCCTTAGTCGGGTAATCCCAGAAACATTTGTAAGGAGACGCACTTCCTTATTTGAGTAATTCAAGAAACATTTGTAAGGAGACGCACTCCCTTGTTTAAACAATTCAAGAGACATTTATAAGGAGACGCACTTCCTTATTTGGGTAATTACAGCATCATTGGTAAGAAGACGCACTTCCTTGTTTTGGTAATTCAAGCAACATTGGTAAGGAAACGCACTTCCTTATTTTAATAATTCAAGCAACATTGGCAAAGAGATGCACTTCCTTGATTGGGTTATTCGAATTTTGATTTTTAGGTGATGCACTTTCTAACTTAAGTCTTGATTCCTAGAAGATGCACTTTCTAGTTGAGTTGTTACACTTAATTCTTAGAAGACGCACTTCCTGGCTAGTTTTCATTTTTTAGGTGATACACTTTTAACTTAAACTCGTATCTCTAGAAGACGCACTTTCTAGTTAGAATCCCTCACTTTAATTCTTAGGAGATGCACTTCCTAGTCTTGTTTATTTAATTTTACTCTTAAGAGATGCATTTCTTAGTCAGAGTCTTAATTCATCATTGCAACATGCAAGTAGGTATGATGCGACTTTTCCAAAAAGTCTTTGGAGGATAAAAAAAAAAAAATCAATTTCTGTTTTGAAACTTTACTTTTCTGGAAATAAACGAAATTTCTCTTTATAATAATATTCGTTTGGGGATAATTTTCTTTTTTAGTTTTGATGTAATTTCAGGAGTCCGCCTGCAGAACAGGGTGAAGAAGTTGAAAGCATAGCAACAAAGTGATGAAATAGCAAGTCAGGAGCCCGCCTGGAGAACAGGGTGATGAAATAACAAGTCAGGAGCCCGCCTGAAAAACAGGGTGATGAAATAACAAGTCAGGAGCCCGCCTGAAGAACAGGGTGAAAAAAACGAAAGTCAAGCAACAAGTTGAAAGAAATTGCAAGTCAGGAACCCGCCCAAAGAATAAGGTCATAAAAGTCGAGTCAAGAGCCAACAAAAGCTGTATAGATAGGATTTTTGTAATTTCCTTTATGTTTTAGCTTTTAATTTTCATTTTTGATGTAATAACAAAGCCGCGGACCGAAACCTCGACGGAACCTCACTCGACTCTCCAACTCGGTATAGTCCTTTCTTCTGTTTCTTCTTTGAATAATGGCCGGGACAAAATTCTGTTTCGTTGTCTACTTCTTTGTCTGAAAATACTGCGTGTTTACATTCAAAGGGGGCATGCTGTAGACACGTAATTTTGTCCGCCCAAATATTAATTTCTACTCATTTTTACCTTTTCCTCCTACCCCACCTACCCCACCTAATCAAACCACTCTCTAAACATCCACCTAACAAACCACATACTTTTTTTTTACAAAAAATAAAAAAACATCATCATTATATTCTTCCACCCACTCACCACTACCCAACCACCCACTCCCAACATCATCATCACACTCACCACTACCCACTACCCCACATTTACCCCACCCCCACTCTCTTATTCTTATCTCCATAAGACAAAAACCACAACAACAACATATAACTATCATCACTTATACACAAAAGAAAAGGCACTCAATTAATCATCTTCTTTCATTCTTAACACACACACACCACACATAACAAGAACAAGAAACCAAAAAAAAAGAAAAAAAATCTCTATCTCTCTTCTCTCAAAAAACTCACTCTCTCTCTTCCTCTCTAAAAAATTTTTTGAACTTCCACCACCGCTCGCCGCCGACCGGCGACCGACCACCACAATACTACCATCTTTCCCCTTCTCTCTACCATATCTCTCTCCCCAAAACTAAAAATAAAATAAAAAAAAAAATCCGATCGACGTCATTTCCGACCGACGCCATTTCCGACCAGATCTCCGCCAGATCTGCCGCCGCCAGTGGTTGCTGCTCCCGTCTTCAGCCGGGCCACCATCAGATCCGGCTTTTCTGGCAAACAGCCAGCGGCTACCGGTGCTAGTACCGCGGCGCGTTGGCCAGATCCAACAGTCAGCCCGTCGCTCCCTTTATTCCGATCGACGTCGGCTCTCGGTCAAAACCGCTAGATCTCCGCCCGTCTTTCCGTCACCGGAACTCCTCGGATCCCGATCTACGTTTTGGAGCTATCCGGTTTATTACTTTAATACCGAGTTGGTTGTTCGTCGTGAGGTTCTCCGATCGAGTTTGGTCTTCGGATTTCTTTATCACCGACAAAAGCAAGTGTCAGTGAGGTCCATTTCTTTAACCCACTCTTTTTTTATTTATCTTGGCATATTTAATTAGTTGTGATTATGGTTTTTGTTGAATTTTTGTTTATGTTGATGTTATGATTGTGATGCTTGGTTGTTTGGTTTTGGTAGATTAAGACATAAATTTGATCATGTTCTAATGGATGGATAAAAAGAAAGTCGGGGGATGGAAGTGGAAAAAAAAATGACAAAAAGATAGATTCGGTTTAATTTGATTTATTGTTGGTATGAATCATGATTGAATTATGTCTTTTTTTTAGTCGAGAACGCATAGGCAAACGTAGGCCGGGTAGGCAAAATTTAGAAATAAATATTTTTGTTGGAATATTTTGGATATGTGCTTGAATGACACTTTCTATTTTTACTGCGCAAAAAGTTTAAATTGTACTCATTTGGCCGGGGAATGCCCCGAAGAATTTGTATAGATTTATCCGGGGAATGCCCCGAAGTACCTTGTATCCGGAGGACGTCCGCGATGAAGGCCCGAGGCATCGGGTAAAGCATTATTTTAGTATTAGCGTAGGTTTATTTTCAGTTCTTTTCTATTTTTCGGGTTGTAATAATTGGACTGGACTTTCATTTCAGTTTGTTTCAGTTTGTTTCATTTTGTTTTTTTTGTTTGATTGTTTTTGCGTGCTTTTCTGTGGTTTATACACTTCATAATGCCAAGTAGTCGATACACTCCACCAAGCGACCGTGGTCGAACCACGGGATCGAGGGGTGCCTAACACCTTCCCCTCGGTCAACAGAATTCCTTAGCCGGAATCTCTGTTCGCAAACTGGTTTAAGAGTCAATTGTTTCGAAAAGGGACTTTCCAAAGGTGACTTGGCACACCGGATTATGTCAAGTGGCGACTCTGAATAAAAAATGCAAATAATTCCTTTTTCGAAGCAAATTTTTATTTCTTGTCACTTAAAATAATTAAACCCTTTCGAACTTAAAAATATTCTAATTTTTGGAGTACGCGTGCAAAAAGGGGTGTGACAGAATTTAACAAAACATTTATTGATTGAACTTTAGTTCAATAAGAAAGTAAAATTGAACATGATTTATAGTGTAGTATTCTTTAAAATAATTCTTCCACATAGTTGAAGTGGGAGTTGATTTGAAGAAATAGTAAATTTTATGTTGATGAGAGTAAAAGTTATATGAGATATAAATGATTTAAAGAGTAGTAAGATGAACTATAAATTTTATTTATGTATGATATAAATAATTGTTAGATATAAATGGTGAAGTATTTTTCGATAGAATATAAACTTGCGTGTCAATATTTGTATTTAAAAGAAATTTTAAATTATGATATGAAATCTTAAATCACACTTTTTGGAGAAATTAAAATTTCATATTATGATATGAAATTATGAGATGAAATCATATGTACAAATTAAATGCTAATTTCATCTCACAATTTCAAATTACACACTGCATATCGCATTTTGCAAACGCCTACTTAGGATGTCCACATCTGGTATAGAGGTCAAGTGGCTAAATTAATTAATTAATTAATTGAATTACTATGCATTGCATCATCGTTCTCTTTCACTAGCTAGTGTGAATTAGATTGCGGACCTCTTATTTGCACAATGTCTATATTAAATCAAGTAATTAATTTCTTTTAATTTTTTTTTAAATTTTCATTCGATATTCATATTAAAGTAAAAATATATATATATTTTAATCAGGATATGTAGATACAGATACACAATGTATGTTGCATGTTTTGTATTCATATTTGACATAAATACTGAATAAAATAATTTCTTTATATATTTTAACATTAACTATGAATTTTCGAATCATTTCCCAATACTTTTTGAAATTCTAATAATTATGGATATTTTATAAAATATGCATTTTATATATTATTTCTTAAAAAATTTACAAAGTTCATTAGAGACGAGTAAAAATTGATATAGTGAGTACAAAATACCAATTAACGACAGTGTCTAAGGAGTAATTAATCAATGTACAAAATACCAATATGTTGGGCCTAATTAAGTTAATATTCCATCCATTTATTTTTATTTGTCAACAGTAATAAAAAGAAATCCTCATTTTTAATTTTACTTTTTCATTTGAAACTTTTTTACATGTCACTTAAGAAATAATGATTAATATAAGTGTTTTATCATAATATCAATATTAATTGATTTATAGACTTAGGTCTTGAGAAATAATTTGTGAAATAAATAATTAAATTTGAGAGTACAACATTAAAAATATATTTCTTTTCTCTTGATTAACCAAAAGTAATAAATAAGAAAATTATATTTTAATATAATAAACAAGTAAAAATAAATAAAGAAAATACTTTATAAAAAATATAAATTATAAATAAATTAAAGAAAAAGGCTTAAAAATACCTCTGAATTGTCCGAAATAGCTCAAAAATGACCTTCGTTAGATTTTTCGCTCAAAAATACCCCTCCGTTAAATATTTGGCTCAAAAATACCCCTCCCTCTAACGAAATTCGGAAAAGGATCAAAAATACCCCTGAACTATCTGAAATGGGTCAAAAATACCCCTCTGTTAAATATTTGGCTCAAAAATACCCCCCCTTAACGAAATTAAATTATTTTGATTATTTCGTTAATTTATATAAAGTTCATCATTTAATTTATATGTCGTTAATTTCTTTAAGTGAAAATTTATATTTCGTTAATTTCTTTAAAGATTAAAAAGATGTAAAGTGAAAATACCTTTTTAGAATAAATGTATCTTTATTTTCCAAATCAAATTCAACCAATTTATATTATAATTCAAATACTTTTTTTCATTATCTTATTTTTAAAATTAAAAAAATACTTTTATGTAAAAAAATTAAAGTATTAGGGTTAAAAAGTTAAAGTTAGGGTTTAATTCAATCGAAATAATTTAATTTCGTTAAGGGGAGGGGTATTTTTGAGCAAAATATTTAACAGAGGGATATTTAACGAAATTAAATTATTTCGATTATTTCGTTAATTTATACAAAGTTCATCATTTAATTTATATTTCGGTAATTTCTTTAAGTGAAAATTTATATTTCGTTAATTTCTTCAAAGATTAAAAAGATGTAAAGTGAAAATACCTTTTTAGAATAAATGTATGTTTATTTTTCAAATCAAATTCAACCAATTTATATTATAATTCAAATACTTTTTTTCATTATCTTATTTTAAAATTTAAAAAATACTTTTATGTAAAAAAAATTAAAGTACTAGGATTAAAAAGTTAAAGTTAGGGTTTAATTCAATCGAAATAATTTAATTTCGTTAAGAGGAGGGGTATTTTTGAGCCAAATATTTAACAGAGGGGTATTTTTGACCCATTTCAGATAGTTCAGGGGTATTTTTGATTCTTTTCCGAATTCCGTTAGAGGGAAGGGTATTTTTGAGCCAAATATTTAACGGAGAGTTATTTTTTAGCCAAAAATCTAACGAGGGGCATTTTTAAACTATTTCAAATAGTTTAGAGATATTTTTGTGCCTTTTCCGATAAATTTTTAAAGAACTACCAAATCAAATCTCTCATAATTAATACAGAATCCTAATTTTGTTAAAAATATAAATGGCCATGCGCACAGCCTGCATTTTAGATATTACAGTTTCGTGCGTTGGATTGTTGGTCATCGTGGCACGATGTAATATTTGTTAAGGATTAGTTATTGCGTTATTTACAAGGTAAAGTTACTTGTACTAAGTATTTTTATAATATAATCAGTTTTGAATTAATACACCTTATATAAGTTTAAATGAAATATCTATACCTCATATACGATAAAAAAATACTATACATACATACACCTCCCTGTGAAGTATATATATCTATGTAATCAAAATTCATTTGGACGACTTATTTTTTGGTCCGAAATATATTGTTTTCTAACTGTACTTTTAATAGCAGCTCAATTATGGGGTCAACACCTCTGCTATCCTCGATATTTAGTTGAGTTAAACGAAGAGACCTAACGCAATATGCAGGGGGCCTGGGAAAGGGCATCACCATAAGAGTATATTATATGCAACCTTACCGTGCATGACAACAACTTTAATTTAATAGTTACTCCAAAGCTCCTTTCATATTCTAGACTATAATGAGAAAAAAACAAAAAAGTAGATATGCGCATCATTTAAGATAAAGAGATGGATTTGCCAGGAGGAAATAAAAATTGAAATTTTCAAGTAAGTGGTTATTACTTATTATCGCAAGGAGAGGGGGAAATGGAGAAGTCGAATACATGATACATCATGTTGGAGACAGCAAAAAGAAAGCTACTCCCATTGTTAATTAGAATGCTTAATTAAAATTGCTGAGAATCAACCAATGTAGTACATAGGGTCAGGGACTTTGAAAGTACGAGCTCCAGGATTTTGTCCTATCAGATCACTCCATTGGTCTCCCATATTGCCTACAATTCTATATCCTGCCTTCACCAGCTCTGTTCTCTTGCTCGATTTATACTCCACTGCTGATCCGTGATCATTTTCTCCCCTGCAGTAATCATCAATCATCTCCATAAATTTGAAAAAGTATACACGCAAACAGTATGACAGTTTAAGTACAAGTTCAAAATGTCTTCTTATATATGTCAAATAAATTGGTGTTAAAAAGTATTTCATTAATTTACGGTAAAATATGAAATATTGAAGTAGCTATCATAGAGTTGCTCAATATAAAAAGTTATTGAGAAATAGACTTATTGCTTACTTTAGTACGAGCTTTAACCAGTTACTATAACCAGCTTTCTTGAGATTGGCAATTCTTGATTGTCTGAAATTCTCTCGAGCCCCTGTAATGAAAACAGGCTTGATCCCCAGAGACAAAACCGTTTTGTATACACCCAGTATCGAAGGAATGGCAGGCAATTTTCCCTCGCCCATCCACTCATTAAACTTTGTGTTGTTGTAAGGTATAGCCCTGCACAAAATTATGAATGAAATCACTACTTGCATATATATACAAACACACACACATATATATATATATGTGTGTGTGTACCCTACTAGAAAATGTAGTAAGGAAGATTGGAGAGAGTGGTCTCATCAATATCAAATACCCAAACGTCCTTTCCATCTCCCCCAAGATTGAGGCCTTTGGCGTACTCAATAGCCACCTTAGCTACATACTCACAGTCGCGGCGATATTGTTTGCCTAGCATGTAGTGACCTACATAGTCTTCGCAGGCGCTCGGCACCAATTTCCAGTCCCTGAGGTTGTTGGTCTCCAAAGCGAGGCGCCAGCTAAGACAGTCTAATTGTGGGACGCGGTGACCAGCACTACCCGTCTGTGGCCTTAGACGGTGAATTTCTACCACTTGGCTTATGGCTTCTACGTCATCAGAAGTAGAGGCCAATGCCACGGCTACTGTAGTTGCAAAAAAGAAGAGAATAGTGAAAGACCTCATGTTGGTTTGCTTTAACCAAAATAGATGGAAGAGACAAAAAGATGTTGAGATATTATTGCTGCTGGTATATGGTGGCTTAAATAAGAGCTCAATCTCAACAACCTCTCAAAATCAATCAAAAAACATAGCTGATCACGTTTTTCACAACATGAACTAAGATTTGTCAGGATAGGCCTTCTGTGGTTCACTATTATTCGCACATGTTATGATGTTAAATGTTTTTTTCATTTCCTTGTAAACTGTACTATTAAAGGTGTCGTGTTTGGCAGTGATGATTTAAATTTTCCACCCATTGGTACCAGTTTGAGTCCGGTGCACATCTGGATGACTATCATGATTTATTGGGATCAGGGCAATTTTAGATTATTTATGTTTATTTTCGTTACTTGTGTGTCCCACCAGCTTATGGGGGTACGGTTGGGTTAATTGTCTTCTTCAGTGTACCTAGCGGGCTTATGGGGGACCACTTAGGTTGTCTTTGATTTGTCAGTAATTACTGCATTATTTATTTTCTGTTTATTCCTTTATAGTCGTTGTGTAGCTTGGTAGTTGCTTACCTTTCCATCGCTATTTACTGATGACTCAAATTACGTCCTCACATTGTAGTTATACCTTTTCTGTATTGAGGTCAATCAGCCGATGATGCCTATTGAGTACCCGTTGTTTTGGTACTCATACTACACTTCTGCATCCTTTTCCTGATGTAGATCCGGGTACTAGCAGTCGACGTTGACGTGATTCCTACCTTCTATACTGATTCAGAGCAAGGTGGGCTTGCTGTCGTCCGAGGCTGATCCTCCTCTATCTACGCTAGTTAGTCTTTTGCACTCGAGACTGCTTGTGTATATTGTGTACATTTTAGATTTTTGTCTAATACTCTAGGTACTTGTTAGTAATGGCTCTAGTATTGACCTTATCAGGTCTTGGTAAGGATTCATTTGTATAGTTAGTCCTTTTTTCTCCTCTCGTTTTGATATAATATATATTCTCCCTTCTTAGATTTCACTTACTATTGTTGATGCTATCATGTTACGTGATCTTTTATTATCTGTTAGCCCGTTACCTATCATTCCGGTCTATAACTTGACTTGCCAATTGGTGGGTTGGAGTAGGCGCCATCACGACTTGAAAAATTGGGCCGTGACAACCAACAAGAGGTGTTATAAGCTACACGGTTATCCATAAGCCAACACTAATCAACCTTCCAAGTCCTACAACCAGATACCCAGATAAAACAACAGTTCAAACGGGCTCAAACTTTGAGCATATTTAAAATTCCAAAGGAAAAAGGATTGTGAAGGGTGTGCATGGTGTACCAAATGACATGATGTCTGTATATGGGAAGGAACACTTACAACCTAGAGGACAAGTTAAAAACGCATCAAAGGAACAGTATGGTCAACTTATGAGCTTGCTGTAGCAATTGCAAATTAACAACACGGCTGAGGAAGGACATTATGCACTTTTTCCCCAAGTTTAGGTGCGGGAGACGCATTCGAAAGTCCTCGGGAAAAACAGGTCAATCGGGGATACTCAAATTGCTCTCATTGACACCAGAGAAGGTGAAGTCATTTTTCTTTTCAACCGCCATATGATTCGCCTTAAAGCCTTAAGGAGAAGGGTAGGAGCAATTATCTATGTAATTAAGGTCTACGATGTTGGTTTAGTAAATTTTGCAGATACAGTGATTTGTGTCTTTTGTATTGATTTTGGTAATACTTTATGTAAATGCTTTGAATCAAGTGTAGATTTGTGGATCATAGATTAGGGGCATTCAATCACATGACCATTTGATAAAACATCCTTAAGCAACATACAAACCTTACCATATCCGGATATCTCGTGTTAATCTGTTTTAGTAATGGATACAAAGACTTGGCTACTCTCCATTTTCCTCAAGTTTCTATCTTGATTGGTGACATATGACATAGCTAAGATTTTGTTATTTTAAATTATAACTCTAATTATAATTTAGATAATAAATACCTTATATATTTATTTTAAAAAATTATTGTAATTCCACAATCTTAGCAACATGTCCATAAATAAAGCAACAAAAATAAAATTCTCTTCCTACCTTTTTTTCCTATGCAAGAATTTCATCTTTTAATTTCTTTATCAATTGATTTTTTTTATTATCAGTTTTTTTTCAAAACTTTTTGTTTAACAATTAGCTATTTTATTTTCTTTAAAGTAGGTGAAATAAAGTAGGAGAAATAATTGGCTCTTCTATTTTAGATTAATTTTTTATTAGTTTTTTTGGAACTTTTTCTTTAAAATTAGATATTTTAATTTCTTTAAAATAGGTGAAATAAAATAGGGAGAAAATGAGAGAAATCTCTTGTATTCTAGTTTTTTTAAAAACTTTTTCTTTAATAATTATCTATTTTATTTTCTTTAAAATAGGTGAAATAAAATAGGAGAACTTGTAGACTCTCCTATTTTTGTAAAAAATAAAATAGTTAGTAATTATTAAAGAGAAAGTTCTCAAAATGCAATAAAAAGGTTAATTTAAATAGAAATTAAAAGTTGGACCCTGCATATGAAAAATAATTTAGGAAGAAAAGACTTTTTGTTGCTATATTTATGAATAAGATAAAATGTTGCTAAGATTGTGGAATTATAATAATTTCTTAAAATAAATATATAATATATTTATTATCTAAGTTATTGTTAGAGTTGTATTTTAAAATAATTAAATCTTAGCCATTTAATTTGAACTAGCCATATGTCACCAATCAGGACAAGAACATGGGGTAAATGAAGAGAGTGGAAATGAAGAGGAGCCAAGCCCGGATGCAAATTCAAGGTCACAAAATTTGGAGATACAATAATTATTACGAGTTTTGCTCGATTTTCTAACCAAATTTAAGTTTTACTTTCATGTAAGAAAAATAAAATTAATATCATAATTACTTTTACTTTTCTAAAAGGAAAAAATATAAAACTCTTTCATATTTGTCAAACCTCTTTCTTGAAGAAAAACTTTTGGACATTAACACAATAACATACACAATATAGACGTTTAAAAATTTTTGTTAAGAGGAATATTTTCTCCAAATAGGTTTTAGGTTTTTCAATATTATTTTAAATATGTAGGTCGTTCGACCAAATCATATTAATAATATGTTTTTCGTATTTATTTTTCTTTGTCAACTGATTTATCGTCTTTATGGTTTGCAAACTATAAGCTTCCGCATGACACCCCCTCGATTTCGAACCCAACAAGTGGTATCAGAGTCTATGGTTCAATAGTCTGATGGTTCAGATTGAGGACATGTTGAGATCAAAGTTGCAACCAATTTGATGATAATGAAGATCTTTATCTAGCTACATATGGAGAAAAGTTTCAAACAAATTTTCAACAATCTTGCTGATAATTCATCTTTAAATCCCAAATCAATTTTCAACCCATGTTTATGGGCTCCAACTTTCGACCCCTGCTAATTTTTATGCTTGGGATCCTTTCAACTCACGCATATATATACTTTTAACCAGTGCTCACTTTCAATGCACAAGGTTCCATTTTCAATCCTATTCTCTAATAATACAGGGCTCTAATAATATCAACTCATGCTTTTATTTTTAACGCATAGAGTTTTAATTTTAACACATATCAACTTTTAATCATGGTAAGCATCAGTGGTATATTAAGATCGTGTGAAGAAGGAAGATCAAGATTATTTTGTCAGAAAATCAAGTCAAAAGGGGAGATTTGTTACGATTTTTGCCCTGATTTTCTTACCAAATATAAGTTTTACTTTTCTTAAAAGAAAAATAAAAGTAATACCATAATTACTTTTATTTTTTATAAAAGGAAAATATAAAACTCTTCCTAATTTGACAAATTTCTTTCTTAGAGTAAAGGTTTTGGACATCTATAAATAAAAAGCCCCCCTTTTCATACCATAACACAATAGCATCAACAATATAGTCGTTTAAAGAGTTTTGTTTAGAGGGAGATTTTCTCCCAATAGATTTTAAATTTTTCTATATTATTTTTAATATGTAGGTTGTTTGACCAAACCATATTAATAATATATTTTTAATATTTGTTTTTCTTTGTCAACTGATTTATCGTCTTTATGGTTTGCAAACTGTAAGCTTTCGCATGACGACCTCTTGATTCCAACCCAACAATAATTACTCCCAAAATCACTTTACACAAGGTTTTGTATGTGCTAACTTTTAAGTATAATCTCATTTGAGTCCATTATTTGATTTTTTCAATAAAGTGCATAACTTTGTTCACTAATGCACTCAGTCTACTACAGGGTCTTTCACTAAAGAGACCTCGGATGATTGGTATTAGCATGGTCTCTATATTTTTTGTTCAAAGTGCTTGATGAACACTGATGGTGACATTGCCACTATATATGGCTTCCTTGTGTTGTTGTGTTTATGACAATAGATTTTGAGTTTTGAGTTTATTTCTGCTGGAACAAATTCTTCTTACATGAATAAGTGTGTCACTGATACTTGTTGGTTGAAGGTGTATTTATGAATGAAAAATGGAGGAAAAAAATAGTAGATGGAAAGAGAGTCACTAAAATGGAAAGTGTACTCTTTTATAGAAAGCTTGCTAAATTCTCCCACATTGGTGAGAGAAAGAAGCTTTCATGTGTTTATACTGAGAACGCATCTCCACATGGATAGTGAGGCAAGAACAAGGTGGTGCCTCACGCCGTCATCGTCGTAGCTCCCTCGGCTCAGCTTCGAATTTGGATTCGAATTTGTTAAATGATCGATGAGATCTATTTCTTAGACAAAATTTATTTGAAACTTGATGAAAAAATGAAATTTTAATCCAAACAAAATGATAGAAATATTTTTCTCCATGTGCGGCCGCATTTCGGATGCCATGCAAATGCATGCACAACGCACCTCGAAGGGATGCGATCATTCGAGGTAAAAGACACACTGTTTCGTGCAATAGGGCGATCTGCGCGCATACCTCGGTAACCTGTGGGCGCAGGTAGTCACTAAAATTCGGACAGTGTCACCTGCGGCCACAGATCGGGCGCACTTCTAGCACAGACTGGGCTCTGGTGCTGTGACTATATTGAATAGGTGCCTTTTTGCTAAACCAATGCTTCCTTTCCGAAAGGGCACATTAAGGCTATAAATAACTGACATATTCCTCAAGTATAGACATGATTTTTTATAGCAAAAACACTCTTCTTCTCTACAAAAACTTGTTGTGATCATTAGCAGTTGCGTGAGTTCGACGAATCCAATAATTTGAGGTACTACTATTGTTGGATTGAAAACTATTTTATCTTAGGAGGAAAATTCCATAACCTCGGGTACAGTGAGAGAAATTATTCCTTAATGACACTCCGTAAAGTCGGGGAACTTGGCTTTAAATTTCTGTTTTATCTTCTTTCTGAAATATAACACACTTCTTGGATAGATTAATTTTAATCTTGTGTTGAAGGTGTTGTGTAACTTCATAGGTGTTCTTATTTTTAAACTTGAACTTGTGTTGAAGTTTTTGTTTGCCTAAATACAGATTTGTGTACCTGAAAACATTGAAAATAACAATCTTAAGGGATAATCCGGAATCTGTATAGCTTGGTATCTGGAGATTAAAGCTTTAAGCTTTCTACTCCGTTTGAACTTAACTGGTTATTTGAAGATATAAAATCTTCATCACATGTTAAATATCACTCGGTTGACGATTAGAATTCATAAAAACTTCATCATTAAACTAGAAACAAGAGGTGTTTAAAGTTGCTGAAACTTTATTAATAGTATTTTGATATACTAAAGTTACTGTCTTGTTGTGACAGAAAAATGACTACGGATAATTAAGTGCATGATGTTGCAATGACTATGGTAGCAACTAGTGTTGCCACAACAAGTTGTACGAATGCTCCACCGGCAATAGCACTAGCAGAGAAACCCAAAAAGTTCGCAGGTATTAACTTCAAAAGGTGGCAACAGAAAATGTTTTTCTACCTTACAACTCTTTGTCTTCAAAGGTTCACATTTGAGGAAGCTCCAGAGGTGCCCGAGGGAACCTCTGAACAAGAGTGATTTGTGATTGTGGATGGTTTAAAATACTCCAATTTTCTTTGCAGGAACTACATCTTTAGTGGTCTCCAAGATGATCTCTACAATTTGTATAGTCGAACAAAGACAACAAAAAAATTGTGGGAGCGCTGGAACAAAAGGACAAGACAGAGGATGCAGGAACTAAAAAGTTCTTCGTTGCAAGATTCCTGAATATCTCCCAAGTGCAGGAACTGCAAGTGATCATCCATGATCTCCTTGCGGAAGGTATGATTTTGACAAATACCTTTGTTGAACAGTTTAAAAATGTTCTTAGTATTCACATAAATTTTATTGTAGGGTTGATCGTAAATGAAGCGTTTCAAGTAGCAACAATAATAGAAAAGCTACCACCCATGTCGAAGGACTTCAAGAACTATTTGAAACACAAACGTAAAGAGATGTCTGTCAAAGATTTAATCGTAAGATTGAGCATTGAAGAAGACAATAAGGTTGCAGAAAGAAGGTCGAGAGAAAATTCTACAATGAATGAAGCAAATATTATAGAAAACGACCATAACTCCAAAAAGTGCAAGAAAACTGGACATGAAAGCAATCAACCCAAGAAGAAATTTAAGGAAAAATGCATTAAATGTGGCAAGATTGGCCATAAGTCTACGAATTGTCGTGCCCTAAAGAAAGAGAAGAAAAAGTACCAAGCAAATATTGCCGAGTCCAAGAAAGAAGCGGACGATCTGTATGCTATGTTGTCCGAATTCAACTTGGTGGAAAATCCTAACGAATGGTGGATGAATTCTGGTGCCACCCGCCATATTTGTTCTAGTAAGGATTTATTTGTTGCTTTTGATCTGGATCAAGGGGAAGAAAAGATATATATGGTCATCTCCGCTACTACAAAAGTAGAAGGAACAGGAAAATAATGCTTGAAAATGACTTCAGGGAAAGTGTTGACACTCAACAATGTCCTGTATGTACCGGAGTTAAGAAAGAACTTGATTTCTGTATCACTTCTTGACAAGAACAGATTCAAATGTGTATTTATTTTCGAAAAAATTATACTTTATAAAGGAGAAGTGTTTGTAGCAAAAGGCTACCTTAATGAGGGCCTATTCAAAATGAATGTAATGAATGTTGAAATCAATAAAAGTTTACTTTCTTCTTACTTGCTTGAGTCTTATGATTTATGGAATGAACGATTAGGACATGCCAATTACAAAACGTTGCATAAACTGATTAACTTAGAACTTTTGCCAAACTTTGAGTGCAATAAATCAAAATGTCAAACGTGTGCAAAATCAAAGTATGCTAAGCATCCGTATAAATCCGTTCAAAAAAATTTCAATCCCTTAGACTTAATCCACACTGACATTTGTGATATGAAGTCAACATGATCTCGTGGTGGAAAAAAATATTTTATAACTTTTATTGACGATTGCACTAGATACTGTTAAGTCTATTTGCTAAATAGTAAGGATGAAGCAATAGATGCGTTTAGACAACATAAAACTGAAGTTGATAATTAGTTAGAGAAAAAGATCAAAATGATAGAAGTGATAGGGACGGAGAGTATGAATCTCCTTTTGTGCAAATGTGTAGAGAATGGAATTGTCCATCAAATACAGCCCCGTATTCACCTCAATCTAATGGAACTGTGGAAAGCAAAAAACAAACATTGAAGGAAATGATGAATGCCCTACTAATAAATTCAGGTTTACCGCAAAACTTGTGGGGGAAAGCTATCCTTACTGCTAATCGAACACTCATTAGAGTACCCCATAGTAAGACACAATCAATTCCATATAAAAATTAGAATAGAAAGAAACTCAACTTGAAATATTACAAAGTGTGGAGGTGTCCAGTGAAGGTCCAAGTTCTTATGCCTAAAAGAGTAAGGATAGGACCTAAGACGGTGGACTACGCATTCATAGGATATGCTAAAAGTAGTTTTTGGTTCATAAATTTGAACATCCGAATAGAAATAAAAATACAATAATTAAATCAGATAATGCTGAATTCTTTGAACACATTTATCTACATAAAACTAGACATGGACAGTCTAGCAGAGGGGTCTAAACGACCTCAAAATAAACCAAGTGAGGATGTACATAATAACGTCAAGTTCATTTGGATTGAATTTTGTAATATTTCTCTTAAAAAATGAACCTCAAACATTTAAAGAAGCGGTGGTGTCTTCGGACTCATCCTTTTGGAAAGAGGCAGTCGATAGTAATATTGATTCAATCTTATGTGACCATACGTAGGAGTTGGTTGATCTTTCTCCAGGAAATAAACCTTTAGGTTCTAAATGGATCTTCAAAAGAAAAATAAAAGCTGATGGTACTATTGACAAATACAAGGCAAGACTTGTTGTAAAAGGCTTTAAACAAAAGGAAGGTCTTGATTACTTTAATACATACTCGCCAATAACGAGGATAATGTCAATTTGGATGTTACTTGCCTTGGCGGCAGTATCCGTCAAATGAATGTGAAAATAGCATTCCTAAATGGAGAATTGGAGGAAGAAATTTACATGGAACCTGAGGGTTTTGTGGTTCCAGAAAAAAAATAAGGTGTGTAAACTTGTTAAGTCACTTTATGGACTAAAACAAACACCTAAACAATGGCATGTGAAGTTTGACCAAACCATGTTGGCAAACAGATTCAAGATTAATGAATGTGATAAATGTGTTTACATTAAAGACACTCCAAATCACCAAGTCATTGTTTGTTTATATGTGGATGATATATTGATCATCAATAGAGACATTTCGAATATAAATGTTACAAAATGAATGCTTGAGAGCAAGTTTGATATGAAAGACCTTGGAGTTGCGATGTGATCTTAGGAATAAGAATCCATAGAACACCCAAGGATTGGCATTGTCATAGTCTCACACATCAAAAAAGTACTTGAAAAATTCAAGTATATGAAATTTGGTATTGCCAAGACTCCATTAGATGTGAGCTTCGCACTTCAAAAAAATGAAGGTGAAAGTGACTCACAATTGGAGTACGCAAGAGTATTGATATGTTTAATGTATATAATGAATTGTACACGACCAAACATAGCATGCGTTATTAGTAATTGAGTCGGTACATGAGTAATCCCAATAAAACTCATTGGATGGTAATGAAAAGAGTTTTGGGGTATCTTAAATACACTCAAGACTATACTTTGCATTATAATAAATATTCTGCGGTACTTGAAGGATATAGTGATGCAAATTGGATCACCAGATCAAACGAAGTAAAATCCATGAGCGAATATGTATTTACTATTGATGGAGGATTGATCTCTTGAAAATCATCCAAACAAACATGTATTGCTCGTTCTACAATGGAATCTAAATTTAGTGCATTGGATAAAGCCGGTGAAGAAGCAGAATGACTCCGAAATTTCTTGAAAGATATTCCTCATTTGCTCAAACCAGTGGCACCAATATGGATACACTACGACAGCCAATCGGCAATAGGTAGGGCAGGGATCATGATGTACAATGGTAAATCTCGTCACATAAGACGGAGACATAATACCATTAGAAAACTTCTCTCTAGTGGAATTATCACTGTTGACTATGTGAAGTCAAAGGATTATGTGTCGGATCCACTTACAAAAAGCCTGTCTAGAGAAGGAGTTGAGAGGATATCCAAGGAAATGGGTTTAAGGCCTAGGACAAGTCATCATGGCGGTAACTCTACCTAGCAGACTGGAGATCCTAAGTTCTAGGTTCAAAGAGATCAAACAAAGTTGTGTCTGACAGGCTCAACATTGTCATTATGCCCACCCTATTCTCACGATGTAGACAATGTTTAGTAAATGAGGATAAGACTTATGGTGTGAAATCTTTTAATGATTATCTAAATTTGGTAGATTTGACCAAATAGTTTAATCTACAAGATTGAACATTTAGAAATAACCTATGTGAGGGAGAAGTGCAAGCCGCTTAAAGGAGAATGTTAGTAAAGGCATATTCTCTAAGTTCTTATGAAATCGAGATGTGTTCATGGTTGAAAAGAATAAAATCATGAGAACCATAAATAGTGAAAGACTTATTGAGTGACATGTGTTGTCTAGATGTACCTAAAATCTCGACGGTTTAAGTATATCAAATGTACCGATTGACTGAGTGCATCCGATGGATGTTCACACGAAAAGTTCAAAGGAAAACTCACTTATCTAGATGCAATCAGTCTGTGCTAAATGATCACATGCTTGTTCATAAATTCTTCAAAACATAGTCATTCCCTATTCGTCTGGGGGATTGTTGGGTTTAAGGTGTATGTATGAATGAAAAATGGACAAAATAGTAGAGGAAAAAAGAGTCACTAAAAATAGAAAGTGTACTCTTTTATTGAAAGCTTACTAAATTCTCCCACATTGGTGGGAGAAAGAATCTTTTATGTGTTTATATTGAGAAACACATCTCCACATGGATAGTGAGACAATAACAAGGTGGTGCCCCACATTTGTCATCTCTTCATATGCGTATTTCTGTTTCCAGTAACAAAAATGTAATGTTTGTTCATAATTCTACTGCATCTATTCAGAACAATGTAGACTTGTTGTGACACCATAGACTTGGCCAGGTACACTTTTATAAGATGAGGTGCATATCTACCATTCCTGCCACCTTCTCCCTAAAACAATCTTTTTCTGTTGTCATTTGTCTCATGGAAAGTCAAGCTAGACTACCTTTTAGCCAAAGCCAATTCAGGTCCCAGACTAAATTTGAATTGGTTCATGTGGATTTTTGGGATCCCTACCATACAACCACTCATGACAACTACAAATACTTTATTACTCTAGTAAATGACTATACTAGATCTATTTGGACACACTTTTTGAGCATCAAGAGCCACGCTTTGCATGTATTGAATGCTTTTAACCTTGGTAGAAAATCAGGAGAAAAATGAGTTGAAAAAACTCCTAAGTCTTTTATGAAAAAAAAGGGGATAAATGAGTCCCACAATATTATTAAGTTAAAAAATAAAGTTGCTTAAACAACTGAGAAAGTTGTTCGACAACTACATTAGTTTTCTCAACAACTATCAAAGTTGTCGAACAACTATGCAAAGTTGTTGGAGCGAAAATGTTTAAAAAAACTGATTTTTTTTGTCCCTTTTACCTAATTCTTAAAACTTGAACGACCTTCACTTAACTGGGAAACTTGTTTGTCTCTTTTAATTCAAGGTCCCGAAAACCAGTTTCAAACTACCATAAAAAACTTCAGGTCAGACAATAGCCTGGAGTCACTTGGGATAAGGGTTCATCCGAACCCCCTTCGACGGAAAATTATACTTTATATATGGTTAACATTATTTTTTATGTAAATATAGTAGATGTTGAACCCCTACGATTAGTAAGTATGTTCACTTGTAAACCCCCTTAATGAAAATTCTGGCTCCACAACTGATCACATGTTCAACTTTGTATAGTCGAACCTATAATTTATATTACATACAAGTTGGATTTTTTAAAATCTTTCTTTTATAATTCAATATAGTACTACATTCGTATATTATGATACAAAAACATGCCTATACTTTTTGTACTCGTTAATGCATGTGATATAAAAATTGTCGATGCTAAAAAAACTAAATGCCTACGTTAAATATGGTCTTTAAGAACCTGTTACTTGTCAATTGTACCCCAAATTAAAAAAAAATCGCAAAGATAGAGCAAAGAAAAGTAGAAAATGAGAATATCGTGCAAGTGAAATTACTATTAAAAAGTTATTTTTTCATTGAATTTGTTCACTGAAAATTTTCGTTAGTTATTCTAGATATTTAGATTGAATCATTCAAAAAAAATTATTAATATAAAAATTAGGATGCTCCATAACGTTTCAGTGAGAATACATTTTTCATCACACATATTTTCAGTGAGTTGATTTGGTAAAAAATGAGTGAAAAATTATATTTTATTACATAAATAAATTTCTTATTGAATGTGATGGAAACAACCTCTATTTCTAGTAAAGAATAATAATGGAGATATTGTGAGAAAATACTAAAGTCGTCCCACATCATTTGTTTAAGTTTTTCAAATAAATTTATGAGGGTCAATCATGCATGAACCACCCCAGCTATACACAACCTCTATTTCTAGTAAAGAACTAGATAAGAATGAATACCTGTACAAAGCACGGGTCCAATATATAATATTATATATATTTATATCTATATCTATATTGATATCTATATTTACATCAATATATATATTAAATTAAATTAAATTAATACATTTCAATATACAACAATATCACTATCACAAATATATCATAAGATTTCAAATGTATATTTTATACAATCATGAAAATATCATACTACTTGATGCTCACATGACACTAACATACTATAGTGATTTTTGTCTATTTACATTGATATATATGCATTTATAAATTCTACAATAGAAGATGCATTTTTCCTTTCTGATGTGTTCAATCTCTTGAACATTCATGATCAATACCTATTAAATTAAATTGATTTAGAAATTCAAAATCTAAATATACACATTTTTTTTTTCGTTGAAAGGATGCATCTCTTTCTAATCATGATTCACAAATCATGATTCACATTTAGGTGTTATCCTTGAAGGATGTATTGAAATTTCATTCAGTACAGAATATGATAAGACTTTTTTATTTAAAGAAGACAAATACAAAAGCTATTAGGATAAAAGTTTCAATTACCTAAGCTGTTATGAACTATATTTGTGAAAAATCAACATAAAGAAGAAAATATTTTGAAAGGAATCCTTGGGTAAAGACAACGTATTGTTTATAATTTAATAAAGTAATTAAATAAGTTGTACTGATAACATAGTTAAAATAAAGACACGAACGTGCAAATAGCTATCGTCGAAGAGACTAAACTGCAAAGCAAACATTTAAAGACATATATATTAAATAATTTTTTAAACAATTATGCAAACTATTTTAAAGAAAAACTGAGCAGATCGTAAAATTTGATATGACAACTAAAAAGAACAAATGATAATGGTTTGTCAATACTCAATAGTATAAGGACCGAAGTTCATATTTTGCTAGTAATAATTAAAGGCCTAACTATTTTCAACATATATACATATCTACCCCCAAACCCTAATATCTAACCCCTTTAAATGTACGCTCCCAGTTACTGAGCCTTCGCCGTGCCACCTCTTCACCATCGTTTATCTATTCCTCCAAAACCCTAAGCTCCATCTTGATTTTTGTTTCAAAATTCAACGAAAATATCGATGTCAAAGAGTTCTAAAATGCTTCAATACATTAATTTTTGTATGCGTGTTACCATCCAAGATGGTCTCAACTGGTTGGAAAATTCATGGCTTCGACCAACACATGTACCTCGTTCTCGGAGAGAAAAATACATAATACAGGTGATTTTTTCTTAAAACACATGCTGAAATTAAATTAAAATTATCCATTCTACCAAAAAACACATATTTACTAAAAAGCATAGAAAATTATAGCTTGTTGAAGAAATAAATAAAAGTGCGAAAAAAATGAATAAGAAGGTAGAGAAACTTACTTATGCGAGAATTGAGAACTGATGAGAGGAGATTATTGTGTAATATGAAACACTTTGGCTTATTTATTTAAATCATCTATTCTATTCTAGAAATGTCAATTCTAAAAGCTAGAGCCATTTATTTATTTATTTTTTATTCTAGAAACATCATCTTGTAATGTCATTTAATATCCATGTGGTGAAAATAATAGCCACATGAATAGATATTTATGTGGTAAAGTAGAAATTTCTTCGTCTTACTACCTCAGTTTTATTTTAGTTAACCCACTTTTAAAAATATTTATTTTAATTTAGTTGTTTCTTTAATGAATTGAAGAGGATTTGAATATGTTCTTCCAATAATGTCCTTATCAATAAATGATTAAGCAAATTGTATATACTCAAATTTATATTTTCAAAGTATAATTAATAAGGTAATTTGGTAAAATAGACCCCTAATAATATTTTTTCTTAATGGGTGTGCTATGTCCATAGGAGTCAACTAATACAAACGAAAAGAGTATTTTTTTTATCGCCATTTGATCGGGCACATTTAAAAAAAAAATCGTAAGATTTACAAAATTGTTAATGTCACTTTAATGTTTACTTTTTAATTGTTTTTTCTTATTATGTGGGACACAATAAAAACAAAATAAAAATAAGGACATAAAATAGTTGTCAAATAAGAAAAGTTGACTTTTTTGGGACAGATTTAAAAGAAAATAGTTGACTCTTAAAATAAAATGAAGGAAATATAAATTTTGACATTTTTTTTTAAACATTTATTACGTATAATGAAATAGATATAAAAATATATTGTAATGTGCATATGATTCAACTATAGCCACATGAATAGATAGATATTCACATGTGGAGGAGAAGTAGAAGCATGAAAATATATTTTTGTACAATTATTACAATAACAAAATAGATATGAAAAATTAAAAATATCCTTAATTATTAAAATAGATTTGAAATTCCCAAACTACCCTTGATCGTCCTCAACTCTCCTTGCTATACAGTAGAATATTTGTTTTAATTTAGTTGTCCCTTTAATGAAATCAAGGGGATTTGAATATGTTCTTCCAATAATACCCTAATCAATAAATGATAAAACAAATTATATATACTCATATATTTTTGAAGCATAATTAATAAGCTAATTTGGTTAAATAGACCCCTAATAATATTTTTTCTTAATGGGTGTGTCATGTTCATAGGGGTCAACTAATACGAACGGAGAGAATATTTTATTTATCACCATTTGATCAGACACAAAATTATTTTAAAAAATAATGAATTCATAAGATTTATAAAAATTTTAATGTCGCTTTAATATCTAATTTTTAATTTTCTTTTCTTATTAAGTGGGACACAATAAAAATAAAATGAAAACAATGGCATAATATAGTTGTCAAATAAGAAAAACTGAGTTTTTTTTAGGATGAATTTAAAAGAAAATGATTGACTCTTAAAATAAAATGGAGGAAATATAAGTTTTGACAATTTTTTTGACATTTATTACATATAATGAAATAGATATAAAAATATATTGTAATATGCATGTGGTTCTACTATAGCCACATGAATAGATAGATATTCACATGTGGAGGAGAA
Source organism: Capsicum baccatum var. pendulum (assembly GCA_030864225.1). Classification (NCBI taxonomy): domain Eukaryota; kingdom Viridiplantae; phylum Streptophyta; class Magnoliopsida; order Solanales; family Solanaceae; genus Capsicum; species Capsicum baccatum. The sequence continues at coordinate 43,205,394 of CM061555.1, forward strand.
GTAGAAGTATGAAAAGATATTTTTTGTACAATTATCACAATAATAACATGGATATGAAATATCAAAAATATCATTAATTATTAAAATAGATTTAAAATTCTAAAACTACCCTTGGTCGCCCTCAACTCTCTTTTCTATATAGTAAAAATAATAATGGAGATATTGTGAGAAAATTCTAAATTGCTCCTCATCATTTGTTGAAGTTTTTCAAATAAATTTATGAGGGTCAATCAGGGACTACCCTACTTATATATAGCTCAAAGATTTGATTCAAAAGTTAAAGATTCTTTTACAAGTACAAATATTTAGGGCCCATTTCATCATGCTGGCATGGAATTATGATATGAAATCATGATTTGAAATTATCAAATGAAGTTGAAGTATTATTTTAACGTACAATTTGAATGTTGTATGTTTTCTCATGAATAAAAAAATCTCATAAATTGTGAAAACTATCAAAATTGTCCAAATTCATTATACAATCTTACTAAATAAGCAAAAGTTTATAGCAATATATAATGACTATCACAAAACTATTATAAATAAATACAACTTTTGAGCTTATTAATAGACATTGTATTGATTTTAGTTAGCTAGTTAACAATGCCAATTCACATTGTTAGTTAATAGTTAAGTAGTTAGTATTTTCTGTTAAGCCAGCTGTCGCCAGCTTTTAGAAGCAGTAGGTTAGTTAGATATTTTTTTTCATTCTCTATAAATGTTGTACTACATTTAGTTCTTCATTTTTTGAGCTTCACCATACAGAAATGAGAAATCTCTTTTCCCTCAATTTGTTTCTCTTTGTTTCAGAGCTTGGTAGCTTCTAGAATTCACCATTAATGGCGAGTTCCAAGCTTATCATCACAATTTAGATTGAATTTAACATTGTATCAGATCCCGGGATCGTCTTTTCCATCGTCCATTCCTCCTTCTACAAACCCTAATTTCAAAATTTTAATTTCCCTGTTGAAATTCCGGTTTTATTTGTCAGTTGTTCTTTAATTTTATACGTTATATCAATCTTATAGCAGCCAATTGATGTGTATTTTCCTATATTCGGTTATTTTTAGCTTCAATTTCCTTTGCAATTTTGCGTTTGATTCTTACAAAATTGTTCAATTTGAATTTGGACATTCAGAAATCTTTATCTCTACTTTTCCTCCATTTTTCTTGTTTCGTATTGTTTGATTCACTAAAATGGTAGAAGTTGCATACCTAAGTACAAATAAGATGAATGAGACAGGTAGTCCTTTCTATATACATCCATCTGATAGTCCTGGGGCAACTCTTGTATTTGTTTTCTTCGATGGAATTGGATATCGCTCTTGGAGGCGAGGAGTCCTTCGATCCTTATCGGTGAAAAATAAACTAGGGTTCATTAATGGGGAATGTAAGAGACCAGATTCAAATGATCCAAACTTTCGACAATGGAAAAGATGTGATGACATGGTTACCTCTTGGGTTCTTAACTTATTGAGCAGAGAAATTGCTGATAGTGTGGAGTATGTAGGTGATGCTCTAGAGTTACAGACAGAATTGGAGGATCGTTATGATCAAACTAATGGTGTAAAGTTGTATCAGATTCTAAAGAAAATTAATGACCTTAGCCAAGAAATTTAGGATATCACAGCGTATTACACCAAAATGAAAAAGCTCTTGGAGAAACTGGACAATTTGAGCATTAAGACTCAGTGCAAATGTGTAACACTCCGTACTTAATTACATGCATTAGCCATTGTTATATGTGTTGGAGTATATGTATTGATCCTAAGTTAGGTATATATGAGTTTAAGTATGAGTATTGATTATTTTGAGATGGTTTCAAGTGTATAGTTTGATTATATGTGTATAGGAATCGACCTTATTTATACCGAAATTTGCCCGTCGATGTTTCCATAAAAAGGTTATTGAATAAGCTTTCCGACGATATAAATATTTTCAAAAACGGATAAGTTTCGGATATAAGCGAGCACGTTCGAAACTATAAAACGGTGGCCGGGATGTGAACAGTAAATTTGCAGGAAAATACTGAGGCCTGCCAGTTTTTGGGTCAACTTTGAACGGTCATAACTCCCTCAATATAATGAACTGGGAGAGATACCACATATCAAAAGAAAGATCTTTGAGTCTTCTTTCTAATGAAATTGGTTTCATCCAAATCCAACATCTGCGTAAGGAGTTATACGCGTTTTACTTCAGCCTCTCAAAATAGATTTTTAGGGTCAACTTCAAACAATCATAACTCCTTGTTCCGGACGAACTGGGTGGCCTACTTTATATGAAATGAAAGACCTTTGAATTATATTTTCAATGATACCAATTTCACCCAAATACGATATCGGAGCAAAGAGTTATGGGGTTCATGTTGATATATATACTGATCACAAGAGTTTACAATATATTTTCAGTCAGAAGGATCTAAATCTGAGGCAGCGAAGGTGGATGGAACTATTAAAAGATTATGATGTTGATATTTTGTATCATCCAGGGAAAGTGAATATAGTAGCTGATGCGTTAAGTCGTAAGGCTATGATGACGCCTATAGAAAGGCAAGGGATGGTTAAAGATCTTCACCAGTTAGCTAGTTTGGGAGTTCGCCTTCTTGAAACTCCGGACAAAGAGATTATCGTACATAATGCTGCGGAATCTTCATTAGTAGCTGAAGTGAAAGAGAAGCAATATGCAGATCCTATTTTATTACAGCTTAAGGAGAATGTTCAGAGTGGTGCAACCAACGCATTTGAGCTTACGCGAGAAGGAGTACTTCAGTGCCAAAACCGATTGTGTTTGCCGGATGTAGACGGGCTAAGAAACAAGATTATGACAGAGGCACATTTTTCAAGGTATTTCATTCATCCAGGATCAACCAAAATGTATCAAGATTTGAAAGATATGTATTGGTGGAATGACATGAAAAGGAACATCGCAGAATTTGTAGCTGAATGTCCAAATTGCCAACGAGTTAAAGTGGAACATCAAAAGCCCGGAGGCTATATGCAATGCATAGATCTTCCAATTTGGAAGTGGGACATGATCAACATGGATTTTGTTACAGGTTTGCCTCGTACAGCTCGTAAATTTGATTCTATATGGGTGATTGTGGATAGGCTTACTAAATCCGAACATTTCTTACCCGTTAAGACCACTTACACAGTTGAATTCGAAGCTGTATGTTAAAGAAATAGTCTGATTACATGGAGTGCCAACTTCTATTATATCAGATCGGGGAACTCAATTTACTGCAAACTTTTGGAAGTCTTTCCAATGGAGTTTGGGAACACAAGTGAATCTGAGTATAACTTTTCACCCTCAGACGGATGAACAAGCAGAGCGCACCATTCAAACACTTGAAGATATGCTACGAGCATGTGTTATAGATTTTAAAGGCAGCTGGGATGATCATTTACCTCTTATTGAGTTTGCCTACAATAATAGCTATCATTCAAGTATCAAAATGGCACCATATGAAGCTTTATATGAGAGAAAGTGTAGATCACCAATAGGATGGTTCGAAGCGGGTGAAACTCTTATGTTCGGACCGGATCTTGTGTATCAAGCCATAGAAAAAGTCAAGGTGATTCAGCAATGGTTGAAAATAGCCCAAAGTCGACACAAGTCATATGCGGATAGTAGAAGAAAAAGGCTAGAGTTTTCGTTAGGCGATTGGGTATTTTTGAAGGCATCGCCAATGAAAGGGGTGATGAGATTTGGCAAGAAAGGAAAGTTGAGTCCACGATATATAGACCCGTATAAGATTATTTGAAGATGTGGGCAAGTTGCTTATGAATTAGAGCTACCCCAGGAACTCTCATCAGTGCATCCAGTATTTCATGTATCGATGCTTCAAAAGTGCATCGGAGATCCGTCCCTTATTACTTCTACTGAAGATGTGCAAGTAATAGAAGATCTTACCTATGAGGAGATGCCTATTGCTATATTAGATAGTCAAGTTAAGAAGATGAGAAATAAAGAAGTAGCATCGGTGAAATTACTTTGGAGAAATCAACAAAGGGAAGAGATTACATGGGAAGCGGAGGAAGCAATGAAATTGAAATACCCTTATTTGTTCAAAGATGAAAAAGAAGTGCAAGGAGTGGAACTGGGACACTAACAAGTAAGTTTTTACATATGCATAACATATATATGATGACGTGAATACCAATTATGAATTCGAACTTGTTTCGGCTAAATAACTACATTCACATTTGAGGACGAATGTCCTTAAGAGGGGAAGGATGTAACACTCCGTACTTAATTACATGCATTAGCCATTGTTATATGTGTTGGAGTATATGTATTGATCCTAAGTTAGGTTTATATGAGTTTAAGTATGAGTATTGATTATTTTGAGATGGTTTCAAGTGTATAGTTTGATTATATGTGTATAGGAATCGACCTTATTTATACCGAAATTTGCCCGTCGATGTTTCCATACAAAGGTTATTGAATAAGCTTTCCGACGATATAAAGATTTTCAAAAACGGATAAGTTTCGGATATAAGCGAGCACGTTCGAAACTATAAAACGGTGGCCGGGATGTGAACAGTAAATTTGCAGAAAAATACTGAGGCCTGCCAGTTTTTGGGTCAACTTTGAACGGTCATAACTCCCTCAATATAATGAACTGGGAGAGATACCACATATCAAAAGAAATATCTTTGAGTCTTCTTTCTAATGAAATTGGTTTCATCCAAATCCAACATCTGCGTAAGGATTTATACGCGTTTTACTTCAGCCTCTCAAAATAGATTTTTAGGGTCAACTTCAAACAATCATAACTCCTTGTTCCGGACGAACTGGGTGGCCTACTTTATATGAAATGAAAGACCTTTGAATTATATTTTCAATGATACTAATTTCACCCAAATACGATATCGGAGCAAAGAGTTATGGTCTATCTACTTCAGCTTGTCAAAACAGTCCACCGGAGGACATATTTGACATTATTTAAATTTTAAGGGCACTTTGGTCATTTTCTATGATATTATGGACGGGAATATGTGTATATATACATGTATATGAGTTCAAAAAAACTCATATTCATCATCAATTATAGTAAAGAACAAACCCTAGCCTAATTTCAACTCTAATTATCTTGTGATTCAACCGTGAAAAGTCCAAATTGATTCCGTAGTTGTGTTCATCGTCTCAAGGGCTTCGAGAAGCACCCCTTATTTTTGCCAACAGGACTTCAAAACCCAAAGGGCCATTCTATGGTAAGGATGTAAATTATGTTGATGTTATTTATATGGATATGTGTATATATATATATATGCATGTGAGCATAAGAAGTATGTTATTTGATTGTTGTTGAAAGATGATTGGAAATGATGTTGGATCATTCTTGTGCATGGTTGGATTATGTTGAATTGTGAAGGGATGATGTGGTATTGATGATGTGGTATTGAAATGATTATATATATATATATATATACATATATATTATATATATATATATACACATATATATACACACATAAACCTATTGTTCAAGTTGGTTTTTGGAATGCGTTGCAAATATTGATTGTATGGAATTATGGAAGAGAGTTGTGGTGTTGGGTTGCTAATACTAGATGCCAAATATTTCATTGTAGATAAGTGATTTGTAAAGGCGGGAAGTTGTGTTGAATTGGTATCCGAATCTACAACGAGGTATGTAAAGCATACTTTAACGATGTTCTTTGGCATGAAAACACCAATGTTCCATCAAGTAAGATTCCGAGGTTATCCAAACGCATGTATTGTTCTACATTACCAACAAATTTGTTTCCATTCTATGAAGTGTCAAAATGTTTCATTGATATACCAAAAGGCTCCTATTTCATTGTTGTGATATTGATGATTCTGAAACATATTGTTGATGTACCAATGAGTCCTTATTACATCGTTATTGTATAGAAGGTCTATTACTTGATTCCTATTGATGTATCATTGTTCCAAAGGTACTATATTGGCATGAACACTAATGTAATAATCTTAAAAGCTTTTGAACTAAATTATTGAAAAAATCTCTTATTGGTTACTTGATATACGTGTGGGTGGTATCCCAGGGGCATAAGCCTAGCATGGGTCGATCCCTATTTATGTGTTTATGGGTGGTATCTCAGGGGCATAAGCCTAGCATGGATCGATCCCTATTTATGTGTTTATGGGTGGTATCCCAGGGGCATAAGCCTAGCATGGGTCGATCCCAATTGATATATACTGGGGGCAGCCTAATGGTCACAGTACGGTACAGTATTGATTATTGTTAGGTGGTTGGAGGATCGGGAGGAGGAGGTAATGACGAATAATATTTGCAAAGAATGAAATGAACGAATGTATACCGTTCCACAAATGTGTTTGAATTCAAGAACCCAATTCAGATTAATGATAATGTTCATGATCCTAAAAGTGTTTATGAAGTGTGGTTCACTTCTATTATGATTTTTTCACATGTGTATGATTTTCTTGATCCCCCATATCACGTATGATTATTTACAGCTTTACATACTCAGTACATATTTCGTACTGACGTTCCTCACGGGGGACCTGCATTTCATGTTGTGGGCACAGGTACTTCAGCTCATTCACAGCATAGATAGGAGCCAGGTCATACAGCTGTTGTTGGTGAGCTCCAGTTTGCTTCGGAGCTTTCCGAGTCGGTTTCTTATATTTTGTTATTGTACAGGAGTCATGTGTGGGCGGGGGTTCGTCCAGACCCTAGTTATGTCATGTATATTCTAGAGGCTTTGTAGACATAAGGAAGGGTAAAGTCATGGGAGTTTATATAGTGATGTTATATTTGTATATTTGTGCGTGTTGTGCTGATACAGGGAATTAGACCCTTCTATATGTAATGAAGTGTTGCCCAAATTTTTGGTGACATGTAAGTGAAAGTACAGGTATTTGAACGGGTTCTCCCGGGCCTTCTCAGCTCCGGGTGCCAGTCCGGCTCGATAGGATTTTGGGGCGTGACAAAATATGTGTGTCTGTGGAGCAAAGGAAAGCATGCACAAGGTGGACACAAGATAGGAGATTAATTTAGTTTCTTATTGGACTGAACAAGGTATATACAATGATTTGGGGCAACATATTGATGATGAATCCATTGCCATCTATGGCACAGGCTTTTGCATTATTGATCCAAGAAGAAAAACAAAGAGAATTTAAGTCAAATAACCAGATGTTTGCTGAATCAAGTTCACTTGCTGCTGTCAGCTCTAGACCTTTTGCTGCTAGTACTTCAGGTACTTCAGAAGGTAGAAATTTCAAAACTAATTACGCCTCTTCATCTTCTTCGAACTATCGAGGTAGACCATTTTTTGAACACTATAAGAACCCAGTCCAGACTAAAGAGAAGTGTTTCAAGATTCATAGATATCTACAGAGCCCAAATCAAACCTCTAAATACTTTAACAACCATGGCACCAATCATTTTCAAAGGCCACAGAAAAATTACAACCAATTCCAAAGACAACAACATTATGGACAATACAATTCTAATCAGTCCTACAGGTATAACAACAAAGGCAAAGATGTGGCAGCTAATTCAGTAGGGCTAGCTTATGATCTCAACTTAGACAAGGAAGCACATCAGGAAGTCAGGCTGATAATCAAAACATCAGTATCACTAAGGAGCAATATGGTAAACTTACTAATCTACTGCAGCAATTTCGGGGAACCAAAACTTTGGCTAACTCAGGCAACATGCAGATAACTAGTACAACTGTGAACTTCGCAGGTCTTATTGCTTGCACTTCTTCTATAGATTTTGACAAACTCTCATGTGAATGTTATAAGGCAAAACGTGATTTGTGGATTTTGGACTCAGGAGCATCTCATCACATTACCTTTGACAAAAACCATCTCACAAAAATTCTAATATTACCATATCCTCTTCTAGTTAGATTGCCTAATGGCTACAGAGTTAAGGTCACAGAAGTGGAAAATATGCAACTTACACCTAAAATCACATTAAATAATGTCCTTTTAATTTCATCTTTTAAGTATAATCTGATTTCCATCAATACTTTGACAGTACATCTCAAGTGTATTGTGTCTTTTTCTGACACTTCTTGTCTTCTACAGGCCCATTCACTGAAGAGGCCTCTGGAAATTGGTAAAGTGCATGATAGTTTGTACCTCTTATTCTCAGAATGTCTTCAAAAGAGCAAGTCTAGTGCATCAACACAAGTTACTGATTTTTTTCTTCTAATAGCAGTGATAAAGTGCATTGTCAGTTATAATGCCGATCTGTTGTGGCATTACAGACTTGGCCATGTTCTTTTTGTAAAAATGAAAAGTATATCCTCAATTCCTGTAGTTTTCTTACCCAAACAATCTTTTTTTATCCCATTTGTCCTATGGCAAGACAAATAAAATTTCCTTTTTAGAAAAAGACTCACCACAGTGTTGCCATTTTTAATCTAGTTTATGTCGATCTGTGGGGTCCTTACCATGAACCAACACATGATAAGTTTAGATATTTTATCACCTTTGTAGATGATTTCAGTAGGTATACATGGACCCATCTTCTTAGCCACAAAAGCAATGCTTTACATATAATAAAAGACTTTGTTAACATGGTTGAAAATCAATTCAAAACTAGTATAAAAATAATACGATCAGACAGTGGATTTGAATTCACTAACGCTGAATCCACCCTTTTTTTCAATACAAAAGCATCCTTCATAAAAAATCTTGCCCACACATACCTCAACAGAATGGCGTAGTGGGAAGAAAGCATAACTACTTGCTTGAGACGGCCAGGGCATTCATTTTCCAGTCAAAACTCCCAATAAGGTATCGGGGATAAAGTATTTTAACTTCCACCTATATCACAAATAGACTTCCTTCTGCACCTTTCAAAAACAAGTGTCCTTATGAGCTGTTATACAACCAAAACCCCTTCTATTCACATCTAAAATTTTTGGATACTTGTGTTACCCAACTACACCTAAGTCCCAAAGAACCAAATTTGATCCTAGAGCATCTCCACATGTGTTCGTGGGATATCCCTTTGGTATAAAAGGATATAAAGTGTTGAGTTTGGCCACTAAGAAACTTCATATCTCCAGAGATGTTACGTTTCATGAAATAATTTTTCCTTTTGCACTCACTGTAGATTCTACCTATTTCTCTTTTTCTCATCTTAAGTCGGATTCTTTGTCTAAGTATTCTTTCTTTCCTATTTCCTATACCTTCTCAGATACTCCTTTTAGTTTTGTCCAATGTGATCAGAGGGTGCCAAATGATACAGTTCCTATTATGTCTCCAGAGTTCTCATCCCCAGTTGTTTCTTCACTTTCCCCTCTTCAAGAGTCTTCACCCTTGCCTCAGCCTGCTCCATCACTTAATTTTGAGCTTATAAAGTCAACTAGGATCCATAAGGTACCCAGTTACTTATCTGATTTTGTACATTCTTTGCCCACCTCACACTCAACCTCATCAAATCCTTCATCACTTACTGCATGTTTTACTCTTAATAACCACATTGCTCCTGAAGATCTGGCTTCTACTAGTCAACTATTTGCATTAAACATTACTCATAATTGTGAGCCATCTACCTATGAAGAGGTAGCTCTTGATCCTGCTTGGCAATCAGCCATGACTCAGGAATTTATTGCTTTTCATGACAACAATACTTGGTCTCTTGTAAATTTACCTGTTGGAAAGAAAACAATTGATTGTAGGTGGGTATATAAAATAAAACGCAAAGCTGATGGAACTGTGGATACATATAAAGCTAGGTTATTAGTAAAGGGTTATACCCAATGCCATGGCATAGACTACACAGAAACTTTCTCACCAGTAGTCAAAATGACAATCATGAGAGCACTAATTGCTATTGCTGCAAAGAAAAACTATAATATGTATCAACTTGATGTGAATAATGCGTTTCTACATGGTGATTTGCATGAGGAAGAATATATAAAAGTCCCTCCAGGTCCTGTAGTACCTCACGTAGGAGTGGTTTGTAAGCTTAACAAGTCTCTTTATTGTTTGAAACAAGCAAGTATACAATGGTATGAGAAGTTAACTGCAGCTCACAGTTCAAGAGGTTACACTCACTCACTGCATGTTGGATAATTCATGGAAAATAAACTTTAACCACAAATAAAAATATGAAGAAATAAGTTTTATTGATAAACGATGTGGGTACAAATCTATTTCTCTTTCTTGATTCTTCTCTCTTGATTTTCTTTGCAATTCAAGGGTCATTAATGGCGTATTTCTCGAATGTAGGCATATTTAGATTTGATATGAATTTTTCTATAATTCGAGGACCGTTAGTGGCGTATTTCTCGAACATAGGAATATTTGAATTTGATCTCCATGAAAGGAGGATGACGTATTTCTCGAATATAGAAATATTTGGATTTGATCTCCATGAAAGGAGGATTTACGGATCTTTCTTGATGTATTTGATTATCAAGAAGGGTATATTTTGATCACTTTATGAATATCCCGTAAATTTAGATCCCATGAATTTTTGAGAGATATTGGAGATCTCAATCTTTTTATGAATACCTATGCGTTTATGGGATATTCAAGATGCCTGTTTCAGGGAATATGTTACCCTTTAAATAGGCGGGATTTAGGATGAAGTAGACTCCTAGAACTCTAACAGAATTTGGATTATTCTTGAAGAGTCCCAAAAATTTTAGATGTCTACAGACTATTCCTTGTTTTATAGAAAGAGGGACACTTCCATTGTTTTCTTGGGGGTTTATGCGGATGATGTTTTTCTCACAGAGACTGATATTGAAGAAATCACTCTACTCAAGAGTTTTCTTTATGAACAGTTCAAAATTAAGGACCTTAGAAATTTGCACTATTTCCTAGGCCTAGAGATCTTGTATAACGATGACGGAATCCTTATCTCTCAAAGAAAATTTGTCTAGGACCTTCTCAAGGAGTTTCATTGCAGCAATATCACCCCCTTAACATTTCCTTTGGATCCCACAGTGAAACTTAGAGCTCATGAGAGGAAGCCCTTGATGGATCCTACTCTATACAGAAAATTAGTTAGGAAACTAAATTTCCTCACAAACATTAGACTTGACATAGCATATGGAGTGCAACATTTGAGCCAATACATGCAAGATCCCAGGGAACCCCACCTTCAAGATGTTTTTCACATATTGAGATATCTCAAGAAAGATCCTACCTTAGGTATTTTCATGTCATCTACACCTAATTTTGAAGTTCAAGCCTTTTGTGACTCTGATTGAGCATCCTGCCCCGATTCTAGAAAATTTGTCACTGGTTACCTTGTTCTATTGGGAGGCAGCCCTATCAGCTATAAGTCTAAGAAGCAGGAATCCATTTCCTTATCTTCAGCAGAAGCTGAATATAGGTCCTTGAGAAAGGTAATTGGAGAACTAGTCTGGTTGCATAAGTTGTTCAATGAACTGACAGTTTCTTTTCTTGGTCCCTTTCCTGTATATTGTTATAGCCAATCCTTCACACTGCAAAGGACCCAGTTTTCATGAAAGAACCAAGCATATAAAGGTGGATTGCCACTTTGTTAGATCCAAGCTCCAAGAGGGATTGATTTCACTCAACCATATCAACACTTGTGATCAGTTGACAGACGTTCTTACCAAGGCTCTCGCTGGTATCAAACACTCTATTATGATGGACAAGTTGGTTGTGCTCACCTCACCTCCAACTTGAGGGGGGGAGGTATTGAGCTTATTTATTGACATTGTATTGATTTTAGTTAGTTAGTTAACAGTGCTAATTCACATTGTTAGTTAATAGTCAGGCAAGTAGTATTTTTTGTTAAGCCAACTGTCACCAGCTTCTAGAAGCAGTAGGTTAGTTACATATTTTTTCCCATTCTCTATAAATATTGTACTACATTTAGTTCTTCAATTTTTGAGCATCACCATACAGAAATGAGAAATCCCTTTTCCCTCAATTTATTTCTCTCTGTTTCAGAGCTTGGTAGCTTCTCGAATTCACCATTAATGGTGAGTTCCAAGCTTCTCATTACACTTTAACTTGAATTTAACAACAACATTTATTGATTGAACTTTAGTTCAATAAGAAAGTAAAATTAAACATGATTTATAGTGTAGTATTCTTTAAAATAATTCTTCCACATAGTTGAAGTGGGAGTTGATTTGAAGAAATAGGAAATTTTATGTTGATGAGAGTAAAAATTATATGAGATATAAATGATTTAAAGAGTAATAATATGAACTATAAATTTTATTTATATATGATATAAATAATTGTTAGATATAAATGGAGTGTATACAATTGTGCGAGGTAATGTCCTCGTGATGAACCCATTCCCTTCCATGTCAGAGTCTTTTCCCCTACTAATACAGAAGGATAAACAAAGAGAATTCAAACCTACTGGACATCTGCCATTGGAATTAACATCTTTGAATGTCCATGCATACACAATTGGAAAAGAGTTCAGCAACCAGACCTTTTCAAACTAATGGTGATAGCAACTATGCTAGCAATAGTGGTTTCTCAAGAGGGGGTCGTGCAGGAGGTGCCTATTACTCAAAAAGCAACAGTAGTAGAAATAGTGTAGTCTGTGACTTCTGCAAGAAACTAGGCTATACTACGGTCATTTCCACGTTATTTCATATAATTTTAGTACTATCTAAATGTATTGTGAATTATTTAATTTGATTTGACATTTGATAGAAATATAATTTAGCACCTTTCTAGAATATTTTTGATATTGGTAAAATTCTTTAAGTGATGATATATTTATATCACTTTATAATAGATTTTTATGATTTATTAATATTTTAAGCAGAGATTGTAAATTTAAAAATATTAAAATATTATTATTATAGAATAGAAATTTTGTTAAAAGTATTTTTTATTAATTCTAATATATTCAAAATATTATAATTATTTTATCATGAAGTTATTCAACATCTAATTATATATAACGAAGTAACTAAAAGTTATTATATGGAACCTTTACTTCCACGTGGAAGTGAAGTTGTGGCTATGCTTTGACTTTCAATTGTGGCCACCAATTTGTGTAACTTATATATATATATAAGAGAGAAGAGATGGTTTGACCACCTCTTGCAATTATCAAAAATTTAAATTACTTTCACTTAATTATATATCATATTCGAACATATAATAATTTCATTATTTTATCATAATAATTTAAATATTTAATATATTTTATTCTTTTATATTAATTAACTATAACTACATATTGGAAGTATATTTTTTTATTTATTTAATTATCTATCATGTTTAAAATTAATTTGTTACCACAAATCACAATAATTAATAACTTAAAATATTTAAAAGACATATAGAAATTTTATTGACGTTTACAAAAAAAAAAACTTCTACTCCCACTTAATTACATATCATGCCTCAATATATAAATTTCATTGTTTCATTATAGTGATTTAAATATTTAATACATTCTATTAATTTATATTAATTAACCATAACTACATATTGGAAGTAAGAAAATTTTATTTATTTAATTGGCTATCATGTTCAAAACTAATTGTATCAAAGCCACATAAATTGAGACACAAGGAGTAAATATATTATTTGATAATTACGTAAAAATTATTATAAATCACAATAATTAACAAGTTAAAATACTTTTTTAAAAATAGATAAAAGTTCTATTCAACTCTCAAAATTTTATCGGTGCAGCATAAATCATGTAAAAATAAAAAATTATCTTAATTAATTGCAACTAAATATTTAAAGTAAATCAATTTTATTATTTTAATTGAATTTTATATAAAAAATTAATCTTTTTATTTATTTATTTATTTTAGTAAATTTAAATTTTAAAATTATTTTTTTCTTATATAGAAATACTTATATTTAAACTTAACTTTAAATTTTTAAAGTACAAAATTAATAAATTTAATTTAATAAAATAAATTTCTAATAAATATTTTCTTGAAATTTGTGTTGGGTCAATATGTATCAAATTAAAAAGAAATAAAGAAAAATATATAGTAAAATTTTATTATTGTTAAAGATAAATATAATGCACTATCCAATAATATTTAATAATATCATACTTTGCATATGCAAATATAGCATCCCGTATTTAATTAATATACTATTTCGGTGAATTATTGATGATTACTATTGAGTATAATAAAATTATATTAATTTTTATAATAATAACATAATCAACCGCTCTTAATTAATTATTATGAATCATCTAGGTATTAAGAAAATAAATAATATTTAATAAAAAATAAAATAAACATAAAATACAAAATTAACTCTTAGTGTTTTAAATTAAATTTTCGTCTTTCAAACGATGATTTTACTATATCACTCCTTATTATAAGTCATTTACGTATTAGAAAAATAAGAATAACAAAATGATATGTCAACATAAAATATTTGATTGACTATCAAAATTATATTAGTGTCATATAAATTGGGACGGGACAGAAAAAGATATAAAGCAACATATATTATTTGAAAATGAAATAAAAAGTACTGTAAATAACAATAATTAACACTTTTTTTTTTAAATTGACTGATTTCTACTTCAGCTGCTTCAGTCATGATTTTACTATATCACCCCTAATTAATTATTATGGTCATTTAAGCATTGTGCCACATAAGTTGAGATAGAAAAAAATATTATAAATCACATTGATAAAAAATTTAAATTATTTGAAAAATATAATTGGCTATCGTCGACACAAAATTCTAGCCAAGGAGAGTAGCATATATTATTCAAAAATTACATAAAAAGTATTATAAATTACAATTGTTAACAATTTAAAATATCTAAAAACAATTTAATATGTTATATATTTCAAAAAAATTACATGAAAATACTAGAAATCACAATAATTAACAACTTAAAACATTTAAAAGATATAAAATATTTCGTCGACTCTTGAAATTATATTAGTGTCACTGAAATTGGAATAGAAGAAAAGTATTATAAATCACAATAATTAAAACTTAAATTATTTTTAAAATATAATTGACTATCAATGCCACAAAAATTTGAACAAGAAAAAGTAATGTATATTAATTTGAAAATTACATAAAAAATATTATAAATTACAATAGTTAACAACTTAGATTATCTAAATACATATTAAAATAACATATGTTGAACTCATGCTAGATTCCGGATAAATCCTATAAAACATATGCAGTTTTTTTATTAAAAAATTTTATTTAAATATATCAAGATTGATACAAATAAATATCTTAATATTGGTCCGTGCTAAATAAATATATATCTTTAGTCTTATTTGACTTTAAAGAACGCAAAAGGAAACTTTCCAACTACTTACTGCCATCTTTCTCATTTTCTTGAAAATTTTTGCATTTGTCATCTTAAAGTGAACTTTCATCACATCCATACTTGTGTTTTTCCTTATATTTGGACCTTCTCGGTTTATTATCTTTTTTTTAAAAAAAGAATATTGGTTAGAGTTCGTGGTTAGCTCTATAAAATTGCATATAAGTTAAGAGGTGTTGTGAAAAACAATTTCTTTGACATTATTTAAACTCGGGTTTTAACAGGATACTATTTGGAGGTTTCACAGAAAGATATTATAGTCTTGGCGTCCAGGTAGAATAAGTTTACCCTACCTTTAGATTGAACTTATTTACTGAAATTGTAAACTATTATGCTAGCTTTGGATAGGTGCTTGTAGATGCATATTTATTTGTTCTATATAAACTGTCTTATTTATCTGGATTAAGATCCCGTTCTAGTAAATATTGAAATATTATTTTTTAATATAATATAACATCTATTACTTTAGGACGTGAAACTAAATTGCAAAACCTTGAATTTATCCCTTTTTAATTAAGATTGACGGATGATTATTTAGACGTTGACATTTGATTATTTTTGTTACTGAGTTCCGATTTGAGTCCAGCATTTGATTATTATTGTTACTATGAGTTCCAGTTCGAGTCCGGCATTTGATTATTATTGTTACTATGAGTTTCGGTTCAAGTTCGACATTTGATTATTATTGTTACTATTAGTTTCGGTTCGAGTTCGGCATCTAATTATAGTTGTAGTTCCTCTGAGTTACGGTTCGAGTCCGACATCTGATTATGAGTTCTATATATGTGGCCTATCGTTATTACTCACTATGTCCGATTGAAATTCGGCACGTCTTCTCTTGTTATTATTCATTACTATCGGTTCGAGTCTGGTGTCTGGCCTCTCGTTACCACCCATTGGTACCAGTTTGAGTTCGGTGCATATCTGGATGACTATCATGATTTATTGGGATCAGCGCAATTTTAGATTATTTATGTTTATTTTCGTTACTTGTGTGTCCCACCAGCTTATGGGGGTACGGTTGGGTTAATTGTCTTCTTCAGTGTGCCTAGCGGGCTTATGGGGGACCACTTAGGTTATCTTTGATTTGTCAGTTATTACTGCATTATTTATTTTCTGTTTATTCCTTTATAGCCGTTGTGTAGCTTGGTAGTTGCTTACCTTTCCATTCCTATTTACTGATGACTTAAATTACGTCCTCGCATTGTAGTTATACCTTTTTTGTATTGAGCTCAATCAGCCAATGATACCTATTGAGTGCCCGCTGTTTTGGTACTCATATTACACTTCTGCATCCTTTTCCTGATGTAGATCCGGTTAGTAGCAGTTGACGTTGACGTGATTCCTACCTTCTGTACTGATTCAGAGCAAGGTGGGCTTGCTATCGTCCGAGGCTGATCCTCCTCTATCTACTCTAGTTAGTCTTTTGCGCTCGAGACTGCTTGTGTATATTGTGTACATTTTAGATTTTTGTCTAATACTCTTGGTACCTGTTAGTAGTGGCTCTAGTATTGACCTTATCAGGTCTTGGTAAGGATTCATTTGTATAGTTAGTCCTTTTTTCTCCTCTCATTTTGATATAATATATATGCTCCCTTCTTAGATTTCACTTACTATTGTTGATGCTATCATGATACGTGATCTTTTATTATCTGTTATCCCGTTACCTATCATTCCGGTCTATGGCTTGACTTGCCTATTGGTGGGTTGGAGTAGGCGCCATCACGACTTGAAAAATTGGGTCGTGACAACCAACCAGAGGTGTTATAAGCTGTACGGTTATCCACAAGCCAACACTAATCAACTTTCCAAGTCCTACAACCAGATACCCAGATAAAACAACAGTTCAAACAGCTCAAACTTTGAGCATATTTAAAATTCCAAAGGAAAAAGGGTTGTGAAGGGTGTGCACGGTGTACCAAATGACATGATGTCTGTATGTGGGAAGGAACACTTACGACCTAGAGGACAAGTTAACAACGCATCAAAGGAGCAGTATGGTCAACTTATGAGCTTGCTGTAGCAATTGCAAATTAACAACACGGCTGAGGAAGGACATTATGCACTTCTTCCCCAAGTTTAGGTGCGGGAGACGTATTCGAAAGTCCTCGGGAAAAACAGGTCAATCGGGGATACTCAAATTGCTCTCATTGACACCAGAGAAGGTGAAGTCATTTTTCTTTTCAACCGCCATATGATTCGCCTTAAAGCCTTAAGGAGAAGGGTAGGAGCAATTATCTATGTAATTAAGGTCTTCGATGTTGGTTTAGTAAATTTTGCAGATACAGTGATTTGTGTCTTTTGTATTGATTTTGGTAATACTTTATGTAAATGCTTTGAATCAAGTGTAGATTTGTGGATCATAGATTAGGGTCATTCAATCAAATGACCCTTTGATAAAACATCCTTAAGCAACATACAAACCTTACCATAGCCGGATATCCCGTGTTAATCTGTTTCAGTAATGGATACAAAGACTTGGCTCCTCTCCATTTTCCTCAAGTTTCTATCTTGATTGGTGACATATGACATAACTAAGATTTTGTTATTTTAAATTACAACTCTAATTATCATTTAGATAATAAATACATTATATATTTATTTTAAAAAATTATTGTAATTCCACAATCTTAGCAACATGTCCATAAATAAAGCAACAAAACTAAAATTCTCTTCCTACCTTTTTTTCCTACGCAAGAATTTCATCTTTTAATTTCTTTATCAATTGATTTTTTTTATTATCAGTTTTTTTTTTCAAAACTTTTTGTTTAACAATTAGCTATTTTATTTTCTTTAAAGTAGGTGAAATAAAGTAGGAGAAGTAATTGGCTCTTCTATTTTAGATTAATTTTTTATCACTTCTTTTGGAACTTTTTCTTTAAAATTAGATATTTTAATTTCTTTAAAATAGGTCAAAATAAAATAGGGAGAAAATGAGAGAAATCTCTTGTATTCTAATTTTTTTTTTAACTTTTTCTTTAATAATTATCTATTTTATTTTCTTTAAAATAGGTGAAATAAAATAGGAGAACTTGTACTCTCCTATTTTTTTAAAAAAATAAAATAGTTAGTGTTATAAAACAAGAAAGAATAAAGAAGAAGAGTAGAGAGAATAGAGAGAGTGATTCTTATTTCTTCTCTTGAGGGATGAGAGATCATAAGATTGTAAATAGAATGAACAAAACCTCTCTGTTTATAGGGAAGACATTCACTATAATGTAAATACATTCATAACACTCCCCCTTGAATGTCTAATTTGTAGATAATGTGCCTCGTTAAAACCTTACTAGAAAAAACCAGTAGGAAAAAAATCTAGTGAAGGAAAGAGAGTACACAACTCTAACAATATGCATATAGGTTGCCTCATTAAAAACCTTACAAGGAAAATCCGGTGGGACAAAACCTTGAAAGGAAAAAAAAGTACAACGCGTATTTGCTCCCCCTAATGAGAACATCCTTGAATTTTTGCCTCCCGATCTTGTGCAGCATCTTCTTGAAAGTTACAATTAGAGAAGATTTGGTGAATAAATCAGTCACAGTGTCAGTTGAACGAATTTGTTGCACGTTAATATCATCATTCTTTTGTAGCTCATGTATGTAGAAAAGTTTTGGCAAAATATGCTTCGTTCTATCTCCATTTATGAATCCTATCTTAAGATGTCCTATGTATGTTGAATTATCTCTGTATAAAATTGTGGGTAGATTGTCATATTTCACACCACATTTTCCTCGAATTTAGATAATAAATACATTATATATTTATATTAAAAAATTATTGTAATTCCACAATCTTAGCAACATGTCCATAAAAAAAACCAACAGAAAAAATTCTCTTCCTACCTTTATTTCCTACGCAAGAATTTCATCTTTTAATTTCTTTATCAATTGATTTTTTTATTATCAATTTTTTTTTCAAAACTTTTTGTTTAACAATTAGCTATTTTATTTTCTTTAAAGTAGGAGAAATAATTGGCTCTTCTATTTTAGATTAATTTTTTATCACTTTTTTTGGAACTTTTTCTTTAAAATTAGATATTTTAATTTCTTTAAAATAGGTGAAATAAAATAGGGAGTAAATGAGAGAAATCTCTTGTATTCTAATTTTTTTTTAAAACTTTTTCTTTAATAATTATCTATTTTATTTTCTTTAAAATAGGTGAAATAAAATAGGAGAACTTGTAGACTCTCCTATTTTTGTAAAAAATAAAATAGTTAGTAATTATTAAAGAGAAAGTTCTCAAAATGCAATAAAAAGGTTAATCTAAATAGAAATTAAAAGTTGGACCATGCGTATGAAAAATAATTTAGGAAGAAAAGACTTTTTGTTGCTATATTTATGAATAAGATAAAATGTTGCTAAGATTGTGGAATTATAATAATTTTTTAAAATAAATATATAATATATTTATTATCTAAATTATAGTTAGAGTTATATTTTAAAATAATTAAATCTTAGCCGTTTGATTTGAATTAGCCATATGTTACCAATCAGGACAGGAACATGGGATAAATGGAGAGAGTGGAAATGGAGAGAAGCCAAACCCGGATGCGAATTGAAGGTCACAAAATTTGGAGATATAATAATTATTACGAGTTTTGCTCTATTTTCTAACCAAATTTAAGTTTTACTTTCTTGTAAAAAAAAAAATTAACATCATAATTACTTTTACTTTTCTAAAAGGAAAAAATATAAAAATCTTTCATAGTTGTCAAACCACTTTCATGAAGAAAAGCTTTTGGACATTAACACAATAACATACACAATATAGTCGTTTAAAAAATTTTGTTTAGAGGGAGATTTTCTCCAAATAGGTTTTAGGTTTAACCAAATCATATTAATAATATGTTTTTCGTATTTATTTTTCTTTGTCAACTGATTTATCGTCTTTATGGTTTGCAAACTATAAACTTCCGCATAACACCCTCTCAATTTCGAACCCAACAAGTGGTATCAGAGTCTATGGTTCAATAGTCTGATGGTTCAGATTGAGGACATGTTGAGATCAAAGTTGCAACCAATTTGATGATAATGAAGATCTTTATCTAGCTACATATGGAGAAAAGTTTCAAACAAATTTTCAACAATCTTGCTGATAATCTATTTTTAAATCCCAAATCAATTTTCAACTCATGTTTATGGGCTCCAAATTTCAACCCCTGCTAATTTTTATGCTTGGGATCCTCTCAACTCACGCATATATATACTTTTAACCAGTGCTCACTTTCAATGCACAAGGTTCCACTTTCAATCCTATTCACTAATAATACAGGGCTCTAATAATATCAGCTCATGCTTTTATTTTTAACGCATAGAGTTTTAATTTTAACACATATCAACTTTTAATCATGGTAAGCATCAGTGATATATTAAGATTGTGTGAAGAAGGAAGATCAAGATTATTTTGTCAAAAAATCAAGTCAAAAGGGGAGATTTGTTACGATTTTTCCCCTGATTTTCTTACCAAATATAAGTTTTACTTTTCTTAAAAGGAAAAAATAAAAGTAATACCATAATTAATTTTATTTTTTCTAAAAGGAAAATATAAAACTCTTCCTAATTTGATAAATTTCTTTCTTGGAGGAAAGGTTTCGGACATCTATAAATAAAAGGAGCCCCTTTTCATACCATAACACAATACCATCCACAATATAGTCGTTTAAAGAGTTTTGTTTAGAGGGAGATTTTCTCCCAATAGATTTTAAGCTTTTCAATATTATTTTTAATATGTAGGTTGTTTGACCAAACCATATTAATAATATATTTTTAATATTTGTTTTTCTTTGTCAACTAATTTATCGTCTTTATGGTTTGCAAACTGTAAGCTTTCACATGACGACCTCTTGATTTCGAACCCAACAATAATTACTCCCAAAATCACTTTACACAAGGTGTTGTATGTGCTAACTTTTAAGTATAATCTCATTTGAGTCCATTATTTGACTTTTTCAATAAAGTGCATAACTTTGTTCACTAATGCACTCTGTCTACTACAGGGCCCTTCACTAAAGAGACCTCAGGTGATTGGTATTAGCATGGTCTCTATATTTTTTGTTCAAAGTGCTTGAAGAACACTGATGGTGACATTGCCACTATATATGGCTTCCTTGTGCTGCTGTGTTTCTGACAATAGATTTTTAAGTTTTGAGTTTATTTCTGCTGGAACAAATTCTTCTTACATGAATAATTGTGTCACTGATACTTGTTGGTTGAAGGTGTATTTATGAATGAAAAATGGAGGAAAAAAATAGTAGACGGAAAGAGAGTCACTAAAATGGAAAGTGTACTCTTTTATAGAAAGCTTGCTAAATTCTCCCACATTGGTGGGAGAAAGAAGCTTTCATGTGTTTATATTGAGAAACGCATCTCCACATGGATAGTGAGGTAAGAACAAGGTGGTGCCTCGCGCCGTCATCGTCGTCGCTCCCTAAGTTCAGCTTCGAATTTGGATTTGGATTTGTCCAATGATCGATGAGATCTATTTTTTAGACAAAATTTATTTGAAACTTGATGAACAAGTGAAATTTTAATCCAAAAAAAATGATAGAAATATTTTTCTCCATGTACGGACGCATTTTGGATGCCATGCAAACACATGCACAACGCACCTCAAAAGGATGCGATCATTCGAGGTAAAAGGCACACTGTTTCGTGCAATAGGGTGATTTGCGCGCACACCTCAGTAACCTGCGGGCGCAGGTAGTCACTAAAATTCGGATAGTGTTACCTGCGGCCGCAGATTGGGCGCAGTTCTAGGAAAATGACTACGGATAATCAAGTGCATGATGTTGCAATGACTGTGGTAGCAACTAGTGTTGCCACAACAAGTTGTACAAATGCTCCACCAGCAATGGCACTAGCAGAGAAACCCAAAAAGTTCGCGGGTATTAACTTCAAAAGGTGGCAACAGAAAATATTTTTCTACCTTACAACTCTTTATCTTCAAAGGTTCACATTTGAGGAAGCTTCAGAGGTGCCCGAGGGAACCTCTGAACAAGAGTGATTTGTGATTGTGGATGGTTTGAAATACTCCAATTTTCTTTGCAGGAACTACATCTTTAGTGGTCTCCAAGATGATCTCTACAATGTGTATAGTGGAACAAAGACAACAAAAGAATTGTGGAAGTGCTGGAACAGAAGTACAAGACAGAGGATGCAGGAACTAAAAAGTTCTTCGTTGCAAGATTCCTGGAATATAAAATGATAGACATCAAGTCTGTTATATCCCAAGTGCAGGAACTGCAAGTAATCATCCATGATCTCCTTGCGGAAGATATGATTTTGACAAATACCTTTGTTGAACAGTTTAAAAATGTTCTTAGTATTCACATAAATTTTATTGTAGGGTTGATCGTAAATGAAGCGTTTCAAGTAGCAACAACAATAGAGAAGCTACCACCCATGTGGAAGGACTTCAAGAACTATTTGAAACATAAATGTAAAGAGATGTCTGTTAAAGATTTAATCGTAAGATTGAGCATTGAAGAAGACAATAAGGCTGCATAAAGAAGGTTGAGAGAAAATTCTATAATGAATGAATCAAATATTATAGAAAACGACCATATCTCCAAAAAGCGAAAGAAAACTGGACATGAAAGCAATCAACCCAAGAAGAAATTTAAGGAAAAATACATTAAATGTGGCAAGATTGGTCATAAGTCTACAAATTGTCGTGCCTCAAAGAAAGAGAAGAAGAAGGACCAAGAAAATATTGTTGAGTCCAAGAAAGAAGCGGACAATCTGTATGCTATGTTGTCCGAATGCAACTTGGTGGGAAATCCTCGCGAATGGTGGATGAATTCTGGTACCACCCGTCATATTTGTTCTAGTAAGGATTTATTTGCTGCTTTTAATCCAGCTCAAGGGAAAGAAAAGATATATATGGTCAACTTCGCTACTGCAAAAGTAGAAGGAACAGGAAAATAATGCTTGAAAATGACTTCAGGGAAAGTGTTGACACTCAACAATGTCCTGTATGTACCGGAGTTAAGAAAGAACTTGATTTCTGTATCACTTCTTGACAAGAACGAATTCAAATGTGTATTTATTTCTGAAAAAATTATACTTTATAAAGGAGAAGTGTTTGTAGTAAAAGGCTACCTTAATGAGGGTCTATTCAAAATGAATGTAATGAATGTTGAAATCAATAAAAGTTTAGTTTCTTATTACTTGCTTGAGTCTTATGATTCATGACATGACGATTAGGACATGCCAATTACAAAACGTTGCATAAACTGATTAACTTAGAACTTTTGCCAAACTTTGAGTGCAATAAATCAAAATGTCAAACGTGTGCAAAATCAAAGTATGCTAAGCATCCGCATAAGTCCGTTAAAAATATTTCAATCCCTTAGACTTAATCCACACTAACATTTGTGATATGAAGTCAACATCATCTCGTGGTGGAAAAAAATATTTTATAACTTTTATTGACGATTTCACTAGATACTGTTAAGTCTATTTGCTAAATAGTAAGGATGAAGCAATAGATGCGTTTAGGCAACATAAAACTGAAGTTGAAAAATAGTTAGAGAAAAAGATCAAAATGATAGAAGTGATAGGGGCGGAGAATATGAATCTCCTTTTGCGTAAATGTGTAGAGAATGGAATTGTCCATCAAATACAGCCCCGTATTCACCTCAAGCTAATGGAACAGTGGAAAGAAAAAAAAAACATTGAAGGAAATGATGAATGTCCTACTAATAAGTTCAGGTTTATCGCAAAACTTGTGGGGGAAAGCTATCCTTACAGCTAACCGAATACTCATTAGAGTTCCCCATAGTAAGACACAATCAATTCCATATAAAAAATGGAATAGAAAGAAACCCAACTTGAAATATTACAAAGTGTGGGGGTGTCCAGCGAAGGTCCAAGTTCTAATGTCTAAAAGAGTAAGGATAGAACCTAAGACGGTGGACTGCGTGTTCATAGGATATGCTAAAAGTAGCAAAGCATGTTAGTTTTTGGTTCATAAATTTGAACATCCGAATATCAATAAAAATACAATAATTAAATCAGATAATGCTAAATTCTTTGAACATATTTATCTATATAAAACTAGACATGGACAGTCTAGCAGGGGGGTCTAAACGACCTTAAAATGAACCAAGTGAGGATGTACATAATAACTTCAAGTTAATTTGGATTGGATTTTGTAACATTTCTCTTAAAAAATGAACCTCAAACATTTAAAGAAGCGGTGGTGTCTTCGGACTCATCCTTTTGGAAAGAGGCAGTCGATAGTAAGATTGATTCAATCTTATGCGACCATACGTAGGAGTTGGTTGATCTTTCTCCAGGAAATAAACCTTTAGGTTCTAAAAGGATCTTCAAAAGAAAAATGAAAGCTGATGGTACTATTGACAAATACAAGGCAAGACTTGTTGTAAAAGGCTTTAAACAAAAGGAAGGTCTTGATTACTTTAATACATACTCGTCAATAACGAGGATAACTTCAATTTGGATGTTAATTGCCTTGGTGGCAGTATCCATCAAATGGATGTGAAAATAGCATTCCTAAATAGAGAATTAGAGGAAGAAATTTACATGGAACCTGAGGGTTTTATGGTTTCAGGAAAAAAATAAGGTGTGTAAACTTGTTAAGTCACTTTATAAACTAAAACAAACACCTAAACAATGGCATGTGAAGTTTGACCAAACCATGTTGGCAAACAGATTCAAGATTAATGAATGTGATAAATGTGTTTACATTAAAGACACTCCAAATCACCAAGTCATTGTTTGTTTATATGTGGATGATATATTGATCATCAATAGAGATATTTCGAACATAATGTTACAAAATAAATGCTTGAGAGCAAGTTTGATATGAAAGACCTTGGAGTTGCGATGTGATCTTAGGAATAAGAATCCATAGAACACCCAAGGATTGACAGTCACAGTCTCACACATTAAAAAAGTACTTGAAAAATTCAAGTATATGGAATTTGGTATTGCCAAGACTCTATTATATGTGAGCTTTGCACTTCGAAAAAATGAAGGTAAAAGTAATTCACAATTGGAGTACGCAAGAGTATTGAGATGTTTAATGTATATAATGAATTGTACACGATCAAACATAGCATGAGTTATTAATAAATTGAGTCGGTACACGACTAATCCCAATAAAACTCATTGGATGGTAATGAAAAAAGTTTTGGGGTATCTTAAATACACTCAAGACTATACATTGCATTATAATAAATATTCTGCGATACTTGAAGGATATAATGATGCAAATTGGATCACCGGATCGAATGAAGTAAAATCCACGAGTGAATATGTATTTACTATTGATGGAGGAGTGATCTCTTGAAAATTATCCAAACAAACATGTATTGCTCGTTGTACAATGGAATCTGAATTTATTGCATTGGATAAAGCCGATGAAGAAGCAGAATGACTCCGAAATTTCTTGAAAGATATTCCTCATTGGCTCAAACTAGTGGCACCAATATGTATACACTACGACAGCCAAGCGGCAATAGGTAGGGCAGGGATCATGATGTACAATGATAAATCTCATCACATAAGACGGAGACATAATACCATTAGAGAACTTCTCTCTAGTGGAAGTCAAAGGATTATGTGTCGGATTCACTAACAAAAGGCCTGTTTAGAGAAGGAGTTGAGAGGATATCTAAGGGAATGGGTTTAAGGCCTAGGACAAGTCAGCATGGCGGTAACTCTACCTAGCAGACTGGAGATCCCAAGTTCTAGGTTTCAAAGAGATCAAACAAAGTTGTGTCTGACCCATTCTCACGATGTAGACAATGTTTAGTAAATGAGGATAAGGCTTATGGAGTGAAATCTTTTAATGATTATCTAAATTTGATAAATTTGACCAAATAGTTTAATCTACAAGATTGAACGTTTAGAAACAACCTATGTGAGGGCGAATTGGAAGCCGCTTAAAGGATAATGTTAGTAAAGGCCTATTCTCTAAGTTCTTATGAAATCGAGACGTGTTCATGGTTGAAAAGAATAAAATCATGAGAGCCATAAATGGTGAAAGACTTATTGTGTGACATGTGCTGTCTAGGTGTACATTAAATCTCGACGGTTTAAAGATATCAAATGTACCGATTGACCGAGTGCATCCGATTGATGTTCACACGAAAAGTTCAAAGAAAAACTCACTTATCTAGATGCAATCAGTCTGTGCTAAATGATCACATGTTTATCCGTAAATTCTTCAAAAGATAGTCATTCCCCATTCATTTGGGGGATTGTTGGTTTTAAGGTGTATGTATGAATGAAAAATGAAGGACAAAATAGTAGAGAAAAAAAGAGTCACTAAAAATAGAAAGTGTACTCTTTTATTGAAAGCTTACTAAATTCTCCCACGTTGGTGGGAGAAAGAAGCTTTTATGTGTTTATAATGAGAAACACATCTCCACATGGATAGTGAGACAATAACAAGGTGGTGTCTCACGTCGTCGTCGTCGTCACTAGCTCGGCTCGGCTCGGCTTCGGCTTTGAATTTAGATTTGTAAAATGATTGATGAGATCTGTTTCATCTTATTTCTGAAATATAACACACTTCTTGGATAGATTAATTTTTTAATCTTATGTTGAAGGTGTTGTGTAACTTTATAGGTGTTCTTATTTTAAACTTAAACTTGTGTTGAAATTGTTGTTTGCCTAAATACAGATATGTGTACCCGAAAATATTGAAAATGACAATACTAAGTCCTGTAATATGAACAAGTGTATTGTGCCTGGTGAGTGTAATGTGAATAGGTATAATGTGTCTTCTAGTACTACAAGTGTATCTCATACTGATCATTTGTCATCTCTTCATATGCGTATTTCTATTTCCAGTAATAAAAATATAATGTTTGTTCATAATTCTACTGCATCTATTCAGAACAATGTAGACTTGCTGTGACACCATAGACTTGGCCATGTACCCTTTTGTAAGATGAGGTGCATATCTACCATTCCTGCCTCCTTCTCCCTAAAACAATCTTTTTCTTTTGCCATTTGTCTCATGGAAAGTCAAGCTAGACTACCTTTTAGCCAAAGCCAATTCAGGTCCCAGACCAAATTTGAATTGGTTCATGTAGATTTTTGGGATCCCTACATTGATGTCTATATTGCTATCTATATCTACATATATATATATATATATATATATATATATATATATATATATATATATATATATATATATATTTATATATATTAAATTAAATTAAATTAATACATTTCAATATACAACAATATTACTATCACGAATATATCATAAGATTTCAAATGTATATTTTATACAACCATGGAAATATCATACTATTTGATGCTCACATGACACTAACATACTATAGTGATTTTTGTCTATTTACATTGACATACATGCATTTATAAATTCTACAATAGAAGATGCATTTTTCCTTTCTGATGTGTTCAATCTCTTGAACATTCATGATCAATACCTATTAAATTAAATTTAAAAATTAAATTGATTTAGAAATTCAAAATCTAAATATACACATTTTTTTTCGTTGAAAGGATGCATCTCTTTCTAACCATGATTCACAAATCATGATTCACATTTAGGTGTTATCCTTGAAGGATGTGTTGAAATTTCATTCAGTACAGAATATGATAAGACTTTTTTATTTAAAGAAGACAAATACAAAAGCTATTAGGATAAAAGTTTCAATTACCTAAGTTGTTGTGAACTATATTTGTAAAAAATCAACATAAACAAGAAAATATTTTGAAGGGAATCCTTGGGGAAAGACAACGTATTGTTTATAATTTAATAAAGTAATTAAATAAGTTGTACTGATCACAAAGTTAAAATATAGACACGAACGTGCAAATAGCTATCGTCGAAGAGACTAAACTGAAAAGCAAACATTTAAAGACATATATATTAAATAAATTTTTAAATAAATATGCAAACTATTTTAAAGAAAAACTTAGCAGATCGTAAAATTTGATATGACAATTAAAAAGAACAAATGATAATGGTTTGTCAATACTCAATAGTATAAGGACCAAAGTTCATATTTTGCCAGTAATAATTAAAGGCCTAACTATTTTCAACATATATACACATCTACCCCCAAACTCTAATATCTAACCCCTTTAAATTTACTCTCCCAGTTGCTGAGCCTTCGTCGTGCCACCTCTTCGCCATCGTTTATCTATTCCTTAAAAACCCTAAGCTCCATCTTGGTTTTTGTTTCAAAATTCAACGAAAATATCGATGTCAAAGAGTTTTAAAATGCTTCAATACATTAATTTTTGTATGCGTATTACCATCCAAGATGGTCTCAACTGATCGAAAAATTCATGGCTTCACCAACACATGTACCTCGTTCTCAGAGAGAAAAATACATAATACAGGTAATTTTTTATTAAAACACATGCTAAAATTAAATTAAAATTATCCATTCTACCAAAAAACACATATTTACTAAAAAGCATAGAAAATTATAGTTTGTTGAAGGAATAAATAAATGTGCGGAAAAAAAATGAATAAGAAGGTAGAGAAACTTACATATGCGAGAATTGAGAACTAATGAGAGGAGATTATTGTGTGATATGAAACACTTTGGCCTATTTATATGAATCATCTATTCTATTCTAGAAATGTCAATTCTAAAAGCAAAAGTTATTAATTTATTATTTTTTATTCTAGAAACATCATCTTGTAATATCATTTAATATCCATGTGGTGAAAACAATAGCCACATGGATAGATATTTATGTGGTAAAGTAATAATTTCTTCATCCTACTGTCTCAATTTTATTTTAGTTAACCCACTTTTAAAAATATTTGTTTTAATTTAGTTGTTTCTTTAATGAATTGAAGAGGATTTGAATATGTTCTTCCAATAATGTCCTTATCAATAAATGATTAAACAAATTGTATATACTCAAATTTATATTTTCAAAGTATAATTAATAAGCTAATTTGGTAAAATAGACCCCTAATAATATTTTTTCTTAATGGGTGTGCTATGTCCATAGGAGTCAACTAATACAAACAAAAAGAGTATTTTATTTATCGCCATTTGATTGGGCACATTTAAAAAAAAATCATAAGATTTACAAAATTGTTAAAGTCACTTTAATGTTTACTTTTTAATTATTTTTTTCTTATTATGTGGGACACAATAAAAATAAAATGAAAATAATGGCATAAAATAGTTGTCAAATAAGAAAAGTTGACTTTATTAGGAAGAATTTAAAAGAAAATAGTTGACTCTTAAAATAAAATGAAGGAAATATAAATTTTGAAATTTTTTTTAAACATTTATTACGTATAATGAAATAGATATAAAAATATATTGTAATGTGCATGTGATTCCACTATAGCCACATGAATAGATAGATATTCACATGTGGAGGAGAAGTAGAAGCATGAAAATATATTTTTGTACAATTATTACAATAATAAAATAGATATGAAAAATCAAAAATATTCTTAATTATTAAAATATATTTGAAATTCTCAAACTACCCTTGATCGTCATCAACTCTCCTTGCTATACAGTAGAATATTTGTTTTAATTTAGTTATCCCTTTAATGAAATCAAGAGGATTTGCATATGTTCTTCCAATAATACCCTAATCAATAAATGATTAAACAAATTATATATACTAATATAATTTTGAAGCATAATTAATAAGATAATTTGGTAAAATAGACCCCTAATAATATTTTTTCTTAATGGGTGTGTCATGTCCATAGGGGTCAACTAATACGAACGGAGAGAGTATTTTATTTATCACCATTTGATCGGACACAAAATTCTTTTAAAAAATAATGAATTCATAGGATTTATAAAATTTTTAAAGTTACTTTAATATTTACTTTTTAATTTTTTTTTCTTATTAAGTGGGACACTAAAAAATAAAATGAAAATAATGACATAATATAGTTGTCAAATAAGAAAAACTGACTTTTTTTTAGGATGAATTTAAAAGAAAATGATTGACTCTTAAAATAAAATGGAGGAAATATAAATTTTGATAATTTTTTTGACATTTATTGCATATAATGAAATAGATATAAAAATATATTGTAATATGCATGTGGTTCAACTATAGCCACATGAATAGATAGATATTCACATGTGGAGGAGAAGTAGAAGTATGAAAAGATATTTTTTGTACAATTATCACAAAAATAACATAGATATGAAATATCAAAAATATCATTAATTATTAAAATAGATTTAAAATTTCAAAACTACCCTTGGTCGTCCTCAACTCTCCTTTCTATATAGTAAAAATAATAATGGAGATACTGTGAGAAAATACTAAATTGCTCCTCATCATTTATTGAAGTTTTTCAAATAAATTTATGAGGGTCAATCAGGGACTACCCCACTTATATAGCTCAAAGATTTGATTCAAAAGTCAAAAATTCTTTTACAAGTACAAATATTTAGGGCCCATTTCAACATGCTGGCATGGAATTATGATATGAAATCATGATTTGAAATTATCAAATAAAGTTGAAGTATTATTTTGACGTACAATTTGAATGTTGTATATTTTTTCATGAATAAAAAAATCTCATAAATTGTGAAAACTATCAAAATTGCCCAAATTCATTATACAATCTTACTAAATAAGCAAAAGTTTATAGCAATATATAATGACTATCACAAAGCTATTATAAAAAAAATATAACTATTGAGCTTATTAATTGACATTGTATTGATTTTAGTTAGCTAGTTAACAATGCCAATTCACATTGTTAGTTAATAGTGAAGTAGTTAGTATTTTCTGTTAAGCCAGTTGTCGCCAGCTTTTAGAAGCAGTAGGTTAGTTAGATATTTTTTTCCATTCTCTATAAATGTTGTACTACATTTAGTTCTTCATTTTTTGAGCTTCACCATACAGAAATGAGAAATCCCTTTTCCCTCAATTTGTTTCTCTTCGTTTCAGAGCTTGGTAGCTTCTAGAATTCACCATTAGTGGCGAGTTCCAAGCTTCTCATCACAATTTAGATTGAATTAACATGGTATCAGATCCCGGGATCGTCTTCTCCATCGTTCATTCCTCCTTCTACAAACCCTAACTTCAAAATTTTGATTTCCCTGTTGAAATTCCAGTTTTCTTTGTCAGTTGTTCTTTAATTTTATACGTTATCTCGATCTTATATCAGCCAATTAGTGTGTATTTTCCTATATTCGATTGTTTTTAGCTTCAATTTCCTTCTCAATTTTGCATTGGATTCTTACAAAATTGTTCGATTTGAATTTGGACATTCAGAAATCTTTATCTCTACTTTTCTTCCATTTTTCCTATTTTGTGTTGTTTGATTCACTACAATGGTAGAAGTTGCATACCTAAGTACAAATAAGATGAATGAGACAGGTAGTCCTTTCTATATACATCCATCTGATAGTCCTGGGGCAACTCTTGTGCTTGTTTCCTTTAATGGAATTGGATATCGCTCTTGGAGGCGAGGAGTCCTTCGATGCTTATCGTTGAAAAATAAACTAGGGTTCATTCATGGGAAATATAAGAAACCAGCTTCAAATGATCCAAACTTTCGACAATGGAAAAGATGTGATGACATGGTTACCTCTTGGATTCTTAACTTCTTGAGCAGAGAAATTGCTGATAGTGCGGAGTATGTAGGTGATGGCTCCAGAGTTATAAACAGAATTGGAGGATCGTTATGATCAAACTAATGGTGCAAAGTTGTATCAGATTCTAAAGAAAATTAATGACCTTAGCCAAGAAATTTTGGATAACACAGCATATTACACCAAAATGAAAAAGCTCTGGGAGAAGCTGAACAATTTGAGCATTAAGACTCTATGTATGTCTGTGGAGCAAAGAAAAGCATGCACAAGGTAGACACAAGATAGGAGATTAATTTAGTTTCATATTGGACTGAACAAGGTCTATACAATGATTTGGGGCAACATATTGATGATGAATCAATTGCCATCTATGGCACAGGCTTTTGCATTATTGATCCAAGAAGAAAAACAAAGAGAATTTAAGTCAAATAACCAGATGTTTGCTGAATCAAGTTCACTTTCTGCTATCAGCTCTGGACCTTTTGCTGCTAGTACTTCAGGTAATTCAGGAGGCAGAAATTTCAAAACTAATTATGCATCTTCATCTTCTTTGAACTATCGAGGTAGACCATTTTGTGAACACTATAAGAAACCAGGCCACACTAAAGAGAAGTGTTTTAAGATTCATAGATATCTACAGAGCCCGAATCACACCTCTAAATACTTCAACAACCATGGAAACAATCGCTTTCAAAGGCCACAGAACAAATACAACTAATTCCAAAGATAACAACAGTATGGACAATACAATTCTAATCAGTCCTACAGGTATGACATCTAAGGCAAAGATGTGGCAACTAATTCAGTAGGGCTAGCTTATGATCTCAACTTGGATAAGAAAGCACATCAGGAATTCAGGCTGATAATCAAAACATCAGTATCACTAAGGATTAATATGGATAACTTACTAATCTACTGCAGCAATTTCGAGGAACCAAAATTTTGGCTAACTCAGGCAACATGCAAATAACTAGTCCAACTGAGAACTTCGCAGGTCTTATTGCTTACACTTCTTCTATAGACTTTGATAAACTCTCATGTGAATGTTATAAGGCAAAACGTGATTTGTGGATTTTGGACTCAGGAGCATCTCATCACATTACCTTTGACAAAAACCATCTCACAAAAATTCTAGTATTACCATATCCTTTTCTAGTTAGATTGCCTAATGGCTACAGAGTTAAGGTCACAGAAGTGGAAAATATGCAACTTACACCCAAAATCACATTAAATAATGTCCTTTTAATTTCATCTTTTAAGTATAATCTGATTTCCATTGATACTTTGACAGTACATCTCAAGTGTATTGTGTCTTTTTCTGACACTTCTTGTCTTCTACAGGCCCCTTCACTGAAGAGGCCTCTGGAAATTAGTAAAGTACATGATAGTTTGTACCTCTTATGCTCAGAATGTCTTCAAAAGAGCAAGTCTAGTGCATCAACACAAGTTATTGATTTTTTTTCTTCTAATAGCAGTGATAAAGTGCATTATCAGTGTAATTTTCATTCCTGCTTGTCTCACTCAACTACATCCAACTCTGTAAATACCATTTCTGGTAATAAAGACAATGTTGTTAGTGTTGACGTTAATACAATCTCTAGTTCTTTTCCTGTAGATAATGCCGATCTGTTGTGGCATTACAGACTTGGCCATGTTCTTTTTGTAAAAATGAAAAGTATATCCTCAATTCCTGTAGTTTTCTTACCCAAACAATCTTTTTTTATCCCATTTGTCCTATTGCAAGACAAATAAAATTTCCTTTTTAGAAAAAGACTCACCACAGTGTTGCCATTTTTAATCTAGTTTATGTCGATCTGTGGGGTCCTTACCATGAACCAACACATGATAAGTTTAGATATTTTATCACCTTTGTAGATGATTTCAGTAGGTATACATGGACCTATCTTCTTAGCCACAAAAGCAATGCTCTACATATAATAAAAGACTTTGTTAACATAGTTGAAAATCAATTCAAAACTAGTATAAAAACAATACGATCAGACAATGTATTTGAATTCACTAACACTGAATCCACCCTGTTTTTTCAATCCAAAAGCATCCTTCATAAAAAATCTTTCCCACACATACCTCAACAGAATGGTGTAGTGGGAAGAAACCATAACTACTTGCTTGAGACAGCCAGGGCATTCATTTTCTAGTCAAAACTCCCAATAAGGTATCGGGGATAATGTATTTTAACTTCCACCTATATCACAAATAGACTTCCTTCTGCACCTCTCGAAAACAAGTGTCTTTATGAGCTGTTATACAACCAAAACCCCTTCTATTCACAACTAAATTTTTTTGGATACTTGTGTTACCCAACTACACCTAAGTCCCAAAGAACCAAATTTGATCCTAGAGCATCTCCACATGTGTTCGTGGGACATCCCTTTGGTATAAAAGGATATAAAATGTTGAGTTTGACCACTAAGAAACTTCATATCTCCAGAGATGTTACATTTCATGAAATAATTTTTCCTTTTGCACTCACTGTAGATCCTACCTATTTCTCTTTTTCTCATCTTAAGTTTGATTCTTTGTCTAAGCATTCTTTCTTTCCCACTTCCTATTCCTTCTCAGATACTCCTTTTAGTTTTGTCCAATGTGATCAGAGGGTGCCAAATGATACAGTTCCTATTATGTCTCCAGAGTTCTCATCCGCAGTTGTTTCTTTACCTTTCCCTCTTCAAGAGTCTTCACCCTTGCCTCAGCCTGCTCCATCACTTAATTTTGAGCTTAGAAAGTTAACTAGGATCCATAAGGTACCCAATTACTTATCTGATTTTGTATATTCTTTGCCCACCTCACACTCAACCTCATCAAATCCTTCATCACTTACTGCATGTTTTACTCTTAATAACCACATTGCTCCTGAAGATGTGGCTTCTACTAGGCGACTATTTGCATTAAACATTACTCATGATTGTGATCCATCTACCTATGAGGAGGTAGCTCTTGATCCTGCTTGGCAAATAGCCATGACTCAGGAATTTATTGTTCTTCATGACAACAGTACTTGGTCTCTTGTGAATTTACCTGTTGGAAAGAAAACAATTGGTTGTAGGTGGGTATATAAAATAAAATGCAAAGCTGATGGAACTGTGGATAGATATAAAGCTAGGTTAGTAGTAAAGGGTTATACCCAATGTCATGGCATAGACTACACAGAAACTTTCTCACCAGTAGTCAAAATGACAACCGTGAGAGCACTAATTGTTATTACTGCAAAGAAAAACTGTAATATGTATCAACTTGATGTGAATAATGCGTTTCTACATGGTGATTTGCATGAGAAAAAATATTGGAAGTCCCTCCAGGTCCTATTGTACCTCACGCAGGAGTGGTTTGTAAGCTTAACAAGTCCCTTTATTGTTTGAAACAAGCAAGAAGACAATAGTATGAGAAGTTAACTGCAGCTCACAGTTCAAGAGGTTACACTCACTCACTGCATGACTATGTTTCCAACATAATTTAATTCATGAAAAATAAACTTTAACCACAAATAAAAATATGAAGAAATAAGTTTTATTGATAAACGATGTGGGTAAAAATCTATTTCTCTTTCTTGATTCTTTTCTCTTGATTTTCTTTGTAATTCGAGGGTCATTAATGGCGTATTTCTCGAATGTAGGCATATTTAGATTTGATATGAATTTTTCTATAATTCGAGGACTGTTAGTGGCGTATTTCTCGAACATAGGAATATTTGGATTTGATCTCCATGAAAGGAGGATGACGTATTTCTCGAATATAGAAATATTTGTATTTGATCTCCATGAAAGGAGGATTTACGGATCTTTCTTGATGTATTTGATTATCAAGAAGAGTATATTTTGATCACTTTATGAATATCCCGTAAATTTAGATCCCATGAATTTTTGAGAGATATTGGAGATCTCGATCTTTTTATGAATACCTATGAGTTTATGGGATATTCAAGATGCCTGTTTCAGGAAATATGTTACCCTTTAAATAGGCGGGATTTAGGATGAAGTAGCCTCCTAGAACTCTAACAAAATTTGGATTATTCTTGAAAAGTCCCAAAACTTTTAGATGTCTACAGACTATTCCTTGTTTTATAGAAAGAGGGACACTTCCATTGTTTTCTTGGGGGTTTATGCGGATGATGTTTTTCTCACAGAAACTGATATTGAAGAAATCACTCTACTCAAGAGTTTTCTTTATGAACAGTTCAAAATTAAGGACCTTAGAAATCTGCACTATTTCCTAGGCTTAGAGATCTTGTATAACGATGACGGAATCCTTATCTCTCAAAGAAAATTTGTCTAGGACCTTCTCAAGGAGTTTCATTGCAGTAATATCACCCCCTTAACATCTCCTTTGGATCCCACAGTGAAACTCAGAGCTCATGAGAGGAAGCCCTTGAGTGATCCTACTCTATATAGAAAATTAGTTGGGAAACTAAATTTCCTCACAAACACTAGACTTGACATAACATATGGAGTGCAACATTTCAGCCAATACATGCAAGATCCCAGGGAACCCCACCTTCAAGCTGTTTTTCACATGTTGAGATATCTCAAGAAAGATCCTACCTTAGGTATTTTCATGTCATCTACTCCTAATTTTGAAGTTCAAGCCTTTTGTGACTCTGATTGAGCGTCCTGCCCCGATTCTAGAAAATCTGTCACTGGTTACCTTGTTCTATTGGGAGGCAGCCCTATCTGCTATAAGTCTAAGAAGCAGGAAACCATTTCCTTATCTTCAGCAGAAGCTGAATATAGGTCCTTGAGAAAGGTAGTTGTAGAACTAGTCTGGTTGCATAAGTTGTTCAATGAACTGACAGTTTCTTTTCTTGGCCCCTTTCCTGTATATTGTTATAGCCAATCTGTACTTCACACTGCAAAAGACCCAATTTTCATGAAAGAACTAAGCATATAGAGGTGGATTGTCACTTTGTCAGATCCAAGCTCCAAGAGGGATTTATTTCACTCAACCATATCAACACTTGTGATCAGTTGACAGACGTTCTTACAAAGTCTCTCACTGGCATCAAATACTCTATTATGATGGACAAGTTGATTGTGCTCACCTCACCTCCAACTTGAGGGGGGGTATTGAGCTTATTTATTGACATGGTATTGATTTTAGTTAGTTAGTTAACAGTGCTAATTCACATTGTTAGTTAATAGTCAGGTAATTAGTATTTTCTGTTAAGCCAACTGTCACCAGCTTCTAGAAGCAGTAGGTTAGATATTTTTCTTCCCATTCTCTATAAATGTTGTACTACATTTAGTTCTTCAGTTCTTTAGCATCACCATACAGAAATGAGAAATCCCTTTTCCCTCAATTTATTTCTCTCTGTTTCAAAGCTTGGTAGCTTCTCGAATTCACCATTAATGGTGAGTTCCAAGCTTCTCATCACACTTTAACTTGAATTTAACAACAACATTTATTGATTGAACTTTAGTTCAATAAGAAAGTAAAATTGAACATGATTTATAGTGTAATATTCTTTAAAATAATTCTTCCGCATAGTTGAAGTGGGAGTTGATTTGAAGAAATAGTAAATTTTATGTTGGTGAGAGTAAAAGTTATATGAGATATAAATGATTTAAAGAGTAATAATATGAACTATAAATTTTATTTATATATGATATACATAATTGTTAGATATAAATGGTGAAGTATTTTTCTGTAGAATATAAATTTACGTGTCAATATTTGTATTTAAAAGAAATTCCAAATTATGATATGAAATCTTAAATCACACTTTTTGGAGAAATTAAAATTTCATATTATGAATATGAAATTATGAGAAGAAATCATATGTCCAAATTAAATGCTAATTTCATCTCACAATTTCAAATTACACACTGCATATCGCATTTTGCAAACGCCTACTTAGGATGTCCACATCTGGTATAGAGGTCAAGTGGCTAAATTAACTAATTAATTAATTAATTAATTGAATTACTATGCATTGCATCATCGTTCTCTTTCACTAGCTAGTGTGAATTAGATTGCGGACCTCTTATTTGCACAATGTCTATATTAAATCAAGTAATTAATTTCTTTTAATTTTTTTTTAAATTTTCATTCGATATTCATATTAAAGTAAAAATATATATATATTTTAATCAGGATATGTAGATACAGATACACAATGTATGTTGCATGTTTTGTATTCATATTTGACATAAATACTGAATAAAATAATTTCTTTATATATTTTAACATTAACTATGAATTTTCGAATCATTTCCCAATACTTTTTGAAATGCTAATAATTATGGATATTATATAAAATATGCATTTTATATATTATTTCTTAAAAAATTTACAAAGTTCATTAGAGACGAGTAAAAATTGATATAGTGAGTACAAAATACCAATTAACGACAGTGTCTAAGGAGTACTTAATCAATGTACAAAATACCAATATGTTGGGCCTAATTAAGTTAATATTCCATCCATTTATTTTTATTTGTCAACAGTAATAAAAAGAAATCCTCATTTTTATTTTTACTTTTTCATTTGAAACTTTTTTACATGTCTCTTAAGAAATAATGATTAATATAAGTGTTTTATCATAATATCAATATTAATTGATTTATAGACTTAGGTCTTGAGAAATAATTAGTGAAATAAATAATTAAATTTGAGAGTACAACATTAAAAATATATTTCTTTTCTCTTGATATACCAAAAGTAATAAATAAGAAAATTATATTTTAATATAATAAACAAGTAAAAATAAATAATTAAAATACTTTATAAAAAATATAAATTATAAATAAATTTACGAAAAAGGCTTAAAAATACCCCTGAATTGTCCGAAATAGCTCAAAAATGACCTTCGTTAGATTTTTGGCTCAAAAATACCACTCCGTTAAATATTTGGCTCAAAAATACCCCTCCCTCTAACGAAATTCGGTGAGGATCAAAAATATCCCTGAACTATCTGAAATGGGTCAAAAATACCCCTCTGTCAAATATTTGGCTCAAAAAAAAACCCCTTAACGAAATTAAATTATTTTGATTATTTCGTTAATTTATATAAAGTTCATCATTTAATTTATATGTCGTTAATTTCTTTAAGTGAAAATTTATATTTCGTTAATTTCTTTAAAGATTAAAAAGATGTAAAGTGAAAATACCTTTTTAGAATAAATGTATCTTTATTTTCCAAATCAAATTAAACCAATTTATATTATAATTCAAATACTTTTTTTCATTATCTTATTTTTAAAATTAAAAAAATACTTTTATGTAAAAAAATTAAAGTATTAGGGTTAAAAAGTTAAAGTTAGGGTTTAATTCAATCGAAATAATTTAATTTCGTTAAGGGGGGGGGGGGGGGGGGGGGGGGTATTTTTGAGCAAAATATTTAACATAGGGGTATTTAACGAAATTAAATTATTTCGATTATTTCGTTAATTTATATAAAGTTCATCATTTAATTTATATTTCGGTAATTTCTTTAAGTGAAAATTTATATTTCGTTAATTTCTTCAAAGATTAAAAAGATGTAAAGTGAAAATACCTTTTTAGAATAAATGTATGTTTATTTTTCAAATCAAATTCAACCAATTTATATTATAATTCAAATACTTTTTTCCATTATCTTATTTTAAAATTTAAAAAATACTTTTATGTAAAAAAAATTAAAGTACTAGGATTAAAAAGTTAAAGTTAGGGTTTAATTCAATCGAAATAATTTAATTTCGTTAAGAGGAGGGGTATTTTTGAGCCAAATATTTAACAGAGGGGTATTTTTGACCCATTTCAGATAGTTCAGGGGTATTTTTGATTCTTTTCCGAATTTCGTTAGAGGGAGGGGTATTTTTGAGCCAAAAATCTAACGAGGGACATTTTTAAACTATTTCAAATAGTTTAGAGGTATTTTTGAGCCTTTTCCTATAAATTTTTAAAGAACTGCCAAATCAAATCTCTCATAATTAATACAGAATCCTAATTTTGTTAAAAATATAAATGGCCATGCGCACAGCCTGCATTTTAGATATTACAGTTTCGTGCGTTGGATTGTTGGTCATCGTGGCACGATGTAATATTTGTTAAGGATTAGTTATTGCGTTATTTACAAGGTAAAGTTACTTGTACTAAGTATTTTTATAATATAATCAGTTTTGAATTAATACACCTTATATAAGTTTAAATGAAATATCTATACCTCGTATACGATAAAAAATACTATACATACATACACCTCCCTGTGAAGTATATATATCTATGTAATCAAAATTCATTTGGACGACTTATTTTTTGGTCCGAAATATATTGTTTTCTAACTGTATTATGGGGTCAACACCTCTGCTATCCTCGATATTTAGTTGAGTTAAACGAAGAGACCTAACTTGAAGTGTTGAAATATATTACCCCCTCCCCTCTTCTCTTTAAATTGTGTACAAATTGTAAGCAAGTAATTGTACGTAAGTTGTATGGTTTGATCGGATTTTATACAACAAATGTGCAAGTAATATGTTTTGACCAAACTGTAGATATTTTGTAAAATTCTTTACTATAATCAATTAAATTAATGAACGTACAGTGCTCCTCCAAAGTCTAGACAAAAAAAAAAAAAAAAAAAAAAAAAGTTCGGTGTACTAAATCTCACGCAATATACAGGGGGCCTGGGGAAGGGCATCACCATAAGAGTATACTGTACGCAACATTACCGTACACGGCAACAACTTTAATTTAATAGTTACTTCAAGGCTCCTTTCATATTCTAGACTATAACGAGAAAAAAAACAAAAAAGTAGATATGCGCATCATTTAAGATAAAGAGATGGATTTGTCACGAGGAAATAAAAATTGAAATTTTCAAGCAAGTGGTTATTACTTATTATCGCAAGGAGAGGGGGAAATGGAGAAGTCGAATACATGATACATCATGTTGGAGACAGCAAAAAGAAAGCTACTCCCATTGTTAATTAGAATGCTTAATTAAAATTGCTGAGAATCAACCAATGTAGTACATAGGGTCAGGGACTTTGAAAGTACGAGCTCCAGGATTTTCTCCAATCAGATCACTCCATTGGTCTCCCATATTGCCAACAATTCTATATCCTGCCTTCACCAGCTCTGTTCTCTTGCTCGATTTATACTCCACTGCTGATCCGTGATCATTTTCTCCCCTGCAGTAATTCATCAATCATCTCCATAAATTTGAAAAAGTATACACGCAAACATTATGACAGTTTAAGTACAAGTTCAAAATGTCTTCTTATATATGTCAAATAAATTGGTGTTAAAAAGTATTTCATTAATTTAGGGTAAAATATGAAATATTGAAGTAGCTATCATAGAGTTGCTCAATATAAAAAGTTATTGAGAAATAGACTTATTGCTTACTTTAGTACGAGCTTTAACCAGTTACTATAACCAGCTTTCTTGAGATTAGCAATTCTTGATTGTCTGAAATTCTCTCGAGCCCCTGTAATGAAAACAGGCTTGATCCCCAGCGACAACACCGTCTTGTATACACCCAGTATCGAAGGAATGGCAGGCAATTTTCCCTCGCCCATCCACTCATTAAACTTTGTGTTGTTGTAAGGTATAGCCCTGCACAAAATTATGAATGAAATCACTACTTGCATATATATATACAAACACACACATATATATATATATATGTGTGTACCCTACTAGAAAATGTAGTAAACAAAGAAACAATTTTCATGATCTTTGTTTACCCAAAAGCAACATCACATCGAGCGAAGTAAGGAAGATTGGAGAGAGTGGTCTCATCAATATCAAATACCCAAACGTCCTTTCCATCTCCCCCAAGATTGAGGCCTTTGGCGTACTCAATAGCCACCTTAGCTACATACTCACAGTCGCGGCGATATTGTTTGCCTAGCATGTAGTGACCTACATAGTCTTCGCAGGCGCTCGGCACCAATTTCCAGTCCCTGAGGTTGTTGGTCTCCACAGCGAGGCGCCAGCTAAGACAGTCTAATTGTGGGATGCGGTGACCAGCACTACCCGTCTGTGGCCTTAGACGGTGAATTTCTACCACTTGGCTTATGGCTTCTACATCATCAGAAGTAGAGGCCAATGCCACGGCTACTGTAGTTGCAAAAAAGAAGAGAATAGTGAAAGACCTCATGTTGGTTTGCTTTAACCAAAATAGATGGAAGAGACAAAAAGATGTTGAGATATTATTGCTGCTGATATTATTGCTGCTGGTATATGGTGGCTTAAATAAGAGCTCAATCTCAACAACCTCTCAAAATCAATCAAAAAACATAGCTGATCACGTTTTTCACAACATGAACTAAGATTTGTCAGGATAGGCTTTCTGTGGTTCACTATTATACGCACATGTTATGATGTTAAATGATTTTTTTCATTTCCTTGTAAACTGTACTATTAAAGGTGTCGTGTTTGGCAGTGATGATTTAAATTTTCCATCTTTAGTCAGTCAAGTTTCTTTAGTAATATAAGTTTCTTACCTAACATTCTAT
The DNA here is from genome assembly GCA_030864225.1 of Capsicum baccatum var. pendulum. NCBI lineage: Eukaryota > Viridiplantae > Streptophyta > Magnoliopsida > Solanales > Solanaceae > Capsicum > Capsicum baccatum. The sequence goes on from CM061555.1 coordinate 43,247,697, forward strand.
GCTAATTGTGTGCAGTAATAACCACTGCTTGTCCTAATAACGAAAGACAACACAAAATTCAGTAACCATATCTCAAACCTTTATTTGTGTTATAATTCATTGAAGTAATATGTACAATAAATCTATTCGAACACAGTAAAAGAAACTGTGATCCAGTGTTCGCACACTAGAAGTTCTGACCACTTGTGCTCCATCCCACTCCCATTCATATCAATCAATAACTGATTTATATACTTAAGAAACTATTGTCATTATTATTTTATAAGCTTCTCAAATAGGTCACTTACAAATACACGTAAATTTACGTAACAGGAATAAGTAAGTCTCTTTCTCATTTAATTGGTTCGTGTGTGTGCACCCATATATTATACATATAATACATTAATATTGAGTTAATTTATATATACTTGAAAAACAGAGTTATATAGAAAAGAGTTATAATACATTAGTGAACATTTTTGTAACGACCCATTCCGTCGTTAATAAAATTATTTACGGTTAAGATATACGAAACTCATTCGTCATATTAATTTATATTAATTAACTATAACTACATATTGGAGGTACATTTTTTTATTTATTTAATTATCTATCATGTTCAAAATTAATTTGTTACCACAAATCACAATAATTAATAACTTAAAATATTTAAAAGACAGATAGAAATTTTATTGACTCTTACCAAAAAATCTTCTACTCCCACTTAATTACATATCAAGCCCCAATATATAAATTTTATTGTTTCATTATAATGATTTAAATATTTAATATATTCTATTAATTTATATTAATTAACCATAACTACATATTGGAAGTAAAAAAAAATTATTTGTTTAATTGCTATCATGTTCAAAACTAATTGTATCGAAGCCACATAAATTGAGACACAAGGAGTAAATATATTATTTGATAATTACGTAAAAAGTATAATAAATCACAATAATTAACAAGTTAAAATACTTTTTTAAAAATAGATAAAAGTTCTATTCAACTCTCAAAATTTTATCGATGCAGCATAAATCATGAAAAAATAAAAAATTATCTTAATTAATTGCAACTAAATATTTAAAGTAAAACAATTTTATTATTTTAATTGAATTTTATATAAAAAATTAATTTTTTATTTATTTATTTATTTTAGTGAATTTAAATTTTAAAATTATTTTTTTCTTATATAGAAATACTAATATTTAAACTTAACTTTAAATTTTTAAAGTACAAAATTAATAAATTTAATTAAATAAAATAAATTTATAATAAATATTTTCTTGAAATTTGTATTGGGTTAATATGTATCAAATTAAAAAGAAATAAAGAAAAATATATATTAAAATTTTATTATTATGAAAGATAAATATAATGCACTATCCAATAATATCTAATAATATTATATTTTGCATATGCAAATATAGCATCCCGTATTTAATTAATATACTATTTCGGTGAATTATTGATGATTACTATTGGGTATGATAAAATTATATTAATTTTTATAGTAATAACATAATCAATTGTTCTTAATTAATTATTATGAGTCATCTAGGTATTAAGAAAATAAATAATATTTAATAAAAAATAAAATAGACATAAAATACGAAATTAACTCTTAGTGTTTTAAATTAAATTTTCATCTTTCGAACGATGATTTTACTATATCACTCCTTATTATAAGTCATTTAGGTATTAGAAAAATAAGAATAACAAAATGATATGTCAACATAAAATATTTGATTGACTATCAAAATTATATTAGTGCTATATAAATTGGGACGGGACAGAAAAAGATATAAAGCAACATATACTATTTGAAAATGACATAAAAAGTACTGTAAATAACAATAATTAACAATTTTTTTTTAAAATTGACTGATTTCTACTCCAGCTGCTTCAGTCATGATTTTACTATATCACCCCTAATTAATTATTATGGTCATTTAAACATTGTGCCACATAAGTTGAGATAGAAAAAATATTATAAATTACAATGATAAAAAATTTAAATTATTTAAAAAGTATAGTTGGCTATCGTCGACACAAAATTCTGGCCAAGGAGAGTAGCATATATTATTCAAAAATTACATAATAAGTATTATAAATTACAATTGTTAACAACTTAAAATACCTAAAAACAATTTAGTATGTTATATATTTCAAAAAAATTACATGAAAATACTAGAAATCACAATAATTAACAATTTACAAAATTTAAAAGATATAAAATATTTCGTCGACTCTTGAAATTATATTAGTGTCACTGAAATTGGAATAGAAGAAAAGTATTATAAATCACAATAATTAAAAATTTAAATTATTTTTAAAATATAATTAACTATCAATGCCACAAAAAATTGGGCAAGAAAAGTAACGTATATTAATTTGAAAATTACAAAAAAAATATTATAAATTACAATAGTTAACAACTTAAATTGTCTAAATACATATTAAAATAACATATATTGAACTCATGCTAGATTCGTGATGAATCCTAGAAAACATATGCAATCCTTTTATTAAAAAATTTTATGTAAATATATCAAGATTGATACGAATAAATATCTTAATATTGGATCCGTGTTGACACGGGTCAGGCTATATATATATATATATATATATATATATATATATAAAGGGACGACCCGATTCATACCTACTCCGTAGGTGCCGGGGAGGGGGGGGACCGGTCCTGACCTCACCTACGCGTCCTCACCCCAGCTTTGCTGGAGGGACGTTTCGAACCCTCGACTTTAGCACACCACGATAAGCAAGCTTACCGCTGAGCCAGAGTCATCCCCCTCTCTCTCTATATATCTTTAGTCTTATTTGACTTTAAAGAAAGCAAAAGGAAACTTTCCAACTACTTAGTGCCATCTTTCTCATTTTCTTGTAATTTTTTGCATTTGTCATCATAAAGTGAACTTTCATCACATCCATACTTGTGTTTTTCCTTATATTTGGACCTTTTCGGTTTATTGTCTTTTTTTTTAAAAGAATACTTGTTGGGATTCGCAGTTAGCTCTACAAAATTGTATATAAGTTAAGAGGTGTTGTGAAAAATAATTTTTTTGACGTTATTTAAATTCAAGTTCTAGCAGGGTACTATTTGGAGGCTTCACAGAAAGATATTATAGTCTTGGCGTCCAGGTAGACTAAGCTTACCCTACCTTTAGATTGAGCATATTTACTAAAATTGTAAACTATTATGCTAGCTTTGGATAGGTGCTTGTAGATGCATATTTATTTGATTTATATAAACTGTCTTATTTATCTAGATTAAGATCCCGTTCTAGTAAATATTGAAATATTATCTTTTAATATAATATAACATCTATTACTTTAGGACGTGAAAATAAATTGCATAATCTTGAATTTATCCCTTTTTAATTAAAATTGACGGATGATTATTTAGACGTTGACATTTGATTATTATTATTACTGAGTTCCGGTTTGAGTCCAGCATTTGATTATTATTGTTACTATGAGTTCCAGTTCGAGTCCGACATTTGATTATTATTGTTACTATGAGTTCCGGTTCAAGTCCGACATTTGATTATTATTGTTACTATGAGTTTCGGTTCGAGTTCGACATCTGATTATGGTTGTGGTTCCTTTGAGTTCCGGTTCGAGTCCGACATCTGATTATGAGTTCTATATATGTGGCCTATCGTTATTACCCACTATGTCCGATTGAAATCTGACACGTGTCCTTTTGTTATTATCTATTACTATCGGTTCGAGTCCCGTGTCTGGCCTCTCGTTACTACCCATTGGTACCGGTTTGAGTCTGGTGCACATCTGGATGACTATCATAATTTATTGGGATCAGTGCAATTTTAGATTATTTATGTTTATTTTTGTTACTTGTGTGTCCCACCAGCTTATGGGGGTACGTTGGGTTAATTGTCTTCTTCAGTGTACCTAGCGGGCTTATGGGGGTCCACTTAGGTTATCTTTGATTTGTCATTTATTACTGCATTATTTATTTTTTGTTTATTCCTTTATAGCCGTTGCGTAGCTTAGTAGTTGCTACCTTTCAATCCCTATTTACTGATGACCCAGATTACGTCCTCACATTGTAGTTATACCTTTTCTGTATTGAGCTCAATCGGCTGATGATGCCTACTGAGTACCTGTTGTTTTGGTACTCATACTACACTTTTGCATCCTTTTCCTGATGTAGATCCGGGTACTAGCAGTTGGCATTGACGTGATTCCTACCTTCTGTAGTGATTCAGAGCAAGGTGGGCTTGCTGTTGTCCGAGGTTGATCCTCCTCTGTCTACTCTAGTTAGTCTTTTGCACTCGAGACTGCCTGTGTATATTGTGTACATTTTAGATTTTTGTCTAATACTCTGGGTATCTGTTAGTAGTGGCTCTAGTATTGACCTTATCAGGTCTTGGTAAGGATTCATTTGCATACTTAGTCCTTTTTTCTCCTCTCGTTTTGATATAATATATATGCTCCCTTCTTAGATTTCACTTACTATTGTTGATGCTATCATGATACGTGATCTTTTATTATTTGTTAGCCCGTTACCTATCATTCCGGTCTATGGCTTGACTTTCCTATTGGTGGGTTGGAGTAGGCGCCATCACGACTTGAAAAGTTGGATCTTGACAACCAACAAGAGGTGTTATAAGCTGCACGGTTATCCAAAAGCCAACACTAATCAACCTTCCAAGTCCTACAACCAGATACCCAAATAAAACAACAGTTCAAACGGGCTCAAACTTTGAGCATATTTAAAATTCCAAAGGAAAAAGGGTTGTGACGGGTGTGCATGGTGTACCAAATGACATGATGTCTGTATATGGGAAGGAACACTTACAACCTAGAGGACGAGTTAACAACGCATCAAAGGAACAGTATGGTCAACTTATGAGCTTGTTGTAGCAATTGCAAATTAACAACACGGCTGAGGAAGGACATTATGCACTTCTTCCCCAAGTTTAGGTGCGGGAGACGCATTCGAAAGTCCTCGGGAAAAACAGGTCAATCGGGGATACTCAAATTGCTCTCATTGACACCAGAGAAGGTGAAGTCATTTTTATTTTCAACCGCCATATGATTCGCCTTAAAGCCTTAAGGAGAAGGGTAGGAGCAATTATCTATGTAATTAAGGTCTTCGATGTTGGTTTAGTAAATTTTGCAGATACAGTGATTTGTGTCTTTTGTATTGATTTTGGTAATACTTTATGTAAATGCTTTGAATCAAGTGTAGATTTGTGGATCATAGATTAGGGGCATTCAATCACATAACCCTTTGATAAAACATCCTTAAGCAACATACAAACCTTACCATATTCGGATATCCCGTGTTAATTTGTTTTAGTAATGGATACAAAGACTTGGCTACTTTCCATTTTCCTCAAGTTTCTATCTTGATTGGTGACATATGACATTGCTAAAATTTTGTTATTTTAAATTACAACTCTAATTATGATTTAGATAATAAATACATTATATATTTATTTTAAAAAATTATTGTAATTCCACAATCTTAGAAACATGTTCATAAATAAAGCAACAAAAATAAAATTCTCTTCCTACCTTTTTTTCCTACGCAAGAATTTCATCTTTTAATTTCTTTATCAATTGATTTTTTTTATTATCAGTTTTTTCTTTTTCGAAACTTTTTGTTTAACAATTAGCTATTTTATTTTCTTTAAAGTAGGTGAAATAAAGTAGGAGAAATAATTGGCTCTTCTATTTTAGATTAATTTTTTATCACTTTTTTTGGAACTTTTTCTTTAAAATTAGATATTTTAATTTTTGTAAAATAGGTGAAATAAAATAGGGAGAAAATTAGAGAAATCTCTTGTATTCTAATTTTTTTTTTAAACTTTTTCTTAATAATTATCTATTTTATTTTCTTTAAAATAGGTGAAATAAAATAGGCGAACTTGTACTCTCCTATTTTTTAAAAAAATAAAATAGTTAGTGTTATAAAACAAGAAATAATAAAGAAGAAGAGTACAGAGAATAGAGAGAGTGATTCTTATTTCTTCTCTTGAGGGATGAGAGATCATAAGATTGTAAATAGAATGAACAAAACCTCTCTATTTATAGGGAAAATTTACTCCTAGTATGAGTAAAAGACAGATGCTTCAAATCCTAATAGATATCAGAGTAGATCTTGATAGTCATTCACTATAATGTAAATACATTTATAACACTCCCCCTTGAATGTCTAATTTGTAGATAATGTGCCTCGTTAAAACCTTACTAGAAAAAAATCAGTAGGAAAAAAATCCAGTGAAGGAATAAGAGTACACATCTCTAATAATACGCATGTAGGCTGCCTCATTAAGAACCTTACAAGGAAAATTCGGTGGGACAAAACCTTGAAAGGAAAAAAAAAGTACACCGCGTATTTGCTCACCCTAATGAGAACATCCTTGAACTTTTGCCTCCCGATCTTGTGCATTATCTTCTTGAAAGTTGCAATTGGAGAAGATTTGGTGAATAAATCAGTTACAGTGTCAGTTGAACGAATCTGTTGCACGTTAATATCATCATTCTTTTGTAGCTCATGTATGTAGAGCTTTGGCAAAATGTGCTTCGTTCTATCTCCATTTATGAATTCTCCCTTAAGATGTACTATGTATGCTGAATTATCTCTGTATAAAATTGTGAATAGATTGTCATATTTCACACCACATTTTCCTCGAATCTAGATAATAAATACATTATATATTTATTTTAAAAAATTATTGTAATTCCACAATCTTAGCAACATGTCCATAAATAAAGCAACAAAAAAAATTCTCTTCCTTCCTTTATTTCCTACGCAAGAATTTCACCTTTTAATTTCTTTATCAATTGATTTTTTTATTATCAGTTTTTCTTTCAAAACTTTTTGTTTAACAATTAGCTATTTTATTTTCTTTAAAGTAGGTGAAACAAAGTAGGAGAAATAATTGGCTCTTCTATTTTAGATTAATTTTTTATCACTTTTTTTGGAAATTTTTCTTTAAAATTAGATATTTTAATTTCTTTAAAATAGGTGAAATAAAATAGGGAGAAAATGAGAGAAATCTCTTGTATTCTAATTTTTTAAAAAAACTTTTTCTTTAATAATTATCTATTTTTTTTCTTTAAAATAGGTGAAATAAAATAGGAGAACTTGTAGACTCTCCTATTTTTGTAAAAAATAAATAGTTAGTAATTATTAAAGAGAAAGTTCTCAAAATGCAATAAAAAGGTTAATTTAAATAGAAATTAAAATTTGGACCCTGCGTATGAAAAATAATTTATGAAGAAAAGACTTTTTGTTGCTACATTTATGAATAAGATAAAATGTTGCTAATATTGTGGAATTATAATAATTTTTTAAAATAAATATATAATATATTTATTATCTAAATTATAGTTAGAGTTGTATTTTAAAATAATTAAATCTTAGCCATTTAATTTGAACTAGCCATATGTCACCAATCAGGACAGGAACATGGGGTAAATGAAGAGAGTGGAAATGGAGAGGAGCCAAGCCCGGATGCGAATTCAAGGTCATAAAATTTGGAGATACAATAATTATTACGAGTTTTGCTCGATTTTCTAACCAAATTTAAGTTTTACTTTCATGTAAGAAAAATAAAATTAATATCATAATTACTTTTACTTTTCTAAAAGGAAAAAATATAAAATTCTTCCATATTTGTCAAACCTCTTTCTTGAAGAAAAGCTTTTGGACATTAACACAATAACATACACAATATAGTCATTTAAAAAATTTTGTTTAGCGGGAGATTTTCTCCAAATAGGTTTTAGGTTTTTCAATATTATTTTTAATATGTAGGTCATTTGACCAAATCATATTAATAATATATTTTTCGTATTTATTTTTCTCTGTCAACTGATTTATCGTCTTTATGGTTTGCAAACTATAAACTTCCGCATGACACCCCCTCGATTTCGAACCCAACAAGTGGTATCAGAGCCTATGGTTCAATAGTCTGATGGTTCAAATTGAGGACATGTTGAGATCAAAGTTGCAACCAATTTGATGATAATGAAGATCTTTATCTAGCTATATATGGAGAAAAGTTTCAAACAAATTTTCAACAATCTTGCTGATAATTCATCTTTAAATCCCAAATCAATTTCCAACCCATGTTTATGGGCTCCAACTTTCGACCCCTGCTAATTTTTATGCTTGGGATCCTTTCAACTCACGAATATATATACTTTTAATGCATGAGCTCCACTTTTAACTCGTGCTCACTTTCAATGCACAAGGTTCCACTTTCAATCCTATTCACTAATAATACAAGGCTCTAATAATATCAACTCATGCTTTCATTTTTAACGCATAGAGCTTTAATTTTAACACATATCAACGTTTAATCATGGTAAGCATCAGTGTTATATTAAGATCGTGTGAAGAAAGAAGATCAAGATTATTTTGTCAGAAAATCAAGTCAAAAGGGGAGATTTGTTACAATTTTTGCCCTGATTTTCTTACCAAATATAAGTTTTACTTTTCTTAAAAGAAAAATAAAAGTAATACCATAATTACTTTTATTTTTTCTAAAAGGAAAATATAAAACTCTTCCTAATTTGACAAATTTCTTTCTTGGAGGAAAGGTTTTGGACATCTATAAATAAAAGACCCCCTTTTCATACCATAACACAATAACATCAACCATTTAGTCGTTTAAAGAGTTTTGTTTAGAGGGAGATTTTCTCCCAATAGATTTTAAGTTTTTCAATATTATTTTTAATATGTAGGTTGTTTGACCAAACCATATTAATAATATATTTTTAATATTTGTTTTTCTTTGTCAGCTGATTTATCGTCTTTATGGTTTGCAAACTGTAAGTTTTCGCATGATGACCTCTTGATTTCGAACCCAACAATAATTACTCCCAAAATCACTTTACACAAGGTGTTGTATGTGCCAACTTTTAAGTATAATCTCATTTGAGTCCATTATTTGACTTTTTCAATAAAGTGCATAACTTTGTTCACTAATGCACTCTGTCTACTGCAGGGTCTTCCACTAAAGAGACCTCGGGTGACTGGTATTAACATGGTCTCTATATTTTTTGTTCAAAGTGCTTGAAGAACATTGATGGTGACATTGCTATATATGGCTTCCTTGTGCTACTGTGTTTCTGATAATAGATTTTTGAGTTTATTTTTGCTGGAACAAATTCTTCTTACATGAATAAGTGTGCCACTGATACTTGTTGGTTGAAGGTGTATTTATGAATGAAAAATGGAGGAAAAAAATAATAGACGGAAAGAGAGTCACTAAAATAGAAAGTGTACTCTTTTATAGAAAGCTTACTAAATTCTCCCACATTGGTGAGAGAAAGAAGCTTTCATGTGTTTATATTGAGAAACGCATCTCCACATGGATAGTGAGGCAAGAACAAGGTGGTGTCTCGCTCCGTCATCGTCGTCGCTCCCTCGGCTCAGCTTCAAATTTGGATTCGGATTTTTCAAATGATCGATGAGATCTATTTTTTAGACAATTTATTTGAAACTTGATGAACAAATGAAATTTTAATCCAAACAAATGATGGAAATATATTTCTCTATGTGCGGGCGCATTTCGGATGCCATGCAAACGCATGAACAACGCACCTCGAAGGCATGCGATCATTCGAGGTAAAAAGCACACTGTTTCGTGTAATAGGGCGATCTGCGTGCACACCTCGGTAATCTGCGGGCGTAGGTAGTCACTGAAATTCGGACAGTGTCACCTGCGGCTGCAGATCGGGCGCAGTTCTAGCACAGACTGGGCTCTGGTGTCGTGACTATATTGAATAAGTGCCTTTTTGCTAAACAATGCTTCCTTTCCGAAGGGGCACATTAAGGCTATAAATAATTGACATATTCCTCAGGTACAGACATGATTTTTGACAGCAAAAACACTTTTTTTCTCTACAAAAATTTGTTGTGATCATTAGCCATTGCATGAGTTCGACGAAACCAATAATTTGAGGTGCTGATATTGTTGGATTGAAAACTATTTTATCTTAGAAGGAAAATTCCATAACCTCAGGTACAGTGAGAGAAATTATTCCTTAATGACACTCCGTAAAGTCGGGGGACTTGGCTTTAAATTTTTGTTTTATCTTCTTTCTGAAATATAACACACTTCTTGGATAGATTAATTTTAATCTTGTGTTGAAGATGTTGTGTAACTTCATAGGTGTTCTTATTTTTAAACTTGAACTTGTGTTGAAGTTTTTGTTTGCCTAAATACAAATTTGTGTACCCGAAAACATTGAAAATAACAATCTTAAGGGATAATTCGGAATCTGTATAGCTTGGTTTCTGGAGATTAAAGCTTTAAGTTTTCTACTCCGTTTGAACTTAACTAGTTATTTGAAGATATAAAATCTTCATCACATGTTAAAGATCACTCGGTTGACGATTAGAAGTAATAAAAACTTTATTATTAAACTAGAAACAAGAAGTGTTTAAAGTTGCTGAAACATTATTAATAGTATTTTGATATACTAAAGTTACTGTCTTGTTGTGACAGGAAAATGACTACGGATAATCAAGTGCATGATGTCGTAATGACTGTGGTAGCAACTAGTGTTGCCACAACAAGTTGTACGAATGCCCCACCGGCAATGGCACTAGCAGAGTAACCCAAAAAGTTCGCAGGTATTATCTTCAAAAGTTGGCAATAGAAAATGTTTTTCTACCGTACAACTCTTTTGTCTTCAAAGGTTCACATTTGAGGAAGCTCCAGAGGTGCCCGAGGGAACCTTTAACAAGAGTGATTTGTGATTGTGGATGGTTTAAAATACTCCAATTTTCTTTGCAGGAACTACATCCTTAGTGGTCTCCAAGATGATCTCTACAATGTGTATAGTAGAACAAAGACAACAAAAGAATTGTAGGAGCGCTGGAACAGAAGTACACGATAGAGGATGCAGGAACTAAAAAGTTCTTCGTTGCAAGATTCCTGAAATATAAAATGATAGACATCAAGTCTGTTATCTCCCAAGTGCAGGAACTGCAAGTGATCATCCATGATCTCCTTGCGGAAGGTATGATTTTGATAAATACCTTTGTTGAACAGTTTAAAAATGTTCTTAGTATTCAAATAAATTTTATTGTAGGGTTGATCGTAAATGAAGCGTTTCAAGTAGCAGCAATAATAGAGAAGCTACCACCCATGTGGAAGGACTTCAAGAACTATTTGAAACATAAAATTAAAGAGATGTCTGTCAAAGATTTAATGGTAAGATTGAGCATTGAAGAAGACAATAAGGTTGCAGAAAGAAAGTCGAGAGAAAATTCTACAATGAATGAAGCAAATATTATAGAAAACAACCATAACTCCAAAAAGCACAAAAAAATTGGACATGAAAGCAATCAACCCGAGAAGAAATTTAAGAAAAAATGCATTAAATGTGGCAAGATTGGCTATAAGTCTACGAATTATCGTGCCTCAAATAAAGAGAAGAAAAAGGACCAAGCATATTGCTTAGTCCAAGAAAGAAGTGGACGATCTATATGCTATGTTGTTTGAATGCAACTTGGTGGAAAATCCTCGCGAATGGTGGATGAATTCTGGTGCCACCCACCATATTTGTTCTAGTAAGGATTTATTTGCTGCTTTTGATCCGGCTCAACGGGAAGAAAAGATATATATGGTCAACTCCGCTACTGTAAAAGTAGAAGGAACAAGAAAATAATGCTTGAAAATGACTTCAGGCAAAGTGTTGACACTCAAAAATGTCCTTTATGTACCGGAGTTAAGAAAGAACTTGATTTCTGTATCACTTCTTGACAAGAACGGATTCAAATGTGTATTTATTTTTGAAAAAATTATACTTTATAAAGGAGAAGTGTTTGTAGGAAAAGGCTACCTTAATGAGGGCCTATTCAAAATGAATGTAATGAATGTTGAAATCAATAAAAGTTTAGTTTCTTCTTACTTGCTTGAGTCTTATGATTTATGGCATGAACGATTAGGACATGCCAATTACAAAACGTTGCATAAACTGATTAACTTAGAACTTTTGCCAAACTTTGAGTGCAATAAATCAAAATGTCAAACATGTGCGGAATCAAAGTATGTTAAGCATCCGTATAAGTCCATTAAAAAAAATCTCAATCCCTTAGACTTAATCCACACTGACATTTGTAATATGAAGTCAACATCATCTCATGGTGGAAAAAAATATTTTATAACTTTTATTGACGATTGCACTAGATATTGTTAAGTCTATTTGCTAAATAGTAAGGATGAAGCAATAGATGCATTTAGGCAACATAAAACTAAAGTTGAAAATTAGTTAGAGAAAAAGATCAAAATGATAGAAGTGATAGGGGCAGAGAATATGAATCTCATTTTGCGCAAATGTGTAGAGAATGGAATTGTCCATCAAATACAGCCCCGTATTTACCTCAATCTAATGAAACTGTGGAAAGAAAAAAAACAAACATTGAAGGAAATGATGAATGCCCTACTAATAAATTCAGGTTTACCGTAAATTATGGGGGAAAGCTATCCTTACAGCTAACCGAATACTCATTAGAGTGCCCCATAGTAAGACACAATCAATTCCATATAAAAAATGGAATATAAAGAAACCCAACTTCAAATATTACAAAGTGTGGGGGTGTCCAGCGAAGGTCCAAGTTCTTATTCTTAAAAGAGTAAGGATAGGACCTAAGACTGTGGACTGCGTGTTCATAGAATATGCTAACAGTAGCAAAGAATGTCAGTTTTTGGTTCATAAATTTGAACATAGGAATATCAATAAAAATACAATAATTAAATCAGATAATACTGAATTCTCTGTACACATTTATCTATATAAAACTAGGCATGGACAGTCTAGCAGGGGGGTCTAAACGACCTCAAAATGAACCAAGTGAGGATGTACATAATAACGTCAAGTTCATTAGGATTGGATTTTGTAACATTTTTCTTAAAAAATGAACCTCAAATATTTAAAGAAGTAGTGGTGTCTTCGGACTCATCCTTTTGGAAAGAGGCAATCGATAGTACGATTGATTTGATCTTATGTGACCATACGTAGGAGTTGGTTGATCTTTCTCCAGGAAATAAACCTTTAGGTTCTAAATGATTTTCAAACGAAAAATGAAAGTTGATGGTACTATTGACAAATACAAGGCAAGACTTGTTGTAAAAGGCTTTAAATAAAAGGAAGGTCTTGATTACTTTAATACATACTCGCCAATAATGAGGATAACGTCAATTTGGATGTTAATTGCCTTGGCGGCAGTATCCATCAAATGGATGTGAAAATAGTATTCCTAAATGGAGAATTGGAGGAAGAAATTTACATGGAACCTGAGGGTTTTGTGGTCTCAGGAAAAAAATAAGGTGTGTAAACTTGTTAAGTCACTTTATGGACTAAAACAAACACCTAAACAATGGCATGTGAAGTTTGACCAAACCATGTTGGCAAACAGATTCAAGATTAATGAATGTGGTAAATGTGTTTACATTAAAGACACTCCAAATCACCAAGTCATTGTTTGTTTATATGTGGATGATATATTGATCATCAATAGAGACATTTCGAACATAAATGTTACAAAATGAATGCTTGAGAGCAAGTTCGATATGAAAGACCTTGGAGTTGCGATGTGATCTTAGGAATAAGAATCCATAGAACACCCAAGGATTGGCATTGTCACAGTCTCACACATCAAAAAAGTACTTAAAAAATTCAAGTATATGAAATTTGGTATTGCCAAGACTCCATTAGATGTGAGCTTCGCACTTCAAAAAAATAAAGGTGAAAATGACTCACAATTGGAGTACGCAAGATTATTGAGATGTTTAATGTATATAATGAATTATACACGACCAAACATAGCATGCATTATTCGTAAATTGAGTCGGTACATGAGTAATCCCAATAAAACTCATTGGATGGTAATGAAAAGAGTTTTGGGGTATCTTAAATACACTCAAGACTATACTTTGCATTATAATAAATATTCTATGGTACTTGAAGGATATAGTGATGCAAATTGGATCACCGGATCGAACGAAGTAAAATCCACGAGTGAATATGTATTTACTATTGATGGAGGATTGATCTCTTGAAAATCATCCAAACAAACATGTATTGCTCGCTCTACAAGGAATCTGAACTTATTGCATTGGATAAAGTCGATGAAGAAGCAGAATGACTCCAAAATTTCTTGAAAGATATTCCTCATTGGCTCAAACTAGTGGCACCAATATGTATACACTACGATAGCCAATCGGCAATAGGTAGGGCAGGAATCATGATGTACAATGGTAAATCTCGTCACATAAGACTGAGACATAATACCATTAGAGAACTTCTCTTTAGTGGAATTATCACTGTTGACTATGTGAAGTCAAAGGATTATGTGTCGGATCCACTTACAAAAGGCCTGTCTAGAGAAGGAGTTGAGAGGATATCCAAGGGGATGGGTTTAAGGCCTAGGACAAGTCAGCATGGCAGTAACTCTACCTAGCATACTGGAGATCCTAAGTTCTAGGTTCAAAGAGATCAAACAAAGTTGTGTCTAACAGGCTCAACATTATCATTATACCCAACCCATTCTCACGATATAGACAATGTTTAGTAAATGAGGATAAAACTTATGGTGTGAAATCTTTTAATGATTATCTAAATTTGACAAATATGACCAAATAGTTTAATCTACAAGATTGAACGTTTAGAAATAACCTATGTGAGGGAGAAGTGGAAGCCGCTTAAAGGAGAATGTTAGTAAAGGCCTATTCTCTAAGTTCTTATGAAATCGAGACGTGCTCATGGTTGAAAAGAATAAAATCATGAGAACCATAAATGGTGAAAGACTTATTAAGTTACATGTGTTGTCTAGGTGTACACTAAATCTACGGTTTAAAGATATCAAATGTACTGATTGACCGAGTGCATCTGATGGATGTTCACACGAAAAGTTCAAAGGAAAACTCACTTATCTAGATGCAATCAGTCTGTGCTAAATGATCACATGCTTGTTCGTAAATTCTTCAAAAGATAGTCATTCCCTATTCATCTAGGGGATTGTTGGGTTTAAGGTGTATGTATGAATGAAAAATGGACAAAATAGTAGAGGAAAAAAGAGTCACTATAAATAGAAAGTGTACTCTTTTATTGAAAGCTTACTAAATTCTACCATGTTGGTGGGAGAAAGAAGCTTTTATGTGTTTATATTGAGAGGATAGTGAGACAATAACAAGGTGGTGCCTTACCCCGTCGTCGTCGTCGCTAGCTCGGCTCGGCTTCGGCTTTGAATTTAGATTTGGAAAATGATCGATGAGATCTATTTTATTCAAAATTTATTTGAAACTTGATGAACAAGTGAGATTTTAATCCCAAAAATCTAATAGAAATATGTTTCTCCATGTGCGGGCGCATCTCGAATGCTATGCAAATGCATGCACAACGCATCTCGAAGGAATGTGACCCTTCGAGGTAAAAGGCATACTGTTTCACGCAATAGGGCGATCTGCGCTAGTAGTCTCTGAAATTCAAACTGTGTCACCTGCGACCGTAGATCGGGTGTTCCAGCACAGACTGGGCACAGGTGACATGATTGTACTGAATAGGTGCCTTTTTACTGAACCAATGCTTCCTTTCTGAAGGGGCATATTAAGGCTATAAATACCTGATATATTTCTCAGGTATAGACATGATTTTTGATTGCTAAAACACTCTTCTTCTATACAAAAACTCGTTGTGATCATTAGTCGTTGAGTGAGTTCGACGAATCCAATAATTTGAGGTACCACTATTGTTGGATTGAAAGTCATTTTATCTTGGGAGGGAAATTCCATAACCTTGGGTACAGTGAGGGGAATTATTCTTTAAGGACTCTCCATGAAGTCGGGGAACTTGGATTTAAATTTCTGTTTCATCTTATTTCTGAAATATAACACACTTCTTGGATAGATTAATTTTAATCTTGCGTTGAAGGTGTTGTGTAACTTTATAGGTGTTCTTATTTTTAAACTTAAACTTGTGTTGAAATTGTTGTTTGCCTAAATACAGATTTGTGTACCCGAAAACATTCAAAATAACAATACTAAGTCCTGTATTATGAACAAGTGTGTTGTGTCTGGTGAGTGTAATGTGAATAGGTATAATGTGTCTTCTAGTAATACAAGTGTATCTCATACTGATCATTTGTCATCTCTTCATATGCGTATTTCTGTTTCCAGTAATAAAAATGTAGTGTTTGTTCATAATTCTACTGCAACTATTCAGAACAATGTAGACTTGCTGTGACACCATAGACTTGGTCAGGTACCCTTTTGTAAGATGAGGTGCATATCTACCATTCCTGCCACCTACTCCCTAAAACAATCTTTTTCTTTTGCCATTTGTCTCGTGGAAAGTCAAGCTAGACTACCTTTTAGCCGCAGCCAATTCAGGTCCCAGACCAAATTTGAATTGGTTCATGTGGATTTTTGGGATCCCTACCATACAACCACTCATGACAACTACAAATACTTTATTACTCTAGTAAATGACTATACTAGATCTATTTGGACACAGCTTTTGAGCATCAAGAGCCACGCTTTGCATGCATTGAATGCTTTTAACCTTGGTAGAAAATCAGGAGAAAAATGAGTTGAAAAACCTTCTAAGTCTTTGATTTAAAAAAGGGGATAAATGAGTCCCACAATATTATTAAGTTAAAAATAAAGTTACTTAAACAACTGAGAAAGTTGTTCGACAACTGCATTAGTTTTCTCAACAACTATCAAAGTTGTCGAACAACTATGCAAAGTTGTTGGAGCGAAAATATTTAAAAAAAAACTGATTTTTTTTTGTCCCTTTTACCTAATTCTTAAAACTTGAACGACCCTCATTTAACTGGGAAACTTGTTTGTCTCTTTTAATTTAAGGTCTCGAAAATCAGTTTCAAACTACCATAAAAAACTTCAGGTCAGACAATAGCCTGGAGTCACTTGGGATAGGGGTTCATCCGAACCCCCTTCGGCGGAAAATTATACTTTATATATGGTTAACATTATTTTTTATGTAAATATAGTAGATGTTGAATCCCTACGATTAATAAGTATGTTCACTTGTAAACCCCCTTAGTGAAAATTCTGGCCCCACCACTGATCACATGTTCAACTTTGTATTGTCGAACCTATAATTTATATTACATACAAGTTGGATTTTTTAAAATCTTTCTTTTATAATTCAATATAGTACTACATTCGTATATTATGATACAAAAACAGGCCTATACTTTTTGTACTCGTTAATGCATGTGATGTAAAAATTGTCGATGCTAAAAAAAACTAAATGCCTACGTTAAATATGGTCTTTAAGAACCTGTTACTTGTCAATTGTACCCCAAATTTTAAAAAATCGCAAAGATAGAGCAAAGAAAAGTAGAAAATGAGAATATCGTGCAAGTGAAATTACTAGTAAAATGTTATTTTTTCATTGAATTTGTTCACTGAAAATTTTCGTTAGTTATTCTAGATATTTAGATTGAATCATTCAAAAAAAATTATTAATATAAAAATTAGGATGCTCCACAACGTTTCAGTGAGAATACATTTTTCATCACACATATTTTCAGTGAGTTGATTTGGTAAAAAATGAGTGAAAAATCATATTTTATTACCAACCCCAGCTATACACAACCCTATTTCTAGGAAAGAACTAGATAAGAATGCCTGTACAAAGCACGGCTCCAATACATAATTTTATATATATTTATATCGATATTTATATTTATATTTATATCTACATCTATATATATATTAAATTAAATTAAATTAAATTAATACATTTCAATATACAACAATATCACTATCACGAATATATCATAAGATTTCAAATGTATATTTTATACAACCATGGAAATATCATACTACTTGATGCTCACATGACACTAACATACTATAGTGATTTTTGTCTATTTACATTGATATATATGCATTTATAAATTCTACAATCGAAGATGCATTTTTCCTTTCTGATGTGTTCAATCTCTTGAACATTCATGATCAATACCTATTAAATTAAATTTAAAAATTAAATTGATTTAGAAATTCAAAATCTAAATATACACATTTTTTTTTCGTTGAAAGGATGCATCTCTTTCTAACCATGATTCACAAATCATGATTCACATTTAGATGTTATCCTTGAAGGATGTGTTAAAATTTCATTCAGTACAGAATATGATAAGACTTTTTTATTTAAAGAAGACAAATACAAAAGCTATTAGGATAAAAGTTTCAATTACCTAAGCTGCTATGAACTATATTTGTCAAAAATCAATATAAACAAGAAAATATTTTGAAGGAAATCCTTGGGGAAAGGCAATGTATTGTTTATAATTTAATAAAGTAATTAAATAAGTTGTACTGATCATACAGTTAAAATATTGACACGGACGTGGAAATAGCTATCGTCGAAGAGACGAAACTGTAAAGCAGACATTTAAAGACATATATATTAAATAAATTTTTAAATAAATATGCAAACTATTTTAAAGAAAAACTGAGCTGATCGTAAAATTTGATATGACAACTAAAAACAACAAATGATAATGATTTGTCAATACTCAATAGTATAAGGATCGAAGTTCACATTTTGCTAGTAATAATTAAAGGCCTAACTATTTTCAACATATATACATATCTACCCCCAAACCCTAATATCTAACCTCTTTAAATTTACGCTCCCAGTTACTGAGCCTTCGCCGTGCCACCTCTTCGCCATCGTTTATCTATTCCTCCAAAACCCTAAGCTCCATCTTGATTTTTGTTTCAAAATTCAACGGAAATATTGATGTCAAAGAGTTCTAAAATGCTTCAATACATTAATTTTTGTATGCGTGTTACCATCCAAGATGGCCTCAATTGATCGGAAAATTCATGGCGTTCGACCAACACATGTACCTCGCTCTCGGAGAGCAAAATACATAATACAGATAATTTTTTCTTAAAACACATGCTAAAATTAAATTAAAATTATCCATTCTATCAAAAAACACATATTTGCTAAAAAGCATAGAAAATTATAGCTTGTTGAAGGAATAAATAAATGTACAAAAAAAAAATGAATAAGAAGATAGAGAAACTTACAGATGCGAGAATTGAGAACTGATGAGAGGAGATTATTGTGTAATATGAAACACTTTGGCCTATTTATTTGAATCATCTATTCTATTCTATTCTAGAAATGTCAATTCTAAAAGTTAGCGTCATTAATTTATTTATTTTTTATTCTAGAAACATCAGCTTGTAATGTCATTTAATATCCATGTGGTGAAAATAATAGCCACATGGATAGATATTTATGTGGTAAACTAATAATTCCTTCGTCCTACTTCCTCAGTTTTATTTCAGTTAACCCACTTTTAAAAATATTTATTTTAATTTAGTTGTCTCTTTAATGAATTCAAGAGGATTTGAATATGTTCTTCCAATAATGTCCTTATCAATAAATAATTAAACAAATTGTATATACTCAAATTTATATTTTTAAAGTATAATTAATAAGTTAATTTGGTAAAATAGACCCCTAATAATATTTTTTCTTAATGGTGTGCTATGTCCATAGGAGTCAACTAATACAAACGAAAAGAGTATTTTATTTATCGTCATTTGATCGGGCACATTTAAAAAAAAATCATAAGATTTACAAAATTGTTAAAGTCACTTTAATGTTTACTTTTTAATTATTTTTTTCTTATTATGTGGGACACAATAAAACTAAAATGAAAATAATGGCATAAAATAGTTGTCAAATAAGAAAGGTTGACTTTTTTAGGACGAATTTAAAACAAAATAGTTGACTTTTAAAATAAAATGAAGGAAATATAAATTTTGACATTTTTTTTAAAACATTTATTACATATAATGAAATAGATATAAAAATATATTGTAATGTGCATGTGATTCAACTATAGCCACATGAATAGATAGATATTCACATGTGGAGGAGAAGTAGAAGCGTGAAAAGATATTTTTGTACAATTATTACAATAATAAAATAGATATGAAAAAATAAAAATATCCTTAATTATTAAAATAGATTTTAAATTCCCAAACTACCCTTGATCGTCCTCAACGCTCCTTGCTATACAGTAGAAATATTTATTTTAATTTAGTTGTCCCTTTAATGAAATCAAGAGAATTTGAATATGTTCTTCCAATAATACCCTAATCAATAAATGATTAAACAAATTATATATACTCAAATTATATTTTTGAAGCATAATTAATAAGCTAATTTGGTAAAATAGACCCCTAATAATATTTTTTAATGGGTGTGTCATGTCCATAGGGGTCAACTAATATGAACGGAGAGAGTATTTTATTTATCACCACTTGATCGGACACAAAATTCTTTTAAAAAATAATGAATTCATAAGATTTATAAAATTGTTAAAGTCACTTTAATGTTTACTTTTTAATTTTCTTTTCTTATTAACTGGGACACAATAAAAATAAAATGAAAATAATGGCATAATATAGTTGTCAAATAAGAAAAACTGACTTTTTTTTAGGATGAATTTAAAAGAAAATGGTTGACTCTTAAAATAAAATGGAGGAAATATAAGTTTTGACAATTTTTTTGACAATTATAACATATAATGTAATAGATGTAAAAATATATTGTAATATGCATGTGGTTCAACTATAGCCACATGAATAGATAGATATTCACATGTGGAGGAGAAGTAGAAGCATGAAAAGATATTTTTTGTACAATTATCACAATAATAACATAGATATGAAATATCAAAAATATCCTTAATTATAAAATAGATTTGAAATTCCAAAATGACCCTTGGTCGTCCTCAACTCTCCTTTCTATATAATAAAAATAATAATAAAGATATTGTGAGAAAATACTAAATTGCTCCTCATCATTTGTTGAAGTTTTTCAAATAAATTTATGAGGGTCAATCAAGGACTACCCCACTCATATATAGCTCAAAGATTTGATTCAAAAGTTATAGATTCTTTTACAAGTACAAATATTTTGGGCCCATTTCATCATGCTGGCATGGAATTATGATATGAAATCATGATTTGAAATTATCAAATGAAGTTGAAGTATTATTTTGACGTACAATTTGAATGTTGTATATTTTCTCATGAATAAAAAAATCTCATAAATTGTGAAAATTATCAAAATTGCCCAAATTCATTATACAATCTTACTAAATAAGCAAAGTTTATAACAATATATAATGACTATCACAAAGCTATTATAAAAAAATACAACTATTGAGCTTATTAATTGACATTGTATTGATTTTAGTTAGTCAGTTAACAATGCTAATTCACATTGTTAGTTAATAGTTAAGTAGTTAGTATTTTCTGTTAAGCCAGTTGTCACCAGTTTTTAGAAGCAGTAGGTTAGTTAGATATTTTTTTCCATTCTCTATAAATGTTGTACTACATTTAATTCTTCATTTTTTGAGCTTCACCATACAGAAATGAGAAATTCCTTTTCCCTCAATTTATTTCTCTTTGTTTCAGAGCTTGGTAGCTTCTAGAATTCATCATTAATGGTGAGTTCCAAACTTCTCATCACAATTTAGCTTGAATTTAACATGGTATTAGATCCCAGGATCATCTTCTCCATCGTTCATTCCTCCTTCTGCAAACGCTAACTTCAAAATTTTGATTTCACTGTTGAAATTCCAGTTTTCTTTGTCAGTTGTTCTTCAATTTTATACATTATCTCGATCTTACAGCAGCCAATTAGTCTGTATTTTCCTATATTCGGTTGTTTTCAGCTTCAGTTTCCTTCTCAATTTTGCGTTTGATTCTTACAAAATTGTTAGATTTGAATTTGGACATTCAGAAATCTTCATCTCTACTTTTCTTTCATTTTTCCTGTTTTGTGTTGTTTGATTCACTACAATGGTAGAAGTTGCATACCTAAGTACAAATAAGATGAATGAGACAGGTAGTCCTTTCTATATACATCCATCTGATAGTCTTGGGGCAACTCTTGTACTTGTTCCCTTTGATGGAATTGGATATCGCTCTTGGAGGCGAGGAGTCCTTCGATCCTTAGCGGTGAAAAATAAACTAGGGTTCATTAATGGGGAATGTAAGAAACCAGCTTCAAATGATCCAAACTTTCGATAATGGAAAAGATGTGATGACATGGTTACCTCTTGGATTCTTAACTTCTTGAGCAGATAAATTGTTGATAGTACAGAGTATGTAGGTGATGATCTAGAGTTATAGACAGAATTGGAGGATCGTTATGATCAAACTAATGGTGCAAAGTTGCATCAGATTCTAAAGGAAATTAATGACCTTAGCCAAGGAATTTTGCATATCACAACATATTACACCAAAATGAAAAAGCTCTGGGAGAAGCTGAAACATTTGAGCATTAAGACTCAGTGCAAATATGTGTGTCTGTGGAGCAAAGGAAAGCATGCATAAGGTGGAAACAAGATAGGAGATTAATTTAGTTTCTTATTGGACTGAACAAGGTCTATACAATGATTTGGGGAAACATATTAATGATGAATCCATTTCCAACTATGGCACAGGCTTTTGCATTATTGATCCAAGAAGAAAGACAAAGAGAATTTACGTCAAATAACCAGATGTTTGCTAAATCAAGTTCACTTGCTGCTGTCAGCTCTGGACCTTTTACTGCCAGTACTTCAGGTACTACAGAAGGTGGAAATTTCAAAACTAATTACACCTCTTCATCTTCTTCGAACTATCAAGGTAGACCATTATGTAAACACTATAAGAAACCAGGCCACACTAAAGAGAAGTGTTTCAAAATTCATATATATCTACAGAGCCCAAATCACACCTCTCAATACTTCAACAACCATGACAGCAATCGCTTTCAAAGGCCACAGAACAATTACAACCAATTCCAAAGATAACAATAGTTTGGACAATACAATTTTAATCAGTCCTACAGGTATGACAACAAAAGCAAAGGTGTGACAGTTAATTCAGTAGGGCTAGCTTATAATCTCAACTTGGACAAGGAAGCACATCAAGAAGTCAGGATGATAATTAAAATATCAGTATCACTAAGGAGCAGTATGGACAACTTACTCATCTACTGCAGCAATTTTGGGGAACCAAAATTTTGGCTAACTCAGGCAACATGCAGATGACTAGTCCTACTTTGAACTTCGCAGGTCTTATTGCTTGCACTTCTTCTATAGACTTTGACAAACTCTCATGTGAATGTTATAAGAAAAAACGTGAATTGTGAATTTTGGACTCAGGAGCATCTCATCACATTATCTTTGACAAAAACCATCTCACAAAAATTCTAGTGTTACCATATCCTCTTCTAGTTTGATTACCTAATGGCTACAGAGTTAAGGTCACAGAAGTGGAAAATGTGCAACTTACACCCAAAATCACATTAAATAAGTTCCCTTTAATGTCATATTTTAAGTATAATCTGATTTCCATCAATACTTTGACAGTACATCTCAAGTGTATTGTGTCTTTTTCTGACACTTCTTGTCTTCTGCAGGCCCCTTCACTGAAGAGGCCTCTGGAAATCTGTAAAGTGCATGATGGTTTGTACCTCTTATGCTCAGAATGTCTTCAAAAGAGCAATTCTAGTGCATCAACAAAAGTTTCTGATTTTTTTTCTTCTAATAGCAGTGATAAAATGCATTGTCAGTGTAATTTTCACTCCTGCTTGTCTTACTTTACTACATCCAACTCTGTAAATACCATTTTTGATAATAAAGACAATGTTGTTAGCGTTGATGTTAATACAATATCTAGGTCTTTTCCTGTTGATAATGCCGATCTGTTGTGGCATTACAGACTTGGCCATGTTATTTTTGTAAAAATGAAAAGTATATCCTCAATTCTTGTAGTTTTCTCACCCAAACAATCCTTTTTTATCCCATTTGTTCTATGGCAAGACAAATAAAATTGCCTTTTTAGAAAAAAACTCACCATAGTGTTGCCAATTTTAATATAGTTTATGTTGATCTGTGAGGTCCTTACCATGAACCAACACATAAAAAGTTTAGATATTTTATCACCTTTGTAGATGATTTCAATAGGTATACATAGACCCATCTTCTTAGCCACAAAATCAATTCTCTACATATAATAAAAGCCTTTGTTAACATGGTTGAAAATCAATTCAAAACCATTATAAAAACAATACGATCAAACAATGGATTTGAATTCACTAACACTGAATCCACCCTGTTTTTTAAATCCAAAAGCATCCTTCATAAAAAAATCTTGCCCACACACCCCTCAACAGAATGGTGTGGTGGGAAGAAAGCATAACTACTTTCTTGAGACATCCAGGGCACTCATTTTCCAGTCAAAACTTTCAATAAGGTATCGGGGATAATGTATTTTAACTTCCACCTATATCATAAATAGACTTCCTTCTGCACCTCTCAACAACAAGTGCCCTTATGAGTTGTTATACAACAAAAATCCCTTCTACTCACATCTAAAAAGTTTTGGATGCTTGTGTTACCCAACTATGCCTAAGTCCCAAAGAACCAAATTTGATCCTAGAGCATCTCCACATGTGTTCGTGGGACATCCCTTTGGTACAAAAGGATATAAAGTGTTGATTTTGGCCACTAAGAAACTTCATATCTCCAGAGATGTTACATTTCATGAAATAATTTTTTCTTTTGCACTCACTGTAGATCCTACTTATTTCTCTTTTTCTCATCTTAAGTCTGATTCTTTGTCGAAGTAGTCGTTCTTTCCCACTTCCTATTCCTTCTCAGATACTTCTTTTAGTTTTGTCCAATGTGATTAAAGGGTGCCAAATGATATTGTTCCTATTATGTCTCCAGAGTTCTCATCCCAGTTGTTTCTTCACCTCCCCCTCTTCAAGAGTCTTCACCTTTGCCTCAGCCTGCTCCATCACTTAATTTTGAACCTAGAAAGTCATATAGGATCCATAAGGTACCCAGTTACTTATCTGATTTTGTACATTCTCTGCCCACCTCACACTCAACCTCATCAAATCCTTCATCACTTACTACATGTTTTACTCTTAACAACCACATTACTCCTGAAGATCTGACTTCTACTAGTCAACTATTTGCATTAAACATTACTCATGATTGTGAGCCATCTACCTATGAAGAGATAGCTCTTGATCCTACTTGGCAAACAACCATGACTTAGGAATTTATTGCTTTTCATGACAACAATACTTGGTCTCTTGTGAATTTACCTATTGGAAAGAAAAAAATTGGTTGTAGGTAGGTATATAAAATAAAATACAAAGCTGATGGAACTGTGGATAGATATAAAGCTAGGTTAGTAGTAAAGGTTATAACCAATATCATGGCATAGACTACACATAAACTTTCTCACCAGTAATCAAACTAACAACCGTGAGAGCACTAATTGTTATTGCTGCAAAGAAACACTAAATATGTATCAACTTGATGTGAATAATGCGTTTCTACAGGGTGATTTGCATGAGGAAGCATATATGGAAGTCCCTCCAGGTCCTGTTATACCTCACGCAGGAGTGGTTTGTAAGCTTAACAAGTCCCTTTATTGTTTGAAACAAGCAAGTAAACAATGGTATGAGAAGTTAATTGCAGCTCTCAGTTCAAGAGGTTACACTCACTCACTGCATGACTATGTTTCCAACATAAAAAATAAACTTTAACCACAAATAAAAATATGAAGAAATAAGCTTTATTGATAAACGATGTGGGTACAAATCTGTTCCTCTTTCTTGATTTTCTTCATAATTCAAGGGTCATTAGTGGTGTATTTCCCGAATGTAGGCATATTTAGATTTGATATGAATTTTTCTATAATTCGAGGACCGTTAGTGGAGTATTTCTCGAACATAGGAATATGGATTTGACCTCCATGAAAGAAGGATGGCGTATTTCTCGAACATAGAAATATTTGGATTTGATCTCCATGAAAGGGGGATTTACAGATCTTTCTTGATGTATTTGATAATCACAAAAAGTATATTTTGATCTCTTTATGAATATCCCGTAAATTTAGATCCCGTGAATTTTGTAGAGATATTGGAGATCTCGGTCTTTTTACAAATACCCATGAGTTTATGGGATATTTAAGATGCCTGTTTCAGGGAATATGTTACTCTTTAAATAGGCGGAATTTAGGATGAAGTAGCCTTCTAGAACTCTAACAGAATTTGAATTATTTTTGAAGAGTCCCAAAAATTTTAGATGTCTACAGACTATTCTTTGTTTTATAGAAAGAGGGACACTTCCATTGTTTTCTTGGGGGTTTATTTGGATGATGTTTTTCTCACAAGAACTGATATTGAAGAAATCACTCTACTTAAGAGTTCTCTTTATGAACATTTCAAAATTAAGGACCATAGAAATCTGCACTATTTCCTAGGCCTAGAGATCTTGTATAATGATGATGGAATCCTTATCTCTCAAAGGAAATCTGTCTAGGAGCTTCTCAAGGAGTTTCATTGCAGCAATCTCACCCCCCTTAACATCTCCTTTGGATCCCACAGTGAAACTTAGAGCTCATGAGAGGAAGCCCTTGAGTGATCCTACTCTATATAGAAAATTAGTTGGGAAACTAAATTTCCTCACAAACACTAGACTTGACATAGCATATGGAGTGCAACATTTGAGTCAATACATGCAAGATCCCAAGGAACCCTACCTTCAAGCTGTTTTTCATATGTTGAGATATCTCAAGAAAGATCCTACCTTAGGTATTTTTATGTCATCTACTTCTAATTTTGAAGTTCAAGCCTTTTGTGACTCTGATTGAGCGTCCTGTCTCGATTCTAGAAATTTTGTCACTGGTTACCTTATTCTATTGGGAGGCAACCCTATCAGCTATAAGTCTAAGAAGCAGGAAACCATTTTCTTATCTTCAGCAGAAGCTGAATATAGGTCCTTGAGAAAGGTAGTTGTAGAACTAGTCTGGTTGCATAAGTTGTTCAATGAACTGACAGTTTCTTTTCTTGGTCCCTTTCTTGTATATTGTTATAGCCAATCTGTACTTCACACTGCAAAAGACCCAATTTTCATGAAAGAACCAAGCATATAGAGATGGATTGCCACTTTGTCAGATCCAAGCTCCAAGAGAGATTGATTTCACTCAACCATATCAACACTTATGATCAGTTGACAGACGTTCTTACCAAGGCTCTCACTGGCATCAAACACTCTATTATGATGGACAAGTTGATTGTGCTCACCTCACCTCCAACTTGAGGAGGGGGGGGGGAGGGGTATTGAGCTTATTTATTGACATTGTATTAATTTTAGTTACTTAGTTAACAATGCTAATTCACATTGTTAGTTAATAGTCAGGTAATTAGTATTTTCTGTTAAGCCAACTGTCACCAGCTTCTAGAAGCAGTAGGTTAGTAAGATATTATTTTCCCATTCTCTATAAATGTTGTACTACATTTAGTTCTTCAGTTTTTGAGCTTCGCCATACAGAAATGAGAAATCCCTTTTCCCTCAATTTATTTCTCTCTGTTTTAGAGCTTGGTAGCTTCTAGAATTCACCATTAATGGTGAGTTCCAAGCTTCTCATCACAGTTTAGCTTGAATTTAACAACAACATTTATTGATTGAACTTTAGTTCAATAAGAAAGTAAAATTGAACATGATTTATAGTGTAGTATTCTTTAAAATAATTCTTCCACATAGTTGAAGTGCGAGTTGATTTGAAGAAATAGTAAATTTTATGTTGATGAGAGTAAAAGTTCCATGAGATATAAATGATTTAAAGAGTAGTAATATGAACTATAAATTTTATTTATGTATGATATAAATAATTGTTAGATATAAATGGTGAAGTATTTTTCTATAGAATATAAACTTGCGTGTCAATATTTGTATTTAAAAGAAATTCCAAATTATGATATGAAATCTTAAATCACACTTTTTGGAGAAATTAAAATTTCATATTATGATATGAAATTATGAGATGAAATCATATGTCCAAATTAAATGCTAATTTCATCTCATAATTTCAAATTACACACTGCATATCGCATTTTGCAAACGCCTACTTAGGATGTCCACATATGGTATAGAGGTCAAGTGGCTAAATTAATTAATTAATTAATTGAATTACTATGCATTGCAGCATCGTTCTCTTTCACTAGCTAGTGTGAATTAGATTGCGGACCTTTTATTTGCACAATGTCTATATTAAATCAAGTAATTAATTTCCTTTAATTTTTTTTTTAATTTTCCACTCGATATTCATATTAAAGTAAGAATATATATATTTAATCAGGATATGTGGATACAGACACACATTGTATGCTCTATGTCTTGTATTCATATTTGATATAAATACTGAATAAAATAATTTCTTTATATATTTTAACATTAACTATGAATTTTCGAATCATTTCCCAATACTTTTTGAAATGCTAATAATTATGGATATTATATAAAATATGCATTTTATATATTATTTCTTAAAAAATTTACAAAGTTCATTAGAGACGAGTAAAAATTGATATAGTGAGTACAAAATACCAATTCACGACAGTGTCTAAGGAGTTCTTAATCAATGTACAAAATACCAACATGTTGGGCCTACTTAAGTTAATATTTCATCCATTTATTTTTATTTGTCAACAGTAATAAAAAGAAATCCTCATTTTTATTTTTACTTTTTCATTTGAAACTTTTTTACATGTCACTTAAGAAATAATGATTAATATAAGTGTTTTGTCATAATATCAATATTAATTGATTTATAGACTTAGGTTTTGAGAAATAATTAGTGAAATAAATAATTAAATTTGAGAGTACAACATTAAAAATATATTTCTTTTCTCTTGATATACCAAAAATAATAAATAAGAAAATTATATTTTAATATAATAAACAAGTTAAAAGAAATAAAGAAAATACTTTATAAAAAATATAAATTATAAATAAATTTACGGAAAAGGCTCAAAAATACCCCTGAATTGTCCGAAATAGCTCAAAAATGCCCTTCGTTAGATTTTTGGCTCAAAAATACCCCTCTGTTAAACATTTGGCTCAAAAATACCCCTCCCTCTAACGGAATTCGGAAAAGGATAAAAAATAAATTAAAAATTTATATGTCGTTAATTTATATTTTGTTAATTTCTTTAAAGATTAAAAAGATGTAAAGTGAAAATACCTTTTTAGAATAAATGTATGTTTATTTTCCAAATCAAATTCAACCAATTTATATTATAATTCAAATACTTTTTTTCATTATCTTATTTTTAAAATTAAAAAAATAATTTTATGTAAAAAAATTAAAGTATTAGGGTTAAAAAGTTAAAGTTAGGGTTTAATTCAATCGAAATAATTTAATTTCGTTAAGGGGAGGGTATTTTTGAGCAAAATATTTAACAGAGGGTATTTAAAGAAATTAAATTATTTTGATTATTTCGTTAATTTATATAAAGTTCATAATTTAATTTATATTTCGGTAATTTCTTTAAGTGAAAATTTATATTTCGTTAATTTCTTCAAAGATTAAAAAAATGTAAAGTGAAAATACCTTTTTGGAATAAATGTATGTTATTTTTCAAATCAAATTCAACCAATTTATATAATAATTCAAATACTTTTTTTCATTAACTTATTTTAAAATTAAAAAAATACTTTTATGTAAAAAAATTAAAGTACTAGGATTAAAAAGTTAAAGTTAGGGTTTAATTCAATCGAAATAATTTAATTCTGTTAAGGGGAGTGGTATTTTTGAGCCAAAATATTTAACGGAGGGGTATTTTTGACTCATTTCAGATAGTTCAGGTGTATTTTTGATTCTTTTCCTAATTCCGTTAGAGGGGGGTATTTTTGAGTCAAATATTTAACGGAGAGTTATTTTTGAGCCAAAAATCTAACTAGGGGCATTTTTAAGATATTTCAGATAGTTTAGAGGTATTTTTGAGCCTGATAAATTTTTAAAGAACTGCCAAATCAAATCTCTCATAATTACAGAATCCTAATTTTGTTAAAAATATAAATGGCCATGCGCACAGCCTGCATTTTAGATATTACAGTTTCACGCGTTGGATTGTTGGTCATCGTGGCACGATGTAATATTTGTTAAGGACTAGTTATTGCGTTATCTACAAGGTAAAGTTAAAGTTACTTGTACTAAGTATTTTTATAATATAATCAGTTTTGAATTAATACACCTTATATAAGTTTAAATGAAATATCTATACCTCGTATACGATAAAAAATACTATACATACATACACCTCCCTGTGAAGTATATATATCTATGTAATCAAAATTCATTTGGACGACTTGTTTTTTGGTCCGAAATATATTGTTTTCTAACTGTATTATGGGGTCAACACCTCTGCTATCCTCGATATTTAGTTGAGTTAAACGAAGAGACCTAACTTGAAGTGTTGAAATATATTACCCCCTCCTCTCTTCTCTTTAAATTGTGTACAAATTGTAAGCAAGTAATTGTACGTAAGTTGTATGGTTTGATCGGATTTTATACAACAAATGTGCAAGTAATATGTTTTGACCAAACTGTAGATATTTTGTAAAATTCTTTACTATAATCAATTAAATTAATGAACGTACAGTGCTCCTCCAAAGTCTAGACAAAAAAAAAAAAAAAAAAAAAAAAAGTTCGGTGTACTAAATCTCACGCAATATACAGGGGGCCTGGGGAAGGGCATCACCATAAGAGTATACTGTACGCAACATTACCGTACACGGCAACAACTTTAATTTAATAGTTACTTCAAGGCTCCTTTCATATTCTAGACTATAACGAGAAAAAAAACAAAAAAGTAGATATGCGCATCATTTAAGATAAAGAAATGGATTTGTCACGAGGAAATAAAAATTGAAATTTTCAAGCAAGTGGTTATTACTTATTATCGCAAGGAGAGGGGGAAATGGAGAAGTCGAATACATGATACATCATGTTGGAGACAGCAAAAAGAAAGCTACTCCCATTGTTAATTAGAATGCTTAATTAAAATTGCTGAGAATCAACCAATGTAGTACATAGGGTCAGGGACTTTGAAAGTACGAGCTCCAGGATTTTCTCCAATCAGATCACTCCATTGGTCTCCCATATTGCCAACAATTCTATATCCTGCCTTCACCAGCTCTGTTCTCTTGCTCGATTTATACTCCACTGCTGATCCGTGATCATTTTCTCCCCTGCAGTAATTCATCAATCATCTCCATAAATTTGAAAAAGTATACACGCAAACATTATGACAGTTTAAGTACAAGTTCAAAATGTCTTCTTATATATGTCAAATAAATTGGTGTTAAAAAGTATTTCATTAATTTAGGGTAAAATATGAAATATTGAAGTAGCTATCATAGAGTTGCTCAATATAAAAAGTTATTGAGAAATAGACTTATTGCTTACTTTAGTACGAGCTTTAACCAGTTACTATAACCAGCTTTCTTGAGATTAGCAATTCTTGATTGTCTGAAATTCTCTCGAGCTCCTGTAATGAAAACAGGCTTGATCCCCAGAGACAAAACCGTCTTGTATACACCCAGTATCGAAGGAATGGCAGGCAATTTTCCCTCGCCCATCCACTCATTAAACTTTGTGTTGTTGTAAGGTATAGCCCTGCACAAAATTATGAATGAAATCACTACTTGCATATATATACAAACACACACACATATATATATATGTGTGTGTACCCTACTAGAAAATGTAGTAAACAAAGAAATAATTTTCATGATCTTTGTTTACCCAAAAGCAACATCACATCGAGCGTAGTAAGGAAGATTGGAGAGAGTGGTCTCATCAATATCAAATACCCAAACGTCCTTTCCATCTCCCCCAAGATTGAGGCCTTTGGCGTACTCAATAGCCACCTTAGCTACATACTCACAGTCGCGGCGATATTGTTTGCCTAGCATGTAGTGACCTACATAGTCTTCGCAGGCGCTAGGCACCAATTTCCAGTCCCTGAGGTTGTTGGTCTCCACAGCGAGGCGCCAGCTAAGACAGTCTAATTGTGGGACGCGGTGACCAGCACTACCCGTCTGTGGCCTTAGACGGTGAATTTCTACCACTTGGCGTATGGCCTCTACGTTATCAGAAGTAGAGGCCAATGCCACAGCTACTATAGTAGCAAAAAAGAAGAGAAAAGCGAAAGACCCCATGTCAACAAAACGATGGAAGGAGGAATATAATTGAGAGAAAAAGATGTTGAGATCATATAGCTGTTGGTATATGGTGGCTTAAATAAGACATAACAATCTCAACTCAATTGCAAGGTAATCAGCGTGTTTCATGACATGAATAATTAGCTGGTATATTATATGGCTGATTATCTCTTGTTTGTTTAATGTTAAAATCGTTTCCGTTTCCTTGTCACTTATACAATAAAAAAGTGTGTGGCTTTGATTGGTCTAAACATTATTTTCTTTAAAAATAAATAAATTCATTAAATATTACTTAGAAATTGATTTTCAAAGTAGGAAAAATATATTTCATAATTGTCATTCTATTATATCATCATTGTTTTCTCTTCAACTTGCTTCCACACCTACCAACTTTCCGACCACCCCACACTCCATTCCCCCACCCTCACCCCCTACTCACCACCAACCACGAATTTTTATATCTTAGCCATGAATGTGTGTATGCTTAGACTCATTTGTATTTTCTGTAGCAAATGTTTAGTTTTAACTTTAACTAAATTTCCTCTATCCATTTTGCTATATTCAAGTTTATTTCTTCCCTGAAATAATCGATACCCGACTCTTTTTGTTTTTTTTACCAAACCATGGTGGGGGTTAGGTATAAATACTGACATGTAGATTTTATATTCAAAATATTATTTTATAAGACATGGCTTTTTGTTCATATATCTTCTTGTCTTGAAATATAATACTACTAGTATATACACTATCAGAAATTCGCTACTTTCGACTGAAAAAAAGTAGCCGAAATTTTCCGACTACTTTGATCGGAATCTTTACCTTTTTATTTTTATTTTTACAAAATATTATTTCGATACTATTTGTGACTACAACAATCAGAATGTTTGGCGGTAAATTGCGGGAAATGTATATTCTGATGACTGTAGTTGGAAATAAAAATAATTAAATAAATATTTATTAAATATTTGACTACGTTTTCGACTATAGTAATCAGAAATTTCCGATTACAGTAGTTAGAAATATTCTTCCAACAAATTATATTCCGACTACCATGAAATAGTTGAAAAATAATTGGAACTACCTTATTTTCCGACTACATTAGCCATCGGAAAAATGATGTTTTCTAATAGTGATCGGAAGAAAAGTTCGTCCTTTGTGGAGAAGATGACCTAGAGAACATGGAATTAGTCCCAGTTAATCCTTCTCTAAAATGTTTCTAACTAGTTGGATTTTCTTATAACTCGTAGCCAAAGGATTAGTGCGAGATAAGTCTAGCATGAAAGTCTTATTTAATCATACTTCAATAGGCTTCCAACAAGCACCCAATGAAAATTAATACTAGTCAACAAGAATAATTAAGTCTCATATTCAGTTGATTGGTTCGTGTGTATATATACATATAAGACATTAGTATTAAGTTATACGTATTCAGTAAAAGCGCCAAAACGAGTACAGTACGATGCTACGAGCAAATTAAAATCAGCCATGAGAAATTGGGGATATCGTGAATATTACAGATGTCCAACTGTGGAATAGCTATCGTGCAAGTCACTATGTTACATGCATTTCAAGTATATTAATAATAACACTTCACTTACCCTAATTTCACATCATATTATGGTTCTAACAATTATTAAATTATTGATATCAATATTAGAAACAGAACAAAAATAATAACAATAAGATACCGGATCAGAATTTTATCAAACAAATAAATAGCCATGTGCATGGCAAGGGTTTGACTCTCCACCAACCCCTTAACCTACCCCTCAAACGAGATAACAGTAAAAAATAAAAATAAGAAGTGTCACAATGTTCTACTTTTGATCGTTGAATTTGAACCTACAATATTGTATTACAAGTTGGATATTTTATTCTTACTTCTTATAGTTAAATACAATATTATTTATATTTCCAGGCCACCACATTCGGATATTATGACCATAACATGTTTATTTTTTCTTACTGGTTAACGCATGTGATGCCAAAATCTCCTATCCATTTCCCTGCCTCTATTTTTTTTAAAGAAAGCATGTAATGCGAAACTGTCGATGCCTCTAATTTCTTTTTTCTTGTAAAAAGGAAAAAAAGAAAAAAGAAGGGGTGAAATGCGAAAGCTGTTGATGCTAAAAACTTTTATGCAAAATAAGACTTTAAGATCTATTATTTGATTGAAAAACATGTTAATTCCCAACTCATCTCATAAATCAAGGAATGAGTTACTATATATTTGGGTCTCTCCACATTAATACAAGTCTAGTGATTACTCGGATTTAATCAAACAACGTATAAATTTAACTTTAAAATTAATTTTAAGATGTCTCATCTTATATTCCATTTCATTTTGGATATTTTATCCTAAGGTGACAAAAATTAGTTCAGAAATTAATTTTAGGACAATAATTCTAAGATAATTTAGTCCATATCAAACTACCCCTAAGTCTCTAATCAATCTTTATAATCATTGTATTAACTAAATACAATCCGCACAACTTGGGGTGTTTGCTTAGCGTTTACCCAAAAGAGAATAAAATAAAGGCCACAAAGGCGACGTGATCTCTATAGTTGATTTAAATCATATTGTCTACTTCTAAAAAAATTATATATCTCAAGTGATTATTTCGTGCTCTTCACATGTGACTTAATTACAAGTTTATTATTTTGAAATTGAAGTTTGACGATCATATTTGCATATGCAAATAAAATACTGACGAAACCTTGAAATGGTTGTTTCTATTTTATTTTTTACTTTAAACTAGGGATTGGATAATGGATTTTAGCGCAAAGATTAAAGTTGATATATGCGCCTTTTGATGCTGAACTAACTGCATTGTATCATGGACTTCATTTGGCTGATAAATTGCATATTAACCATTTGGAAATTGGTACCGACTCTTTAGAGGTAATAAACATATTACAAAGTTTTGAAAAATAATTCTAATTTTACCTTAACTTGCAGGGATCTTCTCCACAGATTAGAGAGCCCTCTGCTGATGCATGAGCCAAGATAACTGAATAGGGTAGCCGATTTCCTAGCTAAAGAGGGTCATAAGCTGAATAGAATTTCCAAGAAGAAAACACTTGTTATCGTTGTTCAATTTATTTGTCCTATTCTATTCTTTAATTCTATTTGAAATATTATTTTTTTTTAATTTGATAATTCTTTAATTTCAAGGATATCTAAGACCATAAAATTAAAAAAAAATTATTCTATTACGTATATATTTTCAATTTATAACCACTAGAAAACTTTTAAATATTTGATACTTGTGATAGTACTTTGGTAGTTTCGGATTAGGACAAAAAAAAGACACGAGTTGAAATATGATGATGTTGTCTACTAGTTGGGTGATTCTAATTAATATGTTTTGCTCCAGCACTTGTAAATGGGAAGAGACCAAGAGACTCCTCACTTTAACCTGTAATTACTATATATTCTTGTTTTCTTAGAATAGGGATACAAATTTTCATCATCCCGTTCAGTGTTCACATACCTCTTGCACATGTTTTTGCTTTTTGGATTTTAATATATGAGGTAGGGGTCTGCTACCCCTCCCCCCTCCTCTCCCTCCATCTCTGAAGGTGGCTTTTAATTTTTTATTTTAAAAAAAAAAAAAAAAAAAAAAAAAAAAAGAAGGAGGAAGTTAGAATAGTGGGGACAAAATTTCGAAGCAAGTCTTTATTATCCAACGTAGTACCCCCACCCTTAGAATCGTGAGCTTAGCCATATCTCACGTCATAAAATAAGAAAGCTACTCCCTTTATTTGTTGATAAGCATGCTTAATGAAAATTGCTGAGAATCAACCAACGTAGTACATAGGGTCAGGGACTTTAAAAGTATGAGCGCCCACGTTCTCTCCAATCAGATCACTCCATTGATCTCCAATATTGCCAACAATTCTATATCCAGCCTTTACAAGCTCTGTCCTCTTGCTTGATTTATACTCCACTGCCGATCCCGTATCTTTATCTCCCCTGCAATAATCATCCATCATCCCCATTTGAAAATTATTATTATATTCATAAAAATATTATGATAATCTTAAGATATAAATACAATTTTTTTCTCTTTTTTAAAATTTTGTGCCAGTCAAATAGGTATACACAAATTAAAATGAAGGAAATATGTCATAGGTAATATTTACATGGTTACAACTTACAAGAGCATCCTATTAGCAGTAAAAATATGAAACTTAAATGTAAACAGAGCTTATAAAGATACTAGTAAAATATATAGTATCACGTAAAAGTGGGGAAAAAAAGGAGATGGCATATTTTGCTTACCTTAGTATGAGCTTAAACCAGTTTCTATAACCAACTTTCTTGAGATTGGTAGTCCTTGATTGTCTGAAATTTTCAGTAGCCCCTGTAAGTAAAACAGGCTTGATCCCAAGAGACAACACCGTATTGTATACACAGCGTATCGAAGGAATGGCCGGCAATTTTCCATCGGCGATCCACTCATCAAACTTCGTGGCATTGTACGGTAGAGCCCTACACAAAATTACGCATGGATTACCAGTTTACCACTTGCATGTATATACGTACCCTTACTAGAAAACGTAATTAAAAAACACAATTTCCCTGATATATTTTTACCCAAAAGCAACATCACATCGAGCGAAGAAAGGGATATTGGAGAGAATGGTCTCATCAACATCAAATACCCAAACATCCTTTCCATCTCCGCCAAGTTTGAGGCCTTTGGCATACTCAATTGCTGCATCGGCCACGGCCTCGCAATCATGTCGATATTGTTTGCCTAGCATGTAATGACCTACATAGTTTTCACACTGTTTAGGCACCAATTTCCAGTCCCTGAGGTTGTTGGTCTCCACCGCCAGGCGCCAGCTAAGACAGTCTACTTGTGGGACGCGGTGGCCAGCACTACCGGTCTGTGGCCTTAGACGGTGAATTTCTACCACTTGGCTTATGGCCTCTACGTTATCAGAAGTAGAGGCCAATGCCAGGGCTACTATAGTTGCAAAAACAAAGAGAATAGTGAAAGACCTCATGTTATTATGGAAGGAGGAATTTGGAGAACAAATTAAGGAGATAATGTTGAGGTCATATGGATGGTATATGGTGGCTTAAATAAGAGCCCCAATCTCAACTAAATTGCAACGCATCAACGAGTTAAATAACATAACGGATGTTGCTAAATGACCGAAGGGAAATGACTCGAATGACTTGAATTTTGTAAAAGGACTTGTTTGTCCTTTGGCTCCAAAACCGCCATCTTTCCTCCCAAAAATGCAAAACAACCTTTGATTATTGTTTTTACTATTCACAACAAACTTCTTCTATTCTCTTTTTACTTTACTTTTATATTTCTCTTCACTTTTTCATTCTATTTTACTCTATTAAATTTCTCTTCACTATTTCATTCTATTTTACACTATTAAATTTCTCTTCACTATTTCATTGTACTTTCTCATTAATTATTTTATTCTTTATCATATAATTATAGTGTAATCGATTATAATGATGAAAATAGTTAATTAAGTGCAACATTAAATGACGTTTAGGCTCAATATTGAATTAAATTATCGCTGGTGTATAAGAATTAATAATATAAAGTGTATAGTATTAAACTTTTTTTTCTCGTATTCCATAACTTTTTCCTTAGGTTAATATTAAAAATAATTCTGTAGGGCTACAGAGTGTGGAAGCGTGATAAATTCAATCAAAGATTCCGAGAAATTAATAAAAACAGTAAAATTGACACCAAGGTTTTAGGTGGAAAAACCCTCTTTAAATAGAGGTAAAAAACCACCGGCGAGAGAGCCAAAAATTCCACTAATATTGACGAGAGTACAAAATATTTTCTCGGGACTAACAAGACAAAATAACCCCTTACAAATTCTCTACGAGTATAGAAATACTCAACCAAGAAGTAGAGAAAGAAGAAAATATAAAGGAGAGATTGGCTATTGAAATATTGTGTGGGTGTCTTTGCAAATGAAGTAGCATTGGCTTTTATAGCCAAATCTGGACCTCAAAAGTCTTGCCTTCATATATGAATGCAGCCACCGATGTTGAAAACACAAAGTCACAAATGTCTTCATCATCCACAATTGTTGAAATATGAGCAACAATTGTTGACAAAAGGAGAGCAACAATTGTTGATCAACAAATCTCCACCTTGATCTCCTTTTGACCGGAAATACTCTCTCGCCATGAAAACCTGTTAACAATGAATAATACCAGCTAAGTCCAAGCAATGATCGAACTTAGCGGCTGGAAGTGGCTTGGTTAACATATCTGCAGGATTTTCAGTTGTATGGATTTTTTCCACAGTAATTTCTCCTGCATCAACAATATCTCGGATAAAGTGGCGTTTAATATCAATATGCTTGGTCTTTGAGTGATGCTTGCTATTCCTGGCCAAGTGGACAGCACTCTAACTGTCGCAGAACATAACAAGAATGTGTTGTTGTAAACCAAGTTCAGCAACCAAGCCTCGGAGCCAGATAGCCTCTTTCACTCCTTCAGTAGCAGCAATATATTCTGCTTCAGTGGTGGACAAAGCCGCAATGGATTGAAGTGATGAATACCAACTGATAGCAGAGCCGCAGAGTGTAAAGATATAGGCTGAAAGTGATCTTCTCCGATCTAAATCACCACCGTAGTCGGCGTCAACATAACCAACTACGCCTCCTGGATCAGACCTTTGTCTATCAAATACCAAACCAATATCAGGAGAACCCTTCAAGTAACGAAGGATCCATTTGACAGATTCCCAATGCTGTTTTCCTGGGTTGTGCATGAATCTGCTAACAACACTAACCGCATAAGCCAAATCAGGCCTAGTACATACCATAGCGTACATAAGGCTTCCGACTGCATTAGAATACGGGACAT
The DNA here is from genome assembly GCA_030864225.1 of Capsicum baccatum var. pendulum. Taxonomy (NCBI): domain Eukaryota; kingdom Viridiplantae; phylum Streptophyta; class Magnoliopsida; order Solanales; family Solanaceae; genus Capsicum; species Capsicum baccatum. The sequence goes on from CM061555.1 coordinate 43,286,648, forward strand.
GTGACATGCGCCTTTGTTCCTCTTCTGATTGTGGACACTGATCTGATGACAACTTGAAGTGGGCAGCAAGTGGAGTATTAACAGCTTTGCAATCTCGCATTCCAAATCTGTCAAGCATCTTCATTACATACTTTTTTTGTGATAGAAAAAGTTTTCCAGCTTGACGATCTCTGTTAATCTCCATTCCAAGAATCTTCTTGGCAGGACCTAGATCTTTCATATCAAATTCACTGTTGAGCTGCACCTTTAACTTGTCAACAAGAGTTTTATCTCTAGCAGCAATTAACATATCATCAACATATAACAGCAAGTATACTAGTGATCCATCAGATAATTTTTGAAAATAGACGCAGTTATCATAACTACTTCTAGAATAGCCATGTCCAGTCATGAAGGAATCAAACCTTTTATACCATTGTCTTGGTGATTGCTTCAAACCATAAAGAGATTTCTTCAGACGACATACATGGTTCTCTTTTCCAGGAACAACGAACCCCTCTGGCTGCTGGATATAAATTTTTTCCTCAAGATTACCATGAAGAAAAGCAGTTTTCACATCTAACTGTTCCAGCTCCAAATCATACAAGGCAACTAGAGCAAGTAATACACGAATTGAAGAATGACGAACAACGGGAGAAAATACTTCGTTAAAGTCAATACCTTCCTGTTGATCAAAACCTCTTACTACGAATCTTGCTTTGTACCTTGCATTTTCAACACCGGGGATGCCTTCTTTTCTCTTAAAAATCCATTTGCAACTAATGACTCGCTTGCCTTCTGTTAACATCACCAAATCCCATGTTTCATTTTTTAGAAGACTCTCGACTTCTTCTTGCATAGCAGCAGTCCACTTTGCTGAGTCATCACCAGAGATAGCTTCAGAATAATTCTTGGGTTCACCATCTTCACCCATATCTTGTGCAACAGTCAATGCATAAGCAATGTTGGCAGATTCTGTGATCAGTCTTTGAGTCGGTTTTCTTGGCCTTTGTTGTGGAAGTTCTTGAGCCATAGACCATAGTTGTGGTAAACCTCGACGTTGAGGTGGATGTTGTCGTGGACTCATTTGTTCAGCAGTGACTTCATCTTCTTGATTGGTGGAAGAATTAGGGATATTTGCTTCCAAAATGGGAGCTTCAGTCTCAAACTCCACCTTCTCTCGAACATCCTCCTGATCACCTGTATCAGTGGAGGGAACAACAGTATCTTTTCCAGAAGATAGCATACCATTTTCATTAAAGGTTACATTCCGACTATGAAATATTTTGCGAGATTCAGGGTCATACAAACGATAGCCTTTAACCCCTAGGCCATAACCTAAGAAAATGCATTTCTTAGCACGAGGTTCCAATTTTCCCTCGTTCACATGAGAATAAGCAGGGCAACCAAATATTCTAAAATTAGAATAATCAACAGGGTTACCTGACCAAACTTCTTCTGGAATTTTGCAGTCGAGTGATCGATTTGGTGAGCGGTTTATCAAGTAGCATGATGTTGAAGCTGCTTCTGCCCAAAATTCTTTCCCCAGAGTAGAATGGGAGAGCATACAACGAACTTTCTCCAAGATAGTTCTGTTCATCCTTTCAGCAACTCCGTTTTGTTGTGGAGTTCTTGGAACGGTGAAATGTCTGGCAATACCTTCTTTCTTGCAGAAATCATTAAACTCATTAGAACAAAATTCGAGGCCATTGTCTGTCCTTAGCCTCTTGATCTTCTTGCCAGTCTGGTTCTCAATTAATAATTTCCACTCTTTAAAGGTGGAAAAAGCTTCATTCTTTTGCTTGAGAAAATATACCCAGAGTTTACGTGAAAAATCATCAATAAATGTCAGCATATAATGACATTTACCTCTGGAGGGAACTCTCGATGGACCCCAAAGATCTGAATGGATGTAGTCCAAAGTACCTTTGGTCCTGTGAATGGCTTTTGAAAAGCTAACCTTTCTCTGCTTACCAAAAATGCAATGCTCGCAGAAATCGACCTTACCGGTACAATGGTTGCCAAGATAGCCTTTCTTTTTGAGAATTTGGATTCCCTTCTCACTCATGTGGCCCAACCTCAAATGCCATAACTTCGTGTTGTCTTTGTTGGATGAGGCGACGGCTGCAGAGCCTATAACAGTTGAACCCTGAAGCAAATACAAACTACCAGATCGAATTGCCTTTAGTAACACAAGAGCTCCTTTGGACACTTTTAAAACTCCACCTTCAGCTGAGTATCTACACCCTTGAGATTCAAGAGTGCCTAGGGAAATGAGATTCCGTTTCAAATCAGGGACATGTCTGACACTGGTCAAAGTTCTAACGACTCCATCATGTGTCTTGATTTTGATTGTGCCTTTGCCGACAACTTTGCATTGAGCATCATTGCCCATTAAGACAAGACCACCATTAAAAGATTCATAGGTGGTAAACCAGTCTCTATTAGGGGACATATGAAATGTACAACCAGAATCAAGAACCCACTCATTTTTTGACCTTTGATCAGTACCAGAAGCAATAAAACACTCTCCATCAGATTCGGTTTCTACAAAACTAGCTTCGGCAGATTTTTTGGGTTGCTTACCCTTATCTTCTCTGTTTTGCTTATTTTTCAATTTGTAGCACTCAGAGATTTCATGATTTCTTTTCTTGCAATAACGGCAATACTTAGATTTTTTACCTTTGGATTTGGATTGGTTTTTACCGCTAGCACCTACTTCGTGGTTTCTCCCTCTAACTACTAGTCCCTCACCCGAACTTTCAGAATGAATTTGGGTATCAAATTTTTCTTTGGACAGTAGGTTAGACTTGACATCATCAAAGCTCAAGGTAACATTATTACCATATAGCATAATTTATTTGAAATGTCTATATGAGGGTGGCAAAGAAACAATAAGTAGTACGGCTTTATCCTCATCATCAATTTCGACATCCAGATTTTCCAAATCAATTATGATGGAATTAAATTCACCAAGATGAGATTGGATGGGTGTACCTTCAGACATACGGAGCGTGAAAAGTCGCTCCTTTAACCGGAGTTTATTTGCAAGACTTTTGGTCATGTACAGAGACTCCAATTTACTCCATATGCCGACTGCAGTTTTCTCATTGATGACTTCGCGTAGCACCTCACGGGACAAGCATAATTGGATTGTGGATAACGTCTTTTCATCCGTCTCTTCCCACTGCTCCTCCGTTGTAGTGGCTGGCTTCGCCGATTTGCCAGACAGAACCTTTTTTAGGCCATTCTGGGTAAGAACAGCCAGCATTTGGACTCGCCAGATAGCAAAACTAATTTTACCATCAAATTTCTCAATATCGAACTTCGTCGACATTTTTAATAAAAAAAATCCCGGTTGAATTATCGTGGCTCTGATACCAATTTGTAGGGCTACAGAGTGTGGAAGCGTGATAAATTCAACCAAAGATTCCGAGAAATTAATAAAAACAGTAAAATTGACACCAAGGTTTTAGGTGGAAAAACCCTCTTTAAATAGAGGTAAAAAAACACCGGCGAGAGAGCCAAAAATTCCACTAATATTGACGAGAGTACAAAATATTTTCTCGGGACTAACAAGACAAAATAACCCCTTACAAATTCTCTACGAGTATAGAAATACTCAACCAAGAAGTAGAGAAAGAAGAAAATATAAAGGAGAGATTGGCTATTGAAATGTTGTGTGGGTGTCTCTGCAAATGAAGTAGCATTGGCTTTTATAGCCAAATCTGGACCTCAAAAGTCTTGCCTTCATATATGAATGCAGCCACCGATGTTGAAAACACAAAGTCACAAATATCTTCATCATCCACAATTGTTGAAATATGAGCAACAATTGTTGACAAAAGGAGAGCAACAATTGTTGACCAACAAATTCTCGTAATTGAATTCTCTTAAAATTCAATTTGGATACATGCCTAAAATGATCCGTTTTATTACTCTACTACTTGTGACCAGACAAAATCATTTTGATTTAGGTTGAAGACAGGAAAGGAATTCAAATCTTGTTTTGCACTCAAAATCAAATTCAAAGTTTGACTAGTCAATACTTTATGATATGGAAAGTCACTTTCTGTATGTATTGTAGTAAATACAAATACTTTCAATCTAAAAGGTTCATCTTTCATAATCATATTTTATACAATGAATAGTATTAAATAACCATAAAAATTTGATCATAATTATATAAAGACTTCAATGACCTTTCTCTTTCAAAACAAATTTTTATTTTTATTTTGATTAAAAAAAATTAAAGTCTTTGTTATTTTCTAAACTTAAAAGTCAATTACCACATTGAAAAACGATAATCAATAAATGACTATTCAATAAAATAAGAAAATGTATTTGTTTATTTTAAATAATTTTAATAAAATATATTTATTGTACAGGATCAAAATATAGTGAAAATTAAATTCACTATATCAACCATGGGACGGGACAGAGGGAGTAAGTTGTAATAAAATGTATTTATTTATTTTAAATAAGTTGAAATTTAGGACGGATAATTTTGTTATTAAAATATTTTCAAATTATATTTAAAAAATTATTTAAATTATGTAATTTAAATTTTTAAAAAACATAATAATTTTTAAATAATATTTGTTATACCCTCTGCCTCAATTTATGTGGTATTGATACAATTTTGAGAGTGTACTAAATTTTTTTATATATTTTAAAAATATTTAAATTTATTAATTATTGTGATTTATAGTACTTGTTCTTTTGTCTCAATTTATGTGTCAGTAATAAAATTTAGAGAGTCAATTACGTCTTTTTAATTATTTTAAATTGTTAATTATTATGATTTATAATACTTTTACGTAATTCTCAAACATATAATATATTAAAAAGTAAAGTTAAATAAACAAATATAAAATAAAATATCTAAGCAAGCAAAACAAGCAAACATGTCGATCTGTCGTCTGTTTATCATTCTTTATAAGTGAGATAAATAAATTACAAATGCCCATTTAAGCGGTACAATGCTTAATTATTTTTAATTATTATGTTAAAATTAAATTAAATTATATTTGAATAATTTATAAAAATAATTTTTTAAATATTTCAATAACTACAAATCATCACACTTTAGAAGTGGTAAATGTTGACACATTATAAAAATCATTCATATAGTCATATGTGCGGAACCAAAGAGAGTGAGACATAAATGTTGATGGTACAAGTCTTTCGCCCCTATGTTACGCCGGTTTGATAAATTGTGAATCATTACTTATATTAGTTACTAAATTGACCTCTAATTCTTTATTTTTTAAGTATATGGTTAAATAAAATTAAAACATATATAATTTAATAATTCTCAGGCATAATTTGTAAGATATCGCAATAATGACAATTCAACAAACCTTAAAACTGATAAACGTTGACACTTATAAAAATTATGCATATAGTTCACATCTGTCGAACAAAGGAGAATGAAATATAAGTGTTAATCATATAAGTCTTCCACCCCTATATTACGTCGATTTGATAAATTATGAATTATTATTTGTTACTAAAATGATCTCTAATGATTTTTTTTATTATTATTAAGCTTAAATAAAATCTCTCTCTCTCTCTCTCTCTCTCTCTCTCTCTCTCTCTCTATATATATATATATATATATATATATATATATATATATATATATATATGTATAATTTTCAGATATAATTTATAAAATATTGTGATAACAATAAATCAACACACTTTACCTTGATCAAGTGTTACGACAATGGTTATTTTATTTGAGGATTCAAACATCATCTATCTGAACAATGTTTTTATAGTCTAATACTAAATTATTAATTAATAATTATTATAAATATAGTTATAATTAGTTGAACCAAGGATTAATAATTGAACATAGCTATCACAAAAGTGTATCTGTACAATAATTTATATCTAAATAAATAAGTGATTAAATTTTGCTATTTTTTAATCAACTTATTATAACAAATATAAATAAAATAACTTTACTAAATTTTACTTTAGACTTGTTTCATCGAAATTATATCTTTATCAGTTCAGTTTAATTAGTTTTGTCAATGATGCGATTCAATTTTATAACTTGTAAGTTTCAAATATAATTTTTTTAGAAAATAAATATCTATATTAATGATTCTATAAACTTCAATTAACTAATTATAAAGAATTTAAAAAAAAATTTAATATGTTTCACTCAAGCTTCATCATGATCAAGTGTTTTAAGAATTTTAGAGGTGTTTATTATTCGGCTTAATTCAAATTTACAGGATCTTATTTATAAGTTTCAAATATAATTTGAATAAATAAATTATTATATATAATTATTTTATTAATTAATATACTTAATCTAATTTTTTTTTTATAAATTCTCGCTAATTATATGAAGATAGATACAAATTGTTTGTCGAGGATAAAAAATCACTTAATATATATATATATATATTGTAAAGTAAAATTTTCTTTATAACTATAGTCTACAACATAATAGATTTCATAGCAATAAGTATACATTCTTAGTCATGGACCATATAAAATGTGTATATAAATTTCAGCCACATTTATTGCTACAAATATTACGGAAAAAAAAATATTGTGGTTAAATTATTTAGCAAAATAATCTTTTATATTTAACCACAACGTATTTTGTTAGTATATCCATCTATATACAAATATAAAATTAAAAAAAAGTTAAACATGCCAAAACATGTTATTATTAAAATTCTGAGTGAATTTGAGAATTTCTTTCAATATCACTTATATTTAATTTAGAACCACAATATTACTCAACTATTACTTTTTTCCTAAAAAAATACTAAACACCTCAAAAATATTCTTTCTCTTAGTTGGCATGTCATGTCATTAAAATCACATTTTTAAATAATAAATCATTTAATTCATCAAACTCATTTACTCAAAATTATAGTTTTATTCCTTTTTTTAAAAAATGCATTAGTTTAATTTTACTGTTTAGAAATTCTTTACCATACTTAATCTTTATCATATTATTTTAAATGTAAATTAAAATGTCTAGATAACTTATGCAATTTAGTGATATTATTTTATTTAGAAAATAACTGATTTTTGTAGGTAATTATATATAAAAATCAGAATGATTATCTAGGAAATTAACTCTAGAAAAAAAGTATAAATACCTAAGTATGAGAATTTCTTCTTAATAAAATAATATATATTTTTAAAAAGATAAAAATATTATTTTTGTTAAATTAGTTTGCGGAGTTAATATGTTTATTATTTTTTTAAAAAAATGATAGTTTACTGACATGACATGCTAATTAGAAGAGAAGGAAACTTTCGAGGTACTTAGTATTTTTTGAAAAAATATTAATAATTGAGTGATATTATTTTCTTAGAAAAAACAAAATAGAATTTTTATAAGCGACTCCAATAATATTTATAATAATCTAAAAAAAATAACTTTAGAAAAAAATTGAAAGTTTAAGTAATGATAAAAGATTTCTAAGCATGAAAATTTTTTCTTAATAAATTAATATATTTTTAAGAAAAGAATAAGAATATAATTTTGACTAAATAAGTTTGATGATTTAAATAAGTCTCTTATTAAAAAAAAAAATTTAATAACATGGTCCGCCATTTAGAAGAGAAAGAGACATATACGATACTTGTTTTTTTTTTTTTTAGAATACTAGTGAAAGTTGAGTCATATTATTATCTCTAAAAAGATAAAAATAATTTTTGTAGGAAATTAAAAAATTATGAGTGGCCAATGACAAAAATAACCCTTGAAAAAATATATGTCAAGTTTTAGTACCGATAAAGTTTTTCTAAATATAATTTTTTTTAATAAACTAATACATTCTTTCAAAGAAAAAAAGAACTATAGTTTGATTGAATGAGTTTGATGAGTTAAATAGGTCTAATTTATTTTATTTTTTTTAAAAGAAAAAATTAGTGAAATTCATGTCAACCAAGAGAGAAGAAGACTTTTGAGATGTTTACTAATTTTTGAGGAAAAAAATGATAGTTGAGTGATATTGTGATCCTAAATAAAACGTAAGTGATATTTGAAGAAAATTTTTAAAACTTAGCTGACTATTTCGGAAATTCACCGTTAAAACTCTATTTCCATACAATAATTTTCATATTCATTAAAAAAATCATAAAATCGAACTAGATAAAAAATAAGTAAAACAATTTAATTAATTTTTTTAAAATATGTACAAAGTATAAACTATACTACATAATTAAAAATTTAACAAAAATTAAACAACTACAAATGTAAAAAAGAAAAAATATAACTAACAATTAATAAATAAATTTGTACTAATTATTTTTTATTTTCTTAATAACATAATACTATATTTGATGATTTTTTAATTGTGTAATTGCCAATTAATAAATTTAAATAATTATAATTAAATACATAAATTATTCATTCCCATGTATTGGGATAGTTTTCAATGTATTGGAAAATGGTATAATAAATAAAGTAATGTTAGAAATTTAAATTTAGGATGAAAAGGGTAAAAATGTCTTAAAATAAATTAGTTTATAATGTGAATAGCATTTATTACTATCATGGCCAAATTATGACCAAAAAGTTTTTTCCTTACATAATTATCATTTAGAATCATTGTGTTCGATTTACGTTTGCTGTATTCAGATTTACAGATAATATGTATCCATATAAAATTTGAATAGAGTCCCTATTTAGTCGTTGTATTTGATTCACAGCTGTTGTATTCACTTTTACTTAGTGGTGTATTCATAAAAACATAAATATACTATATATTTAGTCTTGCCAAAAACACTATTTTTCTTTTTCATTTTCTTATATTTTTTCTTTTGTCGTGTTTTCCTCGTTTTTTCTTCTTCTGTTTCTATTTTTCTCAATTTTTATTTTTTTCATTTTTTTATTTTTATTTTTTTCTCTCTTCTATCTCTAACTTCCGTTCCTCTTTCTTCTTTTCTTTTCTTCTTTAATTTTTTTTATTTTTTGTACTTATTTTCTTTATCATTTTTTTGTTCTATTTTATATTTTTTTGTATTTTCAAAAAATATGACTAGTCGAGCACAAGTCATGAATGATAATGTAAATACCACAATTATTTATCATATTTGTAGTCACACCACCATTTATATTTTTATATTCGTCGATACAACTGCATTTGTATTTGTATTTTGAAGTTCACGTTTGTATTTGTATTTGTAGTTTGCATTATATTTGTATTTTATAGTTCACACTTGTATTTGTATTTGTTAGTTCGCACCATCATTTATATTTTATATAATTCGCACTTGTATATTAAAATTATTTTGTATTTGTATTTTATAATTGACTGTATATTATATTGCATTATATTTGTATTGTGATGTTATTGTGTTTGCATATATAGATTATAATTGTATTTGTATTCTATTTTCGTTAATATCTTTTTATTTCTAAAGAGTTATTTTGTATTTGTATTTGTAAGTTATTACATATTGTATTTAGCCGTGACTATGAACAATTTGTATTCTATTTTCGTTGATGTATTTATATTTTTAAAGAATTATTTTATATTTGTATTTATAAGTTGATCATATATTGTATTTGTATTTGTAATTTCATTTGTTTGTATTTGAATTTGTAGTTGACAACATCATTTGTATCTTTAAACATTAGAAAAAAATTGTTATTTCTCTTTCTATGAAGACTTGTATTTACATTTATTGATACAATTTGCATCATAATAAAAATAAAAATAAAAAATTATACAAATACAAATGTTACATCTGTATCTATGACACATGTTTATACAACTTGAATCATATGCATACAAAATGATACTTGATACAAATATAAATGATAAATTTGATATACGAAACACAATGATATATTTGCATTGAAAGACAAATTGCATATTTAGGTATTTTAGTCTCAAGCAAATACAATTAATCAATATACTTATTCATATACAAATATGAATGATAAATTATACATATCCACAACTAAACTATTCAACTACAAGTAATAAATTTATTTAAAATACATAGTATAATACAAATAAATATAAACTATAAAATACAACAACAAATAAAAAAATAAAAAAAAATAAAAAAGGAGAAAAAATGACCCAAAGAATAAAAAAGAACGAAAAAAAATCAAAGAAAATGCAAAAAAAAAAAAAAGACTGCAAAAAAAATATATATATAGAAAAAGATGAAAAAATAGAAAGAAAATATGATTTAGGCGACAATTATGATTGTACTAGCGTGTAACTTATAAGACTACAAAACATAATTAATGTAAACCATAACAAGTGTTTAGGCTACAATAGGTAATTATGGTAAAATATAGTTGTAAGTGGTAATTACAACCCACTAAGGGCTATTACAGGTAATTTTTTCATCTAAAAATACTACTTTCCGTTATCATGGTTGTGTCACTTGAATTTGTGAATTTCTAAGGCAAAATGATTCAGTGGACCCCTGTACTATGCCGGTTTTGTAAGTTGGACACTTCTACTTATATATTTGTCATCTGGACCCTCGAACTCATTAAAAATCAAAATTTTGCATCCTTTGACCATTGACCGAGCCTATGTGGCATTCAAATGTTGACTAGGACAAAGAGAGTGTAGTCACTCGCCTGGGTGCGAATGGAGATCATTTTTGGTCAATTTTATATTAAATAATAAAAAAATAAAAAAGGATAGTCAGCTTTTTCGAATTTTTTAAATTTAAAATATTTTAAAAATTATAAAATAATAAATTTTAAAAAAATAAATAAAAACACCCCACCTCCCACCCCCATTCAATCCCCCACCTCACCCCCACCCCCACCCCACCCGACCAACCTCCTACCCCACCCCTTCCCCACCCCATCCATCCCCTCCCTACCCCACCCGAGCCCGTCCCACCCCACCCCAACCCATCCCAGCCCCCTCCCCACCCCACCCTAGCCCATCCAGCTCCTCCCTACCACTCCTCAGCCTATCCAACCCCTCCCCACCCCACCCTAGCCCGTCCAGCCCCTCCCCACCCCAACCCCGTCTAGCTACCCCACCCCCATCCTCCACCCCAGCCCCCTCCCCAGCCCCCTCCCCAGCACCACCTTCAATTTTTTTAAAAAAATTTCCTCTCAATTTAATATCTTTTCATTTTTTTTAAATTTAAATTTAAATTTGAATCTTTTCATATTTTTTTGGAATTAAGTTTGAAAAAATTTAAAGTTTTTGTGAATTTGTTAAAAATATTCAAATTTAAAATTTAAAATTTAAAAATTCATTATGTTTGTATATATGAATTTATAGTTAAAAATTTAAATTAGTTGGAGAAGAATTTTAGTTATTTGGAATGAATTTAATATTTAATTTGTGAACAAAAAAAAATTAAATGACATTTTATAATTTAATTATTTGGATATTTAATTTAAAACATGATTATTTAAATTTTTCTATAATTTATAATTTTTTTATTTAATTAAATTAATTTTAATATTTAATTTGTCATGTTACATTTTAAAAATGACTTGAAATTTAATGAAACGCTTGAAAATGGCGTGACACACATAGCAGCTGACGTGACAGCTGACATGGGAGAGTGTGTTACCCTCATAAAAAAGTGTTTAAAATATTATTTTTTAATGGGTTCAAGGGTCCAGATGATAAATATGTAAGTAGAAGTGTAGAACTTACTAAACTGATATAGTAGAGAGGTAACCATTTTGCCAATTTCTAACCCTCTAAGTCGTCAATTTCTTTTACTTGTTCCATGATGAGTCATAAAATAGTAAATTTATCCATATATTGCTTCAAAGAATAATTATGGTAGGAAGGATTACTCGTTTGCTTCCTCTGACAGTTCTTTCCAAACTGCTTCCACCGTGGGGTTCTGTAATTTTTTAGGTCTTACGCTAAAAAATTGCATTTTTTAAGTCTTAATACCCTTCAAAACCACTTATTTTTCCCTCCAAAATATAAAATTATTTTAGATTTTTTCTTTTTCATTTCTTTTTATATTCTTTTATATTACTGTATCTTTTAAGCTCCAAATCATCTAGTTTTTCCGTCAAAAGCAAAACCACTTTAATTTTTATTGCTTATTTATTTTTGACTATTCCATATATCATAACTTTACTTTACTCTTTTATATTCCTCGTTAAATTTTTACTTTTTTTATTCTATTTTTTCCCTAACTTTTCTAAGTTTCTCATCTTATTTGAAGCATTTTAATCACCATTTTTTAACTTGTATTATATATTTTTTTCTTTCAATACTTTTATCTCTTTAATTCTTTTACTTTACAGGTTTTAAATATTATTATTTTTTCTCCATTTTTAAAATTTTAAATCCTCCATATATCTCATCTATAAAATTTCTCCCATGATTTTTTTTTTTTAAAATGAATCCAAATGATAAAAATATCTAACTAAGAAAAGTCATGAATGAAATTTTTGATATTAAAAATAATGATATTTTACTCGATAAATTTATTTATTTATTTATATAGGAGTAATTAATAAATAATATGATTACTTTAAAGTTAGTTTCATTTTTATTTTTTCTAGAAAAAAAAAAGGAAATCACCTTTAAATAGTAATTGAATTGATGGTTATTAACGTGATATTTCAACCGTAAATTAATTAAGTTTGACTTAAAAACTTCAGTGTCGAAATTTTATCTCGACTCCAAATAACTCGCATACTGAGTTTATATATGTCTAACTGAAAATTCAATTGTATACAAAGATTAACTAACTAAATAAAAATTATTGGGATTGTCATTTAATGTTATTCTAATAAACTGATAAAAAAAATTATAATCATTGGATCATGATTTAGGTTCTAGGCAGACGCGTTAAAATACAAATTTTATTTTAGTTAAATTATATTTTAATTATTTAAAGTGTTTTTATATTGTTTCACTAAAATTATAATACATTTTCATAATTATTTAATATAAGAAAATTAAGTTGTTAAGCAAAAATTGAACCCAGAAAAAAATTTCAATCCAGTATTTTTTGATATCATTTTTCACTTCACCTCATAAAAATAAATATTAAAGGGAAAAAACTACATGACTGAACAAGCATAAGTTCTTAATTATCTTATTTAGCCTAAGTTTTAATTAATTACAATTAAATGATCCCTCATAGAGGGAGTGAAAGTGTAACACCCCATACTTAATTATGTGCATTAGCCATAGTTATATGTGTTGGAGTATATATATTGATCCTAAGTTAGGTATATATGAGTTTAAGTATGAGTATTGATTATTTTGAGATGGTTTCAAGTGTATAGTTTGATTATATGTGTATGGGAATCGACTTTATTTATACCGGAATTTGCCCGTCGATGGTTCCATACGAAGTTTATTGAATAAGCTTTCCAACGATATAAAGATTTCCAAAAACGTATAAGTTTCGGAGATAATCGAGCACTTTCGAAACTATAAAACGGCGGTCGGGATAATTGTGAACAGTAAATGTGCAGGAAATTCAAACTACTGAGGCCTGCCAGTTTTTTGGGTCGACTTTGAACGATCATAACTCACTCAATATAATGAACTGGGAGAGCTACCACATATCGAAAGAAAGATCTTTGAGTCTTCTTTCCAATGCAATTGGTTTCATCCAAATCCAACATCTAAGTAAGGAGTTATACTCGTTTTACTTCAGCCTCTCAAAACAGATTTTTAGGGTCAACTTCAAACGATCATAACTCCTTGTACAGGACGAACTGGGTGGCCTACTTTATATGAAATGAAATACCTTTGAATTATCTATCCAACGATACCAATTTCACCCAAATCCAATATCGGAGCAAAGAGTTATGGCTGATTTACTTTAGCCTATCAAAACAGTCCATCATGGACAGATTCGAATTTACTTAAATTTTTAAGGGCAATATGGTCATTTTCCATCACCTCTTGGACAAAAATTGGTCATTATATAGATATAATTGGTCTTATATCCATCAATTATCATCATATTATTGGAAATAAGAAACCCTAGCCTAATTTCAACACCAATTATCTTGTGATTCAACCGTAGAAAATCCAAATTGATTCCGTAGTTGTGTTCACCGTCTCGAGGGCTTCGAGAAGCACCCCTTATTTGTGCCAACAGGACTTCGAAATCAAAAGGGTCATTTTATGGTAAGGATGTAAATTATGTTTGTGTTATTTATATGGATATGTATATATATATATATATATATATATATATATATATATATGCATGTGAGCATAAGAAGTATGTTATTTGATTGTTGTTGAAAGATGATTGGAAATGATGTTGGATTATTCTTGTGCATGGTTGGATTATGTTGAATTGTGAAGGGATTTGGTGTGATGATGTGGTATTGAAATGATGGTTATATATATATATATATATATATATATATATATACACACATAAACCTATTGATCAAGTTGGTTTTTGGAATGTTTTACAAATATTGGTTGTATGGAATTATGGAAGAGAATTGTGGTGTTGGGTTGCTAATACTAGATGCCAAATATTTCATTGTAGATAAGTGATTTGTAAAGGCGGGAAGTTGTGTCGAATTGGTGTCCGAATCTACAACGAGGTATGTAAAGCATACTCTAACGATGTTCTTTGGCATGAAAACACCAATGTTCCATCAAGTAAGATTCCAAGGTTGTCCAAACACATGTATTGTTCTACATTACCAACGAAGTTGTTTCCATTCTATAAAGTGTCAAAATATTTCATTGATATACCAAAAGGCTCCTATTTCATTGTTGTGATATTGATGATTCTGAAACACATTGTTGATGTACTAATGAGTCTTTATCACATCGTTATTGTATAGAAGGTCTATTACTTGATTCCTATTGATGTATCATTGTTCCAAAGGTACTATATTGACATGAACACTAATGTAATAATCTCAAAAGCTTTTGAACTAAGTTATTGGAAAGATGTCTTATGTGTGTTACTTGATATACGTGTGGGTGTTATCCCAGGGGCATAAGCCTAGAATGGGTCGATCCCTATTTATGTGTTTATGGGTGGTATCCCAGGGGCATAAGCCTAGCATGGGTCGATCCCAATTGATATGTAATGGAGGCAGCCTAATGGTCACAGTATGGTACAGTATTGATTATTGTTAGGTGATTGGAGGTTCGGGAGGAGGAGGTAATGGCGAATGATAATTGTAAAGAATGAAATGAACGAATATATACCGTTCCACAAATGTGTTTGAATCCAAGAACCCAGTTCAGATTAATGATAATGTACATGATCCTAAAAGTGTTTATGAAGTGTGGTTCACTTCTATTATGATTTATTCACATGTGTATGATTTTCTTGATCCCCCATATCACATATGATTATCTACAGCTTTACATACTCAATACATATTTCGTACTGACGTCCCTCACTGGGGACCTGCATTTCATGCTGCAGGCACAGGTACTTCAGCTTATTCACAACATAGATAGGAGCCGGGTCGTACAGCTATTGTTGGTGAGCTCCAGTTTGCTTCGGAGCTTTCCGATTCGGTTCCTTATGTTTTGTTATTGTACAGGAGTCATGTGTGGGCGGGGGTTTGTCCCGACCCTAGTTATGTCATGTATATATGTCCTAGAGGCTTTGTAGACATAAGGAAGGGTCAAGTCATGGGAGTTTATATAGTGATGTTATATTTGTATATGTGGTGGCCCCGACGGCCAAGTATTATATATATATATATATATATATATATATATATATATATATATATATATTTGTGCGTGTTGTGCTGATCCAGGAAATTAGACCCTTCTATATGTAACGAAGTGCTGCCCAAATTTTTGGTGAATGTAAGTGAAGGTACAGGTATTTGAACGGGTTCTCCCGGGCCTTCTCGGCTTCGGGTGTCAGTCCGGCCCGATGGGATTTTGGGGCGTGACAGAAAGAAGTTACAATTCATTTTCTCTCTTTCCAATTAAATACATTCATACAAGTGCGAACTATAAAATAGAAATACAAATATAATTGTATCAACGAATACAAAAATATAAATAATGATGCAAATACAAATACAGTAAGCGATTGTGTTATTTTCGCTCAACACAATAAATAAAATAGAAAGAAAGAAATTCAAAAAAGAAAGAAAATAGAAGCCAGATATTGAAGAGTGAAAAAAAATAAAACGAAAATAAGAAAAGGAAAAAAAAAGAAGGGAAGACGCACAAAAGAAAAAACTGAGAAAAAAGTACTAAAAAAAACAAAAATGAAACAGAAAAGAGGGGAAACGCGGAAAAAGAAAAAATGAAAAAAAAGTACCTAAAAACAAAAAAAGAAAAAAAAATTGAGAAAAAAAAAAGAAGAGAAATAGAAGTTAGAGGTAGAAGTAAGTGAAAGACGAAAAGAAACATGAAAACGAAAATAGAAAAGAAAAAACTTTCAAGTAATTACTCTCATTGTATTTATATCTTATATCGAATAAAGTCGATTGCATAGAGTTGATACATTAGCTACATATGATAATTTTGAAAGTTAGATTATGGGCTTCCCCAATTTGCTGAAAGGTAGGCTAGTTTTTTTTGTTTTTTTTTTAAATAAATCATCTTAAAAATATACCGGGTGAATTAAGTTATTAGAAGTTAATAATTGTGTTGACTAAAAATTTAAAGTATTTTTATATATTTTTGCTAAAATATATATTAATAATTTTTCAAAATTAAAATCAAATGAAAATTTCAAAGCTAGTAGCTCTTTAATTTTTTTTCACTTAGTTTCATGAAAATAAAATTTTAAAATATATATAAAAGTGAAGTTGAGTTATTAGAAGTCAATAATAGTGTGAACTAAAACCTTAAAGTATTTTTCATATTATTTCACTTAAGTTTTTTAAACATTTGATAAAAAAAACCTCAAAAAATGATCAAGTCAATTATTATTATTATTATTATTATTATTATTATTATTATTTTAATTGTTATTATTATTGTTGTCATTATTATTATTTCATCTTATTAAAAATAAATTTAGAAGTGAAATTGAGTTACTAGATGTCATCACTTGTGTTGGCGAGTCATAAAATTCACAAATTGAGACTCGATTTAATCCTAGTATATACTGAATCAACATTTTTCAAATAGGAGTCGACCATTTATGTTGACCATAGTGACAAATTGACACATGACTCAATCCTAACATAGATTGAATCAATATTTCCCATTTAGAAGTCAGTCTTTTATTTTGACTACAGTCGTGATAGATTGAGACTCGATTTGATACTAACAGAGATTGAATCAATATTTTTCAAGTAGACGTAAACCATTTATGTTGATTGTAATTACGACAAATTGAAATTCAATTCAATCCTAACATAGATTCAATCAACATTTCTCAATTAAAAGTCAACTATTTATGTTGACTATAGTCGATCAAGACAAATTCAGATACAATCCAAACATTGATTGGTGCGCGCAAGTTGGCCCGCACACCATGATTTTCAAAGAAAAAATCAAAAAGCCAAACATTTATGTTGATTATAGTTGTGATAAATTGAAACTCAATTTAATCATAATATAAATTGAATCAATATTTTTCAATTAGAAGTCAAACATTTACGTTGATTATAGTGGTGACAAATCAAGACTTAATTTAATTTTACTACTACTAATAAAGGGCAATAAGCAGACACGTCTTCAACATGCCTGTTTCAGCTGCTTCAATCGTAATTTTACTATATTATTCTCAATTAATTAGTATAAGTTATTTAGGTATTAAAAAAATAATAAAATTTAATAAAAAGGTAAAATAGAAATAAAATAATAAATTGACTCTTGATGTTTTGTGATACCTTCTTCAGCTGCTTCAATCATAATTTTACTTATCACCCTAATTAATTATTATATGTTATCTAAGTATTTAAAAAAAATTAATATTTAATAAAAAGGATAAATTGACATAAAATGATAAATTAATTTTTGAAGTTTTAAATTAATTTGATGTCTTATATGAGACTCATTTAATTTTTTTTCACAAATATTTTTTATAGTAATTTTGTTACATCACGTGTAATTAGTTGTTATAAGGCATTTAAGACATGTCTGCTTAGTTGTTATATCACGTATAATTAGTTGTTATAAGTTATTTAAGACATGTCTGCTTCGTTGTTTCAATCATGATTTTATTATATCATCCCTAATTAATTTTATGGTCATCTAATCATTAAAAAATTAATAATATTTCATAAAAAAATAAAATGCACTCAAAATAATACGTCAATATAAATTATTTGGTTGACTATCAAAATTATATTAGTGCCACAAAAATTATGATAGAACAGAGGTAGACATAAAGTAACATATATTAGTTAAAAATGAGAAGACACGTAAACTGAGACGATGAGAATATTGATATCTTATTGCAAAATTATGCTAAAAGCACTATAAATCACATAAAAAATATAAAATATTTGATTGACTTTCGAACTTATATCAGGGTCACTTAAATTGAAATGGAGGGAAAATATTATAAATCACAATAATAAAAAATTTAAATTATTTTAATAATTGATTATCTAAATTATATTTGTGTCACGTAAATTGAGATAGAAAATAATATATATTGGGTCTGTGCTAGCACGGGCCCTTCGATGTCTAGTCTAATATAAATCATCAATATTTTTCAAAGAAAAGTCAAACATTTATGTTAACTTTAGTCATTATAAATTGAGACTCAATTTAAATATACATATTGAATCAACATTCGTCAGTTATAAGTCCACTATTTATGTTGACTATAATCGTGACAAATTGAGGTCCAATTCGATCATATATTGTATCAGTATATCCCATTTAGAAGTCAACTAATCATGTTGACTATAGTCGTGATAAATTGAAACCCAATTTAATTCTAACATAGATTGAACCAATATTTGTCAATTAGAAGTTAATTATTGTGATAACAAAAGTCGTGATAATTTGACTCAATTTATTTTTTATTAATTTGCGAGACTTAATTGTCATGATTCGTGCCGAGGCCCTAACTGCGACGGGTATCCCAAACCACAAAGGCCTGAGAGATCCCTTACTCCTTATTCCTAGTGATATTGTCCGCTCTGGGCCTAGACTCTCACGACTTTAAAATGCGCCACTGGGGAGTAAGGTTTACTTACGTATATACCTAGCATCCCTCATGTGTTTTGTCGATATGGAACTCCTTATCCTAAGTTGGGGTGTTACATTAATTTAGTTGTGGATCTTTTAAATTGATAAAAATATAAATCAACACCAAATTAACTATATAAATAGTCAGAGTGCTTCACATTATTAGAGTACTTCTTCCACCCCCACCCCCTCTTTATATATTACTATATATAATAAGAGGGAGTTAACTCAGGCAACAGGTCGACATGTTTGTTTGTGTTGTCTGCTTTAGTTGTTTCAATCATAATTTTACTATATCATTTTTAATTAATTATTACAAGTCATGTATTAAAAAAATAATAATATTTAATAAAAAAATAAAATAGATATTTATGACATGTCTGCTTTTAGCTGCTTTAACCGTAATTTTACTATATCACCCCTAATTAATTATAAAAGTCATCTCAATATTAAAAATTAATAAAATTTAATAGAAAAGATAAAATAGAAATAAAATGATAAATTAACTCTTGATATTTAAATTAACTTGATGTCTTATATGAGATCCACTTAAATTTTTTCACAAATAATTTTAATGATAATTTTGCTATATCTCTTCTAATTAGTTATTATAAGTCATTTAAGACATGTCTGTTTCGCTGCTTCAATCGTTGTTTTACTATATCACCTCTAATTAATTATTATGATCATTTAAGCATTAAAATATTTAAAATATTTCAAAAAAATATAAAATAGACACAAATGATATATCAACATAAAAAATTTGATTGACTGTCGAAATTATATTAGTGCACATGAATTGAGATGAGATGGAGTAAAGCATAATAATTAAGAACTCAATAATTAATATATATATATATATATATATATATATATTTAGTTAATTAATTGTCAAAATTTTATATGTGCCACATAACCTGGAACGGGAGAAATTATTCATATATTATTGTAAAATTATGTAAAAAAAAACCGTTATAGATCACAAAATTAATAACTTTAAAAAATTAGAAGATATAAAGCATTTGGTTGACGCTCAAAATTATATCAGTGTCGCTTAAATTGGAATAAAATAAAAAATATTATAAATCACAATAATTAAACTAATTTAAACTATTTTAATAATTGTTTATTTTTATAAATCATAATAACTAAAAAAAATTAAATTATTTTAATAATTAATTATCTAAATTGTATTTGTGTCACATAAATTACTACAAAAAAAAGTATCACTAACCGTTAATATCTAGTCAAAATAGATATGCTTTATAAAAGATCAAGATCGTTCACACCAACCAGGTGTATACATAATATATAATTATCACTTGACTAGAGTTGGTTTAATATATTTTTATTTCATTGTCTTCGCTAATAAATATAAGCACTTAATCAATGTAGATAAGTCTTTACTTTTGTTTTTTCCTTTTCTTTTAGTCATTGAACCGCCTTTATGTTTCATTGTTCATATATATATACTAGTATCATTTAGCCCGTGCAAATCTCGGACAAAAAATTAATACTCGCTCTATTTTAATTTATTAAATTTAATTTTCTTTTCAGTCTGTTTAAAGTTATCTTTTTTTTTCCGGTTATTTATTTCATTGTTCACATATATACTAGTGTCATTTAGCCCGTGCAAAGCTCGGACAAAAAATTAATACTCGCTCTATTTTAATTAATTTAATTTAATTTTCTTTTTAGTCTGTTTAAAAGTTATCTTTTTTTTCAGTTATTTAATTTTAATTTTTCATATGACATGTTCAAGACCAAAAAATAAAAAATAATTTAATACATTTTACCTATCTTTAACTTAAGGCCACAAGATTAAAAAATCTTCTTTATTTTCGTGTCAAATCACAATCAGAGAAACTAATGAAAACACAATGAGTATGTAGAAGTTAAATTTGTAATTGCTTTATATAAGAGAGAAAACTTAGGTAGGCATTTGACTATGAAAATAAAAAATTCTGATGTTGGAGCTGAAATTACAATTGTGTTCGTATATTTTTGAATCTTTTTTTTTAGACTTCTGAACAAAGAAAATGTGAAATAAAAAGATTGGAAAAAGGTGAAAATAGATTAAGGGGAAGGAGAAAGCGGGGGACAAAAAAGATTAAAGGGAAGGAGAAAGTGGGGAACAAAAAATGTCTTGAAAAGATAATTGTCAGCCTATTATTAGGTATGTGGGGAATGATTTTATCAAAATCGGGTGGTTTCAATTTGGAAGGGTTAATTTGGGTATCAAAAAACTGTGAAAAGACAGTATCACCCTTCCTTGTCACTTTAGTTACTAAAAAATTGATCAAAAATTACTTTTCTCGTCATTCAAGTTTTTTTTTTATCGAGTCACTTATATTTTTTGATAACATAATATAGTATAGTTGATTGGCAAAATAACTCGATGGATCCTTGTACTATGTCCGTTTTGTAATGTTGATACTCCTACTTATATGTTTGTCATTTAGACCCTTGAATCCACTAAAAACAACATTTTAGATACTTTTTCGGTGAGTGTAATACACTCGCCCCACGTCAGCTGCGACATTATCTTCCTCGTCATTTTTAAGTATAAAAAATACTAAATACTAAAACAAATAAATAAATAAATAAAAGAAAACCCCCCACCCTACTTTGTTCCTCTCTCTTTCCCTTTTTCTTTCTTTTTCCTGTTCTTCTTTCTCTGTTTCATCATCTTTTTCTTATTATTATTAGAAAATGCTGTGTTGGCTAAGAATATTTGGTCCTTCATTTTCAACTTTGATTTTGGTGGGAACAACGTCATTATGAAACTGTTTAGTCAGTTGTTTTCGATAAGCTTTGCTGGTCAAATTTTGGGGTAGGGCTGATCTGTGGTTGTTCCGACAAAATTCTTGTCGGAGAAACACTACAAAAAAATTGTGTTTAGCGACGAAATTTACTGACAGTCCAATTTCCGTCACTATATAGCGACATATTAGCATCGAAACTATCAATTTGGTCGCATGCATATCAATTTAATTTTTATGTATGCCATTAGCAATGAATCAGTGACGGAATTGTGATTCCGTCGCTAAATAATAGCGGAAAAAATTAGCACCTAAATTTGATGACGGATTAGCAACAATATATTGATCGCTATGTTAATTATTTCGTAGCAATGGATTTAGCAATAAATATTCGTCGATACACTTCAATTTTTTTTCTTTTTAAATATTTTATTTAGTGATCAACTTTTTCGTCGTAAAATATTCATTTTACTTTTTAAATTAATAATAAAGTATAGAAAAAGGGGCTTCTAGGTTTTAATTCATTTCAGCCCCTCTCGCATCCCCCACCCACTATTTCTCTCTCAAGAATCTGTTCACGGTTTCAAGGTCCTTTTGGGCCATTTGAACGAGTTTTTGCATGAATTGAAGGCATTTCTGCATGTATTAAAGGTCAAGCTTACACTGATTTGTCGAATTGAAGCATTCGAAGGTCTTTGCTTCCACTGTACACTCTTTATCTAAATTGAAATTTGTGTTTTCTTTAATTTTTTAAGTCAATTTTAAATTATTGTTCACTCTCTATCTGAAATAGTTACCTTCATTGAGAAAAAAAGATAAGGAGACAAAGGAAGTTAACTGAAAGGAAGGAGGAAAAAGCTGAAAATGTATTTGCTCTTGTATGACAGTACTAGTTGATCTTTCATTATCGTGCTGTTAAATCTATTTAATAGGATACTTTGCAAATCTGTTGTAAAGTCTGCTAGCCACGTTAGTTTCTTGAATATAAAAAAGTGAATGTCTGAATCTTCTCTGCTGGCATATATCCTTGGTTTGATGAAGTTTATCCCATTTAGATGTGTTTACAAGATTGTTAATTCTTCTTGTTTTCCCCTGAATTCTCTACCGTGTAAGGTAAAAAATGGAATGATGTAAGTGGAAGATAGAAAAAGCAAATATCTATTAGTAAAGTGAATTTGAGATTATCTACATGTGCTATATTGAGGTCGAGAAGGTATATATTGCATGTTTTGGGCTTGGAAAAAATTGCTATATTTAAGTTTTGTACTGGGCACTTGGTCTTCCTAATGAGAGAATGATGGATCTGTAACTAATCTTGTTAGGGGGCAGTTCATAATGTTCATATCTATTATGTGTGTTTGCATCTATCATTGATTAGTCGTCATACAATAATAGTCCTATCTCTAACTAAACTTTTGTTTCATTTCTTCAGGGACAATCACATATGCACCTTGAACTTAAAATGCCTAGGATAGAAAGTTTTCTCATCCTGTTTGTATAATTATTTTTCTAAGTAACCCATCTATTGATCCTTCCTTAGGCTAATAATATCATCTTTCATTGTATTTGATATCTCCATACTTCCAGGTCTAATAATATGATCTTTGAAGCTCTTTCATTCATGAAGGATTTAAATGAATCTGATCGTGGTGCCATTGTTGGATTTATTGAGGTGAGCTCGATCAGCTTATCGTTATTGCATTAAAACTTCCTTGGAAGTCGTGCTATATACGACTTCACTATCTTCATGCTGACATGCTTGATTTTTTTTTTCTTGCTTTGCAGTTGACATCATAATGATATCAGACTTTTAGGGGTCATTAAATTACTCAATGCATGTTTGAATTCTGTATGACATGCTTTAATTTCATAAACCTCAACCTTTTTACCACATAGAATTCTTAAACTTCTTGAGCCATATGTGGAGGAAATTTGCTTTAGCAATGAGTACCTTATAAAAAATTAGCAAAGAATACTTGTGCTTAATTTTCTGATGAATCCTGTTTCAAGGTTTTGCCCTGTATTTTCCTTCAAACGAGTTTAGACAGTTCATGTGAATTTTCCACCAGGTTCACTTTCTATTGGGGGGTTTGTGCTAGGCCCTTAAGTTTCTTATTATCTTTCTAAAAACCATTGAGATATGCAAAACCAGATGGCTTTTTCCCCTTTTCAGCCTCTTTTCTTTTGCAGTTAAATATGATTTTTTGAAAAAATACAAATATGTCAACTTGTCTTTACGGACGTTAATCTTTGAGCTTATGCTTCCGTGCAATACAAGTCCCTAAGAGGATGGCCTAGTGATTGGGGCATGATAGTAGTTACAATTATGATATTTGGTTTGAGCCCACTTGCTTCAGCTTGGTTAGCAAGTGTACCTTGCAACTTTGCTTGTGGGGTTGGACAGATGCCCGGCCAACAAAGGCTTTGTACTGCATATGTAGTTCTGTAACTCTTTTTTTTTTCTTTTTTTTTTAATAAAAAGGACTTCTGTGTATTACAAACACACATTTGATATCCTTCTATAAGTTTAAATATACATACTTAAAAACTCAAATAGAGGAAGTGACGTCCTTTTGTTTAGATTTTCTATCTGTTGATGTGTCAAACTCTTTCATGTGTTCCTTTATCTTTTGTTTAAATAGGAACAAACAAAAAAGATAAGTGTTGTATGATCTTTCAGTAACTTTTTAATGACAATTCCATTTTGATTACTATTGCATTTAAACTTTACAAAGGAAGTTGGCTTTATTTTATTCTTATTGCAGCAACGACATGAAGTACCACAAAATGCTAGAAGGTTATTGACTACCAAGTTGAGAAGACTCGTATTGCAAGGAAAACTCGAAAAGGTAAATAATTTCTTAATTCCTTAAAGTAAGCTTTCGGGAGTATTTTCTTGACTGCAACATTAATGAAGAATAAAGATCTCTTCATTATTAAGTGCCTATCTCATGTAGATGGATGACTTTACACTTGTTTTACCTTGCAATTGAGAAATTTGGACAACTGTGGTTCAATTGATGCATCTAATGCTCCGTTAGGCTGATTGCACCTTGAAATTGCTTTTAGTGTTATGTTATTTGGGGAGAATCTTTCCCAATTATTCATCAGCATATAAATGCTGATGCATCTAAGTAGTCACTGCACATAACTTAAAGTCAACAGTCATTGATATATTAAGCCTGATACTGCAGCCTTCTGGAAAAATGAAGGTGAAACAGGTTATTTCCAAGTTGTGACTTGCAAAGCAGTTGCCGATCCTTCTATTGGAATTCTGTTCTTTGCATTTCATGGGGCGGATAACTTCTTATGTCCAGCTCTCTCTGAAAGAAAACAACGATAGAGGGAAGCATAATCTTTTGGCACTTGGAAGACTAGGATACCCTATTACTCTTTTAGCTACATGTAAGTCCATAATTTACATCTTAATGATATGATACTCTTATCTTATTTTTCTTTTGTATTGAAACTTGAGTTTACTTTAATAACTCTACTTGTTATTGGAAAAGTATGAAGAAATTATACGAAAAAAATTGCAGCGTGAATCTGAAATTGATCAATTGAAATTATATTATATGAAGCTGCGGGAGGAGCAAAGAAGAAAAGATTATTTGGTCTTGGGTCTGAAGCTGACAGTTACTTTGAAAAAAAACTTTGTGCCTGCAATGCCTCCACATCATTAGTACCACCTTTGATTTCTTTACCGACAATAAATTTGGAGGAGTTTGTGAAGTAATTGATTTCGACACTTACTACTCATTTTCTTCTGGTAGTTATTGAGCGTGTTGGTGGTATTAGGGTACAAGAAGGGGTCGTGCTTGATCCTCCCACTAATGATGATGATGACGACGTTGATTTTTAGCTTCATAGTATTCGTAGTCCTTGATCGTTGCATTAATTTTTGATATACTATTTTGTGTGAAAGTACAAAACATTTATGTAGTAACAAATACTAATTTTGATGGATGTTGGTTTGAAATTAGTTTATATTTGACAAAATACTTGAAATTGTGGGTGTTTGGACACAATTATTGTGCATTTTGCTATCTATATGAATGTTGGTTATTTTAAGCATTTTATAATTTACGTGTTTCAATTATTTTCTTACAAAATTATTAGTTACAAAAAATTAGTGATTAACATTTGTCGTTACTACTGAAAAACTTTAGGGATGGATAAATTTAGTTGCTAAAGACGACTGCTATTAGCGACAAAAAATTAGTGACTAACTTTTGTTGTTGCTACTGAAAAACTTTAGCGATGGATAAATTTGGTCACTAAAGATGGCTACTCAATCAACCAAACTATGTTGCAACGAATCAGTGATAAAATATTTAGTCGTAAATTTAGCCACAATGAAAATGAATTTTGAGAATAGCAACGTTATAGCAATGGAATAATCCGTCGGTAACAACAACAACCGAAATACTTTGTTGCTAAGGGGTCACAAATTTTGCGACGGAAATCAATTTTTCATCGCTATGAGGCTAGCAACGAGAAATATAGCGACAAAATACGATCTGTCGTTATTTCGTCGCTATTTCTATTTAGCGATGAATTTTCATATGATAGCGACGAAAAGTGCGTGTCGCTAAATGCTGTTTCTTTATAGTAAAAGTAGAATGGAATGACTGTCTTTGTCCCCTCTCTTGTTTTTTGTCTCTCTCCCTCTCTTTTGTTCTCTATCAAATTTTTCTAACCCCGTCCAACCATCTCTTCATTTTTCGATTTACCCCATCTTTTGAATGTGTATGTATCGATGTGTGCAGAATGTGGGTGTGTGAATTTCAGTGACATGTGTTTGTTTAGTGATTATGGAATCGAAAAGTGGGTGTGTGATTTTTTATCTGAGAGTCTGTGAATTATTATTGTCTGTGTATGAGAAAAAATGGAGTCCAAAGGGGTGAGTTGCGAGTTGTGCGAGAGTGTGTGTTATATATTGTGTTAATGTCATAAGAGAGTTTCTTTTTGTGTATGTGATGATAGGATGTATATATATTCCCCTCCCTGAAGCTGTGTATTGTATTGTGTATATAGAAAAATGAAGGAGAATGATCTGTATTCTAGTGAGATAATCTGTTCTTGGGAAAAATGGAGAAAAAGCGTGACTTGACTGGTGGTGGACGGCGTGGGGGATGGGGAAGGTGGTGGACAACGGAGGGGGGTGCTGGAACGGAGGTTGGGGTGGGGGTGGGATGAGATTTTACTTTTTTTTTTTTTTTTTTTTAATTTACTGTTGTTTTTTTAATTTTTTAAATATTACAAATATTTTTTTAATTTAATCACGCACTCAAAAAGCACGTATTTATACGCGTTTTGCCATATCATCGGGTTAATGTCACATAAGCAAAAAAATATTTAGAATGTTAAGTACTTTTTAATGAGTTTAATAATTCAGATGACAAATATGTAAGTAAGAGTATACACGTTACAAAATAATTTTCTCGTTATTTGTTATTTTGTTTACTGTTAAAATCTTTCATTTCCTCGTCAATTGTGTACAATTAAAAAAGGGTCGTGCTTGGCAGGTAGTACACGTATTTCATTGATTCGCAAGAACACTTACCCTAATTTCACATGGTTCTCACAATTTTATTTTATTAAAACGACATCGACGATATTGGAAATAAACAATAATTATAAGATATCGAATTATAATTTTATCGAGTAGCCACTTAGTTAGAAGCTCTCCAGTGTCCACCAACCCCACTCAAAAGTGATAAAATTTGAATAAATAGCTGGCCAACCTGTTTAATTATATTTCACAATTGTCAATGCTAAAAAAATCCTATGTTAAATAATGACTTAGAAGAATCTGTTATCTGATTGAAAAACATATTAATTGTCCTAATTCGTCTAACAAATTACTATATATTTGGGTCTTTCTAATCAGGAGTGGGGCATAAATATTAGAAAGTTGAATTTCATTTCGATTCCATTCTTTCTAGAATTTTAATACTTAATTTGATTCTCTGTTTTAGGAACTCGATTCTTCAGGTTAATTGAAGTTATATAACTTAAAGTTCAAAAAGTAAATGATATATTGTATGGTGATTGAATTCAGATATATGACTGGACTTCCCACAGAATCAAGACAAACTATCCTAACTAAAATCTAAATGCCGCTTAGGTTTTTCTCATAAATATTTCATCAAAGTGCTACAATTCTTTTTTGCCTAGTCCAATTGATCAAGGTATATTATAACTTAGCAAATATTGACTCCTAATTATCCTATTTAGCCTAAGTTTTAATTAATTACAATTCATAGCCTCATCTTACCTATTAATTATCCCTAATTACAAGTTATAGTCTCTCTCATATATTTTCTTTTTTTTTTTTCTATATTCCTTTCTATTACTCTCTTTTTTCTCTCTTTTCAGTTTTTTTCTTCATTTTTTTTCCTTTTTTTGTTTTCTCTTTCTTTTTTCTTTTTTTCACTTTTTTTCTTTTTTATTTCTTTTTCCTTTTTCCCTTTTTATTTTCTCTTCTTCTTTTTTTTTTCTCCATTTTTTATTACTCTCCTTTTTTTTTTTTTTTTGTATTTTTTCTCCTTCTTTCTCTCATATTTTCTCCTTTTTTTCTCATTTTCTCCATTTTTTATTACTCTCCTTTTTTTTTTGTGTATTTTTTCTCCTTCTTTCTCTCATATTTTCTCCTTCGTTTTTTTCCTTTTCATTTTGCTCATTTTTTTCATTTGTGTGAACTGACAAAAACAAATACAAGTATGAATTATAAATACAAATACAAACGCGAACTATAACATACAAATACAAGTACGATCTATAACATATCGATACAAGTGTGAACTATCATTTGTATTTTTTAATTATTGAAAAGGAAAGATTGATTTTCTTTCTACGAATACATGTTTGTATTTATTAATACGAGTTGTATTTATTGATACAAATAAATATAATTCAAATTTTTATACAAATACAATATATACAAATACATACTATTATATTTGTATTTGTAAAATATAAATGATGGTGCGAACTAACAAATACAAATACAAGTGTGAATTATAAAATAAAAATATAAATGCGAACTACAAAATACAAATACAAGCACGAAATTTAAAATAGAAATACAAATACAGTTGTATCAATGAATACAAAAATATAAATGACGGTGTGACTACAAATACGATAAATAATTATGGTATTTACGTTATCGTTCATGACTTGTGCTCGAGTAATCATATTTTTTGAAAATACAAAAAATATAATATAGAACAAAAAAATGATAAAGAAAATAAGTACAAAAAAGAAAACAAAAAAAAAGAAAATAAGAAAGAGAAATAGAAGTGAGAGATAGAAGAGAGAAAAAAATAAAATAAAAAAAAATAGTAAAAAGAAGAAGAAAAAATGAGGAAAACGCGAAAAAAATATGAAAAAATGAAAAAGACAAAAAAATGGCAGTGTTTTTGGCGAGACTAAATATGTAGCGTATTTATGTTTTTTATGGATACAGATCACTGAGTAAAAGTGAATACAACAACTGTGAATCGAATACAACGGCTAAATGGTACTATATTTATATTTTATATGAATACAAATTATTGATAAAAGTGAATACAACGGGCGTAAATTGAATACATCGGCTATAAAATGGTAATTATGTAAAATATGGTTATGGAAGATGAGTTTTACAGCAAAGTGTAGTTATTTTTGAAAGACCCTCAGGGATAACTACATAACTTAGCAAACATTGACTCCTAATTATCCTATTTAGCCAAAATTTTAATTAATTACAATTCATAGCCTCCTCTGACCTATTAATTATCTCTAATTACAATTCATAGCCTCTCTCATGTATTTTCTTTTTTTCTCTATTTTCTATTACTCTTTTTTTCAGTTTTCTTTCTTCATTTTTTTCTCTTTGTTTGTTTTCTTTTTCTTTTTTCCCTTTTCCCTTTTTTTTTTCTTTTTTCCCTTTTTATTTTTTTCTCCTTCTTTTCTTTCTTTTTTTTTTTGTTTTTTCCTTCATTTTCTATTGCTCTCCTTTTTTTTTTTTTTTGTATTTTTTCTCTTTCTTTCTCTTATATTTTCTCCTTTTTTTTCTTTTCATTTTTCTCCTTTTTTTTTATTTGTACGAACTAATAAATACAAATACAAGTACAAAATATAAATATAAATACAAATGAGAACTATAACATACAAATATAAGTGTGAATTATAACATACAGATACAAGTGTGAACTATCATTTGTATTTTTTAATTATTGAAAAGGAACGATTGATTTTCTATCTACGAATACATGTTTGTATTTATTGATACGAGTTGTATTTATTGATACAAATAAATACAATTCAAATTTTTATACAAATACAATATATATTATATTTGTATTTGTAAAATTATTTATTACATTTGTTTGTAATTGTATTTGTATCAAGTAATATTTGTTTATTTACAAATACGAATGATCATTTTGACATACAAATACAAACGGTACATTTGTATCAAATGATACATTACATATTTATATATTTTAGAATCAAGAAAGTACAATTAATGCATTTACTTATTTGTATACAAATACAAATGATAAATTGTACATAATCACGGCTAAAATAATATGCAATCAATTTAAAAATACAAATACAAAATAATTCTTTAAAAATAAAAAGATATCGACGAAAATAGAATACAAATACAAATATAATCTAAATATGCAAACACAATAAAATCACAATATAAATATAATCTAATATAATATACAGTCAATTATAAAATAAAACAATTCTTTAAAATACAAGTACGAATTATATAAAATATAAATGATGGTGCGAACTAATAAATATAAATACAAGTGTGAGCTATAAAATACAAATATAAATGCGAACTACAAAATACAAATACAAGCGCGAACTTTAAAATACAAATACAAATACATTTGTATCAATGAATACAAAAATATAAATGACGGTGTGACTACAAATATGATAAATAATTGTGGTATTTACGTTACAAAAATGAAAACAGAAAAAATGAAAAGAAGAAAGAGAAATAGAAGTTAGAGATAGAAGAGAGAAAAAAATTAAAAATAGAAAAAAGAAGAAGAAAAAATGAGGAAAACACGAAAAAGAAAAAATATAAAAAAATAAAAAATACAAAAAAGTGACCGTATTTTTGGCGAGACTAAATATGTAGTGTATTTATGTTTTTTTATGAATACAAATCACTGAATAAAAGTGAATACAACGGCTATATGGTACTGTATTTATATTTTATATGAATACAGATTATCGATAAAATTAAATACAGTGAGCATAAATTGAATACAAGAGCTATAAATGGTAATTATATAAAATACGATTATGAAAGGTGAGTTTTACAGCAAAGTGTAATTATTTTTGAAAGATTTTCTATTAAAATATTATATTTTATTTAGTTATAATTATATATCTTTATTGTCCGATTTATCATCATACTATGAAGATGGCTCTTAGCTACATGAGCGCTTGAAGCTTGCACTTGTGACTTGCACATGACACCACGTTATCTCGACCAACAATTGCTGCATTAAGATGGCATGCTTTCCCTAATTTCAATAGTTTTATAAATGCTCACAATTATTAAACGATATTGATCATAGATATAATTAAATATACAACTTAGAGCACGACTTTATTGAAATTGAATTGGAAAATAGCCATGCGCTAGCATTGGGTTTGACATCTCACTGATTAATTCCCTTTTAAGTCACCACTCCCCACCCTAAACCTCAAAGAGATAACAACAAAAATGAAAAATTCCATGTGCAATTCACTTGTAATGAAGGCGAGAGATAAGCATAATAATGCGATAATATATACATGTGATTAGCTTCTTGTTTCTCTGCAATTAAATTAGTACTCTCAAATTATTTGTTTCTTTATTTTTTTGAAACTCCAAAATAATCTACAGCCTTTATAGTCTCTGTCCTTCCAATAAACACAAATCAGACAAGGGATGTAAATCATCCTAGACAAGCCTTATGTGACAGGCTCGAGTCAGAAGATATTGAGGAAAGACCGAACTAGGGTCATCCGTATGTACTCTCAAATTTTAGCCATTAATACAGCCATGTTGAAGTTGCAAGCAAATGGACTCAGCTCCTCTTAGTACATGATCTTCTCCGGTCCCTATAGTTCCTCCTTAAATTAATTAGGGATAATTACATAACTTAGTCAATATTAATTTCTAATTACTTTATTTAGCCTAATTTTAATTAATTAAATTCATAGTCTCTTCTTGCCTATTAATTTTTTTTTCATAATTACAATTTATAGCCTCTCTCATGTATTTTTTTTTAATCTATTTTCTATTACTTTTCTTTTTTTTTTTCCCTTTTCAGTTTTTTCCTTCATTTTTTTTTCATTTTCTCTTTCTTTTCGTTTTTCAATTTTTTCTTTTTCATAATTATGTTTCAATTTTTTTCTTTTTTCCTTTTGTATTTTTTTTCTTTTTCTTTTTTCTCCTTTTTTTTTTGTCTATTTCCTATTACTCTTTTTTTTCTTCCTTTTTTCTTTTCCTTTTTTTTTTTGTTTTCTCTTTCTTCTTTCTTTTTTCAATTTTTTCTTTTTCGTGTTTTTTTTTCATTGTATCTTTTTTTTCTCTTTCTTCTTTTCCTTTTTTATTTTTTTCCTTCTTTTTTCATTTTTTTTTCTATTTTCTACTACTCTCGTTTTTTTGTATTTTTTTCTCCTTTTCTCACATTTTTTCTCCTTTTTTTTCTTTTTATTTTTCTTCTTTTTTTATTCATGCGAACTAGCAAACACAAATATAAGTGTGAACTATGTTTTAATTTTTTCTTTCTCTTTCTTTTTTTTTTAAATTTTTTTTCCTTTTTTTTGTCTATTTTCTATTACTCTTCTTTTTTCTTTTACTTTTTTTTTCATTTTTTCTTTTCCTTTTTTTGTTTTCTCTTTCTTCTTTCTTTTTCATTGTCTTTTTTTCATTTTGTCTTTTTTTTTTTCTTTTTCTTCTTTTCCTTTTTATTTTTTTTTTTCTCCATTTTCTATTATTCTCTTCTTTTTTGTATTTTTTCTTTTTTTTCTTACATTTTTTTTCTCCTTCTTTTTCGTTGTGCGAACTAGAAAACATAAATACAAGTGTGAACTATGTTTTAATTTTTTCTTTTTCGTTTTATTTTTTTTCTTTTTCTTTTTTTTTCTTTTTATTTTTTCTCCTTTTTTTTGTCAATTCTCTATTACTTTTTTTTTCCTTTTTTTCTTTTCCTTTTTTTGTTTTTTCTTTCTTCTTTATTTTTTCAATTTTTTCTTTTTCGTTGTCTTTTTCTTCTTTTCCTTTTTTTTTTATGTATATATATTTTTTCGATTTTCTATTACTCTCCTTTTTTTGTGTATTTTTTCTCCTTTCTCCCACATTTTTTCTTCTTTTTTTCCTTTTTTTTCTTTTTCTTTTTCTCCTTTTCATTTGTGCGAACTAACAAACACAAATACAAGTGTGAACTATAAAATATAAATATAAAGACGAATTATAACATACAAATACAAGTGGAAACTATAAAATACAAATACAAATGCGAACTATAACATATAGATACAAGTGTGATCTATCATTTGTATTTTTTAATTGAAAAGGAACGATTGCTTTTTTTTTTTTTTATGAATACTTGTTTGTATTTACTTATATGAGTTGTATTTATTGATACAAATAAATACAATTCAATTTTTTTATAAAAATACAATATATATATAAATACAATATGTATTTGTATTTTTAAAATCAATGGTTTCATTTATTTGTAATTGTATTTGTATCAAGTGATATTTATTTATTAACAAATACGAATAATAATTTTGACATACAAATACAAAACGGTACATTTGTATCAAATGATACATTGCATATTTATATATTTTAGAATCAAAAAATACAATTAATGCATTTACTTGTTCGTATACAAATACAAATGATAAATTGTACATAATCACGGCTAAATACAATATGCAATCAACTTACAAATATAAAATAATTTTTTAAAAATAAAAAGACATCGACGAAAATAGAATACAAATACAAAAATAATCTAAATATACAAACACAATAAACTTATAAAACAAATACAATCCAATATAATATACAATCAATTATAAAATACAAATACAAAATAGTTATTTAAAATACAAGTGCGAATTATATAAAATATAAATGATGGTGAGAATTAATAAATAAAAATACAAGTCCGAACTATAAAATACAAATATAAACGCAAACAACAAAATACAAATACAAGCGCGAACTTTAAAATACAAATACAAATACAGTTATATCAATGAATACAAAAATATAAATGACGGCCTGACTACAAATAGATAAACAATTATGGTATTTACGTTATCATCAATGACTTGTACTCGAGTAGTTATATTTTTTAAAAATATAAAAAATATAAAATAGAACAAAAAAATGATAAAGAAAATAAGTACAAAAAGAAAAAGAAAAAGAAAAAAAGAAAGTGAGATAGAAGAGAGAAAAAAATATATAAAAAATAAAAAAAATAAAATAGAAAAAATTAGAAAAAAGAAGAAGAAAAAACAAGGAAAGCACGAAAAAGAAAAAATATTAAAAAAAAAAATGGTAGTGTTTTTGGCAAGACTAAATATGTAGTGTATTTATGTTTTTATGAATATAGACCACTAAGTAAAAGTGAATACATCGGCTGTGAATCGAATACAGTAGCTAAATGGTACTGTATTTATATTTTATATGAATACAAACTATTGATAAAATCGAATACAACAGGCGTAAATTGAATACAACGGCTATAAATGGTAATTATGTAACATATGGCTATGAAAGGTGAGTTTTTCAACAATGTGGCTATTTTTGAAAGATTACCAATTAATTACCCGTGTCCTATTCTTTTTAGAATTTAAGTGTTGTGAACTCTAATCAGGTAAACTTTATCTGCTATTGTAGGTTATCTAATTTTTTCTCAATTTTATGTAAAAACATGGGTAACCTGCAATAGTAGGTGTAAAATATTTTGCACATTGATACTACAATGCACAAAACTTAAACTCTTCTTCTTAAAGAACCGAATGGAGTTTAGCCACTAGTAATACTTATTTGTATTGCACAAGATTATTAAAATTTTGAAACCTAGCTGGGATATCTATAGTGTGTCATTTACAATATAGAGTACATGTTTAGAAACTAGTCAGGTAAACCTAATCAGGTAAACTTAATCTACTATTGCAGGTTATCTAATTTTTTCTTTTTCAATTTTTATGTAAAAAACATGGGTAACCTGTTGTTCGCAACAAATTTTCGTTAACGCTGAAAATTAACTACAAGCAAAAAATAAAATAAAATAAACAAAAAGAATAATTTTATTTAAAGTAATTTTGCGGGTACAATTCTGTTATTCTCTCGATTCTTCTCTCCTAAGTTTTTTCGTGATTCGAGGGCCTTTGCAACGTGATTCTCGAATGTAGGATGATTTGAACCTCCTAGAAATATGTTTGGATCTCCAGGAATTGTCTGACAACACTTCGTCTTGTCGAGTTGATCTCCGGGCAGAACTTCGTTAGTCAATTCGTTGAAGAGCTGTGTAGTTAATGCAGAAGCTTTCTCCAATGCTTGCAGAATGTTCTCCTTTTTTTCCTTTCTCCCCCCTTAGAATGTTGTGTTACCCCCTATTTATAGTTGTGGGGGTAGGCCTAGTTGCTTGTGATTGGCCGAAACATGTCACTTTGACACGTGGCACCTTTTGACTGGTTGTTGAATTTGAATGAGATTTTCACATCATTTGTACATATGGCGGCATCTCATTGGTTTTGGATTTGACTGGGATGCCACGTCACTTGATGAGTTTGGTCTTCAAAGTGAGATGGACCTTGATGAAGAATAAAATAGGCTTATTATTTTTTTTAGCTTAAAATAAGTTTAAACCCAATAACATATGGCTCAAATTCAAATTTTATATGAATTTGATCCAATAAATTTTATGTGTCTACAGATGCCCCCTACTTCAAGGTTGGTCGACGTGTAGGCTTGCCGAAACTTGGCGTCAAGACTTGAAGTACTCATGAATGTGCTTTCATTCTCGTGATTTCAAAGGCATTTGTTTCTCCTAATGTTGATCATGCCAAATTGAAGCATCGTGCGTTTGGTACCGATACTTATCGCCAGATTGAAGTTTCACGTAGTTGACATCAATCCGCATAAAACCGAGAAGCTTTATCCGGTCAACACTGTAGATGTGTTACATCTTCATTTTTTTGTGCAGGCTTATGCAAATGGTCTTGATGGTCTGTTGAACCATTTAGTGCACTACTTCCTTACTGCTTGATAAGAAAGTAACTTGGAATGATCTGATTTTATCCTTGACGACGCTGAAAGTTTTCCATTTTAGCTTCAGTGAGCATGTACATGGTGTCATTCTTGCAACCTTGTGATGATGAAATTTTGAGTGTCTGCAAACCATCGTTGCAAAACAAGCATGTTGTGCATCTCATCCGTGGGGCTCGGTGATAAAGAGACTTCGAGTGAGAGCATCCCATTCTTTTCGAGGAGCACGTACGTGGTGCCATCCATCTTGATAATATTGACACAGGGAGTAGCCTTTTCTGACTTTGGTGAGCAAGTACTAGGCAAACGTCCACAAAAATATTTATTCTCCGATGGGAGAACAAAAATATGAGTTGTTTGATTCATAAAAATGGAATTCAATGTTCTATTTTATCAGCTTTGCGCAGCATCACGATAAATTTCGTATTTTGATGTAGGAGTATCGGAATCAGATTTTGTTTTTTGCATTGGAAAGTAGATTCACAGAGCTACGTCTCTCGAGAAAACCACAATTAGATTGCATCCGAATCATCCTAGATATTTCACCAAAAACATCCTTTTAATATTCGTTCGTTGGTTATTTCAGCTTTGCGTAGCGTCACGATAAATTCCATATCTTGACGTGGAAGTATTGGAATCAGGTTTCGTTTTTTGTATTGGAAAGTACACTTGCAGAGCTACGTCTCACGCAGAAACCATAATTATGTTGCATCTGAATCATCCTAGATATTGCTCCAAAAACAACCTTTTAATCTTGGTTCGCTGGTTATTTCAACTTTGCGCAGCGTCACGATAAATTCCATATCTTGACGTGAAAGTATCGGAATCAAGTTCCATTTTTTGTATTGGAGAGTAGACACAAGATCTACGTTAAAAATGAAATTCATCAACATATAACCTCTATATTTTCTCAGATACTTTTCCAAAGTTCCAGCCTAAATCTTACGATATTCTATTTCTCCTCATATTTTGGATACTTCATGAATTTCATCATCTACTTCAAGTTTTGGGCCGCATCACTTCCGCAATATGTTAAAGGCCAGACTAGAGAAATATTCAAAGTACCACAAGTCTTTTTCTTATCGAGAAGACTTTATTGCTTGAGAGATAATGAAGAATCTTTTTGCTTTAAGACGACATCTTCAAAGGACTCCAACTATGCATTCAAGCTTCATACTTTTCCTTCCTGTTTTTTTTAGAGTCGTTCACAATTTAGACTCATGCGGGCCAGGAGTGACATGCAGTTTAAGCTCGTGCTTTAAGGAGCATTTTGACTTGCAGTTTAGGTTCGTGCGTCGAGGGGCGTCTTGACTTACAGTTTAGGCTCGTGCATCTAGGAGCATTTTGGTCAGGAATTCTTGTAATGTGACTTTCCTTCCAACCCTTTGTAATGGAGTATTGTTGCACTTCAGTTTGGTAAGTATTGCCCCCATTGGTTGAAGAAGATTTACACTTGATCTTGTGCCGACTTTTGAAAGTTGGAGTTTAGAAGTCCTTTGATATTTTTTTCTTTTATGAGCGATCAATGTCCAAGTATCATCCTTCTTGCTATTGGAGAAGTCGTTTTGCATGGATTTGCTTATTATTTTCTTTGTGGTAGAAACATCAATTGTGTAAAAGCTCCCAAATTGCAGCATGATGATTTCCTCACTTTTTGGTGATGCCATAGAGCATGTGGGTTGTAGAACTCTTGAAATTGATCCTTTCATATGGTGCAGTTTGGCGCTAACATGATTTGCGTCAACTGTATCGCCTTCATCAATGATGATCTTTCCCTCTTGCATTAATGTCATGATCTTTTCCTTCAGGATGAAGTATTTTGTGGTGTAATGACCAACAATGTGGTAAAATTTACAGTATTTAGGATTATCGACTTTTTTTTATTCGTTGGATCGCTTTGATTTAGGAAGTTCAATGACTTCTTTGGCTAACAACTTGTCAATAATTTCAAGAACATCAGAGTCAGGAAAAGGATATACCCTTGCTTGTAACTCTTTCAAGGCTGGTTGATTTTTCACCTGTTGCATTTGTTGCTTTGGAGCTTCCTCTTTTAACTTTTGTCTTGTAGGGGACTTTGTAAAACTCATAGTTGTCGTCATAGATTCTCCAATTTGGTCTTCAGATGAATCTTCGAATTTTGTGACTTCCTTCCTAGGATAAAAAATAGGTGACACCATTCTATGACTTGCAATACTTAGCTCCATGTTATGAGCGCGCATAGCTAATTCTTTAAAAGTTCGAGGCTTAATTCCTTGGAGGATATACACAAGGCCCCAACATATCGCTTGAATACAAACTTCAACCGCGGAAGTTTCAGAAAGTTGATCCTTGCAATCAAAGATCAATGTTCGCCAGCGATTTATGTAATCCAATACAGGCTCATCTTTACTTTGTCTTGTGTTTGTCAACTCCATCATGCTGACCATACGACGGGTACTGTAGAAGCGATTTAGGAACTGACTTTCTAGTTGCTTACAACAATCAATTGATCAAGACTCTAAGTTTGTGTACCAATCAAAAGCGTTGCCTTTCAAGGAGTGAATAAATTACTTGACAAGAAGATCACCATGTGTACCAGCATTGTTACAAGTCTCAACGAAATGAGCGATGTGTTGCCTTGGATTTCCCTTTCCATCAAATTGTTGTAACTTTGGCGGTTGATATCCAATTGGCATCGGTAAGCCCTCAATTTGCTTAGAATATGACTTTGAGTATCCTATGAAACTTTGTGACGAACCGCTATATTGTGCCTTGATGGTGTTTGCAATAATATCTTGCAGTTGTTGAACTGTTTATCAATATCCCATGAATTTCTTGGGACTTTTAAGATCTTGGAGATCTTTTTATCGTTGATCTCTTTATGAATATTCCATGAATTTGTGGGATGCTCGAGATGCCTCTTTAAAGGATGTTTGACCCCTTTATATAGGTGTAATTTAGGGTTTAGGTTGAGTAGCCATTAAGCTAGATTTCGGGAAAAGTAGGCCCCAAGAACTCTAACCAAAATTGAACTCTTTTTGTAGTCCACAAAATTTCAACGTCTACACCTGCAATAGTAGGTGTAAAATATTTTGCACACCGATACTACAATGCACAAAACTTAAACTCTTTTTTTTAATGAACCGGATTTATTTTAGCCGTTAGTAACACTTATTTGTATAGCACAAGATTATTAAAATTTTGAAACCTAGCTGGGATATCTCTATTGTGTCATTTACAATATAGAGTACATGTTTAGAAACTAGAAAATGATGATTCACTATACATGATTTCCACATCCATAATGCATAATACCAATATTATTACTAACAAATTTAATAGTAGTATAATATACTACATATTTGACTTCTCCCGGTACTACCTAATTTATTTAATTTAGATACTGAGGAATGCAATAGCCATCAGAGAAGGAGCCAGGATTTCAAGTAAGGGGATTCAATATTAAAATAAAAGCTTAGTCGAAGGGGATTCAATACCTACTATAACCACATAAAAATAATTTTAATCATGTATAAATAGTATATTTTTCTGTCGAAGGGGGGTCGGACGAACCCACTAAAAAAGGCTGACTCCGCCCCTGATACCATGTGTCTAGCCCGTGTTTAAATGGTATTACAATTACCGATATGAGTTGTGGTGTAGTGGTGGGACTACTCCATCCTTAATTAGAAGTCTCGGTTTTGAGTCCTGGGTATGAAAAAAATCTTATTGAGATCGTGATTCCCAAAATGAACCCTACAGTGCGCGATCTAAATTAGTTGAGGCTCCAGTAACACCAAATGGGAAAAAATAGTATTACAGTATATTTCACATGTTCAACTATTGGTTAGTGGGCCTATAACAACTATTGATAAAAAGTAATACAAATTCAAAATAAAAAATACAATAGATGGCTAGCACGGTAAAAGATTTTAAAAAGATTTAAAATCTTAATTATATCAATTGTTAAGTAATCAAAATAAGATATTGAGTTATAGTTAGTACATGTTGATAGTAAGAAGTATGAATTAGTCAAATAATCAATTAGATTAGTTGGTTAAGACTTAGTTATAACTAACTCTGTGACATAACGTGTGCATATATACATATATTGCTGATGTATAGAGTAAGCATTACTCTCATTGTTTCAATCAATGAACTACGATCTTTCTCCCCCTCCCTTATTTTCTCTTTCTTCTTCTTTGTCACTCACTTCTATTCATGTAAGTATTCCTCAACTAATTATATGGTATCAGAGTTAAGGTCAATTCTGAAAGGGATTGAATGTGTAATTTCCGCTACAACATTCTTTAATCTAAGTAAACTCTGCAAATAATCAAACTACTCTGCAATGGCTTCTTCTACTGATAATCTTGAAAATCTTAGGAGGGATTCCACCACTACGCCTAATACTACTTCTTACACATATGCAGATGGACAATTTGGATCAGTTATGGATAACAATCATCCCTTGTATATTCACTCTTCTGATGTAAGGGTATTTCTCTCACTGCAGTGTAATTAACTAGTACAGAAAACTATGCTATCTGGAGTTGTTCAATGTGTATAACACTGCTAGGAAGGGACAAAATGGGAATTTTTGATCGAACATTAAAGAAAGAAAAATTCAGAGAATAATTGTGGGGACAATGGGAAAGGGTAAATATTGTTTTATCTAGGATTACGAATATAGTTTCAAATAATCTTCTGAATGGAATTGGCTATTGTAGACGCCTAATTTTGTCCCTCCCGAAGACCCAAGTTATCCTTTTTTACCCTCGTCTTACCATGTGTACTACCCCATATAATAACCTCGCACAAAAGGACAAAACAACCAACTCTAAGAAAATTGATAATAAATTTTATCCATTCCAACAACCCATACCCATCACCTACCTCACCAAACCCCCTACCTCACGTTACCTCACCCCCCTCTCTTTTTCTTGTCCAAGAAGAAAGGCCTCAAAACACAATATATATACATACCCACATACACAAAAAGGGATGAACAACAGAGGGTAACCAAAACCAACAACAAAAATCATCAGCTTTTTATCTCTCTACACTCTACTCTCTCTCCTCTCTCCGGCAAAGCCACCATCCGTCAAACCTCCCTCCGTTCGCCGGTGAAACGGTCACCACAGTAGAACACCGTTCACCGGCCAGAGATCCGAACGAACCACTGCCGTCTCTCTCTGTTCTGATTTCTCTTCTCCTTTGGCCAAACTCGCCAGATCTGCCACCGCCGACCCGACCTCTCACCAGCAACGACAACAGCGCCGGCGTTGGTGCTAGCGCCGCTCTGCGTCGGCCAGCTCCGACCGTAGTCGTCCACCGGTGACAACACCATTCGACAGCCGAGAATCGACCAGCTCCGGCTGCGGCGCGTCGGCCAGCTCCGGTCGCAGCTTTCTCCTCATTTCCTCTTCGGCGATAATGCCATCTCTCTGTTACCGGAGCTCCCCGGAGCTCGATCTGCGTTGGGTTTTGGTTTCCTGCTGTTTGTTGGTTGATCTGGGTTTCGTTTATTTCTTGGTTCGTCGTTGATAGTGGATCTCGAGTCGTCTTTATCGAATCTCGTCGTCGTTCTTGGTTGGATTTCGTATAGTAAAGTTTTTCTTCACTGGTTTTGGAGCTGTCCGGTTGTTATTTTAATACCGAGTTTGGTTTGTTCCTTGTGAGGTTCTCCGATCGAGTGTTTTGGTCTTCGGATTTCTTTATTATCGACAAGGATTGGTTTCGTCAAGGCCCATTTCTTCTAATCGAATCTTTAATTTATTTTGATTTTTTATTGATGTTGTTGGTGTGGATGATTTATTTGTTGTGTGTTTGGTTTGAATCTTCGTTGTTCGTGTTGTGTTTGATGTTGGTTTCAGATTATGAGATGTGATTGGAAAATCGAAGCATGCATTAATCATGTGGTTTAAATGGAATTCGGGGCGCGAGTTTAAAAATCGTTAAAGGGAATTAGGATTAATTTTGATTTGTTGTTGTTTTGATTCATCGTTATTGTTACTTTCACGTCTAATTATCAATTTCGTGATAGTATCATGGTAAGTCAAGCGGGTAGGCAATCGTAGGTTCGGGTAGGCGAAATTTAGGAATAAATGTTTTGTTGGATGTTGGAATGTGCGTGTGAATGTTTTTTTCTAGTTTATCGTATTTAATTTAGATGTATTTATTTAGCCGGAGAATGCCCCGAGATCACTTGTATTTATTCACCGGGGAATGCCCCGACGTATCATGTTGGCGAAAAATGATCGTGATGAAGGCCCGCGGCGTCGGGTAGGGCATTGGAGCTTAGATTTAGTTTTAGACTAGGATTTATATTTTGTATTTTTTCTATTTTTCGAACTGTATAATTAGATGAGATTTTTACGTTTTTGGACTGTTTTGTTTTGTTTTGTTTATTGTTTGATTATTTTGTGTTCTTTTGTGTGGTTTATACATTTCATAATGCCAAAATAGTCGATACACTCCACCAAGCGATCGTGGTCGAACAACGGGATCGAGGGGTGCCTAACACCTTCCCCTCGCTCAACAGAATTCCTTAGCCGGAATCTCTGTTCGCAAACCGATTTAAGAGTCAAATAGTTTCGAAAAGGATTTTCCAAAAGGTGACTTGGCACACCAGATTATGCCAAGTGGCGACTCTGATTAAAAATGTAAATAATCCTTTTTCGAAATAAATTTTCATCTTTTTGTCACTTAAATAATAAAACCTTTTCGATCCTAAAAATATCCATTTTTTGGAGTATGCGTAAAAAAAAAGGGGTGTGACAGCTTCTGGCGACTCTGCTGGGGACGACTGACAAGTTTTCAGAATTCGAGCTTTTTTTTGAGTCGTATCGGCTTTGTTTGTCATTACGAGTGTATAAGCTTGTTTGTGATTTTGTTTGTGTTATTGTTTTTGCTTTTGTGCGTTTTTCGTGCTCTTTGTTTATAGTATTTATCCTATGTGTTACCGCTTTATATCTGTTATCATGAGTCCACCCCCTGACCTTCTTTCTGCAACAAGTCTGTAGTACACGTGTTG
Organism: Capsicum baccatum var. pendulum; assembly: GCA_030864225.1. Classification (NCBI taxonomy): domain Eukaryota; kingdom Viridiplantae; phylum Streptophyta; class Magnoliopsida; order Solanales; family Solanaceae; genus Capsicum; species Capsicum baccatum. The sequence continues at coordinate 43,329,788 of CM061555.1, forward strand.
TACACAACCTCTAGTTGAGTCACCCTTATTTTAGGGGGAGAGCCGTCGGTGCTATGGAGTAGGTGAAAAGCAAAGCAGCCACTATTGACCATACGCTCCCCCGAACAGCCTTGTTAGTAAACCACAACGTCGGTCAGCCTTTAGGTCTTGCTTATGTGCATCATACTGAGACTTAGCGGGACCCACATGACCCTTTGTAGGAGACTCCCCTCTAAAGCATCCCTACATGCTAACTGTTGCCTTTTTAAGGGTAACGTGGTCATTTGACGGATTGATTTTTGAAAAAAAATAAAATTGTTAGGAGTAAGATGCATAGGCAAAAACGAAAAAGAAAAAAAATTAAAAAAAAGTGAGTCGAAAAGAATGAAGAAAGAGGAATGTCGTAGTTTATTTTAGAATTCTTTATGGCTTTGGTTCTTTACAATCCAAAAACTCAAAATGATTTTTTTTCGTTTTGCATTTGTCTTCTCAAAGTACCGTAAATTCAAAAAAAAAAAAGTTTGTTTGCCATTTCTACTTATTTATTAAAAACAAAAATACCAAAAAGATTTTTCTTCATAATTGGTGGTGTCAGTGTCTAGCTGAAAATCCAAAAAAAAATTTTCGTTGGCTTTGGTAGTGTCTCTTAAGTTAGGGTCAATTTATTAGTTAATTGTTAATTGTTCAAGCTGACGAACTACGCACCCCTGATTCTCCTCTTTCGGGAGTGAGATATGTAGGCAGCCTATTGTTGGTTCGGGGATCTTATTTGAAAAAAATCCAAAAACATTTCTTCACTCCCCATTTAGAGTAGGCCTTTCATAGACGTCTTTAAAAGAAAACTACAAAATGATTTTTCTTTAATAGGTTCAAGTTTCCTTTTCATATGAAATTCAAAATTGAAAACCCCAAAAGACTTTTCTTTGGTAATCATAGGTTTCGTTTTGTATAGGTATTTTAAGAGTAAAAAATGCAAAAGATGTTCGTCAATTCTTTTGACAAATTGTTATTTTTCTTTTCTTCTTAAAGTTTCAAGAAAAAAAAAGAAGAGTTCAATTGGCCATTTTGGCATGACTTCACGAACTACGCACACTTGAGTCTTCCCTTTCGGGGGTGAGATACGTAGGCGTCCTTCTTGGGTTCAGTGATCTTTGCAAAAAAAATAATAATAAAAAATAAAATAAAAATAGAGAGGTTTTGAAAAACTGTTGAACTCTAACCATTTGCTATCTCTTGTTCAGTTAGTTTAAGGTGGTTGGTTTGTGGCATTTTGGCTGGTCCTCCATATTGCTCCAAGTCACAGAGGAAGTTATGGCCAACAAGGATACCGAGTTAGTTGTCACTAATCAGATAGGGAGTTCGGGGAATGAGAATGTAGAAGATAATGAAGAGATTCGGAAATTAAGGCGGCAAATAATAGAAATGCATCGAGCTTGGGCTAATGGGTTGTCGCCTCCTCCAGTTCTCACTGATAATCTGGAATATCTGTCTAGCTTGCCTCCCGTGTCACATGCACAATTTCCCATTTTTGTTGATATGCCACAACATGCATCAGGATCGACTCCGGGGCAACAATATCCAATCACTTACAATATTCATTTCCTCACTCCTCAATACAAAATTACCACATGCTCGGCTCCGTCTGCTATTCATGCTTTTGCAGCCCCACTTCCGTCTGAAGCTCCTGCTTTTAATGTCAATCCAACGGTTGTGATTCCTCACTCTACAAGTGACCTTGTGTTGAATATTTTTAGTGATCGGCATTACGCTCCCGAGCCCACATTTAAGTCGACTGGTCCTTGCATTTTTCCTCAACTGCCTGAATTTTCTCCTAACACTGAGAAACCTGTTATGACAGAAGAACAAGAGGAAATAGCTAGAAAATTGAGAAGTTTGGAACAGACTATGAAAACTTTGCAAGGACTTGGGGGGTACAAAAGTGTCTTATATAAAGATCTGTGCATGTTTCCAGGTGTACATCTTTCTCTTGGTTTTAAAATGCCGAAGTTTGAGAAGTATGATGGACATGACGATCCTATAGCACATTTAAGACGCTATTGCAACCAGCTAAGGGGCGCTGGAGGGAAGGAAGAGTTGCTCATGGCATATTTTGGTGAGAGTCTTTTAGGTCTAGCTTCAGAATGGTTTGTTGACCAAGACATCGACAAGTAGAATAGCTGGGATGACCTGGCTAACGAATTTATGCAACAATTTCAATACAATATGGAGTTGATTCCTGACGAGAAATCCTTAACTAATATGAATAAAAAGAGTACTGAAACTTTCAGAGAGTATGCAATTAGATAGCGTGAACAAGCTGCTAGGGTAAAACCGCCAATGAAAGAAAGTAAGATAGTAGAGGCGTTTATTCAAGTGCAGGATGAAACATATTATCAACACTTGTTACCTGCATTAGGCAAGCCATTTATTGAGGTCCTCAAAATGGGGGAGATGATAGAGGATGGAATTAAGACTGGTCGCATTGTGAGTTTTGCAACATTAAAAGCGACTACTCAAGAAATTCATAAAGGTTTGGGAAGTATGAGAGGAAAGAAGAATGTGGAAGATGCATCTGCCATTACAGTTGGACAAAAGGCATGGGCAAGAGGACCACACCATCGTTACCCACGGGCTCAAAACCAAGTTTATGCCCAAGCTCCACAGAATCTTTACCAAAATCCATTATATCCCATTCCCCCAGCTCCATATCAAGTGTATAATGCGCAACCTTATGTTCAACCTCCATCTTACCCACACTGGCCTGCGCCAACTCTGCCGAGTCATCCTCCAACTCCACATACATACCGAAGCCCTTCTAGGCCTGGTTTTCAATTTAAGCCAAATAATGAAATAAGACAGAAGTCGAGAGATAACTTCACACCCATTGGAGAGTAGTATGCAAGTTTATTCTAGAGATTGGTACAGCAGGACATGATCACTCCTCTCCTTGGGTATACTCCTGACCTACATTTAAGAATTTTTGATCCTAATGTACGATGTGCAAATCATTCTGATGTTCAGGGTGACAGTATTGAAGATTGTCGTGCTTTGAAAAGAGAAATTGAAAAGATGATTCAAGATAAATCAATCATGGTACAGAACATTGACAGTGAGGAAAGATCTAGTCATGCTGATATGCAAACCAGTGGCTAAGATGTTAAGCTGAGAATTAATAAGTCACCCTTCTCCTTACTAGGAAGGGGTTTGGTAGCTTGTTTTGTTTTATTTTCTGTTCTCCGAATTATTTCAGGGTTGTAGTTCGGGATCTGTCTTGTTTTGTCCTTTTGTTGTTTATGTTCAAACCCTTCTATCTTTTGTTTTGACTAAATGAAGTGTCTTATTTTCCTTTGTGTTTTAAATATGTGTCGTTTGTTTGTTTTCTTTACATAGTACATTTTGTGTTAACTCTAGTGATATGACATGCAGTGAGATTTTCAGCCAGATCTTAAAATCCAATTTAAGCATGAACTTTGAATTAGAGGGTTAAAGTAAAAAAAAAAAAGAGCATATGAGAAAATAGATAGAGCGTTGAGACATTTGGTAATAGGTTAAGGCAATTATTTTGAGAATCACAAGAATAAATTGGCTATCGATCGAAAGGCAGGTCCTAATTAGGTCAAATAGTGGACGTGTGATCCCTATATCAAGGTTAACAAGAAGATGATCATCTCCACAGTAGCATGAATCACTCGATGTGAGGGATGCATAACAAAGGTAGAGTTGTATCTTTGACAAGTATTTAAAAAGAGGTAAAACACATGTTCGAGGCAAGTTAGTGTTGTAAAACATGTCATAAGTGATATTGGTCGTGTACTTTCACATTGCATGCTATATACTTGCATTCTCAAGGATTGATATGATGAAGGCATTTCATTCTGCTATCCAAATGTTGTGTCATCCTTTGTTTACCCCATTTGAGACTTAGTGTTATTTTCTTTCATACCCCTCTTTTGGAATCAAGATAGAGTAAGCAAAGTTCAAAGAATAGTGTCAAGTAAGAAGATAAAGTCAAAAGTTACAAAAAAAAAGAGACAAAAATATTTCCAAAAAAGAGTGTCAAGAAAATAGAGTTAGAAAGAATCGCAAAATGAAAAAAAAAAAGACAAAAAAAAGAGAAAAATCAGATCAAAGCAATAGGACAAGCTGCCAGAACTACGCATGACCTGATTCTCCTCTCTCGGAGGTGAGATACGTAGGCTTCCCTACTAAGGGCTCGGTCCAACCAAATAAATAATTTTGAATCACCCAGTTAAAAGAAACTGGGGCATGAGTTAATCCTCATTGTTTGAGTCGATTTTAAAAGTTGTAAGTCCTAACCCACTTCAAGTGTCGTTTGGGCCTCACACCATCCTTCTTTCTAACCCTATCCAAAAGCCAAGTTACAACCAAAGAAAAGACCTTCAGATCAATCTTTAGGGATGTTAAGGCAAAGCATGCAAGGGATATACTGATGTATTTGGGAACTACCTGTCTTCCTCAGCCCAAGGAATCAAGAGAGAAATAAAAATGAGAGAGTCTTATTGGTGAAAACCCTCACGGGCACCGTAAGGCGATAGTAAGTTGAGAGAGATAAAAAAGAGAGTCTTATTGGTGAAAACCCTCACGGGCACTGTGAGACGATTGTGAGTTGGCAGAAAAGAGAATAAGAGAGTCTCATTAGTAAAAACCCTTACAGATACCATAAGACAAGGGTGAGCTGAGGGAAAGACCCTTCTAAACGTCACTAGCCGAATGAGGTCTGAATGCAATTGGTCTAAGGAAACAACTCAGTTTCAAGGCCATTAACTCAGCAATAATTGGTAGAGAGGTTGGATGGAAAGATCAAGTATCTTAATCCAAAAGGCATGGCATAATCATTAGAGTTGACTGTCATTTTTAGAAAATTTGTCATTTCTTTGTTTCAAATGGGGACACTCATTGTCTTTTCTTTCTTCTCTTTATTTTATTTTGTTTTCTTGAGTCAGTGGTCCAAATAAAAGTCATTGTCATTTTTCTCTTTTTTTTGAGTCAAGTCTATATCAAAACAAGTGAGAAAAGAATTCAAAACTGGCCACCAACTTCTTCAATTCACAATGCAAGACAAAGTCAGCATATGAAAGAGACATAATTGTGAACTTATGAAACACCAAGGTTTAAAGGATTTAGCTGAGAAGCGTGACAAAGCAGAGATACTGTGGTTATTTTGGAGTCACTCTTAATGATCTGAGTTTGGGTCAATGACACGACAAATCAGGGGCAAAAGTCAACAATCTGAAACAAAATAAAGGGAATGAACACTAGAGCAAATGCTTGGAAAGCCAAGTGCTGCAAACTACCACTAAGTTTTTAACTGACAAATTTTCTTTGTTGAAATAGGGAAAGATTCGCTTTACTTAATTCAGCTACCATTGGAAATGCACATCCGTGAGATTTTACTTTCTGTTCAGGACCCTCCTACAAAATGGGATTTTACTTTCTGCTCAGGACCCTCCTGAACAATGGGATTTTACTTTCTGTTCAGGACCCTCCTGAAAAATGGACTTTACTTTCTGCTCAGGACCCTCCTGAAAAATGGGATTTTACTTTCTGTTCAGGACCCTCCTGAAAAATGGGACTTTACTTTATGTTCAGGACCTTTTTGAAAAATGAGAATTTACTTTCTGTTCAGGACCCTCCTGAAAAATGGGACTTTACTTTATGATCAGGACCCTCCTGAAAAATGAGACTTTACTTTATGTTTAGGACCCTCCTGAAAAATGGGATTTTACTTTCTGTTCAGGATCCTTTTGAAAAATGCGATTTTACCTTCTGTTCGGGATCCTCCTGAAAAATGGGACCACGCTTTCAAAATGAAATACTGCCTCGTGATGATCCTGGTGTGGGAAATTCGAGCAACATTTGTAAGGAGACGCACTTCCTTATTCGGTAAATCCAGCAACATTTGTGAGCAAACACACTTTCTTGTTTGGTAATTCAAGCGGTATTTGTAAGGAGATGCACTTCCTTGTGTGGGAAATTTAAGCAAACATTTGTAAGGAGATGCACTTCCTTGTTTGGTAATTCAAGCAACATTTGTAAGGAGACGCACTTTCTTGTTTGGCTAATTCCAACAACATTTATAAGGGGACGCACTTCCTTGTTTGGACCATTCAAGCAATATGTGTAAGGAGACACACTTCCTTGTTCGGGTAATCCCAACAACATTTGTAAGAAGACGCACTTCCTTGTTCGGGTAATTCCAGCAACATTGGTAAGGAGATACACTTCCTTGTTTGGGGTAATTCAAGCAACATTTGTAAGGAGACGCACTTCCTGGGTTGGGCAATTCAAGAAACATTTGTAAGGAAACGCACTTCCTTGTTTGAGTAATTCAAGAGGTGTTGGTAAGGAAATACACTTCCTTATTTTGATAATTCAAGCAACATTGGTGATGCACTTTCTAACTTAAGTCTTGATTCCTAGAAGATGCACTTTCTAGTTGAGTTATTGCACTTAATCCTTAGGAGACACACTTCCTTGCTAGTTTTCATTTTTTAGGTGACACACTTTTAACTTAAACTTGTATCTCTAGAAGACGCACTTTCTAGTTAGAATCCCTCACTTTAATTCTTAGGAGATGCACTTCCTAGTCTTGTTTATTTAATTTTACTCTTAAGAGATGCATTTCTTAGTCAGAGTCTTGATTCATCATTGCAACATGCAAGTAGGTATGATGTGACTTTTCCAAAAAGTCTTCGGAGGATAAACTGGGGCAAAAAAGAATTAAAAGAAAGGTTTGACAAAGTTAGTGGTTCAAGAACATTCAATCTTCATAGAGAGATTGCAACTATTACACAAGTCTGTGTACTTCACTAAGTTGAAAGATCTTTGGAATGAATTAGAGTCTCTTATGCCTATTCTTGGTTGTGAGTGTCCATAGTCAAGAGAGGTTGTTGAATATATCTAAAGATAGAAACTCTATTAGTTTCTGATGGGGTTGAATGGAATATTTCTGCAGGCAAGAAGTCAACCGTTGCTAATGAATCCCTTACTTATTGTAAATCAAGCTTATGTTATGATAATGAATGATGAAGGTCAAAAAGCTTCAAGTTCTTCTACTGGTTTGCTTGGGGAATCACCTAACAGCTATGATCCTATAGTGATGTATTCAAAAGCAGGAACATCTAAGTTCAGAAAAGAAAAAGAGTATAACTTGTATTGTGATCACTGTAAAATGAAGAGGCATGTAAAAGAAAAATGTTACAAGCTTGTAGGATATCCATCCAACTATCCTTGTGGTGTTAACAAAAAAATAAGATTTGTACCTAACACTGGAAGCTATCATAATGCACACTATGTTCTGGCTGAAGCTGAGTATGTTCTAGGAGGAGAATTTAATGACAACTATCATGTGACCAATACAAATGCAGTAGCTACTACCCAAGGTAGAAATACTGGTCAGATTACGGCTAATGTAATAGGTTTATATCAATAGCTGAACCATTAAAGAACTCACACTACTCATAATAATCAACTGAATCAACATGATGGTGCATGTGTATTTACCAAAAGTCAATATAATCAGCTGTTGCAGCTTCTACAGAAGTCAAACCAAACCAGTGCTAGCATGGTCAAGACGAGTAAAGTTGGTAATGATAGTGCTGGTTTAGGTAAGAATAAGGCTCTAACAGTATCTACTAATAGACAAGGTTGGATTATTGATATCGGGGCCACCAATCATATAATATCTAACATTGATATGCTTGACTCACAAACTATAGCTAAAACTATTAATCCAAAGAAGGTCTATCTGCCTAATGGGGATATATCCATAGTCACTCACATAGGTTCTAGCATAATATCATCACACAACACATTACAGGATGTATTTCATTTACCTCAGTTTAGATTCAATTTATTATCAGTATCTAAGGCTACTAAAGAACTACATCGTGTTGTTTTATTCTATCCTGACCTTTGTATATTTCATGATCTCTCAAGTGGGAAGGTGAAGGAGAGAGGTAAATAAGAAGATGGTCTTTATCTACTTAATCAGCATGAGCATACTACTTCTAACTTTGATACTGTACTGACAGCTAGGACTACTAAGAAAAACCGGTTTCTTAATCAGTTGGATATCAATCTTTGGCATAAGAGGTTTGGACATGTGTCCATATATGCTCTCAACAAGTTAATACCTAATAGGAAATAAGATATCACTGATACTATAGACAAGTGTTCTGTATGTCCTTATGCTAAACAAAGTAGAATTCCATTTCCTGCAAGTAGTATAAGAAGTAATAGTTGTTTTGAACTAGTCCATATGGATCTATGGGGACCTTATAAGACCCCTACTATGGAAGTTTATAAATATTTGTTGACTATAGTTTATGACTATTTTAGAATGACTTGGATTTACTTACTAATATTGAAATCAGATGTATGTGTTGTTATTCAATATTTTCTTGCTTTTGTTCATACTCAATTCAATCAAACAGTAAAAGTGTGCAGAGCTGATAATGATTCAGAATTTATTAATGAAATTTATACTGAGAAATTCAAGGAATTAGGTATCATTCATCAAAGAACATGTGCATATTCCCCTCAGCAGAATAGTGTAGCTGAGAGGAAACATAGACATATCCTAGAAATAACTAGAGCTCTTAGACTCTAAGCACACATTCCCATTAAGTTTTGGGGTCAATGTGTACTTGCTGTTGTATACCTTATAAATAGACAACCTTCATCTGTAGTTAGTACCTTTCCTTATGAAAAACTATACAAGAGAAAACCTTCTCTCATCCACTTGAGAATTCTAGGTTGTCTATGCTATGCCAAGTTTCTAACTCAAGATGACAAACTCTTAGCTAGAAGCAGGCAAGTTCTGTTCATGTGGTACTCAGAAACACAAAAAGGATATCTTTTGTATGACTTAAGTAATCAATCCTTCTTTGTACATAGAGATGTCATATTCAAGGAGTATGAATTCCCTTTCAAAAGAAACATGGCTTAAGTACCTCTCTTCAAGAATACTGAGAATCTTTCTTTTGAAGAGCTGCATACTACTTCTCATGTACCTCAATTTACACATACTAACTTTATGTAATACCTCGAAAATCCAAACCAATATTAGAGTCATGTTTCAAACTCATGCAAACTACCTTATAGTTCTTTGGTAATTTTATGAGTGAGTTTTATGTATATTAAGGCCTCAAATAACTCCCAGCGATCAGGTGAATCAAAATAATTCTTACCAATTGAAGTTTTGATAAGAATGTTGCTTTAGTCAAATTCAAACAAGCATAACTTTTAGTCTACTGAGAATTTTCCTGCTCACGACCATCCAAACTGTAGAAAATTGAATTATCTTTCCAACGATATCAATTTTGCCAAAATCCAATATTTGTGTGAGAAGTTATGACACTTTTAATGAAAAATAGTAGCCCAACGCGATAAGGCCGCGTTGCGCCAGGGGAAAATTCATGATTGTCTTTTTTCTAGTAGTGCACCGTGATTTGAACCGTGTCATGCCAAGGTTCCAGTTGAGGATCATCTATTTTCAGAGGTGCAATGCAATAGTACCGCATCGCGCCGTTGGACAAAATGAGAATTATCAGTGTTCCAGTGGCACAACGTGATAGCACCACGGCGCGCCGAAGGCCAAAATTGGGATTTTCAGTTTCATAATTTAAATTCTAAGGACCATTTAATCTTTTTCCAAGGCCCTAAACTTGCTTATACGAGACAAATGACCACCTTTGCTTTTGATGACATCTTTGAAGGTCAACACGTAAAAGCTCAAGACTTGGTCACCCCGAGAGAACAAGGATATGCAAGGAAGGATCATTTTGATCATGACTTAAAGCAATCTCGTGTGTGGAAGATTGCTTGGTTGCTTACATTGATGCTAACAAGAGAACCACAAGCCTTGAAGTATGAACTATACTCGGTTTTTAGAGCATTGAAAAGACGCCATTCATTCAAGTTATAACATACCTTGGCTGCCCCTTCATTAAGGGAATTTTATACATTACATATGGTGTATTTACACACCATGGACGCCTCTCTCATTATGGGCAAAGTGGTCTTTTTATATTCATTTATAATATATTATAAATAGGCCCCCTTAGTCTTATTTTCTCTAGTTTTTGAATGATGAATATGTGAAAGACTTCTTCTCTCTTTGAGAGTGTAACACCCTTAGTGTAGGGCTTGGATAATCCATCTTTAGTGTAGGTCTTGGAAAAGCCGATATTGTACGTTGCTTAGAAACGATGGATCTTGAGGCGAGTCGATTACTTTGGTGGTCGCTGTAAGAGTGTGGTTTTGATTGTTACATTCATTAGGGGTTAGTGTTGAAATACACTTGGTTCTTAATCTTGTAATAATCTTGGTCTCACTATCTATCTTTATTTTCTATGCAATTTCTCTTGTGTTTGTGTTGAATCTGTGACTTATTTCATCTTGTGTCATTGTTTCTATTTTGGTGTTAAAATAGACCTTGTATCTTGTAATCCTTGTGTTGTTATTGTTGGCCGAAAGTTGCTCTCAAAGGGGTCCTCGGGTTCTGGTTGATTGTTGAACTGTTTTGAGTGGTTTTTCCCGTATCATTTGGTATCAAAGCATGACTTGATTTTGTTCCTAGAAGATCAATCTAGGGCTTGCTTGTTAGAAAATTAAAAAAAAGTGTTAAAAACTGAAAATTCTAGAAAAATAACAATTTGTCCGTGTTTGTGTTCTTGGCCAAAATTGTGTTCTTATTGTGTTTTGGCCGAGATTTGTTTGTTGTGTGACTAGATCTAGTAGTGTTCTTGTTTGTTTTGTTGTTTCTAGTGTTAGTTTTCTTGTCCACTAACCCTTTGAGTCTAGATCTAAACTTGAGCTTGAACTTGTTAAAAGTTGTTGTTGTAAACATAAGCTTGTCCCATTGTTATGGTGGACTGTTTTGGCCGTGTTGTTTCACATTGATGTTCTACACTTGACCACGTGATATTGTTGTTACTTGGTGGCTTGAGAACCATTTTGTTGAAGTTGTAGTTTTCTTGGCCAAGTGTTGGAGATATTGTTATTGTGGATTGGAGTTGGCCGTTGGAATTGTTGTTGTTCTTGAAGATTGTTGTTATTGTTCTTGGTGTGGTTGCTGTTGTTCTTGAAGTTCTTCACCTTCCTTCATATATTGTTAGAACATAAAGTGAATGTTAAATCCTAAAAGGTGAAGGAAAAAGGTGTATGTACTTGTTAGTCTTGAAAGACCCCCAACCACCAAAAGACTTTATATCACTTCTCAACCACTTTTCCATGATTTAAGGACCCATGTTTTAAGAAGTATAAGAAAAAGTCAAGTCTTGAAAATTGAAAAAGGCCCCAAGACTTATTTTCCCTACTAAAACAAATTCCACTAATCCAAATTAATTTTTGTCCAAGACTTGAACATTTGAGAATAACCACTTGATAAAATCGAACTAATACGTGGCTTCCACGTCATCACTGTTACTGTTCATGCAATACGTGGCTTCCACGTCATCACCTAGTTAGTTGTAGATTAATTATTGAATCCGTTTCTTCGTGTCTTCGTTATTTGTATGCTTTTCTCATTTTTAACTCGTAGTAACTTCTTTGTTTCAAGTTCGTAAGTAAATTTTATTTTTGTGTCTTGAGTCGATCAAATAAGAATCTATTTCGGCCACCAAGTAGAATGGACATCCTATTGACTACCGGAGTATAATATTTGCCGCTCCAATTGTGAAAATCACAAAGGTGAGTGAATACAAGTGTTAGTGAGAAGTTTTTACTACTAATCTTTTTTGTTCATTTTGTAGGTTCAAAAGGTGATATAAGGGGAATATGTTTTTGATAGCCGGGGATTATTGTGACTACAACATAGGAGACTATGGTTGTAGTGAGGGGTTTTATGGCTACGAAGTTGAGGGAGATTGCGGAGGCTATGAAAATAGCCATGATCGAAACTTGGGCAGATTTGAAAGTTACTGTTTTGAGGGAGAAAATAAGGTGAATGAAGTGCCTAGTGCTTATGGTAACTTTGGAGATGATATAGGACCTTATGATGGATCTTATGATAATGTTGGGGCATGTGATGAGTCTTACACTTCTTACTCTGAACCTAGATTTGGTGTTAGGTATAACCCTTTCGTTCGTAAAGCTTATGAGAGCTATGATGAGAGTACACGTGAGGAGTATGAAGATCCATATTCTCCACCTTGTAGTACTTCTTATCAAAGTCGATATAGTGTGAATTGTTATACTAGCTCTAGTGGAGGTTGTCCAACGAGAAGAAGAGAGTATGCATCTCTAAAACCGAGGGGTACTCGTGAGCTTTATAATGTTGATCCAAGAAGGAGTGTACACTCTGGAAAGGTGACCATTTGGGGGATACCGGGATGCCTTATTGTATTAAATGACAGGTACTATAGTAACTACATCATTCCATCCATGGTTGACTTCTTGGGGTTGCTTCGTGAGCCTTTACTAGTTTCATACTTCTTGGACGGGTTTAAGGTTACCGAGAGGGTCAAGGTTGTCTTCTCCCAATTTAAATACCATGAGGAGGTATGGTGCGATAGTCTTCCATTGACATACGGTCATGTATGCTTAGGTTCCGATTGGTTTGCACAACATAGAGTTTCAAACGTGCAAAATAGGCCAAATATTGTAAGAGACCAATCGGGGAATCGCCTCATGACTTACTTGCTGCCCAAGCCACGAAGAGAAATGCCTACGTACTCCAATCTGAATTATTATGAGAGATAAAAGATTGAGAGGAGTAAGAGAGTGCAAGGTGGTAATCCAAAAGTGGAAAAAAGAGAGGTTGTATGGAGCAAAGTAAGGGGATTACCACCAAACCATGCTAACATTGGTTGTCCTTCTATTTCTAAGGACATTTGTGTAGTTACTAACATGGCAAGCAAAGAAGAACAGTGCCAAAAGAAAGTTGCTGCCCAAGCTTTTGGAGGACCTTCACACCATGACAAAGAAGAATCTACTCAAGGACTTCAAGGTAAAATGGCTAACTCTTACACTTTTGTACATGTGAATGATAATTTTGTGGCTAGTAGCCCGTTGAGTGTAAGTTGTAGCTTGCCTATATGTGAGTCTATTGTTTCTTTGCCACTTGATGATGATGTACATGTTGTGAGTGTGGATACACTAGTTGATCCTATTGATGACCGAATTGACTCTTCTTGTAAGTTCGATTTATGTCCACCTAGTGTTGAAACCATTATGTTGAATTAAAGTACATTATCTTCTGAAATTTGTGTTGATCAACCTATGTGTGAAAGTTACCCATCACTTGAGGATGTGTATGATGTAATTAATGAACCTCAAGTGTGTGATAATGTTGAAAATATTGATCAAAGGAATAGGAGTGAACTCGAGAGCTATTCTTGGGATATTCTTACACTTGAAATCTCATTGAAACTTGATATTGATCTTTTAGAGAGTGATGAGCGTGTTTGTTCCGAATCTGCCCATGAAATAGATCATGCTCTCTTTAGGTATAATGTCTTGTTTGAAGATGATATAACCACTCCTAATGAACCTAGTGGTGAAAATGATGGTATAACTTGCCTTAGAAGCTATAGCCGATATGCTAACCCACTATGGTGTGACAACATTTCTACTAAAGATGGAAATCACTTCTTGGAAGATGAAATTACTCTTAAGGGTAAGGGATGTGTAGTCTTGGAAACTACTTCTCCTTCTACTTTGTGTGATTTTATTGTTGAGAGTACTCATGGTGATGATTTTGAAAGTAGTAGTGAGTACACACATGAGGGCACCTTAGTAGAAGTTGACTTGAGTGATACCTTTCTCTACTCTCTATTTGCTTTGGATAATATGTACGCTATTGTAGAGAGTACGCCATTTAGTTTGGGTAGAGACCACGGGAAAGGGGAGTGTTGTCTAGACCCGTGTCTATGGCCACTCTTCCCATTTGACCCTGGTGCCAAATATAGATTTTATGATGATGGGGCACCCAACTTGTTGCTTGGTTTACATGAAAAACAAAGTATCACTTTTGGTAAATTCCATAACCAAATCCTTTGTGCATTTTTCATTAATTATTTAATATTTAGTTCAACGGATCCTTGGTTATATTCTAAATATGTGCAACCTTGTAATGTTGAGGTGATTTGTTGTGCTAACCCTAACCTTCATTCCATGAAGAGTTTGTATTTGTGTGTCCTTTCTTTGGTTTAGCAAGTTTTGGATTCGAGGTCGAATCCTTTTCAAGATGGGGAGGATGATACGAGTCAAATGGCCACCTTAGCTTTTGATGACATCTTTGAAGGCCAACACGTAAAGGCTCAAAACTTGGTCACCCCAAGAGGACAAGGATAGGGAAGGAAGGATCATTTTGAGCATGACTTAAAGCAATCACATGTGTGGAAGGTTGCTTACATTGATTCTAACTCGAGAACCACAAGCCTTGAAGTATGAACCATACTCGTTTTTTGGAGAATTGAAAAGGTGCCATTCATTCAAGTTATAACATACCTTGGCTGACCCTTCATTAAGGGAATTTTATACATTACATATGATATATTTACACACCATGGTTGCCTCTCTCATTAAGGGCAAAGTGGTCTTTTTATCTTCATTTGTAATATATTATAAATAGGCCCCCTTAGTATTATTTTCACTAGTTTTTGAATGATGAATATGTGAAAGACTTCTTCACTCTTTGAGAGTGTAACACCCTTAGTGTAGGGCTTGGATAAGCCATCTTTAGTGTAGGGCTTGGAAAAGCCGATATTGTACGTTGCTTATAACGGTGGATCTTGAGGTGAGTCGATTACCTTGGTGGTCGCCGTAAGAGTGTGGTTTTGATTGTTACATTCATTAGGGGTTAGTGTTGAAATACACTTGGTTCCTAATCTTGTAATAATCTTGGTCTCGCTATCTATCTTTATTTTTTATGCAATTTCCCTTGTGTTTGTGTTGAATCCGTGACTTTTTTCATCTTGTGTCATTGTTGCTATTTTGGTGTTAAAATAGACCTTGTATCTTGTAATCCTTGTGTTGTTATTGTTGTCCGAAAGTTGCTCTCAAAGGGGTCCTCGGGTACTAGTTGATTTGTGGACTGTTTTGAGTACTTTTGGAGCCTTCCCTTTTCTTTCCCATATCACTCGCCCAAAACAAAAAATTAAAAATCCTAAAGAGGCATTATATGCCCCATTACTCATAATTCCTATTCAAGCAACTAATCTCTTTCAAGAACAAAACCCTAGCCTTCAAAAATTCAAGATCAAGCCTAAAAAAATCATCAAGAACTTTCTCAATTACACCAACTAAGGTATATTAAGTGTTCATCCATGGGTCCTTTTCACCCATGGAGTCCAACTATCCACTTTTAAATTCAAAGTTGTGATCTTTGGAAGTTTTCATAATTTTAATTATGATATTAACCATGAATTCCCATGAATTATAATTCTATATCATGTTTACATGCAATTTTTATTGATATTGAATCCCACGCATTTGAACAATGCTATTCGCTGACTTAAATCATACTTAGTGATGTTAATGTTGAAATCATGCTATTTTTACAAGCTTTGAACTATTCCCATGCTTAGCATAAACTATGAATATCAAGTGTTTGATGAAATGCCTACATGAAGAAATTTTGAGTAAATGCTTTCATGTTATATCCCCAAAGTTTTAGTACTATTTTGCTATTATTGCTATCGAGTCCTGGGGGTTGTAATACGCTGAAAACATAGTTGTTTACTTAGTCTCAGTAGCTTCAGAATAGTTTTAGAATATGTTATGAGCATTATCAGCCAACTCAGTGATCATAATAAGTTAAACTTAGAACAGTTCAGTATTCCGAGTCAATTCAGTTGGGAGTAGAATTTAGCATCGAGTCAGTGCAGGAATGGAGGCTTCCCTGTCAGATAGACAGAGTCATTAGTAGTAGTCCTGGTACTACAGAACTACATAGTCATCGTAGGATATGAGGATTCACCCGTCAGTTTAGGCTTGACTACCTCCCAGAGGGTCACTCATCTGTTTAGGCTTAACACTCTTAGTCCTTTAGGACAGTACATCAGTGGATCCACACAGGTAATATTAGTACCCGTGGCATGGTACTGATACCCTTCTAACTGGGGTTACAGTTTGGACCTTAAATTTTCTCATTAGGGCATACCAGTTAGATAATAGCTCCCACAGTCTCAGTCCAATAATCAGCCCAGTAATTCAGATTCAGTTTTGCTTGACCATAGTATACAAATATCAGTTATTCATTTATTAGTATTTAGTATTTCAGTTTATAGATTTCATTTAGAACATATTTTATGCTTGGTCATGCATTCTCAGTATTTACAGATTTCATGCATTTCATTCAGTACGTCATGTTATTTATTCAGTCAGTTATTACTCTTGCACATGAAACTATGCATATCAGCCTACCTCATTTAGCATACCAGTATATTCAAAGTACCGATCGCATATTCTTTTCTTGCGTTATGATGTATCACATCATAGGTTCAGACGCTCAGTTCTCGGATCACGCATAAACCTTCCATATCAGCCATAGCAGTGGTGA
This sequence comes from Capsicum baccatum var. pendulum, assembly GCA_030864225.1. NCBI lineage: Eukaryota > Viridiplantae > Streptophyta > Magnoliopsida > Solanales > Solanaceae > Capsicum > Capsicum baccatum. The sequence continues at coordinate 43,346,295 of CM061555.1, forward strand.
GTCCTCATATTTTGAGGACATACTATATTTATTTTTATTTTAGTTCAGTAGTTAGTTTGGGCCTGTCCCATCAACTCTTATTCAGTTAGTTTTAGAGGCTTTCGGACATTTCAGGCAGTCAGTCAGTTTGTCTTTATTTTATTAGATTCATACAGATGATTTTTGACAGTTGTTTTACAGATTCAAGATACAGAAATGTTTCAGTTTTTAAAACCTTATGGCATATTCAGATATTTCACACATGTTATGTTGTTATTATTATTCAGTGCTCACAGCATGTTCCAGCTCATGGGTTAGCTTGTGGTACCTCAGGACTGTAAGCACCCAGTAACGCCCAGGGTGTACTCTCGGAGCATTTAAAACTTGATATCAGAGCCTAAGGTTTTAAAGTGCCTTAGAAAGTCTTAAAGCTGCATCAAGTAGAGTCTTGTGCATGGGTATGAAGTGCGCCACACTTATAGGCAAGAGGCTATGAGGCGTTTAAGAAAAGTTTTCCTTCTTTCAGTGTTCTTGTTGTACGACTGAGCATAATGCTCATGTTAAAATCTCTGTATAATCTACTCCTCCTTCCATTTATAGAACATGCCTCCTAGAAAGACAAATGGAAGAAGAAATGTAAACCAGCCAGCACCTCCGCCCGTTCAGGAAGATCCCCTGAATGAGCACGTCTCTTACGCAGAATTTAGAGCTGTATTCACCACCCTATCCCATTCACTGGTAGCTCAAAATGTTCGACCAGCTGCTGTTTAGTCCAACTCTAATGGCCAATACTACTGCAGCTAGAATTCAAGACTTTACCTGAATGAATCCTCCTCTATTTTCGAGATCCAAATCTGAAGAGGATCCACAAAAATTCTTTGACATGGTCTAGAAGGTGACAGACATTATGGGAGTGACTTCTAGTGAGATTTATGAGTTGGCTTCTTACCAGATGCAAGATGTAGCTCATACATGGTTTAAGTAGTGGAAGGTAGATAGAGGCGCAGATACAGGGTCTATAGAATGGGAAGAGTTTGCCATTGCCTTCTTAGATAGGTTCTTTTTGTTGGAATTGAGAGAGGCTAAGGTATTAGAGTTCATCAACCTAGAGCAAGTAACATGAGTGGAAAGAGTACTCCTTCAAGTTTACTCAGTTAGCTAGGTATGCTCCTCATGTGGTGGCTGATAACAAATCTAGGATAAGTAAATTCGTGTCTGGTGTATCTGACAGTGTGGTCAAAGAGTGTAGGACTGTAATACTGATTAAGGATATAGACTTGTCTAGGTTGATGATCCATGCTTAAGAGATTGAGGAACAGAAGACAGAAGAAAGAGAGGGAGAACAAGAGGGTTAGAACAGACAACTTTAATTTTACTCAGCCAAAGTCAGAAGGTGGTAACCATCCTCAGTTCCACAAAAAAACTTTAGTCCCATCTCCATATTAAGCTATTATACCAGTACCCAAATTCAAAAATGATAATAGGGATAGAGCGCCAGGTTCTAAGTCTTAGGGTAGTGTGAACAATGCTCGTACAAATCCTTTTTGCTAGAAATATGGTAGAAACCATCAGGGTGAGATTAGAGATGATAGTGATGTGTACTTTAGGTGTGGAAATCTAGGCCATCAAATTCGAGAGTGTCGGCATCCAGTGCTACCAGTGGTCAGTGTCCAAACAGATTGTATGCACTACAGTCCCGACAGGATTAGGAAAATTCTCTTGATGTGGTTACTGGTATATTTCAGGTCTTCCATTTACATATTTATGCTTTATTAGACCTTGGAACTTTTTTTTTGTAACCCCTTATATAGCCATTAACTTCGGAGTCAGTCTCAAAATTTTAGCAGAGACTTTTTCAGTATCTACCTAAGTAGCCGTCAACCCCTTATTTTGCACTATGATGTATCATATAATAGGTTCGGATGATCAGTTCTTGGATTGCGCATAGACCTTCCAGATTATCAGCTATATCAGTGCTGAGTCCTCATATTTTAAGGACAGACTATATTTAATTTCATGTTTTCAGTTCAGTAGTTAGTTGGAGTTAGTTGAGGCCTATCCCATAAACTCTTATCAATCAGTTTTAGAGGCTTTCAGATATTTCAGACAGTTAGTCAGTTTGTGTTTATTTTATTAGATTCAGATAGATGTTTTCAGACAGTTGCTTTATAGATTCATGCAGAAATATTTCAGTGTTTAAAACCTTACGGCATATTCAACTATTCTGTACATGTTATTTTGTTATTGTTATTCAATGCTAATAGCAGGTAAAAACTCATGAATTAGCTTGTTGTCCCTCGAGACTGTAAGCACCGTGTGGTGGCCAGGGTGTACTCTCGGGGCGTTACACTTTCCTAGTTCTGGTGTATATGACATAGACAAGAACAATACATCTACTCATGATTCAAATAGCTCATAGATGAAAACTAATCATCATACTCAAGATCATAGAGTCACAATAAAAAAGACAGAACATTCCAACACAGATGGAACTCAGTCAAGTGTTGTGATACCTATATGAACTTCTTCAAGAACCAGACAACCTCCAATATGGATGAAGGATTTTATTTCTCCGCACTCAAATCATCATGAATTTCCTTACAATATTATTAACTATGTCTCTTATGATTACTTATCTACTAAATATCAAAGTAACTTATCTGTTTTCTCTACTGTCACAGAACCTAAGACCTATGAAGAAGCAACTAAGGATCCTAAGTGGATAGATACAATGAAGGCAGAGATAGAAGCTCTACAAAGCAATAACACATGGACAATCACTACATTACTACCTGGTGAAAAATCTATTGGCTGCAAAAAAAATCTATTGGCTGCAGATTGATATTCAAGAAAAAAAATAAGCCTTCAAGAGAAATTGAAAAGTTTAAGGCAAGACTTGTGGTTGATGGATATAGTCAACAAGAAAGAATAGACTATCAAGAAACTTTTTCCCCCGTGGTAAAGATGACAACAGTAAGAACAATCTTAGCTATTGCAGCCTCAAAGCAGTGGCATGTGCATCAAATAGATATCTACAATGCATTCCTTCAAGGGGACTTTCATGATGAGATATATATGGACCTTTCTCAAGGTTTTATGAGCCAGGGGGTGACTAAATCAGTATGCAGTCTAACAAATTCCTTGTATAGACTTAAGCAAGCACCTAGATAATCGAATGTCAAACTAAGAGATGCTCTACTTAAGTTGAGGTTCCAACAGAGTCAATTTGATCACTTATTGTTCAGAAGAAAAAGTATGAAAGAAATTGTGATAATTCTTGTATATCTGGATGATCTCCTAATTACTGGAGATAGCCTAGAGTTGATAAAGAAATAAAAGAACTCACTACAACAAGTATTCAAAATGAACAACCTGTGAGAGTTAAAGTATTTTCTTGAAATAGAATTTATAAGGTCTGAAAAAGGCTTTATTATGAATCAAAGGAAGTATGTGTTAGAACTCCCATCTGATCTTGGCTTATCAGCTGCTAAACCAACATTGACACCTATGGATCCAAATACAAAACTAACTAGTAAAGGTTAATAACCAAGCTATTATACTTGACAATCACTAGGCCTGACATTGCCTACAATGTTCAAATACTATGTCAGTTCCTTCAAAAGCCAAAGAAAACTCATATGGAAGCAGCACTGAGGATAGCAAGATATGTGAAAAAGCAGCCTGGACAAGGTATACATATATCCAGTAAACTAGTTTAAGAACTAATGGCTTATTGTACTATCAGAAATTCACTATTTTCTGGCTGAAAGTTTTGATTGAAAAAAATTAGTCGTAAATTTTTGACTACTTCAGTTGGAAAACTTACCTTTTTTATTTTTATTTTTTACAAAATATTTTTTCGATACTATTTGTGACTACAATAGTCAGAATATTAGACGATAAATTTTGGAAAATATATATTCCGACTACTGTAGTCAAATAATTAAATAAATATATACTAAATATATAATCAGACCCTTATATGAAAATTAAATAATTATTAAAATAGACTATTAAATATATATTTTAGATCACTATAGTCAAAAATATAAATAATTAAATAAATATATTACTTGATATAAAATCAGACCCTTATATGAAATTAAATAATTATTTAAATAAATTATTAAATATATATTTCCAACCACTGTCGTTGGAAATACTAATAACTAAATAAATATATGACTAAATATATAATCATACCTTTATACAAAAAATTAATAATTAATTAAATTTATTATTAATTATATTGAAGGGAGGTAATTAGGCATGATATGCAGTAATTATAGCTTACAGAGGACATGACCCATGATAGGAAGGTGTGGAGGACGCGGATTAGGGTAGAGGGTTAGGGGGTGGGAGTGCGGTGGTAGTAATAGGGGAGTGCTCCTTTGGGTCTGGAGTTTCTGGTTTGTAGTGTTGTGGCTGTAGTTTTTGGGGCTAGTGATGTTGGCTTGTTTCCATCCTGTACTAGTTTATTATGTACTTATCTTTGTGTTTGTTGTTTTGTTAGTTTGTTTTGTCTACCATACTAGTTTATATGCGCTTACTTTTTGTATTGGTTATACTGTTATTGGTCCTAAGCCGGGGGTCTATCGGAAACAGCTTCTCTACTTCTCTTGATGTAGTGGTATAGTCTGCATACACTCTACCCTCCCCAGATCCCACTAGGTGGGAATACACTGGGTATGTGGTTGTTGTTGTATATTTCCGACCACTGTAGTCGAAAATTGTAATAATTAAATAAATATATTACTAAATACATTATAAAAAATCTGCCCTATAAATATATTAAATGTATTCGACTATTGTAATAAAAAATATTAAATAATTAAATATATTTAATTTGTACCCAACTGTAATGGTCGGAATATTATATTTAGTTATTAAATAAATAGTTATATAAAATATAATTTACACGGTAGTCTTTCACTCCCTCCTCCCTCTCTATCTAAACTAAATTAGGGTTCAGTTAGTTTACAACCATTGAAGCAGCAGTGCCGAGGTTTAGAGCAGCTTTACAATCACTCACTATTTCCCTTCTCCTCTATGACTTCTTTTCTGAGAAAATTCCATAACAAAAAGCTACTCAGAGAATTTTTAAGGTATAAAAAACCATAAACTTTTTATTTTTCTTTTCTTAAATGAGAATTTCTCCTCTGTTTTTGTAGATAATATAAAATTTTCAAGATTTCAAGAAAGCTAATTTCTTGCAAGTTTCAGTCATAGAGACACAACATTTCCAGTAAATTACTCCCCTCCCCATTGAAGCTGCAGGCCGGTTCGAGGCACGCCATTGGATAAAATTTCATTTGTCTCAGGTAAATTTGTCTCATTTCAATCTTGTTATGGCGTTCATTTCTTGTATTAATTCATATTTTTCCTATGATATTTGTCTAATTTTGTTGAATTTTTGGCTGTTAGTTTAATCCCCATAACTTATTGTTTCTATTTTGGGGTTAATGAACGAGCTAAAATTACTTCTATCTCAATTTCCTTTGTGACTTTTTTTATTTAGTGGCGGAGCTATTTTACTAAGGGGTTCAAAACATAAAGGTTTTTTGATCATATATGTAGTGTTACCGCAAGTTTCGATTTGTTATTTTTGTTCGGTATGAGTTGTTTCTTAAGACCCACAATTTTGTGTTGATTTTCAGATGATTTAGACTCTGTGTGTATAAATATGTATTGTTGATGACTTAATTGTTACTTATTTTATTTGAACTTTGATGAACTGAGTAGTGCAACAGTGAATAGTATTATGAATTGTGTGTTACAAGAATAGTTGGAAGTTTGGTTTGATTGAATGTTATGATGTTGTTGTCTTTTGAAAGAATTATGGGCAAAGTTTCTTTTTTCCCAAAATGTAAGTGAAGTTTTATCTTGATTTCTCCAAATTGGTCGCCTTTTGGTGTTTGTTTGATTTTTGTGGTTTTAATCCATGTAGTGGAGTTCCAATAGATGTTTACTTTTGTCATTGTGTTTAACACTATTGCTTGATTGACTGAAATGTTTCAAATTCAGTGTATTGTTTTAAGCTCTACTTTTTATGGTTGGTTGTGAGAATTTAGAAAGGAGTTGGTTAAGAAACTACAGAACAACAAGAAATGTCCTTTAGTGTTTAAAGTTTCTTTGTTACATAGTCAAAAATAAAGTTTCTCGGCATGTTTTCAAGAATGAACATATTACTTTAGATATCACACCTAAGGTATAGGCATATGCCTATCAATTTCTGTGACTTGATTGTTTGTCTTCTTTCTGTTGAACAAATAGGTTGATTTCAAGAAAATGGTGTTAATAGTTGTTTTGAAATTTTGACAATACTAGGCATATACAGTAGGCTGAGACTAGATGAGTGTTTTTCTTCTGTTTGGGTATATTATGAGATATTAAGAAATTTTGGACATAGGTGTATTCCTGGGCTACTTTCATTTTGTTACATCCAATAACAGTGTCAAATAACAGTGGAAAAAGAAGAAAAGAAACTTTATTTCATGTGCATACTTATGCATCAATTTTAGGATTTAGAAATACAAAGGTTTTGGAGCCAATTACAAATCATTCTTCCTTACTGCTATTGCCTCAAAAGTCTCTGTCATATCAAGGTCATTTGCTATTGCTTCCTGCTATTTGTGATTTCGCATAACCTTCCTGCTATTTTGAGGATTAGAAATAGACTTCTTTGAGATTTCTGGACTAATAAAGACTTCGCTGGCTGGTATCTGTTACCTGTTACCAGATGACGGTGGAAGGTGGTTGGTATTTATGGAATTAGTAGAGGTGCGTGCAACCTTGTGACAATCTAGAGATCCATCAGACTTCTACTTTATTTTGAATACCCAACAACAACTAATAACATTCTAAGAAGGTGATGGATATACAAGTTCCTAGGTCCCATTCTATATCAAAGCATAATACTCCTCATCCATCGCATGATAGTAACAGTCATCCTTAGCAGCTTATGAATAACAAGCAGGCACCTCACTAGAATGTGCAATAGTAGATAAGGAAATGGGTAGCATGGGCTTTAGCAAGACTATTTAAGAACGAGTGATCGTGCGTTGAATTGGAGGTTGTAGATTCATAGATGAATTAGTAGCAGTAGGTAAGCAGTTTAAGAGTGGTCAACACTCAATGGAAGGCCATCACTAGAATCTGATGGATTTGAAACAAATGGTGGGGTGGATCTTGGCAGAGGTGAGTGTATATTTTTTCCACGTAAAGGGTGGTGCAAGGATGGAATAGGTGAAGGTAAAAAAGAGACCTTTTTATACTATAACTATTGTTGGTGTTTTTTCTTCTGTTATTATTTTGGTTCTCTGGCTTTTGTTTCTCTTCTTTATTGTTATTGTTGTCGTTCTTGTGTATATGAAAAACGTAGATCGTACATGGATGTATAATAGAGCTTATCTTAACCGTGTGGGGTTGAGGGAGGAATTTAAATATGGGGTAGCTGGATTTATTGCTAAAGCAATGGCACTTGATGATTTTCTTACTGAAGGGACAATTAGGTGTCTTTGTTGGAAATGCAAGTGTGGCAAGTTATTGAGTCCCAATCTTGTTACATTACATCTTGATAAGAAGGGATTTATGTTGAATTATACTGTGTGGACAGCTCACTCAGGGGCTTAAAATGAACCAAAAATAATGAGGCTAAGCATTTTTATGAACAGTTAAAGGAAGTTAGTCATCCATTATATGAAGGATCAACACATTCTAAGTTATCTGGTGCAGTTCGGTTACTAAGTATTAAGTCATATTATTCTATTTCTCAAGAGGGCATGAATTCTATCATACTGAGTATGTTACTGAAGTCGTACAACATATATAGGTCATGTGTTATAGATTGGTTATTGTAATGTCAATTACTCTATTCAAGAATTTTGACTTGATTTTGTAAGGACTGGCACTAAAATCAATTCTAGAATTCACAGGAAATCAAAAGACAAAATATTATCTCACATGTGCCATCAAACTTGTCAAAATGATGAGAAAGTTTGAATTTTTGTGGCTAAATAGAATTATTTAGATATTTTCGAGTCATGCATAGTATGATTGTGAAACAATATTTCACTTTTAGAAATGCTAAACTTTATTCTAATTTTCTTGCGCCCTTTGGATTGTTATAAGTGCTCTTTGTGAGTGTAAAGACTTGATTCGTGTCTCTCATTGATTGATAATATCAAAGGAGAATCGATTTCCTAGAAATATAAACCATAGGTCATTACACGTTTTTTTCATACAATTTTGGTTGTAATTTAGATGTATGAATTTTCGTTAATGTCACCTTAATTGAAATTTAAAGATTCTCTTGCTTGAAAAGTTAACCTTTATTTTCTTTGGTTATATGGATTGGTATCTATGTTTGTTCAATTTGAGAAGTCATGAGTATTTTCCTTGTTGCCTCATCCCTTTACTTTCGCAAGCTTACGTTGTTTGTTTCTTGCATTAATTCATTGAATATGACCTTCTTCTTTTTACCTTTATTCATTCTTGTATGAACATAAATCATGAGGCATGTAAGTGGGTGTCTTTGCTTTGCATTTTATTTGTTGACTCTCATTCTTGTGCAAGTGTGCTTATCATTGTCATTCAAAATTGGTTCTTGATATTTTCTTTTGCTTTGAAATATGTTACTTTTATGCCTTGAACGTATATTAATTTATTTATCTTTTCTTTGCATGCAAAAAAAATGTCTCGAGTCCAAATGGATTCCTCTCCTCTTGCATTTCGTAATGGGCCAATGAGGTCTACCCCTTCGAGTCAAGTTCGAAGTTTAAACCCGAGGTCCACTATATGGCGTGTGGGTGATAGAAGATAGACGAAGAAGGAAAATGGGACAAAACCCATTGATGAGGTCATTAAGAGACTTCAAAAGTCTCAATTTTTATTATTGTCTTCTTTTTATTTATTCATTTAGTCATTTATTTATTCCTTCATTTCGACCTCGAAGCCAAAGTTGTATTTAATATAGGTGGAGCAAGACTCGAGCCAAAGGCTCAAAAAATAGTTTAGGACTGGTGAAATGGGTCAGAATTGTCACACCCCTTTTTCGACCAAAAAAGATTCATTTTTCAGTTTGAAAGGGTTTTAATTATTAAAGTGACAAAAGATGAAAATTTATTTCGAAAAAGGATTATTTTTAACAATCAAAATTTAGAGTCGCCACTTAGCATAAATCGGGTGTGCCGAGTCACCCATGGATATCCTTTTTCAAAATGGTTTTGTGTCACGCCTCAAATCCTATTGGGGCGGACTGGAACCCATAACCGAGGAGGCCCGGGAGAACCAGCTAAAACCTCATACTTCCCATGTATACCTCTATGACAACCCGAAATTCAGACAGCATCATGTCGCCTATAAAAGGAAATAATCACCTGTATAAGCTCGAGCACACATATATATGTATATACAATACTTGGCCGTTGGATTCATCACGTCTATTAACAAAACACCACCTTGACTGTACATTAGGTCTACAAAGCCTCTAGACAATACACAGAGTTTAACTAAGGTCGTGACACACCCTGCCATATAACTAACTTCTATACAATACCAAAAGTGACTGGATATGACACGGAAAGCCCCGAAGCAAACTGGAGCTTACCAAAAGCAGCTGGATATCCTGACTTCTACTTGTGCGGTGTATGAGCTGAGGTACCTGTGCCTGCAGCATGAAATGCAGGTCCCCCGTGGGGGACGTCAGTACGAAATATGTACTGAGTATGTAAAACTGTAGATAATCACATATGATATAGGAGCTCAATAGAAATTATAAACAAGTGAATAAATTGTAATAAGAGTGAACCACACTTACTAGAACTTGTGACAACCTGTACATTGTATTTATTCAATCACTTTACCTTCGTTCTTATCGTATTTGTAATCATTACTATTTTGTACTGTGACCATTAGGCTGCCTCCAGTACATATAAACTGGGATCGACCCATGATAGGCTTATGCCCCTGGGATACCACCCGATAAGAGAGAACTTCCATCACTTAGTTCAATTAATCTTTGAGATTGTTATTTCGGTTGCCACCGCATTTTTGAAAACTTTGAAACAATGATACATCAATAAGAGACATATAAATAGACCATCAATGCAATAACAATGAAGTAAGAACTCATTGGCACATCAATGAAGTGTTTTGGAGTCATCAATGCCATAACAATGAAGTAGGAACTTATTGGTATATCAATGAAACGTTTTGGAGTCATTAATAGCACATGGATCTTGTTTGAGTAATCGGATACCTTCTGACATTCATTAGTGCAATAAACATGTAAGATTTGGAAAACAAGTAAGTATTGGAATGTCTTGACATCTTGTAGGGTGGAAATAAGTTCATTGGTAACGTAGTACATCATACAAAACCATTATGGATCACACGTTACTGAATAACTTTGGAAACTTTCTTAATAGAACAATTGTTCACTTTCATGCCAAATATATGGTATAGAGTATGCTTTACATACTCGACTGTCAACCTTCAATACTAGTCCCAAATGGACTTCTCGTCTTTTCGGATTACTTATCTACAATGAACATATATAGCAATCTATTATTAGCGACCAAGTGTCACAATTCAATTATTTGAATTCACCAAACTAGTGGTTAAGTAGTAAGCCTTAATTACACCATAAAGGGTGTCACTTTAACCCTCTTATACTCCAATTACATTCACATGCCATGCATATTCATACAACATCCTCAATATCAAGTTTGGATTCATTTATCTTTCCAACCAATCCATTAAACCAAATTGAGCCATAGACATAAATAATCATCAATTCAATAGTATATCACCATATCCACCTTCCATAACTCAATTACCATATCCACCTTCCACAATTCAATACAACCAAACCATGCAAAATAGTCCATAACCCTATTTTCATCATCTTTCAATAACAACCAATACATATAATCCTCTCACATATACATATGGAAGAGAACAAAGGCAAACAATATTCATACCTTAGAATTCACCTCTTGATTATGCAATCCTGTTTGCACAAATAATAGGTGCCGTTCGAAGCTCTCGAGATGACAAACGCAGTTATCGGATTACTTTGGAATTTCCACGATTGAATCAAAAGTAATTTAAAGGTCAAATTTGGCTAGGGTTTGTTCTTTCTCAATGATTGATGATGAAAATGAGTTTTTGAACTCATATACTTGTATATATACACATATTCCCGTCCATAATATCATAGGGAATGACCAAAGTGCCTTTAAAATTTAAATAATGTCAAATCTGTCGTTTGGTGGACTATTTTAATAAGCTAAAGTAGATTGACCATAACTCTTTGATCCGATATTGGATTTGAGTGAAATTGGTATCGTTGGAAAGATAATTCAAAGGGATTTCATTTCATATAAAGTAGGCCACCCAGTTCGTCCTGTACAAGGAGTTATGATTGTTTGAAGTTGACCCTAAAAATCTGTTTTGAGAGGCTGACGTAAAATGAGTATAACTCCTTACTCAGACGTTGGATTTGGATAAAACCAATTGAATTGGAAATAAGACTCAAAGATCTTTCTTTTCATAGGTCGCAGCTCTCCCAGTTCATTATATTAAGGGAGTTATGATCATTCAAAGTTGATCCAAAAAATTGGCTGGCCTCAGTAGTTTGTGTGCAGGAAATTTTCCTGCACATTTACTATTCCCAAATATCCCGGCCACAGTTTTATAGTTTTGAATGTGCTCGATTATATCCGAAACCTATTCATTTTTGGAAATCTTTATATCGTTGGAAAGCTTATTCAATAACCTTCGCATGGAACCATCGACGGGCAAATTCCGGTATAAATAAAATAGAAAAATTAATTCCATATAAATAAGATCAATACATGTACTTGAATACGCCAATACACGTAGTTGAATACGGGATGTTAAATCCTTTCCCCATTTAGTACATTCGTCCTCGAATGTTATCGTAGTTATTCAACCAAAACAAGTTCAAGTCCATCATTAACATTTACATCATCACATAAATACTATGCATATGTAAAAAAACTTACTTGTTAATGTTCTAACTCCGTTTCTTGAACTTTCTCTTCATCTTTGAACAAATGAGGGTACTTAGATTTCATTGCTTCCTCAACTTCCCATGTAATCTCTTCTCTTTGATGATTTCTCCAACGTACTTTCACCGATGCTATCTCTTTATTTCTCATCTTCTTAACTTGGAGATCTAGAATAGCAATAGGCACTTCCTCATAGGTAAGGTCTTCCGTAATATGCACATCCTCAGTAGAAGTGATATGTGATGGATCTCCGATTCACTTTCGAAGCATTGACACATGAAATACCGGATGTACTAATGAGAGCTCTTGGGGTAGCTCTAATTCATATGCAATTTTTCCAAACCTTCGAGTGATCTTATACGGGCCTATATAACGTGGACTCAACTTCCCTTTCTTGCCAAATCTCATTACCCCTTTTATTAATGATACCTTCAAAAATACCCAATCACTTATAGAAAACTCTAGCCCTCTCCTTCTACTATCCGCATATAACTTGTGTCGACTTTGGGCTATTTTTAGTCATTGCTGAATTACTTTAACCTTCTCTATGGCTTGATAAACAAGATCCGGTCCGAACAAAAGAGTTTCACCCACTTCGAACCATCCCATTGGTGATCTACACTTCCTTCCATATAAAGCTTCATATGGTGCCATTTTGATACTTGAATGATAGCTATTATTGTAGGCAAACTCAATAAGAGGTAAATGATCATTCCAGTTGCACTTAAAATCTATTACACAAGCTCAAAGCATGTCTTCAAGTGTTTGGATAGTACATTCTGCTTGTCCATCTGTTTGAGGGTGTGAAAAGCTGTACTCAACTTCATTTGTGTTCCCAAACACCTCTGAAAAGACTTCCAAAAGTTTGCGGTAAATTGGGTTCCCCGATCTGATATAATAGAGATTGGCACTCCATGTAATCGGACTATCTCTTTAATGTACAGCTTTGCATACTTTTCAACTGTGTAAGTGGTCCTAACAGGTAGGAAATGTGCTAATTTGGTAAGCCTATCAACAATCACCCATATAAAATAAAACTTCCGGGATGAACAAGGCAGACCAATAACGAAATCTATGTTGATCATGTCCCACTTCCAGCTTGGAAGATCAATGCATTGCATATAACCTCCGGGTTTTTGGTGCTCAACTTTAACTTTTTGACAATTTGGACATTCAACTACAAATTCTGCAATGCTCTTCTTCATTTCATTCCACCAATACATATCTTTCAAATCTTGATACATTTTGGTTGATCCTGGATGAATGGAATACCTTGAAAAATGTGCCTCTGTCATAATCTTCTTTCTTAGCCCGCTTACATCCGTCACACACAATCGGTTTTGGCACTGAAGTGCTCCTTCTCGCGTAAGCTCAAATGCCTTGGTCGCACCACTCTGAACATTCTCCTTAAGCTGTAATAAAATAGGATCTGCATATTGCTTCTCTTTTACTTCAGCTACTAATGAAGATTCCGCAGCATTATGTACGATAAGCTCTTCATTCGGAGTTTCAAGAAGGCGAACTCCCAAACTAGATAACTGGTGAAGATCTTTAATCATCCCTTGCCTTTCTATAGGCACCATCATAGCCTTACAACTTAATGCATCAGCTACCATATTTGCTTTCCCTGGATGGTACAAGATATCAACATCATAGTCCTTTAATAGTTCAAGCCATCTCCGCTGCCTTAAATTTAGATCCTTCTGATTAAAAATATATTGCAAGCTCTTATGGTCAGTATATATATCAACATGAACCCCATATAAGTAGTGGCGCCATTTCTTTAAAGCAAAAATAACTACTACCAGCTCAAGATCGTGTGTAGGATAATTTTTCTCATGTGGCCGCAACTGTCTAGAAGCATATTCTATTACCTTACCATGCTGCATCAATACACATCCTAAACCAATTCTGGAATCATCACAATACACTGTATACCCTTTGGTGCCTTCTGGAAGTACCAACACGGGTGTAGAAATCAACTTGTTCTTTAAATCTTGAAAACTCTTCTCACAGGCATCATTCCATTGGAATTTGGATTCTTTATGCGTTAGCTTGGTTAAGGGTGCTGAAATGGAAGAAAAGTCTTTAACAAACCTTCTATAATAACCGGCCAACCCGAGAAAACTACGAATCTCCGTAGGCATTGTGGGCCTTGGCCAGTTCTTCACAGCTTTTATCTTTTGAGCATCAACCTTTATCCTTTCACTAGATATAATATGACCCAAAAATGCCACCGACTTTAACCAAAATTCACATTTGGAGAACTTTGCATAAAGCTTACAATTACGAAGAGTCTGCAATGCCTGTCGTAAGTGATTGGCATGGTCCTCTTATGATCTAGAATAAATAAGAATATCATCTATAAAAACTATCACAAATACATCCATTAATGGCTTAAACACCCTATTCATCAAATCCATAAAAGTTGCGGGTGCATTTGTTAGCCCAAATGACATAACTAGAAACTCATAATGACCATACCGTGTTCGGAAAGCTGTCTTGGGTATATCCTTCTCTTTGACCCTCACTTGGTGGTAACCTGATCTCAAATCAATCTTAGAAAAGCACTTGTGCCCCTGTAACTGATCAAATAAATCATCAATTCTTGGGAGAGGATATTTATTCTTAATAGTCACCTTATTCATTTGCTGATAATCAATACACATCCTCAGCGAGCCATCCTTTTTGCGCACAAATAACACTGGTGCTCCCCAGGGGGACATACTAGGACTTATGAATCCCTTCTCTAGCAAATCTTTCAATTGCTCTTTCAATTCTCGTAATTCTGCTGGGGCCATTCTATACGGAGGAATGGAGATTGGTTGGGTGCCTGGTATTACATCAATACCAAACTCTACTTCTCGTTCAGGAGGCAAACCTGGAAAATCTTCAGGAAATACATTAGAAAATTCATTTACCACCAGAACAGCGTGAAGAGTTGGTGGCTCCGCTTCTGTATCCCTTACTGTAACTAAATGATATATGTATCCCTTGGAAATCATTCTTCTTGCCTTAAAATAAGAAATAAATCTACCTCTTGGCGCGCTAATTTCACCTTTCCATTCAAGGACTGATTCATTTGGAAAATGGAAATGTACCTTTTTCGTGCAGCAATCAATTGTGGCATAACAAGACGCCAACCAGTCCATACCCATTATAACATCAAAATCTATCATTTCTAACTCCACAAGATCAGCCATCGTATCATGACCACAAACAGTTACTATGCAGTTTCGGTAAACCCTTCTAGCTATAATAGATTCCCCAACCGGTGTGGACACTTTAAACGGTTTAACTAACAGTTCGGGTATTCTTGCGAACTTTCCAGCAACCAATGGAGTAACATAAGATAATGTAGAACCGGGATCAATTAAGGCATATAAATTGAATAAAAAGATAGACAACGTACCCGTAACCACATCTGGGGAAGCCTCTAAATTCTGTCAATCCGCTAGAGCATACGTACGATTTTGAGCCCTGCTAGAACTCGTGGCTCCTCTATCACCTCTAACACGACCCATTGGTTGTGCACACCTTCCTGAATAAGGCATCGATGATGATGATGCAACAAATGACCCCGTAGGTCATACCATACCCCCTATGTCCCTTCGTGGGCATTCCCTCATTATATGCCCCGACATACTGCACCAAAAGCAAACATTGGTCCCCAGCCGACATGCGCCTAAATGATACCTTCCATATTTATTGCATGGCTATCGAGGAGGTCTCAATTGACTCATATTCCCTTGCCCTTGGTACCCCACTGTCCGCGAACTTTGACTCTCACTTCTATGCCCAAATTGATTTCCTCTGGACCATTGGAACTGTGGTGAGGCACTAGCTGCAGAATAAGAAGATAATGGCCTAGGTGGTCTAGCAGAAAACTGTGGTCTGAACCCTCCTTAGGATGCCATGAACTGCCCTGTAGATTTGGCCCTCTTGGAATATTCTCTTTCTAATTCCTGTGTTTTTCTCCTCTGCCTCTGATCTTCCGTTTTCTGTGTAAAAGCTTGGATCCTCGCTATGTCCATATCTTTATTCAAAGCGGCAATAGAATAATCTCTAACCAGATATGGATCTAGCCTATTCACATATTGATGAACTCTATCATCCATAGTAGCTATAATATTAGGATCATATCTCAACAAGGAATTAAATCAGAGACTGTACTCCCTCACGCTCATATTCCCCTGACGAAGATTTAAAAACTGATCTGCACGGGCCTGACGAATCTCAAATGGAAGATAATGATCAAGAAATGCCTCTTTGAACTCTTTCCAAGTAGCTGGGGGTGTATAACATCTAAGGCCCTTTGAATTTGATCAATAAAGTCCTGTGGATCCTCGTTAAGATCTGATCCAGTAAAAGTGGGAGGATCCATCTTAAGAAAATCCTGTGTTCGAAGGCTAGCTGCCCTATCTGTACCACTAGGACCCGTGGTAGGAATGGCTTGCCCAGCAACTATACGAGTCAAAAGTTGCACTGCATTTCTAAGATCTTGATCAACAGCATTAATAGGTGGCTCTGGGGATATAGTTCTCCTCCCCCTTATTTCTTCCAAACTGGAGAAAGTTTCTGATGCATGCTCAGCTGGAGCCTCACTTTGATTAGCTGGTATAGTGGGTGACTTACTAGTCCCCTCTCCGGCAGCCACATCTACTTGCTTACCGGTATTCTTGCTTCTGGTAAGCGGCATCGTTACTATAATAAGAGAAATAAACGGATTCAGTGGTCAACTATGACTTCATATACAATATAGGCTCTATCGCACGATCTAAGACATGAAGAAAAGAAATAATTCCTAAATGTCCATAGCCTTCTGTTTATAGATGTGGTGCACGACACACCGATAAACAAGACAATACGTAGACACGGCTTTGTAGACTCACTAGCACGAACTTCTCTGATACCACTTTTGTCACGCCTCAAATCCTATTGGGGCGGACTAGCACCCGTAACCGAGGAGGCCCGGGAGAACCAGCTCATAACCTCATACTTGCCATGCATACCTCTTTGACAACCCGAAATTCAGGCAACATCATGTGGCATGTAAAAGGAAATAATCACCTGTATAAGCTCGAGCACACATATATATGTATATACAATACTTGTCCGTTGGATCCATCACGTCTATTAACAAAACACCACCTTGACTGTACATTAGGTCTACGAAGCCTCTAGACAATACACAGAGTTTAACTAAGGTCGGGACACACCCCGCCATATAACTAACTTCTATACAATACCAAAAGTGACTGGATATGACACGGAAAGCCCTGAAGCAAACTGAAGCTCACCAAAAGTAGCTGGATATCCTGGCTCCTACTTGTACGGTGTATGAGCTGAGGTACCTATGCCTGCAACATGAAATTCAAGTCCCCCGTGGGGGACATTAGTACAAAATATGTACTGAGTATGTAAAGTTGTAGATAATCACATATGATATAGGAGCTCAATAGAAATCATAAACAAGTGAATAAATTGTAATAAGAGTGAACCACACTTACTAGAACTTGTGACAACCTGTACATTGTATTTATTCAATCACTTTACCTTCGTTCTTATCATCTTTGTAATCATTACTGTATTGTACTGTGACCATTAGGCTGCCTCCAGTACATATCAACTGGGATCAACCCATGATAGGCTTATGCCCCTGGGATACTACCCATAAACACATAAATAGGGATCGACCCATGATAGGCTTATGCCCCTGGGATACCACCCGATAAGAGAGAACTTCCATCACTTAGTTCAATTAATCTTTGAGATTGTTATTTCGGTTGCCACCGCATTTTTGATACTTTGAAACAATGATACATCAATAAGAGACATATAAATAGACCATCAATGCAATAACAATGAAGTAAGAACTCATTGGCACATCAATGAAGTGTTTGGAGTCATCAATGCCATAACAATGAAGTAGGAACTTATTGGTATATCAATGAAACATTTTGGAGTCATTAATAGCACATGGATCTTGTTTAAGTAACCGGATACCTTCTGACATTCATTAGTGCAATAAACATGTAAGATTTGGAAAACAAGTAAGTATTGGAATGTCTTGACATCTTGTAGGGTGGAAATAAGTTCATTGGTAACGTAGTACATCATACAAAACTATTATGGATCATACGTTACTGAATAACTTTGGAAACTTTCTTAGTAGAACAATTGTTCACTTTCATGCCAAAGATATGGTATAGAGTATGCTTTACATACCTGACTGTTAACCTTCAATACTAGTCCCAAATGGACTTCTCGTCTTTTCGAATTACTTATCTACAATGAACATATATATCAATCTAGTATTAGCGACCAAATGTCACTATTCAATTATTTGAATTCACCAAACTAGTGGTTAATTAGTAAGCCTTAATTACACCATAAAGGGTGTCACTTTAACCCTCTTATACTCCAATTACATTCACATGCCATGCATATTCATACAACATCCTCCAATATCAAGTTTGGATTCATTTATCCTTCCAACCAATCCATTAAACCAAATTGAGCCATAGATATAAATAATCATCAATTCAATAGTATATCACCATATCCACCTTCCATAACTCAATTACCATATCCACCTTCCACAATTCAATACAATCAAACCATGCAAAATAGTCCATAACCCTATTTTCATCACCTTTCAATAACAACCAATACATATAATCCTCTATCACACATATACATATGGAAGAGAACAAAGGAAAACAATATTCATACCTTAGAATTGACCTCTTGATCATGCAATCCTGTTTGCACAAATAATAGGTGTCGTTCAAAGCTCTCGACATGACAAACGCAGTTATCGGATTACTTTGGAATTTCCACGGTTGAATCAAAAGTAATTTAAAGATCAAATTTGGCTAGGATTTGTTTTGTCTCAATTATTGATGATGAAAATGAGTTTTTGAACTCATATACATGTATATATACACATATTCCCGTCCATAATATCATAGGGAATGACCAAAGTGCCTTTAAAATTTAAATAATGTCAAATCTGTCCTTTGGTGGATTGTTTTAATAAGCTAAACTAGATCGATGATGATAGGCGAAATTACGCACCTATATCAATATATTTTGCCCATATTTTAGCCTAGTTTTGAGAACGAATTATATATTTCATGCACTTTTAGTCCTTTTTCCTATAAATGAGCTAACGAACATGATTAGTAAAGTTTCAGGTATAAATAATGCAAAATACAGCATTTTATGGCTTACTTGACGCAAAGGAAAGCTCACAAAGGAAGGGAAGAAAGTCTACACGCCTAAGGACCAAAACTGCTGCATGGAAAATCTGTCCCGGGCTAAAACAACATTTCTGAAGACTTTGGGGACTTACAGACACAAAGCTGGGTTTTGACAATGATACATTAACCTAGTACAATTGGGTTATGTATTTCATTAGTTTATTTGGATTAGGAGAATGTTACATTAACCTAGTACAAATGGGTTAAGTATTTCCTTAGTTTAGTAGGATTTGGTTATTTATTTCATTAGCATAGTAGGAGTAGGATAGGAGTATTATAAATACCCTATCATCCTAGAGATTTTTAATTAATTCCTCCCTTAGTGGAGAGAACAATCTTCTATTCAACAATTAATCTTCTTCCATCCCTCTCTTCAACCACAACAATTCTACAACTCTTCTAATCTTTCCATTAATTCTATTTTTCTTCTTCTATTCATCTATTCTTATTTACCGCAACAAGAGAATTGTTACTTTTGCCTTGGAATTCATGCCACACGCCTACCACCTAAGCTACACGAAAATTACTCAATCTTGTGGTATAACAACAATGTCAGTCGTGATCTCCTTCGCATTCATGGGTAACTAAACCTCTCTGTTGGGGTTATGGAAGCCGAATGAGTTACTATCTATTGCTGTGAGTTTGTGAGTTCGAGACACGTATATTGCTTATATCATTATTCTCTTCATCTTAATCCACATTCTTTGCGGTTGCAAACGCAAGAATACACCAGTCTAACATTTAACTTGTTCGAGAGAAAGGTTATTTGTCTGGAAAAGAGATAATGTCAAGGTAGTAGGACACCCTTTCCTATTAAAAAGCTAGTGCCGTAACTGGACTAACCTCTAGGAGAATTCGTACCGTTAGACACGCTTTAAGCTCGAGAGAGTTAAAGTGAAATAGTCCTTGTTTAGGTCGAGAGACGCTTGGATTTACCATCGACTATAATTCTCTATAAGCAATTGCATGTCAGAATTCTACACACTCATAGCCAATAGAGACGTATACCTCAGAAGGTGGACATAACCCCAACGCTTCAATTCTCATTGTTTACAACCAACGTAACAATTTCTCTCCTTTGACTTTATTATTTTCAGCCGTTGTTTACATTACTTGCAAGACAAGAATCCCCCCTTTTTACGAGACTTGCACCAAAAGTTTAGTAATTTTACTTACTTGTTGGCCAAGTTATTCCCTGTGGGATCGATACCCAACCCAGGTTGGGTTCTATATTTGCTAACGACCGCTTTACACTCCCACGAGAGCTGTAGATTGAGCGTTATCAAAAATTGGCGCCGTTGCCGGGGAATACGAGTGTCAATCAAGTTCGTGATAATTACTAGACCCTTTGGTCAAAGATTCTCGTACTTTTACTTTTAGTTTTTGTTTTTGTTTCTTGCAGGTTTTTACTTTAGTGCATGCCCCATACTAGAAGTTCTGGTCAACCGTTATTACCAATCAATCCTGAACCACAACGAATTAGAAGAATGAAAGAACAAGCTGAAATCGACAGGATGGCTGCTCAACACGAGCAAGCAAGATTAGCCGCCCTTGCTGCTGCTCAAGTCCAACAACAAAATATTGATAATCCTGGGCGAGAAACAAACCCTGACGATGAGGATTTAGGTGACGACGAGTTAATACACCCAAGGCATGTCGCTGAAACTGCAACACCTGCCAACCGAAGAGGTCGACAAGCTCGGTTAAGGTATGATCGCCAACCTATGCAGCCAGCTTTCGACGATGATGATGATGATCTTGATGGTACCGGAGCCACTGGGGCCATAATTCCACCACCATTAGCGCCCGGAGCCAAGTTCAACATCACAAGCACCATGATTCAGTTATTGCAACTCAAGGGATTATTTGGTGGACTAGCAGGCGATGATCCAAATATGCATCTCATCAACTTTATTTCTACATGCAAGTCTTTTGACAATCCTGGTGTTGGTCAGAATGCTATTCGATTACGTTTATTTCCATTGTCTCTGTCTGGGGAGGCAACTCTATGGTTGAATGGGCTGACTCCTGATTCTATTACTAATTGGAGGCAATTGAAAGACGCTTTCCTAGAAAGATTCTTTCCTTCATCCAAAAGAGCACAGTTGAGAGATGAGATCATAAATTTTCGACAGCTTCCCTCTGAAGCTCTTCATGAAACATGGGAGAGGTTCAAGACAAAGCTAGCGAGATGCCCAAACCATCACATGACTAATGTTCACCTCATGGAGATCTTGTATAGAGCCTTGAATTCAATAACTAAACCAGTGGTGGACAACGCAGCTGGAGGTTCTTTCATGGACCTCACCTTTGGTCAAGCAAGCAATATACTAGATCGTATGACGAAACAAAGTAGAGCTTGGCATACCAGGGATTCTGAGGTAGCAAGCCCCACTTTATCTATTGGCATGACTGCAGACCAACGAAGAAGAGAAGAAGAACGTGATCAAGATATGGCGCACATGAAAACCCAAATGGATCTTCTTACAAAGCATCTAATAGGGAAGACTGAAAAAGTGAAAGCGATTGCGTCAAAAGGAAGAGACGAATCTGATTCGGAAGAGGAGGCCAACTACTTGAACAATCAGGGGGGTTTCCGAGGGAATACCCAAGGAAACCAAGGTCAGAACTATTATGATAAATCTAGAAACAAAGACCAAGGTAGTTGGAAGAACAAGAATGAAAAGAGTGGTTTGTACGTTCCCCCTGGCAGACGTGATACCACCATATCTAATTCTGGAAGTATGGAAGACATGATGGCTAAATTATTGAAAGGAGTGGAAGCAACGAGCGCGGGAGTTACGGAGGTAATTAATGATTTGTCCACCATGAAACAATTAGTAGATTCACATTCCACTTCAATTAGACAACTAGAGCAGCAATTCAGTCAACTTTTAGCAGCACTCAACCAAAGAAAGGCCGGCACTTTACCTAGCGATACTGTGCAAAACCCAAGGAATGATGGGTCATGCATGGCCATCACTACCAGAAGTGGTAAGGTGCTGGAAACTTCAGAAAAAGGCAAGCAAGTGATTGACGAAGTTGCGGACATGGATGACAACGCAAAAGGAGAAGATGCCGCAGCTACTACTCCTGACGTCAACAATGCCACATCCAGCACTGTGCAGCCTGAAAAATTGGGAAAATGGAAGCAAGAGGAGAAGAAAACCACGGAGAGAACACTTCCATACCCACCACCACCTTTTCCCCAAAGATTGTAGAAGGTGGCGGATGACACTAAGTTCAGCAAATTTATGACTATGCTCAAGCAGCTGACCATTAATGTTCCATTGGTGGAAGCACTTGAACAAATGACTGGATATGCGAAGTTTATGAAGGACCTATTGACAAAGAAGCGGGCATCAAGTTATGAGTTGGCGGATAATGTTCATCATTGTAGTGCAATCGCTACAAGGTCGTTAGTTCAAAAGAAGGCAGATCCTGGAGCTTTCACTATTCCTTGCACAATTGGATCGTTGGATTTTGCCAAGGCATTATGCGATCTAGGTGCTAGCATCAATTTGATGCCACTATCCATCTACAAGAAGTTGGGGCTAGGCGATCCGACACCAACCAATATGAGGCTCGTGATGGCTGATAGGTCGGTAAAACGACCTGTGGGTATCTTGAATGATGTGTTGGTGAAAGTTTCTTTATTCATCTTTCCTGTAGACTTCGTTATTCTGGATTGTAAGGAGGATTCTGAAGTTCCCATCATCTTGGGACGTCCCTTCCTTGCAACTGGAAGTGTGCTTATTGACATGAAAGATAATGAGCTTTTGTTTCGAATTAATGACGAAGTGGTACGGTTTGATATATGCAAAACAATGAAGCATCCCAGCGATATGAATGAGTTATCTGTAGCTGATGTTCATCATGAGGATACGAAAGCATTATCTATAGAGAAACAGCCTACTGTTGAGCCATTGTCTGCCGTGCCACTGAAAGTTGAGCATGAAGATAATGAAGGCTATGAAGAACTTATGAGTGCTCTAACAAAAATAGAGCCTTATACTCCTAAGCAACCAGATTGTGATCTCAAGAATCAACCAAAAGCGAAGACTCCCTTTGACGAGCCACCAATGCTAGAATCGCAAGAGCTTCCCGATTATCTAAGGTATGTGTTCTTGGAAAGTAGAAATATACTTTCGGAGAGTACAGATGATTTAAGTGAACAGCACGTAGAATCTCTCATCTCTGCTCTGAAGAGATACAAGAGAGCTATGGGTTGGACTATTGATGATATAATTGGAGATTCTCCGGGAAAATGTAAGAGCCATCTTGAAGAAGATCGCATGCCCACAGGTAAGCCTCATTGTCATCTAAATCCTTTCAGAAAACGATCCATCACTTACCTCGACGAAGTCTGAGTACTCGAGGTAACTATGTCGAGCCACGACAATAAATAAGGCGCTAGATGGGAGGCAACCCATCGTTTTATTATTTTATCATTTTATCGTTTTATCATTTCATCATTTTTCTTTCGTTCTAGTACTTGATAAATGAAAATCCAAAAATAAGAGTCGTGCCACGACCAAAACTAAGGCACTTGGTGGGAGGCAACCCATCGTACTAATCGTTTTCATTTGTTTTGAGCAAAAATAGGTGCAAGAAGTATTCAACGAAGAGATTGATTTCAATAGACGATTTGGACGCATTGTATGGTAAAATTGGTAAGTTAGGAATGGTGATGCATAAGGCTATGGATTGAGCATTCTCATGCCAAAATAGGCATCGAGAAAGGCTAGGCCTTGATAAAACTAGGCCACGAATGATGCACAACCTATCCTATAGCCTAAGGTCTCGGAATCTAGTGTGCTATACACTATGCGCCGCCTATTCCTAGGTATGCTTTTGACTATGCGCCGCCTATGCTATGGCATTTGGTCTCAGTATCTCATATGCCATAGACTATGCGGCGCATATGTCTACAAATGCCATAGACTACGCGGCGCATATGTCCCATTATGCTATAGACAATGCGCCGCATATGTCATTGATATGCCGAGCATTATGCGCCGCATATGTGGTATTTTTGTCTCCAAAACCGATTGTAAATGGGTCAAAACCCAACCCATTCTCTTCCTATATAAAGGGGACTTAGTTTTACAACACAACCACACTAAAAATTGACCTAAGGGCGCCGCATATACATCCAAATCCTCTCAAAATCTTCTTCTTTTGCTCTTCCAATTCACAAAACCATCTCCACAAGTTTAAAGCAAGTAAGTACTCTCTTATTCTTCATTTATTTCTCGTAAGTACTACGTTGCTATGTCTATTATGAATTGCTAAATCGTATAAGATTGTTGGTGATGTTCATGTGTTTGGATTGTTGATACAAAATCATGTGAGTGAACATGTACGTAGGAAAATCTTGACTTGTTTCCGACTTGAAATTGTTTTTAATAGCATTGTTATACTATTTGCGGAATTACTATGGCTATGAATAGTGCTTAAGATTGTTGTTTGGATACTTACATATTAGACTATCCCGGCCATCGGGATAAGACTTATAGTGCCTACCGACATAAGAGGTTGTGATTGTTGTAAGAATAACTATTCCATGTGGTAACCCCTATGTAGTAGTGTTGCTATATCTACCATGAAAGTAGTCCAATGGCTGCAAGTAAGTGATGCATTGCTGATTTTCTTGTCGGAATACAATCCTAAAACGTATGTCGACGAAATCTGAGTAATCGACCACTTTCGCTTCACTGATTTGTGTTAACAAAACTAAGTGTGGGGTGGTACCTTTGTGTTAACAAAACTAAGTGTGGGGTGGTACCCCTACTGCTTATGTATAGATTGTATCCATTGAGATTGTGCTACCATTAACACTATTTCAAGTCTCAGGTACAATGGCACCTAAAGAGAGACAAGGCAAGGAGAAGGCTACCACTTCCCAAAAGGGCAAGAAAAGAGGCCGCAAGGAGCAAGGAGAACCCTCCCCGCTGCAAACACCTTGACTCACGCTTGGAATTAAGTGGGATACTTATGAGGAACTTCTAAGGATGACGACTCTGATGATGATTCCAATGCAAGGGGTATGACCCCAGACATAGAGGATAAGTCCGACCAACCAGGTTCCTCGTATTTATTTTCCACTGAGGACAGTGTCCCGACTAAGTGTGGGGTGGTGGTATTGCATGCTATACTTCTCTATTCGCATCTATGTTTGTTTGCTTTTGTTTCATTTTTGTTTTGTTTTGTTTTGTTTTGTTTTTTTAGTAGTTAAAATTTTTTTTAGCTTCGCATGAAATTATTTTGATAGGCAGCATGAGATTATAACAAGAGTATGTGCTACAATTGTGACTATTGAGACGTTTAGGCTCTAGTTGTGACTCATTATGTGATATTGTGTGGTTCAATTCCTTCACTTGTTGGGTCAAGAGTCTATATTACCTCCAATAAAGTCGACCATGTGCCTTGTGTGTGTGAGATTAATAGTATCTTCTATGTTTGTGGTTGATGCTAGAACTTGCCTGGTATGTATGCAAAGCGAAAATAAGGAGTGTAAGTTAGGATATGATTTAGGCATTTCTTTGGCAACCTATATTTGTTTACCTTCAGTTTTACCTACCCATGGACATCATCCCTAGTTAAACCCTTTTGAGCCTTTAGCCTATTTCTTTGACAACCTTGTATGTAAGCCTAATCCATTTTTTTCAAGACCGTAATTTGATCCAAATTCCTAAGTGCTTTAAATTAAAAAAGTCATGTTACAACATAAGAGGAAATTGGGTAAGTGATGCTTTAAATTGTAAATGGTGCTTGAATGTGTTACGGAAAAGAAAGTGCTATCATAAGAGGTATGTTGTGAAAAGAAAAAGGAAAAGAAAGCTGAAAAGTGAGTTGTTCTTAAAATTGAAAAACAAAAGAGGAGAACAAGGGTGGTAGAATAAAAGAAAGAAGAAAGGTTGAAAGAAAAAAGTGTCAATGATACAATGTGATGTATTAAAGCGCTTAGGAGCTTAGTCACTATTCCTGGCCAAAATAGTCCTACCCGTCCCTTAGCCTACATTACAACCATCAAAAGACCTACTTGATCCTAATCTTAACATTCTGACATTTAGTAGAGTACTACACTAAGGGCAAGCCTATGGTCATCAGTTGCTACATATGAATTCTTTGTGAGAGCGAGAGCAAGGATATTGTTGATACCCATGTTTGAAAAATATGCTATATTTGTGAGTGATTATGGGTACTATATGGTGAGACACACATGGTTGATGAGTTTTGGATAGTTGTATATGATTCTATGCACTTTAACGTTTGCATGCGAGTTAATCACCATCACGAGTCTATACTTGAGGTTAAATTGTTTCTACTTATAATCGAAAAGTACTCTTTGTTGATAATTGTTGTGCTTGTCTTGATAAATGTTTTGTGTTGTTGCTGTAAAAACCCTAAGTTGATATTTAGAAGGACATGATATTTTGTTCGAGGACGAACAAAGCTTCAAGTGTGGGGTGTTGATGATAGGCGAAATTACGCGCCTATATCAATATATTTATCCCATATTTTAGCCTAGTTTTGAGAACAAATTATATATTTCATGCACTTTTAGTCCTTTTTCCTATAAATGAGCTAACGAACATGATTAGTAAAGTTTCAGGTATAAATGATGCAAAATACAGAATTTTATGGCTTACTTGACGCAAAAGAAAGCTCACAAAGGAAGGGAAGAAAGTCTACACGCCTAAGGACCAAAACTGCTGCATGGAAAATCTGTCCCGGGCTAAAACAACATTTCTGAAGACTTTGGGGACTTACAGACACAAAGCTGGATTTTGACAATGATACATTAACCTAGTACAATTGGGTTATGTATTTCATTAGTTTATTTGGATTAGGAGAATGTTACATTAACCTAGTACAAATGGGTTAAGTATTTCCTTAGTTTAGTAGGATTTGGTTATTTATTTCATTAGCATAGTAGGAGTAGGATAGGAGTATTATAAATACCCTATCATGCTAGAGATTTTTTATTAATTCCTCCCTTAGTGGAGAGAACAATCTTCTATTCAACAATTAATCTTCTTCCATCCCTCTCTTCTTCAA
Source organism: Capsicum baccatum var. pendulum (assembly GCA_030864225.1). NCBI lineage: Eukaryota > Viridiplantae > Streptophyta > Magnoliopsida > Solanales > Solanaceae > Capsicum > Capsicum baccatum. The sequence goes on from CM061555.1 coordinate 43,373,638, forward strand.
CCACAACAATTCTACAACTCTTCTAATCTTTCCATTAATTCTATTTTTCTTCTTCTATTCATCTATTCTTATTTACCGCAACAAGAGAATTGTTACTTTTGCCTTGGAATTCACGCCACACGCCTACCACCTAAGCTACACGAAAATTACTCAATCTTGTGGTATAACAACAATGTCAATCGTGATCTCCTTCGCATTCATGGGTAACTAAACCTCTCTGTTGGGGTTATGGAAGCCGAATGAGTTACTATCTATTGCTGTGAGTTTGTGAGTTCGAGACACATATATTGCTTATATCATTATTCTCTTCATCTTAATCCACATTCTTTGCGGTTGCAAACGCAAGAATACGCCAGTCTAACATTTAACTTGTTCGAGAGAAAGGTTATTTGTCTGGAAAAGAGATAATGTCAAGGTAGTAGGACACCCTTTCCTATTAAAAAGCTAGTGCCATAACTGGACTAACCTCTAGGAGAATTCGTACCGTTAGACACGCTTTAAGCTCGAGAGAGTTAAAGTGAAATAGTCCTTGTTTAGGTCGAGAGACGCTTGGATTTACCATCGACTACAATTCTCTATAAGCAATTGCATGTCAGAATTCTACACACTCATAGCCAATAGAGACGTATACCTCAGAAGGTGGACATAACCCCAACGCTTCAATTCTCATTGTTTACAACCAACGTAACAATCTCTCTCCTTTTACTTTATTATTTTCAGCCGTTGTTTACATTACTTGCAAGACAAGAATCCCCCTTTTTTACGAGACTTGCACCAAAAGTTTAGTAATTTTACTTACTTGTTGGCCAAGTTATTCCCTGTGGGATCGATACCCAACCCAGGTTGGGTTCTATATTTGCTAACGACCGCTTTACACTCCCACGAGAGCTGTAGATTGAGCGTTATCAATCGACCATAACTCTTTGCTCCGATATTGGATTTGGGTGAAATTGGTATCGTTGGAAATATAATTCAAAGGTATTTCATTTCATATAAAGTAGGCCACCCAGTTCGTCCTGTACAAGGAGTTCTGATTGTTTGAAGTTGACCCTAAAAATCTATTTTGAGAGGCTGAAGTAAAATGAGTATAATTCCTTACTTAGACGTTGGATTTGGATGAAACCAATTGCATTGGAAAGAAGACTCAAAGATCTTTCTTTTCATAGGTTGCAGCTCTCCCAGTTCATTTTATTAAGAGAGTTATGATCATTCAAAGTTGACCTAAAAAATTGGCTTGCCTCAGTAGTTTGTGTGCAGGAAATTTTCCTGCACATTTACTATTCCCAAATATCCCGGCCACCCTTTAATAGTTTCGAACGTGCTCGATTATATCCGAAACCTATCCGTTTTTGGAAATCTTTATATCGGTGGAAAGCTTATTCAATAACCTTCGCATGGAACCATCGACGGGCAAATTCCGGTATAAATAAAATAAAAAAATTAATTTCATATAAATAAGATCAATACACGTACTTGAATATGCTAATACACGTACTTGAATACGGGGTGTTACATTTTGACTCCTTAATACTGGTTTGCGAACAGAGATTCCGGCTAAGAAATTCTATTGATCGAGGGGAAGGTGTTAGGGACCCCTCGATCCCGTGGTTTGACTACGGTCGCTTGACAGAGCGTATCGGCTAAATTGACACTACGATGTACAAACCACACAAAAACATGTAAAACAATCAAACAAACAAATAAAAACCAAAGGGATCCGAAATATAGTGTCCAGTCCGAGTTATACAGTCCCGAAATAAAAATACTGAAATAACCTACAGTAGTCCTAAACTATGCTTTACCTGATGCCTCGGGCCTTGATCACGAGCATCCTTTGCGTACAAAATTCTTCGGGGCATTCCGCGGTGAGTAAATACAAATTACCTCGGGGCATTCCCCGGTTAAATAAATACACTTTTCAAATACGATAAATAAAACATTCAACAAATATTCCAAACATTCCAACACTACACCAATTCTAAACTTGCCTACCCGAGCTTACTGTTTGCCTACCCGCTCGACGACATATCACATTCAACATAAACAATGTATCAAAAATATCATAATATTCACTTTTATCAATTTTCGATTCCCGTCCCTAAATTTGTTTCAACCAACATGATTAAATAAGTCTCAATTAAATCAACCAATCAAACTGTGATAATTAAAGAAGCTCAAACACAAAATCACAAATTAACCATCAAACTCAAACATGAATTACACGAATCAATGACATCACAGACAAAAATGAAAAGAGATATAGCTGAATAATTTGGACCTCAATTTTATTTCAAATCGAATTGATTGACTGAAACCTCTTCACGGGCTCAACGAATCTTGACTCTATAACCCGATAATCCTCGGATAGAATCTTAATAGGAATCATACGTCACGACTATAGATCAACTCAGCCACAAAAAAAATAGTCGAAAGAAAGACAATTCGAACAAGATTTGTGAACTGCTCGACGGTGATTCGCTACTGGAGAATCAACCAATATCGGTTGTGGACGTGTTTTTCGATTGGGATGGGGTTTCTGTTGAAAGCTCGCTGACTGTTCATCGAAAACGGAGCTGGGACCCGCTTGAATAGGCGAAGTTGGTCGGTGTTGAGGCCTTTGGTCGCTGGTTTTGAAAGCTCAGGGGTCAGAACTGGTTTTCCCGTGAGTTCGCACCACTGACAGGTTATTTTCGGTGGTGATTCCGGCGTCTCTCAAACAAAAATTCACCAGAGAAACGACCCCCCTCTTCTTAATTTTTCCCTCAACCGTCCCTCAGCTCTCAATCTCTTTCTTCCCCTCTCTTCAACTCGCTCTCCAATCTCGTGTGTGTTTCTCGAATTGCCTATGGTTGAGTATCTAAAATTTTTGCTGCTTGTGAGTGATGTTCTATGTGATTTTTGTGAGTGAGATGGGTCTCTATGAGAATTGAGAGTGTTGCTGCTTGTTATTATGATCTGTGAGAGAAAAAAAATAGGGAAGATGATGGAAAGAAAAAAAAATGGTCCCCATATGTATGTGTGCTCTCCCCGAGAAGAAGAAGAAAAAGCCCCTTTTTATATTTTTTTCTATTTTTTGAATTGGTTACAAAAATAAAAATAAAAGGTGATGTAGGGTAAGGTAGTGGGGTAGGGTAGTAGGGTATGGGTGTGATGTGGTTTATTTTGATTGGGTAGGTTTTTAGGATAAGATAAAATTAGTTAGAGGATTGTTATTTTTGTTATTTTGTGGAGGGATTATCACATGGGTGAGGGTACACGCTAGGATAAGGTAAAAATGGGTAAAAATGATATCTTGGAGGGACGAAATTAGGTGTCTACAGGAATCTCAACTAGACTAGGATAGGTCTTGTTGATTTGGGCTCAATGGCCTAAATCCTTTACTTTTTCCTCCCTTCCCCTTTTATGTGTTTATTTGTTTATTAGTTTTGTTTATACTTAGTTAAAATCCCTATTAAGTCGCCTAAATCTATTTTACACAAGTCTTTTTTTTTAAAATCAACTCACTATTTCAACAAATTAATCTTTTCAGAAGTTAATCAAAAGATGTTTTCAAACAGTCCGGATAACCGCAAGTTAGCGGACGTTTTAAGTGCCTAACATCTTCCTAAAATGTTAATAAGAGCCGCTTATCTAGAATCTCTAACTTAAAATGATTTTTCTGTTTTGAATCATTTGAAGTAACTCTCTAAAGGTTTCTTAATTTTTTTTCAAAATTAAGTGGCGACTCTTCTCAAAAAGTCAAAATTTCTTAACAAAATAGAAATGACGACTTTGCTGGGGATTTGTAACTAAGTTCTAACCAAATGTTTGATTTCGTCTTTTGAATAAATGTTTATGTGTTTATATGTTTCGATTCTATAAAGTTTAACTATCGTATCTCATGGCATATTCCTGCATTATTTAAACTGTTTTGGGGTTTCGTGGATGTCCTGGCCTCTGTTGTTCAATTCCAAAATGTGTTGGAAATGCGAACGGCTTATTAGCACATGAGTCATTCGATGGCTGTTCGTATTTTCAAAATCAAGTTGTCCGCTTGAGAACCAATGTTCAAACCTACTCTAGACATCTAGGATAGAACGAAACCACAATCCTATATTAGGCATAAGCCTAGGACGACCCAATACCCAAGCAGGGTATTGGGCCCATTAGAAAATCTGCCCTGCGTCTATTGACCCCGAGTCAATTATAGACGAACCATATTTATGTGTAGAAGAAAATGTATGCTTGTCTAATTCAATCCATTATCCTTTGGGGGTTGGGAAAAAGTTTGATTTGCTTACTTTTGTAAAAAGAATTGAAGCAAGTTAAGCAAGAAATTGATCGATTTGGGAGGTTGCATTTAAGGTACAGTTTGAACGTCAATGTATGTCACCAATATAAGAAATGGATGAAGCTAAGAAGGGGAAGACTGATAGAAGAAGCACTCAGGAATTAGTATTTTTTATCCCTTGTATGGGAACGTATCTTCTTTCATGTTATTTCCCTTTCCCTAAAGATTGTTTCCCTCTTTCGTCATCTTTTGTAGGCATTTATTTCCTTTTAGTGTCTATAAAAGTTTGGGGATAATGGATTGACCTTAAGCAAACATATATTTTTTCTTCAAAAATCGTTACGCCCAAACCCTTGGCTCAAAAGGGTCACCTAATTAGGATGCACGTTTATTACAATATGCTTGTGTAATATAACTATTTATGTGCTTATACGTGTTATGTTTATTCGAATCAAAGGTGAACTAATCTAATCCCATTTTTCATAGAACATCTCTAGGCAGAAATATACCTTACTATACAAAAGTCCGACTAAAAGTACTCCAAGTCTCGTAAGTTTCACAGAAAAGTCCGTAGTCATTCTTAAAACTTCAAAAATGATCGCTACCATTTTAGGAAAGTTGACTTTAGAATAAAAAAAACTGTTATAGTTTCGAACTACGTAGGGCCTGATTTCTCCTCCGTGAGATACGTAGGCAGTCTTTCAGCCCGACCCATATCTCCAAAAGCTCTGTTGTCCTCCACTTTCTTGAAGGAAGAAGAAGAGTTGAACCTTCCCGTCAAATTCCACCTATCCATATCATTGAGCAAAATCCTGTTCATTGAACTTCTCAAGTCATTATTATTTCATGGATCAATTCGCATGAGATGAGAAACAAATCTATGTTTGTACCTCCTACGTTATCATCTTGCTTTACTTATTACTAACAGAATCTAACACGTCAACGTTTGAGTTGTTTTTACTTTGCAGGTAATACAAACTACTCTGTGTTGGCACAAAATGACCCTACTTCACCAGATAAAAATGAATGAGAGATCCGCTTCTTGACTATATCTTTGTTACAGGAAAAGAAAAATGACTAGTAGTAAAACTAGACTCTACCAATCATTTTTCAAACCTGTAAGCGATAGTTTCGAGGATGGAATAAGGAAAAATGTGAGGGAAGAATTTTTCAAGACAATAAGAATCATGGAAGATTAATTGGAGGAAATATTATTGAATTGGACCTCCACTCCACTCATGACTCATCGCCCGTCGTATAACAGTAACTTAAAACCTGCCATTGTCATGTCATGTCAAAAACCAAAATAATGGTAGCCCTAGAACAGTCAACAGAAGAGTCAAAGAGTTCGAGAATCAAAGAAGCCTAATCTAGAGGAAACCGAGGTGGTTAACTGGGAAGACGATGACTCCATTGGACATTGTTGACACCTAATTTTTGCCCTCCACGACTAAATTTAATCTTGAGTTTCTTCAGTTTTTAATAAACCAAAATAATTATTTCATCCAAATTTAAAAAAAACTTAAAATATTTTTCGTACGTGATTTTGTCATTTTAAGTAGCGATTATATACTATCGTGTTCAGTTATATGAGATTATATAATTTGTTACTTAAATATTTACAAAATATTGGATTTAATTAAGGCTTATTTTGAAAATAAATTCAAATGATTAAAATCTTAATTTAAATATAATTTATTCTCAAAAATAATTTATTTGGATAAATATGCGTTCATTTTATTAAATCAAGAGGCTCGAGATTAAAAAAAAAGGTATTAATTCTTATCGAATTTTAATTTAATTTAACCAATCTATTAGATCTGACCATAACTGAAAATTGGTCATAATTGCAATGCAATTCGTCAATTAATTTTTAATTTGGTCAAAATAAATAAATATGGCTAAATTTTAAATTCCAATTGGGGTTATATTTTATATTACCCCAAAGTTCTCAAAACTCTCATAAATTTTACCCAATTTTCACCAAAAAATAAATTCAAATTGTACTATTCCCCCAACTTTGTCCTTTTCCAATTTTGAAATTCAAAGATTGTACTACATTGTACTATTTCCCCCCACATTATCTTCCACCTCACCTTATCTTTAATTTTTACATTCCAAAAACCCCCCTAAATGTTTTTTCTCCCACATTGGTAGATGACAAGAAATAAATCTCTATCCTTTCCTATAAATACTTTTCTCCCACATTGGTGGAAAAGAAAAAAAAAATACCCCATTCTCTCCTATAAATACTACCACTACTTTGGTAGAGAGAGGAGGGAGAAGGAAGAAAAAAAAAGGCTAGAAAGGGGAAAAAATCCTTTTGAGCAAAAATAGTTATTTTTATTTAGTAAAAATTTTTGTTTCATAAAGTTGATCGGCTAATCAAAATTTTTGAGCTGCCGGCGACGTTTTTCGGTGGTGGTTGATTCCAACGAAGCTCGTAGTCTCGTTTTGCTGCCCCCAAAAGGTAAACACACCTTTTTTTTCTCTTTTTTTTTAATTATTTTAGTTTTTATTATCGTTTTTCTCTTCATCGTTTTTCTTCTTCGTAGTTCGTAGATATAATTTTATTTGTTGGGATTGTATGTTATAGATGGCCTTGAAGGCCCTAGGACGTTGTGGTATTGATATTCTAATTATTTTCATGTTCATGATATAAAAATGAGCTAGCAATAGTTGTATGTGCCTTTTTTGACTTTATTCTTTGATTATTTTAGATAAAGTTTCAATCTTTGCTTAAAAGATGTATTTATGCTTTTTTTAAATCATTGTTGTTGGATACCTTTGTTTTTAGTATGTAAAGTTATTTTCTTTATGTTTAGAAGAATAGTTAATGTTGAATGTTTTGCCTTTTCACCTTATTCTTTGATTATTTGAATAAAGTTTAGATCTTTTCTTGAAAGACATAATCATGTCTTGTTTAAACTCATTCTCATCGATAACTGTGCGAAACATGAAATGCAGTCATTCGTTGATTGTTTCGCCGGCTATCATCATATACTGATGGATGAGGAAGATGCGGAAAAAATGGCTTTTATTACGCCCTGGGGTGTTTATCATTACAGGTTAATGCCGTTTGGTCTCAAGAACGCAGGTGCGACATATATGAGGGCTATGACGGCGATTTTCCATATATGATTCATAAGGAGATTGAGGTGTACGTGGATGATGTAATTATCAAATCCCGCGAGAGTTCGGATCATCTAACTTATCTGGAGAAATTCTTCAATAGATTAAGAAGGTACAGTTTGAAGTTAAATCCTGCTAAGTGTGCTTTTGGTGTACCATCAGGGAAGTTGTTGGGGTTCATAGTCAGTAGAAGGGGGATCGAGCTAGACCCATCCAAAATCAAGACAATTAAGGACTTGCCACCGCCGAGGACCAAGAAAGAAGTTATGAGTTTCCTGGGTCGTCTGAATTACATTAGCAGATTCATCGCTCAATCAACAGTCATATGCAAGCCAATTCTCAAGATGTTGAAGAAAAATGCACTGAATGAGTGGACAGAAGAATGTCAGAGAGCTTTTGATCACATCAAGGAATACTTGTCTGCACCACTGGTTTTGGTCCCACCGAGAGAAGGAATTCCATTATTGCTTTACCTGTCAGTCTCAAAAAATGCTTTTGTATGCGTCCTCGGGCAACATGATGAGACCGGCAGGAAAAAGAAAGCCATTTACTACTTGAGTAAAAAGTTCACACCATATGAAGCCCGTTACACTCTTATAGAAAGGACATGTTGTCCTTTGACTTGGACGGCACAAAAGTTGAGGCATTATCTGTCGTCCTATACAACTTACCTCATCTCGAGAATGGATCCATTGAAGTATATATTCCAGAAGGCTATGCCTACAGGAAAGCTAGCCAAGTGGCAAATCTTGCTTAGTGAGTTTGACATTGTGTATGTAACCCAAAAAGCAATCAAGGGGCGAGCCTTAACAGATCATTTGGCTGAAAACCCAGTTGATGAGGAATACGATCCACTTCGGACATACTTTCCAGACGAGGAAATTTGTTCGTAGGAGAAGAAATTATGAAAATTTACCCCGGATGGAGGCTATTATTTGATGGGGCGGTCAACTTCAAAGGTTCAGGAATTGGAGCAGTTTTGGTGTCAGAAACGGGCCAGCATTATCCGGTAACGTCTAAGTTACGTTTTCCATGCACCAACGACATGGCTGAATATGAATCTTGCATCCTGAGGCTCAAATTGGCACTTGATATAGGTGTTCGTAAATTGCTAGCCATCGGAGATTCAGATTTGCTGATTCACCAGGTACGGGGAGAATGGGCGGTAAAAAACTCCAAGATTACTCCTTATGTGGAGCTGGTGCAAGAATTATGCAGAAGATTCAAAACGAGTTTGTTGATGCTTTGACCACGATATCTTCCATGATTCAGCACCCGGATCAGAGTTACATCGATCCTTTGGAAATAAGCCTGAAGGAGCAACCCGCGCATTGCATACACGTAGAAGAGGAGCCTGATGGAAGGCCTTGGTACTATGACATTAAGAGGTATTTGGAATCTGGAATATATCTTGAAGAGGCTAGTAACAACCAAAAGAAGACAATCCGGCGTTTGGCAAAGAATTACTTTCCAAGTGGAGAAATTCTTTTTAGGAGGACTCCTGATTTGGGATTCCTAAGATGCGTCGATGCGGCGAAAACCAATAAGTTGATAAACGAGGTACACGCTGGAGTTTGTAGTCCCCACATGAATGGGTTTGTCCTTGCCAGAAAGATTCTGAGAACCGGTTACTTCTGGATGACTATGGAAAATGATTGTAGTAAGTTTGTGCAGAGATGTCCAAAATGTCAAATACACGGAGATCTGATTCGAATGCCTCCACACGAGATTCACGCAATGAATTCTCCTTGGCCTTTCGTAGCTAGGGGCATGGATGTTATCAGACCAATAGAGCCCTCTGCATTGAATGGACATAGATTTATTTTAGTCGCCATCGATTATTTCATTAAGTGGGTTAAAGCTACTTCATACAGAGCCGTCACTAAGAAAGTGGTTGCAGATTTTGTCAGGAATAACTTGATTTGCCTATTCGGAGTGCCGAAATCAATTATTACTGATAATGGGGCAAACCTGAACAGTCACTTGATGAAAGAAATTTGTGATCAGTTCAAGATTGTACATCGCAACTCGACAGCGTACCGACCCCAAATGAATGGATCCGTAGAAGCTGCTAACAAAAATATCAAGAAGATCTTGAGAAAGATGGTTGAAAATGATAGATCATGGCATGAGATGTTACCTTACACCTTGCTAGGGTATCGAACAACAGTTTGAACCTCCACAGGAGCAACTCCCTATTTACTAGTTTACGGGAATAAAGCTGTGAGACCCGCTGAGTTCGAAATACCTTCCCTAAGGATTATTCAGGAAGCTAGACTGAGTAACGAAGAATGGGTCCGTGCTCGCTATGAATAATTCATGTTAATTGATGAAAAGAGAATGGCCGTTGCATGCCATGGTCAGCTGTATCAATATAGGATAGTTCGTGCCTTTAACAAGAAGGTAAGAACTCAAACATTTGAAGTGGGGCAATTGGTTCTCAAATGAATATTCCCTCACCAAGAGAAGTACAAGGGCAAGTTCACTCCAAACTGGCAAGGGCCATACATAGTTCTCAAGGTGTTATCTGGAGGAGCTTTAATTTTGTCAGAGATGGATGGCACAGAGTGGACCAAACCAATCAATTCTGATACAGTAAAGAGATATTATGTTTGAATAACATTCTAATTTTTGTGTTTTCTTAGTTTGTTTGTAATCACCTTTGTTATAATGTTGTTTGCAAGTGTGTAACTGCCTAGAATCCTTTCTCTTTATCCACGAACTACGTTTGACCTGAATTCCCAAGAAAGGGATACATAGGCGGCCTATGTCGGCTTCGGTCAACCCCTTAGGAAAATTTATCCTTTTCCCCCTATGTATGAACTACGTGATGACCTGAATTCCTAATAAAATGGATACGTAGGTGTCCTATGTCGGCTTTGGTCAACCCATTAATTTCTTTTGTATATCCCTAGAGTAGCCTGAACTACGTTTGACCTGATTCCTACTTCAACGGGATATGTGGGCGCCCCAATGGCTCGGTCATATAACCCTAGGAAATGGAAACCGAGGCAGAATTTTTGAGAAGGAATCTTGAAAATTCACAAGATAAGATCGACATCCAACAAAGAGAATGAAGATCAGCAAAGACTTCAGATCCACTCAGATTGGTATTATCTCAAACAAGTTTAAACTGGGGCAGAAATTTTGAGGAAGACCTCAAAATTTCCACTAAATGCCGGGACATATTCCAAATTCCCCAGCACCAGAGGTTAAAGCTTTGGAAACCACCAACTGTAACAAAGTCTGGGTAGACTCAATTTTTGGCTATGATAGAACTACTTGAAGAAACCCTCCAACAATAATCATGAGTTTTGGAAACCATCCATCGGATATAGTCAGAACCGCAAGGAAGACGTTCATTGAGCTAGTACATGACATGACTGGCAGAAATTTTCTAAAATTTTACAGAAGTTTTCAAAATTATTTTTAAAATTTAAGACTATTTTCAAAAATCTTATGACTCACTTACTTAGTACTTGCCTAGACATCATTTGGGATAGAGTGTCAGGGTGGAAGTCTCAATATGGTAGAATGCCCAAGAGATGGCAAGGAGAAAATCAAGGATCGAAGAAGGTCAACATGGAGTAATTTCATTCAACTAATCATTTTTCTGTGGATGCAGGGATCAATATGTAAAATGAGAGTCTCTTTCAAAAATCCCTGAGCAAATTGGGAGCCACAACAAATCATTAATACCCAAGAACGGTATTTTAGGGCAGCCCCAAAAATAGGTTTAATGCCCATTTATTGAGGACCTTTTGATTTGTCCATCTCATTTCTTGAGATCGTAGGCAACAAACAAAAGCACTTTATCTTCTTTACACGTATTGTATTTAGAAGTTTCCTAAGAATAGTCGCTAGTAAAAGCGACTTTGTGTCTACTAATCGTCTACCTTGAGTACAAGTACATGTAGAAAGCAGGACACTGACAAATGAAGCCAGATAAAATTATTTTATCACTGCCACAATGGCCATTGTAAATCATTTCCGCAAAGGCCAGCACATATCATTGTCGCATAGGCTATTACATATCTGTTGACACGCTAGACACAATGCTGGCGTCGAGGATATCATCAGCATCAATATCTGTTGACGTACTAGACACAATGCTAGCATCGAGGATATCATCAGCATTCAATATCTGTTGACGCACCAGACACAATGCTGGCGTCAAGGATATCATCATCATTCAATATCTAACGACACGCTAGACACAACGTGGCGTAGAGGATATCATCAGCATTCAATATTTATCAACACGCTAGACACAACCCTGGCATAGAGGGTATCATCAGCATCCAATATATCTGTAGACATGCTAGACATAACTCTGGCATTGAGGATATCATCAGCATTCAATATCTGTTGATGCGCTAGACACAATGCTGACATCGAGGATATCATCAGCATTCAATATATTTGTCGACACACTAGACACAACGCAGGCGTCAAGGATATCATCAGCATTTAATATATCTGTTGACACGCAAGACACAATGCTGGCGTCGAGGATATCATCATCTTTTCATGAATCAGCATCTGAATACATTAAGAGCACACGATTTGGAGGGACGTCTTCAGGTCGCTATCTAAGGATGAATGATATATAAGATTTCCTAGCAATTGACAATTTGAAGGTCATCTATATGTCATATTATTTGAAATAGGATAGTGTGCAAGATCACCTACGATTTGATAGCCTGTAGGTCATCCGTAAGCCACAATAACATTCTAACCGGATAGTGTGCAAGATCGCCCAAAAGTTGATAATTCAAAGGTTATCCGTAAGTCGCAACTAAATCCTTATCGGAGGATATGCAAGATTGTAAAATTGATACGTCCAAGGGTTCTCTATAAGCCGCATCATATCCAAGATCGATTATGTGCAGGATTACTCAAAGACGATCAATTTGAGGGATTATCTATAAGTCATATTTTATCCAAGGTCGGATGATGTGCAGGAACACCTGAAAGCTGGCGATTAGAGATATATCTGTCAGTCATCTCTTATCCAAAGTCGGATGACGTGCAGGATTACCTAAAAGCTAGAAATTCAAAGGATATCTGTAAGTCACCTCGTATCCAACATCAAATAATCCGCAATATTATCTAAAGATTGAAAATTTAGGAAAAATTTATAAATCGATCATCGGCAACAACCGGAGAGGTTATCATGCCACATACAACAAGTGATATAGGTACAATAAATGATGACTTTGCTTTTTAGTCCACAACTCACGTGGAGATATGGTAAAGACTACATACCTTTTTTGTGAATTATGTTTAGTACTAACACTTTTTGCTTGAAGCATTGTTGAGAGAATCTGAGAGGAAGAAAATCTCAAATAAAAACCACAGGTGCGGACGACTTCAAGTAGGACACAACACAACGTGGAACTCTTTCTTAGCAGCAAAATGGGACATAGTCTAAAGAGGGACATCAAACTTGTTGTACGCGAGCTAAAGGATGATCACCACCACCATCCAACCACACCCCTGTTAGAAGGCATGTGGGTATTTCAGGATATTTTGGTTTCAGCTCCACCTTCGTGATATTTTTAAACTCATGCCGAGGGTAACCTTCTCTTTTTTTCAAATTCGGGTGGCAACACACTTAGATTTTTGGAAATTATGTCCAGGTAAGTTCTTGACTATGGATGTGAAGGATCCCACATTCATGGTTAAGAGGTTACAAGCCTCTTTTATACAACTCGATCAACTTGTCACTCATTCCGAGCCAAAGATGGTCTGAAATAAAAGACTATCTTTTCTACCAATTGAGTCGAACTACAAGCAGTCTGATTCCCTGAAATCTTGGGGATATGTAGGATGGGATCTATGTAGAAAACACGACTGCATTCCAACCTCCCCCCTAATCCCTTTATTCCCCAGTTTCTCAGTTTTATCAAACACTCTAAAACTGAGATAACTTGTGAATTTTTTGAAAATCGTGCTTTAAATCAAGCTCTATGAACTACAAGTGGCCTGAATTCTCATATAACCTGAGATATGTAGGAAACCTAATACCGAGATCCGGCCATGACTCTATGAAACTCGTGTGAAAACCAACCTCTTTCAGATTCGAATCTATGGTCGGATAAAAATTAGGAACGTCAACCTTCCTTTGCCAAGGGTTACTTACATCCACCCTACCCAAAGGGAGGGGGAAGCTATTGACACCTTATTTTTGCTCTCCACGACTAAATTTAATCTTGAGTTTCTTCAGTTTTTAATAAACCAAAATAATTATTTCATCCAAATTAAAAAAAAACTTTAAAAAAATTTCGTACGTGATTTTATCATTTTAAGTAGCGATTATATACTATCGTGTTCAGTTATACGAGATTATATAATTTGTTACTTAAATATTTATTTTACAAAATATCGGATTTAATTAAGGCTTATCTTGAAAATAAATTCAAATGACTTAAATCTTAATTTAAATATAATTTATTCTCAAAAATAATTTATTTGGATAAATATGCATTCATTTTATTAAATCAAGAGGCTCGAGATTAAAAAAAAAGGTATTAATTCTTATCGAATTTTAAGTTAATTTAGCCAATCTATTAGATCTGACCATAACTGAAAATTGGTCATAATTGCAATGCAATTCATCAATTAATTTTTAATTTGGTCAAAATAAATAAATATGGCTAAATCTTAAATTCCAATTGGGGTTATATTTTAAATAACCCCAAAATTCTCAAGAACTCTCATAACTTTTACCCAATTCCCACCAAAAGATAAATTCAAATTGTACTATTCCCCCAACTTTGTCCTTTTCCAATTTTAAAATTCAAAGATTGTACTACATTGTACTATTCCCCCCCACATTATCTTCCACCTCACCTTATCTTTAATTTTTACATTTCAAAAATCCCCTAAATGCTTTTTCTCCCACATTGGTAGATGACAAGAAATAAATCTCTATCATTTCCGATAAATACCTATCTCCCACATTGGTGGAAAAGGAAAAAAAAAATACTCCATTCTCTCCTATAAATACTACCACTACTTTGGTAGAGAGAGGAGGGAGAAGGAAGAATAAAAAAGGCTAGAAAGGGGAAAAAATTCTTTTGAGCAAAAATAGTTATTTTTATTTGTTAAAAATTTTGTTTCATAAAGTTGATCGGCTAATCAAAATTTTTGAGTTGCCGGCGACGTTTTTCGATGGTAGTTGATTCCAACGTAGCTCGTAGTCTCGTTTTGCTGCCCCCCAAAAGGTAAACACACCTTCTTTTTTCTCTTTTTTTTTAATTATTTTAGTTTTTATTATCGTTTTTCTCTTCATCGTTTTTCTTCTTCGTAGTTCGTAGATATAATTTTATTTGTTGGGATTGTATGTTATAGATGGCCTTGAAGGCCCTAGGACGTTGTGGTATTGATATTCTAATTATTTTCATGTTCATGATATAAAAATGAGCTAGCAATAGTTGTATGTGCCTTTTTTGACTTTATTTTTTGATTATTTTAGATAAAGTTTCAATCTTTGCTTAAAAGATGTATTTATACTTTTCTTAAACGCATTGTTGTTGGATACCTTTGTTTTTAGTATGTAAAGTTATTTTCTTTATGTTTAGAAGAATAGTTAATGTTGAATGTTTTGCCTTTTCACCTTATTCTTTGATTATTTGAATAAAGTTTAGATCTTTACTTGAAAAACAATTCCCATGTCTTGTTTAAAACTTATTGTTGGTAGATATATTTGTTTTTAGCATGTAAAGTTATTTCCTTTATGTTGAAAAGAATAGATAATATTGATTGTTTCTCTTTTTTTACTTTATTCTTTGATTATTTTAGATAAAGCTTAGATCTTTACTTGAAAAACAATACCCATGTCTTGTTTAAACTTATTGCTGGTAGATATGTTTTTTTAGCATGTAAAGTTGTTTATTTTATGTTGGAAGAATAGTTATTATTATTTGTTGCGCCTTAATAAAAATAGTAATTAGTTAAGTCAAGAATTTATCATTTGCTTACTAATTATTTTAATAGATTTCAAAACCCTCATATAAGATATGAAGTGCTAGCTTTATTTTTCATCCAAGATGTTTATTTTTCTTTGTTCGCATGTTGTCTTTTCAAAATGATAAGAAAGTTTAAACTTTTGCGGCTAAATAAAACTATTTGGATATTTTTGACTCATGCATAGTATGATTGTGAAACTTTTGCTTTGCATTTTTTATTTGTTGACTCTCATTCTTGTGCAAGTGTGCTTATTCTTGTCATTCAAAAATTGGTTCTTGATAGTTTCTTTTACTTTGAAATATGTCACTTTTATGCCTTGAACATATATTAATTTCTTTATCTTTTCTTTGCATGCAAAAATGTCTCGAGTCCAAATAGACTCCTCTCCTCCTGCATTTCGTAATGGGTAAATGAGGCTCACCCTTTCGAGTCAAGTTCAAAGTTTAAACCCAAGGTCCACTACATGGCGTGTGGGTGCTAGAAGATAGACAAAGAAGGAAAATGGGTCAAAACCCATTGATGAGGTCATTGAAAGACTTGAAAAGTCTCAATTTTTATTATTGTCTTCTTTTTATTTATTCATTTAGTCAATTATTTATTCATTCATTTCGGCCTCGAAGCCAAAGTTGTATTTAATACAGGTGGAGCAAGACTCGAGCCAATGGCTCGAAAAATAATTTAGGACAGGTGAAATGGGCTGGAAGCCCAACTAGACTTGGACAGGTCTCGTTGATTTGGGCCTAATGGACTAAATCCTTTACTTTCTCCTCCCTTCCCCTTTTATGTGTTTATTTGTTTATTAGTTTTGTTTAGACTTAGTTAAAATCCCTACTAAGTCGCCTAAATCTATTTTACACAAGTCTTTTTTTTTAAAAAAAATCAAATCACTATTTCAACAAATTAATCTTTTCGAAGTTAATCAAAAGACGATTTTCAAACAGTCCGGATAACCGCAAGTTAGCGGACGTTTTAGGTGCCTAACTCCTTCCTAAAACGTTAATAGGAACCGCTTATCTAGAATCTCTAACTTAAAATGATTTTCCTGTTTTGAATCGTTTGAAGTAACTCTCTAAAGGTTTCTTAATTCCTTTTCTAAATTAAGTGGCGACTCTCTTCAAAAGTCAAAACTTTCGCAAAACAGACATTTGATCCTTTGCTCTATTAAGACAAACGCAATGCAAACGTCATGTCATCCATAGAAATACTTATTTATATCCTAGTAAGATGGGTAAGAGTATTTTTAGAGCCATTATGAGTTTATGTACGAACTACGTTTGACCTGAATTCCATAAAAGGGATACGTAGGCGGCCTATGTCGGCTTTGGTCAACCCCTTAGGAAAATTTATCATTTCTTTTTATGTAAGAACTACGTTTGAACTGAATTCCCAAAAAGGGATACATAGGCGGCCTATGTCGGCTTCGGTCAATCCCTTAGGAAAATTTATCATTTCCTTTTATGTACGAACTACGTTTGACCTGAATTCCCAAAAAAGGATACGTTGGTGGCCTATGTCAGCTTCGGTCAACCCCTTTTATGTACGAACTACGTTTGACCTGAATTCTCAAGAATGAGATACGTAGGCGGCCTATGTTGGCTTTGATCAATCCCTTAGGAAAATTTATCATTTCCTTTTATGTATGAACTACTTGATGACCTAAATTCTCAAGAATGAGATACGTAGGCAGCCTATGTTGGTTTCGATCAACCTATTAGATTTTTCTATTTATCCTTAGCGTAGTTTTGAACTACGTTTGACCTGATTCCTGCTTCAACAGGATACGTAGGAACCTCAACGGCTCGGATCATATAACCCCAGGAAATAAAAATTGGGGCAGAATTTTCGAGAAGGAATCTCGAAAATTTACAAGAGAAGATTGACGTCCAACAAAGAGAATGAAGATCAGCAAAGAATTCAGATTCACTCGAGTTGGTATCATCTCAAACAACTCTAAACTGGGGCAGAAATTTAGAGGGAAGACCTCAAACTTTCCACTAGATGCTGGAACATATTCCAAATTCCCCCAGCACCAGAGATTAAGGACAAGCTTTTAAAGTAGTCAGCTGCGACAAAGTCTAGACAAGCTCAATTTCTTGCTATGATAAAACTACTTGAAGAGAACCTCCAACAATGATCATGAGCTTTGGAAATCATTGCCTAAAGATAGTTTTCTATTGTATCCATCAACTCATTTCATGACTTTATATTAAACTATTTTGCAGACAAATTATACATGAAGTGATTGTCATGATAATGAAATAGATCATATTTTTTGGTTGAAAGCAGCTCTACGGATCAAAGAACACTTGTACGAGGCCCGGAGGAAATTGCAACAACCTAGTTGGGCGAATGATGAAGTGTGGGCTAAGCTCTTGGAATTATGGGACACTCCTAAATATAAGGAGAAGAGGGAACGGGGAAATGCAAATCGAGCCTCTGAAATGGGTGGCTCATTTCACACTGGAGATTCGATGAGTTTTGCTATCCACCGATGAAGACTGGTACTATTCTTGTCCAACCCTTTTATCCATTTACACACACAAACACCCAGAATGTAAGACTAGTTGTATTGGATTGATTTGAATTATATGTGAATTCTAGGTATGTGGTTGTTGTAGTTGTAGCTAGTGTCTTATTGTTATTGTTGTTGTAGTTGTCTAGGAATACAATTTGAAAAATAAACTTGCATCATCAGTCTTCTTACTAAATAAAACCAGTTCTGAAAATGAACTTGCATCATTGGTATTTCAAATTACTTGTGGTTGACTGTTATTACTGTAGCTAGCCTGAATTGATTTTAAACTGGATGATCGCATGAAAAGTTTGACACGGATAACCATTAAAGACATCTGCACATCTAACTCGTATTGCAGCTCAACACAATCTTTGTGCCTTTGGCATTTCTATGGAATATGGGATTTATTTGTGGAATAAAAGTCCCTTGTAAGAAGTTGAATATTAAAATGGATATAGTATTAGAAGAACATATAGAATCACGAATACTATATATGTATATTTCTTTGCTTGAAAGCATCTCCATGATTGTCCAATAGGTACTTTCCTCTTCACTATAGTTCAACTCCCTATCTTTCAAATCTTGATACATTTTGGTTGATCCTGGATAAATGGAATACCTTGAACAATGTGCCTCTGTCATAATCTTCTTTCTTAGTCCGTCTACATCCAGCACACATAATCGGTCTTGGCACTGAAGTACTCCTTCTCGTGTAAGCTGAAATGCCTTGGTCGCACCACTCTGAACGTTCTTCTTAAGCTATAATAAAATAGGATCTGCATATTGCTTCTCTTTCACTTCAGCTACTAATGAAGATTCCGCAGTATTATGTACGATAAGCTCTTTATCCAGAGTTTCAAGAAGGTGAACTCCCAAACTAGCTAACTGGTGAAGATCTTTAATCATCCCTTGCCTTTCTATAGGCGCCATCATAGCCTTACGACTTAACGCATCAGCTACCATATTTGCTTTCCCTGGATGGTACAAGATACCAACATCGTAGTCCTTTAATAGTTCAAGCCATCTCCGCTGCCTTAAATTTAGATCCTTCTGATTAAAAATATATTGCAAGCTCTTATGGTCAGTATATATATCAACATGAACCCCATATAAGTAGTGGTGCCATATCTTTAAAGCAAAAATAATTGTTGCCAGCTCTAGATCGTGTGTAGGATAATTTTTCTCATGTGGCCGCAATTGTCTAGAAGCATATGCTATTACCTTACCATGCTATATCAATACACATCCTAAACCAATTCTAGAAGCATCACAATATATTGTATACCCTTCGGTGCTTTCTGGAAGTACCAACACGGGTGTAGAAATCAACTTGTTCTTTAAATCTTGAAAACTCTTCTCACATGCATCATTCCATTGGAATTTGGATGCTTTATGGGTTAGCTTGGTTAAGGGTGCTGAAATGGAAGAAAAGCCTTCAACAAACCTTCTATAACAACCGGCCAACCCGAGAAAACAACGAATCTCCATAGGCGTTGTGGGCCTTGGCCAGTTCTTCACAGCTTCTATCTTTTGAGCATCAACCTTTATCCCTTCACTAGATACAATATGACCCAAAAATGCCACCGACTTTAACCAAAACTCATATTTAGAGAACTTTGTATAAAGCTTACAATCACAAAGAGTCTGCAATGCCTTTCGTAAGTGATTGGCATGGTCCTCTTATGATCTAGAATAAACTAGAATATCATCTATAAAAACTATCACAAATACATCCAGGAATGGCTTAAACACCCGGTTCATCAAATCCATAAAAGCTACGGGTGCATTTCTTAGCCCAAATGACATAACTAGAAACTCATAATGACCATACCGTGTTCGAAAAGCTGTCACGGGTATATCCTTCTCTTTGACCCTCACTTGGTGGTAACGTGACCTCAAATCAATCTTAGAAAAGCACTTGGCGCCCTGTAACTGATCAAATAAATCATCAATTCTTGGGAGAGTATATTTATTCTTAATAGTCTCCTAATTCAATTACCGATAATCAATACACATCCTCAGCGAGCCATCCTTTTTGCGCACAAATAACACTAGTGCTCCCCAGGGAGACATACTAGGCCTTATGAATCCCTTCCCTAGCAAATCTTTTAGTTGCTCATTCAATTCTCGTAATTCTGCTTGGGCCATTCTATACGGAGGAATGGAGATTAGTTGGGTGCCTGGTATTACATCAATACCAAACTCTACTTTTCGTTCAGGAGGCAAACCCGGAAGATCTTCAGGAAATACATCAGAAAATTAATTTACCATCGGAATAACGTGAAGAGTTGGTGGCTCCGCTTCTGTATCCCTTACTATAACTAAATTATATATGTATCCCTTGGAAATCATTCTTCTTACCTTAAAATAAGAAATAAATCTACCTCTTGGCGCGCCAATTTCACCTTTCCATTCAAGGACTGATTCATTTGGAAAATGAAAATATACCTTTTTCGTGCAGCAATCAATTGTGGCATAACAAGATGCCAACCAGTCCATACCCATTATAACATCAAAATCTACCATTTCTAACTCCACAAGATCAGCCATCGTATCACGACCACAAAAAGTTACTATGCAGTTTCGGTAAACCCTTCTAGCTATAATAGATTCCCCAACCAGTGTGGACACTTCAAATGGCTTAACTAACAGTTCGGGTATTCTTTCGAACTTTCCAGTAACCAATGGAGTAACATAAAATAATGTAGAACCGGGATCAATTAAGGCATATACATCGAATGAAAAGATAGACAACGTACCCGTAACCACATCTGGGGAAGCCTCTAAATTCTGTCGATCCGCTAGAGCATACGTACGATTTTGAGCCCCGCTAGAACTCGTGGATCCTATATCACCTCTAACACAACCCAATGGTTGTGCACCCCTTCCTGAATAGGCATCAATGATGATGATACAACAAATGACCTAGTAGGTCGTGCCATACCCCCGATGCCCCTTCATGGGCATTCTCTTATCATATGCCCCGACATACCGCACCAAAGGAAAACATTGGTCCCCAGCCGATATGCGCCCAAATGATACCTTCCACATTTATTGCATGGCTCTCGAGGAGGTCTCAATTGGCTCATATTCCCTTGCCCTTGGTACCCCACTGTCTGCGAACTATGACTCTCACTTCTGTGCCCAAATTGATTTCCTCTGGACCCTTGGAACTGTGGTGGGGCACTAGCTGCAGAAGAAGAAGATAATGGCCTAGGTGGTCTAGCAGAAAACTGTGGTCTGAACCCTCCTTGGGATGCCATAAACTGCCCTGTAGATCTGGCCCTCTTGGAATATTCTCTTTCTAATTCCTGTGTTCTTCTTCTCTGCCTCTGATCTTCCATTTTCTATGCAAAAGCTTGGATCCTTGCTATGTCCATATCTTTGTTCAAAGCGGCAATAGTACAATCTCTAACCAGATATGGATCCAGCCTATCCACATGTTGATGAACTCTGTCATCCATAGTAGCTACAACATTAGGAGAATATCTCGACAAGGAATTAAATCGGAGACTGTACTCTCTCATGCTCATATTTCCCTGACGAAGATTTCAAAACTGATCTGCACGGGCCTGACGAATCTTGAATGAAAGATAATGATCAAGAAATGACTCTTTGAACTCTTTCCAAATAGCTGGGGGTGCATCAATACCTCTAGATCATTTCCAGTCCTCGTACCAATATATAGCCTCCCCTTTGAATCTATACACCACTAACTCCACTATCTCTCTACCCGTTACATGCATAATATCTAAGGACCTTTTTATTTGATCAATAAAGTCCTGTGGGTTCTCGTTAAGATTTGATCCAGTAAAAGTGGGAGGATCCATATTAAGAAAATCATGTGTTCGAAGGCTAGCCGCCCTATCTGTACAACTAGGACCCGTGGTAGGAATGGCTTTCCCTTGAGCTTACCCAGCAACTATATGAGTCAAAAGTTGTACTGCATTTCTAAGATCTTGATCAGCAACATTAATAGGTGGCTCTGGGGATATAGTTCTCCTCCCCCTTATTTCTTCCGGAGTGGAAAAAGTTTCTAATGCATGCTCAGCTGGAGCCTCACTTTGATTAGCTGGTATAGTGGGTGACTTACTAGTCCCCTCTCCGGTAGCCACATCTACTTGTTTATCGATATTCTTGCTTCTGGTAACCGGCATCATTACTATAATAAGAGAAATAAATGGATTCAGTGGTCAACTATGACTTCATATATAATATAGGTTCTATCACACGATCTAAGACATGAAGAAAAGAAACAATTCCTAAATGTCCATAGCCTCCTGTTTATAGATGCTATGCATGACACACCGATAAATAAGACTCTACGTAGACACGGCTTTGTAGACTCACTAGGACGAACTTCTCTAATACCACTTTTCTCACGCCTCAAATCCTATTGGGGTAGAATGGCACCCGTAACCGAGGAGGCCCGGGAGAACCAGCTCATAACCTTATACTTCCCATGCATACCTCTATGATAACCCGAAATTCAAATAGCATCATGTCGCATATAAAAGGAAATAATCACCTGTATAAGCTCGAGCACACATATATATGTATATGCAATACTTGGCCGTTGGAGCCATCACGTCTATTAACAAAACACCACCTTGACTGTACATTAGGTCTATAAAGTCTCTAGACAATACACAGAGTTTAACTAAGGTCGGGACACATCCCGCCATATAACTAACTTCTATACAATACCAAAAGTAACTGGATATGACACGAAAAGCCCCGAAACAAACTGAAGCTCACCAAAAGCAGCTGGATATCCTGTCTCCTACTTATGTGGTGTATAAACTGAGGTACCTATGCCTGCAGCATGAAATGCAGGTCCCCCGTGGGGGACGTCAGTACGAAATATGTACTGAGTATGTAAAGCTGTAGATAATCACATATGATATAGGAGCTCAATAGAAATCAGAAACAAGTGAATAAATCATAATAGGAGTGGACCACACTTACTAGAACTTGTGATAACCTGTACATTATATTTATTCAATCACTTTACCTTCGTTCTTATCATCTTTGTAATCATTACTGTACTGTACTGTGACCATTAGGTTGCCTCCAGTACATATCAACTGGGATCGACCCATGATAGGCTTATGCCCCTGGGATACCACCCATAAACACATAAATAGGGATCGACCCATGATAGGCTTATGCCCCTGGGATACCACCCGATAAGAGAGAACTTCCATTACTTAGTTCAATTAATCTTTGAGATTGTTATATCGGTCACCACCACATTTTTGATACTTTGAAACAATGATAAATCAATAAGAGACATATAAATAGACCATCAATGCAATAACGATGAAGTAAGAACTCATTGGCGCATCAATGAAGTGTTTTGGAGTCATCAATGCCATAACAATGAAGTAGGAACATATCGGTATATCAATAAAACGTTTTGGAGTCATTAATAGCACATGGATCTTGTTTGAGTAACCGGATACCTTCTGACATTCATTAGTGCAATAAACATGTAAGATTTGGGAAACAGGTAAGTATTGGAATATCTTAACATCTTGTAGGGTGGAAACAAGTTCATTGGTAATGTAGGACATCATATAAAACCATTATGGATCACATGTTATTGAATAACTTTGGAAACTTTCTTAATAAAACAATTGTTCACTTTTATGCCAAAGATATGGTATGGAGTATGCTTTACATACCTGACTGTCAACCTTCAATACTAGTCCCAAATGGACTTCCCGTCTTTTCGAATTACTTATCTACAATGAACATATATAGCAATCTAGTATTAGCAACCAAACGTCACAATTTAATTATTTGAATTCACCAAACCAGTGGTTAAGTAGTAAGCCTTAATTACACCATAAAGGGTGTCACTTTAATCCTCTTATACTCCAATTATATTCACATGCCATGCATATTCATATAACATCCTCCAATATCAAGTTTGGATTCATTTATCCTTCCAACAATCCATTAAACCAAATTGAGCCATAGACATAAATAATCATCAATTCAATAGTACATCACCATATCCCCCTTCCATAACTCAATTACCATATCCACCTTCCACAATTCAATACAACCAAACCATGCAAAATAGTCCATAACCCTATTTCCATTACCTTTCAATAACAACCAATACATATAATTCTCTATCACACATATACATATGGAAAAGAATAAAGGCAAACAATATTCATAACTTAGAATTCACCTCTTAATTATGCAATCCTGTTTGCACAAATAATAGGTGTCATTCGAAGCTCTCGAGATGACAAACGCAGTTATTGGATTACTTTAGAATTTCTACGATTGAATCAAAAGTAATTTAAAGGTTAAATTTGGCTAGGGTTTGTTCTTTCTCAATGATTGATGATGAAAATGAGTTTTTGAACTCATATACATGTATATATACATATATTCCCGTCCATAATATAATAAGAAATGACCAAAATGCCTTTAAAATTTGAATAATGTTAAATCTGTCCTTTGGTGGACTGTTTTGATAAGCTAAAGTAGATTGACCATAACTCTTTGCTCTGATATCAAATTTAGGTGAAATTGGTATCGTTGGAAGGATAATTCAAAGGAATTTCATTTAATATAAAGTAGTCCATCTAGTTTGTCCTATACAAGGATTTATGATCGTTTGAAGTTAACCCTAAAAATCTGTTTTGGTAGGCTGAAATAAAACGAGTATAACTCCTTACTCAAACGTTGGATTTGGATGAAACCAATTGCATTGGAAAGAATACTCAACGATATTTCTTTTCATAGGTCGCAGCTCTCCCATTTCATTATATTAAGGGAGTTATGATCGTTCGAAGTTGATCCAAAAATTCGGCTGGCTTCAGTAGTTTGTGTGCAGGAAATTTTCCTGCACATTTACTATTCCCAAATATCCCGGCCACCATTTTATAGTTTCAAACGTGCTCGATTATATACGAAACCTATCCATTTTTGGAAATATTTTTATCTTGGAAAGCTTATTCAATAACCTTCGCATGGAACCATCGACGGGCAAATTTCGGTATAAATAAAATAAATAAAAATTAATTCCATATAAATAAGACCAATACACGTACTTGAATATGCCAATACACGTACTTGAATACGGGGTGTTATAGTTTTGAAGGTACACTGA
The DNA here is from genome assembly GCA_030864225.1 of Capsicum baccatum var. pendulum. Taxonomy (NCBI): domain Eukaryota; kingdom Viridiplantae; phylum Streptophyta; class Magnoliopsida; order Solanales; family Solanaceae; genus Capsicum; species Capsicum baccatum. Next base: position 43,398,664 of record CM061555.1, read on the forward strand.
CTCGGCTTACACAAATTGTGGAAAATAATGATGATGTAGTTGATAATTGAGTGTGTGGATCAGACAGTGATGAACATTCAGAACATGAAACAATGGATGATGTTGAAATGTCCGATGATGATAATATCGTTGGAGAAGATGCAGCTCTGGTTGCTCGTAGTGTTATTTATCCATCATTAGAAATTCCGTATTTGGATAATATCGAAGAAAGCGCAGAAGATTTTACGTACACATGTGATGATAGTTTCAATCAAGAGGCTCTTTAGAATTTAAAGAATCCGGAATTCATTCAAACAGGTTAGATTTTTGCTAACTATAATTTTTAAAATAATTAATTTCATTTTTTTATCGACTAATACTTATTTGAATCTATATGAAATTAGGTATGTTATTCACAAATAAGAAACAAATGAAAGCTATTGTGCGAATGTTATAGTCTTAAAAAAAGAAAGGAGTATATTTGTGATAGATCCAAAAGTAAGAGCTGGAGGGTTATGTGCAAGCGTCACATGTTGGGATGCGAGTGGATGATTTGCTTTCGAGAGATTTCAAGTGGTATGTGGAAAGCAGGAAAAATAATACAACCACATACTTGTCTGACTGATAACTACAAGGAAGATCATTTCAATCTAAACAGCAATATCACTGTTGTTACATTGGTACCACATATTATGCAGAGCCCGAACATCAGTATTAAGGCGGTTCGAGAAGTCATCAAATCAAAGCATCATATTACTCCCAGTTATAGAAAAGCTCAAAGAGGTCAAAAAAAGCATTTGTGATGGTATATGGAGATTTTGAAAGTTCTTTCAAAGCATTACCTCGCTACATGACTGCACTACAATATTTCAATCCCGGTACTATTGTTGAATGGGAGCACTATTATTCAACGATGCAGGGTGAGAAAATATTTAAATTTTTATTTTGGACTTTTAAACCGAGCATTGATGGTTTCAAATACTTCAGGCCCATCATTTCAATAGACGGTACCCATCTTTATGGTTTGTATGATTTGAAACTATTAATTGCTATTGGGATTGATGCTAATGGTAATATTCTTCCGCTTGCATATGCTCTTGTTGCACGTGAAATTTTTGAATCATGGTCATGGTTTCTTAAGTTATTATGGAGGCATGTTGTCGGTGAGAGAAAAAAATTGGTCTCATTTCTGACCGTCATAAAGGAATATTACAATGTGTTCAATCTTATGATTGGTTGAGTCCACCACACACTTTTCATAGATTTTGTGTTTGACACTTGAAAGCCAATTTTAATAAAAAAAAATTTGAATAGAGAGCTCGAGAACTTAATGTGGTTGGCTGCCACGGAGCATCAAGAAAGGAAGTTTTTTCAAAGAATGGAACAAATTATATTGTCCCTTGCAGCATATATGTGGTTAGATAGATTTTCGCTAGATAAATGGACAATGTATAAGGATGATGGTCGTAGATAGGGTGCCATGATGACAAATGTATCCGAGTCATACAATGATTTGTTGAAGAGAGCTCGGGGGCTTCCAGTGACTGCTATGGTTCGCATGACTTTTAAAGTTCTTATTGACCATTTTGTGGAACGAAGCAATCTTTCTGATGCTTTATTACAAAATAATAAGCCATGGCCTCCTGCCGTTGAAAACAAATTCTTAGATTATTTGGAGAGAGCGCAATCACACACTGACATGATGACTTATCAAACTGGTGATGGGGTATTTGAGATTCTTACTTTTGCACGTGATGGTAAGGGTGGAAATGTCCACACAATTAATGCCAAGAAAAAAATATGTTCTTGTGGAAAATGGAAGAATTATCATATGCCATGCTCATATTGTATTAAGTTTTGTTGCATTCGTGGCATTGAACCTAATACATATGTTAGCAAGTACTACAATACCAAGCTATACAAACAAACGTATAGTGGTAAATTTTACCCTGTGGGTGATGAACAATATTGGCCGTCAGCCCCATTTGCTTTAGTTGCAAACGTTGACTATATACGGACATCTGGTGTTGAAGAAAGAACCCGACTTAAGAATGATATGGATATTTCTCCAGCTCGCATGGCTAGAAAGTGTAGTATTTGCAAAGAAACAGGTCACACTAAGGCACGTTGTCCTAGACAAGCTCAGTAGTTTGTGACTTTCATATATTATTGTTTTATGTTGTGTTATTGGTCTATATGTAGTGTTTTTAATGTAATATGTCTTATTGATATCCTTTTTTTGGTATATTATTGATATATATTTTTTTAATAATTTTTAAAGATAAATTATCGTGATTAAATATTACTAAAATTACCTAATATTGTAAAAAATTGATACACTGACGGAGCATAAAATTTAAACTCATAATAGAATCATTGGACTACCATTAGCCTTTCAATTCAAAGGGTTCAAGCAAAACGTAACCATTATTTATCTAGCTTAATATAAATGTTTTTCATACAAAATCTTTTTCTTATTTATTAAACATCAAAAAATAAATTTTAAAAATGATTTATTATTTTTCATGGAGGATGATGTGATGAAACAAAAATAATTTATAGAGCAGTCTATATCAGTGGATACAAATCAACTAGTCTTGATTGGATTCATTATAAAACTCAACTACAAGTTTCATATAAATCTTGTAATGCTGAGTCGATGATTTATTTGAAACAACCACGTTGTACCTTCATAAGGTAAGGGTAATGTTGCGTGGCTACTACCTTAGAATAAAAATATTCTACTGCTTGCTAATTTATGTTTGTTGACTTGACAAGGGAATTGAACATAATAATATAAAATTTTCATGACACTGTAACTTTAAATTCATCTAAACATAATAAAATTACATAGTGGACCATTAGCCTACCTAAATTTGGTCTTTTGAAACTACCAACAAAAATTTTGATTAATTTTGTCCCCCAACGTAATCATGACGACTACCCGTGCCACAATAAGTTGGTACGTGTGGCCTAGTTGATCTTCGACGACCATCTTCTCTCGCAACCTACAAAAAAAATTTTAAAGGTAAGATTATTTAAGACTATAAATAAAATGAAATATGTAAATCAAGAAATTACATCATACATGTGGTTGAGAAGTTTCTGCATTGGACATTGTTGCCTATAATAACATGAAATATAATTATATAAATAATAATTAATTAATTAATCATAAATTATTAATTATATTTTATGAATTACCGACTCACATCAGAAAAGCTCAATGCCTCAGTAAATGGAGAGTTATTCATGAAAAATTCATGCATTCCGGATTGGGGAGCATGATGAAATTCACTTAATTGCGCAAAATCATATTGCACAACGGGTGGCGTTACAAAACCAATCGTTTCTTCACGTGAAAAATCAGTGACAGCTATTGAGGGTTCACCAAATTCAAACGTCGGATAATAGGCCTCAGTAGTAGTAGCTAGAGACAAGTCGAAATTATCATGTGGTTCTTCGCTACGATCTGCCATACTATCTGCTCTGCAACCACCTCTTTTACCCTGACGCGTACTATCTGTAGATGCAGATTGACGTTCTTGACGGCGAACTTGCACTGGGGGTGATTCGGCAGATTGAGTCGGTGGTGCATAATTAGGAGCAAAGCTCAATCGTGTTCCTAGATAGGCAGAATTCATTGATTTCGAAGAAATACGAGCAACCTCTGATGTAAATTCATACATCTCGCTAGTTGCTCTTGAATCACGTAAAACTAATTGAGCCATCCGATAAATGGTTTCATGTCCCATAGCCTAAAAATACAAAATAAAAATGGTCATTGACATGTATTAAAAAGACCACTGACGTGTATTAAGATTTTTTGAATATACGTACCAAGGCCTCATGTCTGTCTGCCATGTGTTGATATCCTCTTTGAACAACATGCTCTGAATTTCCAATTAACATGCTAGCATAATTACAATACCAATGAATGTACTCTAATTGATTGTTTATATGATGGGGCTTAAAAATATGTTCCTGACGTGTATCCCACTTATTTTTTGTTTCGTTATACATATTTAAAACTTCTTGTGTTATTCTATTTCGGTTATCACGCTTAAAATGTTGTTCGTGAAAGTGAGTACACGGTCCAGGTACATGCTGGAGATAATCAAATTGTCTAACAACACGATCAACCAAATGCCACTCACGGACTATTCCACAAATAAGTGGCACTCTAGCCATCCAAATAGGTTTTTCCCTCTGGCACCATACGGGCAATTCATTGTGTATTTCTTCTGAATAGGGCTCCCAAATAAACTATAAAACAAATAGATCGTTATAAAACACAGTAATTATATTGCTCTTTTCAAATAGAAATAATATTATACTTAAAATTATACATAAGAAAATCTATTAGTAACAAATGTGATACTTTTCAATTCTTACATTAAATTTTTTTTTAATCAATATGACAAATCATGAGTATTAAAAGTTCAATTACCTGCTCAATAGTTAGGTTATCTAGGACATCTCTAAGTATGACAAGTATATTTCTCGCCTCATTTTCATGAACTATACCTCGTCTCCACTTACGTGCAAGTGGAGCCGAGGCCTCATGATGGTTTGCCCCCAGAGGGTGCGGTGCTGGCTGAAGTGGAATAATACACTCCCATGCCCATACCTACAAAAATATAAAATCAACTAATTTTAATAACACAATAAAATTAAGTAGTACAAATTTTAAAACACAATATTAAGTTTCACGTACCTGAACTAAGGCAAGAAATCCACATACATCGCTAGATGAAGACATGGATGCACGACATAAAGAATAGTATAAAAATGGCAATGCAGCTGCGCCCCAAGCCTTTGTCCACATTGCATTTAAGTCTTGCAAGTCGATTAAATAGTCCAAAGATATTTTAGAATTGGATTTGTCTGGAAATAATGCAGCTCCGCACAACCATAAAAGGTACAACCTAACTCTCTGTTGCACCTCAATTTCGGGAGTATCATCAGTAATATCATCTAACTCTTTTACATATGCAGCTAATTTAGATACAAGTATTCTTCTAATTCCAGAAAAGCAATCTAGAGGAGGTTCCCATCCTATTAAGTCACGCATCATTTGTCGTCTAGCAACGATTCCTAAATCGGTAGAACCTTCTAGAAGTATAGGACTCCCATCTACAACCATTCCAAACATAATTTCAATATCCTGTAATGTAATAGTGGCCTTACCAATTCGCAAGTGAAATGTGTGAGTTTTGGGGCGCCACTTCTCAGCCAACGCACTTTTAAGTCCAACATTGTAAGGAATATTTCCTACTTCTACAATTCCTCTAAATCCACAAAAACTTAAATATTGAAGGATTTGATGATGCAATGGACGCTCCTGTATGTGTAACCAAAATTCAGTATCGGCACGACGTGTATTTAAACACATATCTTGTCCCTCGATGTCCCAAAATTTTTGAGATCGATGTTTAGCTTGTAATTTTAACAATGGATTCATATCTACATAAAAAAAATCAATTTGTTATGATCAAAGTAAATTAATAAAGAATATTTACAGAATGTAAAGTTTAAGTTTAAGAATTCGATGCAATATTTTTATACTTCACAGTAAAAATAACGTAAAAATTATATATTAACGTACCTTATAATTGATGCCTTAACTTGTATTTGATTAAATTTTTGTAAACTTTTTTCAGTTTAAAAAAATTTGTTATCAAGATTGTATTGTAAGTTGAATTCGGAGTATGAAAACTCTTCATGCAAACCCTATATATAAACATTGAAAATTTGTCTATTTCACTTCTCATGCATAAACATTCAAAAGTTGCAAGTTGGTGTGTCAGCCTTGCCAACAGCAAAAAAAATTTCCTTATCCCTATTCCCTTTATTCAACCTTGTCAGCCTTTCCCTTATTCTCTTTATTCACAAAAGCAAAAACTTCACATGCAAACAGTAATAATTATGCAGCCTTTTTCAATCAATTATGCAATCTTTTTTTCCGCATGCAACATTATTTCGCTGGAGGTCCAGCGACTTCCAAGTCGTTAGGGACCCAGCGTCTTCTAAGTCGCTGTGGGCCCAGCGACTTGTAAGTCGCTAAATCACTGGCGATTTGTCCGTTTTGGTATTTTTTAAAATTAATTGTCCGTTTTAGTATTTTTGATAAAAAAAATAGCCCTTTTGGCTCCGGATTCGTTGTTTTCTTATTATTCAACTTAGCTTGTTTACATAATGACAATTATTTTCCTTTCAGGAAGGTCTTCAAAAAAGTATTGAAGATTGATGTCAAACCCAACCTACTTCAGAGGATGGTACCATGGTCCCAACCATACTGTGGTAGGTAGTTCAAAGAAAGGTAAAACCTACGGACTTGGAGTTAACCAATCCTCGAATAGTTCTTCCCCAATGTTGCCCAACTCCACTTTTATTTTGCAAAATACAGAAGAAATGAAAGTCATGAAAAAGCAAATTGAAGAGTTGACGCAACAGTGTGCAGTTAATGATGTCAAATTTGTCAAGTTTGTGAAGTTTGAGGAGTTAGTCAAGAAGCACATGCCTCAAATATTTGATGATGAGGAAGGTATAGAATCAGATGATTAGATTAAAGTTGTTGGTTCTTGTTTATGATTGTGACGTTTAGACTTAAACTATTAGAATTGATGTTTATTTTGGATTGTGACGTTTAGACTTAAACTTATCTTGAAATATTTAAACTATTTGACTCACTATTTGTTTTGGATGTTTCAAAGTGGTTGAATGTTTAAGTTTTGGTTGTATTTGTAATTTTTAAATTCTATTGTGAGAAATACATTAGGTATATTGTTATTGTTTGTAACATGAGAGGATATTTCGACTACAGCGGTCGGAGTAGTAAACACTTTTCTGAAAGAAAAAAAAAAGCAATATAATTTTATTATTTTTCGACTACATCTGTCGAAAAAAATAATTATATTATCATTTTTCGACTATAGTAGTCGAAAATAATTTATTCATCAAATAATGTCTTATCAATCTTCTGATCTCTCGAAAGAAATACTAATATTATCAATTTTTGACACATTAGTCAAAAATAATTTATTTATTAAATAAATTTTTATTATACTTCTGATTAAAGTAGTCAAAAAAATTTTATTTATTAAATAATTATTAATTAATATTCTGACTACATTAATCGAAAAACTTATAATTATTTAGTAATTATTTTTAATTATTTTATTAAACTTCCGACTACACTAGTCAGAATATTATTATTTTTAATCATTTTATAATTTAATTTTTGCGACTTTGGTAGTCGAAAAATACCGACAACAGTAGTCGGAAATTTTCCGACTATCATTAAGCAGTCGGAATGTAGTCGAAAATATCTTATTTTTTGATTATATTCTAACTAAAAGAGCTGTCGAAAAATAGCGAATTTCTGGTAGTGTTGTGATGTTGATTGGGCAACTTGCAAACAAACTAGAATGTCAGTATCTCGATATTTGGTTAAGTTAGAAGACATTTTATTTGCATGGAAGTCAAAGAAGAAAACTACCATCTCCGGAGTCCTGCAGAGGCAGAATACAGGAGCATGACTTCTACTGTCTCTAAAATCACATGGTTACTTGGTTTACTGAATGAGATAAATATAGAAGTTAAACTATCTGTTAAGCTATTTACTAAGAGCAAATCAACCATGCAAATAGCTGTCAATCCTGTGTTTCATGAAAGAACAAAACACATAGAGATTGACTTCAAATAGCTGTTAGTCCTGTGTTTCATGAAAGAACAAAACACATAAAGATTGATTGTCATTTCACCAGGGAAAAAGTTTTAAAAGGTCACATACAAACTCACTATATCTCAACTACTGAACAACCGACTGATATCTTGACCAAAGGTCTGTTCAAGCCTCAGCACATGTATCTAACATCCAAGTTAGGTGTGTCTAACATTTTCATGACACCTAACTTGAGGGGGTGTGTTATGTAATCAAAATGAGATATTGAACTGTAGTTAGTACATGTTGATAGTAATAAGTATGAATTAGTCACATGATCAATTAGATTAGTTGGTTAAGAGTTAGTTATAACTAACTCTGTGACACAGCGTGTATATATATACATGTATAGCTGATGTACAGAGTAAGCATTACTCTCATTCTTTCAATCAATGAACTAAGATCTTTCTCCCCTCTCTTCTCTTCTCTTTCTTCTTATCTGTTACTTCTATTCATGTAAGCATTTCTCAACTAATTACATAAATTGCATCATTTACAATCTGCAATCTCTCCAATATATATATATATATATACAAGACATTGAAGGGCCCGTGCAATATATATTATTTTTTTTTAATCTCAATTTATATGACACAAATATAATATAAATAATTAATTATTAAAATAATTTTAATTTTTAATTATTATGATTTATAATACTATTTCTTCTATTTTAATTTAAGTGACACTGATATAATTTCAAAAGTTAACTTATGTGATAGTAATATAATTTCGATATTCAATCAAATGTTTTATGTTGACATATCGTTTTGTGTCTATTTTATGAAATATTATTAATTTTCTAATGTGATCGTAATAATTAATCAGGGGTGATATAATAAAATCACGATTGAAGCAGTAAAGAACTCGTGTCTTAAATAACTTATAATAACTAATTAAAAGTGGTATAATAAAATTACTTTAAAAATACTTGTGAAAAAAGTATAAATAGGCATCATTTAAGACATCAAGTTAATTTATTATTTTTTATAAATTTTATATTTTTTATTAAATATTATAATTCTTTAATACTTAAATAACCTATAGTAATTAATTTGGGGTAATATAATTAAATTACGATTGAAGCAGCTGAAACAGGCAACACAAGTAGACATGTTGATTAATTTATATTTTTATTTAATATTACATATTTTTAAATACTTAAATAATTTATAGTAATTAATTATGGATAATATAGTAAAATTATGATTGAAGCAGCTGAAGCAAGCAGCACAAGCAGGCATGTCGAAGACGTGCCTTCTTATTGACACTTATTATATATAGTAATTATTAAGTATTATAATTTTTTAATACTTAAATAACCTATAATAATTAATTTGGGGTAATATAACCAAATTAAGATTGAAGCAGCTGAAACAGGCAACACAAGTAGGCATGTTGATTATTTTATATTTTTATTTAATATTACAAATTTTTAAATATTCAAATAACTTATACTAATTAATTAGGGATAATATAGTAAAATTACGATTGAAGTAGCTGAAGTAAGCAGAACAAGCAGGCATGTTGAAGACGTGCCGACTTATTTACACTTATTATATATAAATATATATTCATTGAATGTATGTGATTTTGCATCCTAATTGAATCCATCTCTACGCATGGGAAGAAACATATTCTCATTTAAATGCTGAGAAGTTTTCTAATTTTTTTTTATGAAAATACTATATTTTTTTCTTTTTTCACAAATCAAAATATCTCTAATAATGATAACTAGTAAACATTTTTCAATGAAAATTTTAAAAGAAAATAATAATTTTTTAAATAGTGACACACTACCCAAACCTTCTTAATTTGATGACCTGAGATATTAATTAAATAGCTTGAGGTTTATACTGTACTAGTCAAAACACAATTTGCAAATGGAATTTTGTCATTCTTGATATTCTCTCTCTTTTCATTCAGTTGTCGGGGTAAGAATAGAGTTTAAGTTTGATGCACCACACAGAAGCGAATCCAGGATTCGAAGAATGCAGGTGCACCATTATCTTTACATAAGTCATGAGAATATTTCAATGACGAATGAGGGATGGCGTTGTGTCGAACTTATTGGTCAATAGAGGCTTAAACAATGACGAAAATACAAATACATAGGCTAAAATATGAATTTTTGGATAATAAATAAATTAAATCTAAACTCAATAAAAGTAGATGAGTGTAGTAGCCTAGAGGAAAAGGGAACATTTAGTAAACAAGAGGTCACAAGTTTGTATCCTTATTCCCATTTTTGTTGCTAAAAATGATAAAACAAAAAGTTTGCAAAGGTAACGCAACCACGGGAATCAAACCTGAATCACTTTTGTGGAAAACGGAAGCTAGAATCACTGCACCCAACGTGCAATAGCGTTCAATTGGGCGCACATATGGTTATATATAAATATCTACAGGTATATACATATACATATGTAGAACTTTTTCTGAACTTTACGGGTGCACGTGCACCCCACCCTAACACACGTAGGTCCGCCCCTGATGCACCATCCATATAGTATTTTTTTTTTACATCATCAGGTAAAGTTAACCTGCTATAGCAGGTTACCAACTTTCTTCTAATTATTATTTTTTCTCTAAATTTTAGGCACTGATTTTTTGATTTATCTAATTTCCTTTCCTTCAAATTTGTTGTCTTCATAGTGAGTTTCGGATTTCTGTTTCTTTGCTTCTTGTACTACCGTTAGGTTGTATATCTCATTCAAACCTTCCTCTAAATTGTTCTAAATGGTTTCACAATTGAAAAGTAACACATTTATTCAAAACTTTGTTTGTTACAACATTGATAGAACTTCAGTTTCTAACATTATATTTCAATCCTTTAAATGGGTGAAACCAAATCCAAAAATTTATTAATTAATGAGGACTTATAGTTAAACAAGAAAAAAACACTCAAATTACAGAGTATATAATGTGTTTAGAGAATTAGATGAAGAAAGTTCATAATATGTTTGAAGTGTAAATGAATTACTTCAACAATAATCTAAGAAAGAGAAATCGTCAAAATGGTAAATATAACTATGAAAAGCAAATAATTTGGTTACCAGTAAAAATAGGAGCTCATTTTGATTAGTACTAGTAGGATTCCACTTTCCTTAATTTTAATGACTCTTCAGTTAATTACAATTTAAAATAAAAAATTATAAACATATTTACTTTAGAAAATTACTTTATTTATCTTCAAATTTTAAATTATCTGATACTGTAAAAGAAATTTTAACTGATAGTGCACAAAATTTAAACTCATAAGATTACACACATCCACTAAGAAAAATAATCAGAAAATTAATTTGACTATACACGTCCACTAACAAAACTTTAATTAGAAAATTAATTTTACAAGTAGAAAATAAATTTTAAATTATTTATAATGATGTACTCAATGTAATTTCACTAGTAAAATTTAAAGAGAGTGGTATGTATTATGGGTGAACAAAATTGAATTAAATCACAAATTGAAAAATCCGGCTAGTGGTTTGGTTGATTTGATTTGATTTTGAAAAAAAAATCGATAATAATTGATTTGGTTTGATTTTAACTGAAAAAAGCTAAATCAATTTGAACCAACTCGATATTACATTTATATAATTTTTAAAAATATTGATTGTGGCATAATTTATAAATATTTCTTAAACTTTTTTATTTTTTTTGTCTTTCAACATATTATTTAAAGTTTAACCTTATATTGAATGATCCAATAAGTTTTAGAAAAAAAGACCCCAGCCCAAGTTTGATAATTTGCCCAAAAAAGACAGTCGGCTATTTTATTTTCACATTATAGCCATTTTTAATTTGGATCATTTTTTGTCTATGTAGTTCAGAAATAGTTTATAAATTATATTTATATAGTCTATATACAATATTGATACAGTTTCCAACTTGGGTCATTCGGTCCCTTTCTAAAAATATTTCAGTTTTTTCTACTATAAATTTTTTAACTGGAAAATATTCTGCTTTTTTTATTGTTTAAAAATAATAATTGTATAAAAAGATATAATTGTTATACAGAATATGTATCTTTATAAGATATATGTATAGAAATTATATAATTCTATCAAACATGTATAAAATATATATTAAAAATATATAAAAAGTATATAAAAATTATATAATTATTGTATAAAACGTGTAACAAAAACTGTACAAATATTGTATGAATTGTGTATCGAAACTATATAATTTTCGTATAAAATATTTATATGTATAGAAACTATATAGAATATGTTTAGAAATTGTATAGAACAAGCCAACTAATTAAAATGGCTAACAAATGAAATTTAAATTTCATGATCATTTTCGTAAAACTAATTTCGACCGAGTGGACATTTGTGTCCTTTTCTCTAAGTCTTATAGCCCATAGATACCCAAATAAAGCATACTCAAATAAAGCATACTCAAATAAAACTTAAGTCATACTGATGCGAACCAAAATATTCAATTAAAATGCTAGAAATGATAATAATGTTGGATATCTATGCATTAGTTTTACATAAATACATAATCGAAAATTATTTTTCTATCTAGTATTTAATCATGTAATTAATACTTACTAAACTTATTTTAACATACCTTAATATTTTTAAATTATAATTATTTTTATTATAACTTATTAATACGCCATATCTATTTTATACCATTTTATTATTATTTTTTATTGAATATTTTATAGTCGTAACTCATTTCTTATTGTGTTATTTTTTAAGGAACTAGATAGTTATATCTTACCAGGACTAAAGAAATATTTTAATCACAAGTTAATTATATATTTATATGAAGCCTTTAACGGAATAGAATTTGAAAAACCTGAGAAAATTAAAAATTTCAAAAAAATTGATATTGAAAAATTCAAATTTTATTTTGTTTGATTTGATTTATAAATTTAAAAATCCGCCACAAATAATTTAACTTGATATTTAAAAAAGTTGAAAGAACACGGTCATGTATACTCCTTCCATGTACAAAATCTTACTCCTGTATTCTGAAAATAGAGAGCTTGTTTTTTAAAAATTCCTGCTCAAAGTAAAATCTTTGACTATCTCGAACAATTAATATTTTTGATAATATTTTACAGAATAATTAATTCCTCAATTTTCTAAAATAATAAGCATTTAAAATAAATTTTTGTAATATACATTTAATTTAATTTAAACTATTAATTAGTGAAGGCGTGAGGTACTTTCGTAATTTACGTTCTTCTTTATGAGCCTTTTTATAATTGGGATATTCCAGTAAATTGACTTTGGTGTTTTCAATTGAGAGAAATTGTTAATTCCCTTTCTCTCATCATTCCTTTGTTCTTCTTCGCTCTTTCTCCATCACTTCTTAAGCTATTTCTGTTGAGATCCTTATATAGCTTAATTTTGTTACATGTATGTCAATAGTTGTACTTGATATAGGCAGGAATTGCATCAAACAGTTATAATTTATTAAAGACATGATCTGTAGAGAATGCAAATTAATTAAGGTATGTTGTTGTTGTTGTTCTTTTATAGACATGTTCAGAAATGTATTTAGGGACATGTTTTGATTATTTTTTTTTGGAAAGGATATTTGAAAATATTCTTAGATTTTTGTGATGTCCATGTTTGTTATTTACAACTTTAAACTAATGTTTAGTTTTACTTTCGATATGAAGAATAAAAAATTTGCTTCACCAATCAATCTACAATTATGATTTTTTTTTTTCGATATTATCAAGTTATTACTTTTTTTGAATAGTGATAATGTGCACATTCAGATCATCCAATACCACAAATGTATTCTGTTGACTAAAAATTGTACTTATGTTACTGTACCTAGAAAATTTATACCTCAATTTTGAAGACTTTAAAGAAAAAAAAATAATGTGGTAATGAATTGATGAGAGATACATATTTTTCCTATATCATAATGGACTAATTTCTCAGTTTACCAATTTATTCTGTCTCAGCTAAAAACTTGAATTTGGCCATACTTTAATCCTCTCCTCTTTGCCCAATTGAATTTTAGAGAATGATTATTCAAAGAAATAAAGATGGACAATCTGATGTATATTATGGATTGTTAATTGAGAGAACAAAATGGTTTTCCAAGGAGAAGATTTGATGTTTAGAAAATTCAAGTCTTTATTTATTCAACAACTAGCCAAGATATAATATGGTGATATTATTTCAAATACGTTCACTAAACAATTTCATATATAATAATCTGATTATTAATTATCTCAAGCTGCGTGTGTGCATGTGTGAGTCACCCTTTACAAATTCAACTGTACTATTTCTAAGGGCAAACAAGAACAAAACAATTACACACTAACAATCAAGGCTTTGTACAAAGATAAATAAATGTTACAAAATCCAAAACAATTCAAGGCAAGTTGAAGAAGCAACAAGAACACTGGATTTTTAAGATACTTCATGGTTGGCTATATTAGGTGAAACATCAAGAATCTGTGTGCTTCCTTTCTTCAACTGTCACAGGGAAACCACCTTCCATTTTTGAAGTTACGTATGAAACAAACACCGGTTCCACCCCTTTTTCCGCCATCGGAATCACCTTGAACCGACGTAAAACACCAGCCACCACCCTCTTCATTTGCAAAAATGCCATTTCTTTTCCTAAACATATTCTTGGCCCTGCCTGAAACACGGGATATGTATACATGTCCTTAGCCACAAATGTCCAATTTCCCGTCGCTTCATCCTTATCTAACCACCTTTCTGGTCTGAAATTTGCCCAATCTTTTCCCCATATTTTCTCTACTCTTCCCATTGCATAGGGATGGTAAGTTACCCTTGTCCCCTTTTTAACAAATGTGCCATCTGGTAAAACGTTGTCCTCTGTAGCTGCTTTAGTATCCATCGGAACTGGCGGATAAAATCGCATGCTTTCACAAAGTGAAGCATGTGTGTACATCATATCTTTCAATTCATCATACGCTGGACTTTCGGATTTCGCTTTAATTTCATTCAAGATATCATTTTCTACTTCTGGATGTTCGGAAAGCAACCAAAAGAACCATGTTAAAACAGCTGAAGTTGTGTCCCGGCCAGCTAATATAAAACTTATAACAATATCTGTGATAAATTCCTCGTCATTATAGCCAACGCTCAAGAATCTTGATAACAGATCAATTGAATCCAACGATGATTTTTCGTTGAGTTCTCTTTGTTTTTCTTTAACGAGTTGTTTTGCAAATTGACGAACTTCATGCACAGCAATTCTGAATTTCTTCTCACTTCCAATATTGAACTTTCGCTTAAATTTCCAGAGAAAGGGGAAAATAGCATTGAATCTTTCACTGCTGAATCTAACAGAGTCTTCGAAAGCAACTGCGAATTTCGCTTGAGGGAGAGATGGTAATAGATAAGCAGGATCATAACCAAAAGCAATTTTACAGATGTTATCAAAAGCAAACCTTTTTAACACGTCTTGAAAATCAAGAACTTTTTTTTCTTCAGCAGCAGTAACTAGAAGTGGAATCAGCCGTTCGTTGAGTTCTGAAACAACAACAGTTTCAACGAATTTACGTAGAGATCTACTGTTGAATTCATGGCTAGCAACTTGTCTTTGGTACTTCCAAATATCACCATCCACGTTGAAAATACCATCGCCAAGAAAATCAGCCATATTAGTTTTAAATACATCACCTTTTTGGTAAATATGAAAATGAGTTTTGAGGATGTGTTGAACATTGGATGGATTAGCCGTGAATATTTGGCGAAAACCGAATGGGCGAATGAGAGTGAAAGTAAGATTAGACGTGGATTGAATGACATCGGAAGTCCATTGAATTCTACGTTTTTTGTTTGCTAAGATTGAGAAATAGGAACCAATTATGGGATAACATTTTGGGATTTTGGTTGAGTTGGATTGGAAAAGATTGATGAAGAAGAGGAAGATGAAAGGAATGAGGAAAAGGAGTAAAGAAGTAGAAAACTCCAAATCTAACATCATCTCTAGTTTCTTGCTTTTTAATTTAGAGTAAAGATGACTGACTACTCTCACATGGCCATTGGCCCTATTTATTGACCCTTTTGGAGTCTTCTTGACTACAGGAGATAGATTCTCTCATCACATGTAAATAAATCTTAAGACTTAAATAGAGTACAATAATTTAGACTAACGATGGTTGTTGCGTTTGTTCGGTTTGATTATTGAATATCGATTTGATTTTTTTATTTTTAAATTAACGAAAATAACAATCATAACTAAATCAAAATTATTTCGGTTTGGTTCGATTTTACAAATTCGGTGCGGTTATTCTGGATTTTTATTTCGATTTTAACGATTAAAATAGTGAGCATTTAAAATTGGTGATTTTTCTAGAAAAATAATCATTTTTTAAAATCTATTTTAATTCCCAAATATAATTAATTCAACACGCATGAAATAACCATAAATATCGACCTCGTTGAGTCATCGCTGTTGGCGTGACGGCAGTGGCCGCATTTGGTAGCGACTGCCGATGACAGTGACGAACTGAGCAAACGACTGTCGACTGCCATTGACGATGTTGAACTTTCAAATGAACTGACAATTGAGCGTCGTTGCAGCCTTCAAGTTAATGTTAAGGGCTAAAGCAAAGCACTATAATAGGATTTAGGGTTACTAAATGTTTATAATTTATATATTTATATGTTATATCAGATTATATTATATTTTAGTATATTTACATATATAATAAAATATATATATATAAATTATAATATATTATTTATATAATTTTGGTTTTTTGGTTTGTCCAATTTTATTTTTTTTGAAAATCCAAACACCAAACCATTTAACCAAATTTCTAAAATTTGAAACCGAAACCAATCCAAAAAACCAAAATTAAATTTCAATTTAATTTTTTGGTTTTCTCGATTTAAACAAAAATATGTCCAGCCCTAGTTGTTGCTACATCTTGAATTACTATATTGCACTAGTAAAATGATCCGCGCTTGATATAATAATAATATTTTTATGAAATTTATAATATTCAAGTTTAAAGAATGTGTTAAGATTTGTTTTTAATTTTCAAATGCAAAGAAATTTAATTTAATGCGTTAAATTTATTACATTATTTAGAGTTGCTTCATTAGATGATATGGACATACCATAAGAATTAGCTTAGTGTACGTGCGTTGTATATGCATATAACATTAATAAATAAATAATATATCTTATTTTTATTTATCACAACTTTTTGCACTTTAAACATAAAATAATTTTAAGGGTCACTTAAAATAGTAGTACATTTTATTTAAATACTCAAACTATGATTTGTTCTAATCGAGAATAACCTAAACACATATATTGTATTTATTCTCAAACGTATATTAAATATTAAAGTTAACCACATAAAATTTGTCACCATCTTTAAAGCAAGGCTAAGATTTTACAACTTGTTGATGTTAAATGAGATGACAAACTTTGAGTAGGAATTACCTTAAGGAACACTTAATCATGTGTTCGGATGCTCAATTGAAATAAATTAAACTGTGAGATTTAAACATTTGAATTTGAATACACTTGTACTGAATAGTTAAAGTCCTAACCTAGAACTGTTAAGGATTGTTAATTGATTGTTGAAAATCGATAACAGCTATCTTATTGATTTAGTTATCGATTTAACATGTTTACAAATTGATAGCCGATAGACCTAATTAACTTATACAAAATCAAACCAAATCATCTGATAGCACCCCTAACCAAGATCATGTTTTCTTCTTCTTACTTTTGTTACATTTTGATGCGTTTGAGACCACCAAGTGGTAATAATTCTATCAAATTAAATATTTTGAAATCATGTCATAGATAAAGAGATGGGTTCTTGGTCCTGGACGAATATTTAAGTCCTGACGACATTAGTCCCTACAGGTTCAGGGACATCCGCTAAAGAAATAAAAAATTCTTATGACATTCTTTCTATTACAAATACTTCAACATCTTGACTATTTTATCTTTTATTAATTATCTGCCACCCCGATACCACAATTACTGAGTTAACCTATTTAGTAATACTTAAAATAGAATACTTAATCATATAAAAACAAAGTACAAAAAATAAGTACATATCATCTTTTTTATTTATTTAAATCCTAATTCTTTATTATTTTCTTTAATTTAATTTACTATTTGTTAGCTCATGCTTTGGATAGAGTTATGTCAATTCAATAAAGTTGGTCTAAAGTTAAAATATATATATATATATATATATTTTAAAATTCTTAAACTAATTTCATAGAATTCATACAATAGTGAAGCACAAAAGAAGGCCCTAGTGCTTTGGTCCAGTGGTAAGTGAATTAGACGCATGCCACGATTTTAAATTCTTAAATAAAAGTTCTGTATTTGAATTTACAAGAATGGAGAGACGAATTTATTATTCATCGAATTTCGAAGTTTATATCGCTTGCCTTCAGTTTTTTTTTTATTAGATAGAGATAAGACATATAAAAACATATTTTTTTATTATAGGTCAATTAAACATGACAAAAATAACTAATTCAGAAAATCTGAAATTGCAATTAAACAATGAAATTTTAAACAATTTCATGATCATACATGTCTAATATTTGTATATTAATTGAAGATATTAATTGTATCTAAAGACATGAACCTTTAACTGACATTAAAAATTCATTGATGTTCTCTGAGCGTCATAGATTTTGAAGCTTGGATAGTGAATTAATAAGTGTGGTGAAGCTATTACTAACGTTAAGTGCATAGTTAATTGAATTTTTCATTAAACAATTTAGTAAATGTCTATTCTATCTTTTCCACAATTCAATTTCTCAACTGTACACTTTTCTCACAACCTCAATCGCCATACAAATGCCCATATTCAATATTCCGTTGAAAATTTTGAACCAAAACAAAATAATATCATCCCCGAAGTCATGAGGCCATATTTTTTAAAGAAAAAAATCTACGACATAAATCATAAGAAGGAAAAAAAATCCTACCGACATTTGTTTTCAAAAAATTAAAAATAGGCATCTAATTTCTTCGTATAATTTTATTTTATCAAGGTTCTTCTCATACAATATAATTATCTTATGAGAATTTTATCAAACCTATATTTCAGGAGTCCCCCTGATTCTTGATTCGACTTCAAACTTAATTAGTAGGCTCAAATAAAAAGAGTTGATTATATATTCAACTATAATTCCAACAAAAAATATTGCAAAATATAATTAAATAACATAATAAAAACAAATTCATAGTTAAACAAAGAATAGATAAATCTTTAATTTTTTGACCACTTAATTCAACGACAACATACTTATTTCTTACAATTTTCGATCAGAAATATTCAATTGAAAAAGAAACATGATAAATTATCAAAAAGAAGAATTCACTGTTAAGAAATAAAAAATGACAACAATGGATGTAAAAAAAAAAGAAAGTAAAAAGATAACTTGAATCAATATCAAAATAAGAAGAAAAAAATAAAGAAGAGGGTATGTCATTTGAAAATTTTGATATTGTAGAATTTTTTTATAAATAAAGTAAAATTTCAAAATTTTAAAGTGTTATGATTTTTTATCTAAATTAAATAGCTCAACCTAATGAATATAACTTTACCCAAGTACACCAAGGAAAACAATAACTATAAAACTTGAGTTTTAAGGGGAAGAAATTTTAGGTTATATAAACTAAATTTTTTATTCAAAAATTTCACAATCTTTTAGTTGTCCATTAGGATACAATTAGAGTACTATTAAACGGGTGTTAATTTTCATACAAATACTACTTCAAAAAAATGTATCCTTGTGTGCTCAATTAATTGAATTATTAAAGATTTATTTAAGATAAAAAATTTAGTCCTAAATTTTAGGTACATAATTCAAATAAGAAATGACTTAATAGCTAAATTCAATAAGTTTTAACTTTTAAAAACTCAAAAAAAAAGTAAAAAGATAATTTTATTTAAAACAGAGTCTTTTAATGAAAGGCAAAAAGTAAAAAACACTTTTTTAATGGTATTCACACTTTTAATATATTATAAATTATAAATATAAATATAGATATAGATTATAGATTATAGATATAGATATAGATTATAAATTATAGATATATATTCATACACCACAAATGTTTATTCAATCACTTAACACAATTTAAATTTTAAAAAATCACATACTTAAATTATGGTAAGTTCAAAATATATAAAAAATTATTGAAGATAGGATTTTATAAGGAAAAATTACACAAAACTACAAACCCAAGAGACCTTATTACCAAAATCTCTTACCTTTTAAACAATCACTTAAAATCTCGAATTTAATATTTTACTCTTAATACATATGAACAAACCCTCATCCTACTTTTACTCCACAATTAACGCATTTAATTTATTTTTTTATTCAAAAATTTCATATCCTAAAATCTCTCTAAGATTATCATCAATTGAGACAACTTTCATCTTTGTTACTTCAACTTCTTCACCAATTTCATTATCTTTTTTGATCATTTTGTCAATTTTGATTTTTTTCAATTTTTGAGTCAATACCCATTTATAGAAAGAGGAGAAATTGAACAATCAGTTGTTAAATTTTTGACGAAAACGATCAAAGTAACGGTGATTGTGAGAATGAACGACGGGGAGAGTGGGATAGCTTAGATGGCAGTGATGATGAGGACTAATGACGGAGGGGGGGGGGGGTAGCCAAGGTGGCGGTGATGGTGCGGACGAACGACGGTGGGGATGGTGGTGGTGGATTATATGTATCAATCATAAATATCAAGACATATACATATGTATCAATCATATTATCAAATAAAGGAATTTAATACATATATAGATCCATATCAAGAACTTATGTACCCTTTTCATAAATTTAAGGATGATGCAAATGTTTTTTAATTATTTAATGGTTTCACCACCCTCATTTAGTTTGGATATTTTTCAATTGATACATATGATATTTTATTTAATTCCATGATACATTTTATATGTGCACCATTGATACATTTTATCCTGTGAGAAAGACACGTGTAACACTGATGTAATAGAATTAAAATTATGTAGTGATGTTGTTAATTAGTTATCAAAACTATATACATTACCAATATGATACATTTGTTGTTGAAATACGGGTGATACATATCATGGATTTTTTGTGATAGTGATTCATATTTTTTATTTATTTAAACATGTTTGATACATTTAACATATGTTTGACATATGTAAATTATTTATTTTTATGTGAGATTGAATTTCTAATGGGTATTTAGTAATTTTACCAAATGTATCATTATGATACATATGAAACCAGATGTATCATTATGATACATTTAGAACAAGACATATGTATACCACGATTTGCGTCTAATTATATTCTCTTTAATAATTGAAAATCAGTTACTTCATTATTGAACTAACTACTCAATTACAAATGTATCACAATATATATGTATCAAGGCTAAAGATATGTATCACAAAAATCCAAATTCGGCATATCTTATAATTTAATAAAGTTATGGTAAAAAATGTTACAACCCATTAAACATCTAAGATTTATGTATATTACTCATTTTATAATAAGAGAAAGACTTCATAATAAGACCAAATATGCATAAACCCCTGCTAATATTCTTGAATTTAACTAATTAATAGTAACAAAAAAATACTATCATTAAATAAAGCTCATTTCAAGTAAAAAAACACTCATATTAATTTATCAAAGAAGTAGGAAAAACTTAAATTACTTTCTTAAAAAATATGCACTATATATGTGTGTGAAAACACAGGCCACACATCAACATAAAAATTTTAAGGAGCATTTTTTTTTTATCGTTGATAATGTCATTGCAATTCTCTCGAAGATGATAATAGTCTTTGATTATTTTGTCTCTATAACTACCATAACTTCATCGATTTCGCAATTTTCTCAATTTTTTAATCTAATTCATCTTTCTTCTTCATCCCTACAAAAACAAATTAAGATTATACTTATAAGAAATTATTAGTTACTCTAAAAAGCCTGAATGAACTTTTTCAACCTTAAATACCTAAAATTAATTTTTATAATTTTCAATAACCAAAATTAAAACAAAGAAATTAAAAGAATATTCTTACCATTTAAGTATGTACTCATAAGTTGTTTGGTAATTATATAAGTGAAACAATCTCTTGCGTATATAAAAAAAAAATAAAAAAATTCCCTAGGATGTAGAAAGAAAGGAACTTTAAGAAAAATCGTTTTCGTTTTATATGGTTAAAATAATCAAAACATGATTATTTCTTTTTTCTATTTATTTTTATCGACATAATTAAGAATCTAATTGTATGAATATCTCATTTAATTTTATCTTAATTTTTCTTTTTCCCATTTTAAATATTTTTTTCTTTGCTTGCTTCCATATAGGTTCATTTTCTTTAAAAATGAATTGTCAAATCCCATTTTGCTTTTTCTTTTTCTTTAACTTCCTAATAAGAAAGATAAGGAAAAAAGATACTCATTTCGTTTCATGTTAATTGTTCGCTTTTAATTTTGCATGCTATTTAAAAAATTATAAATAAGAAAGATATTTTACTAATTTACTTTTTAAATTACTTTCTTGTAACTTTACAAACTTATTTTTACACTTTTAAAGAGTATTAATTGCAAGAGTAAAATAATTTTTTTTAATTAATATTATCTTGATTAATAAGTGAATAAGTGATTTAGATAAGGTAATCAATTAATATAGGATGGAGGGAATGATATTTTAAAGAGTTTGATAAAAATAACAAAAAGAATACTTAAAAGATAGTGCATAATTGTTGACTATGAAGATGTATAGATATTATTATTTATTCACTTTTATTAGGATATGAACAAATCAAATAATTTAATTTAAAAATAAATTATCATGAATATTGATCATTAATTTCAACAGATTTTCTTTTGATCTGTCTATTGATTTGGAGCATGCCTTCTTCTGGTTAGTTGCCACCTCTCTTTTTCATTATTTTACCAAATGCTTTTCGTCCTTTTACTTGTTATGCATATGGTTAAGTTGATAATTATGTTGTGTTGAAGATAAATTCTTTGAGCAAATAATCTAAAATTCAAATAAGAATTTGAATTTGGTGAAAGATAATATGTATATGGGATCTTCCACCAAAAATAATTATATTTTAATATGCCGTTAAAGAAATTTATCGAGTGAAGCAATTCAAGAATAAAAATAATGAAAAAATGAAGACGAAAGCATAAATAGATACATAATTTAATGTTAAATTCAATATTTATCAAAAAAATAAAATAAAAAAGAAAGGAACTTTTCTTTTCTTTGCAATAAAAAACTTTACTTATACTTATTAAATTTCATAAGAAAATTTTAAAGTGACACAATATCACATCCATGAACAAATCTAATAGAAGAAGTATAAATTGAAAAAGATTAAAGACATAAGAGTAGAAAAAACTTATGAATTTAGTGAGTGAGTATAATTACCTTAGAAGAAATTTATTCAATGTTGAAGTAAATATTATCAAGTGTCACCTACTCGAAGCAAATGACATAGCACAAATATTAAAAATTAGCAAATAATACTAACTAATAAATAATTGTGGGACTTAAAAATATAAACTTTTAATAAAAATTTTGTGTTTAAGAAGCTAAAAAATCTAAATTGTATGTTTTTACAACGTGTAAAGTATAGTGTTATGTTGATTTCTAATAGTCATATATGTAAAAATTAACAGAGAAAGTGCAATTTCTGAAAGTGATAGTTACTGCATGGTCTCTCAAATCTGATCAACTAATTGATTAATTTGGTGTTGATAGACAGAGAGGTATCAAAGGCTATTTGTGTATGAATTCATGTCAAATAGAAGCCTAGCCAATTAATTTTAGTGTTTTTGTCTTTTTTCTTGACAAAAAGGAATGTACATAGTGTCTAGACAGCTCGAGGCTAATTTATTTGCATGCCTGGGAGTTTAGATAATTTATATGAATATTTGTTGATTTTTTTAAGAAATGAAAAACAACAATATTCTTATAGTATTTTATTCTGTACTATAGAATATACTGGATGGGTAAGAAACTACAAGTTTGTTCTAATCTATTTCCTAGGCGTGGATGAGAAACAAAAAACGTTTGTAACTTTCTTTCATTTCAATGTTTCATGTGAGATGGTGGAGCAATATCATCAATGATCTGATTTAAAATTTTGTTATAAAGCTTACTCTTTAAGCTCTGCATTCTAGGATGTTAAAACATTTACTTGCTTTAAAATAAAATTCTTATTTTGAAAATTCTATAACAGACTTGGTCAGCTATTATAGCATTAAGTTTATATAGTATGATGGATGAAATACTATTATAAAATTAAGAAGACATAATTTCTTAGATTGATGAGTTTCAAAGATCATATGGTGGTACTGAACAAGTATAACTCAACTTGCTCAGAAGTTTCAGAAAAATTATGCATGATTTCTATTGTTGTATTTTTTGTTATTCCTAGATTTCACACTATATATTCTCTTTCATTTTTTTGATTGCAGAGATGAAACCTACCAACAGACTCCTCCACGATAAGAACAATAGCCCACTATCAATCAAATTAACCTTCTTCGTAGAAAGAAAAATGATTAATATCATACAAATAAAGGGTTATTCACACTACTCTAATTTGTTGATTTTGAACTATACAACTTGATTCCTCAATGGATTTACATAATATGAAGCGTTGGTATGTTGTGAATGCTTGATCGACTTCATATATAGTACTACTTCCGTTGGTATGTTGTGCATATTTGATAGCATATTACTTATAATTGAAACAAGTACACTGATAAAGCAGATGAGAGTAAGCAGTACTAGGGCTGTGAAGAAATCGAATCGACCGATAAATCGAACCAATAAAAATGTTATTGGGTTATTGGTATTGGGTTATCGGGTTAATGGTTTTTTATTGGTTTTATAAAAAATTTTATTGGCTAAACGATTCGGTATCGGTTTTAGCTTATTGGATTATCGGTTAAACCGATAACTCAATAAGGATACACTAAGTTATTGTTTTATCCGTATTTATGTTATATATAGAAATCTCTCTCTATATATATATAGAGAGAGAGAGAGATATAGATATGTGTATGTAAATAGATTATATGCACTACTAATTCATAATTTAGTGATTCATAAAGTATTAACCTATTTAGGGTAACAAAGGCATCACAATATAAAGTTCGGCTATTACCGTAATGAAAAGCTTGAAGCATTTAAAGCTTCCAACAATTAGGATTCAATTTTTTTCCTAACTAACATTCAGTTCAAGTTTTAAAATTCTTGTAAACTAAAATGCATTGCGTAAGTTTTGGCGGCAATTAAGATTTCATTTTTGTATGTTAGTTGTTGCTATTTCTATTTTATAAGTATTTTCTTATTGATTAAACCGAAAACGAACCGTTAAGGACCAAAAACCAATAAACCGAAACCGATAAGAAGATAGGATACGGGGGGAGTTTCCATGTGTTCTGACTAAAAGCAAGATGGCGAATAGCCAATGAACTACGACCTACGAAGAGATAAGATATAGGACCTATTTGGGCACATATTTTTTAGGGAAAAGGGTCAAATATACCCTTCTACTTTCATTAATTGGCTAACTTTGCCCTTTGTTGTACTATGGGGTTATGTATACCCTCACTGTTAACAAACTTGTCAAATGTACCCTTCAACTTAACACTTTCACATTAATAACAAAACTGCCCCTTTAAAATTGAAATCACCTTACAAATGGATAGAGTTAAGTTGTAATGAATATATTTGGTGCTATTTGGTGAATCGTTTGACGAATAAACATACATATTTTCGCGAAAATATGTATGCTGCTAGCTTCTTTATAAGTTCTTATTCGAAGAAGGTAACATCCGAGGACAATTTTCAGGTGAATACTCAACTAAAGGAAGCGAAGAAAGTGAGCAAAATTCATCCAATATTCAGTTTATTTGAAACGAAGAGGAAGAAGAAGACAACTACTAGGCCTGAATTCTCGAGGTATATTCAGTATGTTAGAGAAGGAGATTTTGGTGATATGTTGCAAACTACTTCCTCCAAAACCAACAATATGGCTACAGTAATGTAATTAAAATTTTGATTCTTCAAACTATATAATAAAATAGTCATATGTATTATATTTTTCAGATTCTGATTTGAATGTCATAGCACACTACAAAATGAACAAAAGTTCTATATTTCTTTTTATATAACTTTATTTTTAGTCTATTTAAAAAAAAAATTATACATCTTAATTATATTGGAAATCTTCAATCTAAACCTTTTTTGAGCATTGGGTTGAGAATTTTATGCACTAAGCGGACTGAAATATTGAAATTCACAATATGCATCACATCATCAGCGTATAGGTGTTTATTGGTTTTGTGCGAAAATATGAATGTTTTTTCGTCAAACAATTCACCAAATAGCACCAAATATATTCATTACAACTTAACTCTATCCATTTGTAATGGGTGATTTCAATTTTAAAGGGGCAGTTTTAGTATTAATGTGAAAAGTGTTAAGTTGAAGGGTACATTTGACAAGTTTGTTAACAATGAGGGTATAAATAACCCCATAATACAACAAAGGCCAAAGTTAGCCAATTAATGAAAGTAGAGGGGCATATTTAACCCCTTTTCCTATTTTTTAAGTAGTTTTACGGAAAAATCTTAACAAATAACGTTTGGCCATACAATTTATCACTATCTGACAAATATTTTTGATAAATAATTTAAAATTTTAAATTCTAAAAAATACAATATTTGGGTCAAATTTTATTTTTTGTAAACTTTTAAAAGTGAAATATGTTTTTCAGATATTATGACTAAATATATGGTGAAACTTCATCCGAATGACTTGACAAAATATTTGAAAATGTATGGCCAAATGCTAGCTTATTTTTTACTTCCTAGGATATTAAAGAGAAATAACATAAAGTCATCACTGAAATTTTGAATTTGTAAAAAGACACTTAAAATTTAGTATAAACTACACAAATCCCTTAGTAAGTGAAAATAATTACATAAAATCCCTTCAGCCTTTCTCTCTCCCGATTTTGAGAAAGATACTCATATATCTGGTCAACCCTCATACATTGTTGGAATGTATGATAAAGCTGATTAGGCTATATTTAAGGAAAGATAAATCTGATAATACCAATCTGTTCCTTAATTCACGCCATTAATTACTCAACATTTAGTGGTGTATTATTAAATATAGTAACTTAAATTTAAATTAAAAAAATTATATTAAACATCATCTTAAATTTTCTTCTTTGTTGAATTGCATTCAATGAAAAAAAATCTTCTACTGCTTTCTTCAGTTCTCAAAAAAATCAATATGAACATAAATAGTGTTGCTAATACATATTTTAATAGAAATTGCAGTTGTCGTATTATAGTTGTTAAGTTTTGTTATTTTTTTCTGATATGTATTGTATTATACGTTGAATAAATATGGAACATTTGATTGTTATGGATTTTAAAGAAGTTCGTTTTTTAATGTGTTACTGCGGTTAATGTAATTAATATTGTATTGGTTGTTCCTATACATTATAAAATGTGTAAAAATATGGTATACTAATGTATAATGACTCATCATACATATAGACTTATGTATGATGAAATATTTTGACATGATATCTATAGCATCGTACAATATTTTCGTGAGAATTTTTTCTTTTACAGCTATCATTGTAACATTTTATACTATAGTAATATAAATGTAGTGAAGCATTTGTATGGATCAACCAATTCAATGTTACAATATCTTTATACAATATAGATTCATGTGTAAGGATACCAAATTTTAGAACATTATTAAACATGCATGTGTAAACCTTATACAATTAATAATATAGTATTAATACATTTATAATGAAATCTTATACATAGAATCATACTGCCAAGACAAATAAAAGACAACCTCATACAACAGTTTCACATGTATGTATAAACCTTATACAAGTAATAAATATAAGCTAATGCTGTTTCACATGTATACGAACACCTTAGACAATTCACTATATAATCTTAACAACTGTATAATAAAATCTTATACATAAAATAGTGCTGCTAATACATATTTCAATGATAACTAAACCTTCGGCAGACGTGGTCGCCCAGAATCATCAACCTCTTTCTTACTTGACGATGTTGGAGCTTTCTTGTTTGAACTTGAAACGACAACTTCCATCAATTTCTTCATTGTTACTAGATCGTTTCGGTGCTTCGAACGATTCTCTGTGAAACTGGATTTTTCATAATCAAAAGAACCAAGAACAAAACCAACAATGGAAATAACAATACGCCACCATTAAATGAAGAAGATTCAACTTAATTTGTTTTAGATGAAATTCAGATAAGCGTATATTCCCGGATTCAGAGAAGCGTATATTAGATGAAATTGCAGTTTTTTTTATGGTTTTTTGATGAAAATGGAGAAGATTTTGATGATTTTGGATGGAGAAAATATAATCTTGGACGGAGAAGATTTTGTTGATTTTGAATGGAGAAAATGGAGAAGATTTTTTTTGGAGAGAGATTATTATAAATCAAAATTTGTGGGTGTAGAGAGATAATAAGGAGGTTTAATACAGATAGATAATTGGAGAGATAAGGTAGCAAGAATTTAGGAGAAAAATATGGAGATATTTGGGATGTATAAGAAGGAAGAGAGAGAAAGTAAAAGGTGAACTACGAGTGGAAGCCAACACTATGTAAAGTGTGTGATAAGTATAGTCATTCAACTGATAAATGTAGGAAGAAGAAAAAGGAAGGTGATGAAGGCAAGAGTAAGGTAGAATAAGTAGATCAACAAGGTCAAGAAGATGCTCAAACAGAAATCACTAAATCTCCTCAAGCAAGTACAGCGAAGGTGAATCAGCAAGGTGCTCAACAGATGCGGGAAAAATTGAAGGAACATGGAGGTAGGTTTGTTCGAAATATGGTCACTAAGACATCTTCAACCAACCAACAAGGGACTAAGTCATCAGATACAACTGCTTAGACTACTCCTCAGCGAACAAGGAGAGCTCAAGCAAAGCAGCAGCAACAAGTAGAGCATTCCAATACTTTTCAGGCACTGCATAGGTTGGAAAATCAAAATAAAGATAACAGTAATCCTAGTAAAAGTGTGGGTGGACTGCCTATTCCCATACCTGGGAATGGATAGTTGTGTTTGTTGGAATGTTCGAGGGCTCAATGGCCCTAATAAGCAAAAGGAAGTAAAGTTCCTCTGTAATAGTGAAAATGTGGGGGTAGTAGAATTACTGGAGAAGAAGATAAAAATTAATAACATTGATCAGGTAGCTCAGAAGATGTTTGGAGGATGGCACTTTGTCACAAATCTTGACTCTCACTATAAAGGGAGAATTTGGATAACTTGGAGACCGGACTATTTCAATATAAGTGTCATTGAAACAATGGCACAACTGATAACATGTGCAGTGAAGAACATCCGTATGCAGACAACATTCATTATGACTAAGATTTATGTTTATAACACCAGAGAGGGATGACGAGAACTATGGAATGATCTTGTGACTTTCAGCTTGAATTGTCAGTCACCTTGGGTAATCTTAGGAGATTTTAACTTAGTTTTTAATATGGATGACAGAATTGGGGGGAACCCAGTGTTCTGGATTGAAATAGAGGATTTCCAGCAATGTGTGAATACTTTGGGGTTCATGGAAATGCCTTTTCAAGGCCAAAAATACACTTGGAATGATAAAAGTGGGGGTCAGAATATCTTCTCAAAAATCGACAGGATCTTTATAAATAATGAGTGGTTGATAACTATGGCTTCTGGGTTAGTTAAATATTTGCCTGAGAATATCAGGGATCATTGTCCCATTAAGCTATCATTATCTATGGGGGGCCAACAACTAGGAAGTTATTTCAGTATTACAATGTCTGGTCAACTCATCCACTGTTTAAGGTGAAGGTTTAAGAAGTATGGGAGACATATGTAGAGGGTTGTAAGATGAAGCAAGTTACCAACAAATTAAAATTACTGAAGAAAAGACTGAAGGAGTTGAACTCTCAAGCTTTTAGGAGTATTATTACAGAGTCTCAATGTCACGACCCAAAATAGGATCATGACCTGCGCTAAGGAGTTTAGGACTCCAAAGCTAGCCTCGTCAAAAGTCTACGGAAAATTGGACAGAGTTTCCCCTGTTTTTCGACCTAACAAGAAAATTCTCTGTCTCAAATCAATATCACCACAACCAACACATCAATCACACTAACACAATCCATCACAAACCATCAACAAGTCACCAACACCACCAATAACAACATAATATCCATCTCCAAAACATGAGAGGGAGTTCAATACTCCACAAGTGCAAAATAATAAAAGAATACTCAAAATTCTAAAGACATGACTATGGAGAGACTCAAAGAGTTTGCAAGAAACAAAACATAACAAATAAATAAACTCTTGCCCACACGAACAAATGCGGGGCTTACCAGGAAAATGCTACCTCGAGCTCTCTAGCTAACGTAATCCTCGCCGTCACCTGCGTTCTCTGAAAAATAATAGCGGGGAGTGAGACGCTAGCTCCGTGAGTAATAACACTTAACCACAACCATTTTAATGGGGACAATTCATAAAACCTCATGAAATAATGCTCTTTCATAAAACAATAGCAATAAATAATATAATTTGCTTCATGTAAGCAGAGTGAATCAATAGTTCAGTAATAAACTTAAAAAGCATCATATCATATCAAATATACATACTTGGGAGGTTTCCAAGAATGAATCATGTAATCAGTGTGACATTCTTCTTTATTAAGAATAACCCATAACAGTGGACCCCTCAATAAGGAGTCAAATATCATATCAGTATCAATATGCTAGTTCTACCTTTTCACTAGCGAGGGTTGTAACATTCATCAGTAAATACAAGGTGCACCAGGTCTAACGATCCCGTCGTTAATTACGGGATTCAATCAAGGTCCACTCCCATTCATGAATTCTTTAAAAACAATAGGATATTCATATGAAAATATCTTTCAGAATAGAACATAACTTTAAAATTCATATCAATAATAATACATGTAAACTTGAATAAAACATATATCAAAAATACTTATTTCTCATGTAAGTGAAGAATATTCACAATAGTAATATCATATCTCAAATAACCATATCAATATCATATTAAGTAAAGAACTTGTCCCACGTGCAAATTTTCAATGCATTCAATAACTCTTGTTTTCATCAAAACATGGTATAAATATGCAATTTAAGAAACATAAATTGTAGTAAGATTACTACTCACAGTACTCTTGTAGAAATACCAATTTTGTCACCTCGAATGATTCGTATCACATTCTTGGATCAAACCTATAATCACATCATATCCATTCTCGTGTTACTTCTCTTATTTAAGCTAACCTCATGATAAAATTAGATAACCCAACCCTCACGGTTTCATTCTAACTTTCAATTCATCAAACTTTGTTTTCAAAACAACACCATATTATCCAAAATTCTTGTCTTTAGCAACTAAATTTCAATACCCAAAATAAATTACCTAGATCAAAAATCATGATAAAGATGTAGAAAAAGGTTTACCTTAAACCCGACAGAAATCTCCAAACAATTAACTTCTTCTTCTTCTTTCCTTGATTTTTCTTCTCCAAAAGAGCACCAAAAGATTGAATTGTTGTTGCTTTGCTTGTTAAAGAATTACAGGTTGTATATATATATATATAGTTTTTTCTCCTTTCACGAATGGCTGTGCAGCCACTAATTGGCCTCAAACAATAATTAATATCCTTATCTCCTAATGGACAATGGCCTAACTATTCCTTTCCTTGTTTTGTTTGGTTTTGGCTGCGTAATGGACAAAAGCATATTCCTTATCTTTCTTTCTAATTGAAAGATGGCTTGCTCGCTTTTTTTTCTTCTTCTTAGTGGATGGGATTGGCCCATTCCCTTTTCTTTAGTTTATTATATTTAACATGGGATATTACACTCAAGACGACAGGGAAGCTATGTTGCAGGCTTAAAAATTACAGCAGCATAGCCCCCAAATTGTACTCTACCAAGCAGATAAATTAGAGAAGTATCAAAAATTTAGGATATCATCATATAAGGTAGAGATGTTCCTCCAACAAAGGAGTAAGGCAAGCTGGATAAAACTTTGAGATGATAACAACAAATATTTTTTTCTGTCATAAAACATAGAAACCTACTACAAGCTACAACACAACTGAGTGATGAAGCTGGTCAGTGAAAATATGATCCAGAGATGATAGCAACCATCATTGTTGATTACTATAAGGTGTTATTGGGTAACAAGGGCATAGTCAGACTACAAGCTTTTAATAGCTTCATGAAGAATGGAGTATGTCTTAATTTAAATCAGCAGGTTGAAATTATTAAATTATGCACAACTAAGGATGTAAAAGCTGCTATGTTCCAAATTGGCAGTAATAAAAGCCCTAGCCCAGATGGTTATGAGAGTAGTTTCTTCAAGGCTGCCTGGGAGATAGTAGAAACTGATGTCACAAATGCTATACTTGAATTTTTCAGTAATAAGGAGTTGTTAAGGCAGATTAATACCACTAATATTGCTCTAATTCCAAAGGTTACAACTCCTGAATTGTCTAGCCAATTCAGGCCCATATCTTATTGCAATATGCTCTGCAAGTGTATCTCAAAGATGATATATTCTAGACTGAGAAATGTTATTAGTGGTATAGTGGCAGATAACCAATCCGCCTTTATGACAGGTAGATCTATGATACATAACATACTCGTGTGTCATGACTTATTGAGACATTATGGGAGAAAGACCACACCAAGATGTTTGCTGAAAATAGACCTTAGAAAGGCTTATGACATGGTAAGATGGAAATTTTTGGATCAAGCACTAAGAGGTTATGGTTTTTTTGAAAGTTTTACTCAAATGGTCATGTTTTGTGTTTCATCTCCTTACTTTACTGTCAAAGTGAATGGAGTAGGACACGAATTCTTTGTAGGAAAGAGGTGACTTCGGCAAGGGGATCTCATGTCTCCGATGATATTTGTTTTGGCAATGGAGTACCTTACTAGGATATTGAAGTGTATAAGTCAGCTGCCTGAGTTTCAGTATCATCCCATGTGTCAACAACTTAAGTTAACTCACTTGATATTTGCAGACGACCTGATGATCTTCTGTAAAGGTGATATTAATTTAGTTATTAAAGTTATGGGAGCATTATCCCACTTCTACTTAGTCACAGGGCTCAAGGCAAATACTGAAAAATCTAGCATCTTCTTAACTGGTATGGATGATAATACCAAAGAGCAACTTCTTGCCTTGATAGGTTTTTCCCAGGGGAAATTTCTAAATAGGTACCTTGAACTTCCCTTATCATCAACGAAGTGGAAGAAGGTGGAATGCCAGTAGTTGATAGATAAGATTACACATAGAATTAGCTCTGGTTATGCCAAAGTGTTGTCTTATGCAGGTAGACTTCAAGTGGTGAATGCAGTCCTATTTTCAATACATAATTTTTGGGGTTCTGTCTTATTCTTCCCTAAAGTGTGCTCAGAGAAGTTGATAAAATCTGTAGGGACTATTTGTGGAGGTGTGAAAAGGAGAAGCAAAAAATACCACTAGTAGCATGGGAAAAGATTTGTTGGCCAAAGAAGGCAGGAGGTTTAAATGTGAAGAAATGTAGAAGCTGGAATATTGCCTCAGTAGGAAAACTATTGTGGCAATTATCAGGAAAACAAGACTCATTATGGGTCAGGTGGGTACATGGATTGTATATAAGGAATGGTGATTCAATTTGGTCTCACAACCCTCCAGCAGATTGTAGATGGTATTGGAAAAAAATTAATGCACTTAAGGTAGACATGGCTCAATGGTATACACAAGGCAGATACATATTGACACACTTCGATCATTATTCAATAACTGTTAGTTACATGGTAATGTTGGGTACTCTGACCAGGATAAGAATTGATGATCTTGTTTGGACTTCTGTGGCTCAGTCAAGACATAGAATGATCACATGGCTAGCTGTGCATGGTAGATTACTAACGAAGGCAAGATTGATGCATCTGCATATACATGTGAACCATACTGAGTGTTGTTTATGTGATAGTCAAAGAATTAAAATATCTCTACACTTATTTGCACAATGTGAGTGGATGGACAGATTGAGGACTGATCTGCAATCATGGGCAGGCATCCAGTTCCACAAAGGAGAGGTGAGACAGGTACTAGAAGCAATCAAAAGGAGGCACTGGAAATAATTTTAGAAAGAAGTGGTTGCAGCTTTATGGAGTGCTATCATCTATCATACATGGAGAGCAAGAAATTGAAAACTCCATAGAGGCATTACTATTGGAAGTGATACTGCTCTAGTACAGATTAAATCAGAATTTATAGAGAGAGTAGGGTTGTTTAGGAATGCCAAAAAGTCTCATATTTGTTATAGTTTGATACAACATTTCTTCTTGTAACTAGTCTGATTCAATTGGAGGCCTAAAGAAGTAGCAACCTTCCCAGAAAGGGCTATGGATTCTAGGTTCTCTGTAGGTGTATTGACTTGTTTGTTAATAGTATTTATATTTTATCAAAAAATTTGGGATTTTTATAATTTGTTTTTCAATATGAGATTTTATGTAATAAGGTAAAGTTACCTTGTGTATATATTTATTTTTTAGTAAAACTTATGGGTGTTTTACTATCTCATTGAACAATTTTAAAGAGGTATTATTACAATCTTTTAAGGCTATTTTGCGTAGTGCATGTATAACACTCACTTAGGAACCAAATAAATGATCCAAATAAACATATTTTTGTATTAAAAGAATTTTTTAAATTATTTTTTCTTGCTTTACTTTTTTTCTTTTATTTTTTCCTCCTTCATTACAAAGGTGGATTTTCTGGTGGCCAGAGTTTGATTTTTCAATCATTGATGGTGCTTTTTTTTTTTTCTCTTAACCTAGTCTTCTATATTGACACGGAGTAGTTTAAATAAACATAAATAGACTTTGATTGTAATTAACGAAAGAAAAAATAAAGATAAAAAAAAAAAATTAATTGACGGCGATGGTATTTTTTCGACGAATCTTTATTCTATTTAGTCCATGATGATTTATTAGAAATCAAGAAAATACATCCTTTAGTACCAAATGAAACTAACTTTTTTTCACAAATTGTGAAAATTCATTCGTATATTTTGGCCCTAAATTATCTCACCTTATGTTCAAGTGGATCTAAGGATTTGTAGAAGAAAGTGCATCCATGGAGTAGGTATTGAGTCCTCGAAATCAAATGCAATACCGACGGTGAAGCACATGAAAGACATATGAGTTGTTTCAAATTCATTAAGTTCAACCATTAATTCCTCAAGAAAGTTTAAGAATTCAAGCTTCTCCACCCAAGAACGATCAAGGACTACAATTCTTTTACAAGATTAAAACCCTAAGGTATGTTAGATGTTCATCCATGTGCCCTTTTCACCCTTGGAGTACAAGAATACATCTTTTATGTTTTAAATCATGAAATTACATATCTATAATGATCTATCTCCATTAAGCTTTTATGAATTTTGATTATACATGATGTTTACAGTCTATTTTCATTGAAACCAGCCCTTATTACATATTTTATAAAGTTATGTCCATGAACTTACATAAATTTTGATTTTTTTATCATGTTTTCATGAAATTGTTGGTGATATTAAACCTTACATGGTTGAATGGTGTTGTTTGTTGAATTTAAACCCTAATTGGTGATCTTATAAGTGAAATCATGCTATTACTATAAGTTTTAAAACTATTTTTTGCTTAGTTTAAACCATGAATTGCAATCATTTGATGAAATGCCTAAATATTGGGTTTTGAACAATGACTACATATTACATGTTTACAAGTTAAGATTTTAAAATTTATTTTCAACTGGAATACATTATAGTATGTTTTAAATATTGTGGTTTTCATATCATGTTCATGAGAATTCGGAATAAATCCTTAGTTTTATGATTTTTTTCATGTGCTTGTACTATCTCATTATGTCTACTCTAGAAGTATCCTTTTGTTTAAGTCCTGACCCCCATGTGTTTGATGAAATGCTAAAGTGAATAATTGTGAACAATGATCTCCTTCCTTGGTTTCAAAGATTTCATGTGTCCCTGTAGTTATTATTGCTATCAAGTCCTGGGGGTTATGAATACCCAAAATTTAGTTGTTTACTTAGTCTTAGTGGTTTCAGAATAGTTTCAGACACGTATGAGTATTATCAGTTCATTCCGTTATTATATCAGTCAAACTTAGATCTGTTCAGTAATCCAAGCTAGTTATACTTAGCTCAGTCTCGTAATCAGTGTCAGTTCAGTTGGGAGTAGGATTTAGCACCGAGCAAGCCGAGGGTAGGGGCTCACCCATCAGTTAGGACTGGGTCCTTAGAAGTAATTTCTAAGTTCCAGAACTGCGTAGCCAGCGTAGATTATGAGATGTCACCCGCCAGTTTAGGATTGACACTCTTAGGGATCATCCGCCAGCTTAGGACTGATCTTAGGGGTCACCCGCAAGATTAGGATTGACTCCACAACCATTGTTAGTACCCATGACACGGTACTAGCACCCTTCCAACTGGGATTACAGGTTGGACCTCAATCAATTCAGAGCGGGGCATGTCAGTTAGATAATACCTCCCACTGTTTCAGTTTTAGTATTCAATTCAAAACTCAGTTTAGTTTTGTTTGACCATAACATACAGTTTATCAGTTATCAGATTTCAGTATTTCAGTTATAGATTATATCAGAAACATACTGTATGCTTAGTCATGCGTTTTAAGATTTTACAGCTTTTATGCATTTATATTCAATATCCTCATGCTAACCAGACCATCTCTACTCCATGCATGTTTACTAATTTACATCAAATCATTTAGCTAGTTATTACTTCATGTCCAGTTATCCCATGCTATTCATTCAGTTGGTTATCATTCATGCATCTTAGCCCTACCTCATTTAGCATACCAGTACATTTAAAGTACTGATCATATACTCGTTTCTTGCACTATGATGTTTTATATCATAGGTTACCGTACCTAGATATCCCAGCGCACCAGTAGCAGCAGCAGTGGTGAGTCTTCATATTCCGAGGACCAGTTATGTTATTTCAGTTTTTGTCAATTTCAACAGACATTCAGAGTTAGTTGGAGGCCTGTCCCATCAACTCCTCAGTTATTCAGTTAGAGGCTTTCAGTCTAGTACAGATAGTTAGTTAGCTTTTAGTATGTTTTCAAATGTTAACTTCTTAATTCAGTATTGATTACAATTTTTAAAACCTGATGGCGTTTCAGTTAAATTTTGCACATATTCTCTTTGTCATTAGTTTTGTTCATTGCTCACAGCAGGTTCCAGCTCATGGGTTAGCTTGTGGTCTCTAAAAACTGTAAGCACCGTATGGCGCCCAGGGTGTACTCTCGGGGATTTACAAACTTGGTATTAGAGCCTAAGGTTTTCAAGTGTCTTAGAAAGTCTAAAAGTCGTATCAAGTAGAGTCTTGTGCATGGGTGAAAAGCACACCACACTTATGGACAAGAGACTACGAGGCATTGTAAGAAAAGTGTAACACCCCGTACTTAATTACGTGCATTAGCCATGGTTATATGTGTTGGAATATATGTATTGATCATAAGTTAGGTATATATGAGTTTAAGTATGAGTATTGATTATTTTGAGATGGTTTCAAGTGTATAGTTAGATTATATGTGTATAGGAATCGACTTTATTTATACCAGAATTTACCCGTCGATGGTTCCATATGAAGGTTATTGAATAAGCTTTCCAACGATATAAAGATTTCCAAAAACGGATAAGTTTTGGATATAATCGAGTACGTTCGAAACTATAAAACGGTGGCCGGGATATGTGAACAGTAAATGTGCAGGAAAATTTCCTGCACACAAACTGCTGAGGCCTGCCAGTTTTTTGGGTCAACTTTGAACGATCATAACTCCCTCAATATAATGAAATGGGAGAGCTACGACCTATAAAAAGAAAGATCTTTGAGTCTTCTTTCCAATTCAATTGGTTTCATCCAAATCCAACATCTAAGTAAGGAGTTATACTCGTTTTACTTCAGCCTCTCAAAATAGTTTTTTAGGGTCAACTTCAAATGATTATAACTCCTTGTAAAGGACGAACTGGGTGGCCTACTTTATATAAAATGAAATAACTTTGAATTATCTATCCAACGATACCAATTTTACCTAAATCCAATATCGGAGCAAAGAGTTGTGGCTGATTTACTTTAGCCTGTCAAAACAGTCCACCATGGACAGATTCGGATTTACTTAAATTTTTAAGGGTAATATCATCATTTTACATCACCTCATGGACGAAAATTGGTCATTATATACATAAACTTAGCCTCATATCCATCATTCATCATCCAATTATTGAAGAATAAGGAACCCTAGCCTAATTTCAACTCCAATTATCTTGTGATTCAACCGTAGAAAGTCCAAATTGATTTCGTAGTTGTGTTCACCGTCTTAAGGGCTTCGAGAAGCACCTCTTATTTGTGCCAACAGGACTTCGAAATCAAAAGGGCCATTTTATGGTAAGGATGTAAATTATGTTGGTGTTATTTATATGGATATGTATATATATATATATATATATGCATGTGAGCATAAGAAATATGTTATTTGATTGTTGTTGAAAGATGATTGGGAAATGATGTTGGATTATTCTTGTGCATGGTTGGATTATGTTGAATTGTGAAGGGATTTGGTATTGATGATGTGGTATTGAAATGATGATTATATATATATATATATATATATATATATATATATATATATATACACATAAACCTATTGTTCAAGTTGGTTTTTGAAATGTTATGCAAATATTAGTTGTATGAAATTATGGAAGAGAATTGTGGTGTTGGGTTGCTAATACTAGATGCCAAACATTTCATTGTAGATAAGTGATTTGTAAAGGCGGGAAGTTGTGTTGAATTGGTATCCGAATCTACAACGAGGTATGTTAAGCATACTCTAACGATGTTCTTTGGCATGAAAACACCAATGTTCCATCAAGTAAGATTCCGAGGTTGTCCAAAAACATGTATTGTTCTACATTACCAACGAAGTTGTTTCCATTCTATAAAGTGTCAAATGTTTCATTGATATACCAAAAGGCTCCTATTTCATTGTTGTGATATTGATGATTCTGAAACACATTGTTGATGTACCAATGAGTCCTTATTACATCGTTATTGTATAGAAGGTCTATTACTTAATTCCTATTGATGTATGGTTGTTCCAAAGGTACTATATTGGCATGAACACTAATGTAATAATCTCAAAAGCTTTCGAACTAAGTTATTGGAAAGATCTCTTATGTGTGTTACTTGATATACGTGTGGGTGGTATCCCAGGGGCATAAGCCTAGCATGGGTCGATCCCTATTTATGTGTTTATGGGTGGTATCCCAGGGCCATGCCTAGCATGGGTCGATCCCAGTTGATATGTACTGGGGCAGCCTAATGGTCACAGTACGATACAGTATTGATTATTGTTAGGTGGTTGGAGATTCGGGAGGAGGAGGTAATGGCGAATGATAATTATAAAGAATGAAATGAACGAATGTATACCGTTCCACAAATGTGTTTGAATTCAAGAACCTAATCCAGATAAATGATAATGTACATGATCCTAAAAGTGTTTATGAAGTGTGGTTCACTTCTATTATGATTTATTCACTTGCGTCTGATTTTCTTGATCCCCTATATCACATATGATTATTTACAGCTTTACATACTCAGTACATATTTCGTACTGACATCCCCCACGGGGACCTGCATTTCATGCTGCAGGCACAGGTGCTTCAGCTCAATCACAGCATAGATAGGAGCCAAGTCATACAGCTATTGTTGGTGAGCTCCGGTTTGCCTCGGAGCTTTCCGAGTCGGTTCCTTATATTTTGTTATTGTACAGGAGTCATGTGTGGGCGGGGGTTTGTCCCGACCCTAGTTATGTCATGTATATCCTAGAGGCTTTGTAGACATAAGGAAGGGTAAAGTCATGGAAGTTTATATAGTGATGTTATATTTGTATATGTGGTGGCCCCGACGGCCAAGTATTATATATATATATATATATATATATATATATATATATATATATATATATATATATATATATATATATATATTAGTGTGTGTTGTGATGATACAGGGAATTAGACCCTTCTATATGTAACGAAGTGCTGCCCAAATTTTTGGTGACATGTAAGTGAAAGTACAGGTATATGAACGGGTTCTCCCGGGCCTTCTCGGCTTCGGGTGCCAGTCCGGCCCGATGGGATTTTGGGGCGTGACAAAAGTGGTATCAGAGCGGTTCGTCCTAGTGAGTCTACAAAGTCGTGTCTATGTAGAGTCTTATTTATCGGTGTGTTGTGCACCACATCTATAAATAGGAGGCTATGGACATTTAGGAATTGTTTCTTTTCTTCATGTCTTAGATCGTGCGATAGAGCTTATATTGTATATGAAGTCATAGTTGACTACTGAATCAGTTTGTTTCTCTTATTATAGTAATGATGTCGGTTACCAGAAGCAAGAATACCGGTAAGCAAGTAGATGTGGCTGCCGGAGAGGGGACTAGTAAGTCACCCACTATACCAGCTAATCAAAGTGAGGCTCCAGCTGAGCATGCATCAGAAACTTCCCCCAGTCCGGAAGAAATAAGGGGGAGGAGAACTATATCCCCAGAGCCACCTATTAATGCTGTTGATCAAGATCTTAGAAATGCAGTGCAACTTTTGACTTGTATAGTTGCTGGGCAAGTCCAAGGGTAAGCTATTCCTGTCGCGGGTTCTAGCGGTACTGATAGGGCGGCTAGTCTTCGGACGCAAGATTTTCTTAAGATGGATCCGCCTACTTTTACCGGATCCAATCTCAATGAAGATCCGCAGGACTTTATTGATCAGATCCAAAGGGCCCTAGAGGTGATGCATGTATCGGGCAGAGAGACAGTGGAGTTAGCTGCGTATAGATTCAAAGGTGAGGCTATATATTGGTATGAAGACTGGAAACGGTCAAGGGGCATTGATGCACCCCCAGCTACTTGGAAAGAGTTCAAAGAGGCATTTATTGATCATTATCTTCCATATGAGGCTCGTCAGGCCCGTGCGGATCAATTCTTAAATCATCAGCAGGGTAATACAAGTGAGAGGGAGTATAGTCTTCAATTGAATTCCTTGTCCAGATATGCTCCTAATGTTATAGCTACTATGGATGACAGAGTTCATCGGTATGTGAATGGATTGGATTCGTATTTGGTTAGGGATTGTACTATTGCTGCATTGAATAAAGACATGGATATAGCTAGGATCCAAGCATTTGCACAGAAAATGGAAGATCAGAGGCAAAGAAAAAGAACACAGGAATTTGAAAGCGGATCTTCTAAGAGGGCCAAATCTATAGGGCAGTTTATGGCGCCACATGGAGGTTTTAGACCTCAATTTTCTGCTAGACTACCTAGGCCATTATTTTCATATTCTGCAGCTAGTGCTCCACCACAGCATCAGGGGTTCAGAGGCAGTCAATTTGGGCAAAGAAGTGAGGGTCATAGTTCGCGATCAGTGGGTTATCATGGGCAAGGGAACATGAGCCAATCGAGACCTTCTCTAGAGCTATGTAATCGATGCGGAAAGCATCATATGGGCGTATGTCGAATGGGAACAAATGTTTGTTTTTGGTGCGGTATGACGGTGCATATGATGAGAGAATACCCACGAAGGAGCGCAGGTGGCGTAGCACGAACTTCGGGATCAGCTGTTGCATCATCGTCACCGGTATCTTATTCTGGTAGGGGCGCACGACCTGTGGGTCATGCTAGAAATGAAAAAAGAGTCACCAGTTCCAGCGGGACTCAGAATCGCACTTATGCTTTAGCGGATCGACAAAATCTAGAGGCTTCCCCAGATGTGGTTACGGGTACGTTGTCCATATTTTCATTTGATGTATATGCTCTAATTGATCCCGGTTCTACATTATCATATGTTACTCCTTTGGTTGCTGGAAAGTTCAAAAGAACCCCCGAATTATTAGATAAGTCGTTGGAAGTGTCTACCCCAGTTGGGGAATCTATTATTGCTAAAAGGGTTTATAAAGATTGTGTAGTAACTGTGTGTGGTCGAGACACGATGGCCAATCTTGTGGAACTAGAAATGGTAGATTTTGATGTTATAATGGGTATGGATTGGTTGGCGTCTTGTTTTGCCAAAATTGACTGTTGTACAAAAAAGATGTATTTATATTTTCCTAATGAAGCAGTTATTGAATGGTAAGGTAAGATTGGCGCACCAAGAGGTAGATTTATTTCTTATTTCAAAGCGAGAAAAATGATTTCTAAGGGATACATATATCATTTAGTTAGAGTAAGGGATACAGAAACGGAGCCACCAACTCTTCACGTTGTTCCGGTGGTAAATGAATTTCCTGATGTATTTCCTGAAGATCTTCCAGGTTTGCCTCCTGAACGAGAAGTAGAGTTTGGTATTGATGTAATACCAGGCACCCAACCAATCTTCATTCCTCCGTATAGAATGGACCCAGCAGAATTACGAGAATTGAAAGAGCAATTGAAAGATTTGCTAGAGAAGGGACTCATAAGGCCTAGTATGTCCCCCTGGGGAGCACCAGTGTTATTTGTGCGCAAAAAGGATGGCTCGCTGAGGATGTGTATTGATTATCGACAATTAAATAAGGTGACTATTAAGAATAAATATCCTCTCCCAAGAATTGATGATTTATTTGATCAGTTACAGGGCGCCAAGTGCTTTTCTAAGATTGATTTGAGGTCAGGTTACCACCAAGTGAGGGTCAAAGAGAAGGATATACCCAAGATAGCTTTCCGAACACGGTATGGTCATTACGAGTTTCTAGTTATGTCATTTGGGCTAACAAATGCACCCGCAGCTTTTATGGATTTGATGAATAGGGTGTTTAAGCCATTCCTGGATGTATTTGTGATAGTTTTTATAGATGATATTCTTGTTTATTCTAGATCAGAAGAGGACCATGCCAATCACTTATGACAGGCATTGCAGACTCTTCGTGATTGTAAGCTTTATGCAAAGTTCTCTAAATGTGAGTTTTGGTTAAAGTCGGTGGCATTTTTGGGTCATATTGTATCTAGTGAAGGGATAAAGGTTGATGCTCAAAAGATAGAGCTGTGAAGAACTGGCCAAGGCCCACAACGCCTACGGAGATTCGTAGTTTTCTCGGGTTGGCCGGTTATTATAGAAGGTTTGTTAAAGACTTTTCTTCCATTTCAGCACCCTTAACCAAGCTAACGCATAAAGCATCCAAGTTCCAATGGAATGATGCATGTGAGGAGAGTTTCCAAGAATTGAAGAATAAGTTGACTTCTACACCTGTGTTGGTACTTCCAGAAGGTACAGAAGGGTATACTGTGTATTGTGATACTTCGAGAATTAGTTTAGGATGTGTATTAATGCAGCATGGTAAGG
Organism: Capsicum baccatum var. pendulum; assembly: GCA_030864225.1. Taxonomy (NCBI): domain Eukaryota; kingdom Viridiplantae; phylum Streptophyta; class Magnoliopsida; order Solanales; family Solanaceae; genus Capsicum; species Capsicum baccatum. Next base: position 43,441,852 of record CM061555.1, read on the forward strand.
TGATAGCATATGCCTCAAGGCAATTGAGGCCACATGAGAAAAATTACCCCACACATGATCTTGAGCTGGCAGCGGTTATCTTTGCTTTCAAAATATGGCGCCACTATTTATATGGGGTTCATGTTGATATATATACTGATCACAAGAGTTTACAATATATTTTCAGTCAGAAGGATCTAAATCTGAGGCAGCGAAGGTGGATGGAACTATTAAAAGATTATGATGTTGATATTTTGTATCATCCAGGGAAAGCGAATATAGTAGCTGATGCGATAAGTCGTAAGGCTATGATGGCACCTATAGAAAGGCAAGGGATGATTAAAGATCTTCATCAATTAGCTAGTCTAGGAGTTCGTCTTCTCGAAACTCCAAACGAGGAGCTTATTGTGCATAATGCCGCGGAATAATCATTAGTAGCTGAGGTGAAAGAGAAGCAAGATGCAGATCCTATTTTATTACAGCTTAAGGAGAACGTTCAGAGTGATGCGACCAAGACATTTGAGCTTACGCGAGAAGGAGTACTTTAGTGCCAAAACCGATTGTGTGTGCCGGATGTAGACGGGCTAAGAAAGAAGGTTATGACAGAGGCACATTTTTCAAGGTATTCCATTCATCCAGGATCAACCAAAATGTATCAAGATTTGAAGGGTGTATATTGGTGGAATGACATGAAAAAGAACATCGCAGAATTTGTAGCTGAATGTCCGAATTGCCAACGAGTTAAAGTGGAACATCAAAAGCCCGGAGGCTATATACAATGCATAGATCTTCCAATTTGGAAGTGGGACATGATCAACATGGATTTTGTTACAGGTTTGCCTCGTACAACTCGAAAATTTGATTCTATATGGGTGATTGTGGATAGGCTTACTAAATCCGCACATTTCTTACCCGTTAAGACCACTTACACAGTTGAAGAATATTCGAAGTTGTATGTTAAAGAAATAGTCCGATTACATGGAGTGCCAACTTCTATTATATCGGATCGGGGAACTCAATTTACCGCAAACTTTTGGAAGTCTTTCCAACGGAGTTTGGAAACACAAGTGAATCTGAGTACAGCTTTTCACCCTCAGACGGATGGACAAGCAGAGCGCACCATTCAAACACTTGAAGATATGCTACGAGCATGTGTTATAGATTTTAAAGGCAGTTAGGATGATCATTTACCTCTTATTGAGTTTGCCTACAATAATAGCTATCATTCAAGTATCAAAATGGCACCATATAAAGCTTTATATGGGAGGAAGTGTAGATCACCAATAGGATAGTTCGAAGCGAGTGAAACTCTTATGTTCGGATCGGATCTTGTGTATCAAGACATAGAAAAAGTCAAGGTGATTCAGCAATGGTTGAAGACATCCCAAAGTTGACACGAGTCATATGCGGATAGTAGAAGAAGAGGGCTAGAGTTTTCGTTAGGTGATTGGGTATTTTTGAAGGTATCGCCAATGAAAGGGGTGATGAGATTTGGCAAGAAAGGAAAATTGAGTCCACGATATATAGGCCCGTATAAGATTATTCGAAGATGTGGGTAAGTTTCTTATGAATTAGAGCTACCCCAGGAACTCTCATCAGTGCATCCAGTATTTCATGTATCGATGCTTCGAAAGTGCATCGGAGATCCGTCCCTTATTACTTCTACTGAAGATGTGCAAGTAACAGAAGATCTTACCTATGAAGAGATGCCTATTGCTATATTAGATCGTCAAGTTAAGAAGATGAGAAATAAAGAAGTAGCATCAGTGAAAGTACTTTGGAGAAATCAACAAAGGGAATAGATTACATGGGAAGCGGAGGAAGCAATGAAATTGAAATACCCTTATTTGTTCAAAGGTGAAAAAGAAGTGCAAGGAGTGGAACTGGGACACTAACAAGTAAGTTTTTACATATGCATAATATCTATATGATGACGTGAATATCAATTATGAATTCGAACTTGTTTCGGCTAAATAACTACATTCACATTCGAAGACGAATGTCCATAAGGGGGAAGGATGTAACACCCCGTACTTAATTACGTGCATTAGCCATGGATATATGTGTTGGAGTATATGTATTGATCATAAGTTAGGTATATATGAGTTTAAGTATGAGTATTGATTATTTTGAGATGGTTTCAAGTGTATAGTTGGATTATATGTGTATAGGAATTGACTTTCTTTATACCGGAATTTGCCCGTCGATGGTTCCATACGAAGGTTATTGAATAAGCTTTCCAACAATATAAAGATTTCCAAAAACAAATAAGTTTCGGATATAATCGAGCACGTTCGAAACTATAAAATGGTGGCCGGGATTTGTGAACAGTAAATGTGCAGAAAAATTTCCTGCACACAAACTACTGAGGCCTGCTAGTTTTTTGGGTCAACTTTGAACGATCATAACTCCCTCAATATAATGAAATGGGAGAGCTACGACCTATAAAAAGAAAGATCTTTGAGTCTTCTTTCCAATGCAATTGGTTTCATCCAAATCCAACATCTGAGTAAGGAGTTATACTCGTTTTACTTCAGCCTCTCAAAACAGTTTTTTAGGGTCAACTTCAAACGATCATAACTCCTTGTACAGGACGAACTGGGTGGCCTAATTTATATAAAATAAAATACCTTTGAATTATCTATCCAACGATACCAATTTTACCCAAATCCAATATCGGAGCAAAGAGTTATGGCCGATTTACTTTAGCCTATCAAAACAGTCCACCATGGACAGATTCGGATTTACTTAAATTTTTAAGGGCAATATGGTCATTTTGCATCACCTCATGGACGAAAATTGGTCATTATATACATAAACTTAGCCTCATATCCATCATTCATCATCCAATTATTGAAGAATAAGGAACCCTAGCCTAATTTCAACTCCAATTATCTTGTGATTCAACCGTAGAAAGTCCAAATTGATTCCGTAGTTGTGTTCACCGTCTCAAGGGCTTCGAGAAGCACCTCTTATTTGTGCCAACAGGACTTCGAAATCAAAAGGTCCATTTTATGGTAAGGATGTAAATTATGTTGGTGTTATTTATATGGATATGTATATATATATATATATATATGCATGTGAGCATAAGAAATATGTTATTTGATTGTTGTTGAAAGATGATTGGGAAATGATGTTGGATTATTCTTGTGCATGGTTGGATTATGTTGAATTGTGAAGGGATTTGGTATTGATGATGTGGTATTGAAATGATGATTATATATATATATATATATACACATAAACCTATTGTTCAAGTTGGTTTTTGAAATGTTATGCAAATATTGGTTGTATGAAATTATGGAAGAGAATTGTGGTGTTGGGTTGCTAATACTAGATGCCAAACATTTCATTGTAGATAAGTGATTTGTAAAGGCGGGAAGTTGTGTTGAATTGGTATCCGAATCTACAACGAGGTATGTAAAGCATACTCTAACGATGTTCTTTGGCATGAAAACACCAATGTTCCATCAAGTAAGATTCCGAGGTTGTCCAAGAACATGTATTGTTCTACATTACCAACGAAGTTGTTTCCATTCTATAAAGTGTCAAATGTTTCATTGATATACCAAAAGGCTCCTATTTCATTGTTGTGATATTGATGATTCTGAAACACATTGTTGATGTACCAATGAGTCCTTATTACATCGTTATTGTATAGAAGGTCTATTAATTGATTCCTATTGATGAATGGTTGTTCCAAAGGTACTATATTGGCATGAACACTAATGTAATAATCTCAAAAGATTTCGAACTAAGTTATTGGAAAGATCTCTTATGTGTGTTACTTGATATACGTGTGGGTGGTATCCCAGGGGCATAAGCCTAGCATGGGTCGATCCCTATTTATGTGTTTATGGGTGGTATCCCAGGGGCATAAGCCTAGCATGGGTCGATCCCAGTTGATATGTACTGGGGCAGCCTAATGGTCACAGTACGATATAGTATTGATTATTGTTAGGTGGTTGGAGATTCGGGAGGAGGAGGTAATGGCGAATGATAATTGTAAAGAATGAAATGAACGAATGTATACCGTTCCACAAATGTGTTTGAATTCAAGAACCCAATCCAGATAAATGATAATGTACATGATCCTAAAAGTGTTTATGAAGTGTGGTTCACTTCTATTATGATTTATTCACTTGCGTCTGATTTTCTTGATCCCCTATATCACATATGATTATTTACAGCTTTACATACTCAGTACATATTTCGTACTGACGTCTCCCACGGGGACCTGCATTTCATGCTGCAGGCACAGGTGCTTCAGCTCATTCACAGCATAGATAGGAGTCAGGTCATACAGTTATTGTTGGTGAGCTCCGGTTTGCCTCGGAGCTTTCCGAGTCGGTTCCTTATATTTTGTTATTGTACAGGAGTCATGTGTGGGCGGGGGTTTGTCCCAATCCTAGTTATGTCATGTATATCCTAGAGGCTTTGTAGACATAAGGAAGGGTAAATCCTTGGAAGTTTATGTAGTGATGTTATATTTATATATGTGGTGGCCCCGACGGCCAAGTATTATATATATATATATATATATATATATATTAGTGCGTGTTGTGCTGATACAAGGAATTAGACCCTTCTATATGTAACGAAGTGCTGCCCAAATTTTTGGTAACATATAAGTGAAAGTACAGGTATTTGAACGGGTTCTCCTGGGCCTTCTCGGCTTCGGGTGCCAGTCCGGCCCGATGGAATTTTGGGGCGTGACAAAAAGTTTCCCTTCTTTTAGTCTTCACGTCATGCGGTAGAGCATTAGATCTAGTTAAAATCTCTCTCTAACTCATTCATCCTTCTGTGTACAGAAAAATGCCCCCCCCCCCCAAAAAAAACAAATGAAAGAAGAAATATAAACCAGACAGTATCTCCGCCCGTTCAGAAAGATCCCCTAAATAAGCATATTTCTCATGCAAAGTTCAGATCTACATTCACCACTCTAGCTTACTCTTTAGCAGTTCAAAACGTTCAGCCAAATATTATTCCGGCCAACCCATTAGCCATTCTGCCGCAGCTAGGTAACAGGCATTATGGGTGTGACTTTTAGTGAGAGTGCAGAGCTAGTTGCTTACCAGTTATAGGATATAGCTCATACTTGGTTTAAGCAGTGGAAAAAGGATAGGGGTGCCGATGCAGAGCCTATAGAATGGGAGGAGTTTGTTATAACCTTCATAGATAGATTCTTCCCATTAGAGATGAGGGAAGACAAAGTATTAGAATTTATTAACTTGAGGCAGGGAAATATAAGTGTGAAAGAGTATTCCCTCAAGTTTACTCAGCTATCTAGGTATGCTCCTCATATGGTGGTTGATAACAGGTCTAGAATGAGTAAGTTTATTTCTAGTGTATCTGATAGTGTGGTCAAGGAGTGTAGGACTGCGATGTTAATTAAGGAGATGGACATATCTAGGCTTATGGTCCATACTCAACAGATTGAGGAGTAGAATCATAAGAAGAAGGAGAGAGAGAATAAGACAACCAAAATGGGTAGCTTTAGTTTTTCTCAGCCAGGGTCAGGGGGTGGAAACTGTTCTCAGTTCCATCAGAATTTTTCAATCTAGCTCTTTCTTCAGCTAGTGTACTAGTACCAAGGTTCAGGAATGACAGTCATGATGGAGCGTCAGGGTCCAAAACCCAGGGTAGTGTAAGTAGTGGTCGTACCCATTCACTTTGCGGAGAATGTGGTAGAAATCACCTAGGTATGTATAGAGCTGGAAGTGATGTATGTTTTGAATGTGGTACGCCAGGCCACGGAATGCGGGAGTTTAGTGTAATAGCTCATAGGGGAGAAGATTTACGTTAACAGGGTCAGTTCAACTATCCTTCAGTTCTATCTGGTCGCCCGACTCAGCAAGGCGCCACTTCCAGTACCACTAGTGGTTAACGCCAGAATAGACTTTATGCACTCCAGTCTCATCATGATTAGGAAAGCTCTCCTGATATGGTTATTGTTATGTTACCGGCCTTTAATCTTCGTGTGTATGTTTTATTAGACCCCGGAGCTTCATTTTCTTTTGTATCACATATATAACTGTTAATTTTGGACCCGATACTCTAGTAGAGCCCTTCTCAGTGTCTACCCCAGACTCTAGAGTAAAGTGGTGATAGTTCAGTTTAGAGTTGTTGATTAAGTGGTTCACAAACTTAGAATGATGGCTTTAAGCTAAGGGAGATATGATAGAGTAAGTATCCAAGTCAGGCTCTCAGATCCTAATAGTGATGTCAGTATGTGTAGAAAGGAAGTAGGAGAGGATGATGCCTGACCCATTCTTATCTCAGTGCAAGGTTTATCAATCATCACGATATCTACTCCTTCCTTACATATCAGTTCCATGATCACAGTTCACGTTCTTGCACATCATAGAGAATCCTGTATGCTTTTGGTTCTTAGTATAATGAGTTCCAGTTTGCTCACCTATACAAGTCATATTCCATGAAACTTGTGAACTCTAAACTCAGGTCATGCATCTCATGACTTATGCATTCATATTTTACAGTGTGTTCAGTTCCAGTACCCATGCAACACTCATAATGATCAGAAAAATTTAGATTTATGTCATGAATATCCCCAGATTATTCCTCTTTGATTAATACAGTTCAGTTCATACATTATGTTTCAGATTTCAGATAATCAGTTATGATTCAGTTCGTATGTGACTCGTGCATCATTTTAGTCTTCCCTTAGTATTTCAACTAAGTTAGTATCTTTTGGAGGACATAGTATCTCAATGGGGAAATGTAATGTAATCCCCGAGCTTTCATTTCTTAAACCTTTCATCTTCTCTTCACATAGCAAGATCTAGCTTGAAGTAATAATGTACTCATAAGTTGACTCTCTCGTTTATATCTCAGCCTTATAACCATTCTCATGTTATTGCATGTACTTAAGGAATCAGTTCAGTTCATGATATTTAGTTAATGTATCATGTTTTGGACCGAGTTATGTTCTCATGTTCCTAATCGTGCATGTTCAGTATATGATCTTAGATTCTTTAGTACAGTACTCTCAGTCTAACCAGTCTCATTCGAGAATGAATGTTCCCAAGGGGGAGATATTGTAATACCCCGAGAATCCAGACCAATATTAGGACCGTGTTTCAAGCTCATACAGAATAAATCATAGTGCTTTGATATCTTTGTGCCTAAGTTGATGTACATTAATGCATCAAATAACTCCCAGCTATTAGATGAATCAAAATATTCCTTACCGATTGAGTTTTGAGAAAAATATTGTTATAGTAAACTTCAAACAAGCATATCTTTTATTATACTCAAAATTTTCCAGCTCAAGACCCACCAAGTTGTAGGAAATTGAATTATCTTTCCAACTATACCAATTTCGCCTTAATTTGATACCCGGGTGAGAAGTTATGACACTTTTAGTGAAAGCAGTAGCTCAATACGAGAAGCACCGCGTCATGGTGACCCCAAAAATGACACTCGGCTTTTTTCAGTGAGGTGATGCGATTTCATCGTGTCGTGGTGATGGGCAATTTGGGGATCGTCTTTTTCCAGTGGCAGACAAGATTGCGCCGCATCATGCCAAAGTGAAAAATCGAGATTGCCTGTTTCCTAGTGGCTCAACGCGATTGCACTGTGTCGCGCCGTTATGCAAAATCGGGATTTTTCAATTTCCAGTTCCGAGTTTAATTTTGCAAGGACATTTAAGTCCTTTTTCCTTCATCCTATTCAATAAAAAATGGGATTAATCATTAGTTAAGGCATTATATTCAATATTTTCACAATTTCCTCTTCAAAAAAAAAAAAAAAAACCAGCCACCACCCAAATTCATCAAGTTCAACCATTAATTCCACAAGAAAGTTCAAGAATTCAAGCTTCTCCACTCAAAAACGATCAAGAACTACAATTCTTTTAAAAGATTAAAACTGTAAGGTGTGTTAGATGTTCATTCATGAGCCCTTTTCACCCATGGAGTCCAAGAATCCATCTTTTATGTTTTAAATCATGAAATTACATGTTTATAATAATTTATCTCCATGAAGCTTTTATGAATTTTGATTATACATGATGTTTACAGTCTATTTTCATTGAAAGCAGCCCTTATTACATATTTTATGAATTATGTCCATGAACTTATATAAATTTTAAATTTTTATCATGTTTTCATGAAATTATTAGTGATATTAAACCTTGCATGGTTGAATGGTGTTGTTTGTTGAATTAAACTCTAATTGGTGATCTTAGAAGTAAAATCATGCTATTACTACAAGTTTAAAACTATTTTTGTGCTTAGTTTAAACCATGAATTACAATCGCTTGATGAAATGGCTAAATGATTGGATTTTGACAATGACTACTTATTACATGTTTACAAGTTAAGATTTTGAAATTTGCTTTCAAGTGGAATACATTATAGTATGTTTCCATTACATGTTCATGAGAATTCGGAATAAATCCTCAGTTTTATGATTTTGTCATGTGATCATGCTATCTCATTATGTCTAGAAGTATCCTCATGTTAAAGTCTTGACCCCCATGTGTTTGATGAAATGCTAAAGTGAATAATTGTGAATAATGATCTCCTTCCATGGTTTCAAAGCTTTCATGTGTACCTGTTGTTGTGATTGTTATTAAGTCCTGGGGGTTATGAATACCCAAAATTTAGTTGTTTACTTAGTCTTAGTGGTTTCAGAATAGTTTCAGACACATATGAGTATTATCAGTTCAGTCCGTTATAATATCAGTCAAACTTAGATCAGTTTAGTAATCCGAGTCAATTCCCTCTTTAGTTAAGCTTACTCAGTCCCGTAATCAGTGTCAGTTCAGTTGAGAGTAGGATTCAGCACCGAACGAGCCTAGGAATGGGGCTTACCCGTCAGTTAGGACTGGATCTTTAGAAGCAATCTCTAATTTCAAGAACTACGTAGCCAATGTAGATTATGAAATGTCACCCGCCAGTTTAGGACTGCCACTCTCAGGGATGATCGGTCAGCTTAGGACTGATCTCAGGGGTCACCCGCTAGATTAGGACTGACTCCACAACCATTGTTAGTATCCGTGGCATGGTACTAGCACCTTTCCAACTGGGTTTACAGGTTGGACCCCAATCAGTTCAGAGCTGGGCATGTTGGTTAGATGATACCTCCCACAGTTTCAGATTTAGTATTCAGTTCAGAACTCAGTTCAGCTTTGTTTGACTATAGCATACAGTTTATCAGGTATTCAGCTATCAGATTTCAGTATTTCAGTTACAGATTACACATATTATATCCTCCGTCATGCATTCTCAGATTTTACAGCTTTTACGCATTTATATTTAGTATCCTCATGTTAACCAGACCATCTCTGCTCCGTGCATGTTTACTAAGTTACTTCAAATCATTTAGCTAGTTATTACTTCATGTTCAGTTATCCCATGTTATTCATTCAGTTGTTTATCATTCATGCATCTCAGCCCTACCTCATTTAGCATACCAGTACATTCAAAGTACTGATCGCATACTCGTTTCTTGTGCTATGATGTTTCATATCATAGGTTCGGACGCTCAGATTTTCGATCATACCTAGATATCCCAGCGCACCAGTAGCAGCAGCAGTGGTGAGTCCTCAAATTTCGAGGACCAGTTATGTTATTTCAGTTTTTCTCAGTTTTAACAGACAATCGGAGTTAGTTGGGGGCCTGTCCCATTAACTCCTCAGTTATTCAGTTAGAGGCTTTCAGTCTAGTACAGAAGTTAGTTAGCTTTTCAGTATATTTTCAAATGTTAACTTCATGATTCAGTATTGATTATGGTTTTTAAAACCTTATGACATTTCAGTTAAATTTCGCACATGTTCTCTTTGTCATCAGTTTTGTTCAGTGCTCACAGCAGGTACCAGCTCATGGGTTAGCTTGTGGCTCTCAGGACTGTAAGCACCGTCTGGCGCCCAGGGTGTACTCTCGGGGCATTACAGAAATTTATGGACAAAATAATGTTACTCTTGCTATAAACTATAATTTTGAAAAAATATTATTATTTATTGTAATTACAGTCTTAAATATGCTACTTTATGTAATTTTTCCTATTTTAAATACACTCTTGAAAGTACTTTATTCAATTTATTTTAGAAGTAAACTGCTTGTTCAACGAATTTGCAATTAAAGTTAGACTCTATAATTAGAAAGTGACCAACATAAGTCACTTCTAACGTGTAAAAACTTTTTCTTTGGATTTGCACAATTTTTTTAACGAATTCATTAACGCAATAATTAATAAAACGAAAGTTTGAATTGTGCTTTATAATTCGGAACTAAAGCAGTGTTTTGTTGAAAAAAAATTGTAAAATGTGTTAAACATAAAGTAAAAGTTCGAATTGTAATTTGAAAGTTTTACTTCCATTCTACATTGACAAAATGGTTCGATAGACTCTTGTACTATATCGATTTTGTAAGTTGAACACTTCTATTTACATGTTTGTCATTTGGACCCCTGAACTCACTAAAACATAATATTTCAAATCCTTTGACCGTTGACCAGGCCTATGTGGCATTAAAAACGCTGACTAGGACGAGGCGCGTGCTAGGGTGCGAGTGAGGCTCAATTTTTTTTATTAATTTTACATTAAAATAATTTAAAAAATAATATTAAAATTAAAAAAAAAGAATCCTTTTTCTCCTCCATCTTTTTTAATTTTAAAATAATTTTAAAATAATAATTTTTTAAGAGAAATAAATAAATTCCTTCCCCACCCCCCACTCCCATTCAACCCCTCGCCACCCACTTCAGCCCTCGTCCAGTCCCCTCAACAATAGCCATGGCCATCAACTTCCAAAATTTCAATCTTAAAACAAAAACAACCTTAAACAAAGTGTATAAAAATATCAAAATTTTAATTTGTTTCACAACCCAACTTCAAAATTATCAAAAACAAGATATGGGTAGCAACTTTTTTGAGCAATTTTTTCTTCACTTGCCATAACTGGAAAGGTTTACACAAAATGGTGATGCATACCCAACATATCAGCAGCCAAATTGGATATCGAACAACTAGTAGTTCCATTAATACTATAAGATCGGCACCCTTTTAGTAGTAGGAAATGTTGTCCAGGAGCTTCCGTCGGTGTTGTTTCTCAAAATTATTGACGATATCATCAATTGTTTCCTCCCAATTTTCAATAGCCTCAAGCTGCAAGTGAGAACTTGTATTGTTAATGAGAAACATCAAAAGAATCAGCAAAATCTTAAGAAACCAAAATTTCCCGTAGAATCAAAATCTGGGTTCCTTCACCACACCTGAAAAACAACAAAATCCCTTCCTTCAGATCGTGAAAACTCAACAAACGATCAGCAAAATACCTAACCATTTTCAGAAAATACACAAATCTGTGCATATTCTTTACGGAAAAATTGAATTCAGCAAACATAAAACACAAAAATACCATATACGACAAAGAAAACAAACAAAAATTATAGCAAAATATCACCTTTTTTACAAATTTAATGAATACCCTTTACAGGAAAATCGATCTCAAGAACCATAAACACCCGAAAAAAAAATTAAAAAAATCACATCATTTTATACAAAACTGTCAACACCCTTTACAAAAAAAAAAGAAGCAAAATCTTACCTTTTTATACAAATCTAATGAATACCCTTCAGATAAACCTTTTTATGCTAATAAGGATATCAAAGAACAACCACAAAGAAAGTGTAAGAAAATCATGGAGAGAAAAATTGTGGTTATTGAAGAAAAGACAAAAAAGGTGAAATCTTTGAACACAAAAACAATAATGTTTAATTGGATTTTATGGGGAAAATGATGTACTTTGGTTGTTTTTATTAGTGTCACACATACCGATTTAGTAATAAATTTGGAGTGTTTAAATGATTTGGTAATGGAGAAGAGAGAGTAGAGAGATGGAGAAGATCACCCTTTTTTCTTTTTTTTTAAAAAAATTAATTTAAATTTTTTATTTTTTATAATTTTTTGTGTCATTTTAAAAAATATGTGGAATTTAATATAATATTTAAAATGATGTGGAAGTTGACGAGTAAGCTGACGTGGGCGAATGTATAACACTCATAAAAAAAGTGTTTAAAACGTTGCTTTTTAGTGGGTTCAGGGGTTCAGATGACAAACATGTAAGTAAAAGTGTTCAATTTACAAAACCGATATAGTACAAGGATCCACTAAACCATTTTACCTTCTACATTAAAAATTTAAAAAAAAATGTAAAATGGAAGAAAAAACTACAAGTTGTAATTCTGACATGAGACACGAAAAAATGTTACTAAGCTCTCTATCAGAAAATTATTACCGATAGATTTTAAGTGATAGAATATCTAAATTGTAATTATATTACTGATAGATTTTAAGTGATAGAGTATCTAAATTGTAATCATATCGTAAGTGATAAAGTATCTAAATTGTAATTATATTGTGTATTCAGATACTAAGTTGAAAGAAATTATAATTTATGTATTTAAATAAAATTTCATATCAATTTAAAAGCCTAAAATTTCTAGAATTATCACACAAACAGTCGGGACATATTTACTGTTTATTTTTCTAACTAATATATATAAAATTAGGAGTGTACATTGATCGAGTTAATTTGATTTTTCATTAAAAAATTATTATATCAATTATTCTCATTTATTAAATCTATAAATCATATCAAATTAACATAAAGTTGATTTTTTTATTTTTATTTTAGTAATTTTTTTTTATTTTCTTGATTTTTTTTTATTTCTTCGATTTTCTTTATCAATTATTGAAATGACTATTTTATTATACTACCCTATTAATTGACTTTATCAATTATTGAAATAACTATTTTATCATACTACCCTATTAATTGACTTTAGAGTAATATTCTAAAACATAATTTAAAAAATAAGTAAGTAATATTAATAATAAAATTTAAAAAATTATTTGGACTGTATCCATAGGCAGGAGTCTCTAGCCAGGAGAGTTTGGGTGTGGTGGGTGTCTTTGATCTGTGTGTGTATGTTGCTACTTCATGGGTATCCTTTTTTTAGTCCGTATTTCGTAGTGCTTTTATTTCTCTTATCTCGCATTTTCTATGATTTCTATTTTTGATATTTTTATTCCATATTTTTGTTATGTCATTCATCCTGCTGCTTGTTTCATTACGACCTTATTTATTATTCTTTATCTTGAGCCGAGAGTCTATTGGAAACATCCTCTCTACTTCTTCGGAGGTAGCGGTATGACTTGCGTACATTTTATCTTCCTCAGATCCCACTTTGTGGGAACACACTGGGTTTGTTATTGTTGTTGTATGTCAAAAATAATATTTCCTCCGTTTAAAAAAGAATTACCATTTTGACTAAGCACAAAGTTTAGAAAAATAAATAAGACTTTTGAATCTTGTGGTCTTAAATTAAAATTGTGTTAAATGTACCAAAATGTTCTTTAATCTTGTGGTCCTAAAAATGTCATGTGAAAAGTTATAATTAAAGTATTGTAAAAAAGGGAAAGGATTCATTCTTTTTTAAATTAACTAAAAAGAAAAGTAGATCATTCATTTTAAAACGGAGGAAGTAAATAAAAACTGTTACTATATGTTAAAAAAATATCTAGTTATAACTTTTACCTTCTCTGAAGATGTGACATGAGACAATGATATGACCCTGGCCTGTCTTTTCTGGTAGAAACTTTTTTTGAATTTTTAATGTAAAACGACAATTCGGCTTTATTTTACGTTTTACAATTTTTTTCAATAAAATGCTATTTTTAGTTTCAAATTACAAAATGCAATTTAAACATCCCATTTATACTTCTTTTATTATTCTTTGCGTTAACGACTCTCTTATAAAAATTATGTAAATCGAAAGAAAAAGTTTCATAAAGCTTATTTTGATTAAATATTAAAAGTGTAATGTATTTTAATTAGCTTTTAGTTATTGACTCTCAGCGCGAGTTCTCGTTTAACCACTAACTTCAATTTAATTTTCATCACTTTAAGAAAAGAAAAAAAAACATAGAAAGCTACCTTTACAACATTTGTACGTTATTAAGTGCTTAATCTTGGAATACTTGTGGACCGGTTGATTCTCTAGTCTAAACTCTTATTTTTAATGTTTTTTGGTAAACAAACATGTATTTAGGCATACAACAATTTCAACACAAGTTTAAGTCTAAAAATAAGAATACCTATGAAGTTACACAACACCTTCAACACAAGATTAAAAATAATCTATCCAAGAAGTGTGTTATAGTTTCAAAAATAAGATGAAACAGAAATTTAAAATCAAGTCCTCCGAATTCACGGAGTGTCCTTAAGGAATAACTCTCCTCACTGTACCCGAGGTTATGAAATTTTCCAGGATAAAATGACTTTCAATCTAACAATAGTGATACCTCAAATTATTGAATTCATCGAACTCACTCAACGGCTAATGATCACAATGAGTTTTTGTAGAGAAGAAGAGTGTTTTTGCTATTAAAAATCATGTCAAATACCTGAGAAATATGTCAGGTATTTATAGCCTTAATGTGTCCCTTCGAAAGGATGCACTGGTTCTGAAAAAAGGCACATTTTCAGTATAGTCACATCATCTGCGCCCAGTCTGTGCTGGACCTACGTCTGATCTACGGCCGCAGGTGACACTGTCAAATTCTAGTAGCTATCTGCGCTGGACTTGTGGCTGCAGGTCACCAGGTGCGCACACAGGTCACTTATTTTCGCAAAACAATGTGCCCTTTGCCTCGAAGAGTCGCATCCCTTCGAGGTGCATTGTGCATGTGTTTGCATGGCGTCCGACAGTGGCGGATCCAACTCATAGTGAGGGGGTTCATCCGAACCTCCTTCGGCGAAAAATTATACTATGTATTCAAACTTAAAATTATTTTTCATGTATATATAGTTAACGCTGAACCCCCTTCGACTAATTATTTCGTTCACATTTTTCGATTTTAGCCCCCCTCAATTAAGATGTTGGCTCCGCCCCTGGCGTCCGAAATGCGCTCGGACATGGAGAAAAACAATTCTATCAGATTTTTTTGGATTAACTTTCACTTGTTCTTCAAGTTTTCAAATAAAATTTATCTAAAAAATAGATCTCATCGATCATTTGCCAAATTCAAATCCAAATTCAAAGTCATGCGAGCGACGACGACGGCACGAGGCACCACTTTATTCTTGCCTCACCATCCAAGTGGAGATGTGTTTCTCAATATAAATACATGAAAGTTTCTTTCTCCCACCAATTTTTTCAGTATAAATACAGTGTTTATGTAAAAATTACTACGTTCGTCCGAACCTCCATCTTATATTGTAGCTCCGTCCCTGTAATGGTAATGTCACGAGGTTATGGGTTCAAACCGTGGAAATAGCCTCTTGCAAAAATACAAGGCAAAATTGTGTTCACTTTAATTTTTTAATTTTTCGTTTACAAAGTACGAGCGGAAGTTTCTAAAGTCGCAATCTTTGGATACTTCCAAAATTTGGTATTGTCGTTCCATCTCTTACTTTAATTTTTATTTATTGTATTAATTGTTTAATATTTAATTTTATTATACTTGTGTATTTTGAATATTTTTAGTTTAATATAATTTATATTATGGATAAATTAAGAAGCCTCGCTACTAAAGGTGTTAAAATTTTTTGTCCCGGAAGCGGTAGTGGTAGTAAAAAGTGAATTACTAGCGGTACAGGTAGTTCAAGTAGTAGATATACCCGTGTGCCTTCGCCTCCGGTACCGCTTGGTACACCTTTTGAGGAAAAATAGGTGTAGGTGCTCACGATATGGATTATGTAGAAGCTCAGGAAAATTACGGTATAGAAGAAGAAAATGAAATAGATGTGGTTAATTTAGACGAAGATAATGAAAATATTACTGAAATACCCGCAGTAGGAGATGCTAACGTTAGATCTGAATCAGTTAATCTCCCTTCCCGTCCTCCCAGTGCCCCAAAACCTCGTAAAAGAACTAGTATTGCATGACAATTTTTTGAACGTATATTAGATATTGAGGTGCAATGCAATGTTTGTCAACAAATATATAAGCATAGAAGTGGAGGCAAGCAAGGGGGTACGGGTACGTTAATGAGACATATAGCTGAAGATCACAAAAGAGAGTTAAATATTGCAAAAGGTGGTGGGGATGTTGGTGGGTCAACGTAAACTAGAATGGACCCAGCAACCGGTCAAGTAGCGAAAAAGTATAATAAATTGAGGGACAGGGAAGAAATAGCTAAAATGGTAGCTGTGGGTTGTTTGCCTTTTAGTTTTCCTTCTTCTGATGCCTTTATTCGTTATATACAAGCAATTTATAATCCTATGTTTAATGGTATTCCTAGAACTACTTGTCGGTCTGATATTTTTAGACTCCATTCACAATATTATTTTTATTTATCAACATTGTTAAAAAATATTCAATGTACATTGTCCCTAACTTCTGATCTTGGTCGTGCTGTAAATAAAAATGATTATTTAACCGTTACTTGTCATTGGATGGATAGTTATTTCGTGATGCAAAAACGTATTCTTGCTTTTTTATATGATGAAGATCGTAAACATACTAGACAATTTATTGCTGATTCTATTGTTAAAATTGTCGGATATTATGATATCGAAAATAAAATTTTATGTATTGCTTTTGATAATGCTTCTAACAATAAGACTGCTATAACAAAAATAAAACCTACGCTATCTCCGCCCTTGCCTGAAATTTTTCATATTAAGTGTGCATGTCATACATATAATTTAATTGTAAAAGATGGTCTTGAGTTTTTTGAGCTTTCTATTGAAAAAATTCGTCTTGCCGTTGGTTTTATTCAAGAAAATAATCGTAGATCGAGAATTAGAGAATTTAAAGTTAAATGTCAAGAAAATGGACTTACACCGATTTTGATGCCTGAGGAAATTGATACTAGATAGAATTCTACGTATTAATTTTTAAAAACTTGTTATAAATATAGAATTCCTATTACACTAGCTTTTAACCAACATTGCGGTTCATTTGTTGATTCTGTTGATTGCATGCTGCATAATTCTGATTGGGTTGTAATTAATGATCTTGTTAAGTTTTTAGAAAATTTTTATGTAGCTACGGTTGAATTTTCCAGTGCTTATTATCCTACTGTTTGTAATATTTTGGCATATATAGCCGATATTTCTGATTTGCTCAAAGAATATAAAAATAAAGAAGGTTATAAAGAAGCTGTTGGCGCCATGTTTACGAAATTTAAAAAATATTTTTTCGCGATTCCCCCTATTTACTTGGTTGGTGCTATGCTAAATCCGTGCATGAAATATAATCATATGTGTCACTTTAGTACTCTTATTTATACTAACTTAGAAATAAATACTAACCATGATTCTGAACAAGTACAACCTGATTTGTGGACGGCTACGGCTGATGCAAAGGATTACATAGAAAAATTATATAATCACTATGCTGATTTATTTGATTCAGCCGTACCTATAAATATCACTCCAACTGTCGCTCCTCATCCTCTCGAGGAGCCATCATCTTCTAAAAGGTCGGCACATAGTAGTTTTTCTGATTCGTTTTATGTTTTAAATTGTTGGAACAATGTTGATGTGAGAACTTACACATCAACTTATCGGGAAGAGCTGAAATATTATCTTCGGACAACACCAGAGGATCGCAGACGACGGATCAACACGTTGGATTGGTGGAGGAATAATGAATCACAATATCCTGTGCTTTCAAGGTTAGCTAGAGATATCTTGAATGTTCCAATGTCAACCGTTGCATCAGAGAGCGCCTTTAGTCAGGAACGATAGCAGCTTGGAGACAACCGACACTCATTGGGAAGCAATGCAATGAATGTTCTAGTTTGCCTCAAAGATTGGATTAGAGCGGAAATAAGAAACCAAGGAATGGAACCGGAGCCGAGCGACGAGCTGAAACTTGAAGAAATTATGACTTCACGAGAGAACTCAGCAGAATCAAGTCCAATGCATGGTTTTGCCCCCGTTGACTTCGAATATCCTATGCAAGTTCCCATTAATATTAACATGAATGAGTTGAAAAAAATGATGCATAATTTATAGATTGTTCATTCATGTAAATTATAAATTTTGAATCATTTTGCAATCAATAAAATTCTCCAAATTCATTCACTCCTTAGTCCTTGTTTTTTATTTTTTTTTATTTAACGATTTAAAATTTTAAATTGAATTTCTAGTTTTCTACTTTAAATTAAAAACTTACTTCTAATATATTATTAATTTACTACCAAATATTATTAATTTATTATACTAAATAGCATATGTTTTGTATATTTGTGCATATATCTTCTATAGAAGTGTATATTTAACGTATACATGTGTATATGTTTTATAAATTAGTATATAAGTATATCTATACATATTGTAATGTATATATAATGTAGTATATTTTATAAGTAGTAGTATATATACATTGAATGGTGTGTATACACGTGTATATATCTTCTATAGAAGTGTATATTTAATGTATACATGTGTATATGTTTTATAAATTAGTATATAAGTATATCTATATATATTGTAATGTATATATAATGTAGTATATTTTATAAGTAGTAGTATATATTCATTGAATGGTGCGTATACATAGAATAGAGTGTATATATGTGAATAGATCTTCTATAGACGTGTATATTTAACGTATACATGTGTATATGTTTTATAAATTAGTATATAACTATACAAATATATATTGTAATGTATATACATTATAGTATATTTCATTTAAAGTATTACATATACATAGAATAGAGTGTATATATGTGAATGGATCTTCTATAGACGTGTATATTTAACGTATACATGTGTATATATTTTATAAATTAGTATATAACTATACAAATATATATTGTAATGTATATATATATTGTAGTATATCTCATTTAAAGTATTACATATACATAGAATATAGTGTATATATGTGAATAGATCTTCTATAGACGTGTATATTTAACGTATACATTACTTTATGTTTTATAAATTACTATATATATTGTAGTATATACTTTTTTTAAAGTAGTACATATATATTGAATGGTGCGTATATATGTGTATATATCTTCTATAGACGTATATCTTTAAAGTATACAAGTGTATATGTTTTATAAATTAGTATGTAACTATATATATATACACATATTGTTGTATACATATATATATGTATATTGTAGTATATATTTTATTTAAAGTAGTACATATATATTGAATGGTGCATATATATGTGTATATATCTTCTAAAGTAGTATATATTTAACGTATACGTGTGTATATATTTTATAAATTAGTATATATATATATATTGTAGTGTGTGTGTATATATATATATATTATACTATTATAGCATATGTTTTATTTAAAGTAGTACGTATAGTCATATATAATTATATATTGAATGGTACGTATATATGTGTAATTGTTTATACTTTATATATTTTTTTAAGAATATATATTGTATATTGGAGTGTATATAGTGTATATTGGATTATTTATTTATTTTTTAAACGGGTTTGACCGGTTTTTAACTGGGTTTGACTGGATTGGGTTAAGTGGGCCGGGTTAGAGTGAGTTTTAATTTTTTTACTGTTTGGCCCGGCCCGGCCCGGCTTGATTAACGTCAAACCCGGCCCGTAACCGGCCCACAACCCGGTTAAAATGGGAGTGCCGGTTCCGGGTTGGACCGGTCCGGCCCGTTTGACACTCCTACCCACACCTCAAAAGGCCTCGGTGCCTAACCTTCTTCTTAATTACATTATCACATGTTCAACATGTCATTTTGAACTTACCGATATTACAAGTTGGATTTATAGATTTATGCTCTACTATCTAATATAATTATATTACTATGCAGAGACCACCCACTAATAATATATATACTATGTTCTTAATATGCGTTGTTTTCGTACTCGATCATTTAAGATGCACAACTTTGAAATCGCAAACGTGACTAGTAATATCTCATTGTATAGCACCGCTGAACAATCGGATTGTATTCGAAGTTGCCATTGACCGACTACATTCTCTTACAAATAAATAAAAGAAATGATACTTCCTCCGTCCAACATCATGAAACAATAAATAATATAAGTAATTGTACTCTATAACTCTTTGAATATAATAACTTTAATACCTTAAAATATGAGTGATAAATGATATTTAATAGCATAGATAAAATAGATTGTAAACGAGGAAATTATTCATTAATTTTTTAAGCTGAACAAATATTATTGAATATTTATTTTTAATATACTGAATATGTATTTTGTTAGACAGGGAGATTACTTAGAAAGGTTTACATGAGTTCTATATCTAAAATCCATGTCTTCCAACCACTACCATTTTGTAGACTAGAGTACTATGCTCCACTTAATTAATCCTCTTGGCTAAAGTCAACAAACAAAACAGTGATGTCACATTTACAATACATGAATACCCACGAATGAATATGTCAACTCAAACTACACGCTGAGGAAGAGGTGGCCAGAAGGTGATTAAATCACCACATAACTATAAAGTGTCACTGTGGAGAATAAATCACCACATAACTATAACGGAAAAGGGTTGAAAATTCTTCTCAACTATGTGAAATTGATTAAAAATATTTTTCGTTAGTTTTTTTGGATAAAAAATATTCTTTCGTTAAATATTTAACTCAAAAATATTTCTTCCTTTAACAGACTTTCACCAAGCATCCTACCTAAGTAAAAAAGGTCACGTGATCATTCCACATCACCATTCACGTGTAAAATTCTCTCCTTACTTCCACAATTTAATTTATTATCTGACCCGATCCATAATAAAAAAAAAACCCGATCCAAGAGTCAAATTACAAAGGATAAAACACAAATATTGGATCAAGAGTTAAACCAGAACAAGAATGTAACAATTTTTATGCGACTACCTACAACTTTCATGCGATAGATATTCAGGTAATACTTGACAAAGATATCATTATTGTGGAACCTGCAAATTAGAGACAACGATGTTGTCCTAATTGCCTTCGTTCCTAGTCTTCCACAGAAAACAATAAATAAGCATCACTACTGTGTTGCAATAGCTCTTGATTCAATTTTGACCCGAAAGCAAAGATTAGGGGAAATAGAAAGATCGGATGTTTGTGTTGAACCCTTTGTAATTGGATTCTTGGATCAGATTTTTCAATTATGGATCGAGTCGGATAATAACTTGGGTTCTGGAAGTAAAGAGAGAATTTTACAGGTGTATGGTGATGTGGCATGGCCACGTGATCTTTTTTACTTAGGTGACATGTCTGGTGGAAGTCTGTTAGAGGGAGGGGTATTTTGAACCAAATATTTAATGGAGGAATATTTTTTATCCATTTCACATAGTTCAGTGGTATTTTTAAGTGTAAACAACAGAAATCCTATGTAATATGAAAGTATTTATATAAAATCCTTTTAGGTTTTCTCTCTCCCGATTTTACTAAATATACTCATACATTCGCAACTTTATTATACATTCATCTGATATATGATAAAACTTTTTTTCCTACAATTAAGGAAGGAGAAATCAGAAAATATATTCCTATTTCTTAAATTACGACATTAAATACCTAATTAAGTAGTGTATGAGCTAATATAGGAACTGAAATTTAAATTTCAAAAATAACTCCTAAACATTACTGTTAATATTCATCATTGTTGGAATACGTTTTTGAGGAAAAAAAATCGACTTCTTCTTTCTTTCATCACTGTTGAAACACGTTTTTGAGAAAAAAAATAGTTGACTTCTTTCTTGATTTCTGAAAAAAAAAGGTGAACATCCCCATATTGTTGCGTCATTCTGGTGTCTGAAGTCGGAAATCAGTGATAAATCATACAAAAGTGATGTCATTATTGTTTTTGAAAGTATTAACTTTTTGAAATTGATTGCGATGATAGCGATGGAATTAAATGTTGACGATGTTTGAAAAAAAATTGAAATTAAGTAGCCGTTTGACCATGAAAATTACTTTTTTTCTGAGTTAGAATTGGAGTTGAAGATGAAGTTGGAGTTGAAGTTGTGTTTGGCTATGTCTTTTTGAATTTTTTTTTTTAGACTTTTGAAAAATCTTTTTTAAATATGATTTTATGCCCTCAACTTTTAAAAATTATCAAAATCACCCAACTACTAATTTACCTACTAACATACAACCAAATGTTAATCAAATCAATGAAGGAAAAGCGATAGATATAGGCATATTCAAAAAATCACGTAGAGAAAATAATTTATATGTCTTCAATTGATAAAATAATTAACAACAAACTAATTATTATGATTGTTATTCTTCTAAAATTTGAATAAAAATATAGCAAGCACGAGCTAAATAAGTTTATCTAACCATAATCAATTGAATAGAGAAAAAATATATTTTGATAAATATGATTGATAGATATAAATATATTTTATATATTCTTAAATTTGTTGATGGAAATTTTTAATTGTTTTCACTTGAATTAATTATTTTATTGAATTTGGTCTTTTTTAAAAAATTACAGAATTTAGTTAATAAGAGGAGTTTGTGTAAAAATTTAAAGATTGGGGTTATATGTAATAATAATGGAAGTTGAAATTGAAAGTGGAAAAAAGGAAAAACAACAAAAAATTATTTTCCCTTTTGGGAATTGTTTTCCAAATTTTCATGGCCAAACACCATAATTTTCAACTCCAAAAATTTTTTTCGGAAAAAGGAAAAAATATCCATGGCCAAACGGGCCTTAAATACATCGTTGAGGGTAATTCTTCTCCAATTATCATAAGGAATGATAATGAAGTGAAGGTTTACATAATTTTTTTATTATTATTATACTTCATTCTTCAATTCGCTTAAAATCAATATGAACATCCTCATATTAATATTGGAGATGACAAAACATATTGCAGCATGCTCGCTAGGGATACGATTAAGGTTGCTTTTAAGGATTATGAAACGAAGAAGGCGGCAAAATTCAGTGACCATTTAGGGAATGCATGCGACTGATGATTGATTTACTAGTTGAAGAAATACAAGACTTGATTTCGTGCAAGGAACTCCATCATAAGAGTAACAATAAGGCATATGTGTATGTAGGGTCCCTTGGATTCTCATTAGTGTTAAATTAGCTCATAAATCAGTTTATAACATAAATCGTGAACAATTAAGTTGCATTTTCTATTTTATTTTATGTGTATGATTATAGATTATACGTTAGTGTAAATGTATGATACATTTAAAATTCTTTAACCGTATGTTAATAATGTATGATACTGTATTATACTTTGTACATATGTTTGATATTAATTATTTTCGTTATTTTCTATCAAGTATTGAACGTATAACAACATGTATGATGTTATGTAATAAATAAATTTAAACGTATGAGACACCTATTCAATGTATCATTATCATATAACATAATTTACCTACTGGTAAAAATAATGTGTTGATATACAATAACACATTAAGTATTATTTTTTTATACGTTATATATAATAAAATGTAAGGCAAACTCATTAACTACCAAACTATATAGTAACAGTACAATATAATGTAATTTATTGCAAAACAATTCTTCAAGAAGATATATATGTATAGGAACAATAAGGACATTCATACAATTTGAAGATAACAGCAAACTGATATTATGCAAACTGAAGACATTTACAAATGTAAATTAACATCCAACAAGAATCATTGTAACTGTTTAACATCAACTACAAAAATAAAAATTAGATGTTTCAATTCCGACTATTATAAAAAAATGCTACTCTAAAGTAACAATTGCACTTTCATCAATTGTTTGGAGAAAACTATTCCTTGGCCGAGGAGGATCGTCATTATCACTTGTGGACCCTTCGTTGTCCTTTGTCACTCCGTAGTGTCATAATAATGAAGCATAGCGTGCACGTTGACTTTCAGTATCAAAGCCACATGAATGCACTTGCTGCCCTTCATTTAATATCTCTGCATAGGCAGCAGCAAAAGACGTCGCAGTTCCTGATTTGAAAAAAAATGATGAAGTAACAATCTGTTCCATAATGATAACATCGTTATACATGTAAAAAAAAATTACTTACAAACTATCAGACGCTTGTTGTGGTATGTTTTGAACGTATTCAACATCAAATGAGCTTTGATTTGAGCCGATACTTTGTCAATACGATATTTTATGCCCTTAAAAATAAACAAACTCAAATTCATAGAGAAAAAAGGTTGCAGCAAACTGATACATATAAAATGACATTATACAACATTTGCACATGTATGTGGACATATTATACATTTAAATAATAGTACGAAGAAATGTATAATATCATACAATACATATTAAGAATTAACTTTCAACATGTCTGACCTATAAGCTTGTCATAATGTATAATTTTACCTTATACAAATAGCAAACATTCAAAAAGTATAAGGTATTCAATATGCAGACATTATACAATCATCATACATTCACAAAATAAAAGATATGCACAATATCATAATGTATAAATAATTAGAATGTATAATGTGACATTATACAATCATCATACATTCACCAAGTCAAAGGTATGCAAAATATCATAAAGAATAAATAATCAGAATATATAATGTGGCATTATACAATCTGCAGACATACACAAAGTAAAAGATATGCACAATATCAGAATGTATAAATAATTAGAATGTATAACGTGACATTATACAATCATCATATATTCACAAAGTAAATGGTATTCAATATTCAGACATTCACAAAGTAAAAGGTATGCCCAATATCATAATGTATAATGTGACATTATACAATCTGCATACATTCACAAATTAAATGGTATTCAATATTCATGTTCCTTTTCATGTAAAATATCCCTCAAAAGTACCTCTCCAATCTCCGTTTCAACAATCATTCCAACATCCAATCCAAGAAGCACTTTGTACAGGGTGCTCACCTCCTCTCTCAAACCAAATTCGCCGCCACAGCAAAACACCCACCATCAACATCAACTTCTTCGTCGTCGTCTTATTCCCTCTCTAAATTAGCAAAAGAGCAAGTTGATTTAGCGATATCGACTTATTTTGATGTCTTTGTTGTATGCAATTGGATTACAAAACAAATTGAAACAATTGTTTATTTGGAAAAGCTGAAAAAAAGAAGAACCAAAAGATGGCTTGATTTGAAACTCCCCAGATCATATTAGCTTGATTCTAGGCGTAAATAAAGGAACAAAATATAGAGCAAAAAATGGTGCACAAAATATGGAGCAAAAAACGTCATTTTGTATGTATGAGGGGATGAGAGAGAAAGTAAAAAGAATAGGGGTTTTCAATAATTAGTTTGGAATTTATATAATTACTTTTCTAATATGAAATTTTATGTAATAAGGTAAAATTACTAATGCATATATATAAATTTTCCTATTTCCGTAATTATGACGTGCCATTGTGGAGAAAGTGCCCAGCAGGGGCCAAGCATTTGGGTCTGGAATATTTTGGAATGAGAAAATAGCGGACGAGGATTGGGCTTCTTTCATTTCATGGGCTTCTATCTGCATGTTCTCACATTGGGCCTTTGAGACTTTGGGAAAATTACGTAAGTATAGATAGCATAAATACCAACCCCAAGTAATTACACTCTCTCCCACTTTTTTAATTACTTTAATCTGTCTATTAATATATATAGATAAATTTTTAGATTACGACCATTCTAAAGACTTAACTAACTTAACTAGTAAATGATAGTATATAAGTTTTCTTTTACATATGTTGCCATTTCTTAGAATATAGAAAGATGACTATAATTTCTAATTTAATGCAACAATAAACTATCCTATTGCCTTAAATTAAGGGATTCATTTCAACTCATAAATAAAATATCAAATCCCTCTCTATTATATACACGTATTTAAAACATCCTTAACCAGATCAATATTTTTATCCCTCCCAGCTTCACAATCTTTTCTTCCTAAACTAAGTATCTTACTCCATACTTTTGCTATTGATATGAAAGAAAAGATATTTTTGTGGAAACTGAAAGAAGAAGAGAAGTTTTAAAAGATTACAATATAATGAGTATATATCAGTAATATCATGATTCATGAATATGATAAGTATACCAATAATATTATGAGTGTAATAATATAAATTATATCAATAATATTGTGAGTATAATATAATTATATAAGTAATATTGTGAGTATAACAATTGTATTAGTAATATAATGAGTATAATGACAATATACTGAAATAATATACAATGTATGATTCCTTCAAACAGCTTACATACAAAAATATTTGAAATTTATGGAATAAATATTTATGAATAAATTTATGAAATGAATAATAAATTTTGGAATACATATTCATGATCTAAATTTTTTTATCCAAAGGGGATTTTGTAGAATGTAAAGGATTTTGTTGAATATAGTAGACAGAGGGATGTAATTTGTATGAAAGATAAGTAGTCACCTAATATTGAAGAAACAATCAATTTTTGCTTCTCCAATTTTGCAACTCCAAGTCTTTTAATATTTAGATAATATTCATGAAAACAAATTAACAAATTATATAAATACAAAAAAATTTATAAGACAATGTAAAGATATACTATAAGATTTTTTCTGTCAAATAAAAATAGATTTGTTACCACATTCAAGTCCAGTTATCACAACTAATCAGTGTATTTTTTCAAAGACTTTCTCCCAGAAGAAGTTAAATTGATGGTAATCATACTTTAGCTCCGATATTCCTTTATTGCTTGAAATCTTAAGTTGTGTGCTTGCACAATAGGTAGGATCATCCTATCAATCCAAAAACAACAACAACAACAACAAATCAAGTGGATCATTCAACCAATAAAGTTATAAAATATGCAAGTTACTTTCACTTGCAAGAAAAATGCAAATAATTTTTCAAACGCATCGTAGAAAAAAATTACACGTTATTATGTCTTCAATTCATTCAAACTTCACAACCTAATACTTTAGATAACAATATACAGAAAAATTGACAGAGGAGAAAAATATATTGAGAGATAACTATAGTTAAGAGTAAATTACGAATTGCCAAGAATATCGAGCTTGATGCAGTCACCAAACAATATATAGTGAGTATCAGTAAAATTCATATCATTGATCATTAAATAATTTGGAATTTCGAATTCTTGGCTTTGTAGTGACTTAAAAATGGGAATCAAAATCTAAGAAGAAGAAAAAAATCAAATGTTATTTATAGAGACAAAAACAAAGAATGAAATAACATATGAAGTTTTATTCAACTTTTGTTGTTAATTTTATTTTATATCAACTTTGTCATTAATTCTTGTTAACATTGTATAACATCTACATTAGCTAAAAAGAAAGAAGTATTACATCTACATATGATGTTGATATAAACGGATTAATTTGTCAATTGGCATAAAATTGAATCATTGGAGAAGAAAAGCAATCAAGAAAACTAAAAACTGCAGAAAATAAGTAAAATTTTCATGTGTATGGACACTTAAAATATTATAATAATAAATTAATAATAATTAAAAAATATATATAATATGATTAAACTTAACTTTTACATAAAAAATTGTCAAAGGCTGATCAAACAATCATCTATTACCTGAATTAAGCAAAAAATAATCGATAGTAACATAACAAAAATTACAAAAAACATTATTTTTGTACCCCACGACAATTTCGATAGAATATATAGTCCTAAACCTAAAGTGTCAGTAATGTGAATGGCTTTAATATATAAAGTCATAAATTTAGTTAGTATAAGAATTAACTCTACAAACTAATCCAATTATATCGCTAATCCTAAATTAATTCCAACGGGTTAAGGATTTTTTTATGCCACTATTCTTCTTCACGTTGTTCGATACGCTGCCACCATTCTCCTTCACGTTGTCCTTTCTATCAAGTGTAGGCCTTTTATTTTGGAGTCTTATTTATTAAGATTAAGATTCATAGAACTTTTATAAAAAAATAATGTAAAACTTAAAAAGTATACCTAAAGAGCAACATCACATTAAAAAGCGTTTTCACCATCACATTAACAAATAAGGAACAAAATTAAATATGATAATAAAATTTCACTATTAATATCACAAATTATCAATACCTTGGTATTTGACTTTTGTTAGAAATAGAACAAATTCTCACCGAAGACGAAGGCATCACATATATGCATTTGCAAAATTGTAGCATGATCTTATTTGGCATCACAAGGATTCGAGGACTCACAAGATCTTATGTCTTCAATAAAGAGTCCTAAATATATGAAATCCTTTTCAAAGATCTTATAGTCCTAAATATATGGAAATAATAAAGAGTCATAGTACGCTTTGTAGCATGTTTATATTTTATGTATTTTATATTATAGGACTTTTTATTTTTTTTCATATATTTATTTAATCAAGGTTCTTCCTATGTATTTTAGAACTTCTTAATTTAATAAAATAATAATTAGAGGAAAAAAGGAAAATACGATTTTGTCTATTACGGAATCTTTTAATGAAGGGCAAAAAGTTCAAATCACTCTTCTAAGGGTTTTTACATTTTTAATATATTATAGATTATTGATATAGATTATAAATTATAGATTATAAATATAGATTATAGATATAGATATAGATGTGATTATGTATATGTAATTATTCTCATAAAAATGGCTATTTATGTTTTTTTTTTCCATTCTTTGATGATTATCCAACTGAGCTTTACCAGCCTGGGCTTTTTGGCAATGGGTTAAAGCTTCCATTAATGCCTTGTAAACCATCTTCTATATTTTGTCCTTATTTTTTAAAGTAAAAGCAACATAAATATCAATTCTTTTGCAGCTAATTACTTTCTATTTTAACTATTTTTAATATTATTAATAAAATTTAATTTAGTCCACACGGATATATCACATTCTCCGGTACATCACTTAATTTTACACGGATACATTACATTCTTTTGATACACAACATTCTACACGAATATATCACATTCTTTCGAATTCATTATTCAATACAAATTTTACACAAATATATTACATTTTTCTAGATATTCTCTTAATTTTACATGAATACATTACATTTTTCTGTAATGTATTTGAATTTTTAAGTAGAATAAAAAATTTATGTAATTGTTTAAATGAGTTGAAAGTTTAGATAGTTATGGTAGGTTAGGTTGTAGTATTATGTAATTTTTATCTTTTTTAATAGAAAATATAACCTAATGTAAAGATTTTGGCCACCCATTTTATAGTGGTACTTCTACAAAATCATAAAACATAACAATATTATACTTTTTATGATAGATATACAAGATCCATATATTTGTGTATATCTAAAAACGTTAGCATTTAACATTTTTTAATAATTATCGACATACATGTATGATATACATATATCCAAAGAAAGATTAGTGAAGAATGAGATTCTCTTGAATCGGAATTTTACTGATCTTTATATGTTTTGATTGTATAAGGAAAGGCAAATCAAGCATAGTAAGAAAGGTGTTGCAAGAAACACCCAACTTCTTAAAATTACACACTAATATTTTGCGGAATTTCTAATATTTCATCTTTTTGTGGAGAAAAATATTCTATCATTTTTAACAATATTTTTTCGCATTATAGATATATCGTTTGCTGAAAGAAAACTCTCAAGCGATAAACTCTTTCAAGGTATACGTAATAAGGTTGAAAGGAAATTAGATAGAGAAGGGAATATCATTAAGCCACATGCGTGGTGAATATTATTTTAAAAAAATAGAATTAATGTATAAGTCCATTAGTTCCTCGAGAAGGATGGCATGTGTACAATATACTATGTCAGGAATACTTCAATAAAATGGTGTTGCAGAAAAGCATAATTAAATTCTAATGTATATGATTTCGAATATCTGATGAATAATTTTTTATTACCTAAATGCTTATGAATGTCTGCTCTTAAAAACAACTATAGATTTATTAAGTAATGTTTCAACTTTCAAGTATGATAATTTCAAAAATCTTTTCTGAATTGTGGACTAAAAGAAAATCTAACATAATGCAACCGCATACTTGGATTGCCCAACGAAAGCTAAAATTTATAAAGTATATGCAAGAAAATTAGGTACTCAAGCAGTACGTGATTAGCTAATCTATTATTCAGAGATAGATTTTATTGTTCAAGTCATAATTTAAAAATTGTTGAAATCAATAATGCAAGATCCATTGAAGATCATAAAGTTAGTGGAAGTATTAAATGACAAAGTATGAAAATAAATTAGATAAAGATAAATATTTCATTACATATGAATGCACTTACATCAACATCAATAGCAAATATTATTCTTGTTATCGAAGAACACTTAAACAATGTTGAACAATTTTTAAATAAAATACGTTAAGAAGAAATTAACTCACAAGTACCTAACACAAATAAATCATAAGAAAAATTTCATTAGAAATGATGTCAAAGATAAAAACGAATAAACTATTTCAAATGATTATATCTTTTATTCACAAGAATCGGGTTTGGATATTGCATCTAATAAAGATCTTATTTCATTCCCCAAGTCATAGAAAAGTATTGAGTCTAATGAATGAGTTGATGTTATGATAGAAAAGTTAAAAAATTCGTATATACAATAAAGTTTAAAATCTTGTTGAATTGTCAAGAGATTCTAAAAGAATAGGACGTAGATAAGTCTTTAAAATCAATGAAATATCAAACCATATAAAGTCAGCCGCTGTCAAGAATTATACTCAAAATAAATGCATTGATTAGAAAGAGATTTTCATTGAAATCAATAACAATCACACTAAAAATTATCGTGGCTTTGGTGGGTCGTTAGGATTTAGAGTTATATCAAATGAATGTAAAACCTATCTTTTTCAATGGAGACATTAAGGAAGAAGTTTATATGGAGTAATCAGAGTGTTTTATAATTAAAAGAAAAAAATTCAATTTGTGTGTGTATTGAATAAGTCAATATATAAACTCAAGCAAGCTTCGTGGTAATTTGTTAATGTCATAGTGTATAAAAGGGAGTACGTAACATAAATATATAATTGTCATAACTTACTTTAATAATTTGTCATATTTGATACCTATGATGGACGTTGTTATACAAGAAATTTATATTATGAGCAATTAATATTTATGTTATTAAACATTAGTGTTACGTGGTCATCGAACAACGTGGGAGATGTGTTAAAATTTTATTATTTTTATGTGTGGCCCATTCAATGTAGAGCCCATAACTGATATTTGATGAAGAGTAAGTCTTGTCCATTGGATAATAACTTGATGAACGTACAAGATTAAGTCACAACTTCTATAAATCGATCCTTCGCTTCATCCATTAGGGTTTATACATGGTTTTTGTACCTTTTTCATCATTAACCGATTGCGGCAACCTAAAATTAGGACAAGAAGGTGCAACTGACGTTTTTATTTTTCAGTGTGATGTCTTCTAAATCAGGTATATTTTTTATAACGTTTCGCTATGATTGTACACATGATTTCCTAATTTGATATAGTTTAATAAGTTGTGGTTGACCGGAAAATTTTCTGAAAAAATGAAAAATAAAAACAGGATATATCTATCTTATAAGTCTTATAAATAATTTAACAAAAATAGACAAAATAAAAATAATATTAGGTTATAATTGACAACGAAACTTGTGAATAAATTAAACAAAAATAAACATAATTTACCCATTATATATATCAAGCCACAGTTATATTTGCAAGACTTTCTTAAATCGAAGAATATGTATAAACAATGATATCAAATCATATTTGTGCAAATCTCTCCTCCTATAGTGATCAATTTCACTAACCGACCTTCAGATATTTCACTTAATTTTCCTATTTACAAACTAAAGATTTGTTTGGCTATAGATTTTGAAAATATTTTATGAAAACTTTTTTGGCAAAAGTTATCTGGCTATAGACTTTGTTTAGTTTTTGTGATACATTGAACATCAATCCAAAAGATCCCAAAATCTTCTAAACCATATTTTTGGGTCAAACTATAGGTGTTGATTTTTTTTTAAAGAAAATTTCATCCCAAACTTTTATATTTTATAAAAAGGTTCATCTATTTATGACTCAAATTAATTTCTATCTATCTTTTAAATTATCTTATCTGAAAATACATGCTCGTCATACAAAAATTGTTCTTAGAGTGCAGAATAATTAAAGAATAATTAGTTACTACCATTATTAGTCTTTATTGTTGTCACTGATGGACGATTGTAACTAATTATAATTTGATGAGTTGTAGTAGCCAATAATTGTGTTATTAATATTTTTTATTAAAATATTGTGTTGTAATTTTAGAATAATGTATTATCTAATTCAATATAAAATAATAATTTTACGTCCACCTTATGAGTGTGTTAATAATTCATGTTTTTTTTTTAAAAAAAAAGGAAAAATAGTGAAATATGTTCCAAAAATTATAATCAAATAAATTTTGAAACTTCAATACAAATTTCATGTAAATCTAACTTTTCTTAAATATTTAAATATTTAAATATTTATAGTCAAACGTCAATTAAGCATAAAAGATGTGAAAAATTCATTTGTGGATTTAAAGCATCTAATTAATAATCTCCTACCCTACTCAAGAACTCCAAGTATAAAGAGTTAGATCCAAATTGTGATGGAAACATAAGGTACGTATAATAACAATAATTTCGAGTCTATATGAAAGTCAATCAAATGCATAAAGTCAAGAAGCTGACGGCACAATGCTAATCGTACTCCACCTGACTTAAGACAACTTAATTTTTGTATATATTCATGGTTCGATGAAAAAGACAACAAAAGACGAATCGGGACCAGATTGGTTCTACTTCATTGCCTCATTGACATGTTTCAGCTAAGTTGTTTGGACTTAGTTTTAATTCATTGTCATTTGTCTAAGTGGCATATTTTAATTAAGTTATTTGAATTTTACAAAAATATTATATCAGATTTTTTTAAAATATATTATTTTTTAAAAATTCGACATGTAATATTATATCAAATTTTTTAAAACATATTTTATTTTTAAAAAATCTAACATGCTTTCGATGACATTTATGTAGAGTGCGAACAACATTAATCCAAACAACATAGTGTTTTAGTGCTGGTAGCCTAGTGTTTTTTTTCCTCGAGAAATTTTACTATGAATAAAAACAGCACAAGAAAGAATAGAATATTTTGTAAATGAAATTTGAAAGTAGTCCGTCCATTTGCAGTTTGCGTGTACTTGAGTCGGACAAACTCAAACACAAATCCCACATCAAATTCACTCGATTCGCCCCCTTTTGATTCTTCAACTTGGATGCCCATAAACTTGTACTGTACACTACTATTTTGCAAAGATTCCTCATCTTTTTTTACAAAGGTCCAACCAAATTCAACTCTTTAACAAGGGATCTTGCTTGTTCCCTTTTGATTTGTTTTTCTTTTGTGATTTTGGGGGATTATAGATGGCTGATGAAGAAGAGAGAAAATTCTTGGATTTTGCATTTACTGTTAGCAGAGGATGGTGAGAAACAATAGGGATATAAGGCCTATAATCTTCAAATTTGGGGTTGCTTTAGCTATCTCACTTGGTGGAATTCTCTTTACTTTTTTCAGAACCAAAAAAATCAAGCCCTCCAATTCAGGTTAACCCCTCAAATTCGTAATATACAAAAATGGGACCTTTTTTGTTCCGTTGTTTTCTCCTCCTTTGTTGCTTGTTGGGATCTTCGCACAAATAGCCCGGCAGATTTACTGTTTACTTAGCATATATACAGTGATCATAAATATATTATACATCCTCCTTCTGCTATTGTTAGTTTAATCAGTGTGGAAGGCTATTTAGGTTAATTCTTCTTTTCCTAATTTTTGTTTCTAAATTCCATTTTATTTTTTTGGGTTGAGTTACAGGTGGTAAAAAAGGAGAGCTGCAAAATGATGATCAGACAAAACCTGCCTCCGGGAATTCAGTTTCCGAATTTCCATGGAGATTTGTAAGTTCATTTTATAAGACTTGTGAATCTTGTTTTGATGTTCTTGATTTTTACTTGTTACCTAATTTTTAGGTTTTAAGCTAAAATATTGTTGGAATTGAAAGAACAACTCTTTGATTGATTTTTTTTTTTTAATATATATATATATATATATATATATATATATATATATATATATATATATATATATATATATATATATATATATGTAGTTTGAAATAGATTGCTTTGATAGGTGTTAAATTAGAAACTGGAAATGATTAATTATAGTTGGTAGAGCTTCCTATACAGTAGAGGTAAGTTTTGTGTACACTCTACCTTTCCTAGACAACACTTTGTGGGACTACACTGCATATGTTGTTTTTCTTGTTGTTATTGGTATATTCCTATAAGTTTCAAGCATGATCACATTTTTCAGCCATTATGATTTGTCTTAGTTGAGTTTGGGCCATTGCAATATAACTCCTACTATCTAGTTGCATCTGATTTTCATTTGTTTTATATATGGTAGAAGAAAACACTTGTGAATGTAATGCTCATGGTTGGTTCTTTTAACTTTGAATTGTTTAATTGCTCGTAAGGATGATTTTTTTTTTCCTTGTGTTGTTTCTTCCCATCTCATTTTCGCTCTAATTATGCTTTGGATGTGCATAGTTGTGAATTGACCAAAATAGAAGTTGTGATGGGAGGAAAACAATTGAATGATTGTCTTGAATGCTTCCGTATTAACAGATTGTTGATCGGCTGTCCTGCTTGTTAGCTAATTACTTCTGTGATTTTATTGCAGGAGAACGTCCCTGTACCAAAAAGCATTATTGAGAGTTCTATAAATGGTCTATCTGCAAATTGTAGGTCTGATGAAGATAGAGATGATCTTCTTCTGCCAGAGTTCAATGAACTTGTAAAGGACTTCGGTTCGTCTCCAAAGGCTAGTTTTTCACCATGTAAGGATGTTGAAACGCCACTGCAGGATGCAGATTCATCTAAGGAAAACAAAATTGTCGGAAGAGATGTCCATGAGCAAGAGATAGAGAACCTGAATAATATTGTTAAAACTCTTAAAGAAAGGGAGAGAACTCGTGAGATCCAACTGCTCGAGTATTATGGCCACAAGGAGCAAGTAAAGGCCATCGCGGAGCTTCAAAATCGCCTAAGGATAAACAATGTGGAGGCCAAGCATTTGGGTCTAAAGATCGAGTCTTTGAAGGCAGAGAAGATGAGATTAGAGGCTCAAGTGGCTGAATCTGCACGTGTTGTCTCAGAACTTGAAGCTGCGAAATTGAAAATAAAGCAGCTAAAAGAGAAGCGCAGGTTGGGTGCTGATCGCAACAAGGAACAGCTTTTATCCCTTAAAGAAAGAGTTCTGAAGCTGGAGGACAAGGAGAAGAATCCAGTTGAAACTGAATCAGATGTTCAGTTAAAGCTCCAAAAACTGAATGACTTGTCAATTGAGGCTAATGAGTTGAGGAAATCTAACCAAAGGTTAAAAGAAGAAAACTCGACACTGGCTGGTAGACTGGAATCTGTTCAGATGATTGCCATTACTGCTCTGGGGAATGATGAAGTAAGTCTTCTATTCGTCAACTTCTGTTTTCAACTTTGTTTTGTTTCACGTGTTTGTGTTGACCTATTTTCTCACACAGACAGAAGTACTGAAAGAACTGAGAAAGCAAAATGAAGATTTAGTAAAGCAAAATGAAGATTTAGTAAAGGAAGTCGAGCAGCTTCAAGCAGGTCGCTTCAGTGATGCTGAGGAACTAGTCTATCTTCGATGGGTAAATGCTTGCCTGCGGTATGAGCTGAGGAACTATCAGCCTGTCCCAGGCAAAACAACCGCAAGGGATCTCAGTAAAACGTTAAGCCCCAAGTCTGAGAACAAAGCCAAGCAACTAATTCTTGAATATGCAGATAAAGAAGGCCAAGGGGATAGAGGGATCCATGATTTGGATATTGATTCTGACTGGTTATCTTCCCAACCATCCCATCTTACGGACTCGGGTGAGTTATATGATACTTCTATTGATAATTCTTCAGGCCATAAGTCTGACGCTTCAAACAAACACAAATTCTTTGGTAAGCTTATGAAATTAATAAGGGGAAAAAACCATCATCATAGTCAGAGTCCTCCGGAAATGGTTCACAGTACAGAGGATGATGCAGTAAGACGCTCGAGTTATTCTTCCGAGTACAATTCAGATACGGCTGTCACAGATACTGGAGCTAGTAGGCGCCAAAGCAGATCAAGAACTCCATCTCAGGGTTCATCCAAACAAACTGTGGATTTCCATTCATTTTATCAAGGTTCTAGGAGCGATAAAGGAGAAAGCAAAAACTCTTTGGCACATAAGAGGAGATATAGTGATGTGGGCTCATTAGATTATATCTCAAACAATCTCGCTGAATCGTCTCAAGAAAAAAGAAATACTCATGACCCAGAAAATGTCCAGAAATCTGAGCTGGCGAAATATGCAGAAGTTTTGAAAGGATCTCGCTCTAAAGCACCAGTTCGCAAGAGATCAGCATCAGTTAGTTTCTTCTAACTACTGCAAAAGTATGCAAGACTATACCAGTTTTTGTTGCCCCTCTTTATTAATAGAGGTAGCATAGGTTCTATAGTTGAGTGATCCTTCACGAGGGGAATCAACATATTGCAACATGATTACTTCAGTTGTTTACTGTATGTAGTCCTACAAATATAAAAACTAGTGCAGCTTCTTCCATTGAAGTTATAGTTATGAAATTTTTATTAGCAAAAGGAAACAGAACACAAGAGTATACATGTGTGTTACATTGGATTCAATGTTTGATTTCCTATGCAGCTTCTGGTGTTGCTTTTTCAGAGGTGTGTTCGGTGTGGATGAAAACATTTGTACATGTTTTCCAATTTTCCTACGTTCGTTGGTCAAAATTTTTGGAAAGCTTTTTTTTCTAGTAAAACAAGCTCCTTGAAAATAAGGAAAATGATTTCCACAGTAGAAGTAGGGAAAGCAAATTTCACAAGTGGCATTCTACACTGATCACGTCGTCCCCAAGCTCCAACACACCTCATCTTCACCCACCTCCATGGCCTCATTCCCAGCACTCCACACCCCTAGTCCTACTCCTCTCTTAGTATTTTGTCATGATTATATATATATATATATATATATATATATGCTTTTAGGATGTTATTTTTTGCTTACATACCGAATAGTAACATACACATCCTTACGTTTAATCCAATTTTTTTGACTCGAACGTCATTGTCAAAGTAGTAGTACTTAAATGAATGCTTGATACTCTTAATAATGACAGAAAGGCAAACTTTACTCTTTCTTCATGTGGATGACAAGGAGCCAGCCCTCTGTAAAATCATCTGATTGAAATGCATTGTTCAGTCCATTTCAGTTTGCAGGATCCATTAATGCAATTTGTGCTAAGTATCATTTGACCTGTGGGCTATGGCTGCCCTTACATTATTTCTGTTATGTGCTGTGTTGCTCGACTATTCAAAAATGTCCATGCCGTGTTGGAAACTCCAAAAGTAGTGCATATTGGAGAGTGTGACACGGGTGCGGCAACAGTTTTGGATTGTTGTGATAAAATTTACATATATCGATGATGAGTAGTAAACCAAGCTTGACATTCAAAGATTCTTAGATATGTTTACAAGGAAGATACAATCATCATCATGTTAGAAAATTATTTCTTCTCATACTAAACTTGACAAGTCTACTTTATACCAAAGGAGAATTAAAAAATTAACTTCTTCAGATGGGAAATCCCAAATTATTATTCTTAATCTCAGGTTACATTATCTAGTCACGTCTCCTGCATAGGTGGTGTTGGTCTTGATTCAACTTCAAGAAATTTGAATAGGATGGTAACAGTTTATATTCTCATCTCTCCAAACATATTACAAAAATACCATTTTTCTCTAAAATACATATACACAGCTTTCTATGTATATGTCGGCTTGTTATGTATATGTCGGCCTTGTTATGTATATTTCGGCTTTGTCATACTTGTTATGTATATGAATCGGCCTTGTTATGCATATGCCGGCCTTGTCATATACAAAAGTTTCTATGCATGTCGGTCTTATTATGTATATGAATCGGGAGAGAGTAAAGTAATTAAGGAAATGGAAGAGAGTGTAAATAACTCTAATAAGGTTGGGATTTATGTTATTTTTCCGTAGCAATATGCATAATACATCATTTGTGTAATTATCAATAGAAGGTTTTAGTTTTATTTGGATAAACTTGTTCGAATGAGTGAGTAAATTAAAGATAAATTTCTCTATCTTATATCAATTATATATATATGTAGAGAATAGCAGAAGAAAGGTGTAGTTGGAGAGGCCTTCTGCTAGCCCAAGATCGTTAACTAAGATCGGAAGATTCAACTAAAGAAAAGGAAGTTATGAAAGTAGAAGGGACAAATTGAATAAGATAGCTTAGGTATAGAAGAAGACTACTTTATTTGCTTTGTATTGGATTTGCTTTTTGGATGGTTACAAATGTACAAGACACTTTCCTATTTATATGTCACGCCTCAAATCCTATTGAGGCGGACTGGCACCTGTAACCGAGGAGGTCCGGGAGAACCAACTCATAATCTTATACTTCCCATGCATACCTCTATGACAACCCGAAATTCGGACAACATCATGTCGCATATAAAAGGAAATAATCACCTGTATAAGCTCGAGCACACATATATATGTATATACAATACTTAGCCGGTGGAGCCATCACGTCTATTAACAAAACATCACCTTGACTGTACATTAGGTCTACAAAGTCTCTAGACAATACACAGAGTTTAACTAAGGTCGGGACACACCCCGCCATATAACTAACTTCTATTTAATACCAAAAATGACTGGATATCCTGGCTCCTACTTGTGCAGTGTATGAGCTGAGGTACCTGTGCCTGCAGCATGAAATGCAGGTCCCCCATGGGGGACGTCAGTACGAAATATGTATTGAGTATGTAAAGCTGTAGATAATCACATATGATATAGGAGCTCAATAGAAATCAGAAACAAGTGAATAAATCGTAATAGGAGTGGACCACACTTACTAGAACTTGTGACAACCTGTACATTGTATTTATTCAATCACTTTACCTTCGTTCTTATCATCTTTGTAATCATTACTGTACTGTATTGTGACTATTAGGCTGCCTCCAGTACATATCAACTGGGATCGACCCATGATAGGCTTATGCCCCTGGGATACCACCCATAAACACATAAATAGGGATCGACCTATAATAGGCTTATGCCCCTAGGATACCACCTGATAAGAGAGAACTTCCATCACTTAGTTCAATTAATCTTTGAGATTATTATTTTGGTCGCCACCGCATTTTTGATAGTTTGAAACAATGATACATCAATAAGAGACATATAAATAGACCATCAATGCAATAACAATGAAGTAAGAACTCATTGGCACATCAATGAAGTGTTTCGGAGTCATCAATGCCATAACAATGAAGTAGGAACTTATTGGTATATCAATAAAGTGTTTTGGAGTCATTAATAGCACATGGATCTTGTTTGAGTAACCGGATACCTTCTGACATTCATTAGTGCAATAAACATGTAAGATTTGGAAAACAAGTAAGTATTGGAATGTCTTGACATCTTGTAGGGTGGAAACAAGTTCATTGGTAACGTAGGACATCATATAAAACCATTATGGATCACATGTTATTGAATAACTTTGGAAACTTTCTTAATAGAACAATTGTTCACTTTCATGCCAAAGATATGGTATAGAGTATGCTTTACATACCTGATTGTCAACCTTCAATACTAGTCCCAAATGGACTTCCCGTCTTTTCGGGTTACATATCTACAATGAACATATATAGCAATCTAGTATTAGCAACCAAACGTCACAACTCAATTATTTGAATTCACCAAACTAGTGGTTAAGTAGTAAGCCTTAATTACACCATAAAGGGTGTCACTTCAACCCTTTTATACTCCAATTACATTCACATGCCATGCATATTCATACAACATCCTCCAATATCAAGTTTGGATTCATTTATCCTTCCAACCAATCCATTAAACCAAATTGAGCCATAGACATAAATAATCATCAATTCAATAGTATATCACCATATCCACCTTCCATAACTCAATTACCATATCCATCTTCCATAACTCAATTACCATATCCACCTTCCACAATTCAATACAACCAAACCATGCAAAATAATCCATAACCCTATTTCCACCACCTTTCAATAACAACCAATACATATAATCCTCTATCACACATACCTATGGAAAAGAACAAAGGCAAATAATATTCATACCTTAGAATTCACCTCTTGATTATGCAATCCTGTTTGCACAAATAATAGGTGCCGTTCGAAGCTCTCGAGATGACAAACGCAGTTATCGGATTACTTTGGAATTTCTACGGTTGAATCAAAAGTAATTTAAAGGTCAAATTTGGCTAGGGTTTGTTCTTTCTCAATGATTGATGATAAAATGAGTTTTTGAACTCATATACATGTATATATACACATATTCCCATCCATAATATAATAGGAAATGACCAAAATGCCTTTAAAATTTAAATAATGTCAAATCTGTCCTTTGGTGGACTGTTTTGATAAGCTAAAGTAGATCGACCATAACTCTTTTCTCCGATATTGGATTTGGGTAAAATTGGTATCGTTGGAAGGATAATTCAAAGGGCTTCATTTCATATAAAGTAGGCCACCCAGTTCATCCTGTACAAGGAGTTATGATCATTTGAAGTTGACCTTAAAAATCTATTTTGATAGGCTGAAGTAAAATGAGTATAACTCCTTACTCAGACGTTGGATTTGGATGAAACCAATTGAATTGAAAATAAGACTCAAAGATCTTTCTTTTCATAGGTCCCATATCTCCCAGTTCATTATATTAAGGGAGTTATGATCGTTCGAAGTTGACGCAAAAATTCAGCTGGCCTCAGTAGTTTATGTGCAGGAAATTTTCCTGCACATTTACTATTCCCAAATATCCCGGCCACCGTTTTATAGTTTCGAACGTGCTCGATTATATCTGAAACATATCCGTTTTTGGAAATCTTTATATCGTTGGAAAGCTTATTCAATATCCTTCGCATGAAACCATCGACGGGCAAATTCCGGTATAAATAAAATAATAATAAAAAAAATTAATTCCATATAAATAAGACCAATACACGTACTTGAATACGCCAATATACATACTTGAATACGGGGTGTTACATCCTTCCCCCCTTTAGGACATTCGTCCTCGAATGTTAGCATAGTTATTCAACCGAAACAAGTTCAAGTCCTTCATTAATATTCACATCATCACATAAATACTATGCATATATAAAAAAAAACTTACTTGTTAATGTTCTAACTCCGTTTCTTGAACTCCCTCTTCATCTTTGAACAAATGAGGGTACTTAGATTTCATTGCTTCCTCAGCTTCCCATGTAATCTCTTCCCTTTGACGATTTCTCCAACGTACTTTCACAGAGGCTATCTTTTTATTTCTCATCTTCTTAACTTGGAGATCTAGAATAGCAATAGGCACTTCCTCATAGTTAATATATTCCGCAACTTGCACATCCTCAGTAGAAGTGATATGTGATGGATCTCTGATGCACTTTCAAAGCATTGACACATGAAATACCGGATGTACTGATGAGAGCTCTTGGGGTAGCTCTAATTCATATGCAACTTGTCCAAACCTTCGAGTAATATTATATGGGCCTATATAACATGGACTCAACTTCCCTTTCTTGCCAAATCTCATTACCCCTTTCATTGGTGATACCTTTAAAAATACCCAATCACCTATAGAAAACTCTAGCCCTCTCTTTCTACTATCTGCATATGACTTGTGTCGACTTTGGGCTGTTTTCAGTCGTTGCTGAATTACTTTAACCTTCTCTATGGATTGATAAACAAGATCCGGTCCGAACAAAAGAGTTTCACCCACTTCGAACCATCCTATTGGTGATCTACACTTCCTTCCATATAAAGCTTCATATGGTGCCATTTTGATACTTGAATGATAGCTATTATTGTAGGCAAAATCAATAAGAGGTAAATGATCATCCCAGTTGCCCTTAAAATCTATTACACAAGCTCGTAGCATATCTTCAAGTATTTGGATGGTACGTTCTGCTTTTCCATCTGTTTGAGGGTGAAAAGTTGTACTCAACTTCACTTGTGTTCCCAAACACCTCTGAAAAGACTTCCAAAAGTTTGTGGTAAATTGGGTTTCCCGATCTGATATAATAGATATTGGCACTCCATGTAATCGGACTATCTCTTTAATGTACAACTTCCCATACTCTTCAATTGTGTAAGTGGTTCTAACTGGTAGAAAATGTGCGAATTTGGTAAGCCTATCAACAATCACCCATATAGAATCAAACTTCCGGGATGTACGAGGCAAACCAATAACGAAATCCATGTTGATCATGTCCCACTTCCAGCTTGGAAGATCAATGCATTGCATATAACCTCCGGGTTTTTGGTGCTCAACTTTAACTCTTTGACAATTTGGACATTCAGCTATAAATTCTGCAATGCTCTTCTTCATGTCATTCCACCAATACATATCTTTCAAATCTTGATACATTTTGGTTGATCCTAGATGAATGGAATACCTTGAACAATGAGCCCGTCTACATCTGGCACACACAATCGGTTTTGACACTGAAGTACTCCTTCTCACGTAAGCTCAAATGCCTTGGTCGCACCACTCTGAACGTTCTCCTTAAGCTGTAGTAAAATAGGATCTGCATATTGCTTCTCTTTCACTTTAGCTACTAATGAAGATTCCACAATATTATGTACGATAAGCTCTTTATCTGGAGTTTCAAGAAGGCAAACTCCCAAACTTGCTAACTGGTGAACATCTTTAATCATCCCTTGCTTTTCTATAGGCGCCATCATAGCCTTACGACTTAACGCATCAGCTACCACATTTGCTTTCCCTGGATGGTACAAGATATCAACATCGTAGTCCTTTAATAGTTCAAGCCATCTTCGCTGCCATAAATTTAGATCCTTCTGATTAAAAATATATTGCAAGCTCTTATGGTCAGTATATATATCAATATGAACCCCATATAAGTAGTGGCATCATATCTTTAAAGCAAAAATAACTGCTGCCAGCTCAAGATCGTGTGTAGGATAATTTTTCTCATGTGGCCGCAATTGTCTCGAAGCA
The DNA here is from genome assembly GCA_030864225.1 of Capsicum baccatum var. pendulum. Taxonomy (NCBI): domain Eukaryota; kingdom Viridiplantae; phylum Streptophyta; class Magnoliopsida; order Solanales; family Solanaceae; genus Capsicum; species Capsicum baccatum. Next base: position 43,484,937 of record CM061555.1, read on the forward strand.
TATGCTATTACCTTACCAAGCTACATCAATACACATCCTAAACCAATTCTGGAAGCATCACAATACACTGTATACCCTTTGGTGCCTTCTGGAAGTACCAACACGGGTATAGAAATCAACTTGTTCTTTAAATCTTGAAAACTCTTCTCACAGGCATCATTCCATTGGAATTTGGATGCTTTATGGGTTAGCTTGGTTAAGGGTGCTGAAATAGAAGAAAAACCTTCAAAAAACCTTCTATAATAACTGGCCAACCCAAGAAAACTATGAATCTCCATAGGCGTTGTGGGCCTTAGCCAGTTCTTCACAGCTTCTATCTTTTGAGCATCAACCTTTATCCCTTCACTAGATACAATATGACCCAAAAATGCCACCGACTTTAACCAAAACTCACATTTAGCGAACTTTGCATAAAGCTTACAATCACGAAGAGTCTGCAATGCCTGTCGTAAGTGATTGGCATGGTCCTCTTCTGATCTAGAATAAACTAGAATATCATCTATAAAAACTATCATAAATACATCCAGGAATAGCTTAAACACCCTATTCATCAAATCCATAAAAGTTGCGGGTACATTTGTTAGCCCAAATGACATAACTAGAAACTCATAATGACCATACCGTGTTCGAAAAGCTGTCTTGGGTATATCCTTCTCTTTGACCTTCACTTGGTGGTAACCTAACCTCAAATCAATCTTAGAAAAGCACTTGTCCCCCTGTAACTGATCAAATAAATCATCAATTCTTGGGAGAGGATATTTATTCTTAATAGTCACCTTATTCAATTGCCGATAATCAATACACATCCTCAGCGAGCCATCCTTTTTGCGCACAAATAACACTGGTGCTCCCCAGGGGGACATACTAGGCCTTATGAATCCCTTCTCTAGCAAATCTTTCAATTGCTCTTTCAATTCTCGTAATTCTGCTGGGGCCATTATATACGGAGGAATGGAGATTGGTTAGGTTCCTGGTATTACATCAATACCAAACTCTACTTCTCGTTCAGGAGGCAAACTTGGAAGATCTTCAGGAAATACATCAAAAAATTCATTTACCACCGAAACAGCGTGAAGAGTTGGTGGCTCCGCTTCCGTATCCCTTACTCTAACTAAATGATATATGTATCCCTTGGAAATCATTATTTTTGCCTTAAAATAAGAAATAAATCTACCTCTTGGCGCGCTAATTTCACCTTTCCATTCAAGGACTGATTCATTTGGAAAATGGAAATATACCTTTTTCGTGCAGCAATCAATTGTGGCATAACAAGACGCCAACCAGTCCATACCCATTATAACATCAAAATCTACTATTTCAACTCCACAAGATCAGCTATCGTATCACGACCACAAACAGTTACTATGCAGTTTCGGTAAACCCTTCTAGCTATAATAGATTCCCCAACAGATGTGGACACTTCAAATGGCTTAACTAACAGTTCGGGTATTCTTTCAAACTTTCCAGCAACCAATGGAGTAACATAAAATAATGTAGAACCGGGATCAGTTAAGGAATATATATCGAATAAAAAGATAGACAACGTACCCGTAACCACATCTGGGAAAGCCTCTAAATTCTATCGATCCTCTAGAGCATACATACGATTTTGAGCCCCGCTAGAACTCGTGGCTCCTCTATCATCTCTAACACGACCCATTGGTTGTGCACCCCTTTCTGAATAAGGCATCGATGATGATGATGCAACAAATAAACCCGTAGGTCCTGCTATACCCCCTATGCCCCTTCGTGGGCATTCTCTCATCATATGCCCCGACATACCACACCAAAAACAAACATTGGTCCCCAGCTGACATGCGCCCAAATGATACCTTCCATATTTATTGCATGGCTCTCGAGGAGGTCTCGATTGGCTCATATTCCCTTGCCCTTGGTACCCCACTGTACGCAAACTCTAACTCTCACTTCTATGCCTAAATTGATTTCCTCTGGACCGTAAGAACTGTGGTGGGGTACTAGCAGCAGAATAAGAAGATAATGGCCCAGGTGGTCTAGTAGAAAATTGTGGTCTGAACCCTCCTTGGGATGCCATGAACTGCCTGTAGATCTGACCCTCTTGGAATATCCTCTTTCTAATTCCTGTGTTCTTCTCCTCTGCCTCTGATCTTCCATTTTCTGTGTAAAAACTTGGATCCTTGCTATGTCCATATCTTTGTTCAAAGCGGCAATAGTACAATCTCTAACCAGATATGGATCCAGCCTATCCACATATTGATGAACTCTGTCATCCATAGTAGCTACAACATTAGGAGCATATCTCGACAAGGAATTAAATCGAAGACTGTACTCCCTCACACTCATATTCCCCTAATAAAGATTTAAAAACTGATCTGTACGGGCCTGACGAATCTCGAATGGAAGATAATGATCAATAAATGCCTCTTTGAACTCCTTCCAAGTAGTTGGGGGTAGATCAATACCCCTAGATCATTTCCAGTCCTCGTACCAATATAGCCTCCCCTTTAAATCTATACACCGCTAACTCCACTGTCTCTCTACCCATTAATGCATAACATCTAAGGCCCTTTGAATTTAATTAATAAAGTCCTATGGGTCCTCGTTAAGATCTGATCCAGTAAAAGTGGGAGGATCCATCTTAAGAAAATCCTGTGTTCGAAGGCTAGCCGCCCTATCTGTACCACTAGGACCTGTGGTAGGAATGGCTTGCCCAGCAACTATACGAGTCAAAAGTTGTACTGCATTTCTAAGATCTTGATCAGCAGCATTAATAGGTGGCTCTGGGGATATAGTTCTCCTCCCTCTTATTTTTTTTGGAGTGGAAGAAGTTTTTGATGCATGCTCAGCTAGAGCCTCACTTTGATTAGATGGTATAGTGGGTGACTTACTAGTCCCCTCTCCGGCAGCCACATCTACTTGCTTACTAGTATTCTTGCTTCTGGTAACCGGCATCATTACTATAATAAGAGAAACAAACGGATTCAGTGGTCAACTATGACTTCATATACAATATAGGCTCTATCGCACGATCTAAGACATAAAGAAAAGAAACAATTCCTAAATTTCCATAGCCTCCTATTTATAGATGCGGTGCACGACACACCAATAAATAAGACTCTACGTAGACACGGCTTTGTAGACTCACTAGGACGAACTTCTCTGATACCACTTTTGTCACACCTCAAATCCTATTGGGGCGGACTGGCACCCATAACTGAGGTGGCCCGGGAGAACCAGCTCATCATCTTATACTTTCCATGCATACCTCTATGACAACCCAAAATTCGGACAACATCATGTCGCATATAAAAGAAAATAATCACCTGTATAAACTCGAACACACATATATATATGTATATACAATACTTGACCGTTAGAGCCATCACGTCTATTAACAAAACATCACCTTGACTGTACATTAGGTCTACAAAGCCTCTAGACAATACACAAAGCTTAACTAAGGTCGGGACATACCCCGCCATATGACTAACTTCTATACAATACCAAAAGTGACTGGATATCCTAGATCCTACTTGTGTGGTGTATGAGCTGATGTACATGTGCCTGCAGCATGAAATGCAGGTCCCTCATGGGGGACGTCAGTATGAAATATGTACTGAGTATGAAAGCTGTAGATAATAACATATGATATAGGAGCTCAATAGAAATCAGAAACAAGTGAATAAATCGTAATAGGAGTGGACCACACTTACTAGAACTTGTGACAACCTGTACATTGTATTTATTCAATCACTTTACCTTCGTTCTTATTATTTTTGTAATCATTACTGTACTGTACTGTGACCATTAGGCTGCCTCCAGTACATATCAACTGGGATCGACCCATGATAGGCTTATGCCCCTGGGATACCACCCATAAACATATAAATATGGATCGACCCATGATAGGCTTATGCCATGGGATACCACCCGATAAGAGAGAACTTCCATCACTTAGTTCAATTAATCTTTGAGATTGTTATTTCGGTTGCCACCGCATTTTTGATACTTTGAAACAATGATACATCAATAAGAGACATATAAATAGACCATCAATGCAATAACAATGAAGTGAGAACTCATTGGCACATCAATGAAATGTTTTGGAGTCATCAATGCCATAACAATGAAGTAGGAACTTTTTGGTATATCAATGAAAAGTTTTGGAGTCATTAAAAGCACATGGATCTTGTTTGAGTAACCGGATACCTTCTGACATTCATTAGTGCAATAAACATGTAAGATTTGGAAAACAAGTAAGTATTGAAATGTCTTGACATCTTGTAGGGTGGAAACAAGTTCATTGGTAACGTAGGACATCATATAAAACCATTATGGATCACATGTTATTGAATAACTTTGGAAACTTTCTTAATAGAACAATTGTTCACTTTCATGCCAAAGATATGGTATAGAGTATGTTTTACATACCTGATTGTCAACCTTCAATACTAGTCCCAAATGGACTTCCCGTCTTTCCGGATTACTTATCTGCAATGAACATATATAGCAATCTAGTATTAGCAACCAAACGTCACAACTCAATTAATTCAATTCACCAAACTAGTGGTTAAGTAGTAAGCCTTAATTACACCATAAAGGGTGTCACTTTAACCCTCTTATACTCCAATTACATTCACATGTCATGCATATTCACACAATATCCTCCAATATCAAGTTTGGATTCATTTATCCTTCCAACCAATCCATTAAACCAAATTGAGCCATAGACATAAATAATCATCAATTCTATAGTATATCACCATATCCACCTTCCATAACTCAATTACCATATCCACCTTCCACAATTCAATACAACCAAACCATGCAAAATAGTCCATAACCTTATTTCCATCACCTTTCAATAACAACCAATACATATAATCCTCTATCACACATATACCTATGGAAAAGAACAACGACAAATAATATTCATACCTTAGAATTCACCTCTTGATTATGCAATTCTGTTTGCACAAATAATAGGTGTCATTTGAAGCTCTCGAGATGACAAACGTAATTATCGAATTACTTTGGAATTTCTACAGTTGAATCAAAAGTAATTTAAAGGTCAAATTTGGCTAGGGTTTGTTCTTTCTCAATGATTGATGATAAAATGAGTTTTTAAACTCATATACATGTATATATACACATATTACCGTCCATAATATAATAGGAAATGACCAAAATGCCTTTAAAATTTAAATAATGTCAAATCTGTCCTTTGGTGGACTGTTTTGATAAGATAAAGTAGATCGACCATAAATCTTTGCTCCAATATCGGATTTAGGTGAAATTGGTATCTTTGGAAGGATAATTCAAAGGGATTTCATTTCATATAAAGTAGGACACCCAGTTCGTCCTGTACAAGGAGTTATGTTCGTTTGAAGTTGACCTTAAAAATCTATTTTGATAGGCTGAAGTAAAACGAGTATAACTCCTTACCCAGACGTTGGATTTGGATGAAACTAATTGGATTGGAAAGAAGACTCAAAGATCTTTCTTTTCATAGGTCCCAGTTCTCCCAGTTCATTATATTAAGGGAGTTATGATCGTTCGAAGTTGACCCAAAAATTCGGCTGGTCTCAGTAGTTTTTGTGCAGGAAATTTTCCTGCACATTTACTATTTCCAAATATCCCGGCCACCGTTTTATAGTTTCGAACGTGATCGATTATATCCGAAACCTATCCGTTTTTGGAAATCTTTATATTGTTGGAAAGCTTATTCAATAACCTTCGCATGGAACAATCGACAGGCAAATTTTGGTATAAATAAAATAATAATAAAAAAATTAATTTCATATAAATAAGACCAATACACGTACGTGAATACGCCAATACACGTAAGTGAATACGCCAATACATGTACTTGAATACGGGGTGTTACTTTATACTCCAGTCTGAACATCTTCAGTATCCCTTGCTTCTTATCTGTGTCTTCCTTCTCCACATGATAGATTGTATTACACCGATATATTCTCTTTTCAATTTTATGAAAGCCAAGGCATTTATTGCTCGACTCTCAGCTTCTAAGCATATTTCCCAGCCTTCTTCTTCTTCAATAACTTTTTCAGTATGAATCATGTTGCTCTCCGTGGCTCAACAATTTCTTCTTATATGTCCTGCTTTGCCACACCGATAGCATCTGAGAGGATTTTTATAATTGTTAAAACTCTTCCTTCTTTCCAGGTGATCTTGAACCACATGCGAATCGAGAGTGAGACAGATCTTTTGCTACCACATGCGAATTGAGAGTGAGACAGATCTTTTGATTTTCCTTTAACGTTTCTCTTGTCAGCTACAAGAGCATTTTCTTCCCTTTCTTTGACAAATTCACCAGTCAATTGTTTGGCTAGTAACTCCTGTAACGACAATAAATTCTCATATTCCTCCAGGGACGGTTGTTTAGCCCAGCCCTGAATTAATGTCACAAAAAAATGTATTCTGGTTTCAAACCACGAATGATAATTCTTCTTATTCGTGCTTCATAGATAGCCTCGTCCGTATTCAATAAAGAAAACTCAGAACATAAGTTCTTAATCTTTAAAAGTTACTCGGCAATAGAAAGATTACCTTGAGTGGTGTTCGCCAATCATTCCAACATTTGTACCAGGACTTCATTTTTCTTAAACAACTGATCGATGGTCCTCCAAATTTCATGAGCTGAATTACACCTTATAATATTGTCAAACAAATTGGAGGAGATAGGCCTCTTCAGAATGAACTCTGTTTTCGCATTAATCTGCTTCCACTTCTTGTATGCAGTACTAGTAGGGGTGGGCATGGTATGGTATGGTACGGTATTTGAAAATTTGATACGGTAATTTTGGTATTTGATTTTTAAAAATATTATACCATTACCATACCATATTAATTTGGTATGGTTCGGTATTTTGACATTTGATTTTGGTATTTTGAGGTATGATAATCGGTAACCATAATTTGTTTAACTTTAACAAAATATACTCGTATACTATTGTATTATTACTTCGACTTTTCAAAAACATTTCTTAATTGTATCATAAATACACATTACACATGTAGAAATATTGAAAAAGAAGTACAAATAATTCCTTTTATTAGTCAATTACACCAAAAAGATATTTCAATCAAGATAGAGTAGCGAAACTTTCAATGTTTAAATTTTTTATACTAATTCTAAGTATTATTTTTTTGTATATATATAAAAGTTACTTATGTAACTATATATACTTCGGTATGGTATTCGATATTTCGGTATGCCATTTGTAAATATCGAATACCATACCATATATCAAAAAAAATTTAAAATATATACCATATACCATACCAAATACCATAATACCAAAATCATGGTATCAAAAATTTTGATTCGGTATGGTAATTCGGTATATACCATACCATGTCCACCCCTAAGTACTAGTCACTGGTCCGTCGTTCGAAGGACTTGTGTTACTCCCGTTACTAACATCCCACAAATCCTTGCCCACAAAGTATGATTCCATGCAAGTCTTCCATACCTTGTAATTAGACTGGTTTAACAACTCTATGCCAGTCCATTACTACGACCGCTAAAATCCATAAAGAGAAATCAGTTAAACTATCATTAAACTGATCTTGAAATAAAATTCAGAAGCCAACGTGTGGCTATGGCTCTGATACCATGTAGAGAATAGCAGAAGAAGAGTGTAGTTGGAGAGGCCTTCTGCTAACCCAAGATCGTTAACTAAGATCGGAAGATTCAACTAAAGAAGAGGAAGCTATGAAAGTAAAAGGAAGATATTGAATAAGAGAGCTTAGGTATAGAAGAAGACTACTTTATTTGCTTTGTATTAGATTTGCTTTTTGAATGATTACAAATGTACAAGACACTTTCCTATTTATACTAGTCTATGGATGGTTCTAGATATTCTTCTAGATACATCTACAAGAATATTCTAGCAAACTTTATCTTCTAGCTATTTAAGAATAATCTAGATATTTTTCTAAGATAATTATCCTAAATATTATGCTAAAGTATTCTAGAGACTTACTACAAAACTATGATATTAATTCACAAAAGTATTCTAAAAATTTTAACTAGAAAACTATGATATTCATTCTTTCAAAAAATCTACTTTAGATATTTTTCACAATATATTACCATTATCTCCCTCTTTTATTTTGATTTTAGCTCCTCTGTGTATATTTATTTATTTTTAATGAATCTAAAAGAAATTGAAAAAGTGGCCCCTTTTATTTGGGGTAGATTCAAAAAGACTCCTTAAATGTATTTCTGAGCTGTTTTGATCCTTCATAATTACCAAAAGTGAACACTTTTGATCCATTATATATCTAACAAACTCTGACCGTTAGATTTTGTGAAAATCGTGGGGAAGATCTTATTCAACGGACTCGCCAACAAATATGAATATCGATCTTCGGCCACAGTATGTTGACCTAATTAAAGTCACATTGCTATCAAAATGAACATAAAAAACAATTTAACTAATAAACAGAATCAACCCCCACCCACCCAATATGCTTCATTGAGTTCTACCGATTTGTAATTGATTTAGAATTTCAATTAGATCAATGGACGTAGAAAAAGAAAATTAGATTAGAAGAATGTTACTTATAGACTATTATTATTTCGGTAAAAAACTTACAGGCACCCGGTGTATACACTAAACTAATGTTTTTACCATGGTTATATAATTAAATTAAGTAAAATACATGTTGACTAATCATGGTTAAGTAACACGAATTTTAAATTCAAACACATGGCTTGCATGTATTGGCTTGGTGTATACACCGGGTGCGTGTAAGTTTTACCCCGTTACTACTATCAGAAGAAGTTAAATTGAGCTCCTCTCGGTAAAAACTTACACGCACCCGGTGTATACACCAAACTAATACTTTTTACCATGGTTATGTAATTAAATTAAGTAAAATACATGTTGATTAATCATGGTTAAGTAACATGAACTTTAAATTCAAACCCATGACATGCATGCATGTATTAGCTTGGTGTATACATCAGGTGCGTGTAAGTTTTTTTTGGCTCCTTTGTTGGTTTTGTTGCATGCTGTATAAATAACATAAATATCAATTAATTACATTTTTTCCCATTTTAAAAATTATTTTACTCTCTTTCACTATTAATATACATAATATAGCCGACACATACATAGCATTTCTGTGTATATGTTGGGATTTTTTTAATATGTTTAGGGAGTTAGGATTTTTTGTAATATTGGAAACATAAATTGTGTATTTGTGTAATTTTTAGTATTTTTCTATGATCTGAATTTCTCATTTTAATCAAATAGATTTGTATAAACAATTCAACCAGAAGAGATGAGACTAAATAGGTTTTCCTTCTCAGAAGTTTATTTTTATCAGTAGAAATATTGAACGTTACAAAGATTGTTTCCCACAAGGTACACATAATACTCCTATAATAAACCTAAAGAAACCAATAAGTTCCTTCTTTATTGTATAACATGTACGTATATATATGACTCAAAGACACACCAATTGCAGATCAAACTTATTGTTCTATAATTCTGATATGTAAAGAAGATCAAACTTCAACAACCACAGCGGGTGCAGCAGGTACCCGGTGGTGGTGGATCACAACACCCCACACAGTTCTGAATACATGCAACGGGAAACTTGTTCGCCTTGAGCGCTGCATATAGAAAAATACACACACGTGAACTAACATTTAAAAACGGATGTAGAATTTAATAGCAATTTGTACGTATACATCTATTGTCCTCTGCTTAGATTCATGAATTCGTATTATGTCGTCACATAAATTTTCAAGTTTGATAAGTGACTTAGCAATTATTTGTGCTATGTTTGCAATGAATTTTGATACCTCGAGATGCATCGCAGGACGAGAGTAGCAAGGGAGACAAGAAAATAGCATAGATCATAAGTGTAATCACTATGGACCTTATGGAGATATTGGAGAGTACTACTGCCATATTGATAAGAATTATTAAGTACTAAAAATTTTGAGAGTTTTTTTTTTTTTTTTTGAAACTTGAATTACAAGCTCAATGCCTTGGGAGTATTTATATGAATTTTGAGGGTGTGTAGAGATACTACAACGCAAGCAAATACATTGACTTGGAAGGAGAAAAAAGAAAGAGCTGGGAAAGTAGGAACAAGAAATTTCTCAAGTTATTTAATAAGTACTAATGAAGAAAATATTGAGTCAAGTCATCTAATCAACTAGACCAACGAAACTACTTAGTTGATGGATGAGGATTCAAAATTTAAATTTAGTTGATTTAACTTTTAAAATTCTCAACATTGGGTTCATTGTACTATTTATTGATATTATTAGTTCACGTCTAATAGTTGTTATTTGAATATTTATTTGATTTTTACATATGTATTTATATTACGCTTAAAAATTTATGAATTCAGATGAGTTAGGTAAGCAAAAGTTTAGTCTGCCACTTTGAGTCCAAGGTCTATTAAGCACGAAAAAGATTAAATCTACAACAGTTTTATGAAATATTAATCTACAACGGGCAAATTAATTTTCAACTAATTGACTAGACAATAATATTTTCTAAATTGAACTAGAGGGTCTTACACGTCAAGCAGTTTATTTATGTTTAATTTTGCTACTTTTAATCCAAAAAATTCTTCGTACATATTTTTATTAACTTGATAGTCGAAATGTCGAATGGAATTAATTTTCTAGTTGTTAAATATAATAGACTTTGGCTACGTTTTTTCCGTGGTCTAATTAATTAAATGACTTGACTTCATCTATATCTATAATCTATAATCTATAATCTATAATTTATATCTATATTTATATCTATAATAGATTAAATGTATGAAATCTTAAAATATTATTTAAACTTTTTGCTTTCATTAAAAGTCTCCGTTTTAAATAAAATCGTCTATTCATCTTATTCCTATTATTTTAGAGATATTAATTATTGACTATATTAAAAAATAAAAACAGAAAACCCCTCCTTACAAAAATAGAATGCATTTTCCACCATCTAAAAAAAGCTAATCATTCCTAATTGTAAGAGGACAACCCCAAAACTTCAAAAATAATAAAGTAAGCTTTAACGTAATATTGACTATATAACTAAAAAACAAAAACCTTTCCTTACAAAAGCCATTCAAATTTCGTTTTTTATGTTCTCACCTTACTGTTCTTTCATTGACAATTTCTATGCATATAGAGAAAATAACAAAAGTTGGAGCAACAATATGACCTGAGAGAGAGACCCAAGGATATGTATTTGCTTTAATAAGTTTCGTTGCAACATAGAAGTTATATATATTGGGGAAGTAATTCACCATTATAATCTTCTATTCCTACAATTTCAATTTACAACTATTGTAAAATTCAATTCATAGTCTATGTGAGAAAGAGCATGGTTATATTTGGAGCGGTGAAAAAAGGATATATACCGGCTATTTGATCAAAAAGAGGGATTAAGTGATATTAAATTTGCATGATAAATTTTACACTTTTATGATGGAGTCAAGTCAAGTTGTCAATTTTATTGATTAACAAGCACTAATTATCGGCCTACTGAAAATATTAAAGCAATTTAAGAGATTGTTAATTGATTTCACCTACCTTATTTGTATCTTAGATATCTACAAATACTATATAATTAATCAAATAAGTTCTCCATTTTCACATGTTCAAAAGATGTTAAATTTAATTATTGTATTCATGTTTATTATTCAAACAAATAAAATATTTGCTTTAACGGTTGAACTAAACCTATCAAACGGGTCGGATTGACCCGACCCAATCCAGCCCGAACCGACCCACTTAATAAAATCAGCCCGATTTGACTCAGTCCGGTCAGTCCATGGGTTGTAGGGTACCGGGTCCCGGGCCGATTAAATTTTTTGGTTGGGCCCGGTTAACCCGACCCGAATAATTTTTTTTTTTTTTTTTTTTTTTTTTATATTTGGGCCAAACTAACTGTTGGCCCAACGGCTATATAGTCGTTTTTGGGTCCAAACGGCTAGTTTGGGTCCATTTATTAAAAAAAAAAATTCATTTAAAATAATTTTTTAATCCCAAAAAAAATTCTATAAATACCCTACACTTTTAAATCATTTTTCACACAATTTTTCACTCTCTCAAACCTCATTCTCTCTCAAATCTCAATTCTCAATTCTCAAATATTCAATATATTTAATTTCCTAAAGTGCTCACTTTAATTTTTTAATTTTGCGATTACAAAGTACGAGTGGAAGTTTCTCAAGTCGCAACCTTCGGATACTTCCAAAATTTGGTATTGTCGTTCCATCTCTTATGTTTAATTTTTATTTATTGTATTAATTGTTGAATATTTAATTTTATTATATTTGTGTATTTTAAATTTTTTTAGTTTAATTTATATTATGGATAAATTAAGAAACCTCGCTACTAAAGGTGTTAAAAATTTTTATTCCGGAAGCGGTAGTGGTAGTAAAAAGCGAATTACTAGTGGTAGAGGTACTTCACGTAGTAGATATACCCATGTGCCTTCGCCTCCGATACCGCTTGGTATACCTTTTGAGACGAAGATGATGAAAATATTAGTGAGACGCCCATAGTAGGAAATGCTAACGTTAGACCTGAATCGGTTAATCTCTCTTCCCGTTCTCCCCGTGCCCCAAGAGTTCGTAAAACAACTAGTATTGCATGACAATTTTTTGAACGTATATCAGATACTGAGGTACAATGCAATATTTGTCAACAAATATATAAGCATAAAAGCGGAGGCAAGTAAGGGGCTACGGCTACGTTAATGGGACATATAGGTGATGCTCACGAAAGAGAGTTAAATATTGCATGAGGTGGTGGGGATGTTGGTGGGCCAACGCAAACTAGAATGGACCCAACAACCGGTCAGGGAACGAAGAAGTACAATAAATTGAAAGACCGGAAAGAAATAGCTAAAATGGTAGCTGTGGGTTGTTTGCCTTTTAGTTTTCCTTCTTCTGATGCCTTTGTAAATTATATTCAAGCAATTTATAATCCTATGTTTAATGGTATTTCTAAAAGTACTTGTCGGTCTGCTATTTTTTGACGTCATTATTTTTATTTATCAACATTGTTAAAAAATATTCAATATAGATTGTCCCTAACTTCTGATCTTGGTCGTGCTGTAAATAAAAATGACTATTTAACCGTTACTTGTCACTGGATGGATAAATTGCTGAAGATCGTAAACAGTAACGGTTTTATATGATGAAGATTAAATTTATCCATGGATAAATTTGTCAATAGTAATTTTGTGATGAAGATTAAATTTATCCATGAATAAAAAACGTATTCTTTATTTTTTATAGGATGAAGATCGTAAACATACTGGAGATTTTATTGCTGATTCTATTGTTAAAGTTGCTGAATTTTATGGTATCGGAAATAAAATCTTATGTATTGCTTTTGATAATACTTCTAACAACAAGACTAATATTAAAAAGTTAAAATCTAAGCTATCTTCGCCGTTGCCTGAAATTTTTCATATTAAGTATGCGTGTCATATATATAATTTAATTGTAAAAGATGATCTTGAGTTTTTCGAGTTTTATATTGAAAAAATTCATCTTGCTATTGATTTTATTCAAGGAAATAATCGTAGATCGAGAATTGGAGAATTTAAAGTTAAATGTCAAGAAAATGGACTTGCACCGATATTGATGCCTGAGGACATTGATATTAGATGAAATTCTACGTATGATTTTTTAAAAACTTGTTATAAATATAGAGTTCCTATTACACTAGCTTTTAACCAACATTGCGGTTCATTTGCTGATTCTGCTGATTGCATGCTACATGATTCTGATTGGGTTGTAATTAAGGATCTTGTTAAGTTTTTAGAAAAAATTTATATAGCTACGGTTGAATTTTTCGGTGCTTATTATCCTACTGTTTGTAATATTTTGGCATATATAGCCGATGTTTCTGGTTTGCTCAAAGAATATAAAAATAAAGAAGATTATAAAGAAGCTGTTGGTGCCATACTTACTAAATTTTAAAAATATTTTTTTTCGATTCCCCTGTTTACTTGGTTTGTGCTATGCTAAGTTCGTGTATGAAATATAATACTATGTGCCATTTTAGTACTATTATTTATGCTAACTTAGAAATAGATACTAACAATGATTCTGAACAAGTACAACCTGATTTGTGGACGACTATGGGTGATGCGAATGAATACATAAAAAAATTATATAATCACTATGCTAATTTAGTTGATTTAGCCGTACCTACAAATATCATTCCAACTGTCGCTCCTCATTCTCCCGAGGAGCAATCATATTCTAAAAGGCCGGCACATAGTGGTTTTCCCGATTCCTTTTATGATTTACCTTATTGGAACAGTGTTGATGACAGAGCTTACACATCAACTTATTGGGAAGAGCTGAAATATTATCTTCGGTCGCCGCCAGAGGATCGCAGACTATGGATCAACACGTTGGATTGGTGGAGGAGGAATTAAACACAATATCCCGTGCTTTCAAGATTAGTTAGAGATATCTTGAATGTTCCAATGTCAACTGTTGCATCAGAGAACGCCTTCAGTTAGGGACGAAAGCAGCTTGGAGACAACCTACACTCATTGGGAAGCAATGCAATGAATGTTCTAGTTTGCCTCAAAGATTGGATTAGAGCGGAAAGAAGAAATCAAGGAATAGAAACGGAGCCGAACGACGAGCAGAAACTTGAAGAAATTATGTTTTCACAGGAGAACTCAGCAGAATCAAGTCCAATGCATGATTTTATCCCCGTTGACTTTGACTATCCTATGCAAGTTTCCGTTAATATTAACATAAATGAGTTGGAAAAAATGATGCATGATTTATAGATTTTTCATTCATGTAAATTATAAATTTTGGATCATTTCGCAATCAATAAAATTCAACATTCATTCACTCCTTAGTCCTTACTTTGTAATTTTTTTTCATTTAATGATTTAAATTGAATTTCTAGTTTAAATTAAAAACTTACTTCTAATATATTATTAATTTACTACCAAGTATTATTAATTTATTATATTAAGTAGCATATGTTTGTATATTTGTGTATATATTTTCTATAGACATGTATATTTAACGTATACATGTGTATATGCTTTATAAATTAGTATATAACTATATATATATATATATATATATATAAAGTAGTACATATACATTGAATAGAGCGTATATATGTAATATATCTTCTATAGACGTGTATATTTAACGTATACATGTGTATATGTTTTATAAATTAGTATATAACTATAACTATAACTATATATATATATATATATATATATATATATATATATATATTTTAATGTATATATATTGTAGTATATTTTATTTAAAGTAGTACATATGCATTGAATAGAGCATATATATGCGAATATATCTTCTATAGACGTGTATATTTAACGTATACATGTGTATATGTTTTATAAATTAGTATATAACTATATATATATATATATATATATATATATATTGTAATGTATATATATTGTAGTATATTTTATTTAAAGTAGTACATATACATTGAATAGAGCATATATATATGTGAATATATCTTCTATAGACGTGTATATTTAACGTATACATGTGTATATGTTTTATAAATTAGTATATAACTATATATATATATATATATATATATATATATATTGTAATGTATATATATTGTAGTATATTTTATTTAAAGTAGTACATATACATTGAATAGAGCATATATATGTGAATATATCTTCTATAGACGTGTATATTTAACGTATACATGTGTATATGTTTTATAAATTAGTATATAACTATATATATATATATATATATATATATATATATATATATTGTAATGTATATATATTGTAGTATATTTTATTTAAAATAGTACATATACATTGAATAGAGCATATATATGTGAATATATCTTCTATAGACGTGTATATTTAACGTATACATGTGTATATGCTTTATAAATTAGTATATAACTATATATATATATATATATATATATATATATATATATATATATATATATTGTTTTATTTAAACTTTAAAGAAGTACATATACATTGAATGGTGCGTATATATGTGTAATTGTATATATATTTTTTAAATTCTAATGTCGTATATACTATATATATAGTGTATATATATTGTTTAACGTATTTAAAATGTATATAGGTGGGTATATATAGTGTACATTAAAAAAACTTTCTTTTTATTTTTGACCAGATTTTTAACCGGGTTTAGGTGGGTTTGACCGGGTTGTATTAAGTTGGCCGAATTAGGGCTATTTTTAAAAAAATTATTGTTGAACCTGGTCCGGCCCGACCCACTTAACCCCAGCCTGGACCCGACCTGGCCCACAACCCGGATAAATTTAAAGAGCCGATTCCGGGTTGATCCAACCTGATCCACTTAACAGCCTTAGGTTGAACTCACTAAAATAAAATATACGCGTGAGGTGCATACACCTAAACTTGTTATTTACAAATAAATTACCTAACAAATTGCCCTCTGTTATTCCTATACCCTTTTCTTTGTTCTGCTTCCAAATCAGTGTACAGTACAAGATCGCTGTTACTTATTGTATATATCGTATATACTTTATCTTATTCTAGATAATGCCTGTTTTAATTGTTTCCTTAAATTCTCTGTACTTTGTATCGTGTTCTTAAAGTTGCTGTTAATTATATAATAACATTTTTTCTTATCCTTTCCTTATTATTTATTAATTCTCCTTATCGCTTACCTTAATTTTTAAAAATAATTTTGTCCTGATATAATTTTTTTCTCTGTAATATTGCAAGCTTATAAAGTTCTAATTTACATTGCTACATTAGTGTGTGACATTATGAAATGACGAAAAAAACGATATAAACTATATAGTTAAACATTGTATTTATCAAAACATACAAATATCTATCAGAAAAGTTTCTCTATTTCCAATCCCCCAAGGGGTAAGATCCGCATACAACTACTCTCCGAGATCCTACTTAATCTCTAAGATTGCAAAGGCTCTATATATTATTGTTCTACTCGTCAAAACAGTATAATAGATGTGAAAGTATACACAACAACCCACCAAATAAGGTGCAAGTGATTAGGAATACCAAATTGTTTATTTTATTCTGGAGTACCATGAATATCCTTTACTTATCATGTAAGACTATAAGCTAATAGGATGTGCAAAAATAAAGAATAAAGGAAAAAAAATATTTCCACATATTCTAAATCTAGACTAATCCTTCGGTTTTATTTATTCTGCATACGCAATATTGGTTTTAATTCAACTTCAAGAAGTTTAAATAGGATGGATAAGGTATAGTTATATTCTTATTTAAGTAGACCGACTTTGATGATTAATTAGTTAATTTCAACTTCAAGAAATTTAGTTAAATAAATAGGATGATAATTGACTTTGTATGTCCTTTTTATCACGCTAACTACATTTTAAATTTCTATATAATATTTTTCGTTGCGTTAGTTTATTGCCTTTTTTTTTCTTTTTCTCTTTGCCTAATAATCAGAAAACACACAATAAAGAGACGAACTTGCTATTCATGTT
The DNA here is from genome assembly GCA_030864225.1 of Capsicum baccatum var. pendulum. NCBI lineage: Eukaryota > Viridiplantae > Streptophyta > Magnoliopsida > Solanales > Solanaceae > Capsicum > Capsicum baccatum. The sequence continues at coordinate 43,502,461 of CM061555.1, forward strand.
CTTTTTTGAATCCTTAGTCAACGGGCATAGTCATTTTTCTCACTGCATATGCCAAATTAAAGAGACTGTAATTATTGTATGGTAAACTAAATAAGACTGTCACTATTGTTTTACTTAACCAACTCAAAATTTTTCGCCAACAAATATGAATACCGTTCTTCATCCACAGAATGTTAACTTAAAGGTTATTTTAAAATTTCACGGTTTAATCAAATAGATTGTATAAATGATCCATCCTGAAAAGATCCAAACCTCAGGTTTTTCTTCTCAAAATTTTATTGATCACTTAAAATACAAAACGTTACAAACGCGATGATGTTTCCCACAGTTTACACAGAATGCTCCTATAATTAACCTAAAGATACCAATAAGTTCCTTCTTTATTGTATATCATGTATGTATAAATATAACTCAAATACACACCAATTGCTGATCAAACTTGTTCTATAATTCTGACATGTAAGATCAAAGTCGTTCAACAACCAAAGCGGGTGCAATAGGTATCCGAGGGGTGTTGGTTCACAACACCACACACAATGAAGACGTGCAGGGGCGGAGTCAGCCTTTGGCGACTGTTCGGCGGAAAATTATGCTCTATATGCATGGTTAAAATTATTTTTTATGCATATATATTAGATATTAGCCCTTTAACTATTTTTTTCTTCACACTTTGAGCCCCCAACATTGGAATCCTAGCTCCACCTCTGAAGACATTCAACTGGAACCTTGTTATCCTTGAGTTCTGCATACAGAAAAAACACATACATGAACTAACATTCAGAGGCAAATCTAGAATTGAATAGCAATTTGTATGTATACATCTATTGTTCTCTACCTAGAATCCTAGATTCATGAATTTGCATTGTGCCACATAATTTTTTAAGTTTAATAAGCGACTAGCTAGATGTATATGTACAAATTGTGATAATACCTCTAGATGCATCGCAGCACCATAGTAGCAAGGGAGACAATAGCATAGATCATAAGTGTAATCGATCACCATGGACATTATGGAGATGTTGGATAATACTGCTGCCATATTGCAAGACTTTCTATACGAATTAATAGGTAGTACTAGCAATTTTGAGTTTTTTTTTTTTTGTGAAATTTGAATTACAAGCCCAATGCCTTTGGGAGCATTTATATGGATTTTGAGTACTAAAGTGTGTAGAGATGCTACAACGCAAGCAAGTACGTGGACTTGGAAGGCGCAAAAAGAACAAGGTAGGAACAAAGGAAATTTCTCAAGCAAATTTACTTCTAATGAAGAAAATATTGAGTCAGGTCATCTAATCAACTAGACCAAAGAAACGACATTATTCAAAGAAGAGATGAATTTAAAATTGAATTTTAATTTATTCAAACTTTTAAAAATCTCAAAATTAAATTGATTGTACTATTAATATCACGAAGTCACGTGAGTTCAGGTGAACCGTAGCCAAAAGCTTCGTCCACCACCGTGTCCAATAATGTCCATTTTAACTCCAAAAAGTTAAATCTACAACAATTTTATCAAAATCTACAATTGGGAACTTCCGTGCAAATTATTTTTATTAAGTTTGGTATTTCGATAAGTGTGTTATGAGTAATAATTTTACTATAATTTGTGTTTATTATCTTACATATTACATAATTTTGATGAAACAAGAGTTATTGAATGCTTTCAAATTGCACGTTGAGCAAGTCTTTAATTACTTGATATGATATTTAAATGGTTATTTGATAGATGATACTGTTATTGTGAAGGTTATTTCATTTACTTGAGATATAAGTATCTTGACAAGTGTTTTGTTCAAGTATATATAATATGATTTGATATGAATTTAAGGGCTATTTACTATTTTGAAATGTTTTCATATGAGTATATACTGTTTACAAAGAAAATATAAATGGGAGGAGACCTTGATTTGAATTTTGTAGCTAGCAGCGGGTTCGTTAGACCTGGTGCACCTTGTATTTATAGATTACTGTTACAATCCTCGTTAGTGAGAAGGTAGAACTAGCATACTGTTACTAATCTCCCTTGAGTAGGGACCTACTGATAAGATATTTGACTCCTATGTGAGGGGTCCACTGGTATTAGCTATTTTTTGAAATAGAATGTCACATTGATTACATTATTCATTCTTGAAAACCTCTTAAAGAATAATACTTGATATGATATTATTTGTTGGCTATTTTGAAACTATTAAATTGATTTCTTATGTAATGGTTATTGTTTTCTGAAAGAGCACTATTTCATGACATTTTGACTATCATGATAGCGTAATTTATGACTTGTCCCCATTAAAACGGTTGTGGTTAAGTGTTTTTACTCATTGAGCTAGCGTGTCACTCCTTACTATTATTTGTACAGAGATTGCAGGTGTCATTAGTGAGAATTTCATTAACTAAAGCATTCGAGTTGGCATATTTTTGGTGAGTGCCGCACTTGTTCGCATGCAACAATTTATTTATTTGTTATGCTCTTTTCTTGAAAACTCTTGGAGTTGCTCCATAGTCATTTGTTTAGAGTTTGAGTATCATATTGTTATTTTGAACTTGTGGAGTATTTGACTTCTTATATTTTGGAGATGGATTTAGTAGTGTTATTTCGTTGTGAATGGGTTATGTTGATGATATTAAAGTGTTGATTGTGATGTTGGGTTTTGTGCTATTGATTTGAGACAGAAATTTTCTTGATAGGCCCCAAAATAGGAAAAACTCTACCCTTTCTATAGAATACTAGGCTTGCTTTGGAGTTCTAACCTTCTTAGTGTCGGTCATGATCCTATTTTGAATCGTGACAATATATTCTCCAACTATGGACATCGTCATGTATATTACCTCAACTTCTTATTTGAGAAGTAAATCTAGGATTCTTAATTTTCTTATGATCTTCCTTCTTCTTAACAGATAATGATAATATAGATATAAGTGAATTAGGTGTTAAAGAAATGAAGTAACTTGCTAGAGTTGGAATATGGCTTCTCTAATAATTAGCCATCAATCAACGTAAATAGATGGCCAAAAAAAAAAACCTAGCCTACAAGCACATGTAATATCTGCAACAATAACAATGACAACAAGAATGTGTATAGATGCCCACATGCAGAATCGAGCAGTGCAAGTAGATGACCAAACAAAACCCAGCCTGTCAACACGTAATTTTGTCCACCCCAAAAATTAATTTCTACTCATTTACTTATTCCTACCCCTACCTATACCCTACCCCCACCTAATACACCCACTCCCAACAACCCTCTGTACACACCCACTTACACACTCCAATTCTCATTGTTCGAAATCGGGCAGAAATAAAGCAAACCACAAGCAGAAAGAAAACAAGAACACACAGATTTGTGTGAAAACCCTTGCGAGAAAAATCACGGGCAGAGGCAGAGGATGTTTCACTATAATAAAAGGAGAGAAGTACTATATGGAGAATGAGTATTTTCTGGATACATGAAATAACCCACTAAATGCACTTATATAATACGTGCATACAAATAAGTCCTAGACCCAAAAACATAAAGGTCCATACCGCAGAACTTTCAAGGCTGAACGATCAAAATTCGGGTCACAACTCTAACAATCTCCACCTTGATATGAATTCTAATTCAGAACTCAAATCCATTTCAAAAAAAACTCTCCACCTCTTCCACAAAAGCCCCTAAGGGCACATCTCAACAGCTAACACCTACCAAGTCCAAGCAATGATCAAACTTGGCACTTGGTAGTGTTTTGGTCATTATATCAGCAGGATTATCATGTGTACCAATCTTGCTTACCACAATATCACCACTAGCAATAATTTCACTCATAAAATAATATCGAACATTGATATGCTTTATCCTCTCTTGAAATATCTTATCTTTCTTAAGGAAGATAACATTCTGACTGTCGTAAAAGACTGTAGTAATCTATAAGTCTTTGTTAAGTTCACCAAATAGACTCTTCAACCAAATGGCTTCCTTGAAAGCCTTTGTAATAACCATGTACTCTACCTCAGTAGTTGACAAAGCAACCGTAGTCTGTAAAGTAGCTTTTCAACTGATAGCACAACCACCAATGGTGCAAACATAACTTGAAAGAGACCTCCTTTTATCATGGTCTCCTGTAAAATCAGAATTAACACACCCGATTACTCCATCTCTATTTCGCCCAAACTGCAAACAAACATCAGCAGATCCATGCAAGTATCTGAAAATCCACTGAACTGCATTCCAATGTTCTTTGCCAGGACTTACCATGTATCTGCTAACTGCACTGACACATAAGATAAATCTGGTCGGGAACACACCATCGCATACATGGGAGACTCGACGGCTCTAGAGTATGGAACTCGAGACATATAGTCACGCTCATTACCTGTCTTTGGAGATAAAGTGATGGATAGTTTGAAGTGAGCTACCAATGGAGTACTTAAAGGCTTGGCATTTTGCATATTGAACCTATGAAGCACTTTTTCAATATATCTTTTCTGACTCAAGTATAACTTACAATTCTTTTAATCCCTCATAATCTCCATGCCAAGAATTTTCTTTGCTGCTTCTAGATCCTTCATATCAAACTCCTTATTGAGCTGGAATTTGACTTTTATTATCTCTCTCATATCCTTTATTACAATCAATATATCATCAACATACAAGAGAAGATACACGAATGAACCATCACTTACCTCCTTGAAGTAGACACAACTATCACAGCTACTCCTCTGAAATATATACGAGGTCGTAAAAAAGTCAAACCTCTTATACCACTGCCTGGATGACTGCTTTAATCCATAGAGAGACTTTTCAGCAAACATACATAGTCCTCCTTTCCTGAGACTACAAAGCCCTATGGTTGCTGCATATAGATGTCTTCCTCAAGTTCTCCATCTAAGAATGCAGTTTTGGCCTCCAACTACTCTAGCTTAAGATTATGCATAGTTACAATACCAAGAAATGCTCAAATCGAACTATGTTTTACAACAGGAGAAAACACATCTGTGAAGTTGATACCTGGAACCTGACTGTAACCTTTAGCAATTAGTCTTGCTTTGTACCTAGAATCTTCAAATCCCAATGTTTCTTCTTTCTTTTTGAATACTCACTTGCAACGGACAACTTTCTTATCTTTAGGAAACCTTACCAGATCCCATGTGTTATTCTTATGAGGTGATTCCATCTTCTTCTGTATAGAAGTCACTCATCTGTCGAAATCATCACAACTAACTGCCTCTGAGTAAGAAGAAGGATCTTTACGGGAATCAATACCTTCTGCTACACTCAATGCATAATCAAACAAATCAGCTTCAGCATATTTCTGAGAAGGTCTAATATCTCTTCTAGGCCTATCTTTAGCAATAAAATATTGTAGCACCATTGGTGGTAAAGAAGAAATAGTATCACTCTGTATCTCCGGGTTAGACTGAGAAATAGGTGTAAACTCTGCTCCAATCTGCAATTCAACATGGGTGCTTGATTTTTGCTGATTTATGTCACTAAGGTCATCTGGCGGTGAAACATTAGATTCAGAGGGATCCCAAAGCATGACAGTTTTATCAAACACAACATCCCTACTAATTATAACTTTTCTGTTTTCTAGACACCAAAGCTTATAACCTTTAACACTAGGCTTATAACCCATAAATAAGCACTTGACAGATCTAGGTTCCAACTTTCCATTATCAATATGAGCATATACAGGACATCTAAATATGCTCAAATCAGAATTACTAACAGGAGTACCAGACCATACCTTTTGTGGAATCCTTTTATCAATCGCGATTGAGAGAGAACGGTTAGTAAGAAGGCAAGTTATGGAAGAAGTTTCAGCCCAAAAAGACTTGGATAAACCAACATTAGAGATTATGTAACGCACCTTCTCCATTATAGTCCTATTCATTCGTTCGGCCACACCATTGTATGATGGAGTATGATGAACTGTCAAGTACCTCACAATTCCTTCTGACTTGCACAAACCATTAAATCTTTAGAACAGAACTCTAAACCATTATTGGTCCAAAGGCATTTTACCTACTTCCTTATTTGTTTTTCAATCATAGTCTTCCACTCCTTAAAAGTAGGCAACACATCATTCTGTTGCTTTAGAAAGAATACCCAAACTTTTCTGGAATAGTCACCAATAATAGTCAACAAGTAATTAGCACCTCCTTTAGAAGGCCTCTAGCAGGACACCAGAGATCAGAATGAATGTAATCAAGTGTGCCCTTAGTTGAGTGGATGCTTTTAGTGAATCTGACTCTCTTCTGCTTCCCGAAAAAGCAGTGCTTACAGAACTCCAATTTGGTAATACTCTACCCATCAAGAAGTCCTCTCCTGCTCAGTTCAGCCATTCTATTTTCACTCATATATCGAAGTTTAGCAACGTCACTTTCTGATAGAGAGGAGGTAAAAATAGCTGCATCACCTATAACAGTAGTGCTTTGTAGGACATATAAATTTGCAAACTCTCTTTGTCCCTTCATCACAACAAGAGCACCTTTAGTAACCTTCAGGACTGCACCTTCACCAGTGTACCTATATCCGTTCGAATCAAGGGTACTCACGGAAATAAGATTTCTCTTCAGGTTTGGGACATACCACACATCACCAAGTGTCCTCACAATCCTATCAGACATCTTAATCCTGATTATTCCAATAACATCTATCTTACAAGGTGTGTTATTTCCCATTAACATTGAACCTTACAAGGTGTGTTATCCAAGTCCTTCCTCCTCAAATAATGAGACCATCTTCTTGAGTCTCCGACCCATTCAGAAGATATTTCATCTTCTCTTTAAAGAATAACACAACATAGACTTCATCAATCATCAAGGTATCACGATTATACAAAATCGTATCCCTAAAGGTCATGTATGATGCACGGATCAAACACAACAAAATCAACCCTAGATCTTCCTCATCGTACATAACCTCCAGAGTCTCTAAATCAGAGATAATTTTCTTAAATACAGATAGGTGATCCTCCAAGGAGCACCCTCAAACATGTGATGGGAATAAAGTCGTTGCTTGAGATGCAACTTACTTGTTAGGCGCTTCATCATACACAACAATTCCAGTTACAACCACAGTGCAACGACTATGGTCTCCTTCAAAACATCTCGTAGAATCTGATTAGATAAATAAAGGTAAATCTGAGATAGAGCCTTTCAATTCTTACGTCGTTTGTCCTCATCCGTCCATGATGGGGGCATCTTCTAAAACACTAATAAAGTATCGTCAAAATCCATCTGCGCAAGCATAACCTATATCTTAACCAATCATAACAAAAATCTAGTATTGTGATCCAACAACAGAAAATCATACTTCATGGTTGCCATCCTCGAGAAAATAATCGAAATGTCTCTGATACTAGTTTTTTAGGAATCCGGCAGAAATAAAGCAAACCACAAGTAGAATAAAAATAAGAATACACAGATTTACGTGATAATTCTTGCGGGAAAAACCACGGGCAGAGGTAAAAGATATTTCACTATAATGAAAGGAGATAAGTACAATATGGAGAATGAGTATTTTCTGGATACATAAAATAACCCACTAAATGCACTATTATAATACGTGCATACAAATAAGTCTTTGGCCCAAAAACATAAAGGTTCATACCGCGGAACTTTCAAGGCCGAACCATCAAAATTCGGGTCACAACTCTAACAGTCACATCACAAAAACTCACGTAACACATACTCTCACTCGCTGGAAATAATAATAGACACACCCTATTCATATAATAGAGAGACAAACTCTATTTTTTAGCAGATTCTCCACCAAAAATACAACATATACATGCAACTCCATTCACACATAACACTACACACACAGAATTCTCTCCACATGCACACAAATAGAAAAAAAAAAGAAAAACAGAGAAAAGAATACAAACGAAAAATGCATAGAAATACTGAGGATTTAGTAGGAAAACCAGTAGAGAAAACACAGTGAGAAAAGGGAGAGAAATAGAAGAAAAATCATAAATTGATTGAGAGAGAAACGCGAGGGAGAATAAGAAAATAGGGATTAACCGAGAGGAAAAGTCAGTGAGAAAATAAAGGGAATTGAGGGAGAGATTGAATGAGAAAGAGATAGAAAGAGGCAAAAAAATGGAAGCTCACTATTTCGGCAATCTCTCACTGAAAATGCCAATGAACCAGCTGCGATTTCGATCAACCGGTCATAAAAAATAGTCGACCAAAGAACCCCTCTATTTTAAAATTCATCCTTACCTTGTTAGAGATCATAATAGTTGTTTCGTTCGATTATTGGGTTGGATCTGCATTGAGTTCAGAGGATCGATGTTTTGAGTTCAAGTTTGAGTTTGATTCGTTGCTCTAGTCGAATAATTTAAAATCAAAATAAAATTGAGGTCCAATTATTTAACTGTATTCTTCTTTTATTTTAATTTAATGTAGTGTATTGATATTATAATTGTTTGACTCGTATGGTTGATGATGTGTTTTGAAGTGTATTTGAGTTTTTATAATTATCTTGGCTTGAGTGGTCGATTTTAAATCAAAATTGAGTAATCGTGTGATTGAGAATGAATTTGGGATGGAAATAAAAAAATGATAAGAGTAAATATAATTTGTTTTGATTCATTGATGTTGGTTTAATTCGGTTTAAACATGGATGTTGTTGAACACGCTAGTATCATAATTAGGTCATGAAATAGGTAGGCAAACAATAGGTAGTTAGGCAAATTTTGGAATTGTGGATTGTTCAATATCGAATGTTTTTTAATGATTTTCATTTTAGCACATTTAAACCAGTTGTACTCATTTGGTCGGGGAATGCTCCGAGGATATTTGTATTAGTTTATTCGAGGAGTGCCATGAGAAATTTGTACTTGAAGCTGGCGCGGGATCAAGTCCAGGACGTCTGGTAGAGCATAGTCTAGGAATAGTTTAGAATAGGATATACATTTCCGCATTTTTTTATTTTTGGGACTGTATAGTTTGGACTGGACATTATTTTTTAATTTTTGATTTTTTTGGTTGTTTTGTTTGCTTGTTATGTGTTTTGTTGGTTTATATAATTCGTAGCATCATACTAGCCGATATACTCTACGGAGTGACCATGGTCGAAACACGGGATCGAGGGTTGCCTAACGCCTTCCCCTCGGTCAAAAGAATTCCTTAACTAGAATCTCTGTTTGCGGATCAGTTTTAAAGTCAAATCGTTTTGGAAAAGAATTTCCAAAGTTGACTTGGCACACCCGGCCTATGCCAGGTGGCGACTCTTAATTTAATTGAGAAATAATTTTTTTTCGAAACAAATTATTTTCTTTTGTCACTTAATAGTAAAACCCTTTTCAAACTTAAAATCTAATCTTTTTGGTAAAAAAGGGAGCGTGATAGCTCTGGCGACTCTGCTGGGGAACTTTTTTAGAATTCGAGCTTATTTTTGGAGTTATATCGGCTTAATTTGACATTATGGGTGTATAGACATTGTTTGTGTTATTGTTTGTATTTGTTTTATCATTGTTGAGTGCCTACTTGCTACATATTTACCATTTTTTCTCTTATGTGTTACTGCTTTATATCTATCATCATTTGCATAAGCCAAGTCAATTTCTTCTGCAACAAGTTCTGTAGTACACAATATGTACACAACCTCTAGTGGAGTCGCTTTTATTTTAGGATGGAGAGCCGTCGTCTGGTATGGAGTGGGTGGAAAGCTATCGCAGCCACTATCGACTGTACGCTCCCTCAAACAGCCTTGTTAGTGAACTTCACCGTAGGTCGGCCTTTAGGTCATATTTATCTGCATCATATTCATTCCTAGCGGGGCTCACTTGGTCCTTTGTAGGAGACTCTCCCCTAAAGCATCCTACGTGCTAATTATTGCATCTTTGAGGGTAATAGGGTCATTTAGCAGACTGATTCGGGGAAAGCCTGTGCTAGAATTAAAAGAAAGTGTGTAGGCAATGAAAATTTTGAAAAAAAGAAAGTGAGTCAAAGAAAAGTTCCATAGTTTTTTAGAGTTCTTTATGGATTTTGTTCTTCATAATTCAAAAATTCAAAAAGATTTTTACCTATTATATGCATTTCTCAAAAAATAAAAAAAATAAAAAGATTTTCCTTTTGTTATTTAGCATGCATTCATAATTCAAAAATTCCAAAAAGATTTCTCCAACAGGAGCTTTTTATAAAAGGAAGATTCAAAAAAATGGGAGAAGTTTTGTACATTTCTTATCACGAAAATACCAAAAGAATATTTTTTCTGTCGTAGTTGTTGGTGTCAATTTATGTGAAGTGTCCAAAATTAAAAACCAAAAAAAAAATTTTTTGTTGACGTTTTTCATCTTATGTTTGTAGGTGTGTCTCTCCAGTCAAAGTTCAGTCTGTTGTTTAATCTTTAATTTTCCAATCTGAACGAACTACGCATACCTGATTCTTGTCCTTCGGGGCGGGATACGTAGGCAACCCTTGATGGGTCCGGTAATCTTTTATTTTGGTCACTGTCCTAGTCCTAGCCTAGTGTCTTTATCTTTTTAGTCTAGTCTAGTATCGTTGGTTAATCTTGTCCAAGTTGGCTGGTCGCACTTAGTGGTACCATTTGTTTTAATTTGAGTTGTAAATTGGTTTGTCCCTTATGATAGCCTGTCCACGTCAAGATCCCGAGGGTCAGGAGGTCTTACCCTTTTATGAAAATATTAAATCGTAAGTCTTGCGTGTTTTTACAGGATGGATCCATCTCTAAGGTCTAGAGTGGTATGGTTTCTAAAGTACCCAAAAAGTTAATCAAGTGGTGGGGCATGTTTAACTACTCCGAAAAGCATAAGTTAACAAAGAAGCTGGGCACTCTTTCTCTCTTGTGCATCCTTCCCTGTTCAGAGGATCCAACTTATTTGGTTGTTAGATTTGGGAGTTGTGAAATGACGCCTACCCTGGCAGAAATATCCGGTTTATTTAAATTTCCTTAAATTAAAAAGATAATGATTCGAGCACATTGTCATTCTCCCACGAGGTTTCTCCACAGTTATGGATTGAAAGTTAATAACCATCTAGGATGCCATAACCAATCTTGGGTCTCTTTCAATTACTTGTATGCACAGTTTGGCCCCCTAGATGGTTTCGATTATTTTTGGGATGAGTTTTATACAACTAAAAAGAATTGGGATTAATTTCGTCTTGAGGTCTTCACCCTTGATTTGTTAGGCACTTTACTATTCTCCCTGGAAGAAAGATGTATTAATACTCGTTTGCAATCTCTAGTGATGGCCTTATTTAACAAAGATAAGGGAGACAAGGTCACTATCGTACCTATGATCGTAGTGAAGATATATAAAGCTTTGACTGAGGTAAAAGGAGGTATACTATTTTTTGAGTGAAGCAACCTATTATTGCAACTATGGATAATGGAGCATTTGCACGCCCCTTCTTTGATCAAATCAGATGTGGTTAACCGTTGTTTGCCCAGTCAAGTGTAAACCATGGAACATAGAATGCACTTCACTAAATTCTCATTGCCTGTAGGACTCGACGCTTGGGTTGAATTTCTCGAATCAAGAACAGATGACAATATCTGGTGGACCTATCTAGGGTTCCGACCAAAAAAAAATCTTGGTTGAATCTAGCATGAAACTCCTTCTAGTTTTGTTAGGGCTTGATTGTACCCAATCAAACACTCTCTTTGGGGTAATACGCCAGTGAGGTAGATTGCAAGATGTTTCATCGATACTGGACCGTCAACAGAATGTTGAGTACTTTAGGGACCAAGCTAGAGGTGAGATTAAATATGAGCAGTTCTAGAATAATGCAACCTGGGAAGGCGTGGATACTCTCAGAGTAGGTTTAGATATTGCAGGATACACTCAAAGATATGAAGTATGGATACAATCCATTTCTTGGGGTATCAGTAGATCATTACCATCACAACTTAGAGGTAGAATATGGGAAGCTGGCATAGTTGATAACCATGAGGGTAAAGATCAGGGGCCAATGTGGAGTTGCTAAGTGTTCAGTTATCAGGTTTGTTCACAACTGTGGAAGGGTATCAGAAAAATCTTTTCATGTGTACACCCCAAGGAGGCAAGAACACGTGCTAGAAGCTTTCTCCCGAATATCAAAGTGTCATTGTAGGATATGATGTAAAATTTGATTGGGAAAGCGAGAACTTCACATACAAGTCCACCTCAACCAGGCCATCACACAGCGCAGTAATTTGAAGGGACACTTTCTATCTTTTATTTAGTTTGAGTTCGTTGTTTTTCTGTTAATGCATTATTGTGTCTTTATTAAGTCAGTGTCAAGTTTATTTTAATGTTAAAGTCTTATAAGGAATGTTAGGTATGTTGTCTTGTGGATCTAGAGCATTGTTCAATCTTTGTTGATTATTATTAAGATTGTCTGAAATTCAGAGTCTATTTTAGTTGTTTTTTTCTTTAAATGTAATGATGTTGCGTTGTGCTTTCTTTTGTTTGTTTTTCATAAAAAAAATCATCAACGTTGTGCATACTTTTTGAACTACGCAAGATCTGATTCATGTACAACATGATACGTAGGCAACCTCCTTTTGGGTTCAATCTAATCATTTTGTTTCTTTATTTTTCCTCAATTTTCCACTTTTAATGAAAAGAAAAATCCATAAAGGATGATAAAAAGAAATAAAGAATGGTGAGAGAAGAAAAGAGACTGATGCAAAAAGAGAAAAGCGAGAGCGAAAAGAAAAAAAGAACGAGGCATAATGGGAGAGGAACAAATAAATGAGTATAAAAGGGACAAATTAGGATGATGTTAAAATGGCCTCATTACCCTCAAAGGCTGGTAGAAATGCGCATGAATCCAGGATAAATATACAATGTGATTTCCATATTTGTTGTGTGACCTAATCCTAACGGGTTTTGTCTTTAATGAGCATGTTCTTTCAGATAAAAGTGGTTGGTTTTTAGCACTCTGGCTAGTCATCCTTACTTCCCTAGATCAAAAGGAAAGCTTGTCATGGCTAACAGGGAGATCAAAAATTCACTCGTTGACCCAGAGAAGAGGGATAGGAACGCAATGATGAGATATTGAGACTCAAACAACAATTGACAGATCTGCATTGAGTATGGACTAGTGGTATGCCTCTTCCTCCATTCGCTAAAGATCTTAGGAATATCTCCAATTGTCCGTCGCTCTCCCAAGCGCAATTTTCTGCTCCCACTGAGTCGGCTGAGCACGCACCAAGATTCACTCCATATCAATATTATCCTGGCACTTTTAGTGTGCCCTTGGCAGTTCCCCGACCAAGGCCTACTGCTCAGCCAGCACCAGCTGCAGTGCTTGTGTTCGTGGATCCACCACCATCTGAAGCTCCTACTTATGATGTGCGTCCAATAATTATTCTTTCCAGTCTGCCAGTGAACCAGTGTTTAAAATGCTAGAGGATCAGCAACATGCTCTGGAGCCTACCTTGAAGATAACTAATATTGTTACAATCCGTCTCTTACCTTTCACTTTGACACAGAGAAGCCTGTTACAGCCGAAGAACAGGAACACATATCACAAAAATAGAAGATTTTGGAACAATCCTTGAGAAACCTATAGGGTCTCGGGGGTTATAAGAGTGTTTCCTTAAAGATCTATGCATGTTTCAAGGCGTTAACCTTCCTCTTGGCTTTAAGATGCCAAAGTTTTAGAAGTATAATAGACACGGTGATCCCGTTGCGCATTTGAGACGTTATTGTAACTAACTGAGGGGTGCATGAGGAAAAGAAGAGTTACTCATGGCTTACTTTGGAGAAAGTCTTTCCGATTTGGATTCGGAATGGTTAGTTGGTCAGGATATCGATAAGTGGAATTGCTAGGATGGCCTAGCTAACAAATCATGCAATAATTTCAGTATAATGTGGAGCTGATTCCCTACGAGAAGTCCCTGGCTAATATGAAGAAGAAAAATATTGATAGATTTACGGAGTATACGATAAGGTGGCGTGAACAGTCCGCCAGGGTGAAGCCTTTGATAAAGGAGAACAAATTGGTAGAGGTCTTCATTCAGGCACAAGATGAGACCTATTTTCAACACTTACTTCTAGCGATGGGTAAGCCGTTTGTTGAAGTCCTTAAGATGGGAGAAATGATAGAAGAGGGAATTAAGACAGGACGAATTATGAGCTTTACCGCATTCAAGGCAACCACCCAAGCAATTCAGAGTGGTTCTGGAACTTTTGGATGGAAGAAGGAGGATATATGACTATTGTAATTATCCCTAATCTTAAGCCAAAGTCTATTTTCAAGCTCCATATATTTCCCCCATCATTACTACCCTACAAAAAATCTATCGTATCCCAATACACCACCCCCATACCCAATATATAGCATACAACCATACGTTCAAACCTCTTCCCACCTACAATGGTGTGCGTCAACCCCTCATAATCGTCCTTCAGCTCCACAAAATTACCAAAACCTTTCCAAATCTGGTTTTTGACCTAGGCCTGAGTTCAAGAAAGAGAAGGCAATCAAAAATAATTTCACATCCATTGGGGAGTCGTATACTAGTTTTTTTCAAAGGCTGAGAAATATAAAGGTCTTGAGCCCAATCGAAGGAAAGATTCTAAATCCGCTTCCAAAGAACCTTGATTATTCTCTAATATATGCATATTGTTCTGATATACCGAGGCATGATACAGAAAGATGTTGGTATTTCAAGAGAGCAATTTAAGATCTAATCAACTCAAATCATATTATGATATAGGCCCTGGAGGTTCCAAACATCAACCAAAATTCATTGTCAGCCCATGCTGAAATGAACATGTTATAGTTGATACACGAAGGTAAAGAGTCCATGGTGTCTCGAAAGCCAATCGTTAGGAACTAAACTAATGAGGAGAAGTCGGTGAATGTTACAGATTCAATAAAGGCAATGGCTTTGATCCCATAGAAAACGATAAAAGAGAAAACTCAAGAAAATGAGAAGAAACCTGTGCTGACTGTTAAAGGAGTGGAAAAAATTATTGGTCCGAGTTAAGGTAAGACTAAGTTTGTGGTATTGGGAGCTCAAATCAAGCCTATTTTGACTGTGAAAGAGGTACTTGCGACTCCTATTATTATTAAGCCAGTGACACAACTCCCGTTGATCGACCCCAAAAAAGTCCTTTTAAATTATACGCAGACTGTGATGACTTATAAAGGGAAGAAAATTGTGGATGAGGTGAATAAAGTTGGGATTTTGACTCATTCAGGAAGGTGTTTTATTCCAGAAGGTTTAAGGAAGTATAAACCAGTGGTGAATAGCCAGTTGACACTGAAAAAACCCATCACTGAGGAAGAAGTCGAAGATTTTTTGAAAAAAATAAAATTGCCTGAATACTCAATCATAGATCTGTTTAGGAAGACTCCGGCTTAAATCTCCCCTCTTTCTTTGATTTTGCATTCTGATAAATATCGTAACTCTATGTTGAAGGTGTTGAATGAAGCTTATGTGACTACAAAAGTTACGGTGAATTAGTTGGAGAAAATTGTTGGAGAGATCTTTGAGGTAAACAGGATTAGCTTTTTGGATGATGAATTGCCTGTGGAAGGTACGGGGCATAATCGGAGCCTCTACATTACTGTGAAGTGTGAATACTTCTATGTCACTCGTGTCATGATTGATGTAGTTTCGGGTGCAAATATTTGTCCTCTGTCTACTTTGCAAAAGTTGAATATCAGTACCAAGAGGATTCGAATTTTCCATTGAGTTTCAAGTGTTGAATATTGACGCCTCTTACAATTTTTTATTGGGAAGACCATGGATTCATAAGGCTGGAGCCGTTGCATCGACGTTACGCTAGATGATCAAGTTTAAACATAACAAGCAGGAGGTGATCGTTCACGGTGAAGGGAATTTGGCCATCTATAAAGACTCGCCCATGCCTTTTATTGAGGAAAATAATGTAGAGGTGACATTAGTTTATCAATCTTTTGATGCAGTATTTGTGGATCATATTTGTGAAGGACATGTTTTGCCAGGTCCACAGTTATCTCCTGCTTTTGTTATGATGGTTAATGAGATGTTGAAATACGGCTTTGAGACAGGAAAGGGTTTAGGAGTATCTTTTCAATGTATAGCTCTTCCAATATATCTAAGTGAGAACCTGGGTAGTTTTGATTTAAGGTTCAAACCCACAGTTGAAGATTGGAAAAAGTCCAAGAAGCGAAAGAAGGAAACATGGTCATTCCCCCACCCAGTGCCACTACTCAGTGAGTCATTTGTCAAAAGCAGTGTTATTAAGCCCATACGGGAGGTGGAAGCTGAGCTAGTTGATGATTTCAAGAACCTGTTCATTGAATCTAATATGGTTGAAGTGGGAGAAGGTACCATTAAGGAAGATGTGTAGTTCATAGAACTTGATTTCCAGCTCAGCAATTGGTAAATCACTTATTTCCCGATCAGGAGGGAGTTTTGGTAGCTTGTTTTGTTTATCTTTCTTTTATTTGAGTTATTTCAGGGTTGTAATTTGGGATCTATTTTGTTTATATTTTTGTTGATGCTTACGTCTAAACACTCCTATATTTTCTTGTAATAAAATGCAATGTCCTTTTATTTTGTCTCTAATATATTTCATTTGCCTTTTCTTTATACAGTTCTCTTTTTACTGATTTTAGTGATATGACATACATCCAGAATTTTCAGCTTGATCTTAAAATCCAATCTAATCAAGATAGAATAAGGCAAGAGGTAGAATATGATGAATAAGAGGCATTGGAAGAAATAAGCAAAGAGTTACAATAATTTGAAGCCAAGTCGAATCCTAATTTGAGTGAAACTGAGTCAATTAATCTTAGAGAATAGGAAGAGGTTAAGAAAACTAAAATAAGTGTACATGTTTTGCCTCAATTAAAAAAAGGGATGAAACAAGCATTAATTGATTATAAAGAAGTTTTTCCATGGTCTTATGATGATATGTCGGGTTTAAGCACCGAGTTAGTGGTCCACAAGTTGCCGAGTGACCCTGTGATCCCCCTGTCAAACAGAAGTTGAGAAAATTCAAAATCGATGAAAGCATGAAAATTAAGAAGGAAATCATGAAACGGATCAAATCCAAGGTCATTCGAGTTACTCATTATCCTAATTGGTTATCCAATGTTATTCCTGTTCCAAAGAAAGATGGAAAGGTTCGAGTGTGTGTCGATTATCGTGATTTGAACCGGGCAAGCCTGAAAGATGATTTTACAATACCCAAATTTCATATTCTGTTAAATAATTATGCTAAACACGAGGTTGCTTATTTTGTGGATTGTTATGCTGGGTACCCCTAAATAGTTATGGATGCTGATGATGCGGAGAAGACATCTCTCCTTACGCCGTGGGGGGCTTATTATTATCAAGTGACGTCGTTCGGTGTAAATAATGTTGGAGCAACATACATGAGGGCCATGAACACTATGTTTCATCATATGATCCATAAGAAAATTGAAGTCTATGTAGATAATGTGTTCATTAAGTCCAAAAGTAAAGTTAATCATGTTAAAGATCCAAGGACGTTCTTTGAGAGGCTTTGCAGGTATAATCTCAAACTCAATCCGAAAAAATATGTAGTTAGAGTTCCATCTGAGTAGTTTTTGGGTTTCGTGGTCAGTTGTCGAGGTATTGAATTGGATTCTTCAAAGATCAAGGCTATTTAGGATTTGCCGCCACCTAAGAATAGAACAAAGGTGATGAGTTTTTTCGGTAGGTTGAACTACATCAGTAGATTTATTGCTCATCTCATAGCCACTTGTGAGCCCATTTTCAAGTTGTTAAAGAAGAGTGTCGCTGTTTAATGGACAGAGAAATTTCAGGAGGCGTTCGACAAAATCAAAAGATATATGTCGAATCCGCTTGTGTTGGTACCACCTGAGCCTGGTAGGCCCTTGATTTTGTACTTATCAGTTATGGATAATTCCTTCCATTGTGTGTTGGGTCAACATGATATCACGGGGAAAAAAGAGCAAGCCATATATTATCTTAGCAAGAAGTTCACGATGTATGAAGCCAAGTTCACTCTTCTTGAAAGAATGTGTTGCACCCTAATTTGGGTAGCACAAAATTTGAAGCATTATCTTTCATCCCACACTACTTACCTCATCTCCCGCATGGATTCTTTGATGTATATCTTTCAAAATCCTATGCCAACAGGTCGACTTGCAAAATGGCAAATATTGCTTACTGAGTTCGACATCGTGTAAGTGACTTAAACCGCCATGAAAGCTCAAGTGTTGGCAGATCATCTTGTCGAGAACCCTATTAATGAGGTGTATGAGCCGTTGAAGACATATTTTCCTAATGAAGAAGTGTTGAGCATTGATGAAGTCACTATAGATGCTGATACAAGCTGTAAGTTATTCTTTGATGAAACTGTGAACATTAAAGGAGTTAGAATAGGTGCAGATCTTATATCTGAATCGGGGAAACATTTTTTGATAACTGCACAACTTCGATTTTATTGTACCAAAAACATGGAAGAATATTGTCACACCCTTTTTTAACTAAAAAGATTCACTTTAAGTTCAAAAAGGGTTTTTTATTATGAGTGACAAAATGATTGAAAATTTATTTCGAAAAAGGATTATTTACATCTTTTATTTAGAACCTCCACTTGACATAATTCGGTGTGCAAAGTCAATTTTAAAAGATCCTTTTCAAAATGATTTGACTCTTTAAAACTGGTTCGCAGATATAGATTCCGACTAAGGAATTCTATTGACTGAGAAGAAGGTGTTAGGCACCCCTCGATCCCGTGGTTTGACCACGGTCGCTTGGTGGAGCATATCGGCTAGTATGAAATTATGAATGTATAAACCACAAAACACATAAAACAACCAAACCAAACAAATGAAAATACAAAAGTTAATGTCCAGTCCAACTATTACAAATCCAAAATAGAAGGAACTGAAATGTAAACCTACACAAATCCTAAACTACGCTTCACCCGGTGCCTTGGGTCTTGATCACGAATATTTTCCGCCAACATAATACTTTGGGGCATTCCCCGGTGAATAAATATAAATGAGCTTTGGGGCATTCTCCGGTTAAATAAATACATTTAATAAAATGCGATAAAAATGAAAAAAATCACTCAACACAAATATTTACACATTCGATGATTAGAATCCTATGAGTTGCCTACCCCAAAACTTAGAATTTGCCTATCGATGCCCAACCTAAGACACGATACTATTAAGTTCGATGAAATTAACATAATCAATAAATCAAAATTAAACCAAAATCATTTTACCAATCTTTCAATTCCCACCCCAAATTACTTTTTGATACAAACCCAAATTCATATTATCATCACATTTATGCCATTGAGATCAATTATTCAAAACCAAACAACATCAAACATCACCCAAATCAATCTAAATAAATAGGACAGAGAGATTGAATTACATCCACAATCACATCAAAATCAAAATAAAAGAAGAGAGGGGAGAATTGGACCTCAAATGAAGCTTTCAAATTCAAATATTATTTGAATGAATAGAAGAAATTTGCATTCCGAATCCTTGAATTGAACCTCGAACAGACCCCAACAATTAAATCAGTCCAACTTGACATTGTTTTTCACCAACACCAATCGATAATTGTGCTAGAGAGGCAAAACCCGCGCCTACGTTGCAATCTGGTCAACGATCGGTGATAATCTTGCTAACTTGAGAATCTCTCTCTTATTTTCTCATTGTTTTGCTCCATTTCTCTTGATTTATCTTTGCTTCTTTTCTATTCTCTCGCCTGTTTATCAACCCATGTGTGTGATATGTTGTTTTGCTGTTCATTCTCTTTCGATGTGTGTGTGATAGCGTCCTATCATAAATTGTTTATGAAAAAAGAGTATGTTTTTGTGTTTTTGCTCTCTGTTTTCTTCTCTATGAGTGGACTTTAAACAAATACAAATGAAGTCCTCCCAGATATATATAATGGTGTGACCAGTGTGTGTGAATTTCTTTTGAGAGTGAAGGAAAAAAATGAAGGTGTGTCTCTTGTGTGCTCTCTGTATTTTTTTTATGGAGAGATGGTCCCTCCTCTGTTACTGTGTGTGCATGTATATATCAATGGAAGATGAGGTATGTGTTAGAGTAAGATTCCTTGTGGGCCCTCTTTTTTTGGAATATCATTCTGTTGTGGGTAAGGCAAAGAAAGATGTGATGTGGTGGGGTGGGGTCATATAGTTATAGGGGTGCAAGGTGGTGAGGTGTCTGCTTTTAATTCGAGAGGTTGTTGGGATGGGATTAAAACAAGGTAAAATTTGTTAAGAGTTGTTATTTTGTCATTTTATGGAGGAATAATTACATGATTGAGGGTACACGATAGGATAAGGTAAAGATGAGTAGAAGTGATATCGGGAAGGGACAAAATTAGGTGTCTACATTATGCCCCTTTTGAATGTAAACACGAAGTGTTTTCAGACAAAGAAGTAGATAACGAGACAAAATTTTGTCTCTACCATTATTCAAAGGAAGAAATAGAATAAATAAGGACAACTGAGTTGGAGATTTGAGTGAGGTACCTTTGAGGTTCCGGTCTGTGACTCTGTCATTACATCAAAAATAAAAATTACAAGTTAAAAACATAAATGAAATTACAAAAATCATATCTATGCAGCTTCTTTGACTCTTGACTTGATATTTCATCACCTTGTTCTTCAGGCGGGCTCCTGACTTGTAATTTCTTCAACTTGTTACTTGGTTTTCAATTTCTTCACCTTGTTCTTCAGGAGGGTTCTTGACTTGCTATTTTTCAATTTGTTGACTTTCAATTTCTTCGCCTTGTTGCTTGACTTTCAACTTTTCACCTTGTTGCTTGACTTTCAAATTCTTCACTATGCTGCTTGAATTTTCATTTATTCGCCCTGTTTTTTAGGCGGACTCCTGAAATCACATCAAAACTAGAAAGAAAATTATCCCAAATAAAAATTATTGTAAAGAGAAATCTCATTTGCCAGAAAAGAAAAGTTCCAAAAATAGAAATTAAATTTTTGCCCCAGTTTATCATCAGAAGACTTTTGGGAAAGTCACATCATACCTACTTGCATGTTGTAATGATAAATCAAGACTCTAACCAAGAAATGCATCTCTTGATAGTAAAATTGAATGACCAAGACTGGGAAGTGTGTCTCCTAAGAATTAAAGTAATGAATTTTGACTAGAAAGTGTGTCTTCTAGAGATACTAATTTAAGTTAAAAAGTGTGTCACCTGACAAATGAAAGCTAGCAAGGAAGCGCGTCTCCTAAGGGTTAAGTGCAATCACTCGACTAGAAAGTGCATTTTCTAGAAATCAAGGGGCCTGACTCAACTAGGAGGTACATCTACTAGGAATCAAGGGGACTGACTCAAGTAGGAAGTACATCTACTAGGAATCAAGGGAACTGACTCAACCAGGAAGTACATCTACTAGGAATCAAGGGGACTGACTCAACTAGGAAGTACATTTACTAGGAATCACGGGGAATGACTCAACTAGGAAGTACCTCTACTAGGAATCAAGACTTAAGTTAGAAAGTGCATTACCTAAAAAGTAAAATTTGAATTGCCCAATTAAGGAAGTGCATCTCTTTACCAATGTTGCTTGAATTATCAAAACAAGGAAGTGCGTCTCCTTAACAATGTCGCTTGAATTACCAAAATAAGGAAGTGCGTCTCCTTATAAATATCGCATGAATTACCCAAACAAGGAAGTGTGTCTCCTTACAAATGTTATTTGAATTAACCAAACAAGGAAGTGCGAGTTCTTACAAATGTTGCTTGAAATAACTAACAAGGAAGTGTATCTCCTTACAAATGTTGCTTGAATTACCAATGTCACATGAACTTCCCAAACAAGGAAGTGTGTCTCCTTACAAATGCCACTTGAATTACCCAAACATGAAAGTGCGTCTCCTTACAAATGCTACTTGAATTACCCAAACAAGGAAGTGCGTCTCCTTAAAAATGTTGTTTGAATTATCCAACATGAAAGTGTGTCTCCTTATAAATGTTGCTTGAATTACCCAAACAAGAAAGTGTGTCTCCATACAAATGCTGCTTGAATTACCCATCATAGAAGTGTGTCTCCTTACAAATGATTCTTGAATTAACCAAACAAAGAAGTGTATCTCCTTACAAATGTTTCATGAATTAACCAAACAAGGAAGTGTATCTCCTTACAAATGTTTCTTAAATTTTTTAAGGAAATGCATTTTCTTACAAATATCACTTAAATTATCCATACAAGGAACTGTATCTCTTTACAAATGCCACCTAAATTTTCCAAGAAAATCTGTCTCCTTGAGAAGGAAGTGTGCCTCCTAGAGATCTTGAAATATGAGTTTTACCATGATTTTAATTACCAAACCCGTGTAGCAACATTGCCTCTTGCATTTGAAGAAATGAGGAATTATGGCCTTTGATGTTTAGGCTCTGAAATCCTTGATCTGAATGCAATATCTGTTCCCGTTTCAAATAAATAAAACTTACGAGTTTAAAACATGGTGGTTAGTTTGTGGCTTTAGCTTACGCGGCAATCGCTCTTGCCCCGGTCACATTTAACCTTGCTTCTAACCATTAGCATATGTCATTGACTTACTGCATCTTTTACCCAAACTCAGCTTATTAAGAGTGACTCTGAAACAAACACAGTATCTCTGTTTTGCCATGTTTCTCAAATAAACCCTTTGAACTTGGTATTTTCATGAGTCCTCTGACTGGTCTGTTGATAAAATTTTGTGTGCCTTATTTCAGCTCACAATCATGTCTTTGCATGTGCTAGCCCTTTTATCTTGCTTTGCGCAATTGAAAAAGTTTGTAGTCAATTTTATAATCTTTTCTCACTTGTTTTGACATGGTCTTGACTCAAAGACAAGAAAAGAAAAAAGAATGACAATTTTTTTATATGTGGATAACTAACTCAAGAAATATAAAACAAAAAGAAAGATAAGAAGGAAAAGACAATGAATGTCCCCTTTAAAACAAAGAAACAAAAAAATCATCTAAATATGACAGTCAACTCTAATGAATATGTCATACATTTTGGATTAAGCAGCTTGATCTTTTCATCCAAACTTCCTACCAATTGTTGTTGACTTAATGGCCTTAAAATTGAGTTGTTTTCTTAGGTCAATTGTATTTAGACCTCATTCAACTAGTGGTGCCTTGAAGGGTTTTCGCTAACAAGCCTCTTCCTTTCTCTCAACTTACCATTGCCTTTATGTCCGTGAGGGTTTTTCACCAATAAGACTCTCTTATTTCATTTCTTTCAACTCACAGTCGTCTTATGGTTCCTGTGAGGGTTTTCACCAATAAGACTCTCATTTTTCTTTCTCTTAACTTACCATCACTTTTCGGTGCCCGTGAGGATTTTCACTAATAAGACTCTCTCATTTTTATTTCTCACCCGATTCTTATTGCTGAGGTAGACAAGTAATTCCCAAAATGGGCTATCACATTCATTGCATGCTTATCTTAACATTCTCAAAGATTGATCTGAAGGTCTTTCTTTGGTTGTAGCTTGGCTTGTGGATAAGGTTAGAAGAAAAAGATGACATGAGGCCCAAACGACACTTGAAGTGGGGTGGAACTTACAACTTTTGGAATCGACTCAAACAATGAGGATTAAATCATGCCCCAGTTTCGTTTGACTGGGTCACTCTAAATTATTTATTTGGTTGGACCGAGCCCAGAGTAGGGAAATCTACGTATCTCACCCCCGAAAGAGAAGAATCGGGTCAAATGTAATTCCGGCAGCTTGTTCTTTTGCTTGATTCTGATTTCTTTCTCTTTTTTTTCTTTTATTGACTTTTCTTTTTGGGATTTTTCTGACTCTATTTTTTTGACACTTTTTCTTTTCCTTCTTTTTGACACATTTTTTTTAAAACTTTTTTGACTCTATTCTTTTGAGCTTTGTTGACAGTATCTTGATTTTAAAAGAGGGGTATGAAAGAAAAAAAAACTAAGGCTCAAATGGGGTAAACAAAAGATGACACAATATTTAGATATCAGAATAAAATGTCTTCGTCATAGCAATCCTTGAAAGTGCAATTACTGTTAGGGTTTTTGCCCTAATTTTCTTACTATATTTAAGTTTTATTTTTCTTAGAAGGAAAATAAAAGTTACCATAATTACATTTACTTTTTCTGAAAGAAAAAAATATAATTCTTTTCCATATTTGGCTAACCTCTTTCTTTGAGGAAAGGTTTTGGACATCTATAAATAGAAGACCCCCATCTCATACCATAACATAATAGCATCCATAATGTATTCTTTAAAGTGTCTTTGTTTAGGGGAGATTTTCTCTCTAATAGTTTTATGTTTTCTTTTATATTAGGTTTTATATGTAGGCCAATTGGCCAAACTATATAATCATCATGTTTTTAGTATGTTTTTCTTTTCGTCTAATTTATCGTCTCAATAGTTTACAACTAATAGCTTCCACATGACGCCTTCTCAATTTCAAACCCAACAAATGGTATCACAACTTACGGTTTAATGGT
Organism: Capsicum baccatum var. pendulum; assembly: GCA_030864225.1. Taxonomy (NCBI): domain Eukaryota; kingdom Viridiplantae; phylum Streptophyta; class Magnoliopsida; order Solanales; family Solanaceae; genus Capsicum; species Capsicum baccatum. The sequence goes on from CM061555.1 coordinate 43,526,859, forward strand.
CCAATGGTGTAATGAGACAAGATTAAATAGGTTCAAAGCGGTTTCAAAATTAACCTGCAACAATTTGGATGATAATGAAGATTTTTGTCAAACTACATGTGGAGAAAAAATTTCAAACAAAATTTCAACAATCCTGCTGCTTATCCATCTTTAAAACCAAAATCAATTTTCAACCCATGTTTATGGGCTCCAATTTTCAACCCACACTTTCTTAAACACTTGGGCTTCTTACAAATCGTGCATTTATTTTTAACGCATGAGCTCCACTCTTAACCTGTGCTCACTTTCCATGCACAAGGCTTCACTTTCAATCTTATCAACCCGTGCTTCTATTTTTAATGCATAGGGCTCCAATTTTAACCCATATTAATTTTTAATCATGGAAAGTAGAAGTGATATATGAAGAACGAAGAACATGCACAAGAAGAAGGTGGATCAAGTGAATAAAATCAAGCCAAAAAGGAGAGATTTGTTAGAATTTTTTCCCTGATTTTCTTACTATATTTAAGTTTTACTTTTTCTTAGAAGGAAAATAAAAGTTATCATAATTACTTTTACTTTTCCTGAAATAAAAAAATATAATTTTTTTCCATATTTGGCTAACCTCTTTCTTGGAGGAAAAGTTTTGGACATCTATAAATAGAAGACCCCCTTCTCATACCATAACATAATAGCATCCACAATGTAGTCTTTAAAGTGTCTTTGTTTAGGGGGAAATTTTCTCTCTAATAGTTTTATGTTTTCTTTTATATTAGTTTTTTATATGTAGGCCAATTGGCCAAACTATATAATCATCATGTTTTAGTATGTTTTTCTTTTCATCTAATTTATTGTCTCAATAGTTTTCAACTAATAGCTTCCGCATGACGCCCTCTCGATTTTGAACCCAACAAGTACATGTCATGCAATATGATAGTGAACGATGAATATCATTTGTGACATTTTTTACAGCACTAACTTTAATTGAGACTGCGCGTCACTACTTCTTCTACAAACTCCATATTTGTTGTACATTCCTTATGCTTATGTGGAGCTAATTTTTCTATTCATTTTGATGTAGGATCACACATCCACTATTTGACCTAATTGAGACATGTCTTTCAATTGATGGCCGAGTTATTCTTGTGATTCCTAAAATAATTTCCTTAATTTTTCAAAAAGGCTTCAACTTGTCACCAAATTAATCTTCCCTCACTGTCAATATTCTGCACCATAATTGTTCCATCTTAAATCATCTTTTCAATTTCTCTTTTCAAATCTCAACAATCTTAAATACTATGACCCTGAGCATTAGAATGATACGCACATCGTGCATTAGGATCAAAATTTCTTAAATGTCGATTAGGAGTGTGCCCAAGGAAAGGAGTAATCATGCCCCTCTGTCTCAATCTCTGGAACAAACTGTCATAGGATTCCCCATTAGGAGTGAAATTATCCTTTTCCTTCCTCCTCCTTGTGAACTCTGGCCTCGGATGAAACTTGAATTTTGAGGTTTCTTGGTAAATTTTTGGGAGTCGAGGACGATGTTGAGGGACAGGTGCATGCCATTGTGGATAAGAAAATGGATGGGTACACAATTGTGCATTGTTCAAAGGACATTGAGGAAGTGGAGTGAAACTCCTTGAATTTTGAAAAGAGGAACCTTGTTGTAGATGAGTAAGTGGATTTGATATGTAAGCTCGAGATTGAGGCCGACAGTATTGGTGATTTGGACCTCTTAAACTCTATTTTGGTCCTGGCACGACAATAGGTGCGTTTTCCTTATTCTCTCCTTCAGTTTCCCTTGATTGATTGCAATATTGTCCTAAATATTTCACAAAATCATGTTGTCCACCAAGCTCCTCAAATTTTGATATCTCCAAGCTTGGAGGAAGGTTAATACTTGACAACATGCCCCAGTTTTTGTATGAAATAACTTCATAGCTTACAAATCTCAAGGAACTTTTCATATCATTTTCTATACTCCTAACTTTCCCAACCATTTTCTCTGGATCTTCTAGCATGCTAGGCTTCTTAGTAAGAAATTTTGGCGGTCCACTTAATTTAACGGTAGGCTCAAGAATATAATAATTATCATCAAGAGTATTGAACGTGGATTCACAAGTGACCGGGGAAGCACAATCATTGAATTAATAGCCAAAGTGGAAGCCTTAGTAGAAGGTTGATCAACAAAAGCACAGATAGTATGTGGTGCTGTGAATGTGGTAGACTTATACTGAGGAGCTAAAGAAAGAGTGGTGGAAGTATTGAGGTGCATTTGACATGGAATGAATTCTGAGGCATGCTGTGGTGCATCAACAATAGTAGGAAACTGACTTTGCAATTTTGGTGGAAGACTCAAGGTATTTGCAGGGTCAAAAGTGGAAAACTGAGGTGGAGGCAGCCCACTGGCCCAAGCTCGGTACATTTTCATCATCTGTTGTCTCAGTCTCAAATTCTCTTTCTTTAAACTCTCAATTTCTTGACTCTTTGTTTCATCCATGATGTCACTCTCTATATCCTTGTTGGACACAACTAACCCTTCCTTGAATTTGGTGTGATATAGAAGACCAGCCAAGAAGCCACAAACCAACCACCTTAAACTAATTGAATAAGAGGCAACAAATATGTTAGAAAATAATATTTGTTGCCTCTTATTCACCCCCATTCAGGAGAATCAGGTGTGCGTAGTTCGTGAAGTTTTGCCAAAATGGTCAACCAAACTCTTTTTCCTCTTTTTTCTTGAAACTTTAAGAATAAAAAGAAAATAAAAAATTATCAAAAGAATTGACGGAAATATTTTTTGCATTTTTTAGGTTTAAAATCCCTATACAAAAATGAAACCTACGATTACCAAAGAAAATCTTTTTGGGTTTTCAATTTTGAATTTTATATGAAAATTAAACTTGAAGCTCTTAAAGGAAAATCTTTTTATAGTTTTCTTTTAAAGATGTATATGAAACACCTACTCTAATAATGACTGAAGAAAATCTTTTAAAATTTTTAAATAAGATCCCCAAACCCACAATAGGTTGCCTACGTATCTCACTCCCGAGAGCGGAGAATCAGGGGTGCGTAGTTCGTCTAGATTGGACAATTAAGGATAAAATAACCAACACTCTGACTTGAGAGACACGAGCACAAACCGAAGAGGCAAAACGTCAATAAAATCTTTTTGAGTTTTCAATTTGACACTTCACATAAAAATGACACCAACAATATGAAAGAAAAATCTTTTTGATATTTTCGTGAAATGTACAAAACTCCAACAATTTTTTCGCATTTTTCTTTTGTAAAAACTCCTATAAATGAAAAATCTTTTTGAAGTTTTCAAATTGTGAATGCATGCTAAACGAGATAAAGGAAAAATCTTTTTGATGATTTTGTTTTTGAGAAATGAGTGCAAAAGGTAAAAATCTTTTTTGAATTTTTGGATTGTGAAGAACAAAAGCCATAACAAACTCTAAAAAACTATGAAACTTTTTTTTTTCGATTCACATTTTCTCTTTTTCTCCTTTTTTCAAACTTTTCCTTGTCTACACATTTTCTTTAATTCTAGAACATGTTTTTGCCCAAAACAGTCTGTCAAATGACCCCGTTACCCTCAGAGATGCAACATTTAGCATGTAGAGATGCTTTAGAGGTGAGTCTCCTATAAAGGTCCAAGTGGGTCCCGCTAGATCTCAATATGATGCACATAAGCATGATCTAAAGGGTGACCTACGCTGGAGTTCACTAACAAGGATGTTCGAGGAAGCGTATGGTCGACAGTGGTTGCGACAACTTTCCACCTACTCTATACAACCCAACCGCTGCCCCTCCTAAAATAAGGGTGACTCAACTAGAGGTCGTGTACACATATGTACTATGGACTTATCGTAGAAAGAATGACTCGAGTTATGCACATGATGTCAGATATAAAGCGGTAATACATAAGATAAAAACTATAAACAAATAGCACATAGGCACTAAACAAAAACATAAAACAACACAAACAAAATGTCTATACACCTATAGTGTCAAACTAAGCCGATACAACTCCAAAATAAGCTTGAATTCTGAAAAAGATCCCCATAAGAGTCGCCAGAGCTATCACACCCCTTTTTAACTAAAAAGATTCATTTTAAGTTCAAAAAGGGTTTTTTATTATTAGTGACAAAATGATTGAAAATTTATTTTGAAAAAGGATTATTTACATCTTTTATTCAGAGTCTCCACTTGACATAATCCGGTGTGCCAAGTCACCTTTGAAAGATCCTTTTCAAAACAATTTAACTCTTTAAAATTGGTTTGTGGACAGAGATTCCGACTAAGGAATTTTGTTGATCGAGGGAAAGGTGTTAGGAACCTCTCAGTCCCGTGGTTTGACCACGGTCGCTTGGTGGAGCATATCAGCTAGTATGATATTATGAATGTATAAACCACAAACACACATAAAACAACCATACCAAATAAATAAAAATCCAAAAGTTAATGTCCAGTTCAATTATTACAAACCCAAAATAGAAGGAACTGAAATGTAAACCTACACTAATCCTAAACTACGCTACACCCGGTGCCTTGGGTCTTGATCACGAATATCTTCCACCAACATAATACGTTGGGGCATTTCCTGGTGAATAAATACAAATGAGCTACGGAGCATTCCCCGGCTAAATAAATACATTTAATGAAATGCGATAAAAAATAAGAAAATCACTCAACACAAATATTTACACATTCGATGATTAGAATCCTATGAGTTGCATACCCTAAAACTTAGAATTTGCCTATCGATGCCCAACATAAGACATGATACTATCAAGTTCGACGAAATTAACATAATCAATAAAAGAAAATTAAACCAAAATCATTTTACCAATCTTTCAATTCCCACCCCAAATTACTTTTTGATACAAACCCAAATTCATATTATCATCACATTTATGCCATTGAGATCAATTATTCAAAACCAAACAACATCAAACATCACCTAAATCAATCCAAACAAGTAGGACAGAGAGATCGAATCACATCCACAATCGCATCAAAATTAAAATAAAGGGAGAGAGAGGGGAGAATTAGACCTCAAATAAAGTTTTCGAATTCAAATATTATTTGAATGAACAGAAGAAATTTCCATTCCAAATCTACGAATTGAACCTCAAACAGACCCTAACAATGAAATTAGTCCAACTTGGTATGTCCCAACACTGTTTTTTGCCAACACCAATCGATAATTGCGCGAGAGAGGCGAAACCCACGCCTACGTTGCAATTTGGTCACCGCCCGGCGATAATCTCGGTAACTCAAGAATCTTTCTCTCTCATTTTCTCACTATTTTGGTCCATTTCTATCGATTTCTCTTTGTTTATTTTCTCTTATCTCTCTTTTTTCTCAACCCATGTGCCTGATATGTTGTTTTGTTGTCTATTCCCTTCCGATATGTGTGTGAGAGAGTGTCTTATCGTGAATTATTTATGAAAAAAGAGTATGTTTTTGTGTTTTTAATCTCTGTTTTCTTCTCTGTGAGTGGTCTTTAAACAAATACAAATAAAATATTCCCATATATGTGTAATGGTGTGATCAGTGTGTGTGAATTTCTTCTGAGAGCGAAGGAAAAAATGGAGGTGTGTCTCTTGTGTGCTCTCTGTATTTTTTTTATGGAGAGTCGGTCCCCCCGCTGTTACTGTGTGTGCATGTATATATCAATGAAAGGTGAGCTATGTGTTAGAGAAAGATTCCTCATGGGCCCCCTTTATTTGGAATATCATTTTGTTGTCGATGAGGCAAAGAAAGATGTGACTTGGTGGGGTGGGGTCACATGGTTATAGGGGTGTGGGGTGGTGAGGTGTCCACTTTTAACTGGAAAGGTTTTTAGGATAGAATTTAAACAAGGTAAAATTTGTTAAGGGTTGTTATTTTTATCATTTTATGGAGGGATAATTACATGGTTGAGGATACACGATAGGATAAGGTAAAAATGAGTAGAAGTGATATCGAGAAGGGAAAAAATTAGGTGTCTACAAATATGAAGCTTGTAGTGTTGGGAGATTCAAACTTGCTTGTCCACCAAATTTAAGGTGAATAGGAGACGAGATTTAAAGCTCATACCGTATCGAGAATGCTTGCAAGATCTATGTCAATGGTTCATGTAATTAAAGTTTAGGCATATTTCGAAAGTTTGCAATGAGATTGCTAATACGCTAGCCACATTATCTTCGATGCTCTAATATCTTGATAGGGCTTACATCGATCCAGTGCATATACAGAGTCATGATCAACATGTTTATTGTAATATGGTTGAAGAAGAACTTAACGTCGAGTCATGGTTCTTTGATATCAAGGATACATTCAGTTGGGAGAATATCATGCACATGACACCAGTGATCAAAGGAGGACTATTAGGCATTTGGCCAACAGATTTTTTTTAAGTGGGGGAATCTTATACAAGAAAACCCCTGATCTGGGACTTTTGAGGTGTGTAGATGCGAAAGAAGCTTTGGCAATTATAGTTGAAATACATTTTGGAGTATGTGGGCGCATATGAACGGTTATGTCTTGTCAAAGAAGATACATCGAGAAGGTTATTATTGGCTTATAATGGAGAGGGATTCTATTCGTTTATTTCAAAAATACCATCAATGTCAAGTACAGGGTATTTTGATATTTTCTCCTTTCCTGAGTTGCATGCAATATCTGTTTTATGGCCTTTTGTAGCTTGGGGGATGGACGTGATTGGGCCGATTGAACCAAAAGCATCGAACGGACATAGATTCATTTTGGTAGCCATTTATTATTTTACAAAGTACGAAGAAGTGACAACTTTAAAGTCAGTAACAAAGAAAGCGGTGGTGGATTTTGTTTATGTTAATATCATTTGTAGATTTGGCACACCAAAGGTGATCATTATAGATAATATTTCCAACCTCAATAGCCATTTAATGTAAGAGGTATGTCAACAGTTTCAGATTGCACATTGAAATTCTACTCCATATCGTCCAAAGGCAAATAGCGTTGTTGAAGCTGCAAACAAAAATATCAAGATCCTATGGAAAATGGAACAAGGGTCCAGATAATGACATGAGAAATTGCCTTTTGCATTGCTAGGTTATCGTACTACTGTTCGCACTTATACAGGGGCAACTTCATATTTTTTAGTGTACGGGACGGAAGCAGTCATACCTACCGAAGTGGAAATTCTATCCCTTCGAGTCATTGTGGAAGTATAGGTTGATGATAATCAGTGGGTCAAAACCCGATTGGAGCAATTGAGCTTGATTGATAAAAAAAGACTGACATCAGTGTGTCATGGATAATTGTATCAAAAGAGAATGGCCTGAGCATATAACAGGAAGGTGCATCCCAGACATTTTAAAGTCGGGCAGTTGGTATTGAAGCGCATCCTCCCTCATCAGATAGAAGCTAAAGGCAAGTTTTATCCAAATTGGCAAGGACCCTTCATTTTGAATAAAGTGTTACCCAACGGAGCTTTATACTTGATAGATGTAGAAGGCAAAGTGGCAGAAATGGATATCAATGCCAATGCGGTTAAAATATATTATGTATGATTTTTATCCTTGATTATTTCTCTTGCATGTTTAGTATTGGCATTTCTTTAGGTTGATATGATGAAGGCATGTTATTTTTATATCCCAATATTGTGTCATTCTTTGTTTACCCTTTCTAGCTTTGGTCTTTATTTTCTTTCATATCCTTTTTTTGGAATAAAAAAAAGAGTCAGAAAATATAAGAGTGTCCAGGAAAGAAGAATCAAAAGAAAAAAAGAATAAAAAAAATCAACCCAAAACAAAGAAAAAGTCATTTAAACTATGTTTGACCTGATTCTCCTCTCGAGAGAGTGAGATATGTAGGCTGCCCTACTCTGGGCTCGGTCTTACCAAATGAACAATTTAGAGTTACTCAGTCAAAAGAAACTGAGGCATAAGTTAATTTTCATTGTTTGTGTCGATTCCAAAGTTGTAAATCCCACCCTGCTTTAGGTGTCGTTTAAGCCTCAAGCCATCCTTTCTTTCTGATCCTGTGCAAAATCCAAGTTACAACCGAAGAAAGACCTTTAGATCAATCTTCAAGAATGTCAAGGCGGGACATGCGATGGATATATGACAAGGTATTGGCACTATATTTTTGGCATCATCATGGGGAAATATGAGAAATAAAAATGAGAGAGTTTTATCGGTGAAAATCCTCGCGGGCACCGTACAACGATAATAAGTTGAGAGAAATAAAAAATGAGAGTCTTATTGGTGAAAACCCTCATGGACACCCTACGGAAATGTTAAGTTGAGAGAAATAAAAATGAGAGACTCTTATTTGTGAAAATCCTCACGGGCACTGTAAGGCGATGGTGAGTTGAGAGAAATAAAGAAGAGAGAGGCTTGTTGGTGAAAACCCTTCAAGGCACCACTAGTCAAATGAGGTCCATGAGTTCTGTAGCCTAGAAGAAGCAACTCGGTTTCAGAGGCATTAACTCAATAACAAGTGGTAAAGTTTCGGTGGGAAGATCAGGTGGTTTAATCCAAAATGCATGTCATAATCATTGGAGTTGGCTGCAGTATTCAGATAAGTTTTTCTTTTTCCATTTCTGAAAAAGGGACATCACCTTTTTATTTTTTTTACATATTCATATGTTTTGCCTTTTATGTCATTTATCAAAAAAAAAAAGAAAATCACCATTATTTTACATTTTTAGTCAAGTTTATGTCAAAACAAGTGAGAAAGAATCTCAAAACTTGATACTAGTCTCCTCAATTGTATAGAGCAAAGTTAGGACCAATGCACGAAAGAAACATGGGATGTTTATCAACCTACAGGTTTCTGAAGTCATGGAAATGTCAGGAGGCAAAAGGTGTATCTCGGAGACATGGTAAAATAAAATTCAATGCTTGAATCGAAGATGCTTCCCTTAATCTGGGTTTGGGTCAATGATGAGACAAAGCAGGGACAAGTGCCAGCAATCTGAAACAAAATGAAGGGAATGGACACTGGAGAAGGTGCCTGGAAAGCCAGGTGCTGCAAGCCACCACTAAGTTTTTAACTAACAAATTTTCTTTGTGGAAACAGGGGCAAAATTTGCTTCACTTAATTCAGCTACCTCTGGAAAAACGCATCCGTGAGTTGTTACTTTATGTTCAGGACCCTCCTGAAAAAAGAAAATTTACTTTATGTTCAGGATCCTGATGGAAAATGAGAATTTACTTTATGTTCAGGACCCTCCTGGAAAATAGGAACTTACTTTATGTTGAGGACCCTCATGAAAAATAGAAATTTAAGTTATGTTAAGAACCCTCCTGAAAAATGGAAATTTACTTTGTGTTCGGACCCTCCTGAAAATAAGAATTTACTTTATATTCAGGACCCTCCTGAAAATTGGGAATTTACTCTATGTTCAGGACCCTCCTGGAAAATGGGAATTTACTTTATGTTCAGGACCCTCCTGAAAAATGAGAATTTACTTTATGTTCAGGACCCTCCTGAAAAATGGGAATTTACTTTATGTTCAGAACCCTCCTGGAAAATAGAAATTTACTTTATGTTCAGGACCCTCCTGGAGAATGCAAATTTACTTTATGTTTAGGACTCTCCTGAAAAATGAGATTTTATTATTCAAAAATAGAATATTTCTCTATCATAATCTTTGCTTAGGATAATTTTTCTCTAGTTTTGACTTTAATTTCAGGAACTCGTTTGGAGAACAGGGTGCGAAAGTTGCAAGTCGACAATAGAAAGTCAAGAGCTCGCCTGAAGAATAAAGTGATAAAATTGAAAGTCAGTAGCCCGCCTGAAGAATAGGGTGATAAATTGAAAGTTAGGAGCCCGCTTGAAGAATACGGTGATGAAATTACAAGTCAGGAGTTCCCCTAAAGAATAGGGTGATGAAATTACAATTCAGGAGCCCGCCTGAAGAATAAAGTGAAGAATTTTTAAATTCAGATTCATGATCAGAGATACTACCTGCAGAACATGGCCAATTTTGAGTTCATCTCCAACACCAAATTTTGTATGGAAAAAGAATTATTTTCAAGTTCAATCCAAAGAAGGTCAGATCTTTTGTCAATCTTGAAAGCATCAGAAAACCAAGACAAGAATCAAGAGATGTTGCATGGATAGGACTTTTGTAATTTTATTTATCTTTTAATTTGTAATTTCCATTTTACTGTAATGACAGAGCTGCGGACCAGAACCTCAACGGGACCTCACTCGACTCTTCAACTCAGTATAGTCTCTTCTTTTCAACCCTGAAACTACATGCAGCCTGATCCCCACCTAATCTAGGATAGTTAAAACGTCCAAATTCAAGATTCAATTTCACTTCATCTTTCTTCACCGTTCTTTTGAATAATGGTCAGGCAAAATTTTATCTCGTAGTTTACTTCTTTGTATGAAAACACTTTGTATTTACATCCAAAGAAGGGCATAATGTAGACACATAATTTTATTCGCCCCAAAAGTTAATTTTTACTCATTTACCTATCCCTACCCCCACCTAATCCATCTACTCCCGACAACCCTCTGCACACACTCACTTACACACTCCATTTCTCACATCACAAAACTCACCTAACACACTCTCACTCACTGGAAACAATTAAATAATAGAGGGACGGACTTCATTTTTTGGGGCAGCTTCTCCACCAAAACTACAACATACACACGCAGCTTCATTCACACACAACATTACACACACAGAATTCTCTGCACACACGCACAAAAAGAGAAAAAAAGGAAAACGAAGAAAAGAATACACATACAAAAAATGCATAGAAATGGTGAGGATTCAGACTAAAAACCAGTAGATAAAACATAGCAAGAAAATGGAGAAAAACAGAGAAAAAATCAGGAATTAAGAGAGAAAGAGAGACACCAGGGAAAAGAAAAAAATAGGGATTAATCGAGAGAAAAAGTCAGTAAGAAAACGAAGGAAATTGAGGGAGAGATTGAACGAGAAAGAGAGAGAAAAAAGGAAAATAGATCGAAAGCTCACTGTTCTGGCGATCTCTCGCCAGAAAACGCCAACGAACCAGCTGCGATTCTGGTTGACCGATCACCAGAAACAGTTGACCAAACATCCCCTCTATTTTTAACTTCATCCTTACCTTGTTGGAGAACACAATTGTTGTTTCGTTCGATTATCGGGATGGATCTGCATTAAGTTCGGAGGATCGAGGTTTTGAGTTCGGGTTCAATTCGTCACTCTAGTCAAATAATTCGAGATCGAAATAAAATTGAGGTTCAATTCTTTAACTCTATTCTTATTTTATTTTATTTTAATGTAGTGTGTTGATGTTATAATTGTGTGACTCGTATGGTTGATGATGTGCTTTGAAGTGTATTTGAGTTTTTATAATTATCGTGGCTTGATTAGTCGATTTTATATCAAAATTGAGTAATCGTGTGATTGAGAATGAAGTAGGTATGGAAATACAAAAATTGATAAGAGTAAATATCGTTTGTTTTGATTCATTGATGTTGGTTTAATTCAGTTTAAACATGGATGTTGTTGAATACGATATTATCATGATTAGGCTGTCAACTAGGTAGGCAAATGATAGGTTGGTTAGGCAAATTTACGAATTGTGGATTGTTGAATGTCGAATGTTTGTTGAATGATTTTCATTTTATCACATTTGAACCAGTTGTACTCATTTGGCTAGGGAATGCCCCGAGAAAGTTGTACTTGAAAATGGCGCGCGATCAAGGCCTGGAACGTCGGGTGGAGCATAGTCTAGGAGTAGTTTAGAATAGGATTTACATTTCCGTATTTTTTCTATTTGTGGGACTGTATAATTCGAACTGGACACTATTTTTTTTTGGTTATTTTGCTTGCTTGTTATGTGTTTTGTTGGTTTATACACTTCGTAGCATCATACTAACTGATATACTCTACGGCACCACCGTGGTCGAACCATGGGACCGAGGGATGCCTAACACTTTTTCCTCGGTCAACAGAATTTCTTAACTGAAATCTCTATTCGCGGATCAGTTTTAGAGTCAAATCATATTGAAAAAGGATTTTCAAAGGTGACTTGGCACACCCGGTCTATGCCAAGTGGCGACTCTAAATTTAATTGAGAAATGAATCTTTTTCGAAATAAATTATTTTCTTTTGTCACTTAATAATAAAAGTCTTTTCAAACTTAAAGTCTAATTTTTTTTGGTAAATAAGGGGGTGTGACACAGCCTACTAGCACATCTAATATCTACAACAATAACAACAATAACATAGATGCACAGATGCGGAACTTACCCCTACTCTTCCCTACTATTACTATTTTTATGAGGTAAGATATTACTTTCAATAGATCCTCGACTCATGAGATAACGATAAATACAATTTTTTATTTTGTATTTTTCAAAAATAAAGAAATTTTTGTTAACTGTAGTTTTAAAAGATATCGAGCTTCTATTTTGCTCAAAAAAATATTTTTAATATTAATTCTTCTTTCATATATTTTAGAATTCTTTTTTTTATTGAGTCTTTGTAATTCTCCTATTTTAGGAGTATTTTCTATTCTAATCAAAACTCTTTCTGATCCTCCTATTTTAGGAGTTTTTTTCTAGTTGATCAAGGATACATTAACTAATTTTATTTTCATGTATTTTTAGGACAATAAATATAAGATAATTATTTGAGAAAATTCATGAAAAGATAATTTTATCCAAAACAGAGATTTTAAATGAAGGGCAAAGTTCTAATTTACACTGTTGCATTGATGTTTGATATTACGAAATGACAAAAAAAAGATATAATCTACAGATTTAAACATTATATTTATCAAAATGTAGAAACATTTATCAAGGAATACCAAATTGTTATCGGGAATATATGTTTATTTATTCTGGAGTACCATGAATATCCTTTACTTATATTATTTTACACTTATTATTGTTGGGTTCATAGTATATGAAAGAAGTATGAATGGAAAAATGGAGAATAAAATGGTGGAGGGGAAGAAGACACTAAAATGGAAAGTGTACTCTCAAATTAGAAAGTTTACTTTTTCTCCCACATTGGTGGAAGAAGAGAACTTGAAAGTGTTTATAATCAAGAACACTTACTCCACATGGCAAGTGAGGCAAGAAATAATAGATGCCTCACGCCGTCGTTGTCGTCGCTCGGCGGCTTCGACTTCGGATCTTTTTGGACAAATTTTATTTGAATTTCGAAGAATACCAAGGAAAAATGCAGTAAAAAAATTTTTGCAGTTTCGGACCTCCATTTATATATACATGCAGTAACAGTTGAACTGTTTCAAGTGAACTGATGCATTATTTTTTAACTAGTGCTTCAGAAATGATACATTGTTCTGAGCTGAGGCTAATGTAATCCTTCAATGAAGTGATACACTGATTCATGAAATGAGATGACTGTTCAGGAAAAGATGCAATCTTTGATGAACAGACATGAACTTACAGCAAAGGTGTAACCTTTGAAGTGAACCATTGTCTCTTTTCAGAAGAGGCATGTTGTGGCTATATAAACCTGGTTTCTTCCATAGGTTTAGTACGAAATTTTCAGATTAAAAACTCTTTTCTTGTCTCAAAAAAATATTCTGTGTGATCACTCAAAACGTTCTGTGAGTTCGAAGATATTTCAACCATTTGACGTACCGCTACTGTTGGTCTGTTGGCCATTTTATCCTGGGAGGAAAAATTCCACAACCTCGGGTACAGTGAGGGAGATTATTTCCTTAAGGAAAATCCGTGAATTCGGACAATTTGGCTATTTTTTGTTTCATCTTAATTTCTGCAAAATAAAATACACCTCTTGGAAAGGTCATTTTGATCTTGTGTTGAGGGTATTTGATATACTTCATTGTGTTCTTGTTGATACTTGAACTCAAGTTAAAGTTGATGTTGTAATGTTCAGATTCTGTGTACCCGAAGTACAAATGAAATAACAATTCTTGTTGATAGTTGAACTCAAGTTTCTTTTTTCTCTTTTGCCTAATAATCAGAAACACCCGATAAAGAGACCAACTTGCTATTCATGTTCTCTTCTGAATCCTTTGTCAAAGGACATAGTCATTTTTCTCAATGTAAATGCCAAATTAAACAGATTGTAAATAATTGTATGGTAAATTAAATTTGACTATCACAACTGTTTTACTTAACCAGCTCAAAATTTTTCGCCAACAAATATGAATATCGATCTTCAGCCAATAAATTTTTACCTTAAAAGTTATTTTTAGAATTTCACGTTTAATCAAATAGATTGTATAAATAATCTATCCAGGAAAGATAAAACCTCGGGTTTTTCTTCTCAAAATTTTATTGATCACTTAAAATTCAAAACATTACGCAGAGCAATCCTATACTTAATGTCTTAATCTAAACAAACCAATAAGTTCCTTCTTTATTGTATAACATGTACGTATATATATATGACTCAAAGATACACCAATTGCTGATCAAATTAAACTTGTTCTATAATTCTGACATGTAAAGAAGATCAAACTTCAACATCCACAGCGGGTGCAACAGGTACCCGGGGGTGTTGGTTCACAACACCCCACACAATGAAGACATGCAACGGGAAACTTGTTCGCTTTGAGTTCTGCATACAAAAAAAGCACATACGTGAACTAACAATTCAGAGATAAATCTAGAATTTAATAGCAATTTGTACGTTTACATCTATTGATCTGTGCCTAAATTCATGAATTTTCAAGTTTAATAAGCGACTAGATGTATACGTTCAAATTATGATAATACCTCGGGATGCATCGCAGGACCATAGTAGGAAGGGAGATAAGAAAATAGCATAGATCATAAGTGTAATCACTATGGACCTTATGGAGATGTTGGATAGCACTGCTGCCATATTGCAAAACTTTCTATAAGAATTAATAGGTAGTACTAACAATTTTGAGAGCTTTAATTTTAGAACTTGAATTACTAGCTCAATGCCTTTGGGAGTATTTATATGAATTTTGAGTAGCGTGTGTAGAGATACTACAACGCAAGCAAGTACGTTGACTTGGAAGGAGAAAAAAGAAAAGGGTAGGAACAAAGGAAATTTCTCAAGCAATTACTAGACCAAAGAAAATATCGAGTCAAGTCATCTAATCAACTAGACCAAAGAAACTACATAGATAAAAGAAGAGGCGGATTCAAATTTAAATTTAGTTGATTCAACTTTTAAAATCCTCAACATTGGATTCATTGTACTATACTTACGTCTAAGACTTGTTAGTTGAACGTTTAGTAGAATTCTTCATATGTGTTATATTTCACGTAAAAAGTTATGAGTTTAGATGAATCTGCAACTAAAAGCTTCTTCCGCCACCGAGTTCAAGTTCTATTCAAGACCGAAAAAAGTTAAATCTATATAACAGTTTTATCAAATATACTATAATTTGCAATGAGGAACTTCCGTGAAAATTATTTTTGTCAAATTATTGACTAGACCAACAATATTTTCTGAATTCAACTAGAGTGTATTACACGTTAAGCAGTTTACTTATGTTTATTTTATGGTACTTTTAATCCAAAAATTCTTCCTATATACTTTTATTAATTTGATAGTCGAATAGAATTAACTGTTTTAATTGTTAAATAGACGTTGGGTAGGTGGTTTCCGTGTTTTGCTGATTAGATGACTTGACGTTATCTTTTATTCATCATTAGTATTAAATTATTCTTAAGAAATTGCCTTTGTTATTCCAACCTTTTTCTCTGTTCTGCCAAATCAATGTACAATTGCTTGCTGGAGAGGGAATTTATACTTGGTTTATCTGTTGTTAGGTCCTTTCTTCTCTTTTATTTTTTCTGTTATTACTTATTACGTAGGATTTAATTTTGGAACTAGTCAACTATCATATCTAGTAAAATGATCAAATTTATTCCAGATGTCTGTTACCTGGTGATGTGTTGCATATATGTATTGCTCCCATCTCATTTTTATCTGTTACTTATTTTTTAAAAAAAATATATTTTACTTATCACTTTTAATATATCAAAAATAATACGTATTTTTTTTTCATATTTACCTATTAGCATTAATTACTTGTCTACAAATTATTTTTCAAGACCTAATATTAAACATCAAATAATAGGCATAGCGTAGTAAAAATGAACAGAGAGACCACTAGATATTATTCTAAATATTGTTTGTTTTAACAATAATACTTTATGTTTTTCTCATCTTTTCCTTATATAAAGTAACTTGTCCTTATCGCTTACCCTACTTTGTTTATAATAATTTTGTCAAGTATATTATTTGTTATTTGTAATATTATAAGCTTATAATTTATATTGTGTGTGTGATATTATGAAATAATAAAAAACTATATATTCTAGACATTTAAATATAATATTTATCAAAATAGACAAAAATTTATCAAATATAATTTCTCCATCTTTAAGAAATGGGCAAAATTTTTGTATACCCTTCCTTGCAGATATCACTTAATTTGTAAAATTACATTAAATATATTATTATTATTATATACTTATATTAATCAAAACAGCATATTAGGTGTGAACTATACACAACCACCAACCAAATAAGGTGTAAGTGATTAGGAATAGCCTATTTCAAGCCTCCAAACTTGAGAGATTTATTTGACGACAAGGAATGGGGATCATTTACTTATATTATCTCCAATAAAAAAGCGTAGTACCCTGCAACAACTTCTGTGTTAATCATCACCTTACATCAGAATTTACTTTCGTGTTTATATGGGCCATGGATGTCAAAGTAAAAGTACTCATAATCTGATGAACACGTGTACCAAAAACATATGTATAGTTACGTCTCTAATGAATTGACTAAGTTTGAGGTGTTTTTGAGCTTAATTAGTTTTTAAACGCTTTATAGTATTTGAGTAAAATAACAAATATTTTAAAGTACTTCTTTGAATCAAAATTAAAAAAAAAAATTAAAAAAATTGCAAGCCCATTCAAACTACTTTCTTGTGGAAGAAGAGGACAGGGAAAAATTCGTAAAGCTACTTTTCTGTATTTGAAAAATAGTTTTTATTGTCAAATTACATGAAAGCATATTATAAAATTTAGACTATCAACTTTGAAACTTGATAACAAATTGACAGTAGTCATTCTTCAATTACAAATCGAAAAGTGATTATTAGTAGGTGGTATGTCAATTAGAGAATTTATGTTGGTTTACGAAAATGTTTCCTTTGTTTAGCCAATCATTTAGATCTTGTCCTCCCTTTGAAAAGTTATTTAATTTCAATGTCTACTAAATTTTAGGCCATAATCTACTATTTATTCATAAGTTCTTTAGTTTGCTTCAAAAAAAAAATATTAAAATAGAACTATGGTCTAAGAAGTTCATAGATTACAAGACAAATAAAATGACCATTTACAAAATAGTTGGTCACGAAAGAAAATGTTAAAGGGCCATTTGCAAGAATGTCCTTATTGTAGGGTGATCTTTAATTTTTAACTCTTAAATTGGTGGTCTTTAATTTTTGTTCTTCAACACTTATAGACTATAGTAATACAGAAAAAGTTGACTGAGAATACCTATGATAATTAAAAAAAAAAAAAAAAAAAGTCGCAACACAAAATTTGCAACGCACAAGTTAAGTTGATTTCGAGAAGGCGTGATTTATTTCTATAAAATTTTTGTCAGATAACATAAAAGTTCTCTAGATTTACGTCGGACAAGGTAAAATTCTCTAAATGAATTCTGGTGAATTAGATACTACACAACTTATGCTAGATATATACTTGTGAAATTAGGTCAAAATTAAGGATGATTTAACCTACAAATTTTCATTAAATGAGGAACAGGGACAGGCCATCTATGCAAAAACTTGACTGCTGAATGCACCGGCCCACTATAAGGAGTGGGCTTCTGTTGTTGGGTCAGCAGTGGCCCGTAGTACTACTGTTTTACTATTTGAAATGACATTTCTTAGATAAAAAATTGCAAGTTATAGCAATACTTTCAACTTTGCAAGTTATAGCAAAAAATTATTTATAAAAAGAAAAAATATTTTTTTAATGATTAAATATAAGAATTTTTTTTTAATATATGAAAAATATATTACATAACCATAAAAGGGAGATTACAGTTATGACAGATATCAATCATCCCTTAATCTTCTCTGAAACGGTTTTGTTCCAAATTGATTAACAGAAAAATGGTTCTATAAATAAATTATCTTGTCTTCCTAATTGAATGAAGTAAATAAACAAATTCACATTCTCTAATCTCTCCTTTAATCCCTCATCTTCTTCTCTGTTTCTCTGTTTTCTTTATTAATGTTCATCAAGTACACATAGCATTCATAGATTATAACAATTAGATAATAAAATTTTGGCATATCAACTTTTGTAATTACGAATACTGAATGTGAGCATCTAGAAGATTCAGTTCCAATTAGGAGTGCATAATTTTGTAATACACATACTGCAAATTATTAGCAAGTCATTGAATTTGGTTGACTGATTTGAGGGCTCTAGGATTGGAAAAAAAAAAGAAGGAAAGTTTTCCTTAGATATGCAAAATTAGGAACTTAATTATTCGATTTAAAGAAATAATAAAACTATCAATAGTGTTTTAACAATACATATAAACACAGTAAACACACCAGTCACATACACAAAACATACAATTACCTTGTCGCATATATACAGTAAAAATATAAGAATTATATTTACAGCACATATAATTATGTGGTTGCATGCATTTTGCATGTGTATGTTATTGTATATCTAGTGATACATTGAATATACAAGTAGCATACATTCGGCATACAATTATTCCACCACCGGCAATGAAAGAGAGGAATGTTTGTTTGACATATGTTAAGTGTATATTTTATGTATCACTGTACATACATTTACATACATACAATATATAATTACATATGACATTCAATTGTGCATATCACTATATGTTTGTGTATATGTCTTGTGCATGTTAATATATGTGAGAAATATTTCAAATCGGTATGAAGGTCAGAATATGTGTATATGACATGTAATATATGTATGCATATATTTAGAATATAATTTGAAAGAATCGAAATGTTACTAATTGCATAATCGAAAATACTATATTCATGTCAAATGTTACTAATTGCATAATCAAAAAATGTATAATTTGATGTAGTTGATATCAAATTTAATATCATCTGATGCAACTTAGTTCATATCAATTTCATTCAACGATGTAAAATGCGAAACAAATGTTAAAGTAGCATAACATTATATAAATACTACTTAAATACAAAAACTAAACTTCGTTCATACCAACAATCTTAGAAAAACATACAGTAATAACCAAATAATTAAACATCAAAATACAATATCTTTGTCTATGTATGCCTCCACACTTGAATTTTTTGGTTTGAGTAATGGAATCTCATCCTCAAAATCGAAGTTCGACACCTGTTCACTAACCATATTCTTTCTCTTATATTTCATCTTATTTTGAAGAATAACAACTTTTTTGTTGAGATTTTTTTCAATATGCACGTTCAAATTAAGCTTCTTCGATGGTTCATCAATAAACGGAACTTCAATTTTATCGGGCAAGCACTAATTTTGCTTCTTCACTACTAAAAAAAGGGAAAAACCGACCACTTATGATCGGTTTTTCCCAATTTTCGACCACAAAACCGATCAAAGTGCGTGGTCGATAAAGTAGTGGTAGTTTTTTAAAAACACAACCACTTGTGGTCGGGTTTTTTTAAAATATATATATATATATATATAATTCATTATTATTTAATTAAAATTAAAAAAAATAATTTTAAAAAATATCAAAAAACACCGACCACTTGTGGTCGATTTTCTATTAAATTAATTAATTGATTTATTAGAAAATCAACCACTTGTGGTCGATTTTCTGCAAAAAAAAAAAAAAAAAAGTGGACAACATGAACAACAACAACAACAAACCAAATGTAAATACTTTCAAAAGTGGACAACACATACAAAATGTCAAACAAAAGTGAAAGTGTAAAAACTACAATAGTTTCAAAGTGTACAAACTACAACAAAATGTCTAAATTCAAAGTACAACACATACAAAAGTCAAAAAACTAAAACTCATCTTCATCGAATTCGTCCTCGTCTTCCATATCCTTATCTGTGCTGATACCATCCAGGGGGTGTAGACCTTTTGCATCCCGAACTGTATCACCAAGACACGAAGGAATAATCCCTGCAGTTTGAATTAAAGAGCTGAACTGCACCTGCAACATCCTGATTTGTGATGATGTTTTCTCCTCCTTCTTCTACGCCCTCTCTCCCTGTTCAGCAAGTTTTTCAGTGAGTTTGGAAACCATATTTTCTAGTCTTTCAATGATTTCTCTATCAACTGAAGAGTTAGAGTATGTAAGGCCGGACGAACACCTAATATTCTCGCTAAAAAATTTTTTATGGTATCCGTAGTAATAGCCTCTAACTGCAGGACCCACAGCTTTATCCTATAACTCCTCTTCTACATGTTGGGGTAGTGGGTCACCCTGACTTTCAAGAGGCTGAGTACTACAATACTCACTAATGAGCTGCGTATATTTGTCTTATATTCAAAGTAAAGTTAAAATTAAAAGTCAAAAAATATTAAAGTACTTATACTCGAATAATATCAACTTTGAAAAAAAGATTCATAAATTCAAAATTTAATTCTTACATAGGCATATTTTGCACGAGGTTCAACCCAGACATCTTCATCAGTCGAAATTTTTTTTTTAGATGAGTCTCCTCGAATAGCTCACCCTGTGGTATGCTCCTACTCTTTTCTTTTTCTGCATATGAAAAAATTGTTAATGTTCAAATAATTAAAAATGTAAATAGAAATAAACAATTAATACTGTAAAAGTTACATACCATTTTTTTCTCCACAACAATTATACTTTTAACACCCACAGTATGTAGGGAGCCACCCCTGGATAATGCCCGGGCTTTCTTTCCTTTGTCCCTTAGCAATTGGTATTCTTCGTTATTCCAATAGCGAATATACTGTTGCCATAAGGGTTCACTAATCCAGTCAGGTCATACCAAGTTGGTTCGGACATAATCCAACAGACCGTTAAATCTGAATCTACATCTTCTAAAAAAGTTCCTCTTTATAAGACATGTATTCGCATCATTCCACCAGTAAAAATTTTACAACAAAAACAAAAATATAATATTCAATCTTTTATTCAATAAGAAGTTGACAGAAGCACCTATTTTGATCGCACCAGATTAGGAATTACCTTCTGAGCTAATGTGTGATGCTAGTGATATTGCAGTGGGAGCAGTGTTTGGGCAGAGAAAAGAGAAGGTATTTCGATCAATCTTCCATGCTAGCAAGGTACTGAATGATGCTCAAGTTAACTACACAGTTACATAGAAAGAGATATTGGTTGTGGTATATGCATTCGATAAGTTTCGATCTTATTTAATTGGTACCAAGGTCATTATTTATACAGACCATGCTGCCATTAAGTATCTTGTGAACAAAAAGGAAGCAAAGCCACGATTTATTAGGTGTATTCTGCTACTTCAAGAATTTAATTTTGAGGTGCGTGATAGAAAGGGAGCTGAAAATTAGGTTGCTGATTACTTGTCACGGCTGGAAAATAGAGACCATATTGTGGATGAATTTCAGAGTATCAAGGAAGACTTTCCTAATGAGAAGTTGTTGTTATTAGACGCAGTGGAGTTTCCATGGTATGCTAACATTATAAACCTGATAGATTGTGGGGTATATCCTCCCAAAATTTCCTCACAACAAAGGAAGAAATTACTCCATGATTCTCGTGCTTACATTTGGGATGAACCATACCTTTTCAAGCAGGGTCCATATGGAGTATTTCATAGGTGTATCCCAGAGGCTAAATGTTTAAAGTTATTACAAAATTGCCACTCATCTCCATATGGTGGACATCATGGGGGTGAAAGGACTGCGAGAAAAGTGTTGCAATCAGGTTTTTTCTGGCCGACTCTGTTTAAAGATGCAGTGATGTTTGTAAAGAGTTGTGATCAATGCCAATGGTTGGGTACTATAACCAGGCATCATGAGATGCCCCTGAATAATATTTTAGAAGTAGAAGTCTTTGATGTTTGGGGGATTGATTTCATGGGCCCCTTCCCACCTTCGAAAAGTAATTTGTACATTCTTGTTGCAGTGGTCTAGATCTCTAAATAGGTGGAAGCTATGAAAAGTCCAACTAATTATGCAAGAGTGGTGCTAAAATTTGTGAAGAAGAATATATTTTCCAGATTTGGTACACCAAGAGCAATAATTAGTGATGGAGGTATGCACTTTATCAACAACTGGTTCAAGAATATTCTTCCTAAATATGGGGTTCGGCACAAGGTGGCCACTGCATACCATCCTCAAACGAGTGGAAAAGTTGAGGTATCCAATCGGGAGATTAAGAAAATACTTTAGAAGAACGTGAATGGGCAGAGAAAGGATTGGGCGGAGAAGCTGGATGATGTACTGTGGGCATATCGAACAGCGTACAAAACACCCATTGGGACATCTCCATATCGCTTAGTGGATGGTAAGGCTTTTCATCTTCCTGTAGAGTTGGAACACCAAGCATATTGGGCTGTAAAAAAGCTGAATTTTGAGATGACTGTCGTAGGAGAAAGAAGGTTATTGCAACTGAATGAGCTTGATAAGTTTAGACTCCACGCATATGAAAATACCAAGCTTTACAAGGAGAAGACCAAACGATGGCATGACAAGCGAATTCAAGTTAGGGAATTTGAACCCAGACAACTTGTATTGTTGTTTAATTCACGACTTAAGTTTTTTCGGGTAAATTACGA
This sequence comes from Capsicum baccatum var. pendulum, assembly GCA_030864225.1. Taxonomy (NCBI): domain Eukaryota; kingdom Viridiplantae; phylum Streptophyta; class Magnoliopsida; order Solanales; family Solanaceae; genus Capsicum; species Capsicum baccatum. Next base: position 43,549,590 of record CM061555.1, read on the forward strand.
TTGAAATGGTCTGGACCTTTTGAAGTGGTGTGCATGACACCCCATGGAGCTGTGGAGTTGTGGAATAAAGAGAAGACGGAGAAGTTCCTTGTGAATGGACAGTGTGTAAAGCATTATTGGGCAGATCATCCGACAAGCACAAGAACCTATCATTTTTGCTGATGAGTGATGATGAGCTGAGTCATGCCACGGCGTAAAATAAGGCGCTATGTGGGAGGCAACCCACACATGTATTATAATAGGTAGTTTAATTTTTAGCTTGTAAAATCAAAAAGAAAAGAAAAATACAAAAAAAAGAGTCATGCCACAACCAAAACTAAGTCACTGAGTGGGAGGCAATCCATTTTTACTTACAATTTTTGTTGTTTTCGTTTGAGATTGCAAGGAATTTCAAAGGAAATAAGGAGATTACCACAATTGAGAAAAACAATCAGGTTTGCAAAATAATTTGTTTAAGTGGGAATTTACACAGGTAAGAAAAGGGTGAAAATTGCATAAAGAATCTGAGTTTGATGAACAGCGCGACGCGGAACTGGGTAATTTGACAATTGTCAAATTCCAGTAAGGGTATGTGAATTTCACCGCAACGCGAAGAAAGATAAATTGAGAATTGTCAAATTCCAGTGGATAGGCGCGATTCCCAGCGCGGCGTGAAACTTGAACAATTGAAAATTATCAATTTACAATGTGTGGACACGAATTGTAGGTATCGCGGTGGGAAGCTAAATGGTAATTGGCCTTATCCAGTAGGTTTTCACGATCCTACCACATCGTGGAGTGGGCTTAACTCGGACATAAAAATTTAATTACCCCAACCCTAAACCATTTTTTACCATATGCGTCGCCCTCTCACTCTCTCTCCTAAAAAACTTTAAAACTTTTTCACTTTCTCTCATTCTTCTCTCAATTATTGAGGTATGTTCGTTTTTATTTGTTAATTTATTACCCTTCTTGTTACATTTTGTGAGTATTGTTAGTGTTCTTATGCATAATTTTGTTTTCCCTTTCCTAATACTTGTCCATATTCGCATTGCCTTTGATATTTTGTCAAATTTGTGACGTCTTAGCCTACTTATCATTACTTCAAATCACTGAGAGCAAAATTGACTGGTATCTATAGTTGGGATTAGGGGGTAAACATTTTTCATGCTAGTTGAGAGGATGGGAAGGTGTCAGGCAAAACCGTGTAGGAAGTTAGGGGGTGATTTCGTTCCATTGTGCATATACCCTTATTGTCTAATATTAATTGAGTTAATAGAATGCAACATGATGTTTTGTGCTGAGGAATGGCGAGGAATAATGGGACTGAGTACCTTGAATGTGCTATCTATATCTGTGATATTAAGTCCTACAAAAAGGGAAGTCTAAGTACCTTGGTTGTGAATATAGGTGTTTGGCCAACAACTAAGTGTGGGGTGCAAAAAGGCACCTATAATGCACATAGAGATTATCTAATCTTCAGTTTCATAGTCTTGCTTGTTGATTGCATTTTCTTAAGCGCAGTCATAATGGAATCACAATCTAACAAGGGAAAGGCAAAGGCAGGACCTTCTTCTCCTGCGAAGAAGAGAAGCAGACCGTCTGAAGGGCAATTAACTAGAATGCCTAGGGCCCCTCCACTTCAGCAGGGGCAGGTTCAAAAATTTGTCTTCAAGGCTGTACGAAGGGGTGTAAAATAGTGGTATACTAAATATACTGATGCTAAGTATATTCCGGAGGTCTATATCGATCGGGCTAGCTTGCTAAGAGAGTGTCCGTCTATGTTATAGAGAATCGAGGCACTAAATATGAATTTCATTTTTCATCAGCCGACTAAGTGTAATTGGTATCTTGTGAGAGAATTTTATGCCAATTAGGACCCCAACCATTCTGAACATTCGTTGAAGGTTCGAGGGAAGGTGATTAGATTCACAACTGCTGATATTAACGAGTTGTTGGGTATCCCAGGCATTTGTTGTGTGGCCAGCGATCTTCAGCCCGTTGGACGAGGCATCGAGTTACAGCTTTGCATTCTTCTTTCCCCTACTCTCAGATCTACAAGGAAGCACGAATGTAGGAAATTATGCGCTCATGTGTGCTGATGTGGAAATTAATGTAGGAAGTGTAATTTTTTCTGCTATGAAGAAAACACGTACCCAGGTGGGTCGTATCTTTGGATTTGGTAGTTTATTGACTAGATTTTTAAGAAGGCATAGGGTGGATGAAGAGGAGCTTGACTATAAACCTGAGATGATCACTCGCCCTATGGACATCACTATTGCTCGAAGTACATCTAGGGCATCTGGCCCAATTTTGACTATGATGGAGTGATAGACACAGACTGATGAGGTACTGGATAGGCTATACGATCTCATGATGATGATGTTGCGGACTGGAGGTGGACCTGCTACACTAGAGGAGTTCCACGTTGTAGAGCTCGATTATCTACTTGGCCATCATGCTAGGACCATGTTGAGGATTGGCCCAGATTTTGTGGAGCCTGTTGATGATGATATACCCACAGATGAAGAACACAGGTATAGGTATTCCGACATGGATTCCAATGAAGAAGATCAATCTGATGATGATGAAGCTGACGATGATGGCGATGATGAGGATGTGGCTGCTGAGGACATGTCTTCTATAGTCCCATTTGATTAATCAGGAAGTATACTGCCACCCTACCATAAGCTTAATTGCAAGCACTGGGATAGTGCTTTATTTTAAGTATGGGGTGGTGGGTTCGTATTTTCTTGCATTTTCATTTTTTTATTCAACTGAACAATGTTATTTTTGTATTTTGCTGTGTTGGTTTGAAGTATTAGCTATTCGGAACGTTGGTTTGTAATATTTTGTAATTTTGATTTTGTGGATTGCAATTTGCCCTCTTTGGTATTTATCGCATGTTACTTCAGTTTAAAGTATTTTGTTATTGTTATCTTCGCCCTCATTAGCAAGTTCAGTTTCAAGTAGTTACGTTTGTTTGTGCCCTATTTGGTAATTAGGAATAAATAGTCATAGTTAGTTGACATCCCCTATGATAGATGGATGACGACCGTTTTAAGGGGAATGGTTGTACAAAGTAAAGAAATTTAGGAGAACTTAATCACTATCTTAGAGGAGTGTGTGAAATGGGCCATTTTTTCAATAATTGAAACTAATTTTAGCATAAGAGTGTTTTTATTTTAAGTGCTGAGGATTCAATCTCGATAAATGAAATTTGATGTGCTAGCTTAATTCTGAATTCAATAAAGAACATGATTGGGAGCTTTTGGCTGATTCCATACATGCACTATGAGTGTGAGGATTAGTATATATTCTACATGAATAGAAATGACTAGAACTTGTCCGGTGTGTTTACAAAGCGAAATAAAGGGTGTTGGGTGCAGGAAGTGATGTAGGCAATTCTTCGACAGCCTTGTTTTTAACTTTAAAAACCCTCCCTTGGTGCATAATCTTAGTCAACCCCATTGAGCCTTGAGTTTTTTTCTTTTGTAGCCTGTTATGAAACCCTACCCCTTCTTTGCTGAATCATAATTTGATCCAAATAAGCTCCTGAGTGTTTTTAATATAAGACTAAGAGAAGATTAAGAGCAAAAATGAGAAAATAAGGCTAATGAGTTGATGCCCCCAAAATAGAGGTTATTGATGTTTGATGATGCTGGGTTAATTGGGAGTTAGTAAATAGAAATATTACAATAAACTTGTTTTGGCCCTGGTCCAGTTGGGTAATGTGCACCTAAATGAAGGCCTTTAAACTTAAGTTAGGGGTGGCTATAATAGGGGTGTGTAACAAGAATATGGAAGAAAAGGTTAATACTCCCAGCCTAGTGTGAGAAAATAACCTAATTAAAAATGGTTTTGACAAATGAAAATATGAGGAGAAATAGAAGGATAAATTGGTGTTGGAAAACAGAGTGAATTGATAGCTCTTGTAATTAAACGCTTAGGAGCAATAGTCACTACTCCTATAAATAGTACTTACCTGTCCCTAAGCCTTTATTACAATCCGAAAAAGACCTAGTTGATCCTTCACCCAAACATCTAACTATTAGTGGAGTAGAACACTAAGGGCAAGCTTATGGTTCATTCACTAGCATGTACGAATTCTTTGATTGAGAGTGAGCGATTTGATTTGATACTCCCCTATTGTTGCATAGTTCACATTGTGAGTGAATATAGGGAAATTTCCTATAGTGAGGATGCAGGCGGATGAAAGCCAGATTACTTATTATGTTTCTTTAATTGAGTTTGTCAACATGTTAGAAATTCATTATTGAAGAGAGAAGAATTTTTACTAAAATATTTTTTGAGCTCAAAATTGTTTTGACAAGATGATGTAAGAATTGGTTATTGCAAAGTGTAAGTGCTCATGGCCACATAACTTTGAGATTGTGATGAAAACAGGAAGGAATTATGTTTTTGAATTCATGTGTTCGAGGACGAACAATGTTTTAAGTGTGGGATGATGATCTTGGGCATATTTATATGCTCAAAGCACCAATATGCACCCAGATTTGAACTTAGTTTAAGAACTTTTGTATGCATTCTTAAGTATAATTCAGCTTTTATTTTGTTTTGTGCCTAATGGATATGATTAGTACTTTCAGGATCAAAATCATAAAGAATTATGCATAATTCGATACAAGGAGGATATGGAAGTAGTAAAGGAATGCAAGGGACTGAAATTAAGCTGAAAAGGGAAAGTTGGAACGAAGAAATCCTCATTTGAAAACACTCCGCATCATGATGAGCAACAAAATAGCAATGGTCGAATTCCAGTGAAGGTTTGCGAAACCACCGCATCACGGAGAAGTTTTGTTTATCAGATTTGGTGACCTAAAGGTTTAGCACGTCGCGGAGGATGATTATTTCACAATTGTCCCAATCAAGTGGCTCACCACGATAGTGGCGCATCGCGGTGAGGGTGCATTTTACAGTTGTTGGGGTGTACTTGAGCTCCGTGATTTCTCAGATTTTTATGGAAAATAGCAATAGAAGGCATGGGGCGACGCAGCGGGTGGATAAATTGGGAATATTTTAACTATTTTGTCCCAGCTATAAAAGAAAAAATTCAAGATAATATGGGGGACTTTTTGTCAAAGAGAGCAACGGCGGAAAAACAAAAATTTCTCTCTTTTAGGGTTCATAAACATTCTTTTGAATTTCTTTATTTCAAGGATTGATTTGGGTATGATTTGTTACTTATTTTGGATGGTTAATTCAAACATGTGTAGCTAAACACCCCCTTTCTGGGGTTGAGGCTAAGAACATGAGTACTTTTTAATATTCTTATTCATAGTTTCTTTTTGGATTATCATATGGGTTGTTCTTAATTCCTTGAGCTTACTATTTTAATGATTGTCCACCATTAGAATAAATTTATATTTCTAAGGTTCTTATTTTTTTATAAAGTAAGGGATTTGAATTAGCATCTAGGATAGGGATATACCTAGAAGCCTTGCTTGGTTCACTTGCAGGAAGATAACTTCATGAATCTAGAAGAATTGTTGTAACTCTGCGGGAGTTGGAGTTACAACATTCAATAGATAGAAGATCTGAGGTCGGGAGACTAAGATTGTGGCATAAACCTTGCGAACCATCAACCCGATAACCAATTAGACTGTGAAAAGGATAGAGAATTGTATGATTGTTCACTATACCTCAACCCTGTAATCGTCATCATTATTGATTACAACCGTTGCTTACTTTGCTTTAGTCATCACTAATTATTTATTGTTTAGTAAATTGCATTTTATTTATAGAATCATCTTAATCTTAATACAATTAAACACTTAATACTAAATTGTCTTGAACTAAAGATTGAATAAATTTCTAGTTTATTGATCCTCGAGGGAACGATATAAGACTGTCTAAGTCATTATATTACTTGCACAATCACGTACACTTGCGTGTGCGTAGAGACGCAACAGTAAGAACAACTTTTTCCTTACCTTTGTCACCTCTGCCTGACATCTAAATTATGTAAAGTTAACAAGTAGTTAGTTCCTACAAAATGAATCTATAAGAAAACATTACAAGTAACTAATTTCAAATTACTAATTTACATTTCAAATCGCTCCAACAACATGAGATAGAAAAGAATATTTTTATTACTATATAAATCATAGAAAAGAGAAAACAACAATCTTAAAGAGTATATTACATATCAATCTTAAACAAGAAACATAAAGGTAAATATATAGTACAAAGCATACAGATATGATCAATACATAATAAATACAACCTACACAAACTAATCCTCCTCTTCTGAAGACTCTCCACTAAACAATTCACCCTCTTCAGAAGTTTTCTCATCTCCTACCCATTCAATCTCTTCTTCCACAATATTAACTTCTTCAAATATATTTTTCGGGTGATTCAAAGTATCCACTAAGTCAACGTCCACTAGTTGGTGATCAAACTGCATTTCATTTTGATACGCAGTCTCCAACACATTCTCAAATTCCACCCGTCCTATAGGCTTTGTTTTGATAACAGCCCACCAATATGACTTATCACTGCGCAATGGATAAGGAGCATAATACACTTGTTTAGTATTTTGCGCTAAAGACAAATGGATCATAAACAAGATACGACTTATTGTGCTTCACTTCAATGATGCTATGCTCCTTATGTACTCTTGTGCCTCTAGTGCTTGGATCAGACCACTGACATTGAAAGAGGACAATTTTTTTATTAAAAAACCAACATACTCCAGTTCTAAGATCTCGTGTATGATGTCAAAGTAATCAACATCATCATCACCCTTAACCCAAACACCACTATTGTTTGTTTTTCTTGTTCTAGAGTGTTGTTCGGTGGAAAATTTAAATTCATTTACCGTGTAATGGGACATTGAATGAGCTTCAACTGAACCCAAAAAAATATCTCTCAAGAGTTGATCGTATGCTGCTGTATTTGGTGACTAGTGTACCCATAAATATTATACATATATATATAATATATATATATGTTAGTTAAGGAATATGTACATGTTTAAAATTTGTAGAAATATTAATATAGTTACGAAACTCATATGTAAACCATGTTGCAAACGATGCATACACTAGATTTTTGTGGAATTAAGTCTTAAATGAACTGAAGATCCAACATGCGAAACACAATAAGTTTTTTTAAGGAAATGTGTAAACAAATAAGATATGTTAAAATTTTAATCTCCTTACTTCAGAAAGGGCTCAACTTCCAAATAATTCAACAACACATACAAAGTTGCAGATTTGCGCTCCGTGGGAGTGAGCCGGTGAAGTATGATCTTTTTAGCCTTACAACTAGATTGATTTAAAATTAATGTCGATTGCAAATAAGGCTCATTCACATCGTCCTGATGACGATTCGATTGGTTTCTTGAACAAACAACTTCATCATGAAAGTAGTATGAACAAAATTGAGACGTTTCTCTTGCAAGATATGCCTCAACTATAGAGTCTTCCACCCTATGTTTGTTTTTAGAACCCCATTTTAATTTTCCAATTCCCCTGCACAATCTTAAGACTAGATGTTTACTATCTTTAAAAAAGATATGTATGAAATTAAATATGTTGCAATTTCTTACCGTTCGAATGGATACATCCACCTCATTTGAACTAGACCGCCTAGCCGAGCTTCATGCACAAGGTAAATGGGAAAATGTTCCATCACATCGAAGAACGCTGGCGGAAAAATCTTCTCAAACTTGTTGGTGATAACAACAATATTACTTTCCATTCGTGCTAGATTTTCTTCTTTTAATGTGGTGGTACATAAGTCTTTAAAGAACAAACTGATTTCTACTATTGGTTTCCATATGTTTTCAGGTAAATCAATAAAAGCAATTAGTAGTAATTGTTCTAGGAAAATATGACAATCGTGGCTTTTCATTCCATGCAAGATTCCTTGTGCCATATCAACCCTCTTTTCCAAATTTGAGGCATATCCATCGGGAATCTTCAAACTTTGGACTCACTCACATAGTTGATGCTTTTGATCCAACTTGAATGTAAAACTAGCCTTGGGCTTAAGAAAATTGCCATGGGCCCCTCCTGTAAGTGTAATTCTCTGCGTTTGCAATATTTTGGTAAGTCAACTCTAGCCTTAGGATTATCCTTTGATTTGCCGATGACATCCATAACTATGTTGAACAAGTTGTCAAAATAGTTCTTCTCAGTATGCATGACATCAACATTATTTCTAAGTAAATTATTTGGCCAATATTGTAACTCCTAAAATATACTTTGCTTAGTCCAATTATGCGAAACGCCATATCCATAAAACCTATACAATGGTTCCTCACTGGATTTAGGCAAATCTTGAACTATCTCCCAGATGTCAAGACCAGACAGCCTTGGAAGTGGACCATCATATTTCCTTCTATTCCTTCTAACTGCATTCTTCTGTCTCCTAAATTTATGATCAGATGGCAAGAAACAACGATGACAATCAAACCATGAATTTTACCTTCCATGTCTCAATGTGAAAGATTTTATTTTTTTCATGCAATATGGACAAGTCAGCTTTCCAGCTGTCATCCACTCAGACAATATTCCATAAGCAGGAAAATCATTAACAGTTCACATTAGATATGCACGCAAATTAAAATTCTATTTAAGTCAGTTGTCCTAAGTTTCAACCCCCTCTTGCCATTAAATTTGAATTTCATCAATCAAAGGTTACAAGTAGACATCTATTCCGCTTTTTGGATTATGCGGGTCAGGAACAATACAATTTAAAAATATATAGGGACTAGTCATCAATATTTCAGGAGGAAGATTATAAGGGGTGATAAATACAGGCCAACATGAATATAGCGCAACACCAACTGAAAAGGGAGAGAAATCATCCGCACATAATCCCAAACGAATATTTCGTGGCTCAGCTGCAAAATCTGGATAAGTTGCATCAAAATGCTTCCAAGCCTCTCCATCATATGGATGACACATAACACCAGTGGGCCTTCTATTTTCACAGTACCATCTCATATGAGGAGCTGAGCTGTTTGAAGCATATAACCTCTTCAACCTTGGTATTAGAGGTAAATAATGTATCGACTTAATAGCAATTTGATTTCAACTAGAACCACGCTTATATCGAGGGTGCTGACAAAACTTACAAGACTCTAGGTTAATATCTTACTTAAAGTATAGCATACAACCATTTTCATAATAATCAATTCTAACCGAGGAGAGACCTAACTTTGACACTAATTTTTTTGCCTTATAGAAAGAATCAGGAACATCCAAGCCGGGGTCAACTAACTCTTTAATAAGGTCTATCATTGAGTCCATTCCTCCTTCAGCAATATTCCAGTCAGATTTAATACTTAATAATCTAACAGCAACTGACAAACGAGAGTGCGAACACCCGTCAAACAAAGGATGACTAGAAGCATGCAATTGTTCATAGAATTTGCCCGTTTTGCTATAAGGAACATATTCAACATTTTACCAAAAGTCGCCCCCGTGTTGCATCCCAAAAGCATCATTCACCATTTCTGTTATCCTAGTATCTTGATATTCATTATGCCCTGCAGACCTACTAATTTCTCCAACAACAAAGTTATTTTACGCAACATCACCATGAATACCACGCAATCTTAAAAAGTCCTCGTGAAACCCCTTTCTATAAAGATGTTCATTTACATCTTCTTCATTTACAAGATTTATACCATCACATCTAACACAAGGACAACGAATAGCCCAAAAATATGTCCAAACATAAAGTGTCTTAGCATGTTCAATAAATCGTTTAACAACTTGAACAAATTCCTTCCTAATACCCATTCTATTATCATTGCTCCGTTAATATATCCAGCTATAATCAGGTTCTATCTAAGCAATCAATCAGATTAAACTAATTAGATCAAGTCACAAAAATTCAATTATCACCAAACATAACCACTTTCAAAACAAAAAAAACACCTTTAGAGTCCCTACACTTAATCATTTTCAACCTACCAACTCACCAAACATAACCACTTTCAAAATAAAAAATCTCCTTTAAAGTCCCTACACTTAACCATTTTCAACCTACCAACTCACCAAACATAAACACATTTAAAACAAAAATCCCCTTTAAAGTCTCTACACTTAACCATTTTCAAGTGACTAAGTATCAAAACAAAACCACATTCAACACATAAAATACTCTTTAAAATCTCTACACTTAACCATTTTCAAGTGACTAAGTATCAAAACAAAACCAAATTCAAAACAAAAAATCCCCTTTAAAGTCCCTACACTTAACTATTTTCTAGTGACTAAATATCAAAATAAAACCATATTTAAAACGAAAAATCCCCTTTAAAGCTCCTACAGTTAAACATTATGAAGTGACTAAGTCACCAACCAAACCACATTCAAAACACAAAATTCTCTTTAAAGTACCTACACTTAACCATTTTCAAATGACTAAATATCAAAACAAAACCACATTCAAAACAAAAAATCTCCTTTAAAATCCCTACACTTAACCATTTTCAAGTGACTAAGTCACCAACCAAACCATATTCAAAACACAAAATCCCTTTAAAGTCCCAACACTTAACCATTTTGAAGTAACAAAGTCACCAACCAAACCACATTCAAAACATAAAATAACCTTTAAAACCCCTACACTTAACCATTTTCAAGTAACTAAGTCACCAACCAAACCACATTGAAAACAAAAAATCTCCTTTAAAGTCCCTACACTTAACCATTTTCAAGTAACTAAGTAACCAACCAAACCACATTAAAAACACAAAATCCCCTTTAAAGTCCCTACACTTAACCATTTTTAAGTAAGTAAGTCACCAACCAAACCACATTAAAAACACAAAATCCCCTTTAAATCCCTACACTTAATCATTTTCAAGTGACTAAGTCACCAACCAAACTACATTCAAAACACAAAATTCCTATAAAGTCCCTACTCTTAACCATTTTCAAGTAACAAAGTCACCAACCAAACCACAATAAAAACACAAAATCCCCTTTAAAGTCCCTACACTTAACCATTTTCAAGTAACTAAGTCACCAACAAAACTACATTCAAAGTAAAAAATCTCCTTTAAAGTCCCTACACTTAACCATTTTCAAGTAATTAAGTATCAAAACAAAACCACATTCAAAACAAAAATCCCCTTTAAAGTACCTACACTTAATCATTTTCAAGTAAATAAGTCACCAACAACACCACACTCAAAACAAAAAATTCCCTTTAAAGTCCCTACACTTAACCATTTTCAAATAACTAAGTCACCAACCAAACCACATTCAAAATACAAAATCCCCTTTAAAGTCCCTACACTTAACCATTTTCAAGTAACTAAGTCACCAACCAAACCACATTCAAAACACAAAATCTCCTTTAAAGTTCCTACACTTGACCATTTTCAAGTAACTAAGTCACCAACCAAACCAAATTCAAAACACAAAATCTCTTTAAAGTCCCCACACTTAACCATTTTCAAGTAACAAAGTCACCAACCAAACCACATTCAAAACACAAAATCTCCTTTAAAGTCCCTACACTTAACTATTTTCAAGTAACTGAGTCACCAACCAAACCACATTCAAAACAAAAAATCCCCTTTAAAGTCCCTACACTTAACCATTTTCAAGTGACTAAGTATCAAAACAAAATCGCATTCAAAATAAAAAATCCCCTTTAAAGTCCCTACACTTAACCATTTTCAAGTAACTAAGTCACCAACCAAACCACATTCAAAACACAAAATCCCCTTTAAGGTCTCTACACTTAACCATTTTCAAGTAACTAAGTCACCAACCAAACCACATTCAAAACACAAAATCACCTTTAAAGTCCCTACACTTAACCATTTACAAGTGACTAAGTCACCAACCAAACCATATTCAAAACACAAAATTCCTTTAAAGCCCCTACACTTAACTATTTCCAAGTAACAAAGTCACCAACCAAACCACATTCAAAACACAAAATTCCTTTTAAAGTCCGTACACTTAACCGTTTTCAAGTAACTAAGTCACCAACCAAACCACATTCAAAACAAAAAATTTCCTTTAAAGTCCCTACACTTAATCATTTTCAAGTGACTAAGTATCAAAACAAAACCACATTCAAAACAAAAAATCCCAAAGTCCCTACAATTAACCATTTTCAAGTAACTAAGTCACCATCCAAACCACATTCAAAACAAAAAATCTCCTTTAAAGTCCCTACACTTAATCATTTTCAAGTAACTAAGTCACCAATCAAACCACATTCAAAACACAAAATCCCCTTTAAATTCCCTACACTTAACCATTTTCAAGTAACTAAATCACCAACCAAACCACATTCAAAACATAGAATCTCCTTTAAAGTCCCTACACTTAACCATTTTCAAGTGACTAAGTCACCAACCAAACCGCATTCAAAACACAAAATTTCTTTAAAGTTCCTACACTTAACCATTTTTAAGTAACAAAGTCACCAACCAAACCACATTCAAAACACAAAATCCCCTTTAAAACCCCTACACTTTACCATTTTCAAGTAACTAAGTCACCAACCAAACCACATTCAAAACAAAAAATCCCCTTTAAAGTTTCTACACTTAACCATTTTCAAGTGACTAAGTATCAATACAAAATCACATTCAAAACAAAAAATCTCCTTTAAAGTCCCTACGCTTAATTATTTTCAACCTACCAACTCACCAAACATAACCACATTCAAAACCAAAAAACACCTTTAAAGTCCCTACACTTAATCATTTTCAACCTACCAACCCACCTTTAAAGTCCCTACACTTAATCATTTTCAACCTACCAAGTCGCCAAACATAACCACATTCAAAACAAAAAAATCATCTTTAAAGTCCCTACACTTAATTATTTTCAACCTACCAAGTCGCCAAACATAACCACATTCAAAACAAAACATCACCTTTAAAGTTCCTACACTTTATCATTTTCAACCTACCAAGTCACCAAACATAACCACATTCAAAATCAAAAAACACCTTTAAAGTCCCTACACTTAATCATTTTCAACCTACCAAGTCACCAAACATAACCACATTCAAAACAAAAAATCACCTTTAAAGTCCATACACTTAAATCATTTTCAACCTACCAAGTCACCAAACATAACCACTCAAAACAAAAAAAACACCTTTAAAGTCCCTACACTTAATCATTTTCAACCTACCAAGTCACCAAACATAACCACATTCAAAACAAAAAATGAACAACAAGACCCACAAGATGTCAACAACAATGCTAGTGAATCGAACAAGGCCACACACAGCTTCACTAGACTTCAATATGAACAATAACAAGAAGATAACAACAATGCTAGTGAATCGAACTAGGTCACACATGGCTTCACTAGACTTCAATATGAACAATAACAAGAAGATAACAACGATAATGAATAAAGTGAAATCAACTTACCTTTGCTTGGCCTAAATCAAAGTGAAAGAGATAAATGGTCATCGAATCTAGATTCAGATGTGCTGGTAGCGCAAAGATACTAAATTAGGAGTAGAAGAATAATTTTCAACCTGTCATTCAAAAAAAAATATTTAATAAACAGTATCCAAGCAGACAAATAATTTTCAGCCGATAACACCTTCAATCCAACTAAACCCATATAAACAACAACAAGCAAAATCACAAAAGGAAAACAAGAATCTAAAAAAATCACAACTAAAGATTCCAACTTTAATAGATTTCTACCATGAATAACTTCAACCAATATCAAATACAACAAGCTAACCTTAAAAGCCAATCAAATCTCAAACGTTGATATCTAAAGTTTCCAACATTGACAAATTCAACCAATAATAACTTCAATCCAACCAAAAAAAATAATTAAGAACCTAAAAAAATCACGAGAAAATATTTCTACTTTGAGTGATTTAGCAAAACTCATATAAAACACAACAAGCTAAAGTGCTAAACCATAAAAGTAAATCAAGAATCTCAACAAATCACAACTAGAGATTCCAACTTTGAGGAATTCCAACCAATGATAACTTCAACACCACAAAACTCATATCAAAAGCTACCATAAAAGCAAATCAAGAACCTCAAAATTTCATAGCTAAAGATTCAAAAGACTCAAATTTTAAGGGATTTCTACCATAAATAACTTCAATCAAGAGAAACTCATATCTAAAACAACAAGCTAAACCATAAAAGGAATTCAAGAATCTCAAAAAATCAAAAAAGCAACACAAAGGTAGCTTCATACCCAAGCTGTCGTCGCCGGAGTAGAGCGGGAGCAATGGCGGGAGTTCCTAGCAAGAGTAGATCGCGATGTGTGTGTGTTGCTTTGTGTTGGTGGGTGGGTGTGTAGCTGAGATCGTGATTTAGGTTAGGTGTGTGTTTGTTTTGATCTTTTATTATTTTTGTCGGGTCGGGTTAACGGAACTTAACTTTTTAAAAAAATTATTTGAAAACCGACCACAAGAGGTCAATTTTCTGGAAAGTAATTTTGAAAACCGAACACATGTGGTCGGTTTTCAAATAATTTAAAAAAAGATTAAGTTCCATTGATATTAAATTAATGTTTAACAAACTACAATTAATAAATTAATGAAATACAATTAATTTTTAACAAATTAAATTTTTAATAAATTCTATAATATTTATAAAAATATCCAAATAATTTAATACAGCGCATATATATTTAAATCAGATAATTAGTTATTTTATCATCACATTAACACGAGTAGTATATTTCCTCAATCGTATAATAATATCAATGAATTTTGCAAATTAAGATAAATTTTTGGTTAATTAGCTTTTAAATACGATATTACATATATTTATATATATATACCTCGTAATACAATGTGTTAATCAAATAAATTATCGATTACTTGTCTTATGTTATTACAACTTCAACAATATACGCGTATCTACATTGACACAAAATAATATATCTATTTCCTCAATAATATGATATCAACGTATCATTCAAAATATTTTGATATATAGATTCAGTTATCTAGCTTTCGATTACTGCATACGTCACTACACGAGATATTCGTATATATACATATATTCAATTATCTATATCAGCTTTCAAATGCATACGATTAACATCACAGACACGATTTTACTATCCCATAATAATATACAACGTATATCACAAATACTCAGAAACAAAACTTGTAAGCCAAAAAACTCTCATTCACCGCCAAAATTTAGCGGTCTTTCAAAATTCGAAATTCAAAGCAAATGGTAAGTATATGCCAATTTCAAGATTCAATTTTCAGTTTCCCTCCCCTACTTCCTTCCTCCCTCCCCCCCCCCCCCCCCAACCCCCCTCCTTCACACACACATTATACCGCGTAATACTTGTCTTACATTATTACAACTTCAACAACATATGCGTGCCTACATTGACACAAAATAGTATATATATTTCCTCAATAGTATGATATATATCAACGTATCATTCAAAATATTTTGATATATAGATTCAGTTATCTAGCTTTAATTTCGATTACTGCATACGTCACTCCACGAGATATACGTATATATACATATATTCAATTGTCTATTAGCTTTCAAATACGTTGTATAAGCATCACATACACGATTTTACTAACCCATAATAATATACAACGTATATCACAAATACTTAGATGAATTATCGGTTAGATTAGATTAGATTATGTCATTGATATACCTTCAATATATAATATGTATATTCTATGTATATACCTATACATATACACACTATCGACTATATCAAGTTCTAAATACGTACTATCTATATCACATATGTACACGAGTATATTATCCAATAATATAATACAACGTGTTTCATATACATACTCTAATGAATGATCGATTAATTATATTTAATTAGCTTAACTATATTCTACTAGATTTTGACAACATCGTTCATCAATCGATCACTATATGATATATATATATATATATATATATATATATATATATGAACTCTTGAATGCGTACTATATATATCATATCCACAAGTATATTACCTTATTATAGAACACGTTCATTATATTTTGATTAATTATCGGTTATATTACATTATTATGACTGCAATAGTAACATAATATCATTATCTCCACGGAATGATGTATATATACACATATTCATTATACAAAGATTATGCATGTTTAATGTCATTTAACGTATATACAAAGGAAAATATTGATTTTATATATTGAAACATAAGTAAAAGATAAAGATTATGTTTTATGTAATTTATTTATTTTATTTGATATATTTTTTAGTGTAATTTTTTTACAAAATTTAAGATTGATTGATTTTTATTATTATTATATTGATTATCGACTCTGTGTTATCGGTGTAATTTTAAAAAATTATATATATATATATATATATATATATATATATATATATATATATATATATATATATATATATTAATGAAAATATTATATATATTTGATTACATATATATAATTATTGGTTTCTAAAAATTATTTACTTTTTGATTTTTTTAGTTCAAAAAACTACACCTACCACAAGTGGTCGATTTTTTAAAATTATTTTTTTTTTATTTTAATTAAAAAAACGACCACAAGTGGTAAATTTTTTAAAAATATTTTCTTTTTTTATATAATTAAAAACCGATCACTAGTGTTCGATTTTTAAAAAAAATTAATTAAAAAAGAATTTTACAAACCGACCACTTGTGGTCGATTTTTTAAATTATTTTTTTTAAAGAAAACCGATCACAAGTGGTCGGTTTTGTTATTTTTTAAAATTTTTATTTGTAAAAGAAATAATAATTAATATAAAAATTATTGAAATGATTATTTTGATATTTTAAAATAAAAAAGCGACCACATGTGGTCAGTTTTTTACGACCACAATTTGTGGTCAATGTTTTCGGGTTTTTTAGTAGAGTTTGTTGTAAGACCCACTTTCAACAATCTTTTTTTTTACACTTAGATAGAAGAGATGGAGTGAAACAACCTAAATCAAATGAACGCTAGTATTCTCGATTATTCTAGGACTTCTACGCGAAGGAGTAGAATCAAATTTGGAATTAGACATGACAAATTTGAGGTTATGACTTATGAATATCTATCACAATGGAGAATGAAAACCCCAAATAGATCAATTTAGGGTTTCTACGCGAAGAAGATGAATATAGCCATTTTTTTTTTTATCAAGAAAAATCTTGAGTACGTTAATGGAGAACCGAGTTTTAATAAAATTTTGAAGGTCGAGTATGTGAATGGAGAAAGAGAAAAGTGCTTCTGAATTTTTTTCGGAGAATTAAAAAGTTTTTTATGTCAGAATACATTTTTTCTTTCAATAAAGTTATCTGATAAAAGTGTGCAATCTTTTAAATAAAATATAATATATATTTACCATGATTATCAATACACTATTTAAGGAGAATATTGATTATAATCTTATAAATATGGAATTGATTTTAAATTATACAATTAAAAAATGAATTTTGAAAATACAATAAAAATAATATATATTTTAATAAGTTGCTATAACTTGCAATGAAATTGCTATTAATGCAATTATCTAAAAATGTTGCTAAAATTTATAATTTTGAATCTTATAATACTATGTGGGATAATTTATTGAAATGACAGAATAAGCTTGTAAGTGACAAATTTGGAATTGTTAAAACTTAAAAATGAGGCAAAATGTATAATGTTACAAGGGAAAAATGTAAAATGAGAAATTGGCAAAAGTTTACGCCAAAAATTTGATTCAATAATTTTTTCCTTTAGATTTAATAAATTAAACAATTTCCTTCTGTATTAACTTTTGTGATTTAGATTTATGTCTTAATCACTTGTTCATACCTACCTACACAAATATTTATGATTCTTTTTAAGACACAAACTCAACGACCTTTTGTTATTTATCAAATAATTTTGATATTAAAATATGTAGTCCAGAAAAAATGAAGAAAAATTCAGGGCTGAGAATTGAAAGGGTACGCTTTTATAATCATTGGCACTCAAAATTGTGGACAAAACTAAAAGGTACTCAAATGCATTAAAGAGAGTCAACTAATAGTATATGTCTTGAAAATTACATTAGGTAGAAAGATCAATCTTTTCTCATGTATAATATATATTAAAATATAGAATACATATTAAATTTCTTTAGCAATTTTATGTGCTTATTTCTTTTTTAAAAGACTCATGCAAAAAATATGTAATGAAAATTTTGATTTCCCTACAAACAAGTGGAAAAATTTACTAAAATTTACAGTAAAGTTATCTTATTACATTAAATCCTAATTTGATAATGTATTTATACAAATCTCAAACTAATTACATAAATCCTCTTATTTGGTATTTTCTCTCTCTTAAATATTATACATCTAAAACACGATTTTTCTTCCGTATTTTGCTCCTACTTGCTTTTATTACCCACTTGTATATTCCTCCATATTTGAAACTCATCTTTCACGGCAAAATTCAAGTAAAGTCTACTTAGAGGTTATCAATTTGTAAGTTATCAAGCTTTAATTAATTTTACTGATTTACTTTATTAATTTTTTGAAAAAAAATTTCAACTTTACCAATTAAGGAGTTTTCTCGAGTTTTCTTTGATTGCATGTTGGTTTTGTATGAAATCACCATATTTTTCCGTCATATTCAAGTTTTGTAGTTCGATTTTTGCCCTTTTTTTCATATACTACAGGTTAGATCTTTGATTTTCTTTTTTAGTAGTTGCTACTGTTAAATCAATATAATCAATCGTATTTGAGGAACCCAATTTTGCAGAGAATCATTCAAAACACCGAAACGATCCCGTTACAATGAAGAAATTGAAGGAAGTTGCGAGTTCTAGATCGAAGAAGTCAGGTTCAAAAGCAGCAAGTAAAAAGAACGTTGATGATTCCGGTCGATCACGTTTTTTGAAGGTATTGATTATAAGCTGATAATATAGGTTTATACAGTGTGCATATGTGTTCTATCAATTTAGTTGTACATACATTATACATTACTTTGTTTATCTAACTTATGTATGATATATGTTTTTATATACATAGAAAAGATTGGTCTTGTATTAAGTGGAATTATACATATCGAATCTATGAATTTTATATAAGGTTACATTACAAACAAATACGTACATAATGTATGAGTTGAATATTTTTATATGTATAATATGACATTATACATTCTGAAAGTTTATATTGTAAAGTATAAGCTATAATATGTAAGACATTATACATTAGTTATTTTATCCCACTAATGTATAATATAGGTATTCTGGAATATATTTCAATATGGTATACATTGACAGTTCTGAACATCCAAACAGCTATAAAGTCTTAATTTTGTATAAGGTGACATTATATATTCTGATAAGCTTATAGGTCATATATATTTAAGGTGAAACTGTGTATTATGACATTATACATTAATGCAGTTTATTTTTTAAGTGTATAAGTTACCCTCATACATGTCTAACTGTTGTTTAATTAGGGTTTGATTTATTTTTTAAAATGTATAAGTTACCCGCATACATGTGTAACTGTTGTGTAATTAGGGTCTGATTTTATTTTTCAGGGCATGCAATATCGATTGAACCGTTTAAGTAAATTTAATTTTTTTTACATGTATAACGATGTTATAATTATTGAACGGACTGTTACTTCATCATTTTTTTTTTTAAATCAGGGACTGTGGCATCTTTGTATCTGCCTATGCAGAAAAATTAAGTGAAGGGCAGCAAGTCCATTCGTGTGGGTTTGATGTTGGAACTCAATGTGCATGCTATGCTTCATTACTATGGCATTACGGAGTGACAAAGGCAAAAGAAGGGTACACGAATGATAATGACGATTCTCCTCGGCCAAGGAATAGTTATCTCCAAACAATTGATGAAAGTGCACTTGTTACTTTAGAGTAGCATTTTTTTTATAATAGTCGACATTGAAACAACTAATTCTTGATTTTGTAGTTGATGTTAAACGGTTATAATGTTACATTTTGGATGTTAATTCACATTTTATGGATGTCCTTATTCTTATTATACATACATATCTTCTGAAGAAATGTTTTGCAATTACTTACACTATATTGTAATGTTACTAAGATAGTTTGGTAGTTATTGAGTTCGCCTTACATTTTATTATATATAACGTATAAAACTAAATTATAAAATAATGTGTTATTGTATATCAACAAATTGAATTTTTAGCAGTAGGTAAATTATGTTATAAGTTAATAATACATTGAACAAGTGTCTCATACGTTAAAACTTATGTATTACATAACATCATACATGTTGTTAAACGTTCATGACTTAATAGAAAATAAAGAAAATGTTTAACGTCATACATATTTATAAATTATAACACTATATCATACATACATTTACACGAAAATATAATTTATAACCATACTCATAAAACAAAATGAAAAAGGCAACTTAAATTTTCACGAATTATGTTACATGAGTCTGTCATTTCTTATGTTTAAACAAAAAATAATACATGTGGTTAGTTAAAAGTCATTGTTGTTAGTAAAATATCATACATGTTAATAAAGTATAATAGTATATCATACTTTACTTATATATGAAATGTTAATGTATAACTTTGTAATACACATTACGTTTCAACAACTATTTACTGTAATAGTTACCAAATTACTTAGTATATACACACCTACGACAGGTCGATAAAATTCAAAACCTCTTATCATGAGATGTAAGGCAATAAACAAGTATTTAAACTCGTTATCGAATGCCTTATGCATCTAAATATCTACTGCCTTATGCATCCGAATGTGCGATTCCGGATACACTTGGTTCAACATATAGATATAACGGGGCATTTTTCGATATTCATCTGCTGGTCCACCTCTAAGCATCCCAATCGTCTTCTCTTTTGCGCGCCAAGATTTCGTGTAGTTAATATCAACACTGTAAACAACCTTCATCTCTTCAATTATGTTCGCTGGTGTGTGTGTATTTTCTTGTGATTAATTAATTTTGGTGCTGTAAATTCACTCACAAAATCTGCTGTTGCAACTAAATTATTCAGCACTCTATTGCTAAGACTGCAAGTATGCCCCGAATTAAATCTTTTTATCTAAAATATTTCCAAATAATTCATACAAGATGCCTTCAACACCCACTTGCAGTCTATGTTACGACAGTGCAGTACATAGCTACATCAAATTTTTACGCTGAGTCACTATATTATACAAAAGTTCTACAAATCATAATTTCAGTAAAAATGAAAAATTTGAACCTGCCACAGTTTCATTATACAGTCGCTCAAATGTATTATCATATGTTATACATTCGAAATTTTATGATTAAATTCACAAGAACCCAACTTCAAAACATGAACTTTTTCAAAACGCCTGATAGCATATATTATCATACATTAAACCAACAACAAATAAAGACAACACTTTTATATCATACCTTTGTTTGTCAGATCGTTTAGCTTTGGTGTTGAAGCTATTAGCTATTGCATATCTAGTCATAACTGCAACTAGAGTATGTTTATCCTTATAAAGCTGATTTACCTTTATTTTTTGTGTTCTTGCAATCAGTAATGAAGTTTTTCACTACAATTTCAGGAACATAAAGCATACTATTATGTGTTTCAACGATCGTTAACTCAATCGAATCATATTCTCTACCTTTTGATACAAAGTACAGCCCTTGTTTCTCTATCAAACTTGATTTCCTTATTCGATTTGTCTAAAGCGAAAATACACAGCGGAAAATTAACCCATCCAAAAAATTATTTCTTCAACTCAACGTAAACTCTCACTCCATTGTCATTCCTTATGACAATTGGAGAAGAATTACCTTCAACGACATATTTCATTTCAATTTTTTTACGTACTTCATCGAGATCCGATTCCATGGCGATCGTAGCAATCAATTTCAAGAAAGTTATACTTTCCGAAACAATAATTGTGTCACTTTTGTAGGATTGATAACTAATTTTCGACTCCCAAATTTCAGAATGTCGCAACAATATGGGGATATTCATATTGATTTTAGAAGAATTGAAGAACGCAGTAGAAGAACAATTTTTTTTTTGTTTTTCAGATCGTAAATCCACAAACAAAAATGAAATTATTGTGATGTTTAAGAAATTTATTTTTGATTTTTTTTTTTTGTTTTCCAGATCGTAAATCCACAAACAAAAACGAAATTATTGTGATGTTTAAGAAAATTTTTGAATTTTTTGTTTTGTTTTCCAGATCGTAAATCCACAAACAAAAACGAAATTACTGTGATGTTTAAGAAATTTTTTGAAATTTAAATTTCAGGTATTATTTTTAATCATACACTACTTAATGTTAGCTAATTATTATCATTAATTAAGGGACTGTCAATTAATTTTTGATTTATCTTGCCTTAAATATAAGATTAATTGTTTTATCATACATTCGAGATATGTATGATGAACAGTCAAATGTATGAGTATACTTGTAAAAGGAACCTTTGTAAAAATCATAAAAGAGAAAACTTAAAGAAATTTTATATAATTAGTTTCATCGGGTAAGGAATTTATGTTGTTTACACAAAGATTTACAAGAAATTAATGAACTGGAAAGTGGGCCATCAACTTAAAACAGCCACTTTATTGCTAAGCCAGACCATATTTTTACATTGCAAAACACTAAAACAAAAGATAGAAAATAAAGATTAGATAAAAACAAGAAAAACTATCCAACTATCGGACCCTACAAGCTACGGTCTTTATTTAGTTTTAGTTTTCTAAATTGTCAGCTCTTCCATATGTTAATTCTTCTAAACGCAACTCCTCACCATTTCAGCTTCGCTGGGAAATACTGTACAATACAACATTTATTCTAATCAGTTAAATAATCCTGAAAATTAAATATTACAGTAAATTAATCAAACCAATGAATTGCCTAGATTTATTTAAAAAGAAAAAAAATTAAGCTTTCATTTTTTAACGATATTTTGCATTTTGAGCTAATTTTATCTGACTTAATGCTCACCTTTTCAATGAGAGACAGATAGTAAGGTTTAACTTCTTCCACGTTAACCTGAACCTTGCTTTTGCTGTACAAGTCATATTTGCTGCACCATACAATTAAAAAAAAAAAAAAAATTTAAAAAATAATGATATTTATTAAAAGTTACTCTCTCTATTTTAAAAAGAAAGATCTATTTTTTTTTAATTTGTTTCAAAAAGAATAACCTCTACATGGCATGTTTAGGATCACAAGATTAAAGAACATTTTGGTACATTTGACACAATTTTAATTTAAAGCCACAAAATTTAAAAATGTTCTTTATTTTTTTAAATTTTGTTTCAAGTCAAAATAGGTCATTCTTTTTAAATGGGGAGAGTATGATAAAATGTTTCTTCTCTTCTAAAAATAAATTTAATTTCTTTAATTCAACTAATATTTGGGATCAAAAAGAATATTAGATCTTACTTAAAAATATGAAGCCATTTGAGATTTTCTTTATCTTCCTTATTCATTAGTTCCATATAAGCTCCAGATTTATGCAGGACTGCCACATTTAACAAGTAACAACACATCATTTAGCCACTTATACATCGTTAAATAATAAATAAAATAAAATAAAATAAAAAATTTCAATCTACTTTCTTTTTCTTTTGTCCTTACCATAAAATGAATGATATCTAATGATGAAAAGACCAGCTGATGGCAAGGTTGTCCCATTTTCCTTTGCAACCTGCACGTGAATGACACTTCTTTTTAATCACGTATATACAATCTAATAATAATAACTACTAAATCATAACCTAGTATACTTTATGTTATCTTCAAATTCAAATTAGTTGGATGTGGAAGGTTAACCTTTTCCTCTTTTTTACTTTGGATTACATGGGATAAATTTAGATTAATCAAATTTCACGCGAAAATCGAGCACGAAATTAAAAAAATTACTATATGGTTTAAAGAGTATTACCATGTACATATAGTCATCGTGACCCCATGACATCAAAACGTTGTGTAGTCCACAACCCTTAGAATAGATTCCAAATTTGCTGTTGTAAGTTGGATTATTGTAGTCAGGGTTTTCCTTGAAGTACTACATCAACACCAAAATTAGTACTTACTAAATTTCAATGTGTGTTGAAATTAAGGAATTGAACAAAGCTAGTAAAAAGGAAAAAGAAAAACCTTGGAGTGAACAATAGAGTCATGGAAAGCACAGCCAACAGGGAATGTGTCACCAACAACAGCCCATTGAGGCAGCTCTCCAAAGCTAGGAAGAAGAAGCACTTTCCCCAAATCTTACAAAAAAAAAAAGTGTAGCACCATAATTAGTCTCAACCAATTTTAATACAATAACTACTACCACATATTTAGTGTAATTTCGCAAATAGAGTTAGAAGAACGTGAAAAGTGGTGTGTATGCAGCCTTACCTTTACCCAAGCCTTACCTCTACCCAACGAGAGTAGAGAGGTTGTTTTCATTAGACCCTCAGCTAAATTAATATTAATATTAATATTAATACAACAAAGAAAGAATTTACACCATGAATAAGGGCAGTCAAATGAAGCCAGTCTTCATCAGGATAATCTTTCCTAATGGCTTCAGCACTTTGCAACAAATGCTGAATTTGGGGTTCATCCAAGTCAGGGTCACTGTCATCAACTACATCATTCAGTAGTTCACAGCATTCCCAGATGCTCATTTCATCCTTGTCCAATTTTGCATATTTAGCCCTCATCTTTTTAACCTGTAACACAGAGAGTCTTAATAAAATTAGTAGTTTAAACCTTAAATATACACCCATATATATAAAAATAATACTATAATAATTTAAATTATTTTTTTTTTATTTTATATTTTTAAAAGATACGTGACCTTTCTCAACCTTCATTATTATTTCAGGTGAATTTAGTATTATAAAATTTACTATTAAAATTTTTGAGGCTTCAAATCTTGGGGACAAAGCAAACGTTTTACTAGCCTTAACCTTGAGTCACCTTATTGTTAGACCAAATAAAGGTTAAACAGAGATACTTACGAAGTCAAAAGTCTGATTTAGGTGATTGATCTTGTAAAAGTTTTCTACCCCTTCTTGCCTAGCACTTTCAGCAGTGTAGTCCCTGTATTGAACATTGCCAATTTGTCAATTTTTGTTACACAAAAATGTACATATACTGAACAAGTTCACTTCTTTTTTCTCATAAAAAAATAGAAAAATAGAGGAAATTTAGAGATGTGCTGTTTGTTTAGTTTTTTTCAACACTTATTGATTAAGAAAATGACACCGAAATAATCTCAAGGACCATTTATTCCTTGTCACAGAAAACTATAGGATCGAATCCTTCAGCAGATCATGTTTTGGGCCCTAAAACAATTGACTTAGTTAAGCAATAGTAACATATTCGGTGTTAATTTAAAGATGGTAATTTATATGCAGTTTTACCTCAATTTTATCAAAATAAACTAAAGAGGTGTTTACGCAGACTTAATTAAACATTCTCACCTAATCAGAGCCATGTTTTTTTCCGGATTAAACAAAATCCCGTCCCAAATTCCAACACAAAAATTAATTAAAGATTAAGAGAACACTATATAGAGCTCAAACGTAGGACAGAGACCTAAAATTATGCCCAAACGCATTTGTTTCAGGCGCCGCAAATACACCATCCACTACCAATTCCGTTTCATTCACACCGTGGACAGTCGTTTCGTCAGCCTGGATATCTGAGAAACATACATTATTTGACAAAAAATATTGATCTTGAAGAACCAAAAAAGAAAAAAAATATTAGAGATTAAATCTATACCAAAGGGAAGCTGCTCAATGAGGATAGTCATAGTGAATGAAAAAAAAAAAAAAACGAAAATACAAGGACCTAAATCTAAACTTTACTAATAAAAAAGATCAAATAGGGAGGATATGTTAGAAAAGTATGCGTAGGTTGCGTGTTTTAGGTTAAAAGAAAAGAGAGTATTTATAGCAGCCGGAAAGTCCTTCGCTGCGATTTCGGACGTTTGGAGCCCTTCCCTGAAAATCTCAACTTTGTATCCTCCCAACTAAGTTTTTTTTTTTTTTTTTAATTATTATTCTATTCATTATTCATTATACATTCAAGCCAAGTGTTTGTTTGGATTACGTTGGGAAACATAAATAAAAAAAACACCGGTAGCTAGTAAAGCTAAATAGCAAGCTGTATCCCAGTAGAAATCACCACCTTCTTTCTCTCCCTAGTACAGTGTGAGAAGGCAAGGCTGAACAAGTTGCAATTGCAACTCTTTACTAGGTGGGGACTGGGTTACTTGCCTCATGCAACTAGGCTAGCCATGGACCTCCACCTTTTTTAAATTAATTATTCATCAAAATAGGCAGACAATTAATTAGTTATCCATTTTAATCATATTACTTATGTATGGGTTAGGTTTAGTAGAGATTTATATGTTAATTTAATTGTTATTCATCAAAATAGGCAGACAATTTATTTATTAATCATATGTTAGTACATATGCGTTGGGTTTAATATTTGTTGTGCGTTTTATAATTGGAGATCTATATGTTAGTTTAATTATTGATCGTTTTATCACTTAATTACTCAAGTGCTATGTTGAATTTGTACTTTTACCTCATGTTTGATGATGATATTGTGATGTAATAAATGGAAGAGTTAATACATAAAAATAACCTTAAACATGACATCAAATTATAACTTTGACAGTGCACAAATATGATCTTTAACTATTCAAAACTGCATAAATATGACTTTCAATTCTACGTGACAAAACGCGTGTTCAACACACAAAATTGGGCGCGTCCAGCTTAAAATCTAAGGGTATAATATATAAATATGACCTTAAATTTTGACAGTGCACAAATATGACCTTTAACTATTCAAAATTGCATAAATATGACTTTTAAATGACTCATCACTATTATTTTTTCATTCGGCTCAAAGATGAAAATGACATCTAATTTCTTTTGTCATTGCGGAAAAAAAGTAATATTGAAGATTTAATTAATTAGGCGGGTCAACCTCATACGAAAAAATCGAGCGGGTATGTATATATATTATAAAGCAGAGGACGAATTTAAGTTATATAATATATCTAAATATTATTTATTTAAATATTAAATTAAAGATGAAACTATACTAATAATAAGAAAAATTATAGTTTAAATAAAACGTTATTAAATTAATGTTATTAAGGATAGTAGCAGTAGTATATTAAATTAACGTTATCAAATTAACGTAATTAAAAGAAGTTATTAAATTAACTTTATTAAATTAACGAGGGGCGGACCTACGTGGTTGTCATAGGGTTCAACCGAACCCCCTCGGTAAAAAAATTACGTTGTATATATATAAGATAGAAAATGTATACTTATGTATGTATGTTAATGTTGAACCTCATGAAACAAGATACTTAGATAGCCCAGTGATGTTATTTGCTCTTCTTGGACGCTTTCTTCAGCCTACTATGCGGGTTCGATCCCTGCTAGTGGCTGTTTTTTTTTTTTAATTAAAAAAAGGCTAGGTGTTGTTGCTATAGAAATAAATAAAATAATAATAATAATGATAATTTTTTAAAATTAAAAAAAAAAGTTAGGTGCTGCTACTATAAAACTAAATAAAAAAATTATTATTATAATAATAATAATAACAACAACAACAATAATAATAATAACAATAATAAAACGACGTCGTTTTAGCACAAAAAGCAAAACTTTGATAGTGCACAAATATGACATTTAACTATTCAAAACTGCACAAATATGACCTTTCTCCAAGTCAGCCCTTTTAACGATGTGGCTCCGTGTGATTGGATTACCATTTCACATAGGCGCGAGTGAGATTCACGCATGGGGTTGCAAAATCGGGGGTCATATTTGTTCAGATTTTGAATAGTTAAGGGTTCTATTTGTGTACTATCAAAGTTTAAGGTCAAAATTATAATTTAGTGTTATGTTTAGAATAATTTTATGTATTAACTCTAAACAGAATAACATATTTCCTACCTGAAGCGATACAATATAAACATTTTAGTTTATTAAATATTAAAATGCTACTCCTATATCATACATTAATACCGTCAAAAATAAAATTATTAAGAAGCAATAATGATATAAAGAATTATTTATATTATATAATATTATTAGAGGTGCATGGCTCGTGTCAGTACGGGCTCAATACTATAGATATTTTTTAACACTAATATTTGATATTGATGAAATACAAACATAAATGTACATTGATTTAAAACGATAACCTTTTAAATAATAATTATTTGACGGTACTCGCTAAGAAGTGAAGTTTTATAAAATAGTTTTTGTTCACATGATAAAAAAGTGTGATGTGTTGTGTAATTGAGTTATTTTAATTGTTTGATGATAAGATTGAGACTTGTTACAAAATATAAAAAAAATGTAGAACTAATATTCATAAAATAATTTCATACAAAAACTGGAACAAAAGATACTTCAATTAACAATAAAGTCCTGGATCATATTCTTAAAGATGATTATGGTTGAAGCAACTGCAACAAATATGTCATAAACGTATATTTTTCTTGTTTTAATTAAATACTATTAATTTTCTAATACATAAATGATTTATAGTAATTAATTAGGGGTAATGTAGTGAAATCACGGTGCAACTCATGAAGTAGTCATGTCGAAATCAACATTTTAATTAAATATTAGAAATTTTTTAATATATAAATGACTAATAAAAAATATTATTAATTATAATATATAAATGACTTTTAATAATTAATTAGGTGTAATATAGTAAATCATGAAATAATTAGAGGTGATATAGTAAAATGACTTATAATAATTAATTAGGGGTAATATAATAAAAAATATTATTAATTCTAATGTATAAATGACTTATAATAATTAATTAGGAGTAATATAGTAATTCACGGAGTAATTAGGGGTAATATAGTAATTGATGAAGCACTGGTCGAAACCATAGGCAGACATGTCATCTATTTTTTACAATTAAATATTATTAATTTTCAATACATAAATGACTTATAATAATTAATTAGGGATGATATAGTAAAATTACGGTTAAAGCAACTGAAACAAACGTCATAAATATCTATTTTTTTAATTAAATATTATTAATTCTAATATATAAATGACTTATAATAAATAATTAGGGGAAATATAATAAAAAATAGTATTAATTCTAATATATAAATGACTTATAATAATTAATTAGGGTAATATAGTAAATTACGGAGCAATCAAAAATAATATAGTAAATGATGAACCAACTGGTTTTTAATTAAATGTTATTAGTTTTTAATACATAAATAGCTTATAATAATTAATTAGGAATGATATAGTAAAATCACGGTTAAAGCAGCTGAAAAAAAAAGTCATAAATATCTATTTTTTAATTAAATATTATTAATTCTAATATATAAATGACTTCTAATAATTAATTAATTTTAAAATATAAATGACTTATATTAGTTAATTAGGGATAATATAATAAATCACTGAACAATTAGGGTTAATATAGGCAGACATGTCATCCATTTTTTTAATTAAATTTTATTATTTTTTTAATACATAAATGACTTATAATAATTAATTAGAGATGATATAGTAAAATCACGATTAAAGCAACTGAAACAAACATCATAAATATCTACTTTTTTAATTAAATATTATTAATTCTAATATATAAATGATTTATAATAATTAATTAGGTGTAATATAATAAAAAAATATTATTAATTTTAACATATAAATGACTTATGATAATTAATTAGGAATAATATAGTAAATTACAAAACAATTAAGAATAAAATAGTAAATAATAAAAAGCTGGTCGAAACCAGCTCTTTTATAATATAGAAAAATATATCATATTATTCTCTCATAAGTAGTTCTTTTTTTGGATTTTAAAAAAAGAGGCAATTCGGTAAGTTCTCATTATGACCGGAATGCGGGAAGGGATCGGAACAAAAAAGATTTAACATATATAGTTAGGGGTGGACGTTCGGTCTGATTATTTAATATCGATTCGATTTATCGGTTTTGAGGTTGACAAAAATGATATTCGTAATCAAATCAAAATAAATTCGGTTTGGTTCGGTTTTACAAATTCGGTTTGATTATTTCGAATTTTTATTTCAGTTTGAAATATTAAAATAGTTAGCCTCTTTTTTTTATAACTAAGCATTTAAAATTGATGGGTTTTATTAGGAAAAATATTTTTTTCAAACCTGTTTTTCATTCCCAAATATAAATAACTCAACATGAATGAAACGAAATAAAATAATCATAAGCTTAACATAATACATAACGTCATTAATCATTACATATAATATAATCTTGCATAAATAGTCCATAAAACAATCCAAAGTTATCAAAATAGTCCATAAAATATTTGAGTCACTAAAACAATCCATAAACAGCACGCGGCGTATGCAAATTTACTGTTAAATATTAATTGTGAATGTGAATTACTAAATATTATATATATATATATATATATATATATATATATATATATATATATATATATATATATATATATATATATATATATATATATATATAATAAAATAAATATATATATTATTTGTTTATAAAAATTCAGTTTTTCGGTTTAACCGTTTTTTTTTAAAACCGAAAACCGAACCGAAAAATCAAAATTTTAAAATTACAAACCGAATTCGATCCAAAAAATCAAAAAATCGAAACCAAAATTAAATTTTTTTATTTTTTTTTTTTTTTGTTTTTTCGGTTTAAACCAAAATATGTCCACCCCTATATATAGTGTTACCTTATATGTTTTGTTTTCACACTTTTAATATGACACCTCTTGCTTATATATATATATATATAGCAATAATTTTATCTGTTATTCCAAGACTCCTTCTGTATAAACAAAAAAAGAAATCATTAGATGTGAAATAATGGCATTTAGAATTAAAATTTCGAGAATATCAAGATTTTACATTCATTTTGAAGCAAACTAAAACATAGGTTAAGCGATCGTTTGGTACATCAAGTAGAATAAATAGAAATATTTTAGGTGATTATTTTATCTCATCCTATGAAGCAATAATCGTCATCATTTTAGTATAAATAATAAAATAATCCCAAACTTAATGACTCTAATCAAATATGAGATAAAGTTTATCTCGATATTATTTTCCCTACCCAATATTACTAAACAACGCCTAATAAACTCCTTAAATAGAATGGATAAAAATCTTACATACTCTTTCCATTTCATATTATTTTCGATATATTCCATTTTATATAATAATTAAGAAATCACAAATAATAAGCTAGTTTTTATTAATTCACGCTTTTTAATCGAAAACTTTAAAAGATAAATGTGAATGATTTTAAAAAAAAATAATTACGAGGATAACATAAAAAGAAATTAATTGATATTTTTTTTATTTAACAAGGTAACCAACTAATCAGTAAGATGATTGGGAGGAGGAAGTTAACTGTTAAGTTATGTGGGATTTGTGTAAATTGTACAATTGGTAAAATGTTTGTTTGTTGAGGTAATTAGTTGTAAGTATGTTGGTAAAGAGTAGGACCCAACCTGACTCAGCTTTGAGTAGGATATCCCATATCTTCTTAATCACGTACTTCGAGGAATGGGTCCCATCTCTGACGCTGTTAACTACAACTACTTTCCACCTTTTAATTTGAGATATTTTACCACTTCTTCACGACAATTTGTGGCTCTTAACTATTGGGCCGTCTCTTTTTCAACAAAAGAAATGTGAAAGCAAGAAGCCCATTCAAAACATTCTGGTTGGTAGGATATTTACTAGGAATTTGTGGACTTGATGATCATCACAAGAATTACTATTAAATCACAATATTTATTCAATTTAATTTTTTAATTTATAAAATCAACATAAATTTATTATATTTTTTAATATTATTTACAACGACAACATACTTGTTATAAATATATTTACATTATAGTGAATGTCTATCAAGATCTAGTTGGTATCTATCGAGATTTGAAGTATCTGTCTTTTAGTCAAAAACTAGGAGTAATTTTTCCTATAAATAGAGAAATTTTGTTCATTGTATTCTTAACAATATTATAATCAAGAATCCCTCAAGAGAAATAACAACCCTCTCTATTCTCTCTGATTTTCTTCTTTATTCTTTTGTGTTTCATAACATGTTATCAACACGAGACTCTGTCAAACAAAACAAGGTGAGATTTTAAATCTAAAGGTCAAGGTTAGTAATTTCAAACAATGTGAGATTTTAAATCTAAAGGTTAAGGTTAGTAATTTCTTATGTTATTTATATTTTTCTATTAATGATATAATTATTGTTCAACTTGGAGAAAAATAATTAGTTTGGAACCATTTATGTTTTAAGTTCATTCCTCAAGAACAATATTATCAAAAGGGATGATAATATGTTCGGTTTAAGTCTCATCGATTTATACCTAAGACGTCTTTATATGGATAAAACATTGAGTTTGAATCTCAATGCACCATATTGATGATATTATGATGGCTAAGGCAAAATAATGAGTATTTGGTGAAACATGTCCCATTAAATATGCTTCATTCCTTGAATTGAATGAGGTACCAATAAATCATATGTATGCCTTAATTTGCTTTTGTAGTAGCTATCAAAATTTGATACGCTTAAGGCATACTTATATTTCATTCTTGAAGAATGAGAAGCTTATTAATGCAAACGTGCACTTGATTGTGATGGTATCACAACTCACCTCCGAAAGAGACTGAATAATTAAGAAAAATTATTTTGAAATCTACTTCTGAAGTAGTAAATATAAAATTTATTCATGTAATAGTAAATCAGAAATTTATTAAAGAAAAAAGGTATATGTCATGGTAAACTTAGAGTTTACTAGTATAAGAGTTATAAGAGTTCATAAATTGATATGAACGATTGCGATATTCCAAAGATGTGCATACTGAGTATGTAACATATATTGAAGAATTAGAAAATTCTTCATTACTTTTAATGTTGCTTGTTCTCATAATAAGTTGGTTGGACCAACTAATATTGGAATTGGATCCCTTAAAATCTGAAAAATATAAAAGGTGAGTATGAGCCCGTTCACCAGTCATGTGATCTATTAAGATACATCAATATAAGATGATCACATGTGCGTTTATTGTCAACCTGCAGTTTGACATTCATAAAATTGCTTGCTCAATAAAATTGAGTTAAGAGCAAAACTTTCAGATTGTGCAATTAAGACAATTCATCTTAATGATCAT
This sequence comes from Capsicum baccatum var. pendulum, assembly GCA_030864225.1. Lineage (NCBI taxonomy): Eukaryota > Viridiplantae > Streptophyta > Magnoliopsida > Solanales > Solanaceae > Capsicum > Capsicum baccatum. Next base: position 43,582,757 of record CM061555.1, read on the forward strand.
GGTTTAACATCGAATGCCTTCAATAAATAGTTAAACAATTGAGAATAAAAGCTTATGTGTTGGTTTGAAATATTATATACAAAAGTACTTGTATGCATCAAACCAATAAATTATGATTAATTTCCCCTAAAAGTTGGTTCTAAGTCAGGAATCACACGTCCATCTAATAGTCAATGTGTGGTATACGATTAATGAATATACTATGATACACAAAGATGGATTCCTCAAAGGAGAAGGAGGATGTATGTTAATTTTCCTAACATAAGGGGGAGATTATAAGCAGCTATGAAAAATGTTAGAAATTATCACCAGATCCTCATTCAAAAGATAATTCAAGTTAAATGTCGAAAGCATCTCATACTAAGCTGCAAGTGCTTCTATTTTGTGTCTCTAAAGGACAAAATCTATGCATGCATGAAACGCGGTAGACCAATCGGTTCCAAATGAAATGATCCTTGAAAAGGATAAGGAGCAAATAATCATAATAAGAAGGCAATGTGCTCTTGAAGAGCCTGCAACCTAACACTTCATGAAACCTTATGAGAGGTTCAGGTACCTGAAAATAATGAAGTGATGAGATCTCAAAATGTTATGTCATAATGTGAACCGATACGAAATGATATATCATCAATATCTTTGATACAATATTGGTGCAATATTGTGAGAGATTATGAGGATCTGGATTCTACGTTTATTTAAGCATGCTGACGTAGAAATATTTATCAAGTGACATGAAAAGATGCATTTTGATAAGCGTAAAACTTATTTAATTTACAGTCCAGATACGTAAAGATGTCACACTTGACATGTTGGATATTGTCACTTGACAATAATCTATATGAAAATCCCTAAAGGATTCAAAAATGTTTGAAGCATATAAAGTTTCTAGAAACTTGTTTATTATCCTTATAAGGGATTTGATGGTTTGAAAATTATTGAAACTCTTGGAGAGTTTTCAAAAGCAATAACATTATTTGCTGAAATGAGAAATATACCAAATTGGATTGGTCCTGAAGTATCATATCCTAGTCCAATTAGTGTACTAATGTATCTTGCAAATACTATAAGGAATGATATAGCCTTTCGGTTACTTTGTTAGCAAGGTATATTTCTTCTCTTAATAGGGGACATCAAAATGGGATAAAATACATGAGCTTATTTTATTCTAAAGATTGTAGTCCCGATTTTTTTGGTCATAGTGATGTTGCTATCTGACCCGTATAAAGCGCGGTCTCAAATAGGCTATGTGTTCATATGTGGTGGTACTGTCATATCTTGGAGATATACAAAAACAGTCTATCGTAGCCATTTCATCGAATCATGTTGAGATAATAACTATTCATGAAGCAAGCCGAGAATATGTATGGTTGAGGTCCATGATACATCTCATTTGAGAAAAATGTAGTGTGAAATATGACAATCTACCCACAATTTTATACAGAGATAATGCAACATACATAGCACATCTCAAGAGAGAATTCATAAAAGGAGATAGAACGAAGCACACTTCATCAAAACTTTTCTACGTACACGAACTCCAAAAGAATGATGATATTAACGTGCAACAGATTTGTTCAAGTGACAATGTGACTAACTTATTCACCAAGTCACCTCCTGCTGCGACTTTCAAGAAGATGGTGCACAAGATCGGGATGCAAAGGCTCAAGGATGTTCTCATTAGGGGGAGTTAATACGCGTTGTACTCTTTTTTCCTTATGAGGTTTTGTCCCACTGGGTTTTCCTTGTAAGGTTTTTAATGAGGCAATCTATATGCGTATTGTTAGAGATGTGTACTCTTTTTTCTTCACTAGATTTTTTTTTCACTGTATTTTTTCTAGTAAGATTTTAACGAGGTACATTATCTATCTAGACATTCAAGAGGGAGTGTTATAAATGTATGTACATTATAGTGAATGTCTATCAAGATCTAATAAGATCTAGTTGGTATCTATCAGGATTTGAAGTATCTGTCTTTTAGTCAGAAATTAGGAGTAATTTTCCCTATAAATAGAGGGTTTTTGTTCATTTTATTCTTTAACAATCTTATAATCAAGAATCCCTCAAAAGAAATAATAATTACTCTCTCTATTCTCTCTACTTCTTTTGTGTTTCATAATAATACCCAATATATTCCCACAAAGTGGAGTCTGGAGATAGAGTGTACGCAGTTCATACCACTATATTATATTATATTATATTATATTATATAATAATATACTATAATTACTAATATAATTATTATTATATTATCTAATAATATAATTATTTATATTATTAAATAAATATGTAAAGTATGTGGTTATTAGATTTATATTTTTAAAATATAATTAATAAAATTAATTTAATAAAATATATTCCAAATAAACCTTTTATAAAGAAAGTTTCAAGACAACAAAGGAAAAGTAGAGGAATAAGAAGAGAATGGCTAGGAGGGAGTGGTGCAAATTTTTAAGGAAAAAAAAAGGAAAGTAGGATGAATTTAAGCTTTTAAGTCTAATTCTGTCCACTTAATTTATCGTGATATATTAAACCTTCTGTGGGAAAACATAAATTAAAAGTAAATTTATAAAATACTATAACCAAATTTGTTTTCAAAATAAAAAAATTACCACTTAATAAGCTGCGGAGAAACGTAAATATTTTCTTTTAGTTTAGGATCTCCACACATTTATGATTCCAAAAAACATGGAGTAAAAGGAAAGAGAGATTACTTGCATTCATTTTTGCACCCAATCAAATTAATTTAAGGGGTCGTTCTATAAAAAATAATCTACCCATTAATTTTTGTGTATTAATAATATCTCATTCGGAATATTTTTTCATTTTATGTATTATTAATGCTTATATTTTTTATATATTATTTGATATTAAGAAGTGTATTGCTAATGAACGAAAATCATAATATCAACAGTAGATTCTAATGCATGCATTAAAATGGTTAAAGTCATAATTGTCCCTCAAAATTCTTTCGATCATATTTATGAAGGGTTTTTTTATAAAAAATAAAATATTTATTTACAAATGGTGCAATTCATATTATTTTTAATATACCAAATCAAATACTACATAAAAAATACAAGAATAACTAATATAAGTATAACTAACACAAATATTACTGATGCAATTATTATTAATACATTAGTCTTTTACATTATTTTTATACACCATATGAAAGAACACCTAAATGTATTAGGAATACTAGCTAGAAGTTGGTACATATTTCTTTTTAATTCCCCCCGCCCCTCATTACATTGGGATGTTATGAAAAAAAAATCTGTTTGGTACATAGTCATTCCATTAATGCAATATCATTCTTGATAATATTTTGAAAAAATATACTGTTTTCATCCTAAACATACATGAAATTGTTGAGACATATTCGAACTTTAGGAGGGTCCTATTATCCCCCGTACTAATTAAAATCGTAATTTTTGCAATCTTATTGTCTATGTGTCACATACGTGAACATTCGGTGTGTTGATTTATTGATGTGCCACATAGACACGAAGGTTGCCAAAGATACAATTTTAATTAGTTCAGGGAGTAATAGGACCTTCCTAAAATTTGGATGTGTTTCAGCAATTTCGTGTATAGTTCAGGATGAAAACAAAACATTTTTTCTAATATTTTAATTATTACTCTTCTCAGAAAGAATTATGATGGGAGTTTTCTTTTTAATAAAAGATATATATTTCCATAAGTGAAATTATTGTGATCAATATGAACTAATTTTCCTCTTCATAAATGAGTAAAAAGTATATACGCTTACATTATGATGTAGAACAAGTTAGATTCATATGACAATTATGATAAAAATATGATAAAATAGCAAAAGCACATAATGTTAGGGTTAAATTATCACACTTTTAAATGATGAATAAAATTTGATAAAAGTAATGTTGTATGTCTTAGAAAAATGTAATGAAAGATAATTTTAAAACGTCTCGTTATAATATTCATTTGGTTTAACTTTTATCAAAAGCATAAAGTGTTTTAAATCAACTAGATTTGGTAGAAATAATATTATATGTCTTGAAAATATGTAATAAAAAATAAATTTTAAAATGTCTCGTTATAGTATCTACTTAGTTTTTCATTTATCGAGCATGGAAGCGCTCAAACGCAAATACATCTAACAAAACCTATTGATCAATAATCATGAAGGACTTCATCTTGGGTTCAATTGATGTGAATGGAAAATAGAGGGATACAATCTTTTATGAAAATACATATTGTTTTGGAAAATGAGTGACTGTTCAGATAGTTGTGTCTATTAAAAAAAGATACAATGTTTCGAATGAACAAACATGACTCTTCCAAAGGATACACCTTTTCGGATGAACCATTGCCATCTTTTGAAAGAGGCACTTGATGGTTATATAAACCTACATTTATCCACAGGTTTTGGTATGAAAATTTTTCTGTAATACAAACTCTTCTTATCTTCAAAACATTCCTTGTGACAATCAAATCGTTGAGTGAATTTGAAGAATCCAATTATTTGAGGTACCACTATAGTTAGATTGAAAGTCATTTTATCATGCGAGGAAGATTTCAAAATCTCAGGTACAGTGAGGGGAATGATTCCTTAAGGACACTCCGTAAAGTCGGGAGACTTGGCTTTACATTTCTGTTTCATCTTAATTTTTGAAAAAATAAAACACACTTCTTAGAAAGATCACTTTGATCTTCTGTTGAGGGTGTTGTTGTACTTCATAATGTTCTTGTTTTAAATTTGAACTAGTGTTGAAGTTATTGTGTCAAATAACAGATTCTTGTACCCAAAAACGTTGAAAAACAACACTTCATACCGGCTCTAATACCCTGACTCTCTAATCTCCTCTAACTTTTTAACTCTCAATCTTGCCTTTTTGATGTTTCAAAAGAAAATAAAGGGCTTTTCTTATGCAAAAAGTGTTTTAAAAAATGTTATCTGTTGTAGTAGAAATTTTAATTAAATAGATAAAATATTATTATTTCTCAACTTCAAAGTAAAAGGGAAAAATTATACCTATCTTAAATAAGCAGATTTGTGATTAATCGTGAATCGAGCATAGAGAATCAGAGAATTAGAATTGACTTTTGACTAAAAGCTGACCATTATTTATTCACATTCAAAAGAAAAATGATGATCCAAGACAACGATTCGATTATTATATACATACACTCCAAAGTAAGAGGAAAAAGTTATACCTACCTAAAATAAGTAAATTTGTGACTGATTGTGAACCGAACATAGAAAATCAAAGAATCAGAATTATCTTTCGATTAAAAGTTGATCATTATTTATTCACATCTAAAAAAAGATGATTATTCAAGATAACGATCAGATTATATATATACGCGAATTAAATAAATAAAAGAATATTACTTTTCCGCTACAAAGTAAGAGGAAAAAATTATATTTACCTCAAAATAAATAGATTTGTGATTGATCGTGAACCGAACATAGAAATTCAGCGAATCAGAATTGTCTTTCAATTAGAAGTTAACCATTATTTTTTCACATTCAAAGAAAAATGATACTTTAAGAGAAGGATTCGATATTTCGATTATATATAAGCGCACGCACAAACACGTGTGCCACACAAAATAAACAGGTGTTGGACATAACCGTTACACAACTTAAACAACTGGTAAATACAATGTTTATTTGTATATTTATCATAATTATAAAATGATTCAATTATATATACACGCACACAAAAGCACGTGTATCGCACAAAATAAGCATATCATAATTATAAAATGATTCAAATATATATACACGCACACAAAAGCACGTGTATCGCACAAAATAAGCAGGTGTTGGACATAACCGTTACACAACTTAAACAACTGTTAAATGCAATGTTTATTTATATATTTATCATAATTATAACTCCTGTTTAACTAATTAATTATTTGTGAATTATTTTAAGTTTGTATTGTTGCTACATATTTGACAGTAAAATCATTTTAAAACAATTCAAATATATCATATTTTCTATATAAAGAAACAACCGACACACATTTTAATTAATTATTTTTCGTTCATTTTTATTTGTTCATTATATGAAAAATAATTGTTCAATAATATTTGTTATGTTTGAAAATCAATGAGTAATTTTTTTATTTTGATCCATTTTATTCTTGCTATTAAATACTAATTATTCATCACGCAATACATTTTTCAATTCATTAAATTTACGATATACAAAAGGTGATATGATAAAATTATTCATATTATTTATTATTTCTTAACCTATGCATGTGTTAAATTAATAATGGACAAGTATTATTGAATGAAGGGGGTAAATATTAAAGAAATTTAGTCAAATATTATAAAAATAAAATAAAAATTACCATTAATCATGGTACCCAAAATATTATTATTTCATAAAATTATAAGTTTGACATTTACAGTTGCAAGCTAACATTCAAACTAGTACCCACTCCTCATATATTACTTGTCTACTTTTATTTTTACACGTATATTAAAAAATTGTAAATAAAAATAACATTTTTACTAATTTATGCTAATTCTTTTAATACATATATTTATGTGTTATATCCATCAACACATATTAACAATGAAGGATTCTTCTTAAACTTTAAAATATTTATATCTTAAAATAAATTGATTTAAAGCTATAAAATGATTAAATTAATTCTATTTTAATTTAGAAATTAACAAGTAATTTGAAACAAAAAATTAATAATATAAACAAATAACATAAGACATAGGGTGTACAAGATTCAAATTTCTTTTATTCCTATTTTAACTTTTAAAAAGTCTTGTAGTTCAATCAACTGTGTAAACTTTTATCTTATGACAAAAATTCAACTTCATACCTTGTAATTACCTCTCATTTTTCCTTTTTCAACAAACAAACAAGTATGAAAGGAAAAACAAAGGAAAAACTTATCTTTCTATTTCAAATCCCTAAAAGGCCAAATAAATAAAATAAATAAATAAAGTAATATCCAAATTCCTTAGGAGGTGAAGAGTTGGATGAGAAATTAAAGAGCTAAAAGCTTGTAAATCTTGCGTAATAGATGACGCAAAAATGGTATCATGTGACAGAGTTACTAACTAACCACCTTAGATTTGCCACGTACAATCAAAATACTTTCTCATTTTTTTTTTGGTCAATTTAATAAAAATTTAAAGCTCAATTAAATTAATATAAATTTTTAGAATTAAAATTTAAACTATTCAAAAAATATATAAAAAGGTACTATAAATTATAATTTTTTAAAAACTTAATTAAAAAATATAACTTAAAATATTAATTAAACTTTACAACTCTAAAAATAAAAACGAGCAAATAAAAATGAAGGGAGTACATTTCACAACTAGAGCAAATAAAAGAAAATAAGGGAGTGCATTTCACTATTACTTGTTCATTATTTATTTGATAAAGATAATTTTTTTATATCAACTCTTTGAATATATCAAAATTAATATTTTAAAAAACACATTAATACAACAACAACATATAGGATTTACGAGAGACCTCCCCCATATAGATGCACACCAAGTTGAGCTTTTGGCTATCCTTGAGGGCCTGAAACTAGCCTTCTCTAAGCATCTAACTCATCTGGAGGTCAATTCAGACTCTGTTTATGCACTCAATATGCTCTTCACTAACCATCTCAACTATTGCAATGTTGTCTCGGAGCACAGGTACTACATGCAGGTTCTGGGCCACCCAAAGCTGAAACACATTTACAGGGAATAAAACCAAGTCGCTAACGCTTTAGCTAGATCCGGTGAGAGGGAGCCATGTTTTGATCAAGTGCAAATTTTACCAGTTTCTACCCTGTTTGCAATGCAAAAGCTTATAGCAGACAAGTTAGGAACTACTTTCCCTAAAAAGGTTGCACTTCAAGATGCTTCTAAGCAAAATAATATCTATTCTCGCGCTGTACCAAGAGATCCTACGGACCCAACACTTTTACCCTGTAAAGCTACTTAAATATTTATAATACTACATCTCTCTTCATCAAAAAATAAAATATATTCAGTATATTTTCATCTAATGGGGTCTGGAGAGGGTAGAGTGTATACAGATCATACTACTACCTCAGGAGAAGTAGAGAAACTGTTTTCAATAGACCCCCGGCTTAGGACCAATAACAATATAACAAATACTAAAAAAAATACATTAATAACTAATAGTTAAAAATAAAATCATATAAATAAATAAATTATTTGCTAATTTCTCAAATTAAGTAAATCTATTTAATAATATGATTAAGTGAAGATGAACGAAGCAACGGTACTATAGCTAACAGGATCATAAAGATACATGTTTTGACAACGACAAAATACAAGAGAGTTACTAGTAAATAGATTGATAAATATATCGATAGTTGGTAAATCAATACGGAATCAATTATTTTATCGATTTGGTTAAGAATTTAGCATACATTTTAAATTATTAACCAAATCGACAATCTCAACAATTAAGCGTAAATATCCTACATAAACAAATTAAAATACATGTTTTGATTAATTAAAGTTTTAAGTATATCTAGTTAGATCATATATATATATAAAAAAACTAATATAGTCAGAATTTCATTTTTTTTTCTGAAGAACAAAAAATATTACTATTCCATTATTAAATTACACATTAACATTCAAAGTAATAACAAGATTCAAATCACCACCTGTATTTTAACATTTTGTCGTTTGGTTGGGAAATTGTTATCTCGGGATAACTAATACCGGAATTAGTTATTCCGAGATTATTCAGAATAACTTATTCCACCATATATATGGGATAAGTTATTCCATCACTATGGGGAAAATGGTGGGATAAGTTATCCCACTATTATTAATTCCTCCAACCAAATAAGAAATTTAAATGATCTTTTATTTTATCCCGAGATAACTTATCCCTTGAATTACTTATACCTCACACCTAACCAACCACCTACAGTATAACCTAGATAAATTAATACTGTTGGGACCGTCAAATTTTATTAATTTAGCGAAGTATTAATTAATCGTATAAATTAATAATTATTAATTTATAAATTATATACTTTTTGGGTCCATATTATGAATGTACCTAGGTGTACGTGAAAACTAATTTCTACATTGACTATTAATTATGCATACTTAACCAAATTCATGTATTTTTGCTGATACATTTTCAATATTCTATGTATATCTTAATAAAATATATAAATCTACTTAATTATTAATGTAGTTACATGCTACATTCATTAAAATATATAAATCCACTCAATTATTAATGTAGTTACACGTACATACATTAACTAAGTTACTATATAAATAGATGTATTATGCAAGTCTTCAAATCAAAAAACAAAAAAAATGGCTTCTCATTTCAAAGGTGTTAAAAAATCAACCATGACTAATGGTATGCGTAGAGAACCGTGTGAGTATAAACAACAAAATCTAGCATGCACTCAAAAGCAATTGCAACAATGGGTGTTAGAGAAGTTTAATTTGCAAGTGAGTCAAGCCACAATATCAAACACGATCAAGAGGTCAGCAACTTGATGCAAAAATGGACGGCAGAAAAATTCTTTTAATTGTTGATAGTTGTCCTGCTCATCCAAAAAATGTCGAAGGTTTGAGAAATGTTGAATTGTTTTTTTTACCACCTAACACAACATCAAAGATTCAGCCTTGTGATGCAGGGATCATAAGAACTTTTAAGATGCATTATCGTAGGCGATTTTATCGAAATCTTTTGGAGGGTTATGAAATTGGGATCTCAAATCCAGAAAAGATTAATGTTTTAGATGCAATGAATCTTGCAATCTCGGTATGGAAAATGGATGTCAACTCAAGTACAATTGCAAATTGTTTTAAGCATTGTAAACTTAGGTTGTTAGATGATGAATCCTCGAAAAATCAAGAACAGTTGAATAATGATGGCTTACAACAATTGCAGAATCTAATCAATGGATTGAAGTATCGAAATGCAATGAATGCTGAAGATGTTTTGAATTATCCGGGAGAAAATGATACGAGTTTTGAGCTACCTACGGATGAACAAATAATTGAGAGTGTTATGGAAACACATAAAGAAGATGAAGTGGAAGATGATAGTGTAGAATTAGAACAAGTTTCGCGTAAAGATGCTCTGAAAGCAACAATCACCTTACATCACTTCCTTTTGCAATATGAGAAGACTACACCTGATATTCTTAATGCAATAAGAAGGGTTAAAGATGAGATTCAAGGTGATATTGATTTCAAGAAGAAACAAACAACATTAGATTCATATTTTCAGAAACCTGTTTAGTTTACTTATGTATTATGTATGAAATATTTTGATACAGATGAATTATTAATTTATATATCAAATGGGACCTATATGAATTTTTTTTTTGTATTATCTTATAAATTTAGCGAATTATTAATTTACCACGTTGATTCCGACTCGGGACCAAAAAAACATTATTATTTTAGCAAGATTATTAATTTATCGAGGTTATACTGTATTTTAACTCGTCTCTTTCTAAATTGACAATTCAATTCTCTAGAAGGCCACAAGAAAATTAGTAGCCGATTTTGTTAGGAGAGGAAGAGTCAGATGACCAATTAAAGAGCTTAAATCTGTAATTATTACGTAAGAGTGATAATTAAGACGTCACGTCGAAGAGTTATTTTTTATTTGTCTGAATGTGGCAAAGTTACTTACTAACAAGTAACAAACTTTAATTTGCCAAGTACCTTTTTCTACACACAAATGTACATAATATATCATGCCACATGTAAACCTCTTAGAACGAACACTAACATGACTCCACATCAGAGATATCGTAATATTTGTTCCGTTTTAATTTATATGATATTTTTTTATTTTTAAGAATAAAGTTAGATGATCATGAAAGTTAAATTAGATTTGATTTATTCATATTTGAAGGATAAGAATTACAAATCATGTTATTTAAAGAGCAAAATTTGAAAACTAGCACATGTATTTATAAGACAAATTTTTGTAATTAAATTAACAATCAATGGATTAACGGCCCAACAGTTAACTTCTAGGTCCAACTGTAGCCATTTTCAAAGTTGGTCTTGAAGATATCAAATGTGGATTTGGGTCCTGGTTGTTTTAACTGTGTAGCAACTTGCCTTTGGGATTATTTTGAGATTTGTAGAGTTACTGATTAAAGATGTTTTAGAAACTAAGCAGATGTTGCATCTCTATACTATGGACTGCTAATGGGTCACTTGGCCTGATTTGACACTGATGCACATATTTGCAACTTCATTATTGAATTTTAAGGTTTCGAAGTTCAAATTGGACAGAAAGCATAACATAGGCCACAACCCACAAGACATTTTACGTATATATCAGTGTATTCATTTTACGTATATATAAACCATTGCTTATATTTTTATGATAATATCAGAGTAGAAATTATTTCAATTTTTATTTCTGATGTTGGAAAAAATGATAGGACCTCCCATAAGTTGAGTGCTTATTTAAGGAATTAACTTCTTGTGATAAAGGCATACTTTGATTTAAATTCAAATGAAGGGCACTGTGTTTTAATATTCGTAGTTGATGGGTAAATTTAAATCAATCCACTAACAATAAGTAGGTGTGGACATGGTCGGAGGCGATTAGAAGATGGTGCATCGTTGCTTTGAAGATAACATCTAAAATTTTATATGACAATAACTTGGCGTGCAAAAAATTATTAATTATATTATCACAAAAAATATCTGTTGTTTACAATTGAACTCGATGATACTTTATATTTGAAAACGATCTAAAAAAGTATCATTACCTACTGTGCAAATATGTTACTCTCTATTTTACAAACTAAACAATCACTTAAAAATTCCTCACCAATTCTATTACGTAAATCATTTTAAATGAGCTTCATTAACGAGAATGTTTTTTCCACACTTGTAATAGCAACAAACAAAACCTTTTGAGTTGTTGATCGGGATCGAACCCTAGACCAAGAACTTACACCACGGCCCTCCAACCAATGAATCATCCAAATATTTTAAGCATTTCTTCACTTAATCTTTCATATATATTTTAAGAATTATATAAATAATATATCGAGTTTAATCAGATGAACATGAAAATGTGATCTATTCACCCCTGGACATGGTATGATATGGTACGGGTTGGTTCTTGTATTCGATTTTATTTTCATATCAAATTAATTCAGTATGGTGCAATAATCTAAAGTTTTATTTTGATATATGCTATGGTAAAGTGGTATCATAATTTATCCAACATCGACTTATGTACTCATCTCTAGGATACATAGTACTTATACTATATGGGGTCGTTTGGTTGGGAAACAATTTATGTTGGGATTAGTTATGCTGAAATTAGTTACAGAGGCAGATCTAGGGGTTCTCGGGAACCAAGTAACTTTCGTATCAAGTATTTATATAGAGAAATATAGTAAACATATAAAAAGTATAAGTTGGGAACCCATAATCAAAGTGTATTGTTGGTCTAGTGGTGTAGATGGACTTATAAAAGTTTTATAGACCTCATGGTTTTAGGTTCAAATCCCATTGCTTACTATTTATTTTAATTTTTATAAGAGAGAATGGGGTAGGAGAAGCAGACACTTATCCGTCAACATGCCTGCTTCCTTCATAATTTTATTATATCATCTCTAATTAATTATTATAAATTTATCTATGTATTTGAAAATCAATAATATTTAATAAAAAAGTAAAATAGATATTTATGACATGTCTGCTTCAGCTGATTCACCAAATATTTTTGTATAGTAATTTTATTATATCACTTCTAATTAGGCATGTCTGTTTCGTTGTTTCAATTTTACTATGTCACTCCTAATTAATTATTATGATCATTTAAAATTTTGCGCAAATATTTTTTACAGTAATTTTGCTATATCATCTAATTAGTTGTTGTGATTCATTAAGACATGTCTGCTACGCTGCTTCAATCGCAACTTTAGTATATCACTCATAATTAATTATTATGATCATCTAAATATTTGAAAATTACGTAAAAAATATTATAAATTACGATAGTTAACAACTTAAAATATCTTTTTAAAAAAATTGTTATATATTTTAAAAACATATGTAAAAAATATTATAAATCACAATAATTAGAATAAATTTTTAAAGAAATATTTATTGGGCCCGTGCCTTTCACGGGATATTGGTAACTACTTTTACCTTATATCTTACCTTATAAGAGGGAATAGGGTGGGAGAAGCAGGCACCTCTCCGTCAACGTGCCTGCTTCTACTGCCTGTTTCATCTGTTGCTTCCTCCGTAATTTTATTATCTTATTTTTAATTAATTATTAAAAAATTATTATAAAGTTATCTTAGTATTACAAAATTAACAATATTTAATGTTAAATTTACTTGACGTTTTATATGAAACCCATTCAATATTTTTCGCAAGTATTTTTGTATATTAATTTTGTTATATCACTGCTAATTAGACGTGTCTGCTTTGTTGTTTTAGTCGTAATTTAACTAGGTCACTCTTAATTGATTATTATGACCATTTAAGCATTGTGTCAATTAATAATATTTGATAAAAAAAAAGGTAAAATAGATATAAAATGATAAGTTAATCAAAAAAATTACACGATTATTTTTTATAGTAATTTTGCTATATTACTTCTAATTAGTTATTGTGAATCATTAAGACATCTAACTTTATTATATCGCCCATAATTAATTATTATGTTAATCTAAGCATCATGACACTTAAATTGAAATAGAAGGAAAAATATTATACATCACAATAATGTAAAATTTAAATTATTTTAAAAATATAATTCATTATTAATGTCACAAAAGTTTGGACAACGAAATCGATATATATTATTTGAAAATTACATAAATATTATTATATACAATAGTTAACAACTTAAAATATTTATTAAAAAAATTATTATATATTTTATAAAATATTATAAAGCACAATAATTAAAATATATTCGTTGGGCTGCTGACTAGTATTATATAAGTTGAAAGAAATATATATATATATATTTCATTTACTATAAAAAAGGATTGCGTGTAAGTTCTGTTTAAATTGCCCGAATTAAACTTTTTAATTGTTTTGAAGTGTTACCTTCCCTTATCCACAACAATTATTCCGTTAATAGACAAATTTCAAAGTGATGTGAAAGGTTTAATACTAATTGCGGCTGGCCTTTAAGAAATTTCTTCTTATTAATAATTGTTTAATTCTATTCCAAATGATTTTAGCTTTTTTTTCGGAAATTATAATAATAACATATTTAATATAATTCACGAGCATGATTTTGAATAGTATAGTGTGTACATAAATCTTATTTCTATTTTGGGAGATAAATAAATTGTCTCTCAAAAATTTCCAAGAAAATACTAGAAGTGAATAGAGTAAGACAAAATACTAAATAAGGTATTTCAAAGTGTTCCGATAATTAAACATTAACTATAATTAAATAATATACTAATCAAGTGAAAAAAATAAAAAATGATAGAAATTCAAAAAATAAGAAATTACAAGAGTAATATAATAAATATTAGCATGAAGGAATAATATTGTTGAATACCAACATGGGTTGTGGTGAAGTGGATGGAGTTGTTCCACCCTTAACCAGAGGTCGGGGGTTCAACCCTGAGTAGGGAGAAAACTCAGTTGGGAGCACTACCACCTTAATGGGCTCTGCATCATGCGATCCGGATTAGTCGGGGCTTCAATGCGGGCACTGGACTTAATGGGCCCTGCAACGGCCCAGCAACACGCGATCCGGATAGTCGGGGCTCCAATGCGACCACCGAACACTAGATGGGAAACCAACAAAAATGTTGCTGAATACTTGCATCTTATGGGTGGCAACACTCCAAGAAGGCGTAATACCTCCATTATTAGCATTAAATGTGAATCTCCCCATAGAAACTCCTTTAAGCTCAATACTGACGATTTTTCAATTTTTGTCTTGAAAGTTTATGGGTAGGAGAGGCGATGTCATAAGAGATTACAAGGAAGAGTAATAATGGTCTCACTTAGGAGGTCTCAACCTTATTGTAAGTAAGGAGGCATCAATAACCAAATAAAGCATCATGTTTTACTCAGGAGGTCTCGACCTAATTGAAAGTAAAATCCCTATTCATATGGAGATTAATATCAACTTCAATGACCTTATTGAAAGTAACCTTAATGAAAGTAAAATCCCTACTCATATGAAGATTAATATCAACTCCGTTGAAGTGTTTCAAATTTAAAAAAATGACAACTTATTATCTGAACCTATTGTTGTGGTACTATGAAGGATAGAGTATCCACTAATGGTCCATTGATTTAGAGAAGGGAACCATATTGCCGATGCCCTGACAAAAGAATAAGCATCAAGTAAGCTTTTTGGATGTGCTCGAATTTTTGGAGTTCCTCATGTGTTTGTGCTAGATACAATCCGGACAGGCATATTAGAAATTGCTTGTAATAAGAAAATTAATTTTCGTATTAATACCCCGTTTGAGATGATAGTTGAGACCCATATTTTTTAGTCAGATTAACTACTGACTTTATATATCTATATCTATTATAAAACAAGAAAGAACAAAGAAGAAGAGTAGAGAGAATAGAGAGAGTAATTCTTATTTCTTCTTTTGAGGAATGAGAGATCATATGATTGTAAATATAATTAACAAAACCCCTCTATTTATAGGGGAAATTTACTCCCAGTTTGAGTAAAAGACGGATGCTTCAACTCCTAATAGATATCAAAGTACATCTTGATAAACATTCACTATAATGTAAATACATTTATAACACTCCCCCTTGAATGTCTAATTGGTAGATAATGTGCCTCGTTAAAACCTTACTAGAAAAAAACCAGTAGGAAAAAAAATCTAGTGAAGGAAAAAGAGTACACATCTCTAATAATACGCATTTCGGCTGCCTCATTAAAAACCTTACAAGAAAAACCCAATGGGACAAAACCTCATAAGGAAAAAAGAGTACAATACATATTAACTCCCTTTAATGAGAACATCCTTGACCTTTGCATCTCGATCTTGTGCAACATCTTCTTGAAAGTTGCAATTGGAGAAAATTTGGTGAATAAATCAGTCACATTGTTAGTTGAACGAATCTGTTGCACATTAATATCATCATTCTTTTGTAACTCATGTATGTAGAAAAGTTTTGGCAAAATGTTCTTTGTTCTATCTCTATTTATGAATCCTCCCTTAAGATGTGCTATGTATACTGAATTATCTCTGTATAAAATTGTTAATAAATTTTCATATTTCGCACCACATTTTTCTCCAATGAGATGTATCATGGACCTCAACCATACACATTCTCAGCTTGCTTCATGAATAGCTATTATCTCAGCATGATTCGATAAAGTGGCTACGATAGACTGGTTTGTATATCTTCAAGATATGGGAGTACCACCACATATGAACACATAGCTTATTTGAGACTAAGCTTTATGCAGGTCAGATAAGTACCCATCATCAGCATGACCAATAAGATCGGGACTGAAATCTTTAGAATAAAACAAGCTCATGTGTTTTATCCCATTTTGATGTCTCATAGTAGGAGCAGAAATATACCTTGCTAACAAATTGACTAAAAATTCTATAGGCCTTGTAGTATTTGCAAGGTACATGAGTGGATCAATTGCACTAAGATATGATACTTTATAACCAATCCAATTTTATTTATTTCAAATTTCAGCAAATAATCTATTGCTTTGAAAACACTCCAAGAGTTCCAGTGATGTTCAAGCAATAAGCTTATACAATATAAGGATTATAAATAAGTTTCCCAGAAACTTTTATATGCTTCAAGCAGTTTGAATCCTTAAAAGTTTTCACATAAGTTTTGTCAAGTGACAATATTCAACATTTCATGAGTGACATCTTCAAGTGCCTGGACTGCAAATCAAATAAGTTTTACGCTTACCAAAATGCATACTTTCATGTCACTTGATAAATGTTTCTACGTCAGCATGCTTAAATAAATGTAGAATTAAGATCCTCGTAATCTTTCACAATATTGTGCCAATATTGTGTCAAAGGTATTGATGATATATCATTTAGTATCAATTCACAATGTGACATAACATTTTGAGATCACGTCACTTCATTATTTTCAGATACATGAACCTTACATAAGGTTTCATGAAGTGTTATGTCGTAGGCTCTTCAAGAGTTCATTGTCTTCTTATTATGATTATTTGCTCCATATTCTATACTAGTACTATTTCATTTGGAACCGATCGGTCTATCAAACTTCATGCATGCATAGACTTTGTCCTTTAGAGACATAAAATAGGAGCACTTGTAGCTTAAACATGAGATGCGTTCGGCATTTGACTTGAATTATCTTTTGAATGAGGATCTAATGATAATTCCTAACATACTTCATAGTTGCTTATAATCTCCCCTTATGTTAGGAAAGCTAACATACATCCTTCATCTTCTTTGATGGATCCATCTTTGTGCATCATAGTACATTTATTAATCGTATACCGCATATTAAAATTATTAGATAGAATAGTTGATTCATGACCTTGAACCAATTAAGGGGAAGAAATAATCATAATTTATTGGTCTAATGCATACAAGTGTTATTGTATGCAAGATATCATATTTCAGATCAACACATGAAGCTTTGTTCTCGTTAGCGATAGTTTAGCTATTTATCGAAGGCATTCAATGCCAAACCAGCATCATCAAGATAACTTTCTTGATTGCACAATCTGAAAATAATGTTTTTAACTCAATTTTGTTGAGCAAGCAACCTTATGAATGTCAAACTGCAAGTTGGCAATGAATGTACATGTGATCATCTTATTGATGCATCTTTTCAACATATCATATGATAGGTGAATGCACCCTTATTCACCTTTTATAATTTTCAGATTTGAAGGGATCCAATCCCAATATTAGTTGGTCCAACCAACTTATCATGAGAACAAACAACATACACAATTCTTGAAGAATCTTCTAGTTCTTCAATGCATGCACATCTTCGAGATGTCACAATCGTTCATATCAATTTATGAACTTTTATTCTAGTAAACTCCAAATTTACCATGACATGTACTTTTTCTTTAGTAAATTTCAGATTTACTATTACATGAATAAATTTCAGATTTAGTACTTCAGAAGTAGATTTCAAAATTATTCAACCTCTTTCGGAGGTGAGTTATGATACAATCACAATCATGTGCACGTTTGCATTAATAAATTTCTCATTCCCCAGGAATGGAATATAACCGTGCCTTTAAGCCTATCAAATTATGATAGCTTATAACCTCTTTCAAGATTTTTCTACTTCAGAAGCAAATCGAGGCATACATATAATGTAGAGAATTTTTTTGTAGCATATCTTATAATCATATAAGCGTGTGAAAATATCATCACTTTTGATGATCATTATCATATTGTCCCTCCACACATATATTCGTGCATTCAATCACTTCTTTTCTTTCAGACATATTATGCACTGCTGCCACATACACCTCAAGAATGAAGTAAGTTGTCATATTTCAGACTTATCATAAATCGCTATCATATTCACTTTATGGAATGGAACATATTCAATGGGTCGAATTTCATGACTTTTCATTAAACACCCATTATTTTGCCTTAGCCATCATAATATCGTCAATATGGTGTATTGATATTCAAAGTCAACATCTTATCCATATAAAGACGTCTTAGACATGAATCGATGAGACTTGAACCCAACATATTATCATCCTTTTTGATAATATTATTTTTGAGGAATAAATTTAAAATATAAATGGTTCCAAACCAATTATTTTTCCTCAAATCCAATAATAATTATATTAATAGTAGCAAAATAAAGATAACATAAAGAATTACTAACCTTGAAATCCTTCAGATTTATAATCTCACCTTGTTTGGCAGAGTCTCGTGCTGATAACGTGTTATAAAGCAAGAAAGAACAAAGAAAAAGAGTAGAGAGAATAGAGAGAGTAATTATTATTTCTTCTCTTGAGGGATGAAAGATCATATGATTGTAAATACAATGAACAAAACCCCTCTATTTATAGGGCAAATTTACTCCTAGTCTGAGTAAAAGACGGATGCTTCAAATCCTAATAGATATCAAAGTAGATCTTGATAGACATTCACTATAATGTAAATACATTTATAACAATATCTATAATTTATATCTATAATATATTAAAAGTGTGAAGACCCTTAGAAAATTTATTTGAACTTTTTGTCCTTCATTCACAAACCCTTCTTTAGACAAAATTGTCTTTTCACTATTTTCTTTTATTTATTATTTAATTATTTTTATTTTATTAACTAGACTCCTAAAATATATGGGACTCCTAAAATATATGGAAGGAGAATCAATTAATATTTTTCTTTATACTGATCAATTAGAAAACTACTCCTAAAATAGGATAGAAAAATACTCCTAAAATAGGACTCTATTAAGGAAATACTTCTATAAATTTTGAGATGCATGTTAAACTAGAGAAGAAACAGATTAACTTATTGAAAAAATATGATTGATGTTCATCTAACTTGATTCGGTTGCATGTCTAAATTGGTGGATGCTTAATTTTCTAACCTTCAACTTCCTCACTGTTTTTGTCAACATAATAGAATTCAACGTGTATGTATGTCTTCTTTATTTACATTCAAGTCATTCTTTAAGGTCAAATTTTTTTCTCAAACAAGAATTATTTTCCTCAAAAATAAAGCTTTGCGATCACTATTATATTATTTTGTTGTAGTTTGCAGGCCAGAGATGAATTTACATGCGGTAGATGAATGTTAGTCGGCTTTGAAAAATATTTTAGAGAAAGGTTAGGTTTAATTGTATTGTATTTATATCTCTGCTTTAAGAATGTTTTTTTGCGATGACTAAATTTAGTTGTATTATTTTGATATCTCTATTATTGTATTATTTTGCTTTAGTTTACATGTGATAGATGAATGTCGATCGGCTTGACAAATGTTTTGGTAAAGATTTGGTTGAATTTGATTATTGTATTCATCTTTGTTATTTCAACAAATATCTTATTTAGTGTAACATTTGAACTCAATAAAGTGAGCTATACACGCAAGACACGTACACCTAAACTAATATATATACACACACATATAGAGAGAGACCTTACTTTACATCCTTCCTAATCTCCAATATAAGTCATATCTTTGGTAAGTTGCAGCTACACCAAGTCTTTTTTAATAACTTTTTCCTAATACTTCTTCGAAAGATAGAATACAATATCGAATAATGGAATATATCGAATAACAAATAATAAAGATTTAATTTAATCATGATGGTCCATACATTTAAGGTATGAGATCCACTAATAATCTCTTAATCTCATCAAAGAAAAATTGACATTAAAATTTTAAAGAAAAAAACTAATATAATACTATAATTATTATGTTTCTTTTTTCTAATAACAATAAAACGAAAGCATACTTAAATGAAGCGCCATAAAACAATAAAAACTACTCAATTGATTCAACTTGCACAAAATTGAAGCGTAATACTTATTGTCATAATACACTTGTGCTTTCGGCTACGAGAAACTCAAAATAATATAATATTACAAAAAAATCAATCATATAATATAGATAATGTTTTTCCCCTTGTCGAAAAAAAAATAATCATTAGTTATATTTAAAGATCATATTAGTGTCTTTTTTTTTGTTCATAGTTAAAATGTAATTAAAATGTAAAAGTAAAATGATAAAAAAGAAAAATAAATATTATATTTTTTTAAAATATAATTTTGTTATAAATGTATTTACATTATAGTAAATGTCTATCAAGATCTACTTTGATGTCTATTAGGATTTCAAGCATCTGTCATTTACTCAGACTAGGAGTAAATTTCCCCTATAAATAGAGGAATTTTGTTCATTGTATTTACAATCTTATGATCTCTCATCTCTCAAGAGAGGAATAAAAATCATCCTCTGCCAAATAAGGTGAGATTACAAATCTAAAGGTCAAGGTTAGTAATTCCTTATGTTATTTGTATTTTTCTATTAATGATATTGTTTTGACGAAATTTTGACTTTTGAGAAGAGAGTCGCCACTTAATTTTGAAAAGGAATTAAGAAACCTTTAGACCCTTTAAACGATCCAAAACAGACAAATCGCTCATTTTGAAGATTCTGAGTAAGTGGTTCTTATTAACGTTTTAGGAAGGTGTTAGGCACCTAAAACGTCCGCTAACTTGCGGTTATCCGATCTGTTTGAAAACATTCTTTTGATTAACTTCGAAAAGATTTTTGTCAAAAAGTGATTGATTTTTTGAAAAAAAACGACTTTGAAAATATTTTGGTGTTTATGCAAAACTAGTTTTTTGGCGACTCAACTAAGGATTGAATTAGGTTCGCAAAGCACATAATGAAGACAAACATAAAGAAAGGGAGGGGGGGGGGGTGAGAGATTTAGGCCATTGGCCCAAACCAACAAAACCTGTCCTAATTCTATGTTCTCGGGCCTTCGGCCCATTTCACCTGTCCTAATTCTATGTTCTCGTGCCTCTGGCTCGAGTTTTTGTTTCACCTGTATTAAATACAGCTTTGACTTCGAGGCCCAAAATACATGAATAATGCAATAAATAAATGAATAAATAAAATAGACAAAGACGACAAGTAAAAACAATATGAACGAATGAACAAAAGAGAGACTTTTTAGTCCCTTTGTCGCTTCACAGATGGGATTTTAACCCATTCTTATTCTCTTGAATCCTTGTGTTCGTATACCACCGAACCACTTTTGGAACTTAGGTCTTCGGATTTGACTCAATGAGATGGGCCTCGTTGGCCCGATGGGGGATGAGAAGGGAAAAAGTCCACTTGGACTCCAAAGTGGATTCATGCAAAACAAGAAAAATAAAGTACATTAGTATATAATCAACAAAATAAAAGGAGAGAATAATGAGTCAACACATGATCCACCGAAATAGGAGAACCAAAAGCAATCAATACACGACCAACCCAAGAATGAAAAGAAATAAGAAGAACGTTAGTTCCTGGTTAATTTCTCCAAGCAAGTTGGCACTTTTAGGAAAAAGCAATCTTAAACATATATGATACTTCCTTGGTAAAGTTTACATAATAATTCATGTAAAACAACAAATCAGTAGGGAAGACAAACACGCAAGAATTACTGCAAGGCAAAGCTACGATATATCCCAACACAATTAGCTCTAATATGGCTAAACCACTAAGTTATTAATTAACTAACCAATCCACAATAATAACTATGTGCAGCAATATGCTTGGGCAACTTTCAGTAACACCAGACAAATAAGTACTACTAATATCCTTTTAAAGATTATAATGTCAAGAACAACCCTTTTAGTGCCTTATGAGAATTGAAACTATAATTACAGAATTCTTATACTTTTAATACGATAATATCAGAGAAAGAAAAATATTGGCGGCAATAATCACAAGTTGAAGGAAAGAGGAAAACAGACTCTATTCATGACCAACTTCAGACCCTTTTACAATGTATAACAGTGACTCGTAGAAAACAAAATACCCTCTCTTTTACGTGCAAAGCATATTCAAATACCAAATTTTCATTTATCAATTCTAGTGTGCAGTTATGCTAGATATTAATTCAAATTGGACAACCCTCAATTTTAAAATAATAATCAAGTTTCATCGAGGTTATAGAAGGCACTAATGCGTGTGGGTCGCATATTTACAATCAGAACATGATGGTATACGATAAAAATTAAGTAGGGGTATATGAAGCAATCCAGACAACTTCTTCGAGGCTTTATCATAATAAAACAACTACTGATTTTAGTCAACATTGTTATGCTAAGCATTTCCTTTCCTATTATATGAAATTGAAGCTAAAAAAAAAATTAGGCGTCCTTAATGAATTGAATTACCAATTTGCTATTACACATCAGCAGACTTCCTAAATTACACCCAATGTCATATAAAGATTCAGGAAGGATAAGAACCACCTACTACGTGCCTCCAAAGTTGCGAATGCAAACTAAAAGGATAAAATTTCAACAAATCAGATCAGCATGCTCAGTTTTTCCTTGAAAATGTTGTAGTATGACTAACACAAAAACTAACCTTGCAATGATTCCTAAAACAGACACGAAATTACAGATCTTTGCTAAGCAGATTCAACTACAGATAATGGTAAACAAAAACCTCACTAGTATACTGACAACAAGATTAACAACGTGCTAACAACAATATGCAAAAATGAGAACAATGGTGCTGACAACGAAAATTTCAGGATCCATTCAAAGTAGGCATGATAGTATGGATTTCGATTCAGCGAGAAAACACAACACATTTATCATCTACTAACCCCTATGACCATCAGAGTCATCTGCAGCTATTTTCGTCGAACAACATCACAATTATAACATTACAGAGACGGAGATGAAGAAAAGAAGGTAGAAATGGAAAACTAAAATAGGAGAGTTGTTTACCTATTCCGGAGCAGCAAATGGGATGACGAGCTATCAGTAAAATCGTCGCTATTGAAATCTCACGACGTTGACCACCAATAACGCGTCTTCTGACTTTTCTCTTAAAGATTTCGAAAATCACTTTCAACTACAAAAATTCAACTTGAATTTAAAACACTCAAATTTTCTTTCAGTTTCTCCAAAATTTATCACGATCCTTCGAACCCAAGAAATTTTGAAACCTAAAATTTTTAGCCTAAACATTCAAACCCTTGAAAGAAAAGAAAGAAAAATTTCTGAACCTCCCAAAATTTTAGAACACCTCCCCCCGAAAATTTCCAACTCTAATTCTGAAACCTTGAATTTTTCAAAAGAAAGCAAAACCTAAAATTTTCTTCCAAAGCTTTCCCCACCCAAGAATTTTTCAACTCTCTCCCCAAATTTTCAATACCCAAAGCAGCCCTTTTATAGAGAAAACGGCTAGGGATTCTTTTGGGGAGTAAATTAGGGATTTTTGATGGAGATATTTTGAGATTCAAAAATTGAAATCCCTTCAAGCTCCCGTTTTCATCCCTAGTTCCACCAATTTTAGATTTTTCTCGGATAATTCTTGACGGGTGGACCAATAAGGTTTGAGAAAATGAATTCCCCTCAAGAACCAATGAGAATCATCCAACTATGTACGAAATCGTACGAATCAATCCGAGGTTTGCAGGGATGAGACGCAGGGGAAGCCAGCTCATGCTTTTCTAGGCCATTCTAGGGTTTTCTTGTATGAAATCACATGGAACGCGTGAAGAAAACCAAAAAGGGGCTGGTAGCAGGTCGAAAACGGGTCCGAATCTGGTCGAACACGGGGTATTTGGCAATTTTGCCTTGAAATCGGGTCGTATACATTAGGTTTGAGGTTGCTGATTAAAAGCTGTCGTTCTTGTGCTAGGATGGATGAGGGATATTAATAGTGGATTGGGCCGGATCATAGTTTGGGCCAATTATGTGTATTGGGCTGAAGTTTTGGGGCAGTGGCCCTTTTGTGTAATTGGGTTGTGATTAAGGGGTTGATTTGGGCTGAAATAATTAATGGGCTGGTGGTGAGATTCAAAATTAAAGGGGGTATTTTGGGCTTCTGAAGTTGTTTGCAATAGGCAAAGTTGGGTCCAAATTGGGGATTTGGTCATTCGTTTAAGTCTTGGTCAAATAGAAGATCAATTGGCCAATTGCATCACAATTATGACCAACTTAATTTCAATTATGGCCAAATCTAACAAATTTGCTAAATTAAATCGCTATTTGAAATGAATTAATAGCTCATTTAACCCCGAGCTTCTTGATTCGATAAAATCAAATACATATTTATCCGAATAAAGTATTTTTGGGAGTAACTTTTATTTAAATTAAGACTTTAGTCATTATAAACTTATTTCGACATAGGCCTTGATTATAATCCGATATTTCGTAAAATCAATAGTTAAGTATCAAAATTGTATAATTTCATATAATTGAATATGATGATATACAATCGGTACTTAAAAATGACAAAATCGCATACAGAAAAATTTTTGAAAATCCTTTATTTGGATAAGATAAATGTTGTAATTTTATTTGAAAATCGAAGAAACTCCGAATTAAACTGAGTTATGGAGGGCGATAATTAGGTGTCAATAGATATAATTATTGTTGTATTTGAGGAAAAATAATTGGTTTGGAACCATTTATATTTTAAATTTATTTCTCAAGAACAATATTATCAAAAAATATGAAAATATGTTGGGTTCAAGTCCCATCAATTCATGCCTAAGACGCCTTTATATGGATAAAATATTGAGTTTGAATCTCAATACACCATATTGATGATATTGTGATCGCTAAGGCAAAATAATGGGTGTTTGATGAAAAGTTTGAAATTCGACCTATTGAATATGCTACATTCCATGAAGTGAATGTGGTAGCAATATATGATAAGTCTAAAATATGACAACATACTTCATTCTTGAGGTGTATGTGGCAGTAGTGCATAATATGTCTGAAAGAAAAGAAGTGATTGAATGCATGAATATACGCGTGGAGGGACAATATGATAACGATCATCAAAAGTGATGACATTTTCACACGCTTATATGATTATAAGATATGCTAGAGAAAAATTCTCTACATTATATGTATGCCTCGATTTGCTTCTGAAGTAGCAAAATCTTGAAAGAGGTTATAAACTATCATAATTTGATAGGCTTAAGGCACGATTATATTCCATTCCTGGGGATTGAGAAAATTTTTAATGCAAACGTGCACATGAATGTGATTGTATCACAACTCACCTCCGAAATAGGTTAAATAATTTTGAAATCTACTTCTGAAGTTGTAAATCTGGAATTTATTCATGTAATAGTAAATCTGAAATTTACTAAAGAAAAAGTACATGTCATGGTAAACTTGAAGTTTACTAGAATAAAAGTTCATTAATTGATATGAACGATTGTGACATCTCGAAGATGTGCATGCATTGAAGAACTAGAAGATTCTTCAAGAATTATTTATGTCGTTTGTTCTCATGATAAGTTGGTTGGACCAACTAATATTAGGATTGGACCCCTTCAAATCTGAAAATTATAAAAGGTGAATAAGAGCTCGTTCACCTATCATGTGATATGTTGAAAAGATGCATCAATAAGATGATCACATGTACATTCATTGCCAACTTGCAGTTTGACATTCATAAGGTTGTTTGCTCAATACAATTAAGTTAAGAACATAATTTTCAGATTGTGCAATCAAGAAAGTTATCTTGATGCTGCTGGTTTGGCGTTGAATGCCTTCAATAAATAGCTAAACCATCGCTAACGAGAACAAAGCTTCATGTGCTGATCTGAAATATGATATCTTGCATACAATAACACTTGTATGCATTAGACCAATAAATTATGATTATTTCTTCCCCTTAATTGGTTCAACATCATGAATCAACTATTCCATCTAATAATTTTAATATGCGGTATACGATTAATAAATGTACTATGATGCACAAAGATGGATCCATCAAAGAAGATGAAGGATGTATGTTAATTTTCCTATCATAAGAGGGAGATTATAAGCGCTATGAAATATGTTAGGAATTATCACCAGATCCTCATCTAAAAGATAATTTAAGTCAAATGCTGAAAGTATCTCATATTAAGCGCAAATGCTCTTATTTTGTGTTCCTAAAGGACAAAATCTATGCATGCGTGAAGCGTGGTAGACTAATCGGTTCCAAATGAAATAGTCCATGAAAAATAAGGAGCAAATAATCATAATAAGAAGGCAATGAGCTCTTGAAGAGCCTACGACATAACACTTCATGAAACCTTATGAGAGGTTCATGTACCTGAAAATAATGAAGTGATGAGATCTCAAAATGTTATGTCGCATTGTGAACCGATACTAAATGATATATCATCAATATCTTTGACACAATATTGGCGCAATATTGTGAAAGATTACGAGGATCTTAATTCTACGTTAATTTAAGCATACTAACGTAGAAATATTTATCAAGTGACATGAAAGGATGTATCTTGGTAAGTGAAAACTTATTTGATTTGCAGTCCAGACACTTGAAGATGTCACACATAAAATGTTGAATATTGTCACTTTGACAAAATTTGTATGAAAACTTCTTTAAGTATTCAAAATATAAAAGTTTCTGAAACTTATTGATAATCCTTATATTTTATAAGCTTATAGCTTGAAAATTATTGAAACTTTTGAAGAGTTTTCAAAAGTAATAAGATTATTTGCTGAAATGAGAAATATACCAATTTGGATTGGTTATGAAGTACCACATCGTAGTACAATTGGTGTACTCATGTATCTTGTAAAAAACTACAAGACCCAATATAGTCTTTCGCTCAATTTGTTAGCAAGGTATATTTCTACTCCTACTAGGAGACATCGAAATGGGATAAGATACATGAGTTTATTTTATTCTAAATATTACTGTCCCGATCTTACTGGTCATGCTGATGTTGGGTACTCATTTAACCCACATAAATTTCGGTCTCAAACATACAATGTGTTCACATGTGGGGATACTGCCATATCTTGGAGAAATACAAAGCAGTCTATCGTATCCACTTCATCAAATCATGCTGAGATAATAACTATTCATGAAGCAAGCTGAGAATGTGTATGGTTGAGGTCCATGATACTTCTTATTCGAGAAAAATATGGTGTGAAATATGACAATCTATCCACAATTTTATACAGAGAAAATTCAGTATACATAGCATATCTTAAGGGAGGATTTATAAATGGAGATAGAACGAAGCATATTTTGCCAAAGCTTTTCTACATACACGAGTTACAAAAGAATGATGATATTAACGTGCAACAGATTCGTTCAACTGACAGTGTGACTGATTTATTCACTATGTCTTCTCCAATTACAACTTTTAAGAAGATGGTGTACAAGATCGGAATGCAAAGGTTCAAGGATGTTCTCATTAGGGGGAGTTAATACGCGCTGTACTCTTTTTCTCTTGCGAGATTTTGTCCCAATGGGTTTTCCTTGTAAGTTTTTTAATGAGGCAGCCGAAATTCGTATTATTAGAGATGTGTACTTTTTTTCCTTCACTAGATTTTTTTCTACTGGGTTTTCCTACTGGGTTTTTTCTAGTTAGATTTTAACGAGACACATTATCTACCAATTAGACATTCAAGGGGGAGTGCTATAAATGTATTTACATTATAGTGAATGTCTATCAAGATCTACTTTGATGTCTATTAGGATTTGAAGCATCTGTCATTTACTCAGACTAGGAGTAAATTTTCCCTATAAATAAAAGAGTTTTGTTCATTGTATTTACAGTCTTATGATCTCTCATCCCTCAAGAGAAGAAATAAGAATCACTTTCTCTTTACTCTTCTTCTTTATTATAACAAATTTAAAATTATAATTAATTTTTTATAACCAAACAACAATATTTGATTTTTTTTTTTGGACCAATCGGACTTAAATTACGGTTCAATTTATTTTTGTGGGCCGGCCTAAACCATCTATCCTGGATAGTAGTGTATCAGATAAACCTCTTTCTCTCTTCCACTCGCATGCATAAACACCAATTACACCTACTTCAGCCATGGCTTCCTTTTCCATAGACATAATCACCTTTTTTATGGGAGTGGCCAAGCGTCACACTCCACCGCTTTGTGATATTCGTGCAACAGTGTTTTCAAGTTTGTGAAAAACTAAAAAATTCCAGAGGCCAATTTGCTCGACCACTTCATCTTCGAGAATTAGCTTTGCAATTAATATTTCTGCCAAAGAAAATGAATTTTCTCGGAGATTTAGTGTGTTTTCTACTTCTACTTCAACTCCACAAAGCGAGGATTTTGATGTGTTATCTAAGATTCCTTCGGATAATCGAATTTCAGCTACCATTATCACTGTTTTCTTGGGTTTTAGGAAAGTAGGTTTTTTTACTACTTCTTGATATTTTTAGTTCAGTTCATACTATTGCTTCAATTTATTGTCAATATTTGGCCAATATATGTGCACAGGTCATTCTATTTAATGATACTAATGGTAGTTATAGACTAATGAGCAAAATCTGAAGCTTCAATTGTGAGACAAGTTTTCTATTGTTCTCTTTATAGTGTGAAATTAATGTATCTTAGCTTACATTCATATTATATTGCTTCCCTAAGATTGTTTCTCATTGGTAGAGTTTGGGAAAGACATGGGGTTTACTTATTTGAAAAAACTTTCAGTTAGTCCGCAACATTGATCTGGACTTCAAATGACAATCCTTCGAAACAGCGCGGATCTATTAAGGCCGGGGGGATGACACACCACCCATAAACTTCGATGGAAACTCTATATATATAGCTGTATATATATACAGATATAGTTAAAAATTAAGTCTGTCACCCACAATAACAAGGCATTGTCTAGTGCGGGTGACAAAGAGCTGATTTTGTAGCTCCAAGGTCTTGTGTTTGAAACCTGCTGGCAGCATTTCTTTTTTAAAACCATTTTTGTTAATAATTTTTCATTAAAAAAAGTAAGGCAACAGCTGAATTTGTTAATAATTGCAACGCGTACTTGATACCAAGCAAAGTCAAATTTCTATTTCCAAATTCCAAATCAAAACATCGTCTGAGACTCTTGTTCTTGAGGTTTCCTACTGCTGCTACTTGCTCTCTCTCTTTGTTTGCTCTATGTAAGTTATATTGAAAAATTATTTTGTTTCTCTTTTTTGAGCCTAGAAACCCAAATTTGGAATTATCTATGTATCTTGATAACTTGATTTAGGAGAAAGTGTTCTAGTTTTGTGATTGAGAATTTGAGATGGAGAATTTTTTCTAGAAGGTTAATTATTAACAATCAAGTTCTAGTAATGTCAATGTCAATCGTCTTGTCTTATAACTGACCTCGATGTGGGTTCACTTAAAGCCGATCCGGGAGAAAGAAGACCTATTTCTTATTATGATCCTCGAATACGAGATGAAGTGAGGAAATATTATATTGAAAAAGGGTCTTGTCAACCTGTCTTGAAACATTAGTTGAGACAAATATGATTTGACAAACGCATTAGTTGAGGCAAATCTTGTAGAGACTTATTCACTTGTTTATTTACTTGTGAAGTTGAGTTTGGTTTTATCCGTCGCTACGGTAACTATTGAGAGAACATTCTCTTCTATGAAGCACATAAAAAATGAAGTGCAAAATAGTATTGGTGATCAATATTTAAATGATTGTTTAGTATGTTATATAGAGCGTGATGTATTTAAAAATGTAAGTAATGATGTCATCATTGATCGTTTTCAGAATATGAAAACTCGTTGTGGGCAATTGTAATGAATTATGGATATTATGATATTAGTAATATTATTAAAAGTTTAATCTTGGTCATTTTATTATTGTTCTTTTATGATTGATTGATTCGTTAATTATCCTATAGATCGAAAAGATGAATAATCCAATTGAATTGCTTGGCACCCGGTGAGTTCGGATCCTGGATCCGCCTCTGCTTTGAAAAGCAAGCGAATTTGATGTATAACTTTTTTTTGGGCTTATTATTGAGAAGGGTATTGAAAGTAAGGAGACATCAATAACCAAATGAAGCATCCTGTTTTACATAGGAGGTCTCGACCTTATTGAAAGTAAAAACCTACTCATATGGAGATTAATATCAACTCCATGAAGTGTTTCAAGTGTAAAAATAATAATAACTTATTATAGAGTATCCACCAATGGCCCATTGATTTAGAGATGGAAATCATGCCATCGATGCCCTGACAAAAGAAAGAGCATCAAATAAGCTTTTTGGATGTGTTAGAATTTTTATAGTTCCTCGTGTGTTTATGCTAGATACAGTTTCGACAGACATATTTGAAATTACTTGTAATAAGAAAATCAATTTTCGTACTAATACCCCGTTTGGGATGAAAGTTGAGACCCATATATTTGAGTCAGATTAACTATTAACTTGTAATGTTATATATATAGAGAGAGACCACTTGCTTTAATTTCTTCCTAATCTCCAATATAAGTCATGTATTCGGTAAGTTGCAACTATACCAAGTCTTGTTTATTAAATATTTTCTAATACTTCTTCGAAAGGTAGAATACAATATCGAATAATGGAATTTACCGAATAACAAATAATGAAGATTTAATTTAATCATGATGGTGCATACATTTAAGGTATGATATCCACTAATAATCTCTTAATCTCATAAAAAAAAAAATTGACATTAGAATTTTAAAGAAAAAAACTACTATAATACTATAATTATTATGTTTCTTTTTCCTAATAATAATTAAATGAAAGCATACTTGAATGAAGCGACATAAAACAATAAAAACTACACAATTGATTCAACTTGCATGAAATTGAAGCCTAATACTTATTATCTTAATACACTTAACTTGTACTTTCGTGCTACGAGAAAATCAAAATAATATAATATTGCAAGAATATAAATCATATAATATAAGTAACTTTTTTTCCCCTTGACCAAAAAATATCATTAGTTATATTTAATGATCATATTAGTGCTTTTTTCCTTGTTCGTAGTAAAAATGCAACAAAAACTATAAAAGTAAAATGATAAAAAAGCAAATATAAATATTGTATTTTTTTTCAAATATGATTTAAAATTATAATTGATTTTTTATAATCAAACAACAATTTTTGATTTCTTTTGATCAGTCCGGCTTAAATTACGATTCAATTTATTTTTGTGGGCCGGCCTAAACCCTCTATCCTGGGTAGTAGTGTATCAGATAAATCTCTCTCTCTCTTCCACACGCATGCATAAACACCAATTACAGTTACTTCAGTCATGGCTTCCTTTTCCGTAGATATAGCCACCACTTTTATGGGATTGGCCAAGCGTCACACTCCACCGCTTTGTGGTATTCGTGCAGCAGTGTTTCCAAGTTTGTGGAAAACTAGAAAATTTCAGAGGCCAATTTGCTCGACCACTTCATCTTCGAGAATTAGCTTTGCAATTAATAATTCTGCCAAAGCAAATGAATTTTCTCGGAGATTTAATGTGTCTGCTACTTCTACTTCTACTTCAACTACACAAAGAGAGGATTCTGATGTGTTAACTAAGATTCCTCCGGATAATCGAATTTCACTTACCATTATCACTGATTTCTTGGGTTTTGGGAAAGTATGCTTTTCTTTTACTACTTCTTGATATTTTCAGTTCAGTTAATAATTATGCGCCCGACCCACTTTAGCCCGTTAAGGTGGCCCGATTCGGCCCAGTGGGCCTCCGGGTTATTGGTCTGCCGCTTCCGGGCTCGGCCGTCTCAATTCACAGGCTCTAGGGGTACGCATCGGTCGGTTCGATTCGGTTTTATATATTATTGGTTTGATTTATCGCTTTTCGATGTTTAAATATGTAAAATCAATAACAAACCAATAAGATATTTTCTTATCGATTTTCGGTTTATCATTTTTTGATCCATAACGGTTCGATTTTCGATTTAGTCAATAAGAAAATACTCATAAAATAGAAATAGTAACAACTAACATAAAGTAATATAAATATTTATATATATAACACAAATAGGGGTAAAATAGTAACTTAGTGTATCCTTATTCGGTTATCGATTAAACTAAAATTGAAATCAAACCGTTTACCCAATAAATTTTCTTATAAAATCAATAAAAATTGTTAACCTAATAATCAATACCAATAACCCAATAATATTTTTATCGGTTTGGCATATAGGTTGGTTCGATTTTTGCACACCCCTAACAGGCCCAGTAACAAAATCGAACTAGGTCCACCGATTATCCAGCCCGAACTGGCCCCCAATTTAATTAAAAAGAAATTATTAAAGATTTATGTACATCAAATCGGCCCGATGTACATAAATCTTATTTGTATTTTGGGAGATAAATAGATTGTATCTCATAAATTTCTGTCTCAAGAAAATATTAGAAGTGAAGAGAGTAAGACAAAATACTAAATAAGGTATTTCAATTTGGATATTATGTAATAAATATTATACTTGATTTTGATGTTGTTATTCAATTTAGGCCTGCATTTTTATGCTTTTTTGTACATGTATCCATTCTGTAACAATTATACATACGACGTCTGAAGTCATATTTGATTTGTTTCACGCCTTAACAGTTGAGCTAAATTAATTAATTTAGTTTTGATTTTATTCACGCCTTAACAGTTGCGCTAAATTAATTAATTTAGTTTTGATTTTATTCATGCCTTAACAATTGAACTAAATAAATTAGTTCTTCAATTATCATGGGTTTTCTTTGTATAATAGCTACCAGTCAAATCAATATACCAATGTCAGGTTTCCAATCAAAACAATATCAAAGAGTGGCTATTTGAGGGATCTTACATGTAAGAACCTGATTTTATAGAAATAAAAATACCAACAACTATTTTAAACTCGCTCTTAATATTTTTGGAAATCAAAATCATAAATTAACATCTCATTAAACATGAAAGGCAAAGTACTACGCTACTAGCTTCATTCATTTTGGATTTCGAAATAAGAAAAAAATAAACATATGTATGTATATACATGTTTAAAATACACAATATTTTTTTCAATTAATAATTATAAGGTATTTAAGGCTTTGAATCGTTAGTAAAGATTCAGAAATTTGATTGAATACTCCAGTTTTCCTTAGATATACCCTTTTGACATTTGGTTGTTAATTAAGAATTTTGTTTTATATACAAATACAATTGACGGAAAATTCACATTGGAATATATGATCAACTAAATGTGTAGTTTAATACGTCTCTTTGCCTTATTAATTTTCAGGAAAGATGTCTATTGAAGATGACTTATTGCTTTTTGGATGCGCAGATTTATCAATGAACCATCTATAATACTTCGGAAAGCATCCCTTACATGAGCTTGTTTCAATGAGTAAAGGTTTTGATTGGAATCAATGAAATGACTAGAAGCATATTCCAGACTCTTAGCCATGTCTTGGAAAGCGCGCTAGTTTGAGTTGCATCTTTTGCAGGTAGGAAGAATAGAATGTGATGCAAAATAGAGTCATCTGTGAGATTCGATCCATTACTGTTACCTGACCATATTTTGCTGCACATGCTATTCTTCCTACCTAGGAAAGATGCAACTCGAACTAGTGTGTTTACCGAGACATGGCTAAAAGTCCAGAATTTGCTTGCTGTAGTTACATTTGATTTTGATCGAAAACTTTACTCATCTAAACAAGATGATGTAAGAGATGCTTTCCTAAGTATTGTAGATGGCTTGTTAGTAAATCTGCTCTTCAAAAAGCAATAATAAAGAAATTCAGGCTTTCTCTTAATGAAAATGTGTCTAGCATCGACGAATGGATAAGATTGGCTACCAATAACTGCATCAAAGAATTAGATGTTAATATTATGCGCCAAGATGAAGAAGATTGGTACAGTTTGCATGTACAACGTTTACAGGTAAATCGCTGATGATTCTCAGATTGGGCGGTTTTAAGTTAGAGTAGCCTCTAATTGTTGATCATATAAAGCTTACTAAATTGAGGGACCTATCTCTAACTAATGTTTTTTTTTTAGGAATGGATAATCTTGAAAATTTATTCTGCTTGTCCAACGGTAGAAGATTTAAGTCTTATCAAGTGCCAGGGAGTAAAAGACCAATTCGTATTTGATTTCCCCAATCTTTTGAAGCTTAAAATAGATCAGCCAGATCAAATATTGTAGAAAATAAGAGTTAGTATTGGGAAATTAACTTCTTTGTATATTTCTTGTCAATCACGTTTATTTATACAAGCTAGTGGAATGAAAAAGAACCTTCTATTCTAACTAACTATCCAACTGTCCTAGTTACAATTGGTTGAGCTAAACTAATTATATTCCTTTGCAATGCTAGAAAAGTAGACAACAAATTATATACTATGTATACTAAATACTTAATCAGTTGTAGTTGGGTCGTTCGGCTGTAATTGTGCCAACTCCTTATGTGCCGCTGAATTAATATTGATCCGCTTATGTGATGGTTGTTTATAGGGACCAAAACTTGACCCATGTTGGAGCTGCATTATATCTGGTGATGTGGTCATTCTCTTGTCCACACACGTGTATGGTGGAGTAGTTCTTTGATTGCTTCTATAAACAACTTTTGGTCTGAGGTTTTGTTCATTTTCCCTTTCCATCGAGTCAGAATAAGCGTGAGAAGATGATGAACCATGTTCATCTTTGTTTATAACATCCTCCCTCAAGTTGAAGGGGAGTGAAGTGACACCCAGCTTGCACACGTTCTGATGGCGAGAGGGTCCGACAAGGGATTTTGTGAAGATATCGAGGAGTTGGTTTTTAGAGGGAACAAAGAAAAGAGATATTAATCCTGAGAGATATTGTCGACGAACAAAATGACAGTCGAGTTTGACGTGTTTCGTTGTTCATGGAAAACCAAATTTCGAGCAATATGGAGAGATGCTTGATCGTACGAGTGAATCGAAACAGAGAGAGGCGGAGGAACAAATAGATCGATCAGTAATTTTTTTAATCAGGTCAATTTCAAAACTAATCTCCGCATTGATCGATATTCTGCTTCTGCAGAGGAAAGTGAAACGAAAGATTATTATTTTTGACTTTCAGGGGATTACTGAACCCCCCAAACAGATGAAAAAGCCACTAACTGACCGTTGTGTAGTACAACAAGAAGTCCAGTCGGCATCACAATAAGTATTGGGAGAAAAGGAAGGTGAAACACTGAGGAAAATTCCTTGATTCAGATAACATTTCAGGTAACTTACCACTCTTAATCATGCTTTGAAATGTTCCATGCTAGGTCGTTGCATAAATTGAGTAAGTGTCAAAACAACAAAACATAGATTCGGTCTAGTATGGGTGAGATTATTGAGTTTTCCATTGAGATGTCTGTAAAGTGTAGGATCTGACATTGAATTATCTGAATCCGCAGAGAACTTGACAACAGAATCAAATGGAGAAGAATCTTGAGGAAGATGTGAGACATCAAATTCATTTAGGAAATCCAAGGTATACTTTCGTTGACTCGTTATAATCCCTTGCTCTTCTCATTGGATTTCCATGCCCAAAAAATAATGTACATAGCCAAGATCCTTAATTTTAAATTCAGTACGAAGAAACTCCTTAAAAGCATGTATTTCAACAGTTGCATCTCTTGTGATTAAAATATCATCAAGATAGACAGCTATAATATAGATAGAACTACCTGATTGTTTAAACAATAAGGAGTAGTCGTTGAGAGAAGCTATGTAACCCTTGAAGTTTAGGGCTCCGGTAAGCCTGGCATTCAATTTCCTAGAGGCTTACTTTAACCCATAGAGAAACTTTTTAAGTCGAAAAACCATATTGGGGAGAAGGGGTTCTGTGCCTGCAAGAAATTTCATATAGACCTCTTCTTGCAAGGTTCCTTGTAAAAAGGCATTATTCGCATCAAATTGTGAAATTTTCTATTTTTTAGCTAGAATTACCAACAAAAACCTAATGGTGGTCATTTTGACCACTGGGTACAAGGTTTTATTAAAGTCAACCCTTCTTGTTGGATATCACCTCTGACTACTAATCGTGCCTTTAAACTCTCAAGAGATCCATCTGCATGTTGTTTCACTTTATAGATCCATTTACAAGCTAAGGCCTTTCTTTCTTGTGGCAAATAAATAACTTTCCAAGTCTGATTGAGAATTAAAGCATTAATGTCGTCCTATATTGCTTGTACCAAACCTGGATATATACAAGTCTGAGAATAACTGTCAGGTTCAATGATAGAGGGAATAGAGTTGAGCATAGCTTGATTAGGAGTTGAGGGGATAAAAACTAACAGACTAATGGTGTAATAGGGGTAGCAAAACAAGATTCAATGACATTACTAAGTCAAATAGTGTTGTAGATGTAGTCTTTAAGATGAGAGGGTAAATCATCAATGTTTCTCCTCTGAGACCTTCTAGGAGGGGGTAAAGGTGGTGAAATATCTGGTTTAGATGGTCTGACAGGTGGACTAGTGAATTCAAAATAATAAAAGGTTAACTTAGAAAGATTAGACAGAGGTACGTTTGAATATGGTTTAATAAGGTTTGAAGTAATGGAAGATGAAGGATTCTAGTGATGGTCTTCCCTTATGGGGATAGAAAAAATAAGAGTAGGAACATGTGAATGGCCAGAAGCAAATAGAAATACATGTTCTACAAAGTGTACATATTTGGATATAACAAATTTCTTAGATGCTAGGTCGAGAAGTTTGTATCCTTTTTGATCACTTGGGTATCCTAAAGGGACAAATCTAATGACTTTCGGATCAAGCTTACCCCTTTCATGAGATAGAGTATTGGCAAAGCACAAGCAACCAAAATATCTCAACAACTAATAGGATGGTGCTTTTCCAAATAGGACTTTATAAGGTGTTTTGCCTTTGAGAACTCTAAATAACAGTTTATTGATTAGAAATGTGGCAGCGTGTATACACTCACCTTAATAGATCATAAGAACTCTCTACTGAAACATCAAGGCTCTTGCTATTTCAAGCTAGTTCTTATATTTTCTTTCAGCTACATCATTTTGCTGTTAGGTAGCAATACAAGATGTCTAATGTATGATTCCTTGAGAAGTTAAACAATTTGAAGCCTCTGTACTTTTTCCCAACTCCATAGCATTATCAGATCTGATAATCTTTACCTTCTTGTGAAACTGTCTTTCAATCATTTACAAGAAATATTGAATAATAAAAAATGTATTACTTCTAATTGCTAACAAGTATATCCAGGTACCACTACTATAATCATCTACTATAGTTAAGAAATATCTATAGTTATCATAAGTAGGTGATTTGTAGGGACCTATGAATCTATATGAATGAGATAAAAAATGGACTAAGAACTAATCTCACTGATAGGAAAGGGTAATTTAGCTTGCCTTGCTAAAAGACATATTTCATAATGACAATCATAATTGGAAGGAATAGTAAGAAAATTGATATTTTTCATTGATGAATAAGGAAAATGCCCAAGTCTTACGTGTCAGAACCTTACATCAGAATTAACAGTAAAACAAACTGAGAAAAAGATGAAACTGAACTGGTATTAAAAACAACACTATTAGGACTAGAAAAAATCGAAGAATCTTTGGGAATGTCTTGGTTTCCACTGGACTCCTTAAGACTAAATTGAAGCAGGTATAGACCTTCCTTTACTTCACCAAAACCTTGAGGCCTTTTCATTAAAAGGCCCTGCAACATACAATTTTAGAAGTTAAGGATAGTCTATAATTATATTGGATATCGAATTTATGAACTGAGAGTAGATTGTATTTGAAACTTGAAACATAAAGCATATTATGCGCTGTGAGATAATTAGGAATTAGAACACCGCCTATGCGAGTTATAAGAATAGATTGTGAATTAGGAAGATTAATATTAACAGGAACCTTAAGGAATCTCATGGAAACAAAGGAACTAGAGTTGTAATACGTGCTCAGAAGCACCAGAGTTTATTATACAAGTTCCAGAATGAAAAACTGAAAGACAACCCCCAAAATATTTAAGCATAGTACCAACAACTACATTGGCATTTATCTCAGATCCTTTTATGATTAATCCCTTCATTGATTTCTGCTTAGCCAACTGAATAAAATGCTTGAATTTCTCCTTGGTCATGTGTTGATTGATCAAATCCATGTCAATTATGTGGGCATTGTCACCTTCTTCTGTTCATGACACCATTTCCTCTAATTTGAACCTAAATTCCTTTATTATTTGTGAACTGAAAATCTTCAGAAAAATCATGTAATCTGAAGCAGTCATCATCAACATGCCCTGTCTTACCATAATATTCACAAGACACATTAGGATTATACTTCCTCTTATCTCTGGATTTTTGTTATTGCTGGTTTGTCTTTGTGAATTTAGGTGACTGCTGATAGTTGTTCATCCTTGAATAAGAGTTTAAAGATCTAGATCCAAAATTAGGCATAGTATTAAGAGTTTTTTGAATCTCCTTACCAAATGTGTTTTGAATCATGTTACATATAATAAAGGAAGAAGAATCAGTTGTGATCAAATGACTCATATAGGTTTCTCTCTGATTTTCATTTTGTAAACTCAGAGAATAAGCAATATTTATGTTAGACAAAGGATTCATCATTAGGATATTTTCTCATTCCTGAGCATACATATCATTCAAACCCATAATTTTTTTTATAAGTTTCTCATCTTCTAGAGATTTTTGTAGTTTCAATTTACATTCACAAATGCACGTACAAGTGCACTTATAGATTTCAGCTCATTCCATAGTCTCTTGTGCTTAATAAATATCCTGCAATATCATTATTTTCTTGAGCTAATCTATTTAGTTCTTTTTGCTGGTGAAACAACTTAGCTCTTTTAGATTGTCCAAATATGTGCTCTAGACTTACCTATAAATCTTTATCAGTCGTAGAGTATATTACACTATCAGCAATATCTTTGGAAAGAGAACTAAGGAGCCAAGATATTATCATGTCATTACATCTTATCTAAGATTACAGATCTGGGGATTGAGAATATGATGAAGCATCAACACCAGTGATAAAACCAAGTTTTTTCTTAGCTAATAGTGCTATAAACATTTATCTCTTCCATCCTTGATATCCTCTTCCATTAAATTGAGTGTTAACCAAGGCCATTTCAGGTGAATATGAAGAGTGAAGATAATAAGCATGAGTGAGATCCATAACTGGTGGAGTTTTGCTAGTGGAACTAGATGATACACTAGAAGTAGTGACTTCACCCACCATTGTTGAGATTGGTTAGATGAAGAAATTGATAAATGAAGAAATTGATAAACAAGAAGATGATTTGTAATAACTACTGCTCTGAGATACCATGTAGAGAATAAGAGACAATATTTGAAAATTTTCTTCTCTGTATATTCCTTGCCAATCACATTTATTTATACAAGATATTAAAATATAAAAGAACCTTCTATTCTAACTAATTATCCAGCTGTCCTCTTTAGAGCTAAACTAATTATATTTCTTTACAATGCTTAGAAAAGTAGATAACAAATTATATGTTATGTATACTAGATAATCAGTTGTAGTTGGGCCGTTCAGCTGTAACTGGGCCGACTCCTTATGTGTTGCTTAATTAATATTGGGCCGCCTGTGTGATGGTTGTTTGTAGGGCCCAAATCTTGACCTATGTTGGAGCTGGTTATATCTGGTGATTTAGTCATTCTCTGGTCCACGCACGTGTATGGTGGAGTAGTTCTTTGATGGCTTCTAGATCTAGAGACAGCTTTTGGTCAGAGTTTTGGATTATTTTCCCTTTCCATCGAATCAGAATAAGAGTGAGAAGATGATGAACCATGTTCATCTTTATTTCTAACACTAGAAGTGCAAGGCCCGTGTCAGCACGGGCCCAACAATAAAACATGTGGATTGCAATTTTTAAGTTTTAAAATTTATGTTGGAGTAGGAAGTTTGAGCAGTAGAATGTTTTCATTGGTACGATAAAATATACTTATAAAATATATTTCTGTAAATTTTTTATCAAACTCTTCTTTTGTATATATTCCTTCTATTGAAATGTAGGAGTCGTTTGTTATAGTGCATAAATTTTCTTTTTGAATAGAATATATTAGTAATATTTGTATTAGTAATGCTTCTATTAGTAAATGTTGGTATTGTTTATGTTAACATTAGTTCTTATACATTGTTTAACATGCTGCATTAAAATTTACCTTTTCGATTTTGATATATTTAAATAAAAGTTTTTTTAAAAAAAAGAATTGCATATACATTTTAAGATTCATTCGAGATCTAGTACGGGTTCAATATATTAATTTTTATCTCAATTTATATGATACAAATAGAATTTAGAT
This sequence comes from Capsicum baccatum var. pendulum, assembly GCA_030864225.1. Lineage (NCBI taxonomy): Eukaryota > Viridiplantae > Streptophyta > Magnoliopsida > Solanales > Solanaceae > Capsicum > Capsicum baccatum. Next base: position 43,623,516 of record CM061555.1, read on the forward strand.
AATCAATCATACTTTTAATAGGTATTTAGATAATTTAATTTGTTAACTATTGTAATTTATAATATTTTGATGTAATTTTCAAATAATATGTATTATTTTTCTTGTCCAAACTTTTGTGGTATTGATAGTCAATTATATTTTGAAAATAATTTATGTTTTTAATTATTGTGATTTATAATACTTTTCTTTTATTCCAATTTCAGTGACACTAATATAATTTCAAGAGTTGACCAAATATTTTATATCTTTTAAATCTTTTAAGTTGTTAATTATTGTGATTTCTAGTATTTTTCATGTAATTTTTTTTTGAAATATATAACATATTAAATTATTTTTAGATATTTTAAATTGTTAACTATTGTAATTTATATTACTTTTTATATAATGTTTTTGAATAATATATGCTACTCTCTTTGTCCTGAGTTTTGTGTCGACGATAGCCAATTATATTTTTTAAATAATTTAAATTTTTTATCATTATAATTTATAATATTTTTTCTATTTCAACTTATGTGGAACAATGCTTAAATGACCATAATAATTAATTAGGAGTGATATAATAAAATGTAATTATTATTATTTATTATTTTTATTATGTATATGTGTTGATTCAAGAAGAATTTGGAAACATTTAGAAATGTGTTGAATGTTACAAATGTTAATAATCCATTTGGTGTTCTTGATTTTTTTACATTTATCTCTTATTTATTTTTACTCTTTTGCCCTTTCAATACGTTACTCTTCTTGTCCAATTTTTTATGGCATTGATAGTCAATTATGTTTTAAAAATAATTTAAGTTTTTAATTATTGTGATTTATAATACTTTTCTTCTATTCCAATTTCAGTGACACTAATATAATTTCAAAAGTCGACCAAATATTTTATATCTTTTAAATCTTTTAAGTTGTTAATTATTGTGATTTCTAGTATTTTTCATGTAATTTTTTTTGAAATATATAACATATTAAATTGTTCTTACATATTTTAACTTGTTAACTATTATAATTTATAATACTTTTTATATAATTTTTTTGAATAATATATGCTACTCTCCTTGTTCAGAGTTTTGTGTCGACGATAGCCAATTATATTTTTTAAATAATTTAAATTTTTTATCATTGTAATTTATAATATTTTTTCTATTTCAACTTATGTGGCACAATGCTTAAATGACCATAATAATTAATTAGGGGTGATATAGTAAAATGTAATTATTATTATTTATTATTTTTATTATGTGTATGTGTTGATTCAAGAAGAATTTAGAAACAATTAGAAATGTGTTGAATGTTACAAATGTTAATAATACATTTGTAACATTTGGTGCTTCTTGATTTCTCAACATTTATCTCTTATGTGTTTTTACTCTTTTGCCCTTTGAGTATATGTAACAATTTTTATTTTTTTAAAAAAATGTCATGAAAATTTTACTCTTTTGCCCTTTGAATACGTTACTCTTTTTGTCCAAATTTTTGTGGCATTGATAATCAATTATATTTTAAAAATAATTTAAGTTTTTAATTATTGTGATTTATAATACTTTTCTTCTATTCCATTTTCAGTGACACTAATATAATTTCAAGAGTCAACCAAATATTTTATATCTTTTAAATCTTTTAAGTTGTTAATTATTGTGATTTGTAGTATTTTTCATGTAATTTTTTTGAAATATGTAACATATTAAATTATTTTTTTCTATTTCAACTTATGTGGCACAATGCTTAAATAACCATAATAATTAATTAGGGGTGATATTGTAAATTACGGTTGAAGCAGACAAGTCGTAAATGTCTATTTTATTTTTTACTTAAATATTATTAATTTTTTAATGTATAAATAACTTATAATAATTAATTAGGAGCAGTATAATAATTAATTAGGAGTGATATGGTACAATTACGGTTGAAGCAGACATGCCATAAATATCTATTTTATTTTTTAATTAAATATTATTAATTTCTTAATATATAAATAACTTACAATAATTAATTAGGTGTGATATAATAATTAGTTGGGGGTAATATAGTACAATTACGATTGAAGCAGGCATGTCATAAATATTTATTTGATTTTTTAATTAAATATTATTAATTTTTAATATATAAATAATTTATAATAATTAATTATATGTGGGCTCCATCATATTCAATAGGAGTAGCATCAATAGCAAAGTAGTAATTTATTGGAATGACATGAGTTGTAATTAATTCAAAATGGAAGGACTTTTCTTATAGTTGTTGATAAGGTCCAAACATTAAAACACAAAATACAATTTTCCTAAACAAACTAATCTTGCAAAGTATTTTATAGACCTTAGTATCCTAAAACTTTGTTTTAATACCCATAAGCTAACATGTCAACACCATCATTTCTAATATATAGAAGAAGTTTAACACAATAATTAAAAATTTAAATTATTTAAAAAATATTATTTTTCTTTTCTTTTTTCTCTCTCTCTATATAGAAAAGAAAAGAAAAATAATATTTTTTTAAATAATTTAAATTTTTAATTATTGTGTAAAACTTCTTCTACTTCAATTTAAGTGACATGATACTTAGATGACCATAATAATTAATTAGAGATGATATAGTAAAATCACATCACGATTGAATATATTAGAAAAAAATTTAAATTAGGTGAAAATGTAATAACAAATTAGAAAGAAAGTAAATTATATGTTTGATATTAAATTAAATAAAAAATAAATTTTATTTAATTGCATCAATTATAATTAATTTTTATAATAAATTATCATCCTACTAATCAATTTACTTAAATATATTTGAAATAATTTTATACATAAAAATAAAAAAGATAAATAAGATTAAAAAATAAATGAAAGATAGAGGGCACATATGTGTAGAAATATGTGTGATGAGTAAATCTTTTCTATAATATAGGTAGAAAATCTTGTCTTTGAACGGCCCCTTCTTAAGAAATTAGAATTGAACATGTGTTTCAAGTTGAGGAGGCTTGAATTTTCGAATGGTATGCTTAGACAATTAATATTCCATTCTGGCAAGAGTTTGATGGAAATTGGGATAGACACTCCAAACCTGTTGGAGATCCTAAAATTGATCTTCTCTGCAGGAATCATATATCCAGATAAGACCCGACTATCATCTTAACCCAGTTTGGTTTCAAATAAGTGAATTTATTGGCTCTTTATATCGATTCAACTGACAGTAAGCCTGTACTTCCCATTTTCACTTTATTTGGTTAGTGTTCATTTTAGTTACGTTTGATTTGTTTATTTTTTTTCTATTATCAAGAATACATTCATCGTTGAAGAACTGAATGGAACATTGTCCTGCCCACTATGTATTGTGAACCATTTGAAGATACAAAAAGTTACGCAATCTCTAAATTTTGAAACTCTGTTAGATGGTTACATTGGGATGTTGTTGTTGTTGCTTGTGTCTACATTTTGCAAAATTATCATAATGTTATGAATTTACTGACATTTCTTCAAAACTTGATTTTGTATTAATCCTTGTGGATGTGAAGGCACCTTATTGCCAACATTTTTTCCTTACTGCGATTATTAGTCATTAGATTTATTTTCTCTTAAGGTGATAAATATATATCCGAGGTAGTGGATACAGTTCAAAAGTTGAATGAAGAAACTTTCATAACGAACTTTGATATATCACATCAAATATAGATTAAAAGTACTCATCAATGTTTGCTTCAGCTTGTATGCTTTGCAATGCTCAAGTATGATTTTGATTTATACGGGTAATGTTGGAATTTTTTTTGTTTAAAATAAATTGTTTTTTTATGAAATGGTGCCTTAAGTGAAATGTTGTGTTTTTTTACGAAAAGAGATGTTTTTTTAATGAAGATGTGCCTTTTAGATGAAGAGGTATCTTTTAAGTGAAAACTTGTGTTCTTTTATTACCATTTCTCTTTAAATAAACTTTGCTGAAATATTTTTAATAGAGAAAAAAAAAAAAAAACCTTCCCAAAGAGTAATATTTTCGTCACAAAAGATCAAGTATTAAATTTTTTGCTTTTCAATAGGATTATCTTCACTATTTGCTTGGTGTAGAAATCCAAAGACTTGTCACATCCACTGAAACTAATTGTATAGAATCCCATAGCAATCTCGTTGAGGAGAGGGAGCAAATATCGTTTTTAAGAAAGTGTTTCGCTCATGTTCCAAGCCTCATAATTTTGTGTTCAATGTTCATATTGTCAAGTCTTCATCTTTGTATTCTTCTTTATATATTTTTATGTGTTCTTGGAAACATATTTTCCAACAATCTAAAAATGAAATTTTAAGTGAAGGAAGAAGGCATTGACTGATTCGGAAAGTTCAAGATTGTGAACTGATGACATTCCTACAGCTTCATTGCCTCGAATAACAAGGCTTGAGGACAGGAAATGTTGTTTTCAACTATATGTACGATAACAATAAGTTGCAGCGAACAGAAGTGACAGATCGAGGACTTCATCACCTGTCCTTTCTGCTTGGTAAAATGTGCCGGTTTTAAGGGTTTGAGAGTATCACTTATGCTCATCCCACGATCTGTTTAAACTTTGAATTTTGGGTTGGTAAATGAAGAATATCAAGCTGTAAATGTATCTGTGATGACAAGTGACATTTCGAGATCTGAGATTGTTTCTGATGGCGTGGAGACAGACATTCTTCACTTCTTCAAAAGCTATTGTTCTTTTGTTTACAGAATAGTCACGTCGTTTCATTATAAGAACATAATCTTTTGTTCTTCAGGTGGTGAATTTTGTGGTGTTGTGGACATATTTTGGCACAAGTGTTTCAAAGAGAAATTTTAAAGATGATCCACTGTTTCAACATTATAATACTACTTTTGTTTCATAATAAATGAATAAAAAACATTAAATACATAAATTTAACACAACTTTTCATTTTTACCCCCAAAAAAAGAAAAAGATGACCTTATAATACCTTTTCAAAAGTTAATTGATTGTCAAATCACAAGCACAAATTTAGAAAAAAATTCAATAATTCACTTATTTTGAAACACTAACAAATACTCCAACAATTCACTTATTCCAAAACGGAGTATTAAAAAGGTAATGAGACAAATAAAGAAGTCAAAGATCTATTGGTTTTGGTCCACGTAGGTACAGTGTAGAAGTTTCATAATAAATGAATTGTTGAATTTTGACACGCATATTAAGAAAAAAATATTAAAAACATAAATTTAACACAACTTTTCATTTTTATTCAAAAAAAAAAAAGAAAAAGTTGACCGTAATACTTTTTCAAAAGTTAATTGATTGTCAAATCATAATGACAAATTTAAAAAAAAATTGAATGATTTACTTATTTTAAAATGCCAATAAATACTCTAATAATTTACTTATTTCAAAACGAAGGGATAGTTCATGTGATGGTAAATTTGAATGAACGAGAAAGTGACATTGGCCAAACGGTAATACTTTCTACGAAATCAGAACTAGTCGCAACAACTTGGAGACAACATCCAAGTAGTACCACAGAGAAAGTGACAAAATTTGGGTTTTACTCTATTAACCCTACTTAGTATTTATTTATAAATTTCTATCCTTTGTGATGCTGTGGATTTTTTTCATAAATATTAGGGTAGATGATATTTTTGTGATCATCTTCAAATGCATGATAATTAAGAATATAGCTCTTAAGTGAGTTGGGCCAGGCCAACATGGAACTGGCCCGTGTTATTTAACCGGGTTGAGGGTCAGGCCGGGGTCGGGTTGGGGTTTAAGTGCGCCGGGCCCAACAATGAAAAAATCAAAAATCATCCTAACCCGGCCCACTTAATTCAACCCCGTCAAAACCCACCTAAACTCGATCAAACCCGTTTAAAAAAACAGTCAAACCCGGTCAAAAATATAAAAAAAAAACTTTTTTTTAATATACATTATATATACCCACCTATATACATTATAAATACGTTAAACAATATATATACACTATATATATAGTATATACTACATTAGAATTTAAAAAATATATACACATATACACAATTACACATATATACGCACCATCCAAATATATATGTAATACTTTAAACTTTAAAGTTTAAATAAAATATACTACAATATATATATATACACACATGTATAGGTTAAATATACACGTCTATAGAAGCTCTATTCACATATATACACTCTAATCTATGTATATGTAATACTTTAAATGAAATATACTATAATATATAAACATTACAATATATATTTGTATAGTTATATACTAATTTATAAAACATATACACAGGTATACATTAAATATACACGTCTATAGAAGATCTATTCACATATATACACTCTATTCTATGTATATGTAATACTTTAAATGAGATATACTACAATATATATACATTACAATATATATATGTATAGTTATATATTAATTTATAAAATATATACACATGTATACGTTAAATATATACATCTATAGAAGATCCATTCACAGATATACACTCTATTCTATGTATATGTAATACTTTAAATGAAATATACTATAATATATATACATTAAAATATATATTTGTATAGTTATATACTAATTTATGAAACATATTTACATGTATACGTTAAATATACACGTCTATAGAAGATCTATTCACATATATACACTCTATTCTATGTATATGTAATACTTTAAATGAGATGTACTACAATATATATACATTGCAATATATATTTGTATAGTTATATACTAATTTATAAAATATATACACATGTATACGTTAAACATACACGTCTATAGAAGATCTATTCACATATATACACTCTATTCTATGTATATGTAATACTTTAAATGAAATATACTATAATATATATACATTACAATATATATTTGTATAGTTATATACTAATTTATAAAACATATACACATGTATACATTAAATATACATGTCTATAGAAGATCTATTCACATATATACACTCTATTCTATGTATATGCACCATTCAATGTATATATACTACTACTTATAAAATATACTACAATATATATAGATATACTTATATACTAATTTATAAAACATATATACATGTACACGTTAAATATACACTTCTATAGAAGATATATACACGTGTATACGCACCATTCAATGTATATATACTACTACTTATAAAATATACTACATTATATATACATTACAATATATATATAGATATACTTATATACTAATTTATAAAACATATACACATGTATACGTTTAATATACACTTCTATAGAAGTTTCTGCTCGTCGTTCGGCTCCGGTTCCATTCCTTGATTTCTTCTTTCCGCTCTAATCCAATCTTTGAGGCAAACTAGAATATTCATTGCATTACTTCCCAATGAGTGTCGGTTGTCTCCAAGTTGTTGTCGTCCCTGACTAAAGGCGCTCTCTGATACAACGGTTGACATTGGAACATTCAAGACATCTCTAGCTAATCTTGAAAGCACAGGATATTGTGTTTCATTACTCCTCCACCAATCCAACGTGTTGATCTGTCGTCTGCGATCCTCTGGTGTCGTCCGAAGATAATATTTCAGCTCTTCCCAATAAGTTAATGTGTAAGTTCTCTCATCAATACTGTTCCAACAATTTAAATCATAAAACGAATCAGAAAAATCACTATGTGCCGGCCTTTTAGAAGATGATGGCTCCTCGGGAGGATGAGGAGCGACAGTTGGAATGATATTTGTAGGTAGGGCTAAATCAAATAAATCAGCATAGTGATTATATAATTTTTCTATGTAATCCTTTGCATCAGCCGTAGTCGTCCACAAATCAGGTTGTACTTGTTCAGAATCATGGTTAGTATTTATTTCTAAGTTAGTATAAATAAGAGTACTAAAGTGACACATATGATTATATTTCATGCACGGATTTAGCATAGCACCAACCAAGTAAATAGGGGGAATCGGGAAAAAATATTTTTTAAATTTCGTAAACATGGCGCCAACAACTTCTTTATAACCTTCTTTATTTTTATATTCTTTGAGCAACCCAGAAATATCGGCTATATATGCCAAAATATTACAAACAGTAGGATAATAAGCACCAGAAAATTCAACCGTAGCTACATAAAATTTTTCTAAAAACTTAACAAGATCATTAATTACAACCCAATCAGAATTATGTAGTATGCAATCAGCAGAATCAACAAATGAACCGCAATGTTGGTTAAAAGCTAGTGTAATAGGAATTCTATATTTATAACAAGTTTTTAAAAATTCATACGTAGAATTCAATCTAGTATCAATTTCCTCAGGCATCAAAATCGGTGTAAGGCCATTTTCTTGACATTTAACTTTAAATTCTCTAATTCTCGATCTACGATTATTTCCTTGAATAAAACCAACGGCAAGACGAATTTTTTCAATACAAAGCTCAAAAAACTCAAGACCATCTTTTACAATTAAATTATATATATGACATGCACACTTAATATGAAAAATTTTAGTCAAGGGCGGAGATAGCGTAGATTTTATTTTTGTTATATCAGTCTTGTTGTTAGAAGCATTATCAAAAGCAATACATAAAATTTTATTTTCGATACCATAATATCCGGCAATTTTAACAATAGAATCAACTATAAATTGTCCAGTATGTTTACGATCTTCATCATATAAGAAAGCAAGAATACTTTTTTGCATCACGAAATTACTATCTATCCAATGACAAGTAACGATTAAATAATCATTTTTATTTACAACACGACCAAGATCAGAAGTTAGGGATAATCTACATTGAATATTTTTTAACAATGTTGATAAATAAAAACAATATTATGAATGGAGTCTAAAAATATCAGATCGACAAGTAGTTCTAGGAATACCGTTAAACATTGGATTATAAATTGCTTGTATATAAAGAAAAAATGCATCAGAAGAAGGAAAACTAAAAGGCAAACAACCCACAGCTACCATTTTAGTTATTTCTTCCCTGTCCCTCAATTTATTATACTTCTTCGCTACGTGACCGGTTGCTGGGTCCATTCTAGTTTGCGTTGACCCACCAACATCCCCACCACCTTTTGCAATATTTAACTCTCTTTTGTGATCTTCAGCTACATGTATCATTAACGTACCCGTACCCCCTTGCTTGCCTCCACTTCTATGCTTATATATTTGTTGACAAATATTGCATTGCACCTCAATATCTGATATACGTTCAAAAAATTGTCATGCAATACTAGTTCTTTTACGTAGCATCTCCTACTGCGGGTGTCTCAGCAATATTTTTATTAGCTTCGTCTAAATTAACCGCATCTACTTCATTTTCTTCTTCTATACCGTAATTTTCCTGAGCTTCTACATAATCCATATCGTGAGCACCTACATCTATTTCTTCCTCAAAAGGTGTACCAAGCGGTACCGGAGGCAAAGGTACACGGGTATATCTACTACTTGAACTACCTCTACCGCTAGTAATTCGCTTTTTACTACCACTACCGCTTCCGGAACAAAAAATTTTAACACCTTTAGTAGCGAGGTTTCTTAATTTATCCATAATATAAATTAAATTAATTTAAAAATATTCAAAATACACAAATATAATAAAATTAAATATTAAACAATTTATACAATAAATAAAAATTAAACGTAAGAGATGGAACGACAATACTAAATTTTGGAAGTATCCGAAGATTGCGACTTTAGAAACTTCCGCTCGTACTTTGTAAACGAAATATTAAAAAATTATAGTGAACACTTTAAGAAATTAAATATATTGAATATTTGAGAATTGAGAATTGAGATTTGAGAGAGTGAAAAATTGTGTGAAAAATGATTTGAAGTTGTAGGGTATTTATAGATTTTTTTTTTGGGATTAAAAAATATTTTTTAAAGTTTTTTTTTTTTTTAATAAATGGGCCCAAACTAGCCGTTTGGACCCAAAAATGGCTATATAGCCGTTGGGCCAACGGCTAGTTTGGCCCAAAAGCCAAAATATCTTTTTTTTTTTAATTTTTTTCGGGCTGGGTCGGGCCGGTTAATCACCGGGCCTGGACTGGGCTTGGTCCGGGTTGGGTTAGCCAGGCCCATTTTAAAAAATAACCGGTCCGGGACCCAAAACCCTAAAGCCCTAGGGCTTACCGTGTCGGGTCAAACCGGGCCAAGTTAGGTACGAGGGTCGGATCGGGCCGGGTCGGCCTGGCCCACTTGACACCCCTAATTAAGAGTAATATTTTTTTGTGTGATCATTGTGGATCGTTATTCTTGCATAAAAATTATATGTGGAGCTGAATGACATGAAATGTTGCATTTTTTACAAGTGCTAAAAGTTGTTGTAAGTGAATTTAAGATTTAGAGAATATATGAGTTAGTTAATTGAATTTTCTTTAAATGTGATATGAAAAAAAACTTGATATGTTTAAAGTGTGAGGGGTTTTGAAATGTGATTAGAAGTCAATAATAGACTTAAAATTATTTATTAATATATAGTTGAAGAGCATAAACTATTTGAGATCGTCAAATATGCCTTCACTTTAGAATTCTTAATGGATATTGTCAATTTGTGTGATGGTTTATCGATATGTTGATAGAAAAAAAATCATAAGAGATTTTATTTACACATTTAAAATGAAGGATCTTGAAGAAATTGGTACTATGTTGGGTATCAAGAATATATAAAATAGTGGGGTAATGTAGTTAATCTCGCTACATTGTGAAAAGAGTTGTAAACAAATCTAGTCACTTAAACATAAGTGGTCAGAATCATATTTGATTCTAGATCGAGTCAGTCCATGATGATGAAAGAATCGTGACTAATTAACTTGTGTAAGTAAATGCTATTGGAAGGCCTAGTAGTTGAGTTTTGATTTTCTTCCGAGAACTAGAGATTTAGGAAACTCTAAGTTTCATACTATTTTATAAAAATATATCGATACAAGTTGGTATTGAAAATGTGAGAAAAATAAATTTGCTACATGATGAATATTTACCTTGCGAGGAGGTACAATTTCTTGAAATCAAGAAAACCTTGTGTAACACCCCGTACTTAATTACGTGTATTAGCCATGGTTATATGTGTTGGAGTATATGTATTGATCATAAGTTAGGTATATATGAGTTTAAGTATGAGTATTGATTATTTTGAGATGGTTTCAAGTGTATAGTTTGATTATATATGTATAGGAATCGACTTTATTTATACCGGAATTTGCTCGTCGAAGTTTTTATGCGAAGTTTATCGAGTTAGATTTCCAACGATATAAAGATTTCTGAAAACAGATGAGTATCGAATATAAGCGAGCATGTTCGAAACTTGAAAACGGTGGACGCAATGAACAGTAAATGTGCAGAAATTTTCTGCACACAAAAGTACTGCAGCCAAACAGATTTTTGGGTCGACTTTAAACGATCATAAATCCTTGTACAAAGTGAACTGTGTGAGCTGCTATATATTGATGAGAAGCCCCGAGAGTCTTCTTTCTAATGCAATTAGTTTCATCCAAATCCAACATCTGAGTAAGGAGTTATACTCGTTTTACTTCAGCCTCTCAAAACAAATTTTTAGGGTCAACTTCAAACGATCATAACTCCTTGTACAGGACGAACTGGGTGTCCTACTTTATATGAAATGAAAGACCTTTGAATCATATTTCCAACGATACCAATTTCACCCAAATCCAATATCGAAGAAAAGAGTTATGGTCGATTTACTTTAGCCTATCAACACAGTCCACCATGGACAGATTCGGATTTACTTAAATTTTAAGGGCAATATGGTCATTTTTCATCACCTCATGGACGAAAATTGGTCATTATATACATATACTTAGCCTCATATCCATCATTTATCATCCAAATATTGAAGAATAAGAAACCCTAGCCTAAGTTCAACTCCAATTATCTTGTGATTCAACCGTAGAAAATCCAAATTGATTCCGTAGTTGTGTTCACCGTCTCGAGGGCTTCAAGAAGCACCCCTTATTTGTGCCAACAGGACTTCAAAATCAAAAGGGCCATTTTATGGTAAGGATGTAAATTATGTTGGTGTTATTTATATGGATATGTATATATATGCATGTGAGCATAAGAAGTATGTTATTTGATTGTTGTTGAAAGATGATTGGAAATGATGTTGGATTATTCTTGTGCATGGTTGGATTATGTTGAATTGTGAAGGGATTTGGTGTGATGATGTGGTATTGAAATGATGATTATATATATATATATATATATATATATATATATATATATATACACATAAACCTATTGTTCAAGTTGGTTTTTGGAATGCTTTGCAAATATTGGTTGTATGGAATTATGGAAGAGAATTGTGGTGTTGGGTTGCTAATACTAGATGCCAAACATTTCATTGTAGATAAGTGATTTATAAAGGCGGGAAGTTGTGTGGAATTGGTATCTGAATCTACAACGAGGTATGTAAAGCATACTCTAACAATGTTCTTTGGCATGAAAACACCAATGTTCCATCAAATAAGATTCTGAGGTTGTCCAAAAACATGTATTGTTCTACGTTACCAACGAAGTTGTTTCTATTCTATAAAGTGTCAAAGTGTTTCATTGTTATACCAAAAGACTCCTATTTCATTGTTGTGATATTGATGATTCTAAAACACATTGTTGATGTACCAATGAGTCTTTATTACATCGTTATTGTATAGAAGGTCTATTACTTGGTTCCTATTGATGTAACATTGCTTCAAAGGTACTATATTGGCATGAACACTAACGTAATAATCTCAAAAGCTTTTGAACTAAGTGATGGAAGTTCTCTCTTATCAGGTGGTATCCCAGGGGCATAAGCCTATCATGGGTCGATCCCTATTTATGTGTTTATGGGTGGTGTCCCAGGGGCATAAGCCTAGCATGGGTTGATCACAGTTGATATGTACTGGGGGTAGGCTAATGGTCACAGTACGGTACAGTATTGATTATTGTTAGGTGGTTGGAGGTTCGAGAGGAGGAGGTAATAGCGAACGATAATTGTAAAGAATGAAATGAACGAATGTATACTATTCCACAAATGTGTTGAATTCAAGAACCCAATTCAGATTAATGATAATATACATGATCCTAAAAGTGTTTATGAAGTGTGGTTCACTTCTATAATGATTTATTCACTTGCGTCTGATTTTCTTGATCCCCCATATCACATATGATTATTTACAGCTTTACATACTCAGTACATATTTCGTACTGTCGTCCCTCACGAGGGACCCGCATTTCATGCTGCAAGCACAGGTGCTACAACTCATTCACAACATAGATAGGAGCCAGGTCATATAACTATTGTTGGTGAGCTCCAGTTTGCTTCGGAGCTTTCCGAGTCGGTTCCTTATGTTTTGTTATTGTACAGGAGTCATGTGTGGGCGGGGGTTTGTCCCGACCCTAGTTATGTCATGTATATCCTAGAGGCTTTGTAGACATAAGGAAGGGTAAAGTCATGGAAGTTTATATAGTGATGTTATATTTATATATGTGGTGGCCCCGACGGCCAAGTATTATATATATATATATATATATTTGTGCGTGTTGTGCTAATACAGGTAATTAAACCCTTCTATATGCAACGAAGTGCTATCCAAATTTTTGGTGACATCTAAGTGAAAGTACAGGTATTTGAATGGGTTCTCCCGGGCCTTCTCGGCTTCGGGTGCCAGTCCGGCCCGATGGGATTTTGGGGCGTGACACCTTGTATAGGAAAAACATGTAAACTAAGGAGTTGAGTGGTTGGGGGATTACTAAGATAATCCATTGATTTTGCAAAATATGAGCTCAATTTGTGATAGTCAAGCCACTCTAGCTCGAGCATATAGAGATTATATAATGGAAAGTAAAAAACGTATAAGTTATTGACATGATTATGTGAGAAAGTAAATTCACGATGGAATTATAGCTTCTATCACATTTGTGGAGTCAAATTAATTTGACTAATATTTACTAAATTTATTAAAAGAAAGTTGTTAAATACATCTTCAAATATATGATTATATAAAAACTCCTTAATTAGGTCCACCAACAATGGCAACCCTACCTAGCACTATAAAATGAATAGTTATAGGTTCAAAGGGTAACAACAAGTTATTGATACGTGGATGTTTCAGTACTTAAGTAAGAGATATACTAGTACTGGTTTTCATAGTTTGGAGGGTTGAGTTCTAATACTCTTTAATCATGAGGTTCAGTTCGTGGAACAAGTGTCTCAAATATGACAAAGACACTGGAAGAACTTCACCTATATGAACATAGAAGTGGTGCCGCTTCGATTGGGAGGTGGAGTTTCTCTCATAAATGTTCATGAACCTTGGATAGCACATGGACATAAAAGTGCTAAGCATGTTGAGTGGAAAGCAGGAATGAAATGTTTATGCATGTAGTGTCTCCGATATTATCACAAGGAATAACATGTTCAAAGCTATTATGCTACATGGAATTTCGATTTCATCTTGTGGCATTGCGCTAAGGTGATGTTCAAATCGATAGATACATTACTCTATGCGTGAACATGACTTGATCTTTGTGACCTAATTTATATTTAAACAAGTGGGGGATTGTTGAATTTTTTTTGTTTAAAATAAATTAATTAAAAGTTTTTTATGAAATGGTGCCTTAAGTGAAAGGTTGTGTTTTTTATGAAAAGAGATTGTCTTTTAGTGAAGAGGTGCTTTTTAGATGAAGAGGTATCTTTTAAGTGAAAAGTATTAAATTTCTTGCTTTTCAATAGGATTATCTTCACTATTTGCTTGGTGCAGAAATCCAAAGGCTTATCATAGCCACTGAAACTATTTGCATAGAATCCCATAGCAATCTCGTTGAGGAGAGGAAGCAAATATCATTTTTAGGAAAGTGTTTCACGCATGTTTCAAGCCTCATAATTTTGTGTTCAATGTTCATATTGTCAAGTCTTTATCTTTGTATTCTTCTTAGTATATTTTTATGTGTTCATGAAACATATTTTCCAACAGGTAATACATCAGAATTTATAATAATGCGAGTGTTAGACACCAAAAATCGCATTGAGAAATGAATAAACAAGAAAAAATATTGCAATAATCATGATTTCAAATATAGTGGATGCTACAATGGTTACCTATTCCAAAAAAAAAAAAGAGGTTACAGTTTCTATGGATCTTTTGATTTTTCTTTTCAAATTTAAATTTAAGAATTTTTCAGCTTGAACTTGAATGCATGAGTTTTTGAGTTTGATTTTGAATTGAAGCTTGATGGTAGTTGATCTTAACTTGTATTTAGACTTAGTTGCTTCAACTTGTAGAGAAATCTAATACATTTAATTCACGAATTGTTTTCGGTGTCTTGTTAGAATTTAGACTTGGTTGCTTGAGCTTGTAGAGAAATCTACTACATTTGATCCACGATTTTTTTTCGAGTTCTTCTTAAAATTCTAGCGTCTGTTCTTGTTATTACTAGATATTTAGGGGCCCGTACCAATATATGATACTTTTTTTATCTCAATTTATGTGACATTAATAAAATTTACATAATCAATTATATTTTTAATATTTTTTTAGATATTTTAAATTGTTAACTGTTGTAATTTATAATACTTTTTATGCAATTTTCAAATAATATATATTACTTTCATTGCCCAAATTTTTGTCTAATTGATAGTCAATTATATTTTAAAAATAATTTAAGTATTTAATTATTGAAATTTATAATACTTTTCTTCTATTCCAATTTAAGTAGCACTGATATAATTTTAAAAGTCAACCAGATATTTTATATCTTTTAATTTTTTTAACTTGTTAATTATTATGATTTATAGTATTTTTTACGTATTTTTTGAAATATATAACAGATTAAAAAAAAAATAAGACAAACAAATTAAAACAGAGAAAAAAATGAAGGCTGTGGAAAGGAAGGACCAATGAAATCGTGTCAAAGTAAGCACACTGAACTTTAAATTTTTTATGTTGTTAATTATTGTGATTTATAATTTTTTTAAAGTATTTTTAAAATATATAATAGATTAAACTATTTTTTAGATCGTTTAAGTTGTGAATTATTATAATTTATAATACTTTTTATGTAAATTTCAAATAATATATGTTACTCTCGTTGTCCAAACTTTTGTGGCATTGATAATCAATTATATCTTTTGAATAATTTAATTTTTAATTATTGTGATTTATAATGTTTTCTTCTTCTATTTCAATTTAAGTGGGGTTAAAATCGTTTACACCCCCGAACTTTAAGGTAAAAATCAAACTCCCACCTCAACTTTGAACAATAATCATTCCCCCTCCTTTTTCCTATTTGATTTATTAAAATACCTATTTTACCCTTATATTTATATCAACATTTGTATCTCTTTTTTAAAAAAAATTATAAAAATATTTTTCTATTTTTTAATCTATATAACATATTTTCTATAAAAGTTAAAAATTATTTTTAAGATAAAAAAATAAAAGTGAGAAATATTAATTGGGTATATAATTTTATGACAAACTATAATATTATAAATGAGAAAAATAGTAAAAATTAATTTTATTAAAAATCAAAACTCTAATATATATTTATACGTGCAAATAATAGGTAATTATAAATTTCTAAATATATTTCAATGTAGGTATACAAATTCTCAAGCCCACCTTTTAACATTATTAGTAAATTCTTTTATAATTAATTACAAAATCTAAAGGTACTTTTTACATTCAAATTTTTTATATTATATGTATTAAGTATGTATGTGAGTATGTAATTATGTATATAGAAGCTTATTTTGATTTTCTCTTATTCTTTAATGTCTATATAGATAAACGAGTTTTGGTTGTAGAGGTACACAAACCTTATCACTACCTCAGAGAGGTAAATAAATTATTTTTGAAAGACCCTCGACTATTAATTATTTTGTATACCTGCATTGAAATATATTTATAAAATTATAATTACCTATTATTTTCACGTATAAATATATATATATTAGAGTTTTGATTTTTAATCAAATTAATTTTTACTATTTTGCTCATTTATAATATTATAGTTTATCATTAAACTATATACTCAATTAATATTTCTCACTTTTATTTTTTTATCTTAAAAATAATTTTTTAATTTTACATAAAATATGTTATATAGATTAAAAAATAAAAAAAAATTTATAATTTTTTTTTTTAAAAAAGAGATACTAATGTTGATATAAATATAAGGGTAAAATAGGTAATTTAAAAAATTAAATAAGAAAAAGGAGGAAGAATGATTATTGTTCAAAGTTGAGGGGGTGTTTGAATTTTACAGAAAAGTTCGGGGGTGTAAACGATTTTAACCCATTTAAGTGACACAATGATTAAATGACAATAATAATTAATTAGGGGTGATATAGTAAAATCACGATGCGGAGAAGTAAATATGTCTTAATGACTTATAACAACTAATTAAAAGTGATATATCAAAATGAATATAAAAAGTTCTTGTGGAAAAAATTTAAGAGGACCCGTCAAGTGATGACTTGTAATAATTAATTAGTGGTGTATCGTAAAATTACTGTTAAAATAGCTGAAACAGACATGTCATAAATATCTATTTTATTTTTTTAATTAAATATTATTAATTTTCTAATACGTAAGTGACTTAAAATAATTAATTAAGAGTGATACTGTAAAACTACGATTGAAGCTGTTGAAGCAAACAATACAAGCAGATATGTCGATCTCGTACATGCTTCGGGAAGGTTATCAAGAAAGATTTTTGAAACTCATTAACTGCTAGAACTGATTAAAGAGACTGACTTTCAAATTAACTCCCTCTTATTATATATATAGTAAAGTAATATACACCTACCCATCAGTTTTGATTTTACTAAAGAAATTATGTTTACTGCCATAATAGAAAGAACAATATGAATATAATTGTAATTGCACAGATAAGAGAGGATTCATCGTCACAAAGACAAATATCAACAGAGATAAAACTTTAAGTTTTTTCTTTGGTTTTCCATCCGGTGTTCGGAACCCACATTGAAGCCCGACTAATTCGGATTCACGCCGGGTAGGACCCCATTCGAAGGGTAGCGCTCCCAGATAAGACTTTAAGTTGTTCTTTGAGCAAAACGAAATGTTTTGTGAGTCTATTAGCCTGATTGAGTTTTTTTTTTTTTTTTTTTTAAAGAAAAGAAGTAAAAATAATTTTTCTGCTTATGAGATAAGCATAAAATTTCTGCTTTGTTGAAAATTATTTTTTTCATGATCAATAATACACAACACACACACATAAATATATAACTTATTAATTAATTAGCATATCTTATAAGTTTGATTTTAGAATTTAATACTTCATATTTATTTCATAATTCTTTATTTTATTCTATTATTTATATATGATTATTATTTTATTTTCATTCATTTTCTTGGAATAAAATAAAAAATATTATTGATGATGATCGAAGAATATATAACAATTTATCTTTTTATGATTAATGATAATAAATGACCGACGAATCATGTTTCATGATAAAATAATATTTTGGCAGCACTTGTAAAAAATTTTCTCAGATATTTAATTTTAAATAAATAATTTAAAATGGTACAATAGGTATTTAAAATAAATTTTCTCTATAAAATGATTTTAGTAGTAAAAGTCTATTGATACATGTTTTTCTTGATCATTTGTCTCTCAAAAATATTTCTTGAAAAAATTATCCAAACACAATATGTTTATTAAAAGCAATTTTCAAATGAATTTATCAAACAAAACTTGCTTTTTTAACACTTCTTTTAAAAGCTATTTTTATCCCTTTTTTTTTTTTTTGTTTTGTTTTCTTCTTCTTCTTTTTTTTTTCCCCTTTTGATTTTACACTTCTATTTCTAGTTTCTCTTTCTCTCTTTTTTTTTTTGTTTTTCAGATTTTTATTTTTCATTTTTTTCTTTTTATTTTTTATTTTTATTTTTTTACTCTTCTATCTCTATTTTTTATTTTTAAAAGACAAATATCTATATCACATATACATATTCAAAAAATATACAAAATAAATAGACATACAGATCGGCATATGTATTTACGATAAAAAACATACATATATATATATATATATATATATATCTGCACATGTATTTACAAAAATACATATCTGACTCACAAGTATATACAAACATATAGGATATGCATTATGTATTTTTTGATTACCTATATGTATATGTATATAGTTGTCATTTTTGTTATGAAGATTTTGTGTCTTATATGTTTATATATACATATGAATGAGACATGTATTTTTGTAAATACATATGTATGTTTTGGACTGTAAATACATATTCAGATCTGTATGGCTATGTATTTTGTATATTTTTTAAATGTGTATGTGATATATATATTTGTCTTTTCAAAATAAAAGTTAGCGATAAAACAGTAAAAAAAAATGAAAAAAAATAAAAAACAAAAAAAGAGAAGTGAAAAAAAGAAAAAAATTGAGTCTGAGCAGCTTGAAAAATCGATTTTGATCACTATATTGTTCGATCAGTTTAATTTACTGTTGTATTACTTTTTTTTTTTGAAATTCGTTTACATAATATTCAAAAATAATTTAACGAAATAAATTATTAAATTGTAAAACATAACGAAAAATTGATTTTGATCACTCTAACGAAAAATCGTTAATGTCTCAAAATATTCAAAAATAATTTAACAAAAAATTGATTTTGATCACTATATTTGAACGAAATATCAGTAATGACTTAAAAACATTTGAACGACATAACAGTAATATTTCAAAAAAAATTTAGAACAAATTTTTTTTGATCGATTTCAAATAACTGATGAAATTCATATAAGAAAACAATATTAAGATTAAATAACTTTAACAAAAGTAATAGTTTTATTTGAATTTTCAAAGATATTGAACAAAAGAAGTTTCAGTTAAATTTGATTTTGATTTTTTTTTTGGATGAAAACGATAATGTGAATCTAAAATTTGAATTTTGATTTCAATTGGTAACAAATAACAAAAATCATGTTAATCAAGAGGTTTTAATGGAAAAGGAATCTCTATATTTAATTCATGGCTAAATATACCATATTTAACTCAAATGATTTGAGTTAAATATGGGCAGTAAAACGATTTGTATATGTATTTTTATAGAAACAATTTGGTCAAGTACAAAATACAACTATTTGTCACACCCCTTTTTCGTCTTGAGGAGATCGAGGTCGAAGGATGTTTCCAATTATAGTGACGGTTTTGAATAGGGATTAATTTATTACAGAGTCACCACTTGAAATTGAGTTATGGTGTTCCAAGTCACCTTTTTGAATCCCCAGTCAAAAGGAAATGACTCTTTTATTTGGTCTGTAAAAACAGAAGACCAGGTAAGGAATTCTATTGACCGAAGGGAAGGTATTAAGCACCCCTCGAGTCCCGTGGTTCTAGCATGGTCGCTTTTGTTGACTTAACTTGACTTAAATTATTTTGATAAATTATGTTAAGGCCTAAAATCGCTCATTTTATTATACAAAAACTATTTAAAATTTTTTTTTGTCAAGGTGCATCATTGCATCTTTGAATTTAATACGTCCCAGAATGATGTGTATGCCACATTCTTAATAGAGATTTATCTTTTATAGACTTAAAACAATTTATCATTTACAAATAATTCTTGATTTTAACAATAACATTAAGCGAAGTTTGTTTAGGCAATTAATATATAAAATTACTCATATTATGTTAATCTTATAATACTATACATCTAGGAATAAAATTAAAATGGAATAACTTATCATTAATTGAAAGTAAAATAAATTTGTAATATTTAAATCTTATTAATAAATGTGCAAACTTAAAACCTTTGAAATTAAATTTATAAATTTTTTTAATTAGGATGAACCAGTAAACCAAAAATAAAAATAGATGAAAAGTATACTAGAGAAGCAAATATTTAAAATATTTTTTATTTTTAATTATATAGTACTACATCAAATAAATAAGAAGGTTTTAAAATCAGTGTTTTTATTTCTTATAGGAACTACGCTAACAGAAGTAAATAAAAGAGCAGGACGCCATGGTTTCATCGATTTTGAAATTTTTTCGATCTTACGGAGATGACAGTGAAAGAGGAAAGAAAAAGGGGCGAAGCTGGTAGGTGATACAGGCGCTGTTGCACCAGGTTCCGACGACGGAGGGAGAGAGAGAAGTCGACGACATGGGTAGGCGGCGCGGAAGGCTTCACCAGTTGGTTCGTTAAGTTGGTTCGCCGGTGAGATCCCAGCCAGATCTAGGCGGTGACGACGCGGAGGAGAAGGGAAGATGGGGATGGTCGGTGTGGGGGTAAGGGAAGAAAAAAGGTGGTACAGGTTTTGCCGGTGATGTTCGCCGGCGTGAAGAAAGGGAGAAGGGACGGGGCGACAGCAGCGATGGAAGGGACTTGCCAGTGGTCATTTTTATTGTGATAATCACTGTTCCGCCTGTGGCTAACATTTTTCGGGGAGATTCGTCATCGGAACAATAACAACGATGGCAAGGGAATATTTGGTCATTGCCTCTATGAACTTTTCAGCGAAAAATATATTCTTTCTCCGATTCAAAACTTTCTCTATTTTTATGGGATTAAACCTCAAATTATCTAATCATTCTTTTACTAGTTTACACATATACAGATTTATCACACATTATCAATTTTCATGATTTACATACATAATTTAAATGGATACTAATTAAATAATTACATAAATAAACAGGCAACTATAACAAACTGACATGTTGAACAATACATGAAAATTATTTAAATAACTTTATTTATATTTTGATTTATAATAAAGTACAAGATTGAAATAATATTTCTTGATGATTTAAAATAGAAATTAAATGCTGCTACCGAAAATTTGAATGGAATTCCAACTTTCTTATCTTATCTCTTTTGTTTGATGTGACTTTTAAGATCTCCTTTTTTTCTCTTTATACTTTGACAGTTGTTTTTTAATATCTGATTTTATGTGTAAAAGAAAATACTTAGAATCCTCTCTTACTTTCCTCTGGTTTTCTTTCTGACTTCTTTTTCCTCTCTGATTTTCTTTCTGTCTCTGATAGTCTATTTTTTCTATAGTAATGATGTTCGTTCTTTTTCTCTGATTTGAAGAGTCTGTTAATAGGAGGACTTTAGGGGGGAGGGGGAAATTGGGGGGAATGGTTACTTGGATAAGGGATATAATTTAAATTTTGAAATATAATAATTAATTTTTCTTTTTCTTTCTTTCCTTTTTAAATAGAAGACAATAATAATAAAATAATAAATAATAATAATAATAATAATAATAAATATAATAGTAACTAATTAATTTTATGTTTAAGAAAAATATAATAAAATTTATAAATAGTCAAAATAAATAAAATAATATTAAAACTACTAATTTATTTATTAAAATTTTAAAAAATAAAAATATTTTAAATTTTTTATATTATTTTTTAAATTAGAATAAAAATATAAAAAAAATATCTCAAAATTAAACTTATTTAATTATTTAAATATCTCAAAATTAACCTTATTTAATTATTTACTTTTTAACTAAAAATTTATTAAAATAAAAATAAGAATTTAAATAATATTATATTAGATATAAATATAAATATAAAAAAATAAGTTAAAATCCGAGGAGGATCAAAAATCACGTGTCTACATTTTTGCCCCTCTTTGTGTGGAATCTCGAAGAGTTTTCATACAAAGAAATAGACAAGATATGATTTTTGACCCTCCAATTATTTGAAAGTTAAGGATAAAACTAAAAATAAAAGAAAAATGTGATCGAGTCCTGGTTTTGGACCTCCTACGTATCCCGGGCTATAAGGGAATCAGTTCATGAGTAATTCAAAATTAACATGGTGAGAGAATGAGTTAGATATCGAGTGAGATTCCGTCGAATTTTCGGTTAACGACTTTTGCTTTTTTACATTCAAATGACTAACAAAAATCAAAAATGAAAAATACAAGTGAAAATTGCAATCTCTAGGATCTTGATTCTACTCTTCGTGACTTGAACTTGAAAATTCATCCTATTCTTCAAGCGGGCTCCTAGCTTGCTTTTCTTTCTCCCTATTCTTCAGGAGGACTCTTGAACTTGATTTTCTTCACCCTGTTCTTTAGGTGGGCTCCTGGACTTTCTTTTTCTTCACTCTGTTCTTCAGGCGGACTACTGGACTTACAATTTCTTCAACCTGTTCTTTAGGCGGGCTTCTGGACTTCCTTTTTTCTTTACCTTGTTCTTTAAGAGGGCTCCTCGATTTTTTATTCTTCAGCCTGTTCTTCAGGTGGGCTCCTGGACTTACAATTTCTTCACCCTGGTCTTTAGGCGAGCTCCTGGACTTTCTTTTTTCTTCACTTTGTTCTTCAGGCGGGCTCCTGGGCTTTCTTTTTTCTTCACCCTGTTCTTCAGGCGGGCTCCTGGACTTACTTTTTTTGATTTTCCAAACAAATTCCTGAACTCAAAATAAAAGGTCAAACAGAAAAATAACATCCTATTATTCAGGAGGATCCTGGACATAAAATAAATTTTCATTCTTCAGGAGAGTCCTGTCTCATTCTTCAGAAAGGTCCTGATCAGAATGTAAAATTCAATAAACACAATTTTTTTGCCTCAGTTTGTACTAGAAAATTTTGTGAGCATCATCAGATTACAATTTTTGGAAATTACCGAAAGAGTGTGAATCAAAGCCCTGCTAAACAAATGCATCTCGTTAGAGTAAAACTGATGACCAAAATTAGGAAGTGTGTCTTCTAAGAGTTAAATTGAAGGACTCGACTAGAAAGTGCGTCTTCTAGGAGTGAATGTTCAAGTTAGGAAGTGCTTTACCTAACAAATGAAAATTGAATTATCCAGATTAGGAAGTGCGTCTCCTAGGGGTTGAATGAAATAACTCAACTAGAAAGTGCGTCTTATAGGAGTGATGGTTCAAGTTAGGAAGTGCATCACCTAGCAAATGAAACTTGAATTAAACAGACTAGAAAGTGCGTCTCCTAGGGGTTAAATGCAATGACTTCACTAGAAAGTGCGTCTTCTAGGAGTGAATGTTCAAGTTAGAATGTGCGTTACCTAACATATAAAACTGACATACCCTGACTAGAAAGTGCGTCTCCTAGGAATTAAATGAAATGACTCAACTAGAAAAGTGCTTCTAGGAGTGATGGTTCAAATTAGGAAGTGCGTCACCTAACAAATGAAAACTGACATACCTTGACTAGGAAGTGTGTCTCCTAGTAATTAAATGAAATCACTCTACTAGAAAGTGCGTCTTCTAGGAGTGAATGGTTCAGGCTAGGAAGTACGTTACTTAACACTTGAAAAATGGCATACCCTGACTAGGAAGTGCGTCTCCTAGGAGTGAAGGTTCAATTTAAGAAGTAAGTGACCTAGCAATTGAAAACTGAAATACCTGGACAAAGAAGTATGCCTCTGAGGGATATAAGATGATTAATTTTTATCATAATTTGATTTTTAAACCTGTGCAGCAATATTGCTTCCTGCATTTGTGGAAATGATGCATTGCAACCCTTGATATTTATGCTCTGTTTTCTGTTTCATCAAAGAAAATTTGTGAGTTCAAAAACATATTGGCAGGTTTGTGGATTTAGCTTCTGTGGCTATCACTCTTGCCCTCGTCACATTTAATCTTGCTTCCAACCATTCACATCTGTCACCGACTTGGTGTATCGTTGAACCAAACTTAGATTATTAGAAGTGACTCTAAAACAAACATAATATCTTTGTTTTGCCATGCTCCTCAAATAAACCCATTAAACCTTGGTGTTTCGATGAGTTCCCAGACTCGTCTGTTGATAAAATTTTTTTGCATGCCTTATTTCGGCTCACAATCATGTCTCTTTCACGTGTTGGCTTTTTGTCTTGCTTTGTGCAATTGAAGAAGTTGGTAGCCAGTTTTGAAATCTTTTCTTACTTGTTATGACACGGACTCGACTCAAGACACGAGAAAAATGACAATAATTTTTATTTTATGCCAAAGATACCAAAAAAATAAAAAATTGAAAAATAAAAAGAAAAGGGAAAAAACAATAGACATTTTTTTTAAACGATAGAAAAAAACTTATTTGGCTGTGGTAGCCGATTCCAGCAATCATGACATGTATTTTGAATTTAAACAACCTGATCTACCCATACTAATTATTACAACTCTTGTCCACTTATTGAGTTTGAAATGGAATCAATCTTAAATATGCTGTTTGTAGATCACAATCCTTCTTCGACTAGTGGCACCTCAATGGGGTTTTGCCAATGCCTATCTTATTTTCATTTCTTTCTCAACTCACTGTCGTCTTATGGTGCCCAAAAGGGTTTTCACCAATAAGACTCTCTCATTTTTACTCTTTTTTTTTTGAAAAATAATGTCCAACATACGAAATATCATGCACTCATAACATGTTTAGCCTTGACATTCTCAAAGATCGATTTGAAGGTCTTTCTTTGGTTGTAACTTGACTTTTGGAAAATGTTAGAAAGAAAGGGAGGCATGAGGCTAAAAAATTTACATTATATTGGGTGAAACATACAACATTTAGAATCGACTCTTTTAAAGAAATAAACTTTGCCCTAGTTTCATTTCATTCTGGGTAATTTGAATTTTCTTTTGGTTGGACTGAACCCAAGAGTAGGGTTAACTACGTATCTTGTCATAGCAAGAATCAGGTCAAGCGTAGTTCAGAAATCTTGTTCTTTTGCTTGATTTTTTTCCTTGACTTTTCTCTCCTTTTTTTTTTCGAGAGATATTTTTCCCTACTTTATTTTTTCTTGATACTTTTCTGACTCTATTTTTTTTCTTGATACTTTTCCGACTCTATTTTTTTTCTTGACACTTTTTTTTTTTGCAAATTCTATTTTGATTTCAAAAGAGAGATAAAAAAGAAATAAAACAAAGGCTCAAAAGGGATAACAAAGGATGACACAACATTTGGATAGCAAAATGAAATGTCTTCGTCATATCAATCCTTAAAAATGCAAGTACATAACATGCAATCTAGGAATGGAACATGAAAATCATACGCATCTTTTCAATATTGACCTTGACTAAGCACATGCACGTGTGTCACTTTTTTTTAAAACTTGTAAACTATACAGGTCTACTTGTATTATATTTTCCTCACAACAGATGACTCTTTTTTTTAGAGCTAACTTCCCTTTGCTTCTTCTGAGAATAGAAACTATATGTCCTCTGGTTGGTATCATTAAAAAATGCTTGAGTTGAACCTCCTCATTGAAGATCAAGTCATTTTTTATTCGCAAAGTGATTGTCTCAAAACATTCAAGTGAGGATGTAACTAGGTCTCCAAAACATCTCAACATTTTACTTATTTTTCTTATATTTTTTTTCAACTCTAGGTTCTAGATCGAATGTTTTAGCATTAGATTGGGTTTTAAGATCTGGTTGAAAATTCAACATGCATATCATATTACCAGAATAACCATAGAAAGAGCTTTTTGAAAAAAAAAGATATATATTGAGAAATAAAAACAGTAGCGATACATATTTTGTTGACAGAAAGATAGAAGGGTTTGAACAAAAATGATGATAAGAAAATCAGACAAGACAGGTCTTAAACTACAACCCTAAAATAATTTGGGTAACAGAAAAGAAAATAAAACAAACTACTAGACCTCTCCCTAAAAGGGAGATGAGTGACTTTTCAATTGCTCAGCCTGACAACTTAGCCACTGATTTGCATATCAACATGACTAGAACTTCCACCACAATCAGCATCCGCACCATAATCAATTTATCTTGAATCATTCTTTCTATTTCTCTTTGCAAAGCACGACAATCTTCAGTACTATGCCCTGAACATCAGAATGATATACACATCGTACATTAGGGTCAAAGTTTCTTGATTGTGGGTCAGGGGTATACCCAAGAAGAGGAGTGATCATGTCTTTTTGTCTCAATTTTGGAATAAACTGATATATGATTCTCCAATTGGTGTGAAACTATCCCTTAGATTCTGCCTCTTTTCATTGTTTGACTTAGAGTGAAAATTGAGTCTGGAGGGGCTAGGGTATGTTTGTGGAATTGGAGAATGATTTTGAGGGGTTGGTGCACGCCATTGCGGGTAAGAAGGAGTTCGAACATATGGTTGTGCATTATAGATAGAATACTGAGGAGATGAAATGGAATATAATTGATTTTGTGGTGGAACATATTATCGTGGATAGTTATATGGGTCTTGGACATAAATTTGGGACTGAGATTGTGCGTAAGGGTGACGTGCACCTCTCCAATTTTGTCATGTACCTGGTATAATAGTTGCTACATCCTTTTTTCTTTTGTTCCCACCAAAGCTTCCTGAACCACTTTGAATTGCTTGTGTTATTGCTTTTAAAGCGACTTAGCTGATAATCTTTTCGAACTTAATTCCACTCTCTACTATCTCTCCAATTTTAATGACCTCGGCAAATTTGTTTCCAATAGTAGACAACAAATGATGAAAATAATCAGGTTCTTATGCCTGCAGAAAGATATTAATCATTTTAGACTCTTTTATTGATGGTCTGACTCTTGCAGCCTGTTCTCTCCATCTGATAGAATATTCTCAAAAACTTTCAGTTGTCTTTTTCCTCATATTAGTCAGTGTGGTGTGATCTGGGACTATCTCGATGTTATATTGAAACTGTTGAACAAAATCCTAAGCCATGTCATCCCACACGTGCCAACGGGAAATGTCTTGGTCAATAAACCATTCAGAAGCTACCCCTTCCAAGCTTTCTCCAAAGTAAGTCATAAGCAATTCTTCTTTTCCTTTTGCTCCCCTTAATTGATTGTAAAACTTTTTCAAGTGAGCTACAGGATCACCATGACCTTCGTATTTGTCAAACTTTGGCATTTTGAACCCCAACGACAAATGGACATCAGGAAACATACATAAATCCTTGTATGAAACACTCTTTGATCCTCCCAATCTTTGCATATTTTTCATACTCTGCTCCAAGCTTCTTACTTTCCTAGTCATCTCATCTTGTTCCTCATTCTTAACAATCTTTTCAATCACGATAGGAGAATCGTGTTGATGAGAATGATAATGTGAATTTTGAGGTTTGAAAGTCATTTCAGGAGGATACAACAGCTCATGACTTAGTTTCCCTATATTCTTCTGTGCTGTCGATTGAAGACCCGCAGTAGCTGGTGCTACAGAAGTGAAAAATGGGTTATTTGTGACAGACGAATTTGGTGGGCCCATGGTAGAAGTACCTGCAACGCCAGACACATTAGCATATGGGCCAAATCCAGGCGGGTAAAATGGATCGGTAGTTTGAGCTTGAGCAGGATTTAGATCATTCATATTCACAAGTACAGGGATTGAGGAAGGTGGGGCTTGCCCATTTAACCAAGCTTGGTACAGTTCCGCCATCTGTTGTTTCAATAACTTAATCTCTTCCATTGATGCTAATTCTGGTGAAATCAACTGATTTTGCTCCTCCTCACTGTCAGATCCTACACCCTCTTTGCGGGTCATTTTTCTTTTTTCCTTGTATCTGGTGTTGTACGGATGTGATGCCAGTTTAAACAACAAACCAACCACCAACTACTTTATCTTTCTGTTACCAAGTAGCAAACGCGTGAGTGTTATATATATTTAACACATTATAATGTCACGCTGTATGTTATGCTTTTAGATGCATTTTTCAACCTATTAGGGAAGACTTTGTGTTTCATCCCGGCTTTCTGGGTGTACTTTTTGAAAAATTTTGATCGAATCTTTTAGAGGATTGCCTACGTATCAGGCCAGGACATGAATCAGATCTTGCGTAGTTCGAAAAAATTAAAGATACGAAGAAATATACCTTTTTTTTAATTATTATTATTATTTGCAATATGAGAAACATTTTTTTTTTATTTTTAAATAGCATTTTTAATTTTTGAAAATATTTTTTTTTAGAAGGAAAGACATCCAATTTTTTTAAGATCACCGAATCCATTGAGGACTGCCTACGTATCTCATAAAAATGAGAATCAGGTGTGCGTAGTTCTTGAAGTATATGTCGTACAAAATTCAACCTCAAAACCCCTAAATGTTCAGGACTGTTAAGATTTTTATATATATATTTTTGTAAAAATTTAGCTTCATGATCCCTAAAGATTCAGGGCTGTTAAGATTTATATATTTTTATTTATTTTGTAAAAACTTAGCCTCATGATCCCTAAAGATTCCGGAATATTGAAATATATATATTTTTTTTGGTAAAACCTTAGCCTCATGATCATTAAAGATTCGGGGCTATTAAGATATATATAAAAATTGGACCTAAGAATGAGAAATATAATTGTGAAAGTAATCATATTTTCAAAATATTCCCCAATAAATCTATGAATAATTTTTCAAAAGATAGGGTCGTATCCTGGGAAGGACTTCCTACGTATCCCACTAAAGAGTGAGAATCAGACCCTCGTAGTTCATAAAGGCCGTAAAACTATGTTACTATTTTTTTTTCTTTTAAAAAAATAAAATTTTTCTTTGAAAAATAATTCACTAAATGTGAGGATAATTTAATCTCTTGCATTTTAAAGTTGCCTAAAGCCAGTCAACAAACAAACAACCTTACAAACAAATATCAAAGAGCACGTAGGATGCACATGTTGGTCTTTATAAAATAGGTCACCTGTCCTAGACAGACCCGCCCCCTGTGTCAAGTTTCGCTAAGTCAAATGGATATAATGCAAATAAAGCGGCACCTAATAGGGATAACCAGATTCTGAGTTTTCAGTTCTTCTAAGTTTAAGCCTAATAGAGATAGGTGTCTAGACTAGCTTACCCGAGAGGACACTCGAATTGGGGAGGGACAACTTGGTCGGTAGCAGGGCAACACCGCCTTCGTTGCCGATCCGAACCCCGCCTAACATGTGTGACTATAATCCTTCACCAGGTGCCTTGACACTCCGACTATCTAAAAAAGAAAGTAGGATGCATGCACTACATTCCTTCTATCCTATTTCAGAGACTTAGAGAGGGTGCGCAAGAGAAGACAAATTATAATATAGTTCAACAATATCAAAGCAGTAAATGAGCAACAAGTAGCACATAAGGCCAAAAAACACAATATCCAACAATAATTAAAGCAAGTATAAGTCAATATAAAAAGCTCGAATTCTTATTATTCCCCAGCAGAGTCACCAGAGATGTCACACCCCTTTTTCTCCTTGAGGAGATCGAGGTCGAAGTATTTTTCTAATTAAAGTGACGGTTTTGAATAGGGATTAATTTATTACAGAGTCTCCACTTGGAATTGAGTTATGGTGTTCCAAGTCACCTTTTTGAATTCCTAGTCAAAAAAAAATGACTCTTTTATTTGGTTTGCGAAAATAGAAGATCGGATAAGAAATTCTATTGACCGAAGGGAAGGTATTAGGCACCCCTCGAGTCCCGTGGTTCTAGCACGGTCGCTTTTGTTGACTTGACTTAAAT
Organism: Capsicum baccatum var. pendulum; assembly: GCA_030864225.1. Classification (NCBI taxonomy): domain Eukaryota; kingdom Viridiplantae; phylum Streptophyta; class Magnoliopsida; order Solanales; family Solanaceae; genus Capsicum; species Capsicum baccatum. The sequence goes on from CM061555.1 coordinate 43,653,861, forward strand.
TATTTTGATAAATTATGTTAAGGCCTAAAATCACTCATTTTATTATACAAAAACTATTTAAAACCATTGTATTAAATTTTGAAAATTTATTATTGAAAAATATTTTTGTCAAGGTGTATTATTGCATCTTTGAATTTAATACGTTCCAGAAAGATATGTATGTCACATTCTTAATCGAGATAAAATTTAAAATATATTTAAAACTTTCTTAGCTTAAAATATTTGATTTATCTTTTAGAGACTTATAACAATTTATCCATTTAAAAATAATTCTTGATTTTAACAATAACATTAAGCAAAGTTTGTTTAGGCAATTAATATATAAAATTACTCATATTATGTTAATCTTATAATACTATACATCAAGGAATAAAATTAAAATGGGATAACTTATCATTAATTGAAAGTACAATAAATTTATAATATTTAAATCTTATTAATAAATGTGCAAACTTAAAACCTTTGAAATTAAATTTATAAAAAAGTTTATTAGGATGAACTAGTAAACCAAAAATAAAAATAGATGAAAAGTATACTAGAGAAGCTAATATTTAAAATATTTCTTATTTTTCATTATATAGTACTACATCGAATACATAAGAAGGTTTTAAAATCAGTATTTTTATTTCTTATAGGAACTACGCTAACAGAAGTAAATAAAAGAGCAGGAAGCCATGGTTTCATCGATTTTAATTTTTTTTTCGATGTGATGGAGATGATAGTGAAAGGGAAAAGGAAAAGGGGTGACGTCGGTAGGTGATACAGGCGTTGTTGCACCAGGTTCTGGCGACGGAGGGAGAGGGAGAAGTCGACGACATGGGTAGGAGGTGCGGCAGGCTTTGCCAGTCGGTTCGTTAAGTTGGTTCGCCGGTGAGATCCCGGCTAGATCTAAGAGGTGGCGGCGCGGGGGAGAGGGTAGGATGGGGATGGTCGGTGTGGGGGTAAGGGAATAAAGAGGGCGGTACAAGTTTCGCCGGTGATGTTCGCGGGCGTGGAGAAGGGGAGAAGGGACGGGGTGACGGCGGAGATGGAAGGGACTCGCCAGTGGTTATTTTTATTGTGATAACCACTGCTCCGCCTGTGGCTAACATTTTTCGGCGATATTCATCATCGGAACAATAACAACGATGTCAAAGGAATATTTGGTTATTGCTTCTATGTAATTTTCAGTGAAAAATATATTTCTTCTTCGATTCAAAACTTTCTCTATTCTTATGGAATTAAACCTCAAATTTTCTAATCATTCTTTTACTAGTTTACACATATACAGATTTATCACACATTATCAATTTTCATGATTTACATACATAATTTAAACGGATACTAATTAAATAATTACATAAATAAATAGGCAACTATAACAAACTGTCATGTTGAACAATACATGAAAATTATTTAAACAACTTCATTTATATTTTGATTTCTAATAAAGTACAAGATTGAAATAAAACCTGTTGATGATTTAAAACATAAATTGAATGCTGCTACCAAAAATTTGAATGGAATTTCAACTTTCTTATCTTATCTCTTTTGTTTGATGTTTTTCTCTTGATGACTTTGAAGATCTCCTCTTTTTCTCTTTATACTTTGACTGTTTTTTTTTAATATCTGATTTTGTGTGTAAAAAAAAATACTTAGAATCCTCTCTTACTTTCCTCTGATTTTCTTTTTGACTTCTTTTTCCTCTTTGGTTTCTTTCTATCTCTAATAGTCTATTTTTCTGTAGGAATAATGTCCGTTCTTTTTCTCTGACCTGAAGAGACTTTTAATAGGAGGACTTTGGGAGGGGGGGGGGGGGGGGGAATTGAGGGGAACGGTTACTTGGATAAGGGATATATTTTCAACAACAACAAACTCAGTGTATTCCCACCTAGTGGGGTCTGGGGGGTAAGATGTACGCAGTCCATACCTCTACCTCTGAAGAAGTAGAAAGGCTGTTTCCGATAGACCCCCGGCTCAAGACAGTCGCCACACAAATATAAATATAAATATAAATATAAATATAAATATAAATATAAATATAAAGTAACGCATGGTAGTAGGAAACATCGGGAAGCACTCAGATACATAATAAAATATGGAACACCGAAATCGTAACAAGAAGAATAATAGGAATAGGAATAAAAAAGAGTAGGAAGAATAACAGGAATAATCCCCCACTCCCTACCCTTGCGCCCCCAAACTGGCCCTAGTCTTCTGCCCTAATCCTCGCCCTCCAGACCTTCCTATCTAGGGTCATGTCCTCGGTGAGCTGTAACTGCTCCATGTCCCGTCTAATCACCTCTCCCCAGTACTTCTTCGGCCTACCCCTACCCCGCCTAAAACCATCCAACGCTAGCCTCTCACACCTACGGACCGGGGCATCCATGTCCCTCCTCTTCACGTGTCCAAACCAACTCAATCGGACTTCCCGCATCTTGCACTCCACTGGAGCCACCCCAACCTTCTCCCTGATAGTCTCATTCCTAACTCTGTCCCCTCTAGTCATCCCACACATCCAGCGCAACATTCGCATTTCCGCCACCTTCATTTTTTGGATGTGGGAGTTCTTAACTGGCCAACACTCCGCTCCATACAACATGGCCGGACGGACTACCATCCTGTAGAATTTGCCTTTAAGCTTGGGCGGCACCTTCTTATCACACAACACCCCCGACGCGAGCTTCCACTTCAACCATCCCGCCCCAATACGGTGCGAGACATCCTCGTCAATCTCACCGTTACCCTGAATCACGGACCCGAGATACTTGAAACTATCCCTCTTACATACCTCCTGCGATTCCAGCTTCACTACCACCTCATCCTCCAACCTCACATCATTAAACTTGCATTCCAAATACTCTGTCTTGCTTCTGCTCAACCTAAACCCTTTAGACTCAAGAGTTTGTCTCCACACCTCTAATTTGTCATTCACACCCTTTCGGGTCTCGTCAATCAGAACTACATCGTCTGCAAAAAGCATACACCAAGGCACTTCCCCTTGGATACTCCGCGTCAACACATCCATTACCAAAGCAAACAAAAAAGGACTAAGAGTAGATCCCTGATGCAATCCTGTCAAGACAGTAAAATGCTCTGAGTCTCCTCCCGCCGTCCTCACCTGAGTTTTCGCTCCATCATACATATCTTTAACTGCTCTGATATAGGCCATCGGGACTCGACTCACCTCCAAGCATCTTCAAAGCACCTCCCTGGGAACTTTGTCGTAAGCCTTCTCTAGATCGATAAACACCATGTGCAGGTCCTTCTTCCTTTCCCTATACTGTTCCACCAGCCTCCGTACCAGGTGAATTGCCTCCGTCGTCGAGCGCCCAGGCATAAATCCGAACTGATTTTCCGAAATAGACACTATCCGTCTCAGCCTCCCCTCGACGACTCTCTCCCAAATCTTCATAGAGTGACTCAATAACTTAATCCCCCTATAGTTATTGCAACTCTGGACGTCTCCCTTATTCTTATAGAGAGGGATTATGGTACTCCATAATATAATAAGGGATATATTTTAAATTTTGAAATATAATAATTAATTTTTTTCTTCTAAATAGAAAACAATAATAATTAAATAATAAATAAAACAATAATAATAAGAATAAATATAATAATAACTAATTAATTTTATGTTTAAGAAAAATACAACAAAATTTATAAATAGTCAAAATAAATAAAATAATATTAAAACTACTAATTTATTTATTAAAATTTTAAAAAATAATTTTTTTTAACTTTTTATATTATTTTTTAAATTAGAATAAAAATATTAATTAACCTTATTTAATGATTTACTTTATAACTAAAAATTTATTAAAATAAAAATAAGAATTTAAATAATATTATACTAGATATAAATATAAATGTCGAAAAATAAGTAAAAATTCGAGGAGGATCAAAAATCACGTGTCTACACTATTTATGAATTTTACCCTTTAAAATATTTTTCTTTCCCAATCCTAATACCAAACATAATAGGGTTAGTAGGGATACATGATTGGATTGGTTTGAATTTTTTAATTATCAAATCAAATTATTTATGTCGGATTTTAAATCTATAAATCAAATAAAATCAATAAAATTCAGGTTTTTCAATCTAAATTTTTAGTAAAATGTTTGATTCTCTCAGTTTTTTTGAGTTTTTTTTTTTATAAAGTTTTTACACAAGCATACAATTAAGTTGTGTTTCAAATATTTCTTAGTTCTTGTAAGATACAACTATTTTTAGATATTTCTTAGTAACGTCACACAACATATCAAATGAATGGTGACAATGAAATATTCAATAATAATAATAATAATAATAATAATATAATCATATAAAATAAATATTTTATTTCAATAAGTGGTTATGGAATATATTAAAATTTTAAAATCGGTAGCATTTTAAATAGTTTCGAGATACTAGCTACCAAAAATAGCATCGATACTTCGGGGTTACGAGATGTAGAAATAAGGGAAAAAAAATAATCATACGAATCCATGTTTTAATTTCAGAATATTTTTTTAATTGATACGTAATAAATGCTTGAAACGAATGTACTCCCTTTTTAATTTTTTTGAAGTGTTTTTTTTTTTTTGGATTGTGATTTTATTCATAAATTAGTATATGTTTATGTCTTAAAAAATATTTTAGTGATAAATTTTCTAATACTATTTTAAATTTAAATAATCAATATCGACTTGAAAAAAGGAAAAATAGAGGGGTTAACTACTCACTCCTAACAAATTAACTTATTTAGATATGCAAGGAGTAAGACAGAGGTATTTAATTGGCTTTGAATCGTTAGAAAGATTCAGAAAATTGATTGAGCTCTCCAGTCTTCTTTAGGTACGTACCCTCAGACCCTTTTGACTCTTGATCCTTATTGTTTAATTTTGTTTCATATTCAATTTAATGAAAATTCATACTGGAATACAGTATTAGGAGTAGTTTTTTTATTTTTTATTTTAAATTTGGTAACAGTGCTCTCTAATAAAGTTAGAGATTCTCATTATGTTATTATGGTTTAGTAGCCGGAAAACGCCATTGTGTTTTGGTGCGGGCGGAGAATTACTTTGTTTATACATAGTTAAAATAATTTTTCATGTTTAGACAGTAGAAATTCCACTTCTTAAGTTGTTTACTTTTTCATATTTTGAACCACTTGAGTGAAAATCCTGGCTCCATTGCTAACAATTTGTTGTTTTTTTGGGGTAAATTCTGACTAAAAGTTAATGAAACACTTGCTGCAATTCAAAGAGGAAATGAGTGCCATAGACTACAAAATGTTCTATGCAATTTTGATACCATTTTACCAAAATTGTCCCTTGTTATTTTGTGTACTTTAAAAATGCTGCTGCTTCTTTTATTGGTTGAATGCTGATTTACTGATTCCTCTGATTTATTTTTTTGAAATGTTGATTGCTCTTGTTGCTTATTGTCATTAGTTTTAACCAAAAGATTATGATTCATTTGGCGATTTGAAATTGTCTTTATTTGTTTGCTTGAATGTTCCTGAAACATTTTTGCCGGTTTTCGTTCGCCACCCACCAAACCACTTAAACCACAAATAACTGGTGGATGTAAAATCTATGTACATCGATTAGGAAAATCAAAGAAGGAATCCAGCTGGCTATTTGAGTAAAGATCCTTTTTGGTAATAGTTATAAAAAAATACTTTTATCTAAGTTAAAAAGAACACTAGTTTCATGTATGATTTGAATATTGTGAAATTGTAAAAGCGAGGATAGTAGTAGAATACTTTATAATTGTCCATCGCTCGAATTCAGAACTTTGCAACTTTATTGGTCATATCTTATGTGAAGTGATACAGTTTTCTGAAATCGTCCAGGCCCTTGTAGGAATTTGAGCCTCTTCCTTTGACATATGAATAAGATCAACTAATTGTGTAGTTTAAAATATTATTTTGCCTTTTCAGCGAAGATGTTCATTGGAGTTACATAGAGAAGAAAGTTACAGCAATGGATCGAATCTCTCAGTTATCTGACCCTGTTTTACAGCACATACTCTTCTTCCTACCTACGAAAGATGCAGCACTAACTAGTGTGCTCTCCAAGACTTGGCTAAGAGTCTGGAATTTGCTTCCTATATCTATTCCTTATGGAAACTCTTGTTAACAGAAGTAGAGGAATCAAAAGAAGCTGATATAAGAGATGGTTTCCAAAGTGTTATAGATGACTCATTGATAAACCTCCGCTTCCAAAAAGCAATAATAGAGAAATTCAGGCTTTCTCTTAAACTTTCGTATCTAAAGAATGCCTCTTGCATCGATGAATGGATAAGATTAGCCACCGATAACTGCATCAAAGAATTAGACTTTTATATTAAGTGTCGAGATGGAAAAGATTGGTACAGTTTGCCCGGTACAACATTTACAGCTAAGTCACTGATGGTTCTGAGATTGGGTGGTTTTAAGCTAGAGTGGCCTCTAATTGTCGATCATATAAATCTTACTAAACTAAGGGAGCTATCTCTAACTGATGTGTTTTTGGAGGAACGGATAATCTTGGAGATATGTTCTGCTTGTCCCGCGATAGAAGATTTGAGTCTTATCAGGTGTCGGGGAGTAAAAGATCTGTTGATACCCGATCTCCCCAAACTGCTTAAGCTCACAATACATCAAGCAAATGAAATACAACCTTGGAAATATAGAAGTATCCTCATTCAAGCTGTTAATCTTCAAAGTCTATATTACAGACGATGTAACAGCCCGTTAGAGTTTGACCTGAATTTGAGCAGATTACCGACTCAATGGTAGAAAATCCTGTTTCTGAACTGCCCCTTCTTGAGAAATTAGAATTGAACGTATGTTTGAAGTTGACGAAACTTAAATTTTCGAGTCGTATTCTTAGACATCTAGCATTCCGTTCTGGCAAGAGTCTGATGGTTTCCCAGAAATCAAATAAGCGCGAGTTGGTTTCAAAATTTGAAGGAATATATATCTAGATTCGAACAGCTGAGTAAACTGGTTCTGTCTATACAGTCAACGACTGTAAGTATGCATGCACCTTCCATTTTCATTTTATTTGTTAATATTTATTTTCTGTGACATTCGATTATCTTTTTCATTGATTTTTGTTGATGATCAAGAATACATTCAACGTGGAGGAACTGAATGGAACAGTATCCTGCCCGCTATCCGTCGTCCAGCATGTGAAGATAAAACAAGTTATGGAGTCCGTGAATTTTGAAACTCTGTTAGATGGTCTGCTTTGGACTTGTCATCCAGAGACTGTCAATTGAAAGAAGCTGGGAGCACAATGGCTATTTTATACAGGTGAATTTGATCCTCCTGTCTTTGCTTATGTAGGATTGTTGTTGTTATCTTTTATGTATTCGGGTACAAGAATCTGTATATAAGAAACACAAACTTCAACACTAGTTCAAGTCTACGATAAGAACACTTATGGAGTACTGTAACACCTTCAACACTAGATTACGAATAATCTATCTAAGAAGTGTGTTAAGATTCAGTAAAGAGATGAAATAGAATTTAAGACCAAGTTCTCCGAATTCACGGAGTGTCCTTAAGGAATAATTCCCCTCACTGTACCCGAGGTTTTGAAATCTTCCTCCCAAAATAAAATGGCCTTCAATCCGAACAATAGCGGTACCTCAAATTGTTGGATTCAGCAAACTCACTCAACGGTTTGATAGATCACACAGAAAGTTTTTCAAGACAAGAAGAGAGTTTGTATTTCATAAAATTCGTACCTAAAGCTGTGGATGAAAGAAGGTTTATATCTGAAAAGTGACAATGGTTCACTTAAAAGGTGTGACCTTTCTGGAAGAGCCATGTCTGTTCATCCAAAGAATGTGAGGCATACCATTTTATGAATCAGTGTATCATTTCGTTGAAGGTTGCATCCCTTCGTTTCAGCATTGCACTATTTCGAAACACTATTTCGGAATCTGCATGCATGCATATAAATAGAGTATCATCGATCGATCATTTTCCAAATCCGAAGCCGAGCCGAGCGACGATCACGACAACGCGAAGCATCTCTTATTTCTTGCCTCACTTACCATGTGGAGTAAGTGTCCCTTATTTTGAACACTCACAAGTTCTCTTCTTCCATCAATGTGTGAGAAAGAGTGAACTTTTCAATTTGGAAGTAAACTTTCTAAATTGGTGTCTCCCTTCTCCACCATTTTCCCTCCATTTTTCATTCATACTTTTTCATATACTTTGAACCCGACAATCCCCCACATGAATGAAAAATGACTATTTTTCCGTTAAACTTTTACGGACAAGTATGTGACCATCAAGTAAAGACTGATTGCATCGGGATAAGTGGGTTTCCCTTTAAACTTTTCGTAGTGAACATGCATCGGATGTACTCGGTCAATCGGTAGATTTGATATCTTTGAACCGTCGAGCTTTAGTGTACACCTAGACAACACATGTCACACAACCAACCTTTTACCATTTATGGTTCTCACAATTTTGTTCTTTTCAGCCATGAACACGTCCCGATTTTATGAGAGCTTAGATGATAGGCCTTTACTAATATTCTCCTTGAACCGGCTTCCACTTCGCCCTCACATAGGTGATTTATAAACGTTCAATCCTATAGATTAAACTATTTGGTCAAATATGCCAAATTTAGATAATCATTAAAAGACTTTTCACCTTAAGTCTTATCTTTGTTTACTAAACATTGTCTACATCATGAGAATGGGTTGGGTAATTGACAATGTTGAACCTGTCAGACACAACTTTGTTTGATCTACTTGAACCTAGGCTCTTGGGAGCTCCAGTTTGCTAGGTAGAGTTACCGCCATGCTGACTTGTCCTAGGCCTTAAACCCATTCTTTTGGATGTCCTTTCCACTACTTCTCTAGATAGGCCTTTTGTAAGTGGATCCGAAATATTATCCTTTGACTTTACATAGTCAACAGTGATAATTTCACTAGATAAAAGTTCCCTAACGGTATTATGTCTCCGTTGTATATGATGAGATTTACCGTTGTACATCATGCTCCCTGCCCTACCTATTACCGTTTGGCTATCAAGTGTATACATACTGGTGCCACTGGTTTGTGCCAATAAGGAATATCTTCCAAGAAATTCCGGAGCCATTTTGCTTCTTCACCGGCTTTATCCAATGCGTTAACTTCAAATTTCATTGTAGAGCGAGTAATACAAGTCTGTTAGGATGATTTCCAAGAGACTGCTCCTCCACCGATAGTAAATACATATCCACTTATAGATTTTACTTCGTTCGATCCGGTGATCCAATTTGCATCACTATATCTTTCAAGTACTTCAAGATATTTATTATAATGCTAGGCATAGTCTTGAGTGTATTTAAGATACCCCAACACTTTTTTCATTGCCATCCAATGAGTTTTGTTGGGATTACTTGTGTACCTACTCAATTTACTAATAGTGCATGCTATATCTGGTCGTGTACAGTTCATTATATACATTAAACATCCCAATACTCTTGCGTACTTCAATTATGAGTCACTTTCACCTTCATTCTTTCGAAGTGTAAAGCTCAAATCCAAAGGAGTCTTGACAATACCGAATTTCATATACTTGAATTTGTCAAGTACCTTTTCGATATAATGAGACTGTGATAATGCCAACCCTTGTGGAGTTCTATGGACTCTTATACTTAAGATCACATCCGCAACTCCAAGGTCTTTCATGTTGAACTTGCTTTCGAGCATTCATTTCATTGCATTTATGTCTGAAATGTCTCTACTGATGATTAACATATCATCCAAATATAAACAAACAATGACTTGGTGATTCAGAGTGTCTTTAATGTAAACACATTTATCACATTTATTTATCTTGAACCCGTTTGCCAACATGGTTTGGTCAAACTTCGCATGCCATTGTTTAGGTGCTTGCTTTAGTCCATACAACGACTTAATAAGTTTACACACCTTATTCTCCTTCCCTGGAACCACAAAACCCTCAGGTTGTTCCATGTAAATTTCTTCCTCCAATTCTCCATTTAGGAATGAGGTTTTCACATCCATTTGATGGATTTCACGACCATATACTGCCGCCAAGGTAATTAATATTTAAATCAATGTTATCCTTGTTATTGGCGATTATGTATCAAAGTAATCATGACCTTCTTTTTGCTTGAAGCCTTTTACTACAAGTTTTCTTTGTATTTGTCAATAGTACCATCCATTTTCATTTTTCTTTTGAAGATCCATTTAGAACCTAAAGGTTTATTTCCTGGAGGAAGATCAACCAATTAACATATATGGTTGCTTAAGATTAAATCAATTTCACAATTGACTGCTTCTTTCCAAAAAGGTAATTCTGACGACGACATCGCTTCTTTAAATGTTTGAGGCTCATTTTCTAAGAGAAATGTTACAAAATCTGATTCAAATGTAGTAGAAGTTCTTTGACGTGTACTACGTCTTGGATTCTCTTCATTATGTATATTCTTACTTGGTTTATCTCGAGGTCGTTTAGACCCTCCACTAGACTGTTCATGTCTAGTTTTATATGGGTAAATATTTTCAAAGAATTCAGCATTATCTGATTCAATTACCATATTTTCATTTATATCCGGATGTTCAGATTTATGAATCAAAAATCGACATGCTTTACTGCTTTTAGCATATCCTATGAACATGGAATCTACAGTCTTAGGTCCTATCTTAACCCTCTTAGGCATAGGAACTTGAACCTTTGCTAGACACCCCCACACTTTGAATATTTCAAGTTGGGTTTTCTTCCTTTCCATTTTTCATAAGGAATTGATTGTGTCTTAGTATTAGGAACTCTATTGAGTATACGATTGGCTGTAAGGATAGCCTCCCCCCACAAGTTTTGCAGTAAATCAGAACTTATAAGTAAGACATTCATCATTTTCTTCAACGTTCAGTTTTTTCTTTCCGCAATTCTGTTAGATTGAGGTGAATACGGGGCGGTAGTTTGATGGATGATTCCATTCTCAACACGTATTTCGGGGAAGGGAGATTCATATTCTCCGCCCCTATCACTTCTTATCATTTTTATCTTTTCCTCTAACTGATTTTCTACTTTAGTTTTGTATTGCCTAAACACATCTATTGCTTCATCCTTACTATTTAGCAAGTAGACATAACAATATCTAGTGCAATCGTTAATAAAAGTTATGAAATACTTTTCCCACCACGTGATGGTGTTGACTTCATATCACAAATGTCAATGTGTATTAAGTCTAAGAGATTGGAATTCCTTTCAACGGACTTATAAGGATGCTTTGCATATTTTGATTCCACACACGTTTGACACTGTGATGTATTACACTCAAAGTTTGGCAAAACTTCTAAGTTAATCGATTTTTGTAACGTTTTGTAATTAACATGGCCTAAACGTTTATGCCATAAATTATAAGGCTCAAGCAAGTAAGAAGAATTTGAACTTTTATTTATTTCAATATTCATTACATTCATCTTATAAAGGCCCTCGGTGAGATTGCCTTTTCCTACATACACTTCTCCTTTGCTAATTATAATTTTTTCAGAAACGGTTACACATTTGAATCCATTCTTGCCTAGAAATGAAATAGAAATCAAGTTCCTACGTAATTCAGGAACGTACAAGACATTGCTAAGTGTCAAGACCTTTCTTGAAGTCATTTTCAAGCCCATTTTTCCCATTCCTTCTACTTTAGCAGTAGCAAAGTTAGCCATGTAGATCATTTCTTCTACTTGAGCTGTAGCAAATAATGAAAACAACTCTTTGTTGGCATAAACATGGAGGGTGGCACCATAATCCATCCACCACTCACGAGGATTCCCACCAAGTTGCATTCTAAAAACATAGCACACAAATCATCACATTATTTGTTGGACTCAATCATATTTGCTTGGTATTTTTTATTGCCTTTCTTAGGGGCACAACAATCCGTGGACTTGTGACCAATCTTGCCACAGTTGAAGCACTTTTCCTTAAATTTCTTCTTGGGTTGATTGCTTCCTTGTTCAGCTTTCTCCATTTTCTTAGAATTATTTTGGTCATCTTCTACAATATGTGCTTCATTAATTGTAGAATTCAGTTTTGACCTTCTCTCAGTAGCCTTATTATCCTCTTCAATACGTAGTCGGACAATAAGATCTTCGATAGTCATCTCCTTGCGTTTGTGCTTCAAGTAGTTTTTGAAGTCTTTCTACATAGGCGGTAGCTTCTCAATGATCGCTGCTACTTGAAATGCATCATTTACAATCAAACCTACAAAACAGTTTATGTGAGTACTAAGAACATTTTCAATTTGTTCAACTAAAGTATTTTTCAAAAATATACCTTCTGCTAGGAGATCGTGAATGGTTACTTGCAATTGCTGTACTTGAGAGACAACTGATTTTCTATCTATCATTTTAAAGTCCAAGAACCTTGCAACAAAGAATTTCTTCATTCCCACATTCTCTGTCTTGTATTTTCGTTCTAGTGCCCCCACAATTCCTTCGATGTCTTAGTTCTACTGTAAACATTGTAGAGGTTGTCTTGGAGACCACTCAATATATAATTCCTTCAAAGGAAGTCCAAGTGTTTCTAAGCTTCTTCATGAAATACTCTTTGTTCGAGGTTTCCTCGGGCACCTCAGGAGCATCTTCAGTAGTGAACCTCTGAAGGTATAGAGTGGTAAGGTAAAATAACATTTTTTGCTGCCATTGCTTAAAGTCAATGCCCGCAAATTTTCTGGGCTTTTCCACAGGTGCCATTGGTTGCAAATTATTTGCTCGACTTGTTGAGGCAATACTAATTGCCCCCACAGTCGTAGCCACATCTTGCATTTGACTTTCGTTAGTCATTTTTCCTGTCACCATAAGACAATAGAATTTAGTATTTTCAGAATACTATTTATAAAGTTAAACAACTTTAAACTCTTCTTCTTGCTTCTAGTTGATGATGAAGTTTTAATGACTTCCAATCATCAACCGAATGATCTTTAACTTATGATGAAGATTTCATGTCTTCAAATCACTAGTTAAGTTCAAACGGAGTAGAAAACTGAAAGCTTTAATCTCCAAAAACAAGCAATACAGATTCTGCAAAAAATTATTCCTTAAGATTGTTATCTTTTATGTATTCAGGTACAGGAATCTGTATATAAGAAACACAAACTTCAACACTAGTTCAAGTCCAAGACAAGAACACTTATGAAGTTCTGTAATACATTCAACACTAGATTACGAATAATCTAAGAAGTGTGTTAAGATTCAGAAAAGAGATGGAACAAATTTAAGACCAAGTCCTCCAAATTCACAGAGTATCCTTAAGGAATAATTCCCCTCACTATATCCGATGTTTTGGAATCTCCTCCCAGGATAAAATAGCCTTCAATCCGAATAATAGCGGTACCTCAAATTGTTGGATTCAGCGAACTCACTCAACGGTTTGATAGATCACACAAAAAGTTTTTCAAGACAAGAATAAAGTTTGTTTTTCATAAAATTCGTACCTAAAGTTGTGGATGAAAGCGGGTTTATATAGCCAACACGTGCCTCTTCTGACAAGTGACAATGGTTCACTTAAAAGGTATGACCTTTCTGGAAAATCCATGTCTGTTCGTCCAAAGAATGTGTCTTTTCCGAACAGGCATACCATTTCATGAATCAGTGTGTCATTTTGTTGAAGGGTTGCATCCCCTCGTTTCAGCACTGCACTATTTTGAAACACTGTTTCAGAATCTGCATGCATGTATATAAATGGAGTATCAAAACACAGAATAAAGTTGTGTTTTTCCCTTTAGTATTTTCAAACTTAATTTTTGTCCAATAAACTTTATCCAAAAATATAGATCTCATCAATTAAATCCAAAGCTGAGCAAGCGACGACGACGACGGCGTGAGGCACATCTTATTTCTTGCCTCACTTACCATGTGGAGTAAGTGTCCCTTATTTTAAACGTTCTCAAGTTCTCTTCTTCCACCAGCATGGGAGAAAGAGTGAACTTTCCAATTTGGGAGTACACTTTCTAAATTGGTGTCGCCCTTCTCCACTATTTTTCCTCTATTTTTCATTCACACTTTTTCATATAGTTTGAACCCAACAGTTGTTTCATATATTATAAAAGAATATCAGTCCTTCTTAATCTTCTCTACCTTGTTTTGCTTTTGGTATGCAATTACAGTTTTTAAGGGAGTAATTAATACAAAGAGAGATTGCCCCTGTTTGCTGCGACTCAAGACGTATCAAATGCTGGAGGCACCACCTTAAAGAAGTTGAAGTTGAGACCTCTACTAAACAATATAGGAATCCTTATTCGTCACGTCAAGTCTCAACCATTTGTTTCAAACTGACATGGTAGAATATGCTGACATTAGAAGCTGGTTGGTTTTCGGCTGAAGACTGATCTTGTCTGTCTCGATTTGCTTATTTTCCCATGGGTCTATCCTTCGTTGCTGTAGTGTCAAAATTGGAAAAGGTGGATTGTGTAGTAACAACCTTTATTTATTCCCTCTATATTCCTTTTTAATTTTTTTAAGCAAACCAGATACTTTAAAAAGACAATTAGCTGAGACATTAACGATGGTTCTGTCTTGTGTTTTAGTCTTTACTTGTTCACCATACATTCCACTGAGTGTATACGTCAGAGAAGCACTCTAGAGTGAGTATGCCTATGTAACACCCCGTATTCAAGTACGTGTATTGGCGTATTCAAGTACATGTATTGGTCTTATTTATATGAAATTAGCTTTTTATTTTATTTATAACGAAATTTACCCGTCGATGGTTCCATGCAAAGGTTATTGAATAAGCTTTCCAATGATATAAAAATTTCCAAATGAATTTTTATACCTATCAAAATAAATTTTTAGGGTCAACTTCAAATGACCATAACTCCTTGTACAGGATGAACTGGGTGGCCTACTTTATATGAAATGAAATTCCTTTGAATTATCCTTTCAACGATACCAATTTCACCCAAATCTAATATCGGAGCAAAGAGTTATGGTCGATCTACTTTAGCTTATCAAAATAGTCCACCAAAGGACAGATTTGACATTATTTAAATTTTAAAGGCATTTTGATCATTTTCTATTATATTATGGACGGGAATATGTGTATATATATACATGTATATTAGTTCAAAAACTCATTTTCATCATCAATCATTGAGAAAGAACAAACCCTAGCCAAATTTGACCTTTAAATTACTTTTAATTCAACCGTAGAAATTCCAAAGTAATCCGATAACTGCGTTTGTCATCTTGAGAGCTTCGAACGTCATCTATTATTTGTGCAAATAGGATTGCATAATCAAGATGTGAATTCTAAGGTATGAATATTGTTTTCCTTTGTTCTTTTCCATATGTATATGTGTGATAGAGGATTATATGTATTGGATGTTATTAAAAGGTGATGAAAATAGGGTTATGGACTATTTTGCATGGTTTGATTGTATCGAATTGTGGAAGTTGGATATGGTAATTGAGTTATGGAAGGTGGATATGGTGATATACTATTGAATTGATGATTATTTATATCTATGGCTCAATTTGGTTTAATTGATTGGTTGGAAGGATAAATGAATCCAAACTTGACATTGGAGGATGTTGTATGAATATGCATGGCATGTGAATGTAATTGGAGTATAAGAGGGTTAATGTGACACCCTTTATTTTGTAATTAAGGCTTACTACTTAACCACTAGTTTGGTGAATTCAAATAATTGAATTGTGACGTTTGATTGCTACTACTAGATTGCTATATATGTTCATTGTAGATAAGTAATCCAAAAAGACGGGAAGTCCATTTGGGACTAGTATTGAAGGTTGACAGTCAGGTATGTAAAGCATACTCTATGCCATATGTTTGGCATGAAAGTGAACAATTTTTCTATTAAGAACAAGGACCCACTGGACTTTATTGATCAAATTTAAAGGGCCTTTTGAGGGTTCGAGTCACGCTGGAGGGGAAGTGTGGGAACACTATTGATACTCCTGGAGGGGGGGGGGAAGAAAAAAAAAGGGCCTTAGATATTATGCATATAACGGGTAGAGAGACAGTGGAGTTAGCAGCGTATAGATTCAAAGGAGAGGCTATATATTCGTACAAGGACTTGAAACGATATAGGGGTATTGATGCACCCCCAGCTACTTGGAAAGAGTTCAAAGAGGCATTTCTTGATCATTATCTTCCATTTAAGATTCATCAGGATCGTGCAGATCAGTTTTTAAATCTTCATCAGGGGATTATGAGCGTGAGGGAGTACATTCTCTGATTTAATTCCTTGTCGAGATATGCTCCTAATATTGTAGCTACTATAGATGATAGAGTTTATCAATATGGGGATAGGATGGATCCATATCTGGTTAGAGATTGTACTATTATCGCTTTGAACAAAGATATGGACATAGCGAGGTTCCAGGCTTTTGCACAAAAAATGAAAGATCAGAGGCAAAGGAGAAGAACAGAGAAATTAGAAAGAGGATATTCCAAGAGGGCTAGATCTATAGGGCAGTTCATGGCATCCCAAGGAGGGTTCAGACCACAGTTTTCTGCTAGACCGCCTAGGCCATTATCTTCTTATTCTGCAGCTAGTGCCCCACCACAGTTCCAAGGGTCCAGAGGAAATCAATTTGGGCACAGAAGTGAAAGTCAGAGTTCACGAACAGTGGGGTACTAAGGGCAAGGGAATATGAGCCAATCAAGACCTCCTCGAGAGCCATGCAATAAATGTGGAAGGTATCATTTGGGACCATGTTTTCTGGGGACCAATGTTTGCTTTTGGTGTGGTATGTCGGGGTATATGATGAGAGAATGCCCATGAAGGGTCATAGGGGGTATGGCACGACCTACGGGGTCATTTGTTGCGTCATCATCATCGATGCCTTATTCAGGAAGGGGTTCACAACCAATGGGTCATGTTAGAGGTGATAGAAGAGCTACGAGTTCTAGAGTGACTCAAAATCATACGTATGCTCTAGCTGATCGACAGAATTTAGAGTCTTCTCCAGATGTGGTTACGGGTACGTTGTCTATCTTTTCATTCGATGTATATGCCTTAATTGATCCCGGTTCTACATTATATTATGTTACTCTATTGGTTGCTGAAAGTTTGGAAGAATACCTGAACTATTAGTTAAGCCATTTGAAGTGTCCACATCGGTTGGGGAATCTATTATAGCTAGAAGGGTTTACCAAAACTGCATAGTAACTATTTATGGTCGTGATACGATGACTGATCTTGTGGAGTTAGAAATGGTAGATTTTGATGTTATAATGGGTATGGACTGGTTGGCGTCTTGTTATGCCACAATTGATTGCTGCACGAAAAAGGTATATTTCCATTTTCAAATGAACCAGTCCATGAATGGAAAGGTGAAATTGTCGCGCCAAGAGGTAGATTTATTTCTTATTTCTTATTTTAAGACAATAAGAATGATTTCCAAGGGATACATATATCATTTAGTTAGAGTAAGGGATACAAAAGCGGAGCCACCAACTCTTCACGCTGTTCCGGTGGTAAATGAATTTTCTGATGTATTTCCTGAAGATCTTCCAGGTTTGCCTCCTGAACAAGAAGTAAAGTTTGGTATTGATGTAATACCAGGCACCTAACCAATCTGCATTCCTTCGTATAGAATGGCCCCAGTAGAATTACGAGAATTGAAAGAGCAATTGAAAGATTTGCTAGAGAAAGGATCATAAGTCCTAGTATGTCCCCCTAGGGAGCACCAGTATTATTTGTGCGCAAAAAGGATGGCTCACTGAGGATGTGTATTGATTATCGGTAATTTAATAAGGTGACTATTAAGAATAAATAGCCTCTCCCAAGAATTGATGATTTATTTGATTAGTTACAGGGCGCCAAGTGCCTTTCTAAGATTGATTTGAGGTCAGGTTACCACCAAGTGAGGGTCAAAGAGAAGGATATACCCAAGACAGCTTTTCGAACACGGTATGGTCATTATGAGTTTCTAGTTATGTCATTTCGGCTAACAAATGCACCCGCAACTTTTATGGATTTGATGAATAGGGTGTTTAAGCCATTCCTGGATGTATTTGTGATAGTTTTTATAGATGATATTCTAGTTTATTCTAGATCAAAAGAGGACCATTCCGATCACTTATGACAGGCATTGCAGACTCTTCCTGATTCTAAGCTTTATGCAAAGTTCTCTAAATGTGAGTTTTGGTTAAAGTCGGTGGTATTTTTGGGTCATATTGTATCTAGTGAAGGGATAAAGGTTGATGCTCAAAAGATAGAAGCTGTGAAGAACTGGCCAAGTCCCATAACGCCTATGGAGATTCGTAGTTTTCTCAAGTTGGCCGGTTATTATAGAAAGTTTGTTGAAGGCTTTTCTTCCATTTCAGCACCCTTAACCAAGCTAACCCATAAAGCATCCAAATTCCAATGGAATGATGCCTGTGAGAAAACTTTGCAAGATTTAAAGAACAAGTTGATTTCTACACCCGTTTTATACTTACAAAAGGCACAAAAGTGTATACAGTGTATTGTGATGCTTCCAGAATTGGTTTAGGATATGTATTGATGCAGCAGGTTAAGGTAATAGCATATGCTTCTAGACAATTGCAGCCACATGAGAAAAATTATCCTACACATGATCTTGAGCTGGCAACAACTATTTTTTCTTTAAAGATATAGCTCCACTACTTATATGGGGTCCATGTTGATATATATACTGAGCATAAGAGCTTGCAAAAGACTTTTAATCAGAAGGATCTAAATTTAAGACAGCGGAGGTGGCTTGAACTATTAAAGGACTACGATGTTGATATCTTGTACCATCCAGGGAAAGCAAATATGGTAGCTGCTGTGTTAAGTCGTAAGGCTATGTTGACGCCTATATAAAGGGAAGGGATGATTAAAGATCTTCACCAGTTAGCTAGTTTGGGAGTTCGCCTTTTCGAAACTCTAGATAAAGAGCTTATCGTAGATAATGCTGTGGCATCTTCATTAACAGCTGAAGTGAAAGAAAAGCAATATACATATCCTATTTTATTATAATTTAAGGAGAACGTTCAGGGTGGTGCGACCAAGGAATTTGAGCTTACGCAAGAAGGAGTACTTCAGTGCCAAAACCGATTATGTGTGCCGGATGTAGACGGGCTAAGAAAGAAGATTATGACAGAGGCACATTGTTCAAGGTATTCCATTTATCCAAGATCAACCAAAATGTATCAAGATTTGAAAGATATGTGTTGGTGGAATGACGTGAAGAAGAGCATTGCAAAATTTGTAGCTGAATGTCCAAATTGTCAAAGAGTTAAAGTTGAGCACCAAGCACCCGGAGGTTATATGCAATGTATTGATCTTCCAAGCTGGAAGTGGGACATGATCAATATGGATTTCATTATTGGTTTGCCTCGTACATCACAGAAGTTTGATTCTATATGGGTGATTATTGATAGGCTTACCAAATCTGCACATTTCCTACCAGTTAGGACCACTTACACAGTTGAAGAGTATGTGAAGTTGTACATTAAAGAGATAGTCCGATTACATGGAGTGCCAATCTCTATTATATCAGATCGGGGAACCTAATTTACCGCAAACTTTTGGAAGTCTTTCTAGAGGTGTTTGGGAACACAAGTGAAGTTGAGTACAACTTTTCACCCTCAAACAGATGGACAAGCAGAACGTACCATCCAAATACTTGAAGATATGCTATGATCTTGTGTAATAGATTTTAAGGGCAACTGGAATGATCATTTACCTCTTATTGAGTTTGCCTACAATAACAACTATCATTCAAGTATCAACATGGCACCATATGAAGGTTTTTATGGAAGGAAGTGTAGATCACCAATAGGATGGTTCGAAGTGGGTGAAACTCTTTTGTTCGAACTGGATCTTGTTTATTAAGCCATAGAGAAGGTTAAAGTAATTTAGCAATGACTAAAAATAGCTCAAAGCCGACACAAGTCATATGCGGATAGTAGAAGGAGAGGGATAAAGTTTTCTATAGGTGATTGGGTATTTTTGAAGGTATCACCAATGAAAGGGGTAATGAGATTTGACAAGAAAGGGAAGTTGAGCCCACGTTATATAGGCTGGTATAAGATCACTCGAAGGTTTGGACAAGTTGCATATGAATTAGAGCTACCCCAAGAGCTCTCATCAGTACATCCGATATTTCATGGGTCAATGCTTTGAAAGTGCATCAGAGATCCATCACATATCACTTCTACTGAGGATGTACAAATTGTGGAAGATCCTACCTATGAGGAAGTGCCTATTGCTATTCTAGATCACCATGTTAAGAAGATGAGAAATAAAGAGATAGCATCTGTGAAAGCACGTTGGAGAAATCGTCAAAGGAAAGAGATTACATGGGAAGGTGAGGAAGCAATGAAATCTAAGTACCCTCTTTTGTTCAAATATGAAGAGGAAGTTCAATAAACGGAGTTAGAATATTAACAAGTAAGTTTTTTTTTTTATATATGCATAGTATTTATGTGATGATGTGATTATTAATGATGGACTGGAATGTGTTTCGGTTGAATAACTATGCTAACATTAGAGAAAGAATGTCCTAAAGGGGGGAAGGATATAACACCCCGTATTCAAGTATGTGTATTGGCGTATTCAAGTACGTGTATTGATCTTATTTATATGGAATTAATTTTTTATTTTATTTATACCAAAATTTGCCCGTCGATGGTTCCATGCGAAGGTTATTGAATAAGCTTTCCAACGATATTAAGATTTCCAAAAATGGATAGATTTCGGATATAATCGAGCACGTTTGAAACTATAAAATGGTGGCCGGGATATTTGAGAATAGTAAATGTGCAGGAAAATTTCTTGCACACAAGCTACTGAGGCCAGCCGAATTTTTGGATCAACTTTGAATGATCATAACTCCCTTAATATAATGAACTGAGAGAGCTGCAACCTATGAAAAGAAATATCTTTGAGTCTTCTTTCCAATGCAATTGATTTCATCCAAATCCAACGTCTAAGTAAGGAGTTATACTCATTTTACTTCAGCCTATCAAAATAATTTTTTAGGGTCAACTTCAAATGACCATAAATCCTTGTACCGGACGAACTGGGTGGCCTACTTTATATAAAATGAAATCCCTTTGAATTATCCTTCCAACGATACAAATTTCACCCAAATCCAATATCGTAGCAAAGAGTTATGGTCTATCTACTTTAGCTTATAAAGGACAGATTTGACATTATTTAAATTTTAAAGGCATTTTGATCATTTCTTATTATATTATGGTCGGGAATATGTGTATATATACATGTATAATAGTTCAAAAACTCATTTTCATCATCAATCATTGAAAAAGAACAAACCCTAGCCAAATTTGACCTTTAAATTACTTTTGATTCAACCATAGAAATTTTAAAGTAATCCGATAACTGCGTTTATCATCTTGATAGCTTCGAACGTCACCTATTATTTGTGAAAATAGGATTTCATAATCAAGAGGTGAATTCTAAGGTATGAATATTGTTTGCCTTTGTTCTTTTTCATATGTATATGTGTGATAGAGGATTATATGTATTGGATGTTATTAAAAGGTGATGAAAATAGGGTTATGGACTATTTTACATGGTTTGGTTGTATCGAATTGTGGAAGTTGGATATGGTGATTGAGTTATGGAAGGTGGATATGGTGATATACTATTGAATTGATGATTATTTATATCTATGGATCAATTTGGTTTAATGAATTGGTTGGAAGGATAAATGAATCCAAACTTGACATTGGAGGATGTTGTATGAATATGCATGGCATGTGAATGTAATTGGAGTATAAGAGGGTTAAAGTGACACCCTTTATGGTATAATTAAGGCTTACTACTTAACTACTAGTTTGGTGAATTCAAATAATTGAATTGTGACGTTTGGTTGCTAATACAGATTGCTATATATGTTCATTGTAGATAAGTAACCCGAAAAGACGGAAAGTCCATTTGGGACTAGTATTGAAGGTTGACAGTCAGGTATGTAAAGCATACTCTATACCGTATGTTTGGCATGAAAGTGAACAATTTTTCTATTAAGAAAGTTTCCAAAGTTATTCAATAACATGTGATCCATAATGGTTTTGTTTGATGTCCTACGTTACCAATGAACTTGTTTCCACCCTACAAGATGTCAAGACATTCTAATACTTACTTGTTTTCCAAATCTTACATGTTTATTGCACTAATGAATGTCAGAAGGTATCCGGTTACTCAAACAAGATCCATGTGCTATTAATGACTCCAAAATGTTTCATTGATATACCAATAAGTTCCTACTTCATTTTTATGGCATTGATGACTCTAAAACACGTCATTGATGTGCCAATGAGTTCTTACTTTATTGTTATTGCATTGATGGTCTATTTATATGTCTCTTATTGATGTATCATTGTTTCAAAGTATCAAAAATGCTGTGGCAACCGAAATAACAATCTCAAAGATTAATTGAACTAAGTGATGGAAGTTCTTTATTATCTGGTGGTATCCCAGGGGCATAAGCCTATCATGGGTTGATCCCTATTTATGTGTTTATGGGTGGTATCCCAAGGGCATAAGCCTACCATGGGTCGATCCCAGTTGATATGTACTGGAGACAGCCTAATGGTCACAATACAGTACAGTAATGATTACAAAGATGATAAGAACGAAGGTAAAGTGATTGAATAAATTCAATGTACAGGTTGTCACAAGTTCTAGTAAGTATGGTCTACTCCTATTATGATTTATTTAACTTTTTCTGATTTCTATTGAGCTCCTATATCATATGTAATTATCTACAACTTTATATACTCAGTACATATTTCATACTGATGTCCCCCATGGGGGACCTGCATTTCATGCTGCAGGCACAGGTACCTCAGCTCATACATCGCACAAGTAGTAGCCAGGATATCCAGCTACTTTTGGTGAGCTCCAGTTTTCTTCAGGGCTTTCCGTGTCATATCCAGTCACTTTTGGTATTGTACAGAAGTTAGTTATATGGTGGGGTGTGTCCCGACCTTAGTTAAACTCTGTGTATTGTCTAGAGGCTTTGTAGACCTAATGTACAGTCAAGGTGATGTTTTGTTAATCGAAGTGATGGCTCCAACGGCCAAGTATTGTATATACATATATATGTGTGCTCGAGCTTATACAAGTGATTATTTTCTTTTATATGTAACATGATGCTGTCCAAATTTCAGGTTGTCATAGAGGTATGCATGGGAAGTATAAGGTTATGAGCTGGTTCTCCCAGGCCTCCTCGGTTACGGGTGCCAGTCCACCCAGTAGGATTTGAGGTGTGGCAGCCTATTCCTTTTAGGCTTGAGAGATATAGATGGAATGTTTTAGGCAATTACTACTATATATCATATTACTGCTTTCATATTACTGATTCTATTTTGTAAAGCCTCGAATGAAAAGGTCAATATCTACTACAACTATTGATAAAAATATTTAACCAGTCAAACATAAGGACAAAATACCAGAAAACCAAAAACACCAATATCAGTAAATTATGCACCATTGACTATTTTTATTTAGTACTGTAGCATAAATATTCATGGAAGTAGAACCAAATGTGTTCATCCCGTGGCGTATTTTTGGGTCCATGATCTGGCAGAACTCTCATGTATACATAAAGCGGAATCTTTAGAGATGAGCTAAAAAGATATGTACTATTGCGGACGTGATCTCAAAAGAGGGATACCATGTAATTAAGAAATAGGGAAAAGTGTTAAAGAAAAGGAGAATTCAGTTTCTTAGCAGTTATTTTCTACTGTTAGTCCAAGTAGTTGAATTAATTAAGTAAACAACCCATTAGTTAGTTAGGAAGTTATTAGAAGGTAGTTAGTTACTAACTATATAGACTACTACTACTCACTGTACAGATTAACTAATTCTTCTCATTTTTTCACTCAATGAATGAAACTTCCCTCTCCTCCCTTCTTCTTTCTCATGTCATCACCCTGAATCAAGGTTCTTCTTCTCTGTAAAGTTAGTTTACTTCTCTGTAAAGTTAGTTTACTTCATGGTATCAAAGACATGAGACTGGTAATCTTAGTCTACTGAATTTTCTTTTTCTGTCTTGGCAGTTAATTTCCGCATAAACTTCTGCTATAGCAAGTGATTAGATCTTGAGCTTGTCAAGAATCAGAAATGACTACTAATGGCAATCCAGAATCTGCTTCAACTGCTCCTACTATTCCCTCTAATGACATCGATTACAATCATCCTCTATTTCTTAGTGTATCAGATGTGAGTGGTATGCCAATTATATCTTTTCAATTTACTAGGGCTGAGAATTATTCTTTGTGGTTTCGATCTATGAGAATTGCATTATTAGGTCTTAATAAATTAGGAATGGTTGATGGTTCTTTTACAAAATATAAATTTCCTGGGCTGAAAAATCATTGGGAGAGGGTGAATGCTATTCTTTTGTCTTGGGTTATGAATTCTGTTGGAAAAAGGCTTCTTGGAGATATCATGTATGCGTCAAGTGCCCAAGAAGTTTTGGAAGATTTGTTTGATCATTTTAATAAGTTGGATAGCTCAAGAACTTTCAACCTACATAAAGAGATTGACACTCTTACTCAAGGAACAGATTCTGTGTCTGTGTATTTCTCTAAATTGAAGGGATTATGGGAAGATTTTGAGGCATTAGTTCCAACTCCTTCTTGTAACTGTGATAAATCAAAAGACTTTGTATTGCATCTTCAGAAATTGAGACTTTTCCAGTTTATTATGGGCTTTAATGACTCTTACTTGCAAGCAAAAAGTCAAATTCTATTTATGTGTCCAATACCATCTATTAATCAGGCATATTTAATGATTATCAGTGATGAAAGCCAAAAATCAGTAGTGACTACTGCCGGGATCTTAGGAGCAAATCCTGCAAATATTTCGGGCTCACTTGACACAACATTGTACTCAAGAAATGCTCCAAATTATAAGCTTAAAAGAAATCATAACTTGTTCTGCGACTTTTGAAAAATCAAAGGACATACTAGGGAAAATTTCTACAAGATCATTGGCTATCCTCAAGATTTTAAGTTCAAGAAAAATAGGGGAAACAGTTCTGCCTATAATGTGATGTCTGATCCTATGGGAGCTGACTATACTGAGAATGGCGTACAAGGTTATCATCACGACAATTCAGGCTCTTCTATTGGCGTTCTAGGTTCAAGACACTTCAAGAATCCTCAGTCAAGTCACTTGAAGGATGATGAAACCTGCATTCTCACTAAGGAGCAGTATAATTAACTCTTCCAGTTTCTCAGTAGAACACCTGTTCCTTCATCGTCTGCTAACATGGTTACACACTCAACAAATCTAATAGGTAGTGCAACAGGTATAAATGTTGCCCTTACTGTTCAGTTGCTCAACACAAATTAGATAGTGGATACAGGTGCTACCAATCATATGGTAGCAGATCTACATACACTTGAACATCACACAATGTCAAAAACTGATAAATCAAGGAAAGTTTATCTCCCTAATGGAGATGTAGCCTTGGTTATAAATACAAGATCTAGTACATTGCAAAATGACAACATTATTACTGATGTTCTACATATTCCACAATTTAAATTCAATTTATTA
The DNA here is from genome assembly GCA_030864225.1 of Capsicum baccatum var. pendulum. Lineage (NCBI taxonomy): Eukaryota > Viridiplantae > Streptophyta > Magnoliopsida > Solanales > Solanaceae > Capsicum > Capsicum baccatum. The sequence goes on from CM061555.1 coordinate 43,679,358, forward strand.
TCTGTCTTAAGGCTAACCAAGGAGCTTAAGTGTTCTGCTGCCTTCTTCCTAACTACTTTATTTTGCAGGATCTATTGAGTGGGAAGGTGAAGATGATTGGTAAAGAGGCAAATGGACTGTACTTTCTAAAAGAAAACTCATGCAACAAAGAAGTTTCATTAGCAACTAGAATTTTTAATAATACTCTTTCTTCAAATTCTAGTTTAGATGTAGAAGTGTGGCATAAAAGATTTGGTCATGTTTTCATTACTTTCTTGAAAAAGCTTTTACCTGTAAATTTGACCACTATTATTGAGACTGTTAATAAATGCTAGATTGGTCCTTGTGCTAAGCAAACAAGATTGCCCTTTCCCTTAAGTACTTCTACTAGTCTGCATAAATTTGAATTGTTACACATGGACTTATGGTGTCCATACAAGACTCCTACACATGATGGAAACAAGTAATTCTTAACTATTGTAGATGACTTCAGAAGAATAACTTGGATTTTTCTCTTAAAACTCAAAACTGATGTATGCACAATTCTTAAACAATTCCTAACATTAGTCAAAAATCAGTTTAACAAACCTGTTAAAATTATTAGAATTGATAATGGCACTAAGTTTATGAACACTCAGTGCACAGAGATATTTGTAGCTCTTGGCATTATTCATCAAAAGTCATGTACTTATACACCTCAACAAAATAAAATTGCTGAGAGAAAACACAGACATATCTGGTATACCTATTAAGTATTGGTGTCCGTGTGTTAAGGCTTCTATGTATCTCATTAACAGGATACCTAGTTATGTTCTTACAAATAAAACACCATATGAATTATTGCATAATAAAAAACCATCAGTGCTTCATCTCAGAATTATTGGTTGTTTATGTTTTGCTAAAATTATGTAGGAATCTGATAAGGTTAAATCAAGAGCTAGAACTGCTATCCTTATGGGATGTACAGAAACACAAAAAGGTTATCTATTATATGATCTAACTAGTCATATTTTCTTTGTTAACAGAGATGTGGTTTTTAGAGAAGATATCTTTCCCATCAACCTTAAAACAAAAAAATCTACTTCTATCTTCAATTTAACTGATTTGAATGAGCCAATGGATAATACTGAACCTGATCACAGACTCATGGATACTCAAACTGCTCATGATGAGCATATGCAGCCTCCTACACCAGATATACATGCTTCTGATTCTACAGAAATACCAATTGCAGCTTAAATGTATGCAACAATCATCAGCCCTTGACTCACATACAAGAAAGTCAGACAGATAAAAAAAACCACCTCTTTGGATGACAGATTTTGTGTCACTAGGAATACAAGAGACACCATATGCAATGCCAAACTACTTATCTTATTAGAAGTCAGCTCCACAATATCAAACATATCTATAAAAGTTGTCTTCTACTGTTGAACCTAAAACATACAAAGAATCTATTAGTGACCCTAGATGGATATAGGCTATAAAGTCAGAGATTAAAGCATTACAATCTAATCACACTTGGGACATTGTGCAGTTGACCTAAGGAAAAATTCCAATAGGTGAAGTAGAAAGATTTAAGACAAGGATTGTTGCCAAGGGTTATAGCCAAAAGAAGGGCATTGATTATCAAGAAACTTTTAGCCAGTGGTTAAGATGAAAACAGTTAGGACTGCTTTGTCATTAATTTCTCAAAGGAGATGGATAGGTCATCAAATGGATGTATTTAATGCTTTCCTACAAGGTGACTTGAATGATGAAATATATATGGAATTACCTCCGGGATTCTCAAGCTAGTGGAAGAACAAAATATGTAGACTTGTCAAATCCCTTTATAGGCCGAAGCAGGCTCCAAGACAATGGAATGCTAAACTGCCTAAAGCCTTGTTGAATTTACAGTTTAAACAAAGTGTATATGATCACTCATTATTCATCAAGAGTACTTCAACAGGTACTATCCCAGTACTTGTATATGTTGATGATATGCTTGTTACATGAGATAGTCTTCAAGTTATAAAAGAAAGTAAAGATAAGTTGAAATATTTTTTCAAAATAAAAGACTTGGGTGAATTGAAATATTTCTTAGGAATTGAATTTGCAAGGTCCAAGAAGGGAATACTGATGAATCAAAGAAAATATGCCTTGGAATTGATTGCTGAAATAGGGCTAAGTGCTTCTAAACCAGCTGTAACACCTATTGATACAAACTGCAAGTTAACTACTAAACAGTTTGATGACTTTACCAAGTCTGCAGTTGAATCAAAAACAAAAAAGATTGATCCAATGGTAGATCAAGGGGTATATCAAAGACTGATTGGTAAGTTACTACATTTAACTATGACAAGACCTGACATATCTTATGGATTACAAACCTTGAGTTAGTTTCTATAACAACCTAAGAAATCACACATGGAGGCAGCCTTAAGAATAGTAGGATACATCAAGAATCAACCTAGACAAGGTATCTTACTGTCCAGTAATCATAAGCATACAATTACAATATTTTGTGATGCAGATTGGGCATCATATCCACACTCAAGGAAATCAATGACAGGTTATTGTGTTTTGTTGGGAGATTCTTTAGTGTCTTGGAAATCCAAGAAACAATCAAATGTTTCTAGGAGTTTAGAAGAAGCAGAATATAGAAGCATGGCTAGCATAGTTTCAGAACTTATTTGGCTGCTAGGACTCTTAAAGGAACTTGGTATTAAAGTCACAAAACCTGTTGATGTTTTTATTGATAGTAAAGCTGCAATATAGCTTGCTACAAAACCCAGTGTATCATAAGAGAACCAAGTATATAGAAATTGATTGTCATTTCATAAGAGAAAAAATAAGCCAAGGATTAGTGACTACCAAGTACATCCCTACTCAGGACCAACCAGCAGATATATTGACAAAGGGGTTGAGTAAAGTGAAATATCACTATTTATGCTCCAATCTTGGAATTCAAAACATTTTCTCACTTCCAAGCTTGAGCGGGAGTGTTAAAGAAAAGGAGAATTTAGTTTCTTAGCAGTTATTTTCTACTGTTAGTCCAAGTAGTTGAATTAATTAAGTAAACAACCCATTAGTTAATTAGGATAGTTAATTAGGAGGTTGTTAGAAGGTAGTTAGTTACTAACTATATAAACTATTACTACTCACTGTACAAATTAACTAATTCTTCTCATTTTTTCACTCAATGAATGAAACTTCCCTCTCCTTTCTTCTTCTTTCTCATGTCATCACCCTGAATCAGGGTTCTTCTTCTCTGTAAAGTTAGTTTACTTCAAAAAGTGTTTGTTTCCACCCCAAACTATATACTAAAAGTCTAGGTCACACTTAAACTATCATAGTGACCTATTCACGCATAAACTATAAAAAAGTGGAACTATTCCCTTCCCAGGACACCCATTCTAAGGCGCGTTCTTACACTCATTTTAGGTGCGTCCAACCTTTTGAATAACAAAAATAAATGATTAAAAATATTAAAAATACAACACTTTTAACTTCCAACGGATCTATTGAACCTAATTCCTATTTAAGCCAATTTGGAGCTCCAAACTAAGATCCCTAATTCTCAAATTTGTCTTTCAAAATCAAAATTGAAGATAATTTGTTTGAAGAATTGATAACTAAATGTTAATAAATTAAAATTTTTTATTTTTTCAATTGAAAAAATATCAATAAAATTATTATTATTATTATTATTTTATTATGTGGGTCCGTCTTCTTCAATTGCTTCTTCTTCACCAAAATCACCATTAAAACACCACCATTGACACCATCATCATCAAACTCAAATTTCCACCACAATAATTTTAAGAATACACCATAGATTTTATTACTGGAATCACAATACAACCATTAGTATCACAAAAATCACAAACAACTACCATAAATTCAACATCCACTACTAAAATTGTCATCGAAATCACAAAATCACCATTGTTAACATCCAAAGTTACAAAATCTACCACAAATTCGCACAACTGTTAAAAAAATTGCAGTTACAAACACAAAAATAAATAGCAATGAGTTTTCCTAACCTATATCCCTCTGTTCATACCCCGAAATCACAACACTCCATGTTACAACATTCAATTCAATCGCATCTTCCTTCATCCTCTCAAACAGTCCCAAATTCTTATCAAATCGTCCAATCTAAGAATACTCAGTTACCAATGCGTTCCAAGAAACCACATCTTTCACCTCCATTAACTCAAAAACCTTATTAGCATCATCCAAATGTTTGCATTTCGGATCTGGTGAAGGTTAAAAGGCCCCAGTGACAACGATTTTGGCTTTGATACAAGATTTGCATTGTTTGATTAAGTGAGTAAAAGAAGGAGGAGTTGTTGATGAAGAGAAGAAAGCGAAGAAGGAAGTGGATTTGAAGGGAAAGTGAAGCAAAGAATAAGTGAACAATTCAACAATTTCATATTTTTAATGGTGAATTGTTGAATATTTTCTGCCATCGGAATTTTTTTGTTGAATTTGCTTGGTTTTGAAGGGAAAGTGGAGCAGAGAATAAGTGAACAAGGAGGAGTTGTTGAATTGTTAAATTTTTTTTGGTTATTTATTTTTAATCACAAGGGCTATTTATTAACTAAATAGAAAAATTAAATTAAACACGTGGCATCATCATAGGGCGAGTGGAGTATACTCCACTCATTAAACTTGGACATGGGTGTCACCGGGAAGTAATAGTTTCACTTTTTTATATTTTAGGTGTGTAATAGGTCATTGTGATAGTTTAGGTGTGACCTCGACTTTTAGTGTATAGTATGGAGTGGAAACGATGACTTTTCCCTTAAGAAATACAAAAACATGCAACTGTAACTCCTGTTTGTGGTCTAAGGAATGAATGTTAACATTAGTAATTTAATTTATAATTCTTTTAAATTTATCAATATATAATTTTGTATACCGATTCCGGTATTGAACTATACAAGAATTTCTAATAATATAGTAGAATTCACATTATCAAGTATAATGTTAGTAGTAATTTGGTATATAATGACCTTAAGTATGCTTTTGACTAATTGGTGTATAGCGACTTTCATGTATACCGTTAACTAATTGGTCAATGACCTTCAAGTATGTTATTAACTAATTGATCTGTAGCAACCTTCAAGTATACCATTAACTAATTGATCAATGACATTCAAGTATATATATATATATATAGCTTAATAATATCAATTTGCTGGCATGTAACTTTCTTTAGTATCGATGATCACAGGTCCATCGAACTTCATTAATTGGCACCACATAGCTGCCAGTTCTAAGTCGAAATGGACCTATATGGTTCCACTTGTCATCAAACAATGCGGGAGTAATTCTGTTGAATCCAAAATCCATAAAATGATAGTCGAGAGCAGGTCCCATCACCTTCAACACCAGTACAGACATAGTCACCCTTTCACGAACTATCGATGTCCCCATTGTTTGCACCCCCATTGTTTGCAGAATTCGGATTGTTCCAACGTTTCCACAACAATTACACTAAATACAATTCAAACCGAAAGTCCAATTAGTGACATAAAAATTAACAAAAAAAAAGTAAATAAGGTGACATAAATATTAGAACTTACTGATATGGTAAGGGTATAGAAAGACTCGTCTAACAACATTGCTGACAACTCAATTTACTGATAAAGATCAATTTTATTACAAAAATGTTTAGATGATGCAAGAATGCATACACTTTAAAAATCCGATAAATTTGAGCATGAATACCATTTTTTTTGTTAAGAAAAACGAGTGCGTAAAAATCATAAGAGGAAACAAATTAAAAAAAGAAAAACAAATTAACTTGATAAGTGTATAAGACATAATACTTTAATCATGTAAGTTTAGTATAAATTGTTCGATGCAGGTCTTCTAGTCTTCTAGTACTATATTCTCATGATAGCATTAAAATGTAATATTTCGAAAAGACCTGAAACATTTAGTGAACCTCACATGCTAATATAAGCTAGGGATTAATTCAACTTGATAAGATATTAGTCATGTGTTTCTAATATATTATCTTGGATTTTGTTATAAAAATTTTATTTATTTATATGAAGATATGAGTTAATTAATTCAAAGTTCTAAAATATGTTTAGTAAAAAGTAGATAGTTTTTTTTTTAATATAAATTTTGAACTTATTTTTACAATCTTCAGACTTCAATATTGTTTAAGTGAAAAATATATAATTAGATTTACCATTAAAATATTTTTGGGCCCAATATTTTGGGAGCTTAAAGTAAATATTTTAATAGCTTCACCCTTATCCATATATTGTGTGACCATCCATGAAATCAACTCTTTGTGAGAAAAGACATATTTTCTAAGTAAATTCAAATAGAGGGCAAATATGTTCTAATTTTCATAGTTGTGGGATAAATCTAAATCAATCCACTAACGATAAGAAGGGTAGACATGGTATGATATGATACGATCTTTGAAACTTTGATTTGATAGCTTTAGTATTTGATTTTAAAAATATTATATCGTTACCATATCGAATTAATTCGGTATGATTTGGTATTTTAAAGTTCGACGTTCGTATTTGCTAAGATATTGATAACCATAATTTGTTCAACTTCAACCTATATACTGATACAAACATGGGGAGTACCAAGAGCACAAGATATTGTCCAAGGATCAAGCTTTGGAATTGGCAAGAAATTGAAGTCTTTTTTTTTTTTAAAGTATTTTGATACTTTGTTCAAGAGAATAAAAGGAGGAGAACTTATACACTCAATAGGCGCCTCAAGTGAAGGGAATTGAAGACATTTTGCACTCCAAAGTAACACTTAAGAGGCACCCAAAGTTAGGGCTATTATGGTCCTTTAATACTTTCTTTTTACACTCCAAAGGAGCCCCCTTCATTATATTAAGGGTATTTTAGTCTTTATTTTGTAATAGTATAAATAGGCACCTTAGCTCTTATTTTCCTTAGTTTTTGACATAATGAATTGAGTGAATTTTCAGATTGTAATATTAGTGTCCATCTAAGAGGAAGGTTTGAGCTTCTATTGGTGGGGTGTGATTGATGGTTTGATACACCATCTTTTGTTAATCACTTGGTAGAAGTAAGGGTCTTTCTATATATCCTTTAATTTCAAGCATTCTTCTTCTTCATCCCCTTTCTTTGTGTTGTTTTTCACTTTGTGTGTTTGTTGATTTTTGCATTCTTAGTATCAATTTCATTTTTTCTAGTATTTTCTTGTATCATTTGGTATCAGAGCCACGTTTTAAGGTTGTTCCTACAACCCTAAGTATTGGATTATTGATTACTTTGAAGAAAATCAACAAAAAAGAGTGTAGAAAATCGAAAATCTCATAAAAACAATTGTTAACCCATTTTTGTGTTTTGACAAATTTTTAGATCTTAGATCTATTTTGTTTTTGTGTGTTTTGTTGGTGTCAAGTTCTATATCCTTGTTCCCTAGCACCTAAGGAGTTTAGATCTACATTTGGAACAACATTTGGTCAATTTTGAGCTAGATCCACCATGGTTATGGCGTTTTGAAGCTTCAAGAAGCTAGATCTGTGTGGTTTTTGTGTTGTGGACATTGGTTGGTTGTGATTTATCATTATTTGAGCTCACCTTGGTCTAAGGAACCTAGATCCACAATAAAATCCAGATTTGGGGTTCATTTGGTTAGGGGTCAAACTTTGGTCAACTCTTAAATATTCATCTTGTTCTTCCATCTTCTTGAAGTCTTGCAAAGGAAGAATATTCAAAGAGTGTGTTTGATCCAAAAAAAAAGAAGAAAAAGAGTTTACTTGGTGTTTATAAAAGAATATTCCTTGGCATATTCATTGTCATTCAAAAGAAAGAAGAGACAAAGGGAATAATCAAGTACAATTGAAAGTACAAGGGGGAGACCAATCCATTTTGACTACATTTGAAGCTCCCAAAGGGCTACAAACCTTCAATTTTTCCCTCCCAAATGAAATTTCTTATTCTCCTGAGTGTGTTTGGCCGAAACAAGTAAATTACGATTTGAAAATTTTGAAAAGTGACGTCCAATCACAAGCTGCCACGTCATCACTTATTCAAACGACCAAATTGAGTTCTAAATTAGATTTCTAAGTTTATATTTGTTGTTTCTAGTTGCATTTGTGTTGATTCTACCACTAATTATCAAACTAGTAATTACCTACTAGGTTGATAATTAGATTAGAGTCCGTTCGTTTCTTCGATTTTTGTGTGCTTTTCTCATTTTCAAATTCATAGTAGTTTGTTGGTTCAAGTCCATACATCATTTTTATTTGAGTCATATCAAACAAAAATCTATTCTGGGCAAAAGCTTATTCACCACTCATTCACTTGCCGAGTATTGCCAAGTTTTCACCACTTGTAAAGCCAAGTATGAGGTGAGGTTGAGTGAGAGTGAAGTGAGGAATTTGAGCTAACTTATTTTCTCATTTTATAGGTTGTTTGCTTGCTGTTTCTTTGTTCTTTTAGGTACATTTGCAATGGAATCCAAAGAAACTACTTTCCAACCTTTGGAAAATGATGTTATTGGAGCCTTGATGCCTCGGATTGATGCCTTGGGCCGAGAAATGAAGAGTTCTAGTGATGCCCTTGTCCAAAAAGTGGTGGAAAATAATGATGCTTTTATTAGAGATATGACGAATGATAGGGATATTTTTAGGAGAGACATGATTAGAATTAAAACGGGGGTTGATAGACTAGGTCCACCAAAATCTCCTCAAAATTCAAACTACCAAGTTCCAAACCCACTTGACCAAAGGCTACCTTCACAAGTCCAAACACCTCAAGTCCAAAGATCCTATACTTCACAAAACTCAATGAATCCTCTCCAAGAGTTCGAAACTAAAGAGAGTGAGGCCAAGCCTCAATATGGACAGAAAATGAATGGTGAGGTACAAGAAGAGTGTGAAGAAAGAAGGGAAAAGGAAAGGGAAACCATGGGTAGTGAAGTTAGAAGGGAAAAAATGCTTGATTATCGATCTTGTCCACAAAGGACCCTTGTTATTCACTAACCCAAATGCTAGAATTTTGCCTAGTATTTTCTCTTCTCATGTGCAGGTTCAAGACCCTAGAAGTCCCGAGGACAAGACCAAGAAAGTTCCCTTCAAGCCCTTGGCCGAAAGTCCCTCTTTTGGGACAAGTGATAAAGGAGTGAGTCCAAAGGGAAAATGTGAACTATTCCCTTGTAATGAGGAGCATGAAGTCTGCCCTAATGCTAAACAAGGGGGAGAACACACTTTCTATGATTCACAAGGTGACATTTCTACACTCTACAGTTCCTTAAACTTAAAATGTTGTGATGTGGCTAGTAGTGGCCAAAGTGGTGTAGTTTCAGATTTTCTTAGTGAAGAAGTGTGTGAATCTCTCTTTTGTGATACTATTGGTGTTGATAGGTTGAATATGGACCAAACTATTGTTGCGAGTACACAAGCACTAGTTGATCCATTAGATGACAAAATCAATCACTATTATAAAAGGCAAAAAAGCGACGGCTGGCGTCGCTTTTTTGGGCAAAATCGATGAAAATCCGTCGCTTTTTTTCCATCTAAAAAAGGAGCGTTGTTTTTTTCAAAACGACGGCCTACGCCGCTTTATTACACGAACAACGTCGCTTTTGGAGAAAAGAATTTTTTAAGTTATTTTTTAAAAAAACGACGTTGTGCGTTGCTTTTTGTTCTTCATGTGAAGAAAACATGATTAACAAAAAACGACGGACATCATCATTTTATTGAAAAAAATAATATTTTTTTCAGAAAAATTGACATTGTCCTTCGTAATTTGAGAAAAATAAAATACTTTTTGAAAAAAAAAAAGCGATGTTGGTTGTCACTTTTTATTCTTCATAATGAATAAAAAAGCAACGACCGTCGTCGCTTTTCTGCATTTTTTTAATGCAGAAATCTGCATTTTCTACATTCCACCTGCCAAATAAAAATGCAATTCAATATATACATCCCTCATGCAACACACATTATTACAATAATCATACAACACACTACATCAACAAATCATTTAAGCAATTCAAATCAACAATACTTAAACAATGAATCCAACAACATTCAAAATACTTAAAACAATCCTAAAGAGTTTTTACTAATTAAAAGCTAAGTTCAAAATATCTAAAAATTATCTAAAACTCAAGTCCAACACCACTAATGAGTAGCCCCAACAAACTCCTCATCACTATCTGTTTCCTCTTCGCTACTTGAATCAGGAGCGACGACCTGTGTTAAGGCCCGTCTAAGATGTGCATCTGATGTGACATAGTAGCATGTCTCTCAAAAATTGTAGAAATGGCCTGATCGTGCTTTGTCAACCAACAACGCATTGTCTGAAAATCAATTGACTAGTGTTATATGAATTTATATGACTAGTATATATATATATATGTATGTGTATATATATATATATATATATATATATATATATATATATATATATAAGTTAACTAAATAATAATTAAATCTAATATACCTTAAACTCTTGAAAAATGACTTGTTTAAAGACTATTGGAATATCCCACCACTTGTGCCAAGGATATGTAAAAAGTCTCATAACGCTCTTCCTTACAGTCTCATTAACTTCTTTTGACGCAGGATACCACCTGTAAATAACATAATAAGTGTGTAAGTTTGAATATTTTATTAATGAAAAAAATTAACATATCAATTGAAAAATAAACTTACGAAGATCCATCAGGCTCGATAAACACTCTACCAAACATGTCTGTATCTCCAGGAATTAGACCAATCAAATCTGCATCAATATCTTCTTCTACAGGAGGGGGTGCAAAAATTTCAAGTCATGAATTCACATTTTCAAATGATTACACTTTACTAATTTCAAAACACAAGTTCATCTTTCAAGTAACTACACTAAACCATTTTCAAGTGACTAGTACACATTTCAAAACACTACACTTAACTATTTTCAACTCTCTAATTCACTTCTCAAGTGACTGAACTAAACTATTTTCAAGACATGAATTCACATTTCAAGTATCAACACTAAAACAATTTCAAGTCATGAATTCACATTTTCAAGTGATATTACACTTTACAAATTTCAAAACACAAGTTCACCATTCAAGAACTACATTAAACCATTTTCAAGTTGCTAATACACTTCTCAAGTGACTTGTACACATTTCAAAACACTACACTTAATCATTTTCAACTCTCTAATTCACTTCTCAAGCGTCTAAACTTAACTGGTTTCAAGTCATGAATTCACATTTCAAGTATCAACACTAAACCAATTTCAAGTCATGAATTCACATTTTCAAGTGATATTACACTTTATAAATTTCAAAACACAAGTTCACCTTTCAAGAACTACATTAAACCATTTTCAAGTCGCTAATACACTTTTCAAGTGACTAGTACACATTTCAAAACAATATACTTTACCATTTTCAACTCTCTAATTCACTTCTCAAGAGACTAAACTTAACCATTTTCAAGTCATGAATTCATATTTCAAGTATCAACACTAAACCAATTTTAAGTCATGAATTCACATTCTCAAGTGATTACACTTTACGAATTTCAAAACACAAGTTCACCTTACAAGAACTACATTAAATCATTTTCGTCCTCAGATGATGCTTATAACTTATTTGACTCCTATAATTATCTAAGACACTCATGAGATCATTTACTTAACTTTCACTTCATTTTATTCATTATGTGGTCCTAAACTTTTGTTGAGATCATTTACTTAACTTCCACGTCATTTTATCCATGATATGGGCCTAAAATTCTGTTAACTCTCAAAATTTTTAAAATTTTTTGCCAGAATTTCCTTTGTAAATAGGCCTATCGCAAACCTGTCATCTAATCAGAATACATATAAATACGCTTCACCGAGCGTTACAATAAATATGTTACTCAACTGATAATACACGAGACTCCACTTGGCATTCCTTAAAAATTTTCATCTTAAGTATAAATCCACAACTAACTACTCCATATAGAAACAAGACACACCTTAGATCCGCACTACCACATTAACTTGTAAGGTACTAAACATAAATTCATGCATAGTTTAAGTCAATCTACTAGATAAGCTCGATGTACTAGCACTATAATCCTAATAACCTTCCTTGCATTTTCAATCATAATTCAAGCTTAAGGTATAACACTTATCATGGACAACCACAAGAATTTATATACTATGTTGACTTAATAGAGATCGAATAAATACTTGTCCACCAAGGGTCTGGCTTTGGTCGATGGTTGCAGCGTTGACTGGTGACGGGTGGTTGGTGGCACGGAGGCTGGTTTGTCTGGCGTCGGAGGCTGGCTCATCGATGGCTGTTTATTGCGAATGGAAGGAGATTCCGACAACGGGTTAAGGGGCTTTGCCAGTGTGGTTTCACAGGAAAAGAGGTGAGGCGGCAAGGGAGGAGAGAGGGAAAGCAAAATATGTTTGTTATGGTGAGTCTTAGAGAGAGAGAGAGAGAGAGAGAGTATAAGGGAGCGAGGCGAATGTTTGAGGGAGAAAATGAGGATAGGGTTTGATATTTTGTTTAAAAGGAAAGATTGGTTGATCTGATCTCAGCCGTTGGATCAACTTTGATCAACGGCTGAGATTAAGGTATTTAAAAGTAGGTCAATTGGGATTTATATTGATATTTAATTTTTGCTAAAATTGATACTAATTGGAATAAAAAATTGGCTAAAAATTAAACCCAAGAAAGGAAATTAAATAAAAGTGGCTGCAAGTTTAATAAATGTAATAATAATAATAATAATAATAATAATAATAATAATAATAATAATAATAATAATAATGAGACGGCTTATGCATTTTAAAAGAAAAGAGAAGGTAATTTGATCTCAGTCGTTGAATCAGGTTTGATCGACGACTGAGATTTAAAGGTTGAGAATTTGATCAAAATTTACATAAATTTTCAATTGTGTCACAAATTTGATATAATTGTAATAAATTGAATAAAACTAGGCTAAAATTGATATGTTGTGCTAAAAAATTGGGTCAGAAAATAAATAGATCAGATAAACTGATTTAATTTAGACTATTATTTAAATAAATATTATAAATAATAATAATAATAATAATAATAATAATAATAATAATAATAATAATAATAGTGAAAAACTAGACAATACATCTATAAAAAATATGAGTGTGCACCATTGCGTGAAAAAATTAATTTAATAAAATTATGTAAAATGTCGTTTTTGAGTTTAAAAATTATAGAAAATGGTATCAAAATAATTTGTGCATTTTTCTAAATTATGAATGTGACACGTCAATATGTATTTAATATAAGAATAATGTGTACAAAAATATTAACAATTGAAATCAAATAATTTTGATAAAATAGCAGCCTAAATGACGAGAAAAATAGTAACATGTTGATATTAAAATAAACTAAGTATGTAAGAATTAATGTTACGTAAAATTACTATATAAAATAGCGGCCTGAGAGGGGTATCGTGAGGTCAAAATTGGGTGTCAACACAATTAAACCAATTTAGTCCCACAAAATAGGTCTGTGGAGGGTACGGTGTACGCAAACCTTCTCGAAAACCTATTCAACCTTGAAGATTCTTGTAAAATAAAACACATCATTAGGGTTTTTGCTTATTGATTTAATTATTGGTTTAACTTATTTAAAAATCGATAATCAATAAACCAAACCGATCATATTTAAAATCAAATCGAATCGACCGATGCACACCCCTAATTTCAAGAAAAAAAATAGTGAAATTGGGTTAAAAATATTGAATTGGAGATTTCGATTACGTTAATACAACGTATTAATATGATGAATCGTCGGCTAATTGGCTTCATTATTATAACTTCAATAGTGTATTATTAGCTCGATCATATGATGTTAACGTATTATTTATAATATTTAGATATATAGACTCATTTAGCTAACTTTTAACTATATACATCACATACACGAGTATATTACCTCGTAACAAAACGTATTTTATTTCTACTCTGATGAATTATCATTTAATTTAGCTTATATTATTATATTATAATTTTAAAATATATATTATTACCTTGATCAATCAATCGTATGACATCAATGTATTCAATATATATAGTTGATTGACTATAAACTTCACAATATGTATTAGATACATCACATACACTTGTAAATTACCTTGTAATACAATATTTTGTATATATATAATGATAAATTATCGTTTAATTTAGCTTATATTATTATATTATAACTTCAAAAGTATTTTTTTTAATCAATCGATCGTATGATATCAATGTATTCAATAAATAATTGAATACATTTAATTTTTTTAATATAAAAATTATTTATTTAATAGTAAATTAAAAATTAAATATCGAAGGATAGTGTCATTTTCATAAAGTTAATTTTTATTTAGTTTTACCAAAAGCGACGTTGTCCGTCGCTTTTTGAAAAAACTAAATAAAATTTAAAAATATTTACAAATCGCGACAGATGACATCGCTTTTCTAGAATTAAAATTTTTAAAAATAGAAATTATAGCGATGTTGTCCATCTATTTTAATAAAAATAAACAAAAATAAAAATTAAATTTAAAAAGCGACGGATGACTTCGCTTTTCAAAAAAATATTTTTTATTTAATTTTAAAAAAAGCGACGTTGTCCGTCGCTTTTTCTAAAAATAACAAAAAAATTTAAATAATTATAAATTGCGACGGACAACGTCGATTTTCTAGAATTAATATTTTAAAAAATAAAAATTATAGAGACTTTGTTTTTTGATTTTAATAAAAATAAATAAAAATTAAATTTAAAAAGCGACGGACAACGTCGCTTTTCAAAATATTAATTTTTATTTAATTTTAACAAAAGCGACGCTGTCCGTCGCTTGTTGTAAAAAAAATAATTACAAATTGTGACGGACAATGTCGCTTTTATCGAATTAATATTTAAAAAATTAAAAATGCTTTTAAAAAAAATCAAATTTAAAAATCGACGGACTACGCCGTTTTTAAAAAAATAATAATAATTATTTTTTAATAAATTACGATGTTGTCCATCGCTTTTATTAAAAAAAATATACATTATTTTTTAATTACTTGACACAAAAATTAGTGGAAAAAAGTGACGGATATTAAGACGTTGGCCGTCGCTTTTAATAAAAATAAATAAAAATTAAAATTAAACTAAAAAACGACGACCAACGTTGCTTTTCTCGTTGTTTTCTAAAGCAATACAGTGCGTCGCTTTTTAGCCCTTTTTTAGTAGTGAATTCTTTTTGTAAGAATGATTTGTGTCCATCTAGTGCTAGCACTTATAACTTGAATAAGGTTCCCTTGCCATGTGACAAGAGTATTCACACACTACATGTCCCTCTTGTAGATGATAGCACCTTGGGTAATGTCTTCACACTTGATTATATTCCTTCCTATACTTCCTCTTTGCCTATGACGATAACCATGTTACTTTTGATTTGGTATTATGTAGAGGTAGTAAGGTTGGTGGTTGGTTTTCTTTCTTTAATAATGATGAATGTGAGTTTGGTAGCCTAGTGAAAGGAGTGGGTCACGTCGGATTAACCCCTTGTTTTCTACTCTCATTTGATCCCGGAATACTTTTGAGTTGTGGAAGGTGTAGTTTTGGTTCATGCTCATATTCTTTTAATGTTGATGCTATTCACTTCTTTGCTATCCTCTATGCCAAGTTTTTTATGCTGAATACCATGGATGTGTGGGTATATGTCAAGTGTGAACAACTAAGGATTGATGATATAAGTGTGGTACTAATGGTGATTCCTTGTGAAGTGATCTCGGTTCTTCTTGTTATAGATGTGCATGTTTCTCCCATTATTAGCTCTCTTGATATGTATAATGAATCATGTGCTCCTAATGATAGCTCACTACTTGATCATGAGGATAGTGTGATTGAAAACTTTCAAGCTAGTGTATATGCTTATAATGTAGGTCTTGATGATGAATATTATTCTTTGAATTTGTTTGATGAAGACCTTGATAGTAGTATGCTTCATAGTAGTCATGTTCATAGAAATGTAGTGAGTGATAGGATTTGTGTTGTTAAGGGAACCTCTCTAAGCTATAGATGTCCAATTTTAAGTGTTTGTCTTCCCTTGAAAATAAGTGGACTATGTGTTGATTTCAGATTGTATCCTCTACTCATTGATGTTTGCTTTAAGTGTGTCATTTGTGATGTTAGTGGTCGGATTTTCTTACTCCTCACAAAGGATGGTTAGTTGTATTCTAAGAGTGTACCTTCTTGGCATGTTTACCTCACTTATGGTACTAAAGCTAGCACTCCTACCAAGAGGACTGTGTGCTTGTTTTCTTCTCTCTTTGGTTTTGCAAGATCTGAATTTGAGGATAAATTTCTTTCAAGATAGAGAGGATGAGACAAGCATGAGGAGTACCAAGAGCACAAGAAATTGTCCAAGGATCAAGCTTCGGAATTGGCAAGCAATTGAAGTCTTTTTTTTGGAGTATTTTGAAGCCTTGTTCAAGAGAATAAGAGGAGAACTTATACACTCAATACGCACCTCAAGTGAAGGGAATTGAAGACATTTTACACTCCAAAATAACACTCAAGAGGCACCCTAAGTTAGGGCTATTATGGTCCTTTAAGACTTTCTTCTTACACTCCAAAGGAGTACCCTTCATTAAGAGTATTTTAGTCTTTGTTTTGTAATAGTATAAATAGGTACCTTGCTCTTATTTTCCTTAGTTTTTGACATAATGAATAGAGATTGTACTATTAGTGTTATCTTGTAGTATTCTCCTTCTCCTTAAGAGAGAGAAACCAAAACTTGAAGGTTCTATGCATGTGAGGTGGATTCTTCACTTGTGTTGAGCATTTGGCAAGAAAGGTGGGTTTTGATGAGGAGTGTGAATTTCCTTGGTCCACCTAAGAGGAAGGTTTGAACTTCTATTGGTGAGGTGTGATACACCATCTTTTGTTAATCACTTGGTAGAAGTAAGGGTCTTTCTATTTATCCTTTAATTTCAAACATTCTTCTTCTTCATTCCCTTTCTTTGTGTTGTTTTTCACTTTGTGTGTTTACTGATTTTTGCATTCTTAGTGTCAATTTTGTTTTTCCTAGTGTTTTCTTGTATCATAGACTCATATAATAGAATTTACGACTTTACTTTTCAAAAATTATTTCAATTATATGATACTAATGCTCTACAAATATAGAAATATATACTCAAACAAAAGTATAAGCGACTCCCATTGTTAATTAATTACACAAAAAAATCATTTCAATCAAAGATAAGTAGTCAAAATTTCAACATGTAAACATTTAGTTTTATACTGATACTAGGTTGTATATTTGTTAGTATTATAATAGTATATATATCTATGAATTATTTATGTAAATATAAACTTCTTTATGGTATTCAGTATTTCGGTATTTTATATACAATTATCAGATAATATATTGAATAACAAAAAATTTAAAATATATACCATATATCATATCATAATATAGAAATCACGATATCAAAAATTTAGTTTGGTATAGTATGTTGGTATCTACTGTACTATGTCCACCCCTAATTATAAATGTATTTTTAAAACCAACTCAAAATCAGAGCAATTATGCTCTATTTTCCATAATTGAGATCTTTTTTTTTGGGGGGGAATTTGGACTTGGACTCTAATTACTTCATTTAACTTAAGTCTTAATTAGTTGCAATTCATAGCCTCTCTTATCAATTAAATACTATCAATAGCCTCTCTTCTCATTCCCTCTCTTCCCACAGTACTCCTCCATCTCTCCCAATCTCGCTGGCCTCCCTCCCCCATCTCTCCCTCTCTCGCTGGCCTCCCTCCCTCCATCTCTGTCTCTCGCTACCTCTCAGAACTCTCTCTTTTTCTCTTTCTTTCTCTTTTTACAGTAATGTATTAGTTGTATCACTATATATTTCAACTGATACAATATCTCTATTCATATTTATTGAATCTACATTTGTTTATGCATTGTGTATTGATATGTTTTTTGTATTTCTCTTTACATTATTGGTATTGTAGGTATGTATATGTATATGTATATGTATACATCCATTATTGGTATTGGTATACTGTATGTATTTATACTGAATGCGTGCCCATTATTGGCACTGTGCTACAATTCGTTGATACAAATTGATATATGTCGCATGCAGCTGCATACATCAGTTCAAATCAAATATAGTCAGTTGCATACCGTTGTTACATTGATTACAAATGGTAATTTTTGAAACATAGGCTAGGCGCGCCCTAATTTGCTGAAACAGTGGCTATTTTCTGAAAGTGTCCCTAATTCAAAAGCCTTTCTCCGTATAAATCTAATACTCTTGAAAATTAATCACCTCTGTCTTCATTTGTTAATTTTCAGTGTGGGTGCTCTATGCTAATTTATCATCATAATCATTTAACTTTGTTATACAAAAACTTACATTGCTGCAGAAGTTAGTAGTTTGAATGGTCACCCACTTTATGCTAATTTATCATCATAATCATTTAACTTTGTTTTAATCTTTTAAAGTCACTCAACTTTGTCTAATTATCTTCTACGGTCATTTTAACCGAAAATACAACCAACCAGGTAGTCAATGAGTAGAAGGAGCATTTGGCAACAAAAATGGCTTATACCAAGATAATTAGTGGTAAAACACACCAAATTTTCGATAATGCAGCATGATTTGTTCCCTAGAAATATAGTACTGCTATCCTTTGGAATGTGCAAAAGCCACAATGAGATGACTTGGATAACATATTGTAATAGGATTACTATTTTTAATTTTATTTTTTAAAGTAAGAATATGATTGCAGGCCAAAATAATGCTCACTGGAATTAGTTTTCTTTACCACTTTGAACGAGTAAAACATTCCTTTAATGTACTATCAGTGACATGATATATATACATCTCCTTGCATTTATAACTTAATTAATGGGCCTGTTTATTTCAACTCCAAAAATTATAATTATATATACAACACTGGAACTGTTGAACAATCAAAATCATACTCCTCATCCTTAATTAAGCTGATATATAGTTGAAATGATTTTAAATTCTCTAGTATAACCTTTATTTTCTGTGGAATATTAGCTTGGACATAAACTAATAAAGTCATTTGTTAATATTCTTTTAGTCGGCTATTATTCCCGTAACATATATGTTAAGTCTACTCTAGCACGTTAAGATAATAGATCAGCAAGTGATATCAGGTGGGGTTCATTAAACTTCATGGAAATGGAAATACTAGTAAATATATAAACTTCAATATAACAAAATAAAATCCAGATATGGAGATGTTGAAAGGCTTCCTCTTTGCATGGCTTATTGCTTTTTCTTTAGCAACAATAGCTGTTGCACAAAACGATCCATCAGGTATCATGTTAATTAGTAGTGTATCCCTTTTATTTATCCGTAGATGAGCGAATTCATGGTTCAAGTTACATGTTTTGTGGAGCTCAATAGCTTTGGCCCAGATCCTATATTAGTTTTTAAGAAATTACTTACTACGTACAAATAATCAGAGGCAGAGCCATCATTGTAGTTACGGGCAACCTAGTAAGTAAAAAGAGTTGAGATTCAGAACTCATAAACTTAAAATCTAGTATCCGTTTCTGATTTTACACATAGTATATATGTGGCTACAGTAATTATTTTCCATGTTTAATGCTCATGTTGTTTTTATGTACTATTTTTTACAGGATTCATAAACATTGATTGTGGAATACCAGCAGGTTCGAACTATACTGACATAATAACAGAACTACCATACACTTCAGATGTAGGTTATGTCAGCGGTGGGGTGGACAGCAAAATATCATCTATATACGAACCCAATTCCCCACAAAGGCAGTTCCTCACAGTTAAAAGTTTCCCTTTAGGGACTAAAAATTGCTACACTCTAACCCCAAATGAAGGGAAATTTGGCAAATACTTGATAAGGGCAAGTTTTCTCTATGGAGATTATGATGGAAATGCCCAATTACCAAATTTTGATCTTTATATTGGAGGTGATTATTGGGATACAGTCACAATATCTAATGCTTCTACAGTAATTATGAAGGAAATTATACACACCCCTTCCACTGATTCCATAAGTGTTTGCCTTGTCAAGATAGATACTACAACTCCTTTTATTTCAGCCTTAGAGTTGAGACCTTTGAATACTACCATTTATCCAACGCTAAGTAAATCATTGAAACTTTTCGTGCGTCTCAACTTAGGCTCCTTAACCAATCAATACATTAGGTATGTTTCTTCAATCCTTTTAATTTTACAGGATCAGATTATTTTTATTGTTTTGCATGTTGATTATCGTACTAGATAATCTATCTTATTTTTAGTATTACAAATTAAATGGTAGGATGATTTTATATGAAATGATTCAGGAATAGACACTGAATGATGAGGACTTTCTCTGTCAAAGTGAATAACAATTGTGTGTTTTCTCCAGTATGTTAACAATTGTTTGTTTTCTATTTTAATACTACAAAACAGGTATGGCTATGATGCATATGATAGAGTTTGGTTGCCATATTATTTTGAAAAAATGATCATCGTTAATACAACACAAGAGGTACTTGAAAACAGTTACCGAGTACCGTCTGCAGTGATGAGCACGGCCCTGACACCCGATCCCCTGACCACAACTGACAACTCGGTGTCCTTTAACTGGATAGCTGATAGTACCAGGGACAGGTATTACATATACTTGCACTTTGCAGAAGTAGTTGAATTGCTGGTGACACAGACAAGGCAATTCAACATTTATATCAATGACAACCTATTTTATGGACCTATGTATCCCATCTATTTGTCGACGGCGACTGTGTACACAGTGTCCCCGATTTATGGTGCCGACCAGTACACTGTTGTGATTAACAAAACTGCGACTTCTACTCTTCCCCCACTCCTCAATGCTTTTGAAATTTATAAAGAGATATAGGTAAACAACATGAAAATGTATCATCAAGAAAATCTAAAGCTGATCTGCTGGAGAATTTTAGGGCTTGTTATGGTCTTGTTGTACATCTTTTTGTTTTTTCTCTGAATGACTTATATAATTGTTGGAGCTAGATATATAATGTATTATGTATATTCTTGGCGTACCTATCAAATGTGTAGCTTGTCTTGCTTTTTCCTCCTTATCTAGTAAATTGAAATGAGTTTCGAGTTCAATCCTAATCGGTTGATTAGATTATTTTAGTTTTTGATAGCTATAACCAATTACTTAGCAACAAAGCATCAATGCTTTAGTCGATTTCAGAGGCCTAAGGAGTAGAAGTGCACACGCGGAAACAGTTCAGTATATTGTGGTGGGATGGCAGAGGCTGAAAAGATAGAAGAGAATCCTACAATATCTAGGATTTATTACTGGTGATAACTTCAGCCTACCAGAATGTGGTGTATGTCCATCCAATTTAAGTTTGAAGAAAATGTCTGAGTCTCGAAAGAACGAAAAATCAACTGTCTAAAAGGGTAGTCTGGTGCACTAAAGCTCCCGCTATGCGCGAGGTCTGGATCACAAGGGTCTATTGTACGCAACCCAACCTTCCATTTCTGCCAAAGGTTGTTTCCACAGCTTGAATCAATGACCTCCTGGTCACATGGAAGCAACTTTACTAGTTACTATCTAAGCATACAAATTGGAGACGATACGTCTTCGGTTCAGTAAACTGCAACATGTTGTTACATATGCTCAATTCTCACATAAGATTGAAAGTAGTCACATCTTGCTAATTCAAATAACTTGCAGTCAGTCACACCTTCTACATATGTGGGATTTGATTCTCACTTCCTTTAACCCAAAGTAAATGAAATTGAGGAAGTTTTGATATCAAAAGACGTTTCACTTCCAGAAACCAGATAAGAGTACTTCTCAAACGTCTACATCCACTTGAGAGCTTGTTCTACCATGTCAGTTCGAAAGAAAGGTTACATGATGGAGAAGAATCCCCATACTGATGATTCATAGAATATTTCACTTCGATTTCTTTAAGTTAGTGTCTCCAACATTTGACACGTCTTGAGTCACAGCAGGCAGGAACAACCTCTCTATCCATCAGGTTCTCCCTCAAGAACTGTACCAAAAGCAGAAGGGCAAGAACTTAAGTACTGCAATTCACTTACTATATAACAAACAAAATCCTATATAAGCAAAGACAGGGAAATCACATTCACCTGTATAAAAGCTTCATTGTCCTCCCATATACTTCCAACTAACACAAATTTTGGGTGACAGGCCCAAATCAGAACATCTAACAGAGTTTCAAAATTTTGAGACTGCACAACTTTCTGTATTGTCAATTTCTCAATGACAAATGGAGGGTAGGACCATGTTGCCTTAAGTTCTTCAACGTCGAATTTATTCTTGAGAATTAATCAAAAAAAAAAAAAGTGAACAATGTTATCTTTTATGTATTTGGGTACAAGAATCTGTATATAAGAAACACAAACTTCAATAATAGTTCAAGTCCAAGACAAGAACATTTATGAAGTTCTGTAACACCTTCAACACTAGATTACGAATAATCTATCTAAGAAGTGTGTTAAGATTCAGAAAAGAGATGAAACAGAATTTAAGACCAAGTCCTCCGAATTCACGGAGTGTCCTTAAGGAATAATTCCCCTCACTGTACCTGAGGTTTTGGAATCTTCCTCCCAGGATAAATTGACCTTCAATTCGAACAATAACGGTACCTCAAATTATTGGATTCAACGAACTCACTTAACAGTTTGATAGATCACACAGAAAGTTTTTCAAGACAAGGAGAGAGTTTGTATTTCAGAAAATTTGTACCTAAACCTGTGGATGAAAGCAGGTTTATATAGCCAACATGTGCCTCTTCTGAAAAGTGGCAATGGTTCACTTAAAAGGTGTGACTTTTCTGAAAAAGCCATGTCTGTTCATCCAAAGAATATGTCTTTTCCGAACAGGCATACCATTTCATGAATCAGTGTGTCATTTCGTGGAAGGGTTGCATCCCTTCATTTCAGCACTGCATTGTATCGAAACACTGTTTCGGAATCTGCATTCATGCATGCATATAAATAGAGTATCAAAACACAAGAAAAAGTTGCATTTTTCCTTGTGTCATTTCGTGGAAGGGTTGCATCCCTTCATTTCAGCACTGCATTGTATCGAAACACTGTTTCGGAATCTGCATGCATGCATGCATATAAATGGAGTATCAAAACACAAGAAAAAGTTGCATTTTTCCCTTTGGTATTATTTCTGTCAAATAAACTTCATCCAAAAAATAGATCTCATCAATCATTTTCCAAAGCCGAAGCCAAAGCCAAGCGACAACGATGACACAAGGTATCTCTTATTTCTTGCCTCACTTACCATGTGGAGTAAGTGTCCCTTATTTTAAACACTCACAAGTTCTTTCTTCCACCAATATGGGAGAAAAAGTGAACTTCCCAATTTGAGAGTACACTTTCTAAATTGATGTCTCCCTTCTCCACCATTTTTCATTCACACTTTTTCATGTACTTTGAACCCAACAAACAAATCAAGTGAAACGAAAATAAACATTACACAACAAAGTGATAATGGGAGGTGCACACTTACCTTCGCTGACTCAATACGCAGAAACAGTGAATTCAGTTTTTTGAATCTAGTTAAGTGTTCCCTCAAATTTTCAAACCAAATTGTGTTGAGATGATCATAGAGAATATGACGGGCAATTTAGGAGCTCTATATGTATAATGGAGCAAGTTTGGTGTGTCCATCCCAATTTCCGTAAGACTTTGTAGAATAGAATGTCAACTTTCTGAGCACGCAACTGGAAAACTTAAGCCTCGTCGACTTCAAACAAAAGCTCAATTCTAATTCCTCAAGAAGGGAAAGTTCAGCAACAATATTTTCTACTATTGAGTCGGTAATCTCCCCAAATGTTATGCCCAATTCTTTCAGATGCTTGAATTTCCTCACATCAAACTTTACCGTGATGTTACATCCGCTGTAATATAGAGTACGAAGAAACACAGCTCGAATCTGAATGCTTTTTTTAATTGTCTCAAATTGCTGGTCTATTGTAAGCTTCAGAAGATTGGGAAGATCAGATGTCAATAGGTCTTTTACTCCCTGACACCTGATAAGCCTTAAATCTTCTATCTCTGGATAGGCAGAACAAATTTCTAAGATTATCCGTTCCTCTAAAAAGACATCAGTTAGAGATAGCTCCTTCAATTTAGAAAGATTTATATGACCGACAATTAGAGGCCACTCTAGCTTAAGACCGCGTAGTCTCAGAACCATCAGTGATTTAGCTGTAAATACAGTACCTGGCAAACTGTACCAATCTTCTTTAGCATCTAGTCTCGTAATATCAAGGTCTAATTCTTTGATGCAGTTATTGGTGACCATTCTTATCCATTCGTCAATGCAAAAGGCATTCTTCAAACATGAAAGTTTAAGAGAAAGCCTGAATTTCTCAATTATTGCTTTTTGGAAGCGGAGGTTCATCAATGAGCCATCTACAATACTTGAGAAAGCATCTGTGACATCAACTTGTTGTGACTCCTCTTTTCCTAATTTCCTTTAGTAAAGGTTTTGATCGAAATCAAATGTAAAAAAAAGAAGCAAATTCCAGACTTTTAGCCATGTCTTGGAAAGCACGCTAGTTTGAGCTGCATCTTTCGCAGGTAGGAAGAATAGTATGTGATGCAAAATAGAGTCAGGTATATTTGCCCTTACTGTTTAAAAAAAAAAATAAATAAAGCACTGCTGTACCTGCCAAGGTTTGAACCTAGGTTGTTAATGCGGAAATGCACACTCTTGACCACTGGACTATGCTTCTCTAGCTTGTCAAGAGTGTGCAATAACATGTATATAACCTTAAATATCTATATTTAACCTATATACTCGAAAATTCGTATGGTCAGCCCTTCATCGGCTGTGGCTCCGCCACTGACTGAGAGATTCGATCCATTACTGTAACTTTCTTCTCTGTGGACATCTTTTCTGAAATACATCACAAAATTCCTATTGTAAAACAGCCATTGCAGTAAAGAAAAGTATATAAGTTATTATGACTGACGTTTTGTTATTTCATAATGACCCTCTACTAATTCGGACATATCATATACAACTTGATAAGTTAGTTTAGCTAAAACATTACTCAAAGTATAAGATACTGTTAAAATTCCATCCACTCACACTTTCAGCCCACAACAACATACCAAATGTAATCGCACAAGTGGGGTCTGGAAAGACAGAGCAGAGGCGATCAAGGATTTGAAAGTTGCGGGTTGCTACCGTCCTTAATACTCATTACCAGTGATTGACATCGAATTAGAGTGCTCAATTAAATATTCAGAGATCCTGAAAAATGAAAATGTAGTGACTATTTAGATAAGTAAACTAACAAATGAGGATTCATTGGGCGAATAGCTGAAATACAAAAATAAAGAATATAATTAAAAGGAAATTAGGAAAAGAAGAGATCAAAGAAAAGACAAAAAGGGAAAGAAAAAAAGGACAACAACAAATAATACATACGCGGAATTAATAATCGATAATCTAAGAACAATAAAAGTCACAAAGTTGTTAAAGATAGACAACACCAGTCCACAATTAATAGAATTCCTAGTTGTAGTCTAAACAGAAATCCTAATTGTTAGCCTATTCCTAATAGTATTTAGTTTTTTGTTTCCTAGTCAATTTTGTGTAAATAACGTACGTAATATTTTATCTTCTTGTATCCTAGTCAATGTTGGAGTAGTAATTGCTAGATAAATAACGTAGTATTTGGTCTCTGATGTACACGTGTATGTAAGGCGATGTTATTTACCAATTAAAGTATTACTTTTAGTTGTGTTCAACAATCTGGTATTCGAGCTGGTGAAAGATTATAACTTTTGATGGAAGTGTAACACCCGGGCTTTCAGACGCTTAAATAGAGCATAAAATGAGCCATAGGACCCCTAGATCGAAGATAAACACCTTTAGGATGGATTAGATAGGGTTGGGGGCGTTTTTGGGCATAGAAATGACCCGTGCAACGCGGAAGGAACCCTGTCCAGCAGCCCCACACCGCGAAGCAGATGGTTCGCGACGGGAGTCGCGTCACTTGGCCTCCCTCTCGCAATGGGGTTGCCCCCTCCTTCCTCGTTTAAAACTATAAAAAATATCATAGTTTGCTAATTAAATTTCTAGAATAGTCTAGGAATGAATATCATAGTTTTCTAGTTAAGTTTCTAGAATAATCTACTGTAGTCACTTGGATAAGCACTTTCTGGAAATATCTAGATTAGAAGATAAAGTCACCAGAATTTTCTTGTGGATGTATCTAGAAGAATATCTAGAATGATCCATAGACAAGTATAAATAGGAGTCACATTGTACATTTGTAACCAATCAAGAACGAAATGATCCATAGACAAGTATAAATAGGAGTCACATTGTACATATGTAACCAATCAAGACCGAACCCAAAAACAATCCAATTCAAGAAATTTCTTCCATAACAAAGCGGAGGAGAAAACTACCTAGGTTCAGAACTATTTATCCCTAAAGATCAAATTACGTCAACTTCTCTTGATTAAGAGGTGTGTAGAACGATTCTAACACTCATGGACATGAAAATTATGTTTTGCAATAATTTAAATTGTAAATATATGTTTATGACATGGGCTTCGAAATTGTTATTTCAAGAGCTTGAATTATGAACCCTTTTGATGATTAGGAGTTATGTATTTCAAAACTTATGTGGGTTGCTAAATGAACGAATGAAAAGATTGATGCTTCAAACGTTTTCTTTGCCGAATTATGCACTGTTTAAATTACATGAATTTGGAGAGTATCTTGGGTATTTTAAATGCTCTTGTTTTCCATTGATATAATTTAATAATAATTGATCTTATTGATATTGAAGGGGTTACAGCTGTATATATAGAGAACTGAAGAATAACTAATTACAGAATAACCCAGATGTATTTAATAATTATATATGTAGTCTATTATCCCCCCGCAAGCTGATCAGCGGTAACGAGGGGCAGCTTGGAGCAGAGATACTGAAAAGGCTGTAACGGAAGAGGCTTGGTGAGAATATCAGCAAGCTGGTCAGTAGATGGGACATAGTGCGTGGCCATCGTTCCTGCAAGTACCTCATCGCGAACAAAGTGGCAGTCGGACCCAACATGCTTCATACGATCATGAAGGACTGGATTTTTGGTAACACAAATAGTGGACTGATTGTCACAATAAATCTGTGGTTTCGTCGGGGGAATGCCAAGTGCATCCGTAAGGTATCGTAACCACATGGCTTCAGCAACACCCGCAGCCATGGCACGATATTCTGCTTCTGTGGAGGAACGGGACACTCGCGTTTAAATCAGATTCGGTCCCATCATAACAATATATCCAGTAGTGGACTTCCGATCATCTTTGTCGTTAGCCCAATCCGAATCAGAAAAAACAGATATATCAAACGAGCCCTTTTGAAATAAAATTCCACAGTGAAGAGTACCTTGAAGATAGCGCAGAATGCGTTTCAAGGCCTGAAAGTGTTGCTCTGTGGGAGCATGCATTGATTGGGAGACTCGATTGACTGCATATTGGATGTCCGGACGAGTAACAGCAAGATAATGAAGTCCACCGACGAGGCTCCGATATAGTGTAGGATCGGCAAAGGGAGTATGCGGCCCTGGGGATTGGCGGACTGCCATGGGAGTGACCGCGGGTTTGCAGTCTGCCATTCCAGCTCGATTTAGAAGTTCAAGGGTATATTTTGTCTGATGCATCAATATGGTTCCCGATTTGCGGATGAGTTCGAGGCCAAGAAAGAACTCCAGAGGACCGAGGTCCTTAAGTTTGAAGTCACGATGCATAGCCTCAGTAATTTCAGTGATGAGTGATGACGAGCTGCCTGTAATAATAATATCATCCACATAGATAAGAATGATGACTGTCCCTCGAGAACAGTGAAGGGTGAAGAGGTTGTTGTCATGATGGGAGGTGCGAAAACCAAGACCCTGCAGAAAAGTAGAGAGACGTGTGTACCAGGCACGTGGGGCCTGTTTCAGGCCATACAGTGATTTGCGAAGCTTGCAAACATAGTGAGGACGGTTGGGATTAACATATCCCGGTGGCTGAACCATATAGATTTCTTCCTCAAGATGACCATGAAGAAAGGCATTGCTGACGTCTAACTGATGAAGCGGCCAATCATAGTGAAGAGCAAGAGACAAGACCAGACGAATAGTCTGTTGCTTAACAACAGGGCTGAAGGTCTCCTTATAATCCACACCATACTCCTGATGATACCCTTTTGCAACCAGACGTGCTTTATAGCGAGAAAGAGATCCATCTGAATTTCGTTTGATGCGAAACACCCATTTGCACCCAATAGACTTTCGGTTACTAGGCAGAGGTACCAAATCCCATGTACGTTGTTCATTCAGAGCCTGAAATTCCTCATCCATAGCTTGGCACCAGAAACTATTTTTGGAGGCTTGGTTGTAGGTAGTAGGCTCAGTGACGGGATGTGCATCAAAGGGTATTTGAGTGTGGTAGGCTTTGGGTTTGAAGGTACCGGCCTTGGCTCGGGTTGTCATAGGGTGAGTGTTGAGTGAAGGGTGATTAGGAAGGGGTGGTGGAGTTGTATGATGTGTGGACGGGGGTTGGGTGGGGCTGCCGTGGGAGCTGGGATGTGCAGCGGTGGATGGGGTGGCTGTATGTGTGTTAGGAGTAGGATGTAGGGAAGTGGTGGGTTGTGTGGCAGTCGGCTGGGTGTGCAGGTGGGTGGGTGGTTGGTTCGGGTGGCTAGGTGGTTGGTACGGGTGGGTAGTGGTGTAGTGGGGTACCGGGGTAGGTGCCGAGTGAGCCGGAGCATGAGCGTGTGAAAAGGACGAAAATAATGGCACAATGCCAAGTGGATTGGGGGAGTATGGAGTAGAGGAAAGACTTGTGTAAGGAAATTGTTCCTCCACAAAACGAACATGACAGGAAACATATGTTTTCTGAGATACAGGATCGAAACATTTGTAACCTTTGATAGTGGGATGATAGCCTAGAAAGACACAAGGGGTGGACCGAGGTTGAAGTTTATGTTGAGTGTGTGGACGCAACCAGGGATAAACTAGACACCCAAACGGGCGGAGATGGATGTAGTCGGGTGGATGATTGTAGAGACGGGCATATGGAGTGGAGTTGGAGAGAGTGTGAGTGGGCATGCGATTTATGAGGTAGTTGGCAGTAGCAAGGGCATCAACCCAAAAGGAAACAGGTAAGGTGGAATCATGGAGGAGCGCAACAACTGTTTCTATTAGGTGACGGTGTTTGCGCTCAGCAACGCCATTTTGTTCAGGGGTATATGGACATGAAGTGTGATGAAGAGCCCCTAGATGTTGAAGAAAAACACCACATGCATTGTTGACAAATTCGTTTCCATTGTCACTTCGAAAAATTTTGATTTTGGCATTAAATTGAGTTTGAACCATTCGGTCAAAGTTGACAAAAACAGTATAAGCTTCAGATTTAAATTTCAGAGGATAAAGCCAAGTGAATTTACTGTAATCATCAACAAAACAGATATAATAACGAAAACCTTGAACAGAAGGAACTGAGGTTGGACCCCAAACATCAGAATGAATTAATTGAAATGGTGCAGTGGCCTTGTGTTCAGACAGTGAAAAAGGTAAACGACAAGATTTAGACACTGAACAGGACTCGCAATGTAATTTTTCTGAAAAATTAAAACCTAAGGAAGATAAAATGGATTTGGCGATGGCGGATGATGGGTGCCCAAGCCGGCGATGCCAGGTGGACGAGAGAATGGCTTGACTCACAACAGACGGAGACCTAGATGGAAGAGTGTATAGCCCATGCTCACAGCGGCCCGTGTACCGCACCCGGTTTGTGGTATTGTCCACTATCTGGAAATTGGTGTCATTAAAAATGAGGGTGCAGTTATTTTCTTTAGTAAAGCGATAAACAGATAAAAGATTGGATGTGAGGGAAGGGACGTGGTGAAGGGTTGAGAGATGAAATTTACCATTTGGGGTATAGACATACCCAGAGCCGGTGTTTGTGATGGGAAGGGATTGATCATTGCCTACTGTAATAGTTTCTGAGCCATGATACGGATGAGGAGCTTGAAGTTGGGAATAATCCGACGTCACATGGGTGTTAGCACCTGTGTCTAGATACCAATCGCCAGATTGAGCGTTTGTGGACGCATGCATCGCCCTTGATCCTCCGGACTGGCTATTTACATTCTGCGAGTCATCATAACGATACCAGCAATTAGCCGCAGAATGGACCCGTTTAGCACAAATTTGGCACGTCGGAAGATCTCGTGTGGGCCCCCGCTGGTTTCCTCGTCCCTGTCCGCGGCCTGACTGGAAGCCGCCCCTTGGTGGAGGCCCGCCTCTGCCTTGCTGCCCGGCGTTCCGACGGTCACCGCCGCCGCTGCCTCGCCCTTGGTTAAGGCGATCGTCACCGCGTCCCCTGGCCGAGCCCCTGCTGCCAGCTGAGTAAAGAGCCGTGACGCCAGGGGTGGAACTGGCTTCTCCGAGCAGTAATTTGTGTTCCATGTCTAGATTCAATTCTTCTGCATTAAGCCATCCAGACAGTTGATTCAGAGTGATTTCGACAGGTGAGAGGCGAATATGCTGTTTGAGAGAGGAATAGCCAGCCGGAAGGCCACGTATCACGGCATTCACCACGTCTCGTTCAGGAATAATCTCGTTCACAGCATCTAGGTCAGACAGAATAGAGGCCACATCATCAAGGTATTGAGTCATCGTCTTCGTTCCCTTCCGAAGAGTATGCAATCTGTCACGCAACTGAAAAATATGAGCCGTGGACACAGAGCTGTACCTTGTGGCTAGTGCGTCCCAAAGTGAAGCCGATGTGAGAAAACCCCGGGCGTGTTTGTGCACAGAAGGGCTAATAACTGCGAGAAGACAGGCTCGGATCTGAGTGTCTACGATCATCCACGGAAGGTAGTCGGGATTTGGGAGCATGACGCCGTCCTGCTCGGCTGTCTCGGGCGGCGGCTTCTCCGCACCGTCAATCCATCCGAGCAGCAAGTTGGCTGCGAGGGCGGTGCGGACGTTAAGTGCCCAGGCCGGGTAGTTGTTGTCAGATAATTTTTCGGGGATGAGATTGTGGAGATTCCTGAGCAGTAATTTTACTCCAGACGGTAAATTTGACAGAGGATCAACAACCTTGTCCATGGCGCCGACCTACGGCGGAGGAGGGAGGCCGTGCGGCGTGGTGTAGACGGTGGCGGCGGCGCACACAAGTCGGAAAAGAGGAGAGATTAGGGTTTGGGCGGAAGAAGAAACCCTAGCTTTGATACCATGATATAATTTAATAATAATTGATCTTATTGATATTGAAGGGGTTACAGCTGTATATATAGAGAACTGAAGAATAACTAATTACAGAATAACCCAGATGTATTTAATAATTATATATGTAGTCTATTATCCATGAAAACTATAGGAGTTATGAAAGAAGATACCACCTAAGAGTTAAGTTTTTAAAGGAAAAAGGTTTTGTTAAACTTGTATATCCATTTCTGAAATAAGGAGAAATCAGAGGTTACATGGCGGAGCTATTATCTCCCTGTATTTATAGAGGGTGATTTTCTCAAATGTGAAATCTACTATATATACTTTTATCAAAAAACTTATACAGTTAAATTTATATTAGGTCAATCTGATCAATGACACATGTCTTAGCTTAACTCGTGAGAATTTGTCATTAGCAGTTGAATATTGTTGTGTTGCTTGATAAAAAAAAAAATGAAGCAATGTTGTAAAGTAACCGCTATTCAGGACTAAAAGGGCAATCCGGTGCATTAAATCTATCGATATGCGCGGTGTTCGGGGAAGAGCCCCACCACGGTGTATCGTACATAGTCTTACCTTGCATTTCTGTCAGAGGCTGTTTGAATCCGTGACCTCCTGGTCACAGGACAACAACTTTACCAGTTACTCCAAGGCTCCAACTTTAGCGCTATTCAGAACTGATTCGATGAAATAAATAATATAAGGCGCAGACTTAGCCAATAAAGAAAACTTGGAGCACAAGAATGTAAAAGCGTCGCTATTGTATTTCTTGGAATAGAAAGGCTCCACTGAAGCCCTAAACTACTAAGATCAATGGAGATTGCCACGTGGAAATGTCATTAGCGGTGCTCAAACTTTGTCGTATAATATCATATCTATACTTTCTGTTCTATTAATTAACCACGTCATCAGGACAAGGATCCTTCTCTTCTCTTGGGGTTGCATGTTCTTGGCTCGTTCCCATTGATGGCATTCTCGTTATATTTCTCCAGAAATAGTTTTTTGAATATCTAATTTCTCCGGTTTCACCTTGCTTCTCTAGCTTCTTCGCTAATTATCACGTGTTCTCCATGCATAATTGTCACATACTCTAATTATTTTATCTAGATTTTAAAAATTTGTCTTTAAATAAGCTTGGTCAAACGTGATTTTAACTATATTTCTCTCAAAAGTATTTTTATAAAATTATTCTTTAGCTTATGAAAAACAATTTCCTTAGGCTACTCCTCAACCCTTATCTTAAAAACTTGCCCACCTTATTTTTTTTCCTTAAAATAAGCACTTTAAGCCCCCAAATAATTGGCCAACCATGAGTTGACTTCGAGAATAATGTGTTGTAATATGATTACTATTTTTATTTTATTTTCTAGGACTAGATTAGTTTTCTCTCCTTGTTTGAACGGGTACAACTATGAGGCTCTTATAACTTGATTAATCAACAAGGTTGTTCATTCAAAGTCGATCAATTGTTATATGTACAACACTGGAACAATCAAGGTCATATACCTAATCTTCATGCTGATCTATAATTGAAATGATTTTAAATGAACCTGAAATTTTTCAGTGGAATAATATCTTGGACAGAAACTTATAGTATCTCTTGCTGAACTTTTATATATATATATATATATATATATATATATATATATATATATATATATATATATATATATATATATATATATATATATATATATATATATACCTAGTTGCTCAAATTAAAATATTAAATCAAGGTAAACTAGTTGAACTACTAAAATTGAAATTAAAGCACATTTCAGGCCACAAGTGCACATTAAGATAATAAATGTGTTGCACTCACCTTGCTCAGCAAGTGATATTAGGTGGAGTTCGTCAAATTACTTGGAAATTTCGTTGTTAAACTTGGTCAAATTGAGCTAGGAATATATAAGGCAAAGTCCAAAAGTTGTTCTCACTCAACCAACTAAATTTCAAGATAATAGAGTAAATCCAGATATGGAGATGTTGAAAGGCTTCCTCTTTTCATGGATTATTGGTTTTTATTTAGTAACAATAGCTGTTGCACAAGAAGATCAATCAGGTATCATGTTAATTAGTAGTATAACCCTTTAATTTATTCTAGGCGGATTTACTGTTGAAGTTACGAGTCGGCAAAACGTAGTAGTTTTGGCTCATATTCTACATCTGTCATAAAAAATCATTTAATGTAGCGGCGGATTTAGGATTTAAGTTTTATGGATTCAATATTTTAAGGTTTTTAAATTTAAACTAATTATATTTTTGCAATTATGGACACATCTCGACTATTTGTTTCAATTCTAGTGAACACATGAAGCTACACTGCGGGCTGAAACTACTAAATTGAGATGAATCCAATTACATAAAGTTGCATCAGTCACTGCTTAATATGTATAAATTATGTTCTAGAACACATTAAAGCAAAATGGATTGTACTGAAACCACAAACTTAAAATTCTAAATTCGTCTCTAACTGATCTGCATATAGTATATATGTATATGTTTTCCCTGTTTAGTTCTTAAGTTCTGTTTTATGTCCATCTTTTACAGGATTCATAAGCATAGATTGTGGAATATCAGCAGGTTCCAACTATACAGATATAATAACAGGACTATCATACACTTCAGATGTCGGTTATGTCAGCGGTGGAGTCAACAAAAGCATATCACCTATATACCAAACCAATGCCTTAGAAAGGCAATTTCTCACCCTTACAAGCTTTCCAATAGGGACTAAAAATTGCTACACTTTAACCCCTGCACAAGGGAAATTCGGAAAATACTTGATAAGAGCAAGTTTTCTCTATGGAGATTATGACGGAAATGGTAAATTGCCAGAATTTGATCTTCACATTGGGGAAAATTATTGGGACACAGTTACAATATCTAATGCTTCTATACCAATTAGGAAGGATATTATACACACACCTTCCAATGATTCCATAGCTGTTTGCCTTGTCAAAACAGATACTACAAGTACTCCATTTATTTCAGCCTTAGAGTTAAGGCCTTTGAATGTTACCACATACCGAACAGTACTAAATACTAGTTCATTGGAACTTTATGCACGTCTCAACCTTGGTTCCTTAACCAATCAATCCTATAGGTACGTTTGCTCAATCTTTTCTAACTTTAGAAGATCAAGGTTTTCGTATGCTATATTAAGATCATATTGTTATGACACATTTAAGTTTAACTTATATACATTGAAATAAAAAAAAATTAATGTACATGATTTTATCGCATAAAATCATCTTTACCTGTATATATCCTTTGGGTGTCTTGATGGTATAGATATATTTTACACTAACAATACATATAACTTACTCTTTGACACTATTAGATTATTTAGGTCAATACTATCTTTTGCAGATTATCCATCCATTAATTCTTGTTGTAGAAAATTAGCTGTACTTATTAGTTACTATTAGCTTTTAAATAATGTGATATATGATGTGTATAGTTAAATACAAAACAGGTACAGCGATGATGCGTACGATAGAATTTGGATGCCATTTCAATGGGACAATAAGGCAATTATTAATACAACACAAGAGGTACGTGAAAACAGTTATCGAGTACCGTCTGTGGTGATGAGCACGGCCGTGACACCCGATCCCCTGATCGCGACCGGTGACTCGGTGTCCTTTGCGTGGATTGCCGAAAATATGACGGACAAGTATTACATGTACTTGCATTTCGCGGAAGTCTTGGAATTGCAGGTGGCACAAATAAGGGAATTCAACATTTATGTCAATGGCAACTTGTTTTATGGACCTGTGTCTCCCATCTATTTGTCAACAACGACAATATACACAGTGGCTCCGGGAATTGGCACCGGGAGGTACGATGTTGTGATTAATAAAACTGCGACTTCAACTCTTCCGCCACTCCTTAATGCTCTCGAAATTTATAGAGAGGTATAGGAGACTGTAGACAATATGAAAATGTATCAGCCAGCATCCGACTATAGTGTAGAGATAGAAATAAAGGAACTTTTCACCAAGGAAATCGAAAGCCGAGATGGAGAATTTTTGGGTGCATATGTTGATGTTGTACATTTTGTTGAATTTACTTTTTCTATGTGGATGAAAGCTAGCTCAAGTGACTGTTAATTTTGATTTTACAATCAGTATATCTTCTTCGTTAAATTTAGGTAAATTCTAACTATTGTTTATATTTTAGAGGAAATTTACATTTTGCAAGGAAGTCTGCTTCAACTTGATCGATGTTTTCCAATTTTTTTTTTAAGAAAGTGGGAGGAATTTTTTTAAGAAATTAGGACAACAGAATATGAAAGCTACTTTACTAATCCTACATTCGCCATGTCACAACCCAAAAAGCCAAGGTCGTGATGACATCTAAACTGGGGAAAAATTGTCAAAAGCTACCATTCTCAAAACTATTTAGCCAAAGGGACACTAAATTTCTTTTTGAATTATTTTTTAGGATTAGGGTATAAAAAGTGTAAAAAAAGGTGAAAAAGTTGGCCTACATGTGGGCAAAGGGACCATTGTAGCATTTTTTTAACTTTACAAATTTATCATAATACACTAACACTCATCTACAAATTTAACATAATACACTAACACCCATCAACTTCTTCCAATATCAAAAAAAAAAAAATCTTCTTTCTCCTCTTAAATTTTCTCCAACTCCCGCTTGAAGAACAGTTCTCCCCAAACACCATTTTCATTTTTCCTTCTTCTGCAGCTGCTAAAAGGTCATTTTTACTTCATAAGGTTAGTTAAAATCATGTTTCGATCATTTGTAGATCCATTTAAACAGGTTTCTTTGCTAATCGATTCGTAGTGATGTAGGATTTTTTTTTTTTTTTAATTTGGTTGATTAAGGAGTTTTGGTTTAGTTTCATTTTTTTTAGCAAAGAAGTGTTGAATGGTGGGATAATCGTTATTTGAAGAGTTATTTTGGCAATTTGATTTAAACAGTAAGTTGTTTCTGTCCGTAGACCCGTGGTCTATGAAATCAACTCGTGGTGTATGAAATTAGAATGCCCTAGATTGAAATAAATTTTTAGACGTATGAAATTCTTTTAAAAATGATTGCCTAAATCGTGAAAATTGAAAGATTAATAGTTAATTAGTTCGATTAGGTGCAGCGGTTTGATTTTTAGCAATTATCGTGTTTTGATATTGCATGTTGGATTTTGGTTCACAGTTATTGATGTTTGGAGTGAACTGTTTGATGGTGGAATGGTGGGATAATCGTTATTTGAAGAGTTATTTTGGTAGTTTGATTCCAACAGTCGCCTGTTTCTATCTGTAGACCCGTGGTCTATGAAATCGACCCATGGTCTATGAAATCAGAATGCCCTAGATTGAAATAAACTTTTAGACATATGAAATTTTTTAAAATATGATGGATGAAATAGTAAAAATTGAAAGATTAATAGCTAATTAGTTTGATTAGGTGCACTAGTTTGATTTTGATACTCCATGTTGAATTTTGGTGGGGTATTTCTTTCTTTCTTTATTTTTTTTTTTTTTATTTATTTATTTATTTATTTTTTTGGGGGGGGGGGGTCATTTGAGCATTGACTTATTTCTATTGATAGACTTGTGGTATATGAACTGAAAATGGGAGATTTGTTCTGCAGGTATAGATTGCATTAAAAATGGGTAAAAAGATCATCTATCCTAAAGGCAAAGCCGGTAGCAGTAGAAAAAGAAAAGCCGAGGCAGCTGAAAATGTCTCAAAAAGAAATAAAATTGATAAGGAAGTGTCCGAATCTGATTCAAATTTAAAGGAGATAAGCGACTACGACGAGTCTAGTGAAGATGTCTTTCCCGAGCGCAGTGTTAGTAGTAACAATGAAGAGAGCGAGGGAAGTGGGAGAATCAGTGATGATGGGAACAATGATGCCTTGTCCGTGCCAAATTTATCAAGGTTCATTTTCGTGGAACGGTATGACCTTCGAACGATAATAGACGAGGTTGGATCTTTTCCGATGAAGATATCGGTCAGATCAAGAATGACTGATTATCGAGAATTTAAGCAAGTTCTTATCGACCAGGAGTTGAAGAAAAGATTCAAGCGTCCTGTTTCGAACACCTGAGAAACCTGTCGGAACATCTCAAGTTCAATGGGCAATTGGTCCATTATTTGTTGTTGCAATGCATCAAGAGGGATAAGATGCATCATGAGATGTGGTTCTGCGTTAACAACAAGCCTGTTTGTTTTGGCTTGAAAGAATTTTGTTTGATCACGGGGCTGAACTGCTTATCATACCCCAGTGAATAAAAAATGAAGAAGGTGTTAGACAAGGGGGAGTATTTTTGCTTTAAGGTAACAAAAAATAAAAACATTACGGCGGCCAACTTGTTACACTTGATCAGAGAGAATAAGCTGAACAAGGACCACAAGTTTAAGTGTTGTTTACTATGGTTCTTGCACACCATGTTGCTTGCAAAAGATTCAACGAAGGTTGTCAACACGAAACTGATTTCAATGGTCGATTCTTTGAGTTTCTTCAAGAATTATCCGTGGAGGAAAGAGACATTTCAACTGACCCTGGACTATCTGAAGAAGAAAAGTGACCTGAAGAAGCAGAGGGAAGTATTTGATGAGAAGCAGAAGGCATCCTATGCTCTATTTGGATTTCCCTGGGCATTCATGGTATCTATCATAAACCCTTTAGTTTGTTTATCGTAGATTCTTGTTTTATTTATACTCTGTCATAGACTCTGAGTTCTTTTTCTCTGTTGTACTAATTACAGGTTTGGATGTATGAGGCCTTTCCTCATCTTGGAAAATTTGCTGGAAAATCAATGGATGAGCCCTTTCCCATTTCCCGTATCCTCAGATAGCACACTACAAAAAGTGACCACATAATTGATGGCGACCCATTCAAATACAAAGAAAAAGTTACCGAGGTATGAACTTATTTTTTACTATGCAATAATAATACTACAGTTTCATCGAATGTTATGTAATTATTAATTGATATTTTGTAGAATGTGCACCCGTACATCATCCCTACTGTTTGTGAGATGAAGATGGATTATATGATTACCTTTGATCCATATACGGACGAGGTGAAGAATAAAATCCTCGATGTCTTAAAGAAAGAGTTAGAAGGGGTGACTGCCCTTATTTCAAATGAGGACAGTGATGATGATGGGAATTCGGGTGGTAATCTCGTTGAAGTACGCGTTGGTGATGATGATACTTTGAGCACCTCCAAATATACAATGGGTACCTCATCCCTCGAGGATCTTCATAATCGTGTTGCTGCACTCGAGGAAGTGATGTTGGATATTGTTGCCTTTATTAGAGATAAAAGACTGAAGAAAAAAATAGGATGAGCAACAACACAAGCGAGGTAACTTCATTCAATAATTGATGTTATTAATGAATTTTCAGCTTTAAATATCAGTAACACTTTGTGATATGATGATACAGTGCATGTGGACCTTCATGAATCGGAGAGGAATGAAGAAGAAGAAAAAAGAAGCAAAATAGATGAGTTGGCCTCTGTTGTGGCGGAAGAGGAAAAGGGAGAAGAAAAAAAGGACGAAGAAGAAAAAATGAAAGAAGACAAGAGCCAAGAAAAAAGTGGAAAAGAAGCAGCTGCAACTGAAGAAGGAAAAGTTGAAAAAAAAGCAGCAGCAGTTGAAGAAGAAGGCAAGAAAAAAGGAGGAGATGTAGTTAAAAAAGCCAAGAAAAAAAGAAGAAGGTGAAAAAATAGGAGCAGCAGTTGATGAAGAAGAAGAAGCTAACAAAGAAGAAGCTGATAAAGCTGCAACTGGTGAAAAAGAAGAAGAAGCTACTAAAGGGGAAGAAAAAAAAAAGTTGAGGAAGAAAAGAAAGGTCAGAAAGAAGCAGTTGTTGAAGGTGAAGGAAAAAAAGAAGGTGAGGAAGAAAAATAAAATGGGTTCATGGATATCGTTGATGAAATCAACAACACCTATGCAGATGAGGAGGAAATTTTTTGAAAAAGACATTTGAATTATTTTATTGTTAATGTGTTGAATGATCTGTATGGTAGGATATTTGAAACTCTCTTTTATTTCATAGAATGTTTAGCTAATCTTTCATATACTTCTTTCATAGTCTATCATTATCATGATGCTCCATTTTAAGTTTATGTGTTGATTGATCGACCATGATTCTATCAAAAACAGTGTTAACATTGTAGAAAAATAGAAGTATTATTATTTATTCAATATCACTACATCCATGTTACACTTTTTCAAAGAACGAATACTAGCATTATAGAACACAACATCATTTTTAGGTCATTCTCTCTTTCTTCGGTCAAAATCAATTTTTGTTTTAGTTGATCCCTCTGTATTTGGGTGTCATGTAGCAATGCTTTAAGGTGGTCCCTTTGTTCTTCAGCTTCTTTGAACAAATTCATAAGAAAATCTCTATTTTCTTCACATTCTTGGAGCCTTTTAGTAGATTAAATTTTGCGAAGCCACAAAAATTTGATGTGTCGCGTCCCGGACTCAACGTTGATGGACTGCTTGAAGGTGATAGCTCATCGAGCCATTTAAAAAATGATCATGCACCATTATCCTGAAAAATAAATTATAATTACATAATGATTAACTTAACATTATGAAAACGACATACACGAGTCACCTTCGCAATTGCACAGTTATAAAATTTACGACCTGAATTTGAGTTCGTGTGTGACGTCCTCAAGACAGCCGTATCCCACAATGAAAAATTAGAGTCTTTTTAGCCATTTGTTAAGTGCAAAATTAGCCTTTGTTACCGTTGGAACAGTAATTTTATTTTTTGGAACTGGGGGTGAAAGTTAATACACCGTCGTAGATCATGACCAACGTCATCCATCAACTAGATACTAAAATATACCATAGACTGGTATGGTCTATCGTAGACCTACACCTGTACGAGTGCATCGACGGATCTCTTAATTAGGTGTAGACCACTGTAATCTACGTAGACTGATATAGACCAACACTTGGATGTTGTTTAAAAGAGAATAAATAAATTAAAAATAAACGTAGGGTAGGTTTCTACATATGTGAGGGAGTGTAAACAAGTCACATAATCATATTAGAGGTTATACAAATTAGGGGTAGTGTATTAAGGAGTGTGTGGATGGGTAATGGTTGAATGTTCAATTTCCTAAGAGTAATGTTTCTCAAAGCATAAGTATGTTTGGTGGATATATTTTGTCCAACCACTATCTATTCCACTTAATCTTTTGATTTGGGGGTGGTCATTTAAGGAGTATGTGGAATGTGTAGTCATCAAATACAAAATACATCCACAAAACATACTTGTGCTTTGAAAAACATTACCCTTAGGCTATTGAACATTCAATCACTACCCATTCACACACTCCTTAATACACCACCCCTAATTTGTATAACCTCTAATATGATTGTGTGACTTGCTTATGCTCCCTCACATGTGTAGAAACTCACCCTACATTTATTTTTAATTTATTTATTCTCTTTTAAACAACATCCAAGTATTGGTATATATCAGTCTACATAGATCACAATGTTCTACACCTAATTAAGAGATCCTTCGATGCACTCGTACAGGTGTAGGTCTGTGATAGACCATACCAGTCTATGGTATATTGTAGTATCTAGTTGATGGATGACGTTGGTCATGATCTACGACGGTTTATTAACTTTATCCCCCAGTTTTAAAAAATAAAATTACTGTTTATATCATTTTTAATTTAAATCACCAACAGTTCAAGATTATCTATTTAAATCATTTTTTATTTTATTATTTTATTCCATCAGCCCCAACATATGTTATTATCAGTTTAAATTATTTTTAATTTAATTATTTTATTCCAACTACCCAAAACCTGTTATTATCAGTTTAAATTATTTTTAATTTAATTCTTTTATTCCAACAGCCCAAAACATGTTATTATCAGTTTAAATTATTTTAATTTAATTATTTTATTCCACTAGCCCAAAATATGTTATTATCAGTTTAAATTATTTTTAATTTAATTATTTTATTCCACTAGCCCCCAAAACTTGTTAGTATTATCTATTTTAATTTAAGTGTTGCTCCATCGATTCACATGATCGATGATCGACTACTATATCGGGTCGATGATAGACAAAGTATGTGATCGAGGATAGACTCTTTATGTGATCGACGAGAAACTGTTTATGTGATTTGTTTTTATAGATGCATTCACTACAGATGCTAACACAAAAAATAACAATAACTAAAAAGAGGAAAATTCAATTTGAAAATAGAAATTCTTTATTCATTGCATAATCATAGGATTTTTACATTCAAAACATTGGCACATCGACAAGAACAAGCAAAATAAGAAAAATAAGAAGAAGTTTTCTTCTGACAACAATCCTATAAGAAAACTTCTTCTGCAATGAACACAAAATAAAAACTAATAAACATAAAAGAAAATAAAAAACTAAACAACAGATTTCACAAGGATGTTGGAGAGGTGATGTAGTCAGGGCTATCCATTTCGAGCCTTTCCAGAATTGCCCTCAGGAAATGAGCAATTCTACGAAGTTCCCACTCTAGGTAGATGTGATCTTGACCAAGGCGATAGAACAAGCAATCAAAATCATTCCTTAGAAGAAGGAGGT
This sequence comes from Capsicum baccatum var. pendulum, assembly GCA_030864225.1. Taxonomy (NCBI): domain Eukaryota; kingdom Viridiplantae; phylum Streptophyta; class Magnoliopsida; order Solanales; family Solanaceae; genus Capsicum; species Capsicum baccatum. Next base: position 43,721,191 of record CM061555.1, read on the forward strand.
CGTAGTGCCTTAGGGGAACACGTTTGACAGGGCGCAGGGCTATCCTTCTTGGAGGCATATTTTCTGATTTGGGTGAAGAAGAAGAAGAAGAAGAGGATTTTTGATATTGGGTTTAGGGACAACTGAAGGGTTACGTAGAAATAGGCACTCTACTTATAGACCAATAGATAGAGACCTTTCATATATCCACCCAATGGTCAGTCGACGTGTATCAGAAGAGAAAATGCTTGGTTTGCATATACCAGCGATTTTTCTTGTGAATAGATGTTTCTACAGTTTTTCATTAAATGAGAATATGAAACAATGTTTCATTGCATCGATTGGAGAGTTAAGGCAGTAAAAAGACCAACATAGCATGTCTGATAAGCAATCATATAACCAATACATAATATTTGATAGACTGTAGGAACGATATACCATAGAATTTACATAGTTTATCATAGACAATGTGTTAAGTCGATTACAACTGAAGGTTAAATTCTACAAAAATGAACATTTCTCCCCTAAAATAGTAGTTTTACAACTGAAGCAAAAGAAAAGGTTGTCTACGATTTGTTGGCCATTCTACACGTGGTTCTTTTGTGCCCGAATTTCTCGCATATCGAACACCTATTCCTCCTTTTGGACTTGAATGTATTACCAATGCCCTTAGTGAATTTGACTTTCTTCCTTCTGAGTTTGTGATCGTAGGGGGTGGAGAAATCTTACTGTCTTGCACTTTCTGTGGCACAGTCCATTTGGACTCTGGAGGAACAACTTTAATAGCTTTTAAGTATGTGAGGAGGTAAGTTTCAGCTTTATAAATTGGCAAAGAGTACTCGTAGATGGAGTTTCCATAACCTACGCCATCGCCATACTTTTCTCGCAAAGCTGCCATCGCATGTTCACAAGGCATTTTCACCAAGTTAAATTTCTAATAAGAACAACTCCTCTCCAACAGTTTGACCTTGGCAGTAACACCACTGCCAAACACCGTGAATTAATCAAGACTCCCGTTTGCATTAGTCACATACAAATAATCACTCACACTCTTGTTATCCCTTAGAATCCTTTCCGCACAAGGCACAAATATGTTGTTTTGACCATCGACAAAGGCATACCGCTCCCTAAACTTTTCACCAAATTTTCTAGCAATTAAATTGAATATGTGTGACACAAGGTACTCTCGTTCATCCATCAATACCGAGTTGAGCGACTCGGCTATGTTTGTGGTCATCACATCATACCTATTGTCCGGGAAGTGTGCTCTACTCTATTTCTCAAAACCAAGCACATTTTCAAGGACATGTGCTGCCTCGGGGCTATTATTCTTCAATTCAGCAAAATGCTCGCTAAATTCATCAACAGTATACGTCTTTTATGTGGTGTAAAACAGATAAAGATGTTCTACACAGTGCTGATTTACATGCAGATTTTCAGCGAGGTGCCTCATACAAAGTCCATAGTGTGCACGATTGTAAATATAGGAGAAGGCATTGGCAATGTTGATGTTCCTGTCAGAGATGACATATAGATCTGGTTCATCTTCTATGATAGACTTCAACTTATGGAAGAAGAAGGTCCAAGAAGCATCGTTCTCTTTATCGATGACACAAAAGGCAATTGGAAAGATGTGATTTTCTGTGTCCTGGGCAACTGCACTCAGTATCATGCCCCCGTACTTTTCATACAAATGTGTACCATCGATGGAAATTACCTTTCTCATATGGGAATATCCTCGTATGCAAGCTCTGAATGCTAAGAAGTAGTAGACGAACGCTCCATTAATCTGGTTTACCATGATAGAGTAGGAAGGCCCTGGATTTAACAACTCCACCATGTGGGAAAAAGCCGGCAAGCAAGAATATCCATGCTTCAGTGTCCCGCGAATGATGTTCTTTGTAATTACACTTCCTTTCCAACACATTCAATAGCTTGTGTGGCAATGCAACTCCTTGAACACAATCTTTTGTATTTCGCTTATGCTTGGACCCTTACAATCCTAGAAATGATTTACGCATAGTGAAGCAATTAATTCAGAGGACAATCTCTTATGCCTGCGGGTGGCGTGTTCAATACCGCATGTGTGCAACCCGACATACTTGTATATGAAAAATTTGTACGAGGTTTCATACTTCATTGCCCTCAACAACCATCCGCAACCATGAGATAAACATCTTGCCTTCAAGAATTTGGAGAAGTTCTTCTCCAAATAATAATCAAAACACTACCTCACTGCTGCTGTGTCTAGTAGCATTTTGAGCTCTTTCTTGTCGGCAAATGTTTGATCGAGATAGAAATTGGCTCTATCGTTGAAGGAATATCCTAGTTGTGATCCCATTTCACGGTCTTCTTCATCATCTTGCGACTCCGATGAAACCTCTTCCATATGCATAGGATTATTTTTCGTATTAATAGGTTGATCGTCGTCGTTCTCATAATCACTAAAATCATCATCGACTACCCAGCGTGGAGGTAGGGGTTTTGATGAATTTACCAGTCCTTCGATGGACCTCTTCGCTACATTTATCCTTAAAATAGGCCTAAAGCCATCTGCATCGACATCCATCATATACATCAACACACGTACATCACTATTTATGATCATAGGATTCACCTTTTCCCTCAAATTCATTAGATAACTAATCACCACATCGTTCGACGCACAATCTAGATTCCCGCTCTGCATTACGCTTGCAACCAATTCATCATACAAACTATTGCGGCGAACAGCAATGGGGATTGTCACCTTTGTAAAAAATCTCCATTTTCAGCATTTGGGAGTCTCCAACCATTCTCCCATGAAATCACCAGAAACTAGAACAAATTCTTCAATAGATATCGTGGAATTAGGCTTTAGTTTATGGTAGATTATGCTTATGGTCTATATCGGGTTATATTCACGGTCGATAAATGACGATCAGTGGTCGATGACTGGGCAGCTATCCATACAAAAACCATGAAATTGCAAATATTACTTCTAATCTAGGATCCTTGGGTTTATGGAATAAAGAAATGAACTTGGAGTCGCCTGAGCTGTTGTAATGTACTTTCTAAAGTGGTTTTGAGTAATGTGAATGGTTTCAAGCTTTTTAACAATGGTGAAAAGTGGTGTGTTTGAGAAGATACCAAACAAATGGGGTAACAATGGGAGCAATGGACAAGCTTATGATGTTTGTGGACTGATTTAGAACTGATCGTCGGAAATAACGCTGAAAAAGTGGTCGAAATTGGAGCTTTTTGGAGGGAAAACAACCACCTTCTATTTTTAGCTTTTGGATTTTTTTATTTAATATTTTTGGAAACCTAAATATTTATATAATATATATATATAATGGTGGATGATGGAGTGGGTTGAAGTGTATTATTTAAAATTTGTGGGTGAAGTTGTTAAGTTGGAAAAGTTAATGATGATGTGGAATTAAGTGTCTTTTTGGCAAATTATTCATCAAGTTTGGAACTTTGGCAAAAAAGTTTTCCATGGTGTCCTTTTGGCAAACTTGCCTCCTAAACTGACCCAACCTTGGTAGGTAAGCCCTACTACTCAATGCTTTCAAAATTTATAAAGAGATATAGGTAGACAACACAAAAATATAGCAACAAGCCTCCTCAGACCCTACTTTTGTGGTTTACCTGCTTTATATGGTGTGGATTGAAATAAATAATTTTTTCTATGAAGGAAATAAATCTAAAGCTAAGATAGAGAATTTTAGGGCTTGTTACAGGCTTATTGTACGTTTTCTTTCTTTTTCTTTTTTTTTTAAAATTCACGTTGTATAGTCATCACCCAAATATAGAATTGCCGGCGCCAGATATATAAATACACGGCCTTATGTGAATGGCGGAGTGAACAACAGTAGATCACCTATATACCAAACCAATTCCCTAGAAAAGCCATTTCTCACAATTACAAGCTTTCCAATTGGGACTAAAATTTGCTACACGTTACCCCTGGACAAGGGAAATTTGGCAAATACTTGATAAGGGCATTTTTTTCTAGATAGAGATTATGATGGAAATGGTGAATTACTAGTTTTTGATCTTCACATTGGGGAAAATTATTGGGACACAGTTACAATATCTAATGCCAATTAGGTAGGATATTATACACACACCTTTCAATGATTCCATAACTGTTTGCCTTAGTTAAAACAGATGCTACAAGTACTCCATTTATTTCAGCCTTAAGAGTTAAGGCCTTTGAATAATACCATATACCGAACAGTACTAAATAGTCCATTGGAACTTTATGTACGTCTCAACTTTGGTTCCTCACTAGAGGTACGTTTTTTCAATATTTTCTAGCTTTAGAAGTTCAAGATTTTCTAACAATGCATCGTCGGTTCAGTAAACTGCAACATGTTATATATGTTCGATTCTCACACCAGATTGAAAGCAATCACATCTTGCTAATTCAAATAACTTGTAGTCATACCTTCTACATATGTAGGGTTTAATTGTCACTTCCTTGAACCCAAAGTAAACTTAATGAAATTGCCGAAGTTAGATATCAAAAGATGTTTCACTTCCTAAAACCAAATATGAGTACTTCTCAAACGTAAACATCCACTCGAGATCTTATTCTACCATGTCAGTTTGAAATGAATGATTGAGACTTTACGTGATGGAGAAAGATCCCCATACAGATGATTCATGGAGTTCTTTACTTCAATTTCTTTAAGATAGTGCCTCCAAAATTTGACACTTCTTGAGTCACAGCAGGAAGGAACAACCTCTCTATCCATCAAGTTCTCCCTCAAGAACTGTACCAAAAGCACAACAAGGACAAGAAATTAATTACTGCAATTCACTTACTATATAACAAACAAAATCCTATATAAGCAAAGACGACGAAATCACATTCACTTATATAAAAGCTTCATTGTCCTACCACATACTTCCAACAGACACAAACTTTGGGTGACAGGCCCAAAACAGACCATCTAACAGACTTTCAAAATTTTGAGACTCCACAACTTTCTCTATCATCAAATGCTCAACGACAAACGGCGGGTAGGACCATGTTGCACTAAGTTCTTCAACGTTGAATGTATACTTGAGAATTATTAAAAAAAATGTGAAATGAAAATAAACATTAACCAAACAAAATGATAAGGGGAGGTGCACACTTACCATCGCTAAATCAATAAGCAGAATCAGTGAATTTAGGAGCTTCATATGTATAATGGAGCAAGTTTGGTACGTCTATCCAAATTTCTGTAAGACTCTTTGTAGAATAGAATGTCAGCTTTCTAAGCACACAACTCAAAAACTTAAGCCTCGTCAACTTCAAATAAAATCTCAATTCTAATTTCTCAAGACAAGGCAGTTCAGTGACAAGATTTTCTAATATTGAGTTGGTAATCTGCCCAAATATTATGCCTAATTTTTTCAGATGCTTGAATTTACTCACATCAAACTTTACTGTGTTGTTACATCCAGTGAAATACAGAGTATGAAGAAACACATCTCGAATTTGAATGCTTGTATGTGGCTGAGTTGTCTGAGATGGATGTTCTATTGTAAGCTTTAAAATATTGGGAAGATCGGATGTCAATAGGTCTTTTACTCCCTAAAACCTGATAAGCCTTAAATCTTCTATCTCTGAACAGGCAGAATATATTTCTAAGATTATCCGTTCCTCTAAAAACACATCAGTTAGAGATAGCTCCTTCAATTTAGAAAGATTTATATGATTGACAATTAGAGGCCACTCTAGCTTAAGATCGCGTAGTTTCAGAACCATCAGCGATTTAGCTGTAAATACAGTGCCTGGCAAACTATACCAATCTTCTTTAGCTTCTAGTCTCTTAATATCAAAGTCTAATTCTTTAACGCAATTATTGGTGGCCAATCTATCCATTCGTCGATGCAAAAGGCCTTTTTCAAACACGAAAGTTTAAGAGAAAGCCTGAATTTCTCAATTATTGCTTTTTGGAAGCGGAGGTTCATCAATGATCCATCTACAATACTTGATAAAGCATTTGTGACATCAACTTGTTGCGATTCCTTTTTTTCTAATTTCCTTAAGGAAAGTTTTTAATCGAAATCAGATGAAATGACTGGAAGCATATTCCAGACTCTTAGCCATATCTTGGAAAGCTCGCTCGTTTAAGCTGCATCTTTTGCAGGCCGGAAGAATAGAATATGATGCAAAATAGAGTCAAGTAACTGAGAAATTCGATCCACTACAGTAACTTCGATCTCCCTAGACATCATATATATGTCCTATATTTCATTCCAAAATTTTGACTTTTTTTGGAAACAAATTAAACTAGTTTTCAGCAACATTTCATGTCCTATTTCATTCCAAAATTCTTATTGTCAAACAGCTATTGGAGTAATGAAAGGTATAATTCGGACACTTAGTTATTTCGTAGTGTTAGTATGAATGACAATTTGTTATTTCATAACGACCCTCTACCAATTTGGACACATCTTACTTGTAAAGTGCTCAGTTTTTACGAGGTGTGAATGAATAATGAATATATATGTTTTTCCAGAAAAATGTCAAGAGAAAGGATGCAATTGAATAGACACCTTTTTGATTTGGATGATTATGACATTTCCAATAAGTTGTGACTTTTCCGAAGAGTTGCAACTTTCTAAATCAATGCTTTCTTCATAAAGCAACAACTTGATGACTATAAATACCTGAATTTTTCCTCAGATATAGACATGAAAATTGAATAAAAAATACTCTCTTTCTTGAAAAAACTCCAGTGTGATTTGCTACTGTTGAGTGCGCTCGTAGTTCAATAGAATTTGAGGTACCACTATTTTGTCGAAGTGATTCATTTTATCCTGAAAGGAAGGGTATTTGAGGAGAATACATTTCTTAAGGACACACTGTGAATTTGATGGACTTGATTCTTTCTGTTTTATCTCTTTTTCTTAAAGTTTGTTTTACTATTTTTCCATAAAATAGTTTGAACTTCATATTGATAGTTCTTCAACTGTTTGAACTTGCATTTGAAGTTCTTGATAATTTATTTTGATATTTCATAAGTTGGTTGAACTTGTGTTGAAGTTCGTAGCATTTGATTTTTTGTCTAATTTCAATAAAATAGTATGAACTTCATTTTTCATTGTCCATAAGTTGGGTTGAATTTGTTCTTAAGAGTTGAAAGTGGTAAATATAGAGTTTAAACTTCATTTGATTGTTCATGTGATTATTTGAACATGTGTTTGATGTTCTTGTTGAAAAATACAGGTTTTACTAAACCCGAGAAAGACAACAATCTTAAAAAAACTATTGAAAAATAAAAATATTTATTTGTTGTGCTTGTTTAGTGAGAGAATAAAATTCACCACTTATAAATCAAGTACTTGGTTAATCTGTATTGAGTCTGATTTTGTGGAGAGTAAAATCTTTTGATTTCTACTCCCTCGGTTAGAAAAATATAAAAACTTCACCGAGAAATTAATGTTGGAATTTGATTCGAAGAATATAAAAACTTCACTGATTCGTTAAAATCTCTGCATTGTTTTTAGAGTTTAAAACCTATGGGATTTTCACTCTGTTTGAATTTGATTCTGATTTAAAGCTATAAGAGCTTCATCGGGTTTCATAGTTCATTCGGCTAATGATTTGAAGATATTAAAATTTCATCATTGATTAGAAACAAGTTGGTTAAAGATTAAAGTCTTCATTGTTAGTATTCTGAAATACTATAGTGTACGTCAAATACTGGTAGAAAAATAAAGAATGAAATTAAACAACAAATTGATTTGGTTGTGAACGGTATTGTCCCAACAACAACCAATGTTGCATCATTAAGTCGTTCAAATATTGTTCTAGCAATAAAAATGACAGAGAAATCAAAAAAATATTTTGAAGTGAACTTCAAAGTGAAATACAAATGTTCACAAGCATAGATCCTCATATTCTAGAAAAAATAATGGTTGAAAATCAATTGTTTGGTCTGAAAGATCTTGTGAGTCGTCCCAAGATAGAAGAAGATAATGATTTGAATGAGAAATCATCAATGATAGTTGCAATTCTTGTTAAGGATGATGTTACAAATAATAAGAAGATGAAGAAGTCTTCTGGACAAGAGAAAGAGCAGAACAAGAAAGCATTCAAAGGAAAGTGTTACAATTATAGTGATGTTAGCCACAAAGACCTTAATAGTCAATAATTGAATAAGAACAAGAAAAGAGATCAGATGAACATGTTAGAAACAACTGAAAAGATCAAAAATTTGTGTGCTATGATCACTGGAACCAATCTAGTTGGATATCCAAATGAATGACGGTTTTATTTAGGAACCACTAGACATGTTTGTGTGGACAAAGAAACTTTTGCTACTTATGATATTGTTTGTCCCAAAAAAATAATATTGATGGAAAATAATGTAACAACCAAGATTGAAGGAAGTGTGAAGATATTCCTAACAATAACTTCCGGCAAGGTGTTGACTCTCAATAGTGTTCTCCATGTTCCTACTATTAGGAAGAACTTAGTGTCGACAATACTTCTCGTCAAAAAAAAAATTTTAAGTGTGTTTATATTGGAGAGATCATAATAAGCAAGAATGAAACATATGTAGAAAGGGTCTACCTCAATAAAGAAAGTTGTGGCTTCTTCTTACTTGTTAGAGTCAAATAATTTATGACATAGTCGTTTAGGACATGTCGATTATAAAATCTTACGAAAATTGATTAATTTGAAAGTGTTACCTAATTTTGAGTGCAATTAATCAAAGTTTCAAATTGATGCAAGCCCAAGTTCACAACACAAGAAAGAAACAACAACAAGAACAACAAGATGAACAACAAGTGCCAGTGAATCGAAATTGGCCACGCACGGCTTCACTAGTCTTCAAGAGTCACGTTTTAGAATAAGAAGATGATATTAACAACAAGAACAACCAAGTCAATAATAATTCTAGTGAATCGAAAGAGCCTCACACGGCTTCACTAGACTTCAAGATTCCAACAATACAAGATTAACAAGATTACAAGAGGGATAGTAACTTGACACACAATATTCAATGATCTAAGAACCCTAACAAGAGAAAGGACCCTAAGATAAATGAATATTAATACCAATCTCTTACTTGGACCAAGAGGAACTCAAAGAACCCCAAGACCCTAGTTTCTAGTCAAGAGACAACACTAGTATCACTCTACTAGTGAGTTTTTGAAATTGGGGCTTCTTCAATGGAAGAGAGAAGTTCCAAAATATTACAAAGTGTTTGTTTTCTTCCAAAATATGAATGAATTAACTCAAAAATAACCCTAACACTATCTATTTATATTAGTCCACAAAGTGAGATAACAAATGACCATCCTACCCTTGCCAAGGGGTGGCCTTGGAGTGTAAGTTTATTACACTTCAAGGCTCCTCTTCACACTTAAAAACATTTAATACATTGTAAGGCTCAACTACCAACTCACACACAGCCATTTGCATGAACATAACTTGGAGTTTTTGTAACTCCCAAGCTTGGCTACGTGTCAATGGTCGTGAACTTGTTGGACAGCTTGGTACACCCGTATCATCCTCTACATATTGAGAGGAATTTGACCTCAAATTTGACATTTGGTCATCCTCAACCGCATCCACTAGAGAAAGATCACACACGTTGAAAGTGTTGTGCACTTGGTATTCCGGGGGAAGGTCAATCTTGTAGGCATTATCATTGATTCTTTCAAGTACATGGAATGGACCATCACCCCCTTGGCATCAATTTGGTCTTCCTTTGAGATGGAAACCAATCTATCCTAAGGTGCACCCACACCTAATCTCCCAATTCAAGAATGAGTTTCTTTCTTCCTTTGTTTGCCCACTTTGTAATCTCTTGATTTTTCTTCTCAAGTCAAAGTCGCACCTTCTCATGCAAATTTTTTATAAAATCTGCCTGTTTTTTTCCATCTAGGTTGATCATAAGATCACTTGGAAAAGGATTTAAATCCAAAGGGGGTAAGGGGTTAAGACCGTATACACACTCAAAGGGAGTCATTCCCGTACTTGAGTGTATGACACGGTTATAGGAAAACTCAATCAATGGTGGGTGTTCCTCCAAAGAATTCAATTTTCCCTTAATCATGGAACGTAGCATAGCACCCAAAGTCTTATTTACTACTTCCATTTGGCTATCGGTTTGTGGGTGGCAAGAAGTGGAGAACAACAACTTGGTACCAAGTCTACCCCACATGGACTTCCAAAAGTGACTTAGGAACTTAGAGTCCCTATCACTCACAATGGTCCTCGGAACACCATGCAACTTAAAAACATTATCAACAAACAAAGAGGCCACACTAGGTGCATCATCACATTTAGAGCATGGAATAAATTATGCCATCTTAGAAAACCGATCAACCACAACAAAGATACTATCCCGACCTCTTCTAGTACTTGGCAACCCTAACACAAAATTCATAGATATACCAAGCCAAAGATGTAAAGGGGTGGGTAATGGGGTGTACAACCCATGAGTTTGGAGCCAAAATTTGGCTCCTTTGCAATATACAATTTGGCTGCAAATTCTAGACACATCCTTGTGCATTTTTGGCCAATAGAATTGCTCCTCCAATATTTCGAGGGCCTTTTTGACCCTAAAGTGACCCATTAGATCGCCATTGTGTGCTTCCCTTACAAATAACTCTCTCCAAGAGCTAGAGGGTACACACAATCTGATACAAGCATAAAGAGTACAAGGTTTTGTAGAAGGTTCAAGCTTCAGATTATCAAAGAATCAAGTCTCGGATTTGCAAGTGCTTAAAAATCTTTTGGAACTATTACAAAGCCTTGTCCAAGTGAAGAAAGGAGGAGGTTCCTTACACTCAAGAGGCTCCTTTTACTAAGGTCATGATGGACTTTTTACACTCCAAATAACACTCCATAGGAGCCCTTTTCTAAGCCCTTCATTAAAGGCATTTTTGTCATTTGGTTGTAATGAGTATAAATAGACCCTTTAGCTTGTATTTTCCTTAGACTTTGATGAAATTATTGAGAGATACTCTTTAGTTGTAGTTTACTTCCTCTCTTAGAGAGAGAATCTAAATTTAGGGCTTACACTAAGTGATAGATTTCACTTGTGTTGACAAATTGGCAAGAAAGGTTGGTGCTTGGGAAAGGTGACTCCTTTTGTGTCTACCTAAGAGAGTGGTTTGAACTTTTATTTGTAAGGTGTGATTGGAGATTTGATACATCTCCTTTTGTTAATCATCTAGTGGAAGTAAGGGCCACTCTACTATCTTTACATTTATGCAATCTTTCTTCTTCATCTCCTTTCTAAGTGTTGTTTTCTCTGTGTGCTTGCTGATTTTTGCATATCTAGTGTCAATTTCGTGTTTTAGCCTTTATTTAGGCTATTATTTGGTATCAAAGCCACGTTTTAGGGTTGTTTCTACATCCCTAAGTCTTGGGTTATTGATTACCTTGAAGAAAATCAACAAAAAAGAGTGTAGAAAATTGAAAATCTCACAAAAAAATTTGTTAACCCGTTTTTGTGTTTTGACAGATTTTTAGATCTTAGATCTACCGATTTGGTTGTGTTTGAGCTAAGATCCACCATTGTTGTGGTGTTTTGAAGCTTGTATGAAGAGGATAACGTGTGACTTATGGTATTGTGGATGATTTGTGGCTGATTTGTTGATATTTGAGCTTGTCTTGGCAAAGGGAATCTAGATCTAAAAGAAAAATTAAATTTAGGGTTCATTTGCCTAGTGGTCAAACCTTGGTCAACTCTTGAATATTCATATTGTTCTTCATCATCTTCAAAACTTGTTGAAGAAGAATATTCGAAGTCCTAGTTTGATCCACAAAAATAAAGAAAGAGAAGGTGAAATTTGTTTGTACAAAGAATATTTCCTAGCATATTCACAATCTTCCAAAAAAAGAGGGGACAAAGGGAATATCAAAGTACAATTGAAAGTACAAGGGGGGGACCAATCCATTTTAAATTCATTTATAGCTCCAAAAGGGCTCCAAACCTTCAATTTTTCCCTCCCAAATGAAATTTCTTCTTCTCCTAAGTGTGTTTGGACGAAATAAGTGAATTGAGATTTGAAAATTTTGAAAAGTGACGTCCAATTACAAGCTGCCATGTCATCACTTTGGTGACCAACCGAATTGAGTTCAATTTAGATTTCCTAGTTTCTAATTGTTGTTTCTAGTTTCAATTTTGTTGGTTCTATCACTAATTAGTAAGCTAGTAAGTACCTACTAGTTTGGTAATTAGATTAGAGTCTGTTGTTTCGTGTCTTCAGTTTTTGTGTGCTTTTTTCGTTTTAATTCGTAGTGTTTTGTTGGTTCAAGTCCGTGCATTACTTTATTTGAGTCATTTCAAAAAAATATCGATTCCGGACCAAAGCTTCTCACCACTCAAGTAACTTTCCATTTATTCAACACTTGTGAAGCCAAGTGTGAGGTGAGGCTGAGTAAGAGTGTGGTGAGGCGTTCTTGAACTAACTTATTTGTTCGTTTTGTAGGTTTTCTCTTTTCTGTTTTTTGCTTCTTATTAGGTACATTTACCATGGAATCCGAGGGTACTACTTCCCAACCATTGGGAAATGATGCTATTGGAACCTTGATGCCTCAGCTTGATGCCTTGGGTCGAGACTTTGCTCAAAGAATGAAAGATAGTCATGATGCCTTGAGAAGAGACATGAAGAGTGATATAGATGTTATGCAGACTGAAATTTCTACTTTTAGTGGAAGACTTGATCGTATTGAAAGTAGGAGTAACTCACGACCTTCTACTCCTATTCCCTACCATGCATCCTCTAGTGTCCAAGCCAATAACTCTTCCATGACTATAATACTCGTAACCCTCCACCAAATGCTTAACCCTCCAAGAGTTTCCAAAAACCAGCCACTAAACCAACCCCAAACTTCTCCTAACCGAACCCTAAAAAGGTCATTACATCCCCAAATGAACCAAGTCCAACAAGAGGGACTTGGAACCCAAACTCCACCCACAAATCCAAGCCAAATACTCTCATAAAATCCTACACTTCACAAAATCTAATGCCTATTCTCCACAAGTTAGAATCCGAAGAGAATGATGTCAAGCCTCAAGATGGAGAGAAGCTTGTTGTTGAGATACAAGAAGAGTGTGAAGAAAGGAAGGAAAGACAAAGGGAAACCATGGGTAGTGAAGTTGGAAGGGAAAAAGAATGCTAGATTGTGGATCTTGTCCACAAAGAATCCTTATTACTCATTAACCCAAATACTAGAATTTTGCCTAGTATTTTCTCTCTTCATGTGCAGGTTCAAGACCCAAGAAGTCCCGAGGAGAAGCCCAAGGAAGTTCCCTTCAAGCCCTTGGCCGAAAGTCCCCATTTTGGGACAAGTAATGAAGGAGTTAGTCCAAAGGAAGAACTTGAAATATTCCCTTGTAATATGGAGCATGAAGGTTTCCCTTACACAAAATCAAGTGAAAAACACACTTCCTATGATCCATAAGGTGACATTCCTACACTCTACACTTCCTTTAACTTAAAATATTGTGATGTGGCTAGTAGTGGCCAAAGTAGTGTAGTTTTGGATTTTCTTAGTGACGAAGTGTATGAATCTTTCTTTTGTGATACTCTTGGTGTTGTTAGGTTGCATAAGGACCGAACTATTATTGTGAGTCCGCAAGCACTAGTTGATCCTTTAGATGACAAAATTAATTCTTTTCGTAAGAATAATTTGTGTTCATCTAGTGCTAGCACTCATGACTTGAATAAGGTTCCAATACCAAGTGACAAGATTATTCACACACTAATTGACCCTTGTGAAAACCAAGGTGAGTCTACGTTGGTATGTGAGTTGCCAACAACTAGTGAGGAGTGAATGAAGATCAATTTACTCACGAATATAGTCCACTACTTGAGTTTATGTATGATGTGCTTGAGGAGTCTCAAGTTAGTGATAATGTTGATAGTTTTGATCATGATATTGGACATGACTCTTTGAGCTTGTGTGATGCAAATCATGCTACTAGTTTTGCTCATGGTGATCATGTGTTTGGAAATATTGTGAATGATGGAATGAACCTTGTTGAGAGAAGCCTTTTAGGCCGTAGGTATTTATCCTTGAATGTTAGTCTTCTCTTAAAGGCAAATGATGTGTGTGATTGTGGGAATGGCATTCTAGGGAAAGAAAAGGTTAGCCTCGGCCTAGATTCTTGGTTACTTCTTCCATTTGATCCCGGTGCCTTTCTTGGTGACTTGATTTTTATTTGTAACCCCTTTCCCAAAGGTGGTTTCATATTCTTAGACCCTAGGGCAAATGTGTCATTGCCTCTTTGGGGTGTTACTTATATATGTGCATTCTTGTTTGACACACTTGTGCTTAAGTTGCTTGAATCTCAACTTCTGGATGCCAAGTTTATGTTTCATTTGAAAGAAGGAAGTCATATGTGTTTAAATGATTTGATTCCATCCTTATGTGCTAAAACTATTGAATTATTTGGCATTCTTATCGATGATAGCACCGTGGATGATGCCTTTACACTTGATGCCTTCCTATACTACCTCTTTGCTTATGACGATATCCATGCTATTCTTGGATTTGTTTTATGTAGGGGTAGGACACTTGTTTATTGGTCAACTTGGAGTTACAATGCTAAATGGCTTTTGTGGGCCTTTGTAGTTGCCTCCCTCCTTGATATTTACCTTAGTTGTGTCCTTTGTGTTGCTTGTGGTAGGTGTTTCATGACTATAACAAAGGATAGTTGGGTGTATTCCAAAAGTGTACCCCCTTGGCAAAATTTTATTGTTGATCTTGATAAAGAATATGGTCCTTTGAACTTGTGTAATGAAAGCCCTTATGTTAATCTTGTTCATAATGACCTTGTGTTTGTCCTAGTGGTGGGTAATGCCTTGAATGATTGTGAACTTGGTAACCTAGTGAAAGGAATGGGTCATCTAGACTTAAACCTTTATCATTTGCTCCCATTTGACCCCAAAATACTCTTGAGATGTGAAGATTATAGTTGCTGGTCGTGCATGTCTTTGGTATACATTATGCTAAGCTTTTTAAGTTAAAAACCAAGGATATGTGGATGTATGCTAAGGTTGAGCAACAATGGGTGATTATATAAGTGTGGTACTAATGCTAACACTCCTACCAAGAGAATTTTGTGTTTGTTCTGCTCTCTCTTTGGTTTTAGAAGATCTGAATTTGAGGACAAATCCTTTCAAGATGGAGAGGAAGATACAAGCATAAAGAGTACAAGGTTTACAAGGTCTTGTAGAAGGTTCAAGCTTCAAATTGTCAAAGGATCAAGTCTCGGATTTGCAAGTGCTTGAAGACCTTTTGGAACCATTACAAAGCCTTGTCCAAGTGAAGAAAGGAGGAGGTTCCTTACACTCAAGAGGGCGCCTTTTACTAAGGGCATGATGGACTTTTTACACTCCAAAATAACACTCCATAGGAGCCCTTTTCTATGCCCCTCATTAAGGGCATTTTTGTCATTTGGTTATAATGAGTATAAATAGACCCTTTAGCTTGTATTTTCCTTAAACTTTGATGAAATTATTGAGATATACTCTTTAGTTGTATTTTTATTCCTCTCTTAGAGAGAGAATCTGAAATTAGGGTTTACACTAAGTGATGGATTTCACTTGTGTTGACAAATTGGCAAGAAAGGTTGGTGCTTGGGGAAGGTGACTCTCTTTATGTCTACCTAAGAAAGTGGTTTGAACTCTTATTTGTGAGGTCTTTTGAAGATTTTGAAACATCTTCTAGTGCTAATCATTGAATATGAGTAAGGGTCTTTCTATCTATCCTTTAATTTCAAGCATTCTTCTTCTTCATCTCCATTCTATGTGTTGTTTTCTCTTTATTTGGTTGCTGGAATTTGCATCTTAAGTGACCAATTTCGTGTGTTTGGTAGTCTTTATGCTATCACAATCGCCTACCTTCAAACAAGTAACTATCAAACTTGGCATGGGAATATAAACCGCTAGCCGAATCCCACTTATCCCTACCCCATTCTTCGCATTCCCTATAGGTAGGAGCAAATTGAGGGTCCTTGGGATACAATTCCTTTAAGATCTCAAAATCCATCAATTTTGAAGATAAAGTAGACACAAGAATGTGTTTTTGAGACAAAGCATCGGCAACCACATTGTCCTTACCCTTCTTGTAATGAATAACATAAGGAAAAGTTTCAAGAAACTCAATCCAGTTGGCATGCCATTTGTTAAGCTTATCTTGTGCTTGAAGATGCTTCAAGGACGCATGGTCCGTTCGGATCACGAATTCTTTAGGCCATAAATAATGTTTCCAAGTGGCCAAGGCTCTAATCAAGGCATACAACTCTAAATCGTACGTAGAGTAGTTTAGAGTTGCTCCTTTGAGATTTTCGCTAAAGTAGGCAATAGGTTTCAATTCTTACATTAAAATGCTCCTATACCAATTTTGCTAGCATCACATTCAACCTCAAAAGTCTTGTCAAAATTCAGAAATTGTAACAAAGGGGCCGAGATGAACATAGCTTTCAAGTCCTTGAAGGCCTTATCTTGTTCATCTCCCCACTTGAAAGGCCGATCCTTTTTAATCACTTCGGTCAAGGGGGCGGCAAAGGTACTAAATCATTTGACAAAACGTCTATAAAAACTAGCCAACCCGTGGAAGCTTCTCACTTTACCTATGGTTTTGGGAGTTGGCCAATTTTTGATAGCGTCAATCTTAGATTCATCCACTTCGACCCCTCTTGAACTCACCACAAAACCGAGAAATACAACTTCTTGGACACCAAAAGAACACTTTTCTAAATTAGCATATAACTTCTCCTTTCAGAGGACATCAAACACACATTGTAAATATTTTACATACTCATCTAAGGACCTACTATACACCAACACATCATCAAAGTAGAAAAAAACAAACCTTCCAATAAAAGGCTTCATCACATGATTCATTAGCCTCATGAAAGTACTTGGAGCATTTTTTAGGCCGAATGGCATAACCATCCATTTATAGAGACCGAATTTGGTCTTGAAGGCAGTTTTCCATTCATCGCCCGGTTGTATACGGATTTGGTGATAGCCACTCCTCAAATCAATTTTAGAAAACAAACACGAGCTACTCAATTCATCAAGCATATCATCTAGCCTAGGAATGGGGTGACGATATTCTACCGTTATCTTGTTGATGGTTCGGCAATCAATGCACATACACCAAGTCCCATCTTTCTTGGGAACTAGTAGCACCGGGACCACGCAAGGGCTCATACTCTCGTTGATATACCCTTTGTTGAGGAGTTCCTCAACTTGGCGTTGTAATTCCTTGGTATCTGTCGGGTTACTCCTATAAGCCAGTTTGTTGGGCAATTGTGATCCCGATCCAAAATCTATTTGGTGCTCAATTCCCCGAAGTGGGGGCATCCCTTGTGGATGTTCTTTGGGGAAAACATCTTCATAATACTGCAACACACAATAAATCAAAGGATAAATAGAAGAATTAGTGGGGTTAGTGTTAAAACAATGTGTCAAAAGAAGCATGGGTGTTTGCTCATCATGACCTACGAAGAGCTCCTTCTTTCTAACCAACATCACCATGTTTTATTTTCCCTTTGATGTTGAGGCAACCCCGGATATCCCCACTACCCCACCTACGGGTTCCCCCTTTTTTTCTTCATTTTTGGATTTCTTCCCCTTTTCTTTTAATTCTCTCATCCTTTGATGCAACTCATTCACTTGTGAAGGCAAAAGTGGATGAAGTGTGAACTTTCGGCCATCCTTCTCAAGTGTATATTGATTAGACCTCCCATAATGTTTGTAGACCTAGCATATTGCCAAGGTCTACCTAACAACAAGTGACACGCTTGCATTGGTATTACGTCACAAAGCACTTCGTTGTGGTAGTTTCCTACCTTAAACCGTATCACACATTGACTCATGACTTTTAATTCACCATATTCATTCAACCATTGCAACTTTTAAGGACTACTATGAAATGTAGATGGAAATTTCAAGAAATTCACCATAGTAACACTAACAACATGGTACAACTACCACTATCTATCACCAAAGTGCACACACTTCCCTTCACAAGGCATTTAGTATGAAATATATTCTCCCATTGGCTAGGATCATCTATCGCCTTACTAATCAGGGCACGCCTCACTACAAAGTTTGGAACCACGCACTTCCCTTCTTGTGGATAATCACTCTCACAATCATCATTATTATCATTATGTGGCTCATTTTCGGATTTCTCTCCGTCTCGAGGCCGGCCTCATTCTCGTTTTTTTAAGACCCACTTCCTCACCAAGGTAATACAATATCCCTTCCCTTAGGATCACATTGCATCAGTTTGAACATTCATTAGATTTATGTCCCTAACCTTGGCACTTGAAACATTGGAACCCTTTAGGATTGGGATACTTTTAAGCTTCTTGCCGGGGAGCAAATTTGTGGACTGTTTTAGGCTCCGACAGCCTTATAGTGGCGGGTTGGTCCTTGTTTTTGGGCCAACCCAAAGATGGTTGAACCATATATTTGCTCCTCGTCCAACCCAAGGTTGATGGTCCCTTTGCCTAGAATGACGACCTCTCTTTAAGCTCTCTTTCAATCTCAAGAGTCGCTTGGAAAATTCCTTCAACGGTATCAAACTTGTGAAGCGTCAAATGAGTGGAGATCTCTTTGTTCAGCCCACACTTGAGACGAATGATGTCATGGCCAATTTGTACTCCATGATGATCAAGCTTCAACATGAGTTGTTGAAACTCATCATAATATGCCATCACACTTCGATTCCCTTGTCGCAAATTGTACAACCTAGCAAGAAACTCATGACGATAACTTTTGGGAAGATACCGTTGCCTCATTAGATATCTCAACCAAAACCATGGTGGTGGTTGTCCATCAATCAACTCATTACCAAACCGTTTGACATATTCCCACCATGTGTTAGCATAGACTTCAAAGTAAGCTATGGCATAACAACTCTTCTTCTCCTCCAATATATCATTCACATTGAAACACTTTATAACACGTCGACACCCAAGCAAGATACACCTCGGGGTCACTTTCACCCTTAAAGATAGGTAGGCTCAATTTGATGGTATTGATGCCTACGTCTCTTTCTTGGTGTCGGTTTCCCCTTTCTCCATACCCTCGGTATCTTCTTGGATCCATACATTCCCCTCTCATATCTTCTTCCTTCATGTAAGCATCATCAAAGGATCCATACCCTTCATAATACTCTCTACCATATTCCTCAAAGTGGACGGGATGATTTTGGACATTTGAAACTTGATTTAGAGGGATTAGGATTTATGGAGGTGGAGGTCTTTGGTTTAGTGGAGCTTGGAAGGAAGGGTTCAGATTTTATGGAGGAATTTGACGTTTGAGCCCCTTTTACGAAACTTGAAGAGCTTGGGAATAGGTTGGTCTATTGGAGTCTCGATTTAGGGGGTTATGAGTGGTTTGGCTTGCGGCATTTAATGGAGCTAGTGAAGGATTTGACAATTGTGGTCATATTTCAGAAGTAACGGTGGCAAAGAAATTTATATCATGTCCACTTGACAAAACATGTCGAGGAGTAGAAGGACGAGAGTTTCTTTAACTATCCACTTGTTCTAACCTCCCATTAATAGTCGTCACTTCTCCCCTTATGGCTCCTACTTTCGTACTCAGCCTTTCAAGAGCTTGGGTCATAGCCTCAAGAGTGACCCTCATATTCTCCATTTTATTAGAATCCATGGTTTGAGACGTGGTTCTCTCCATTGTCAAGGTATCACCTACACAAGAAACAAAAAAGTTAGTTTAAAACCTCTCCTCACTCACGCACTCTCGAATCACTCACACTCGAGCTCTACAAGTGTTGTAGATTGGCTAGTAACCCATGAATCCTTAAGGTTTGAGTATGCTCTTGTCCAGGGTAGATTCTTGTTTGAAACTCAAAGAATTCTTGTCGGACTAGAGTCAAGGATTTACCACATATTCAAACGATAAAAGTACACAAACAAACAATGACACGAATACAAGGCTTTAAAGGACTAATTGACAACCTAGTAGGAATGTACTAGCTTGCTAATTAGTTCTCGAGTCAATTAAAAGAAACTAAGAATCAATAATTAGACACTAGAATAACCAAATTGAGCTTAATTAATGACGTGAACAGTGATTAAGGTGATGAAGCTGCATGGAATTGGTCACGGGTCCATACATTTTGTTCAATAATTTGAAGCCTTAAACTTCACAATTTTGTAATGGATGACTATGCTTTTGGAGGGAAAGTAAAGTCTTATAACTTTTCAACTTTTTCCAACTCAAAAAGATGAGGCTCGAATTTACTAGTTCCACAAGACAAGGCTCCTTGTTTTAAGGGAAAGTGGTTAACTGTTAAGTCAAGGAAGTGATGTTGGCAAGTTTTTTCACAAACAACTTTACAACCTTGTCTTACAACCCTTTTGAATCTATTTTAGTCTTTATAGTGGTCAAGATATGAGATGATGAGAGATGATCACCACAACAATACTTCAAGAACACAACCACAATTCACCAACAATATCCCACTTTAAAGTCAAGCAACAACACACAAACTCAGCCTACTTCAAGTTCATCATACTACCACTTCAAGTCCACAATAGCAATGTCAATATGTTAAGCTCAACTTAGCTTTAGACATCTTTTATGTTGATGAGAAAGAAATCAACACAAGAAACAAAGTAGGCAAACAAAATAACATCTAGATCTAAACACGCAAACACCAATCTCGGCCAAGACAACAACACAACACGATTTTTTCAGCCAAGAACAAGATGGGCAGATTTCTCTTTTTTTTTCTAGAATTTTCAGATTTCAGCAACTTTGTTTTTTTATATTTTTTTTATTTTGGTATTTTTCAACTACCAAACCCAAGATTGATTTTGTTGGAACAAAATCAACCACAAGCTTTGATACCAAATGATACGAGCCCAAGTTCACAACACAAGAAACAAACAACAACAAGAACAACAAGATAAACAACAAGTGCTAGTAAATCGAAATAGGCCACACACGGCTTCACTAGTCTTCAAGAGTCACATTTTTAGAATAAGAAGATGATATTAACAACAAGAACAACCAAGTCAATAATAATGCTAGTGAATCAAAAGAGCCTCACACGGCTTCACTAGACTTCAAGATTCCAACAACACAAGATTAACAAGATTACAAGAGGGATAGTAAATTGACACACAATATTCAATGATCTAAGAACCCTAACAAGAGAAAGGACCCTCAGATTAATGAATATTAATACCAAGCTCTTACTTGGACCAAGAGGAACTCAAAGAACCCCAAGACCCTAGTTTCTAGCCAAGAGACAACACTAGTATCACTCTACTAGTGAGTTTTCAAAATTGGGGCTTCTCCAATGGAAGAGAGAAGTTCCAAAATATAACAAAGTGTTTGTTGTCTTCCAAAATATAAATGAACAACTCAAAAATAACCCTAACACTATCTATTTATATTAGTCCACAAAGTGAGATAACAAATGACCATCCTACCCTTGCCAAGGGGTGGCCTTGGAGTGTAAGTTTATTACACTTCAAGGCTCCTCTTCACACTTAAAAACATATAATCCATTGGAAGGCTCAAGTACCAACTCACACACGGCCATTTGCATGAACATAGCTTGGAGTTTTTGTAACTTCCGAGCTTGGCTACGTCTGAATTGTCGTGAACTTGTTAGACAGCTTGGTACACCTATATCACAAATACATGTGGGATCTAAGTATGCTAAGCATCCGTATAAGTCTGTTGAAGGAAATTTCAATTCCCTAGACTTAATCCACATCGACATTTGTGATATGAAGTCAACACTATTTCGTAGTAGGAAAAAGTATTTCATAACTTTTATTGACGATTGCTAGATACTATTGTGTTTATTTGTTAAATAGTAAGGATGAAGCAATAGACGCGTTTAAGCAACATAGAACAGAAGTGATGGGGATGGAGAATATGAATCTCCTTTTGCGAAGATATGTATATAAAATAAAATAGTCCACCAAACTACTGCCCCATATTCACCTCAATCAAATGAAATTACATAAAGAAAAAAAAAACAAATATTAAAGAAAATTATAAATGTCTTACTCATAAGTTTTGATTTACCGCAAAACTTATGGGGAAAGCTATCCTTATAATTTACTGAATACTCAATAGAGTGCCCTATAGTAAGACACATTCAATTTCATTTGAAAAATAGAAAGAAAGAAAATCCAATTTGAAATATTTCAAAGTGTGGAGGTACCTAGTGAAAGTCTAAGTTCCTATACCTAAAAGGGTAAAAATAGAACCTAAGACTATGTACTATGTGTTTATAAGATATGCTAAAAGCAGTAAATCATGTCGATTTTTTGTTTATTAATTGGATAGCCGGATATCAATGAAAATACAATAATTGAATCAGATAATGTTGAGTTATTTGAATACTTTTATTCGTATAAAATTGGATATGAACAGTCTAGTAGAGGGTCTAAATGACCTTGAGATGAACCAAACGAGAATGTACTTAATGATGAGAATCCAAAACATAGTACACGTCAAGGAACATCAACATTTTTTGAATTAGTTTTTGTAATATTTTTTCTTGAAAATGAGACTTAAACGTTTAAAGAAGCTAAGTCGTCTTTAGATGTTTTCTTTTGGAAAGAGGTAGTCAATAGTGTGATAGATTAAATCTTTAGCAACCATATTTGAGAGTTGTTTGATCTTCCTTCAGAAAATAAACCTTTAGGTTCTAAATGGATCTTCAAAAGGAAAATGGAAGTTGATGGCACTATTTACAAATACAAGGCAAGACTTGTAGTGAAAGACTTTAGACAAAAAAAGACCTTGATTATTTTGATTAATACTCATCTGTAACTAAGATAACGTCCATTTTGATGTTAGTTTCCTTAGTGACGGTCTATGATTTTGAAAATCATCAAATGAATATAAAAATAAAATTTCTAAATGGAAAATTGGAGGAAGAAATTTACATGGAACAATCCGAGGATTTTGTGATTTTTGGTAAAAAAAAAAAAGTGCGCAAAATTGTTAAGTTATTTTATGGACTAAAACAAGCACCCAAACAGTGGCATACAAAGTTTGATCAAACAACGTTGGCAAACGGCTTCAAGATAAGCAAATATGATAAATGTATTTACATTAAAAACACTTCAAATCACAAAGTCATTGTTTATTTGTATCTGGCTGATATGTTGATCATCGATAGAGACATTTCTGACATAAAATCTACAAAATGAGTTCTTGAGAGCAATTTAGATATGAAAGACCGTGGAGCTGCGAATGTGATCTAAGGGATAAGAAAACTCCACAAGGATTAGTGTTGTCACGGTCTCATTAAATTAAAAAAATACTTGAAAATTAAAGTATTTGGATTTCGGCATTGCCAAGACTCTGTTAGGAGTGAGCTTTGCACTTCAAAGGTATGAAGGTGAAAATGACTCATAGTTAACTACGCAAGAGTGTTGGAAATTTTGATGTATATCATAATTGTACCCGACCAGATATAACATGCTTTATTAGTAAATTGAGTCAGTACACGAGTAATCCAAATCAAATTCATTGGATAGCAATGAAAAGAGTTTTGGGGTATCTAAAACTTACTCAAGACTATGCTTTGCACTATAATAAATATCCAGTGGTAATTGAAGGATATAGTGATGCAAATTGAATCACCAGTTCAAATAAAGTAAAATCCACCAGTGGATTGTATTTACTTTAGGTGGAGGAGCGGTCTCTTGGAAATCTTCCCAACAGACATGTATTATCTGCTCTACAATAGCTCCAAAATTTATTGGAAAATATTTCTTATTGGACCAAATCTTTGGCACCAGTATATATACACTGTTATAGTAAAGAGACGATAGGTAGGGCAGATGCATGATGTAAAATGGTAAATCTCATCATATAAGACAGAGACATAATACCGTTAAAGAACTGTAACACTCCGTAGTTGTAACGCTCTATTAATGTATTTAAAATGACCTTTAGGACCCTTTTTTCAAAGGCGAACTAAGTTTTGACATTGTGGAAGCTGTCAAGGGTATTTTAGGACCTTAAATTTTAGTCTGAGTCATAAGATGAGACCCCTGCGATTGGTCGTGTGTCATATGGTCATCGCCAACTGCCATTGGAATGGCTAGGCGATTGGGCATGCATCGCCCAGCCTGACCTTAGAAGATGGAGAATACATCGCCCAACCTGGCCTTAGGTGATGGGGCATGCGTTGCCCAGCCTGGACTTAGGCGATGGAGCATACATCGCCCAATCAAGGCGTAGAAGCGTAATGCTCCATTTTTGTGTTACTTTAAGGGCGAAAAGGTCCTTTCACATTGCATATACATTTCTAAATTAGTATAGACGAAATTAAGGTCCCTAATCACGTATTAACACCCAAAAATCTCTAGTTCATTTTCCTTAAGCACAAGAAGAGAAAACAACCTAGGGTTTGAACTTTCAAGCTTCAAAGGTCAATTTCTTCACGTTTTCTTCATTGTTAAGGTATGTTGGACTATCCTAAACTCCATTGGCATAGGTTTATTATTTAACTAAGCTTTGAAGGTATATAATTATGTTTATAAAAATTATTTAAAAGATCATTTTGAATAGTCAAACCATGAACCTATTTCAATGATATAGTGTTTTAGTCTTGAGGCTTTTCATAGAATTGAATTATGTTCGCGTATATATATGTGTTTTCAGTTTTGAAATTTGAACTGAGAGCATGAATATTGAAACTCCCTCTCTAATTATGATACCTCTTGATTTAACATGTTATAGGTTGTTCAATTGCATGTCTTAAAGCATGAGCCAAATGTTTTACTATCATTTATAGACTTGATGTTGGTTATGAATTGAAGAGAGAGTGTTTTCTTATTTATAAATGTTAAATGTGATAATTAAAAGAATTGCATGGGTTGTTATGAAGAATTCACCATCATGGGTTAAAGTATTAAAATGAGAGAATCTTTGCATAAGTTTTCACATATTTTGAAATACGAACTCTATTGCATTGTTTAAATATTTTGGTAGTCCAATAACATGTTTTGAATGAAAAGACTACAACATGATATTATATGTCTTATACGACTTGTAAGTCTTGGTATGACGATACCAAATTAGAAAAATGCCATAATAGACTCAGACCAGAATAGACTACAAATTTTTCAGACACTAGACCACATTTTTAGAAAGATGCATATTTGAAATGCTAAAGAGAGTTAGATAGTTTTCCAAGGAAGGAATTTGAGTATAAAGGATCATTGTCAGAAACTGATTTTTGCTGATTCGGGAGACATGATTGACTATTGCCAATGTATACTTGACCCTGAGGCACTGGTATACTAGACTAGTATGTAGGACCCCTATCCTTGCGGCAAACTTGGATGTGGGGGCTTGGCCGACGAGTTAATGACGAACCCATAGAGCCCGTGGATACTATACTTGTAGGGTGTACCATCTAACTTAGAAGTAATATAAGGAGTTGAGTCCTGATTACAAGAAAATGTTTGGAAGCTCATCAAATCATGCCCTTGTATTTTCAGTTACATTATGCTGAATATTTTCTGAAATACTCTCACCTATGTTGTATAAAAATATATTATTTTGGATTGTCTTACATACCAATACCTTTGTGTATTAACCCCCTATATTTCAGGTTCTGAGGCCCAGTCCCGTGGTACCGTTAAAAATAGATCGTTATCATACATTCGGAGTTGGTGAGTCTCCCTTACTTCGGAAGGCGTCTTGTTTACATGTGTTGGTTCCTTTTTTATTTTAGTTCATGGTCCAGCCGGGGGCCTTGTCCCAGTCTTAGACAGATTATTATTTTTAGTTTAGTAGAGACTTTATACACTTGTTATAGATGGTTTTGGGTTTTCTTATGGACTTATGTTCCGCATTGTTATGTTGAAATAATAGAACTATCATGTTTTTCAGTTTATTTCCGCATTATTATAATATATGAGTCATGCTTATAATTAAAATCTAAGGGGCCTCTCGGGCCTTTATGGTTCGGAATGCCCGTCGCGGCCAGGGTCTCAATTCGAGTCATGACAAAAACTACACTCTATTGGAATTATCATAGTTGACTACGTGAAGTCAAAGGATAATATGTAATGTCCACTTACAAAAGGCTTATCTAGAGAGGGAGCTGAGAGATCATCGAAGGGAATAGGTGTAAGGCTTAGGACAAGTTAGCATAGTGGTAACTCTACCTAGCAGACTGAAGATCCCAAGATCTAGGTTCAAGGAGATCAAACAAAGTTGTGGCTGATGGTTTAACAATGTCAATATACTTTAGTGATTCTCATGATGAAGACAATGGTATAGAACAAGGATAAAGCTTATGGTTTGAAGCTTCTTAATGGTTTCTAAGTTTGACAGGTTTGACCAAATAGTTTGATCTATAGGATTAAAAGTTTAGGAATCACCTATGTGAGGGTGAAGTGAAAGACGCTTTAAGGAGAATGTTAGTAAAGGCTTATTATCTACGCTATCATGAAATCAGGATGTGTTCATGGCCGAAACAAATAAAAATCGTGAAAAGCATAAAGGGTAAAAGGCTGGTTGTATAACTTGTATTTCTAGGTGTACATTAAATCTCGATGGTTCATGAAAGATATCACATCTACCAATTGACCGAGTGCATCCGATATAATTTAACTACCGAAAGTTACGTTCAAAGGAAAAACCCACTTATCGAGATGCAACTAGTCTTTTCTTATAAATCAAAACACTTGTCCATAAATTTTTATAAAATAGCCATTCCCCATTCATGTGGGAGATTGTTGGATTTTTAAGAAGTGTGGATGAAAAATGAATAGGTATTTTTTTGGATAGACATCAAGAGAAAGGATGTAATTTGAACAGACACCTTTTCGGTTTAGATAGTTATGACCTTTCCAATGGGTTGTGAATTTTTCGAAGAGTTTCACCTTTTCCGAAGAGTTGCACCTTTATGAAGGGCTGCACCTTTCGGAACCATTGCTTCTCTTTATGAAGAACACCTTGATGGATATAAATACCTGAATTTTTTCTCCAGTATAGACATAAAAATTGAAGAAAAAATTACTCCTCATTCTTGAAAAAACTCTAGTGTGATTTGCTACATGCTTTCGTAGTTCAAATGAATTTGAGGTATCGCTATTCTATCGAAGTGATTCATTTTATCATGGGAGAAAAAATTTCATAACCTCGGGTAATTGAGGAAAATAAATTTCTTAAGGACACACTGTGAATTTGGTGGACTTGAATCTTTTTATTTCATCTCTTTTTTCTTAAAGTTGGTTTTACTATTTTTCCAGAAAATAGTTTGAACTTCATATTGAAAGTTCTTCAACTTCTTGAACTTGTGTTTGAAATTTTTGAAACTTCATTTTGATAGTTCATAAGTTGGTTGAACTTGTGTTGAAGTTCTTCATTTTTGATTTTTTTTCTAATTTCAAGAAAATAGTATGAACTTTATTTTGGGTTGTTCATAAGTTAGGTTAAACTTGTTAAAAGTTCAAAGTTGTGAAATACAGAGTTTAAACTTAATTTAATTGTTCATATTATTATGTGAACATGTGCTTGAAGTTCTTGTTGAAAAATATAGATTTTACTAAATTAGAGGAAAACAACATTAAGTTAGCTAGCTAGCACATTAATCAAAGTATACGAGCTGCTAAAATTCTTAC
Organism: Capsicum baccatum var. pendulum; assembly: GCA_030864225.1. Classification (NCBI taxonomy): domain Eukaryota; kingdom Viridiplantae; phylum Streptophyta; class Magnoliopsida; order Solanales; family Solanaceae; genus Capsicum; species Capsicum baccatum. The sequence continues at coordinate 43,748,793 of CM061555.1, forward strand.
ACTTTCAGACAACAACAATAACATACCTAGTATAACAAGTACAAGTGGGTCTGGAGAGGCAATCCAAAATTTGAAGATTATGGGTTGCTATCGTTTTTAATACTCATCACAAGTGATTGACATCGAATTAGGGTGCCCATTCAATATTCAATCGATTTTGTCCTTAATTCGATTCGATTTAGTAGATTTTTGGCTTAAGTTATACACACTCATCGAACCAAAATAAATATTATAATATGATATGATCTAATTCTTGGTCAGTTACTATGGAACAAAATGAGAAACATAAACAAGAAAACTAAAATTTCGAATAGGAAATTACACTTGTTCAATTCAAATGCAATGTTTCTAAATCATGTTAAATGATATGTTGGCGCTAGCTAACTCACACCCCAAAAACTAACTCAATTGAAGGAGGATTTCCAAAACCTTATAACAAGATCAAAAATCTTATCTCAGTCCGATGTGAGATTTTTTTTCATTAATAAATCATGATAACTAGCGAATTGTAACTTCTGATGATCCACAAATGTAGAGTAGTCTTTTGGAGGAAACCATCGAAGGGAAGGGTTAAAATCAACACAACTGGAAGTTAATTACAAGATACTAAGAAAGATGGAATTGGTGAAATTGTTAGAGATGAAAATGAAGATGTTATTATCGCTTTTGCAGTCACTGTTAAGAGCAATAGGAATAACATGACAGAGTTAATAGCTGCAGACTATGGAATTGAATTGTGTCTTAGCCTGGGCCTCACTGAAGTGGATCTAGAATTGGATTCTGATATCATCACCAAGATGCTCCAGAATAAAGAAAACATCAACTCAAAATTGAGAGGAAAAATGAACAAAATTTTGAGCAACTTGAACAGGATGAATGTGAGAATTAATCACTGCATGAGGGAAGCAAATTAAGTTGCAGATAGCTTGGCCAAGCATGCATCCAACGATGAGATTGGGCGTTATTTTGCAACTTTCCAAGAGCTTCCCAGGGTGACAAAAGGCTCCTATCAACTGAACAAATATCAATTACCAGCTGACGTATACGTTATGACAAGGCACATTTTTTTGTTCGTTGACGAGATCTCCTTTTATTTTGAAAGTAGGAAGTATCTATTTAGCCCTACTCTTTTTTGTTGATTGACTGATAGAATTAAGCAATCAAGTGTTGTATTTCTGAGAGGTAAGGCCTAGTCCCCTCTCTTTGTAAGTTTTTTGCTAAAATACAACGTATACTATCCATTGATAGTTTAACCCCCACCCCCCCACCCACCCACCCACCCAAAAAAAAAGTTCTATTGAAAAAAAACCAAAGTAGCTTTTATACCGAGCATTTACCCTCCCATAACCAATACAAGTAAAGAAAAATAGTTTCATTATGAAAATTCACAAATTATAAATACAAACGTAATAAAATAATTAAATTTTCAAACAAAAATAAATCTTAACGAAGTGTGAAAAAAGTCAATGATCAAGCACATATTGGTCCCTTGCCTTTGTTCAAAATATTAAGAAACAAAGAATAAGATTCAACAGATAAAATGTACTTTGAAATAATAAAAAAAAAGATTAAAATAACATTCAGTTAAATATTCAAAGATCCTGAAAAATAAAAATGAAAAGACAATTTAGATAAGTAAACTAACAAATGAGGATTCATCGGACGAAGAGTTGACATACAAAAAGAAAGAAATTAGGAAAAGAGGAGAGCAAAGAAAAAGCAAAAAGGGAAAGAAAAAGGACAATATCAAATAATATATACCCAGGGGCTGATCTATTAAGGCTCGTGAGGGTGTCACGCCACCTGCAAACTTCGACGGAAGCTCTTTATATATAGATATAGAGAGAGAGAATACATACAAATAGTAAACTTGTCACCCAATCAATATAAGATGTCTATTGTGCAAGTGGTAGAGCATTGCTTACTTTGCACAATGTGTCGTTTCTCTTTTTAATGTTTACTATCAAAAGCATATATGAATTTTGATCCACTAATCGGACCATGTTGATTTCATAACTAATACATCATGGAATAATGTTTCAGAAAACCATACTTTTTATAATATTTTCTCTTTGGGAAATTCAGAATATATGCATTAGTCAAGTCGGTCAACTTCAATGTCTCAAACTTTTAAACATTAGTAAAAGACATGCCTCAAACTTTTAATCTCGTACAATTTGAGAAGGACTAATCATTAAAAAAAATAAAAATATGTTAGAGTGGACAGTAGAAAAAAAACATAAATTTTGTTCATCTTCTTGCTTATTCTTTCGTTCTTCGATCCATGAAATTACTTTGTTAGTCACTGTCCCAGCCTCATCACTTTGCAACTTTCTCAATGTCCACAATCCTTTCAAACTTTTAAAGATTTTTTTGTGAGCTAACGCAGCCGACAATGGTGGAAGCAAAAAAATATCAGAATTCACAAGCTATAGAGGAAATTAATCACCATCATCCACTTTATCTTCAAAATTCAGACACGCCGGGGTTGACCTTGATCGGAATCAAATTGACTGGCCCAGAGAATTATACTTTATGGAGCAAATCGATGAGACTAGTGTTATTAGGGAAGAACAAGTTAGGGTTTGTAGATGGAAGTTGTACGCGAAAAATGTATAAGGGAGATATAGCTCGAATTTGGGAGAGATGCAATGCAATTGTGTTGACATAGATTCAGGCTACTGTTTCAACGGAGCTCATTTCCAGTATAGTTTATGCATTAGATTCGAAGACGGTTTGGGATGACTTTAAAGAGCATTTTGACAAGTCTAATTTGACTAGGATCTATCAGTTGTGGAAGGAGATCGCGACTCTGTTGCAAGGTACAGATTCAGTCACTACATATTTTAGTCGATTGAAGGATTTATGGGATGAAATCGACGGGCTAATACCAGGTCCTGGTTGTGATTGCGATGCAAATAAATTATTTATCGAGCACTTGTGTCAACAGCGTTTGTTACAGTTTCTCATGGGGCTCAATGAGAGTTTTGGTCATGTACGTAGTGATAGCTTGCTTCGAAGTCCTGCTCTCACTGTGAATCAAGCTTATGCACTAGTAGTACAGAAGGAGAGTCAACGTGTCCTTGGTGTGACGGATGGTCATAGGGAGTCACTAATCATGATGGCTGGTAAAAGTAAACCACCTACATACAAGCAAGGGCCAAAACAACCACAGAATTTTGATCATCCGCATAGAGAGAACAACTTTAGGCAGGGTGCAGGGCAGAACTACAGGTACTTTAAACCAGTAACAATACAAGGAACAATGTGTGAGCATTGTGGCTACAAGGGTCACCTCAAGAAAGATTGTTACAGACTTATGGGATATCCACCAGATTTTTAAAGTAAGAAGCATTTGCAGAATACATTTGCTCATAATTCTTCAGCTCAGTTCGAAGAGCCAGCTATAGGAAAGGGCAAATTTATTGATGGAGAGGAATATGAGAAGTACATGAAATTCAAAGGAAAAGGGAAATATGTCACAGAGGATGAATATGAGCAATATCAACAATTCAAAGGAATGTCTACCCAAACTAGTACTTCAAGAACTTCAGGTGATTTCCAAGCACATATGTCAGGTATAATTACCTTGTTATCCAATACATATATACATGATTGGATTATAGATTCAGGAGCATCACATCATGTTACATCATACAAGGATTTTTTACACTACATGGAAAGATATAGCAATCAATACAATAATGGCATTCAGGTACCAACGGGAAGAACATGTCACATTACTCACACAAGAAATGCAATGATATTAAAACATCACAAACTGAAGAATGTCCTTTACGTTCCAGAATTTAAATTCAATTTAATGTCAGTTTCAAAGTTCACAAGAGACTTGTGTTGTTCAGTATCCTTTTATCCAGAATTTTTGTGTTTTCCAGGATCTCTACAATGGCAAGGTATTGGCGATTGGTAAAGAAAATTTGGGGTTATATCTGTTGCAGGCTAATATAGAAGAAATAATAATAGGAGCAGCAACAATAAATGATATAAGTACTACTGAGCTATGGCATGCGAGGTTGGGTCACCCTTCTTCAGGTGTGATGGAACACATACCAACATTAAAGATCAATAAATGGACACAACAATCCTGTGAAGTATGTCCACTATCAAAGCATACAAGGTTGAATTTCCTTATCAGTGAGCATCATTCCAACACTATCTTCCAGTTAATACATGTAGATGTATGGGGACCATATAAAGTTCCCACTTATGAAAGAAAGAATTATTTTGTTACTATAGTAGATGACTTCAGCAGATATACATGGACTTGTTTGATTCAGAGTAAGAGTGAAGTAATAGTAGTTTTAAAAGATTTCTTGTTGAAAGTTAAAAATCAGTTTGATACTACTGTAAAGATTTTGAGATCTGATAATAGAAGGGAGTTTTTCAATTCCAATTGTTTCTATTTGTTCTCCTCCCTTGGTATTGTACATCAAACCTCCTACCCTTACATACCCCAACAAAAATGGGGTGGTAGAGAGAAAGCACAGACATATTTTAGAAGTTGCCAGAGCCTTGAAGTTGCAGAGCAATGTTCCTAACAGATTTTGGGGTGAATGTATTAGAACAGCTGTGTACTTGATAAATAAGTTGCCCTCACCTTTGTTGAAAGGCTCCACACCTTATGAGATGTTATATAAGAAGCCCCCATCCCATCACCATTTGAGGGTGTTTGTATGTCTTTGTTTTGCTGAGACATTGCTGAAAGGAGACAAGTTTGATGCCAGATCAACAAAAACAGCTATGATGGGATACTCAGAGACACAAAAGGGTTATAGATTATATTCATATCATCAATTTAAAATACAGACATTCCATTTCTTAATTCAATTAATCTTTGAGATTGGTTACTTTGTTGTCACACTTTATGGAACTTGAAACCATGATACCTCAATAGGAAAAACATGTAAATAGGTAATCAATATCATAAAAATGAAGTAGAGAATCATGGATACCTCATTAAACCATTTCGGAGTCAACAATAGTATATGGACATTTTTTTTGACTAGCCGGACATCTTAAAAGTGAAAACAAGTTCAATTGGTAGTGTCGAAGATCATATGATGTTATTATGTGTCATGTGTCGTAGGACAATGTTGGAAGCTTACTTGAGAGTGTCATGGGTCATTATTCATGCCAAAGATTAGATAGAGTATGTCTTACATACCTTGATATAACCACTTCAATACAAGTGACTTCCCGTACTCTTCGAACACTTATCTACAATAAGTCATTTGTGGCAAACTAGTATTAGCAACCAAACCTTACCATTTAGGTATTAACTTCACCAAATAATGTCTAGGAAGTAATCCTTTAGCTCATCAATAAGAGTACTACATACATCCTCTTATACTCTTATTACATTCACATATCATGCATTTTCATGAAATATCCCTCAACATCACTCTTAGCCTTTATTTCCCTTCTTAATCACCATCCAATACCAACATGATCACAAGGCATACATAACCACTAATATAATGATATATCACCACAATTCATCCTCCATAATCCAATACAACAACTTCCATAATTTACTACTAACAATTTATACACAACAATTCATAACTATGTTTCTAGTTATCTCCCAACATCAAGACAATACTCATAATCCTTTATCAATACTTATTCATGGATAAGAATCAAGAATAAACAATATTCATACCTTAACAATGAACTCTTGTATTTAGAATCCTCCTTACATAATCAAGGGGTGCTTCTCGAAGCTTTCGAGATGGTGAACACAACTACGGAACCAATTCGAATTTTCGACGGTTGAATCACAAAATATTTGAAGTTGAAATTGGCTAGGGTTTCACCTCTCTTAATAATAGGATAATATCTGATATAAATGAGGCTAATTGCAGATTTATAAAGACCAATTTTCGTCCAAGAGGTAATAGAAAATGACCATCTTGCCCTAAAAATTTAAATAAATCCCGAATCTGTCCCCAGTGGACAGTTTTGACAGGCTGAAGTAAATCGATCATAACTCTTTGCTCCGGTATCGGATTTGGGTGAAACCAATTGCATTGGAAAGATAATTCAAAGGGCTTTCATTTTCATATAAAGTATACCACCCAGTTCTTCCTTTACAAGGATTTATGGTCGTTTAAACTTGACCCAAAAATCTGTCCCACAATTCTGTTTTTTTTATATAGGCTGTAGTAAAACAGGTATAGCTCCTTTCTTAGACATTGGATTTGGATGAAACCAATTTCATCGGAAAGAAGACTCTCGAAGATTTTCGTCGATATATAGCAGCTCACACAGTTCTTTTTGTACAAGGAGTTATGATCGTCTAAAGTTGGATTGCCTAGCTGCAGTAATTTTCCTGCAGAATTACTGTTCACAGGCTTCCCTGCCACCGTTTTGAAATTTCGAATGTGCTCGCTTATATGAAATACTCCTCTGTTTTGGGCAAACTTTATATCGTTGGAAAGCTTATTCCAATACCTACACATAAAACTATTGACGGGATACTTCCGAACACCATAAACTTAATTTAACCCATACGCAAGTCTTTAGGACTCCATATAATCGCGACAAGTGTACGAAAAAATTTACGGGGTGTTACATTTCAGATCCAACATTTACGATTCTCCTCTCATTTACCCAAAAATTCACCATCAACAACGAAATATTCTATAATAGACATGATGTATCTAGATGATAGTATTAAATAGACTTAAACAGTGGTTTATAAGCCTAGACTTAATAGATTTAGTCGTCTTCTTCTTACCAAATTTCTGTATAGTTTTTTATCAGAGCTAGTCTGATCACTTTTTCAATGACCATCGAAATAATGCAACGGATTAGAGCTTTGGAACAAGATAAGGAGTGTTGGAATGTTGCAATTGAGCCTAGAATCGATTTCAAAAAGTGAGACTGATTTCAAGATCTTTGAATGAAAATGGATGAAAATGTAAGGATAAAAATATGAGAAAATGGCTTAAAACAATGGAGGCAATGTCATTTTCCGATGGATGCCAGAAAAATTGATGAAAAATCACCGAAAAATGATCGAAAAAACGCGAAATAATGGTTAGTAATTAAGCTTGGTTGAAAAGCTGCAGTTTTTTTTTTTTAATTAAATATCTAATATTTGTATTTTTGGACCTAGACTAAAGTGTAGTTTCTAAAATATAGGGGTTGAAGTGGGGGTCGGGGTGGAATTAAAGTGCACGTTTTAAACTTGTGTGCTAGGATTGACACTTTTTTTGTGGTCCCATTGGAATACCTCTTTTTTTTAATTTTTTAAGACTAGTGTCTATTGTCAAAATAAGTTTGCCAAAATGTCTAAAATATCAACTCTCTAGTTAGTTATGTTGATAGGGTTGTGTTACGATAGATTTATTGTGATGATGAATTTTGTAATAGAGTTATTACAATGAGTGGGGATAAAGAGTTTAAGAGATTACAAGAGTTGTAATCAAATGTTGCTAAAGATGGTGAAGTTGTTCGGAAATCCTACATGATAGATCAATGATTTCCTCCCTTGATCAAGAAGGTTTCCAAGTAAACATCGTGTGTTTCTTGTTCACTTCATTATTGTTATTAATTCTCTTTTGTTAGTTATCTTTATCTAGTCAGGGAACAGGTCTCTTGACTTGTGGTGACTCATATAAACCAACATCTAGATTTTAGCTATATATAATTGTTCACTTGGTCTTTTCATGCACCTGTATTTTTAGGATCAGACACACCTAAGATACAAAAAGCTCCTTGTATTTGTGAATTGTGAATGCTTTATTTCATGGAGACGCCGTAGACTCATAAACTGAATCTCATATTCAGCTTTATTACTATTGTTCGTTCATTCTTTTATTGTTCAAGTTGTTGTTATTTATTTAGCTATTATTTCACAATAAGGCCAATTTGATCTCTGTGCCCTTAAACCACGTTTTGGAAATTCTGCTGTACCGTTTTAAAGATAAACATTATTAGCATATTAAACTTTGTTCTCATACTGATGAAATGCTAACTAAAAATCAGTGTATATTTTTAACAGACAGATGTACGAATAGGATTAGAATGTCTAAATAAACATTCATGATTCATCTTATCTATGTTTGTATATGTGAGATACAAGTTATATGAAAATAGGGATGAGTACTGGGTTTGGATCCTTGTTTGTAATTTTAATTTGCCTTGTAACTTTGTTGAGAGAGTGAGGATCAAAAAGTGTGAGGGTATAGTCTCCAAGAAAACCATGAAATTTATAAAGTCCACGGGAATCTGTTTTTCCATTTTGCTCAGGAGTTCTCCATTCTGCCATGAGTTTGTCTACAACGTCTCCTATCGGCGTGTTGTTGAAATTGTCATCCATCAAGCACAAGCCAGTGCAATTCATTCCTGGCCTCCATGCTGCCCACACTATCATTCCTTCCACTCCTGGATGTGAAAATGCCTCTCTCATGATTTCTTCCAAGTAAACTGCCTGTTAAATATTAGTAGTTACTTAATTGGTACAGAATTAAGATTCATGCATGGGAGGAAATAAATTAATTAATACATTTAGATACCTGATTTGGATTAATTTCAACATCCATTTCGGTTAGCCAAATGGGCATTTTGGTTTCACTGAGATAATCAAAGACAGCTCGTACGTAAGGCATCAGTGGTCTTATTGGTTTAAAATGAGCTTGTAGTCCAAATCCTACTGTCAAGTTCTCGTTGCCTGGATATGATCTGATACCTCTCCAATTATTTATATACTTATGAGGACATGCATATACATCTCCTGGAGTTTCAAGGGTGTTAAACTCATTGAGATATAACGTTGCATTCGGATCAATGACATGTGCAATGTGATAAAACATGCCAGAAGCCTGTGGTCCAATCTTTTCTTCATAAAAATTGAAGTGCATGTTCTCGTTCACAACATCCCATTCGAAAATATCATTTGAATATCGTGCCATGACAGAGGCGATACGCCTCACTGCTGTAGCCAAAAGCTCTTTGGGGGTCATATCGTGCAGCCAATACTGATTCATTTTAGGTTTGTCCCACAGAACAGTGTGCCCTCTAATTTCTATCCCGTTACTCTTGAAGAATTGGAACATGGCATCTGGTGTTGTGTAGTTTTCTATCCCTCGACGACTTTCTGTCCAGTACCACTTCATTTGATTGGTGAATACAGTTGCTGTAAATCCCTTTTTAAGAAACCATTCTTGGTATTTCTTGTACTGCACTAGGGTTTCTGTAACAGCACAACCAATATGGAAAAATGGCTTTGTGAACTTGATATTTACTTTCACTCCCTGGATTGGTTTTCCTAATTTGTCCCTTATTTCTAGCACTATTTTCCTCTTTCTTACCTGAAAAACCAATTCAAATTTGAGAGTAAATTAATATTAATGAACTGAAGGTGTGTATATATAGCTTACTCTACCTGTGCTATGGCCCTCTGTTGGTGTTCAAACCATTCGGTTTTGTTGAACTCTTTCAACGAAACATTATCCACCCAAAAGTCAACTGTCTTGTTGTAACACTACACAATAATTAATAAAAAAAGATATTAGTACCTAGAGAACAAGTATGTGAAATTACTTTAATGAAAATGAAATTCATACTGTAATTAAGGGCTTACTACAAAATACACTTCAGTTTGAAGAGGAAATTCTGGTTGAAAGCCTCCTTTAAGCATGGTCCAACAACCAGGATAGGCATTTCCAGAGGCAATAATCCTCTTTGTGTTTTCTTTTGTTATAATTGCAGCAGACACCGTTGTCTCACTTCCTTCACTTACTCGCACCCAAGCTTTAATTTGGAGAAAAACAAAAAGACTTCACAATTAATCACCAACCAACAACCTATATGCAAATTGCATAACAAATTGTGAATTAAATACCTGAAAATGTATAATAATGCCCTTTGTCCATGAAAATTTTCTGGGAGACAGTTTCATTATGCCCACTCCTATTGTAGGCCACCATGAAGTTGTTTCTTGATGAAGATCGTCTTATTTCAATTTTGGCACCTCCAAAACCATTCCATCCACGCAATCCTTGGTCAAATTTTGGGTTTATCAACTTTCCTCCTTTATATTGAACATGTTGAGGCTCACTCAAGCACTGATCAAACATGAAAAAGAAGATTAACTTTAGTGTATATATCACTTTAAAATTAAACTAACAATAAGAGATTTTGTTACAAAAATTTAGTTTAGGTTGTTACTTCAATACTAGCATTGTAATTATAAGCCACTCCTTCAACTCCATGTCCTAAAGGAAACAGAAATATAATTTGTAAGAAACATAACGTTATTGGTGGCAAACTGTTGGATATAATTGTGAATATAATTATGAATACGATGTACAGATCAAACCGTCAACTCAAATTGAATCGACGAATCAAACTAAATTGAGAAAAAAATTTGAGTTGTGGTTTGGTTTGGTTGCAATTTGGCGTTAGAAAAATACCATTCTTGATTTGGTTTGATTTTAACCAAAAAGAAAAAGTCAAATCAAATCCAAACCGAACCGACATAATACATATATAAATTCAACTTTTTATACATAAAAAAAAAATTAATTAGAATCTACTTTCTAAATACTTTTAAAATTAGTTTTCAATACTTCGAAAGTATATGTAGATATATTTTCAGATTTATGCCTTTAAATTATAATATTTGTCCATTAATTAATAATTAAATGATCCAAAGCCCAATATAAACCTTAAAATCTAAAACTTTTCACTTTCCGGTCACTCTTCAACTTATTTTTTAGTTTTCAGAGAGTTCTCCACTTCTCCGACTATCGTTTTTCATAATTGTAATTTTTCACTAGCACATGAGTGAAAACATATTTAATTCGATCTCGTCTACAATCATAATATAATTCAAAAGATAAAGATGAAAAAAAAAATGAAAAAATTAAAAGAACCAACTAAAATCTATATCGAAAAACTCGATTTTATATTGGTTTGATATGATTTATATATTTAATAAACCGACATGATTGGCTATTTGTTTTTTTAAAAATAAAAAGTCAAACCAACTTAACCTATGTACACCTTTATTTATGAAAGTTGAAAAGGATCTAGGGACATATATAAAGGATTTTTTTTGGGGGGGGGTCCCACCCGGTGTTCGATACCTGCATTGAAGCCCCAACTACCCAGGGCAACCCAAGACTTCTCGTTAAGAATGAAATAATCTCACTACTACACACAAACAGGTTGGTTATATAAAGGAGTTGTGTGAAGTTTTATATCATTTGCCTAGCTATTACCAAAATGGTTAAAAGGAAAACAAAGAAATAAGGGACATGTAGCTAAACCTGGAAAAAGTAGGAGGCAACATAGAATTACTCCATATACACAAGGAGTTGTCATAAGCAAAAGATCCTGAAAAGTGGAATTAATTAACATCAATTAAAGAAGAAAGATCAAGAAGAATTTAATATCTCTTGAATAAAATGCATTATAATATATATTATTACCATCTCGAGGAATTATTTTTTTTTTCTTTTTGTCAAAGGTTTGTCGCAGACTACATGAGAGACAAGTCCTAAGATTAATTGGAATAAATCGCAATAATCGAGTAGTAACGCCATATTCTGCAAACACAAAAAAAAAACAGTAATTAATTTCTAATTAATTCATCCCTATCAATTAACTGCATACGCTGATATAATTAAATTCTAATTAATTCATCTCTACTAATTGAATGCATACATTAATATTTCATAATTAACTTCTATGTGTTTAACCATATTTTCCTTTTCTAATATGGTGGTAAAAGTCATAATGCCTCCTAGCTATGTTGTCGTTATCACAAGGCGTACATGGGAAGTTCATCTACGCCATAAAATTGATTAATTTTTCGCAGCATGAAAAGACATAAGAAGGGTATAAAATACAAGTATGTAGTCTTTTTGTCATAATCTTCTAGATGCACAGTATTTGAAAATTTAATGTTTAACGTACTATGCATAAATAAGGTGATGGTGGCCAGTTTCTCCTTTTTTTAACATTTTTCTTATTTTTTCTTGCATATCTTGGTTCATATTTTGGTTCAATTCTTCAATGAATAGAAGGAGCATTTGGCAACAACAATGGCTGCTCTCTAACAGAGCGAGCAGTGAATATACCAAGATAGTGGCAAACCGCACCAAATATTCGATAATAATGCAACATGATTTGGTATGGGGTGAATTAAATTAGCTTGACTATGTGGCGGAGGTCTCAAAGGAGCAAGGTGAAGTTGGTGGAATTATTGGCTGGCACCACTAATGAATGGCATTCCCACGTATCCGGTGTTCATTGATTTTACTATTTTAAAGTTTGAGTGAAGCTTTCTTATTGATTGATGTCTCTTCCTTGTAACCTATAAATAGTTTATTTCCTACATTTGTAAAGACATTCTGATTCGAAGCAACACAACATCATCACATTTACATTCTTGAGCTCCAAGTTTTCATTATCTACTAAGTCTTTATCCCATGGCATTTATTATTCACAATCGTTACCGAATCTGAAGTGAAGCTAACATCTCCAGAATTATATTAGTGGTGATAACATCGTCAAAGCTCAAAGCTTCATACGATTCTCTCTCTTACTTACCTTATTTGTTATTTTTACTTCTCAATATTCAACGGTTAATTGCCGGATCTAACAAGTTAAGCTAAGACATTTGTCTTAATGTCATATAAATCTGACTTTACTGTTTCTGGTAAATTAAACAAATTTGTTACCTAGAAAATATAGTATTGCTATCCTTTGGAATGTGCAAAAGCCACAATGAGTTGACTTGGATAAAGTATTGTAACACGATTACTATTTTTATTTTTATCTTCAAAGAAGAATATGATTGTGGACCATAATGTTCACTGAAATTAGTTTTCTCTAATCTAATTTGAACGAGTACAACATTCCTTGAAGGTATTATCAGAATCAAGATGTATATACGTCCTAATTAACTATTTTAATAACTCAAGTGTTGAAAGGGTTACTTTGTTCATTCCAAGAATTGATATATATGTACAACACAGGAACAATCAAGATCACAGACACAATCTTCATGCTGATGTATACTTGAAATGATTCTGAATTCTCTAGTACAACCTGAAAGTTTCAGTGGAATATATCTTGGATATAAACAAATAAAATCTCTAGTTAAACTTCTTCTATTTAGCTATAATTTCATGCTTGGTCTACTTACCTAGTAAGTGGCTCAAATAAATCAAGGTAAACTGGTTGAACTATTAAAAGTGAGAGCACATTTCATGACATAAGTGGCATATTAAGATAATAGATGTGTTGCATTCACCTTGCTAAGCAAGTGATATCATGATGAAGTTCATCACATCTTGGAAATTTCATTCTTAAACTTGGTCAAATTTAGCATAGAATATATAAGCAAAGCCCCAAAGACCAAAGTTATTCTCACTAAACTAACTAAACTTTAAGAGATATAACAGAGTAAATCCAGATATGGAGATGTTGAAAGGCTTCCTCTTTGCATGGCTTATTGCTTTTTCTTTAGCAACAATAGCTGTAGCACAAAACAATCAAACAGGTATCATGTTATTTAGTAGTATATACATTTAATTTGTTCTACACAACGGCCTATATATGATTTAAGTTATAGGTTTGGCAGAAATCAGTAGTTTTGGCTCAAACCTTATATTTGTGTTAAAAAATCATTTATTATCAAAGAAGTATCGAGGATTTAAGCTTTACGGATTCAATCGGTAAGCTTTTTTAACTTGAAACTCATTTTCAAAATTATAGATTCAGCTTAGACTATTTGTTGCAATTTTAGTGGATTTTTACACATAAATCTATGCTCCGCGCCAAAAATACTAGGTTACAACGAAACAGGTAACATAAAGTTCCCACCATCCCTGCTTAATATGTATACTGATCTTCCTGAACGTACGGAATAAACAAAAGAGGTTGTCCTGAAACCACGAACTTAAAATTTTAAATTCGCACGTAGTATTAGTATATATGTGGCTCAATTATATTGTTTTGTCTTGTGTAATGCTTATATTCTTTTTTATGCCCATCTTTTACAGGATTCATAAGCATCGATTGTGGAATACCAGCAGGTTCGAACTATACAGACATAATAACAGGACTATCTTATACTTCAGATGTAGGTTATGTCAGTGGTGGAGTCAACAAAAGCATATCACCTATATACCAAACCAATTCCCTAGAAAGGCCATATCTCACAGTTACAAGCTTTCCAACAGGAACCAAAAATTGCTACACTCTAACCCCAAATGAAGGAAAATCTGGCAAATACTTGGTAAGGGCAAGTTTTCTCTATGGAGATTATGATGGAACTGCCCAATTACCAGAGTTTGATCTTTACATTGGAGAAACTTACTGGGACACAGTCACTATTTCTAATGCTTCTACACCAACTTGGATGGAAGCTATACACACACCTTCCAATGATTCTGTAAATGTTTGCCTTGTCAAGACAGATACTACAACTCCATTTATTTCAGCGTTAGAGTTAAGGCCATTGAATGTTAGCACATACCGAACTGTGCAAAATAGTTCATTGGAACTCTTTGTACGTCTGGACTTTGGTTCCTTAACTGGTGAAGAAGTTAGGTACGTTTATTAACTCAATCTATTTTAACTTTAGAAGATAAACATTTTCCTATGCCATATTAAGATCATGTTGTATACATCGTCAGTGTAAAAAAAAAAAAAATTATATCGTAGTAAAGCGAACGATAACTAGGTCCTCCCCATCATTTTTTTTTGCAAGAACTCGTTAACATTGTTTGTTTACTATTTAATTAACACAACAGGTACAGCGACGATGTCTACGATAGAATTTGGACTCCATATAAATTGAGCAATAAGGTAACTATTAATACCACGCAAGACATACTTCAAAACAGTTACCGAGTACCATTGGCGGTAATGAGCACGGCCGTGATACCTGATCCAGTGACCGCGACCGACCCTGACTCCATAAACTTTTTCTGGTACGCTGATAATACCACGGACAAGTATTACATATACTTGCACTTTGCCGAACTTGTTGAATTGCCAGAGACAGAGACAAGGGAATTCAGCATTTATATCAATGACGATCTATTTTATGGACCTATGTCTCCTGACTATTTATCAGCGACGACAATATACACTGTGACTCCAGGCAGTCTTGGTATTGAGAGGTACGATGTTGTGATTAATAAAACTGCGACTTCAACTCATCCGCCGCTCATTAATGCTGTCGAAATTTATAGAGAGTTAAAAGGAAACGAAACAAATATTTAATAAAGGAAATAAAAGGTAGACAACACGAAAATGTATCAGCGCGTCCGATTGTGGTGTGGAGTGAAATAAAAGGAATTTTTCATCAAGGAAATCGCAAGTCCGAGATGGAGGATTTTTGGGGGCATGTGTTTTTGTTGTACATTTTTGTTTAGTTTACCTTTTCTATATATCTGAATGAAAGCTAGCTCAATTGACTGGTCATTTTGATTTTACAAACTGATCAAGTGTACTCTATATATTGTGCAATCAGTGTGTCTTCTTCGTTAGATTTAGTTACATATATTGCAAGGAAGTCCGCATTGAATTGATTGACGCTAATTTCAATTGATTGGATGTTTGAGCATTAGGAAAATCTTGTAAATTCCTCGTATATAAAGTTTGACTGATTCAAATAGATTAGGTTTTGCTCAGGGTACCAACGTTTATGTTAAAAGTCTCACATCATAAAAAAGATAGATATTTGGTCGCTTTATATGGACTTATATAATCCTCCACTCATGAGCTAGCTTGATTTAGGCCCAAGATTCATTCTTTAGATGGTATTAGAGTCAAGCCCATCCAAATTCTTTGTTCACTGGTGTTGGGTCCTCATATTATATTGTTCACACTCCAGTTAACAAGGTTTGGGTGTGCGAGGGAGTGTTAAGAGTCTCACATCAGAAAAAAGATGGGTATTTGGTCTCTGTATATAGACTTGGACAATACTCTACTCATGAGTAGCTTTTGAGATTGAGTTAATCTCAAGATTCATTCTTTGCAATTTAGTCGCAAAACATACTTATCTTTTTTTTATCTTCAAGTGTCTGTTTTTGCCACTCCTTTCATTGTTTCTCCTATATAACAACTTCAATGTCGAAAAGTAGAACATATTGCTCCACTTGATCCTTCTGGATAGACTAAACAAATAAAATTTAAGAAGAAGTGGGCCTACATAGCTACATCAAAACGATTGCCAGCCAAATGAAAGCATAGTTTAATGGAGTGACATTATCGGGGAGCAGTTGCAAAGAATGTTTTGACATTTGACAATCTTTATTTGTGAAAAGGTCAGCTAATTAGACAATCAACATGACCATATCCTACAATATTTTTTTTTAACTAAGCAAAGTCAATAACATTGTTTCCATCTCATGAGATCATAATGATAGCCCTACCAGAAATGAGCAATTTTTAGACACAATCACTTTTCAGACTCTGTCCACTTGAGATTAAAAAAAAAAAAAAAAGTAGAGCAAGTAGGCAGAGCTATAAGCCAAGAATACAGATATGAACTTCTTTATTTCTCAACAAAATTTCCTATTTTTAGCAAAAAATAAACAGTAACCTCTTCTATGCAATCAAAACTACTTCCTCCACCACCCCAAATTAAGAGTGTACTTGGAAAAGCAAGTATTAATGTATTGTCAAAGTCCAACATCCTTTTTCCTTTTACCACCACCCCCTTCGTCATCGACAAAAAATGTACTCTTCTGATTTCATCTTCTTTTTTTCTATTTTCCTTCTAATTTTTGCATGAGGCATGCTACTAATGACATACTCTATTCATTTCGATTTGTTTTGCTGATTTTAACTTGACATGAAATTTAAAAAAATAAGGCTTTTAAATTTTGTAGTCTAATATATATAAAATATATCATTACGTTCTTTAATTTTATAGTCTTAAATATGTCACATAAAAAGTTGACTTTAAAAGGGAAGACACTTTTTGAAATGGATCAAAAACGAAAATAAGAAAACAAATTGAAACAAAGGGAGCAATAATTAGGAACGAATTTTAGTATTTAAGCTGGTTTAGAGTAAGTGTGATTTGAATTGATCACAAGTATTTAGGACAATATCCCTTTGCACTGGTTTGCTAGCTGAGAGATATTAAATGAAGTCCAAAATCTACAGAAAAATGGACTAAAGTGATACAATTGAACTTGCACGATATAAATTAGTAATGATCACTTTTAAATATGAGATTACACTCAGGTCACCAAATTATATCTACAGGTAAGCCTCCTTAAAATACGAGAACATGTTACTTGCTTTAACATGCAACTTCGACCTGATGATACTAATTTTTTACGCTGACAATGTATATGAATTAAACTCTTTCCGAAATCTTATATGTCTAACACTAGGGACGATGGATTGGATTGAGGTTTTGCAAAGGAAAATGGGGTTGCATGGGAAATGGATAGTTGAATGGTATTGAAGATAATGAAGTAAAGTTATTGTTAATGATAATTGGGTCTATGTTAAATCCAAAGGCTTTCAAGGCATTCACTTGTGTCCTCAAGAACTTGAGATAGTTTGCAGCCTCATCAAGCATAGATGCAGTGTCCATATTACTTCCCCCCGGTACCAGCTTCTGCAATACCCTTATTCTTTCGCTTATTCTTTCCCTCCTCCGTCTCGCTGCAGCTGTCTGTGGATCTGTTGATATTCTTACGTTCTTCCTCTTTGGCTTCTCTGCCATCACTTCTTCCGTGTTGATAGAGCTCATTGGCCTGAGTGCTGCTGCGCGATAAATCATTTCCTTCATATGTGCAATTGCTTCTGCATCAGGCTCATCTACTGAACATGCCGAAGAACTAGCTTGATGGAAATTGAGGTTTGATGAACTTGGATGCTTGTATTCTGATCTGGATTTCTTGGACTTGGGTTGATCATTTCCCGCAATGAGCTGGGATCCATAGTCTCTGGTCGAGGTATCTGTTGTGACATAATATAACTAAGTACGTTAACTTTTAATAATTCAATATGGTATCAGCGTTGGTAAGAGGTCCTACACTCGAATCTCACTGCCATCCAAAAGCAAAAAATATCTTTGCGTTCATATTCAATCTACTCAAAAAATAAAACCGATACGTGAGGGGCCTATTGATACATACTCTTTCCTTTCCATTTTAAGCGGCGGCATACTGTTGTTGTACGAATGTCAAACTACTTAATTTTTAGTGTGTACTCGGACACAGACTTGACCAAAATTTTACATGTTTAAAAATAATATAAAAAGTATAATAAGTCACAATCGTTAATAATTAATTCAAAACATTTAAAGAACCATGAAATAAAAGCTCTTCTGACTAATAATGGAAGAAGAATAGAAGATGAAGAACGTTTTAATTAAGAATGTTCTCGCCTGATTCAAGCAGAGCGTTGTGGTTTCTCTTATCCATATTGTCACGCAGATGATATGAAGAAGTATTTGAGACTGCTTCATCAAGCTCATTGACAGAGTACTGAATATTGTTGTTGTCATTGGCATCAATAGACTTTGATTTGAAGGCATTGATTGCAGATTCTCCGGATGAAACTGCATTGTTAGTGTGGATATTCCATAGGCCACCAGTAGAACCATGATCCGTCATTAGGCCAAAAACACCTAATTGATTATTACCGAAATGAGGCAGATAATTGTTCTGTGGAGGAAACGAAGATGAAGAAGATGAACCAACTCTAGTTTTAGTGCAATCCCCAATTGAACCTGCTCCTGATTTAGCAGCGACAGAGTCCGCAGCCAATCTTGTTGCGGCTTCTTGGCGCTGAGAGATATTCCAACTAGAAACGATGTCTATTGGATCAAATGCAGCTCCAAATTCCTGATGATTCATGGCTGATGACGTGCTTGAATCGCCAATATCTGCTGAATTGAATTAAAAACATTAACTTAGCTACTGCCTGAGGCAAAACGGTACGAATTGGACAACATTAAAGCTTGATCAATAAAGTGTCTCAAAGTGTACCGAATTTGAAAAGTTCTTTTGCTTAAATTATGCTTCTATCTGATCCTTGTGTTTGAACGTGTATTTTACTTGGAAAAATTTTCAAATTTTATAAGTAAAAGTGAAATTTCATGACCAAATAGATATCTATCATGAATTTTTAAAACCAAAAGTAATCAAAGAAACTTACCAGAAAAGATAACCGGAGAATGAATAGGCCTAGAAAACGGAAGAACTTTTGAAAGGAGCACAGCGGTTGTAGAAGTTTTTCTGCACAACGCTGCTGAATTGGCTCTAAACAACTATTGAGATTCACTCACCACTGCAATAATATAAAAAAAAAAAAAAAATAGACATTGTTTGCGTCAGTTTTAGCTACTATTTATAATTTATCTACTTGCTATATCACATCTCAAAAAGAGACTCTCGAAACTGCTCAGAAGCTCGTAGAAAATGAAAGACCAGTTGCAGAGGGGGGGAAATGAAGCAGAGATATATATTTACCATGTAGCAGAATTGCAAGTTGTTTGTTTGTATAACTTGTTAAGCTGCAATACTAGTTTGCAATATGTTGGTTGGTAGAACAAAGCTTTATATAAAAGCTACAGAATGAAGTAGAATAGATAAACGCATAAAATGTTAGGAGTATTTGGGCGTAATAATAGTCAGCTTCCTTTGTTTCTGTGTCTCAATTAATGTGACATGTATTTGATTGATTCTGAAATTTTAAAAATAAAAAATAAATTTTAAATTCATGGTCTAAAATAAAATTTAGATATTTAAGTAACTAAAAATTACTGTATTAAGTAACACTAAATTTATAAAGTTTATAAATATCTAAACGAAAAAAAAAATTAGTATCAAATTTAAAAAGAAAGAGTGTGCACATAAATTGGTATATATATATATATATATATATATATATATATATAAAAATTTTAATATTTTTAAACATTTTATGTATATGCAAGGCATGCACGCACATAACATGATCAAAGTGAGTAGGTACCCATAATTAATTATCTTTCTTTTTTTAAGGTATTGAACAATCCAAATAAGTAGATCACGAGTAGCAATTCACTGGTGCAAATACACTTTCCAACTAAAACTAATACTGTACTCCTAACAAATAGTCAAATACTTTCACATGAGTTGCACATTTTATAGATAAGTTCAATCATATCACAGGCAGGCACGAAACACGATGTATTTGTTTGGTCAAAATTTTGAAAGATCAAAAGTATTTAATTTTTTGTAAAATATTTATTTTTAAAAATGTGAGATGGTTAATTATGCTTTTACAAGAAAAAAAGTGTGTTAGAAGAGTAGCAAAAACAATTTTTCAGAAGCTTAAAAATTACTTTTTGACAATATTATCTTCTTTGAAAGTACTTTTTGAGAAATTTACACTTGAAAGCATTTGTCAAACACAAATTGTGTGTAAAAGTATTTTAAAAATTACTAATAATCAAACAGAAATTGCTTTTAATCAAAAGAATAATTTTTTTAAAAACACTTTTCAAATTACTTGATTTTAGAAGTTTTATAGAAGCAAGTTGCTCCTAGGATTTTGTTTTTTCAATTCTTTTCTTTTTAATTGATTCCTTTGTTTTTCTTTTATCTGAGAGAGAAAGAAAAGAGGATGATTTATTTTAGGGGGGTGGGGCGGGGAGGGCAGAGGGAGGGTGGGATTGAATTTGAGGAATGCTGCAGATGAACAGAATTGGGACAGAGAATTGGGACATGCACATAAATCATAATGATAACTCAAAAATAGGAAATAAAGAAAAGATGAATGTGGAATAAATTAAAAGAGAGATCCACCATAAGCTAGAGTCGAAGGAATATGAAACTATAATCCTTAAAGATGAGAAAAAAGGACACACATATTTCGAAGGACCACAAACCCACTAATACTATTATATCATTTGTCTTTTCTTCATTCAATCAATAGAAATATTGTAAAAAAATGTAAATATTTGATAACTATATGCTGTCTTTTTTTAACAAAAGTTGGGGCAAGAGGAGGTGAAATATGGAGGGAATTGAAAAGTGAGGAATCCAATATTTACTAATAAAATAAAAACTTAGGTAGTCAACAACTGAGCGATTAAATATAAAGAGAAGAGATTAAGAATGGCCTTAAATTTCCTTTTGAAGAAGAAGCCAATCAGTAGTGATAGAAATATGTGAATGTTATATAACTACTATCAAATGATATAGTGCAACGAATGAACTTTATTCTTCTCTGAAACAGAGGTCTCAATTTAGAATTTTGAGTATAGAAAAATTCTTGATAAAGGATTTTACCTTCAAATGAGCATACTCGGTCAATGCCAATTCATACTAATTCAACTCTAATATGAATATAAAACATCGAACGAGAAACAAAAAGAAAAGGACACCCTATGAGAAACAAAGGAAAAGGTATCATGGAGTAATTAAATGTTGGAATAAATTTATAAAATGTTAGGTAGAATTATAGTACAGTAATTATTTTCCAAGGCAATTCTTAACTTTGGAGTGTTCCTTCTGGGCCAATAACAGAGTGGGCCTCTTGAGTAAACTCATGTTGGAGCAGAATTGCACAAGGCGGCCCACTCAAAGAAGTGGTCCATCCACATGCTCCCCATCATTCTTGTTCCTGTTACTCACACCGGCTATCTTTACTTTTTCATTATATTAAAAATAAATATTTAATAATTATTATGAAATATAAAAATAAGAACAAGAAGAATAAATAGAGACAAGAGAAGAAACTTTTTTATTTCTCTTGAGAGATAATATTGAGGGATTATTGAGGGATCATTAGATTGAGAATACAATGAACAAAATTCAAAATCTCGGAAAAAATACTCCTAGTTTTTGACTAAAAGACAGATACTTCAAATCCTGATAGATATCAACTAGATCTTGATATATCTTATCTATATTCTTGATAGACATTCACGATAATGTAAATACATTTATAATACTCCCCCTTGAATGTCTAATTGATAGTTAATGTGCCTCATTAAAATCTTACTAGAAAAAACCCAGTGAGAAAAAATTTAGTGCAGAAAAAAGAGTACACATCTCTAATAATACGCACTTCACATGTCTCATTAAAAATCTTACAAGAAAAAATCAGTGGGACAGAACCTTGAGAGTGAAAAAGAGTACAACGCATATTTGTTCCCCTGACGAGAACATCAATGAACTTTTGCATCCCGATCTTGTGCACCATCTTTTTGAAAATTGTAATTGGAGGAGACTTGGTGAATAAATCAGCCACATTGTCACTTGAAAGAATTTGTTACACATTAATTTCACCATTCTTTTGGAGCTTATGTATATAGAAAAGCTTTGATGAAGTGTGCTTTGTTCTTTCTCATTTTATGAATCCTCCCTTAAGATGTGTTATGTATGTTGCATTATCTCTATATAAAATTGTGGGTAGATTGTCATATTTTACACCACATTTTTCTCGAATGAGATGTATCATGGACCTCAACTATACACATTCTCGAGTTGCTTTATAAATAGCTATTATCTCAGCATGATTCGATGAAGGGGCTATGATAGACTATTTTGTATATCTCCGAGATATGACAGTACCACCACATATGAACACATAGCCAGTTTGAGACCAAGCTTTATGCGAGTCAGATAAATACCCAACAGCATGATCAATAAGATCGGAACTGCAATCTTTAGAATAAAATAAGATCATATGTTTGGTCTCGTTTCAATGTCTCCTAATAGGAGCAGAACTATATTTTGCTAACAAATTAACTGAAAAGGCCATATCAGGCCTTGTAATATTTGCAAGATACATTAGTACACCAATTGGACTAAGATATCGTACTTTAGGACTAATCAAATTCGATATGTTTTGCACATTTCAGCAAATAATCTTATTGCTTTTGAAAACTGTCCAAGAGTTTCAATAATTTTCTCAATAATTTTCAAACCATCAATTTATTCCTCATAAGGATAATAAACAAGTTTCCCAGAAACTTTATATGCTTCAAGCATTTTGAATCCTTTAGGGATTTTCATATGAATTTTTGTCAAGTGACAATAAAAATATGTGTGACATCTTCAAATTTGTGTACTGCAAATCAAATAAGTGTTATGCTTGCCAAGATGCATCCTTTCATTTCACTTGATAAAATTTTATATATCAGCATACTTAAATAAACGTAGAATTCTGATCCTCGTAATCTTTCACAATATTGCGTCAATATTGTATCAAAGATATTGATAATATATCATTTCGTATCAGTTCACAGTTTGATATAACATTTTGAGATCTCATCACTTCATTATTTTCAAGTACCTGAACCTCTCATAAGGTTTCATGAAGTGTTATGTCGTAGACTCTTCAAAAGCACATTGCCTTCTTATTATGATTATTTGCTTCTTATTTTTCAAGGATTATTTCATTTTAAATCGATTAGTCTATCACGCTTCATGCATGCATAGACCGTGTGCTTTAAGAACGCAAAATAGGAGCACTTGTAGCTTAAATATGATACTAAATTTGAGTCAATAGATGCTTACGACATTTGACTTGAATCATCTTTTGAATGAGGATCTGATGATAATTTCTAACATATTTCATAGTTATTTTTAATCTCCCCTTATGTTAGGAAAACTAACATCCATCCTCTATTTTTTTTAGGAATCCATCTTTGTACATCATGGTATATTCATTAATCATATAACGCACCCTGACCTAGAACCAATTGAGAGGGAAGAAATAATCATAATTTATTGGTCTAATGCATACAAGTTCTATTGTATGCAACATATCATATTTCAGACCAACACATGAAGTTTTGTTCTCATTAGTAATGGTTCAACTATCTAGGAAGGCATTCAATGCTAAACCATCATCATCAATATGAATAATCTTGATTACACAATTTGAAAATTATGCTCAATTTATATTGAGCAAGTAACTTTATGAATGTCAAAGGTAGGTTGACAATGAATGTACATATGAACATCTTATTGATGCATCATTTCAACATATCACATGATAAATAAACGGACCCTTATTCACCTTTTATACTTTTCAGATTTTAAGGGATCAAATCTCAACATTAGTTGGTCCAACCAACTTGTCATAAGAACAAGCGACATAAACAATTCTTAAAGAATCTTCTATTTCTTCAACAAATATCAAATACTTAATATGCACATTTTCGGAATGTAGCAATCGTTCATGTTAATTTATGAACTTTTATACTAGTAAACTCCAAGTTTACCATGACATGCGTCTTTTTTCTTTAGTAAATTTCAGATTTACTATCACATGAATAAATTTCAGATTTACTATTTTAGAAGTAGATTTCAAAATAACTTTCTCAGTTATTATGCCTCTTTCGGAGGTGAGTTGTGATACCATCACAATCCAGTACATGTTTGCATTAATAAATTTCTCAAAATAACTCTTCTCAGTTATTATGCCTCTTTCGGAGGTGAGTTGTGATACCATCACAATCCAGTGCATGTTTGCATTAATAAGTTTCTCATTCCCCAGGAATGGAATATAATCGTGACATAAGCCTATCAAATTCTGATAGCTTATAACCTCTTTCATGATATTGCTACTTTAGGAGCAAATCGAGGCATACATATAATGTAGAGAACTTTTCTCCAACATATCTTTAATTATAATCACAATAAGTGTGAAAAATATCATCATTTGTCTTCTTTCAGACATATATTCAATGAACAAGTTTTTTGACTTTTCATCAAAAACACATTATTTTACCTTAGCCATCAGTATATCATCAATATCAATATGGTGCATTGAGATTCAAACTCAACGTCTTATCCATATAAAGAAGCCTTAGGCATAAATCGGTGACACTTAAACCCAATATTTTACTATCATGGTACATCAGGACTTTAACCTGATGTCTTGTGATATTTAAATCCATCATCTTACTCTCAATCAATAATATAATAAAACAAAAAATATTCAAAAGCTACTCAGTAAATGAAAGTTTAAAATCTTTATTTTAGAAAAGAAAAATATATTAAGATGTTCTGAAATTGATCAATCATTCTTAGTTAATAAATCAAGACTATAACATAATTTATTTATTTTTTTAGCAAATCGTGCACTTATTGTCAATGATAACTTTTCCTATATTATACTATAATATAATTTTATTTCCGGGGTGAACAAATTATAAAGATGAACATAGGAATTCGTGAAAAAGAAAAACGAAATGTCACATGGCCTTATGTTGCATAGTGGCATACAGATTACTTGAATTCGCCACAGCCTAGTGATCGATTCCTACAAAATTTAATATATAATCAATAAAATTAAAATCCCAACGTTACCTGCTTTATTAGCAAATAATTTCAACGTTACCTGATTTATCAGCAAATGACTAATAGACCATCTAGTCAGCAAGTTAAAGTATCGTGCTAATAACATATTATGAAATATAAAAAGAAGAACAAGAAGAATAAATTGTCTTGAGGGATCATTAGATTGAGAATACAATGAACAAAACTTCTCTATTTATAGGAAAAAATACTCTTAGTTTCTAACTAAAAGGTAGATACTTTAAATCCTGATATCAACTAGATCTTGATCTTGATAGATCCTATCTATATTTTTTATAAACATTCACTATAATATAAATACATTTATAATAATAATATTTATTTAGATTAAAAAATTAATGAATAATTTATAATTTTTGCGTATATTTTATCTTTACTATTAAATACTACTCTATTCATTCCATCTTATGAGGCATATTTTTTTTTTCGATCTGTACCAAAAAAAGACATCTTTTCTAATTTGATAGTTATTTAAAGATATAATTCTTCTTTTATTTTTATTGATCTCACTTAATTTTAAAGATAATTAAAAAAAAATACTTTTGTAGAAAGGGCAAATTGATAAAACTTCCCAAAGTTTTTATTTATTTTTGAAACTATATATCTGGTCAAAAAATGAAATATAAAATGGAACATAAAAAGCATTCACTTTTCAAACATTTGTTAAACTATTAAATTTATTCTATTTAAATAATAATATAATATTTTTTTTATGTAGTATATGTCAATCAATAAGGACAAGTTAAGATGAGGTGGCAAGTGATGTCAAAATCAAAAGTAAATGCTCTTGTTAGTTTCAGATTTGTCTGTTTCAGTGATATCACTTCACTTTCTGATTAGTTGACCCTACATTGTTAAGCACTTCCTATCATTATGATCCACACGTGAAGACAATAGCCTTGTACACACATGTAAGAATATGATTGGTGGATTACACAATCACATAGCTTGTACCACATGGGAAATCAATCTGACCAGGTGATTTGGACTATTTCATATGCCACGTATATGAATGTTTTACTTTTTTGGGATTTTTGATGTTCTGTATTTATATATGGACAATTAAATTTAAATTCATGTATTATAGTATTTAGGGTTATCTCAATAAAATTAGTGATTTAAAGTTAAATTTAAATAAGAGATTTAAATATATAAATATACATATAAAAAATAATATTATAATAATTTAAAATTATTTTTTATTATTGTATATTAATTATTTTTTATGTAATATTTTTAAAAGATACATAACTTTTACCTTCACATATAATATGATTGTTAATAGAGAAAATACCCTATTTCACCCTTGAACTATATTCAAAATAGTTGAGACACACTTCAACTTAATGGGGGTCCTATTATCTCCTGAACTAATTAAAAGTGTAATTTTGACACATTTAGTGCCTACGTGGCAACACGTGTGCTTACATGGACCCTTCAGTGTGTTGTGCCACGTAGACACTAAGAGTGACAAATTATACTTTTAATTAGTTTATGGGTAATAGGACCTCCATTAAGTTGAGGTATATCTCAGCCGTTTTAGGTGTAGTTCAAGGTTGAAATAGAGCATTATCTCTTGTTAATAAAAGAAAGATTTATTTTAGTTAATAAGATGTTACTTATTGCAATATATTATCTTGGATGTTGTTGTTATAATATTTATTAAAATTAAGTTTGAGTTGTTTAATTGAAAGATCTAAAATATTTCTATTAAAAATTAAGTAGCTCTTTCTTTTTATATTTTTTTTAAGATAGTTATTTTAAACACATTTCATAATTTTTATTATTATTTCAAGTGAAGTTGAAATCATAAAATTTATTATTATTTTTTTAGGCCTCAAAGATTTGAGATCTAAAGCAAACGTTTTACTAATTTTAACCCTTAAGCTACCTTGATACATATATTTTCTAATGACACTTTCAATAAAAATAAATTTATTTTTAAGTGTTCAAATTTAAAATATCTAATTAAGAAAGAAATATTCAAAACCATTCTATCACAATTCAAAACCATATTTAGAGCTAACGTGAGAGTAGATTTGTTCTTCCTATCACAAGTCAACCATATTTGTAGCTAAGAGGTATTTGGTTGAAAGATGGCTGATCCTAAAATAGTTCAATGTTGACTCCTATTTTACTTATATATAAATACTAGTAAATTTGATGGTACTTCGCGCGATTATAAATTAACTTATCAAATTTATGATATACTATTTATCAAATTTATGACATACTATTTTTAATAATGAAAATTAAAATAGTAGAATGTTAGTTTTAATTTTTGGCACACATCAAAGAAAACTATTTTCATGAAGTTATAAGATAATAAAATCAAAATTCAAAATAAATTATAAAAATTTATCCAATTTATAAGCCACGATTCTTTATTAGTAAAAACAATCATTCATGAAATTAAATTTCACCATTAACTTTCCTTTTGAAACTCTACATGATAACTAAGAGTAATTTTTTAAAGTCTAAATACCAATCAAAAGACATCAAATATTTGAAACCTATCGCCATAACTTATCTTCACACCAAACTTCTTTCGAGATTGTGTTCTTGTGCTACTATCATTTGAAACTTTCAAATATATATTAAAATTTTAAATGAATCAAAGATACATGGAAAGTAGAGGGAGACAGGGATACATAATGAAAGCGAATTTTGTTGAAAAAGTGCAATATATATATATATATATACACACTATTAATTAATAAATCATTATTTGGTTGAAAGCTGGCTGATCCTAAAATAGTTCAATGTTGACTCCTATTTTACTTATATATAAATACTAGTAAATTTGATGGTACTTCGCGCGATTATAAATTAACTTATCAAATTTATGATATACTATTTATCAAATTTATGACATACTATTTTTAATAATGAAAATTAAAATAGTAGAATGTTAGTTTTAATTTTTGGCACACATCAAAGAAAACTATTTTCATGAAGTTATAAGATAATAAAATCAAAATTCAAAATAAATTATAAAAATTTATCCAATTTATAAGCCACGATTCTTTATTAGTAAAAACAATCATTCATGAAATTAAATTTCACCATTAACTTTCCTTTTGAAACTCTACATGATAACTAAGAGTAATTTTTTAAAGTCTAAATACCAATCAAAAGACATCAAATATTTGAAACCTATCGCCATAACTTATCTTCACACCAAACTTCTTTCGAGATTGTGTTCTTGTGCTACTATCATTTGAAACTTTCAAATATATATTAAAATTTTAAATGAATCAAAGATACATGGAAAGTAGAGGGAGACAGGGATACATAATGAAAGCGAATTTTGTTGAAAAAGTGCAATATATATATATATATATATATACACACACTATTAATTAATAAATCATTATAATAAAAGTTAAAAATTGCTGAATTAAATTATAGTTAAGTAACTTTTTTGTCTAATAAAATTAAGATAAAAAGATAAAATGAATGCCAAAAGTAAGAAAAAAAAACAAGAGAGAGAAAGAGAAAGAAAATAATTGAATGAATTTCAAATTGTATTATTTAGTTATGCCAAAATCTCTTTATTGACAAAATCAAACTAAAAAAGTTTTAGCTTGTAAGTTATAATTTTGTATTTTATATATATATATATATATATATATGTGTTTGTGTGTGTGTGTGTGTTTGTTTTATCTAAATAGTTTAAATTACTACACACAATTCAAAATTCAAAATAAATTATAAAAATTTATCCAATTTGCAAGCCATGATTCTTTATTAGTAAAGACAATCATTCATGGAATTAAATTTCATCATTAATTTAATTTCCTTTTGAAGCACTAAATGATAACTTAGAGTAATTTTTTTAAGTCTAAATACCAACCAAAAGTCATCAAATATTTGAAATCTATCGCCATAATTTATCTTCACACCAAACTTCTTTCGAGATTGTGTTCTTGTGATACTATCATTTGAAACTTTCAAACATATATTAAAATTTTAAATTAAAGACAATGGATCAAAGATACTGTAACACCCCAAATCTGGTACCCGGAACGTTACACGGTGCTCATATCCCCGAAAGACCACAAGCTAACCCATGACTGATATCTGTACCTGCATACTGCATAATATACTGAATAATGCGGAAACATGAACTGAAAGACCATAAGGTTCACATAACTGAAGTAAAACATAACATCTAAACGGGGTATAAAATACCCAAAACAACTGAAATAACTGTCAGAACATAACAGTCTGGAAAACCTCTAACTGACTGAACTGTCTGAGTAAGGAGTTGATGGGATATGTCCCCAACTAACTCCAATTAATAAACTGATTAATGAGATAATAGAGAAATAATCATGTCCTCGACGGATGAGGACTCATTGCTAACTCTGACTGCTAATATCTGGAATCTACTGATGCTCTGAAGCTCGTGTCTCTGAACTTATGGTATAAGACATCATAACGCAAATGCGTCAGTCCTTTGAATGTACTGGTATGCATGTGAGGTAGGCTAAATGCATGGGGTTCATATGCATGAACAATATTGGATAACTGACTAATATGAACGTGAGAATACATGCATGCGTACATAGTAACTATATCTGAAATCGTGATAACATGAGTATGTTGATGACTAATGACTGAATTCTGATAACTGATAACATGAGTGACTATATCTGACAGTCCTGAATCTGATGGAACTAGCTGAGTTTCACACTGTATCTGAGTTGACTGTATCTGACAGTCCTGAATTCTGAAGAACTATCTGAGTTTTTTTACTGAGACTGATACTGAGACTGTGGGAGGTAGTCATCTAACCAACATGCCCCAAATAGCGCATTATAGCTGAATTGGGATCCAATTTGTGCCCTGATTGGAAGGGTGTCAATACTTCATCACTGGTAAGGATAACATGTGAGTAACCCTAATATAACAGGTAACCCTAATGAGAACGGTGGGAACCCTCATATAGCAGGTTAAGCCACCTCATCTACCCTCATATAGCAGGCTATGATGTCTCAACCTATGTTGGCTACATAGTTCTGGAACGCAAGGATTGTTTCTAAGAATTACACCCTCATATAACCGGTGAGTTCCCACCCTTGGGTTTGCTCGGTGCTAATTTATACTCCCATCTAAATAGACATTGAACATGATTTACTAAACTGAACATGGACTGAGTTACTGACTTTCGTTGACTGACGGAATACTACTGACATCTGACAACTGATCGAGTTCATGAGATCATGGAGATTTTCAGAGTCATAAGGCTGTCTAAAGTCTAAGGATCATAGCTTGACTGAGAGTATCGTGGAAACATGACATGAATCTAGGCACACAGCTAATATTTTGGGTACAAGTACCCCCAGGACTCGTTAGAAGGAAACTGACAAAGGATGACCTACTTGAACACATCACTAACATCATAATCCATAATACATTTATTGAAGTATTTCATCAAACATGTAATCTGCATAAACTTGTACATACATGGGGATTCCATGATATCATGCTAGTTGGGCATTTTCCTTCATCTAGGCATTTAAACAAACACATAGTAGGCATAGTATGTGTAAACAACATTATACAACAATTAAACATCATGATTCAATTCTAATTTCATCATTCAAGGGTTTAATCATAGGTTTACATTAATCTACATCTAAACTAATCAAATGCACATAAAATTTATTCCCCAACATGGAATAGAATTCAATTACTCATTATCAACATGAACAAGAGCAGCCCAATCATGAAATTCATAAAGGAAATCCATAAACTTAAACTTTGAAAAGAGATTCTTGGACTTCATGACCGAAAGGAGTCCATGAATGAACACTATGCATACCTGGGTTGCGTTTCTTGAAATTCTTGAACTTGGAGAATTTGAATATCTTAGTTCTTGAAGAAGATTTTGATTTTGTTCTTGGAGATTAATGTTAGAGAGAAAACCCTAGTTTTGTTGTTGTGAAAGAATAATGAATTTCTGAGCTTTGGTCGGATATAATTGGGTATATAAATGGGTGGTAAAAGACCAAAAAATCTCCTTTTAAAACGACTTTAATTTGCTGAATCGGGATCTGCGACGGTCCGTCGTTTCGACCGTCATACGTGGACCAAGAAAAGGGCTTACTGCCTAAGTACGACGGCCTGGATGATACAAGAGGCAAACAAGAGGAACACGAGACAACTCCAAAACAGTCTACTAATCTTAAGGATTTGAGGACTAAGATGGAGACCACTCTCGGATTCACTACAACAACAATACGAGATAACAACGGTGCATTTGACACCAAAAACAACCACAAAACACAACAAAAATGTGATGAACAATATGACAATAAAAACAACCAGATTTGGATTCCCCAATAACAAGATACAAAAAGGATAGTAACTTGACATATAGTATTCACAAATCTAAGAACCCTAACAATGAGAAAGGACCCTAAGATAAATGAATAGCAACATCAAGTTCTTACTTGGACCAAGAAGAACTCATGAACCTCAAGACCTAAGTTTTCAAGCAAACAAACAACAAAAATGATTCCACCCTCTTGTTGTTACCTAGTTTCAAGTTTTAGATTTGCCTCAACGAAAGAGGACTTTGTCTTTCTATGTTATACAATATTCATATTCATCAAAAGTCCCCTAACAAATGACCGAAAAGGTTCCTTATATAGTAGTTTACAAACAAGGTGTGAAATGTCCAAAATGGCCCCTTAGTCTCAAGTCTTCAAGTGAGTGCCCTTGGAGAGCATTATATGGACGGTTTTGGACCCTTTTTAAGTCCTCATTTTCACTTCACTTTCACACTCCAAGTCTTGGGTTCAATACATCTCACAAACATGTATCCTCGTGGTCGTAACTATATCACTGGATGACGGTCCGTCGCAAGTTCAACGGTCAGTCAACTTACCCGTCGCACCTTTATCCAGAAGGTGGCCTCACTGTTTCCCTTGCGACGGTCTTGGGCGATGGTCCGTCGGCCTCACTGTCGCACCTGGGCGGTTTTTACTGCCTTCTGAATTTTGGCCATAACTTTCTCCTCCGATGTCGGATTTTGATGAAATTGGTATCGTTGGAAAGCTAATTCAATTTTCCACATGACAAAAAGTAAAAATCTTAAAAATATCAAACGTACAAAAGTGGATTCATCTTTCAAAGAAAGCTTCTAACATTCTTGAGACGATTTCAAGCTAGAAAAAAGTACGGGATATTACAGATACATGGAAAGGAGAGGGAGGCAGGGACACATAATGAAAACGAATTTTGTTGAAAAAGTGTAATATATATATATATACTATTAATTAATAAATTATTATATTAAAAGATACAAATTGCTTAATTAAATTATAGTTAAGTAACTTTTTTGTCTAATAAAATTAAGATAAAAAGATAAAATAAATGCCAAAAGTAAAAAAAAATAAAAAAATAAGAGACAGAGAGAAAGAAAATAATTGAATAAATTTCAAATTGTATTATTTAGTTATGCCAAAATCTCTTTATTGACAAAATCAAACTAAAAACGTTTTAGCTTGTAAGTTATAATTTAGCATATTATATATATATATATATATATATATATATATATATAATTCTACAAAGAACATTCATGACAAGTGGTTCTTATGTCCTACTCCTCAAATCTTCACATAGTCATAATTTCATCTTCATTTAATTCATTTATTATTTGATCCATTTATTTTGGTTATTAAACAAATTGATTCATAAATGAAAAAATAAAAAAAAAATGAAAAAAAGTCACAAAAAAGATAAATAGTTTTTCTTGATTCTTTGGTATGCCACATAGGATGAACAATATATATATATATATATATATAAAATTCTACAAAGTGCATTCATGACAAGTGGTTCTTATGTCTTGCTCCTCAAATCTTCACATAGTCATCACTTTATCTTCGTTTCATCCGTTTACTATTTGATCTTCTTCTTATCCCTATAAAAAATAGTACATCACAAGAATTAATACATTATGAATAGGATTTGTGAGAAAATAGATTTAGATCATACATGTAGACACATAATTTTGTCCCTCCCTGAAAGCATTTTTTACCATTTTACCCTCGTCTTACTGCGTGTCCTCACCCGTGTGATTATATCCGACAAATGTACAAAAATAACAACCCTTAACAAAATCCCTAACAAATTTTATCTTGTTTTAATCCTATCCTAACCAACTCACCCATCCCACACTCCTACCCCTACCTCCACCTCACTACCTTACTCCCTACCCCACGTTATTTTTCTAATAGAAATACATACATAGCAACACCAAGATTCCATTCTTTCTTCAATTTATAAACAACATACACACGTCATAAAAAAGAGGTGGGGGCCCACGGGAAAGGACATGAAAGAAGAACGACACAATTCACATAAAGGGACCCCACTTTTCCCCTTTTTGTTTCTTCTTCATGGAATACATATACAGATAAGGACCCCATTTTCTTCTAGAGGCTCACGGATACACACACTACATAGACACTCTATTTTTCTTGACCCATTAACTTATAAATCACACACCTGCACACACTAGGAATATACACACACCGCCCATGGATTCCCCATTATCTTTTATTTTCTACTCATAGAAACTCACACAGAATACACCATATAGACACGCATACAGTAATAACACCGGTGAGAGAGAGAGATCGAGAGACGAGAAAGATCGAGAAATGAGGGAGATCGGTGATCGAAAAAGGCAGGCAGAGGTTGATCGGAGAACGTGACAGATCGAAAGAGAGAACAGCGAGGAGAAAAATAGAGCAACATCACTGGAGTTCACTGTTCCGTTTGAACCGACTCCGGTGTCATTCCTTTAACCCCTGTTTCTAACAAAAAATTGACCCCTCACGATTGGTTTCGACGAATTCCCATCGAAATAATGTCGGGACCCTTGTAAATCATTGAAACCAGCCACGCCTACAGCCGATCGAGCTTACCGGAGCTCCAACGAAGAAAAGTCGCCCCAACCAGTCCCGATTCCAGCAAAGTTCGCCGTAAATCTGTTGACACGGTAGCTGGGGGTGCAAAATTGGTACGGGTTTGTCTTCGTTGTGTAGTTTTCCAATTTGGGTGGATAAAAAAATAGAAAAAAAAGAAGGTTATTCGAGTTGGTTTGTTCGTCGTTGAGGTTGGGTCCGAGATTTTGGACGTGGTTCTAATCGGAAAGAGAAATTTCAATTAAAAAGCAGTGAGGTCCATTTCTCAACTCATTCTCTATTCTATTTTGAAATTTTGGTTGTTTGTTATGGGTGTGAATAACTTGTTTGTTTAGCGTGCTTGAATCTTTGTTGTGTGTGCGTGGTTGATATTGAATTTGATAGCCGAAGAATTGGTTTAATCATATTGAGAA
This sequence comes from Capsicum baccatum var. pendulum, assembly GCA_030864225.1. Taxonomy (NCBI): domain Eukaryota; kingdom Viridiplantae; phylum Streptophyta; class Magnoliopsida; order Solanales; family Solanaceae; genus Capsicum; species Capsicum baccatum. Next base: position 43,783,491 of record CM061555.1, read on the forward strand.
TGAATTTGGGGAATGGGAATCGAAAATTGATAAAAATAAATATTATGGTATTTTGATTCATTGTTGATGTTGAATGTGATACGTCATCGAGCGGGTAGGCAAATTTTGAATTGATGGATTGTTCGAATGTTTGGAATATTTGTTGAATGTGTGAATATTTTTGAGTGGTTCTTTCTATTTTAACGCATAAAATTGAGAAAAAATGTATTTATTTAGCCGGGGAATGCCCCGAGGTCTTATGCACTTATTCACCGGGGAATGCCCCGAGGTACCTTGTACTCGGAGGACGATCGTGATGAAGGCCCAAGACATTGGGTAAAGCATTGGAGCTTAGTCTAGGATTAGTTTAGAATAGGATTTATATTTTTCGCGTTTTTCTATTTCGGACTGTATAATTGGACTGGACACTAAATTTTGGATTGTTTTATTTTGTTTGCTTGATTGATTGTGTTATGTGTTTTGTGTGGTTTATACATTCGTAGTGTCAAATTATTCGATATGCTCTACCAAGCGACCGTGGCCAAACCACGGGATCTAGGGATGCCTAACACCTTCCCCTCGGTCAGCAGAATTCCTTAGTCAAAATCTCTGTTCGCAAACCAATTTAAAGAGTCAAATTATTTTGAAAAGGATATCCATGGGTGACTTGGCACACCCAATTTATGCCAAGTGGCGACTCTGAAGAAAAAATGTAAATAATCCTTTTTCGAAACGAATTTTCATCTTTTGTCACTTTAATCAATAAAATTCTTTCGAAACTTAAAATTAATCTTTTGTTTTGGAGTTGAAAAAGGGGTGTGACAATACATGTTCTTGCTTAGAAATTACAAATAATATAGGATAATAATAATAGCTAATTTAGTGTAAAGCAAATCAATTAAAATGCCAAAAGAATAATACATGAAGAAAAAGAAAAAACAACATACCCAAAAGAAAAGAATAAGGACGATATTTTAGAAGGTACATAATGAATTTTTTAAAAGAATATATGTAAGTTCAAAAAATATATAGTGAATGAAATATTCTTAATTTTGTTGATGGGGGAAGAAGACTTATAATGCTTCTATTTATAGGACAACAATATGGAATATAAAATGACATCATGAAATGAGTTATGATAATCAAATAATGAAAATTAAAATAAAACATGAAAATTTTATATTAAAGGATATAAATAATGTAGGAATAGTAATTGATCCATTTATTTTGATTATTAAATAAATTGATTGATAAATGAAAAAATGAAGAAAAAAGTTCAAAAATAATACATAGCTTTTCTTAATTCTTAGGTATGCCACATAGGATGGACTAATACTCTTTTATATATATATATATATATATTGATTATTTATCTTTCATACTTTTCTCTCACTTTATTTCATTGCTTATTGAAAGAATTCTTAATTATATACTCATGTATTTTGAATTTATGTTACATTAAATTTTTAGTGAATCAGAAAAAACATCAGACTAAGTTTGATCATAGATGTAGTAGTATACTCCTGCATAATGATAATTCTCATGCTATATATATGAAATGACCATATGTTTTTCAAATTTTTCTTTCAAATTATTTTCAAATAGTATATTAAAGATAAAGGTCCTTTCATATATAATTTGGGAGTATTTCAACATTTTATTATCAAAAAAATACTTGAACAAAATTTTATAATCTTTTTGATTAAATAATTGTCAACTAAATGCAACAATTGAAATTCAAAACTTGTTAAAATGATATTTATTTAAAATAGTATAATAAACATTAAATTGTACCTTATTTTGAGAATTTTCTTTTGGGTTATATAGCTAAGGTGAGAAGTGAGAAGTATTGCATTTTAAAGAAGAGAGAAAAGATTGAATGAGAAATGAGGCCCACAAAAAAAGATGATTTTTGAATGATGAATTTGTATTATGAAATTACTTTAATGCCCTTGGTCATCCCATAACTCACTCTTCTATAATACTATATAAAAATAGAAGAATTGATTTAAGCTATCTCGTTGGATTTCCTCCTCCTTCAAATCCAATTGGGAAAACACTTAGAAAAATATCTGAACTTTGTCTGAATTTTCAGTTGAGTATACTGAACTTTGCGGGGATCCTATTATCCACCTAGACTTTTTTAAGTAGAATTAATTTCCCCCGAACTTTTTAAAGTGGAATTAATTCTCCCGAAATGCTATACCCAGTTTTGACAGCCGAAAGTGTAATACACGCGCTCTTTCTTCTCCATTTTATCACTTTTCAACATTTATTCACCATTACAATCATATTAAAGATTCCACAGCTCAAATTCCTGCTACAAATCAAATTTCAAATGATTCCAGTGAGTCAATTCCAAAATTCAAGTCCATCTTATCACTTTTCATCATTTTTTCACCATTTTTTCACCAAAATCTTGTTCTATCAAAGGTTCTTTGATCCATCTTGAAATGCCCTGTTCTGCCTTGCCAACAAAGTCATTGTGACTCCAAATTTTTTAGTTCATACTATTTTTTTTAAGAAATTTTTTTCCCAAATTTCAAATTCAAATTGAAAACTTTCTTTAATAATTTTATTCAGATTGAAATCTTTTTTAAGAAAAATTACAGGTTCTGCTAATTGGTATGATAAACAGTAAAGGGAAGATATATAGTCATTTTTTCCAAAGCAACCGTAACAGCGAGATCAACAGATATGACAAAAAATTCCTTATCACAAGCTTGGCTCGAACCAGATACGGGTCTGAATTTTTTCTTTTTCCCCCCTTAGCTGGTAGCTGAGGTGGTGGTGGTTGCCGGCGGCAATGGTGGTTGGTTGGTGGTGGCAATGATGGGTTAAATTTTGCCATTTTGATAGAATTGAAGATGACTCATTTGGGATGTGTGTGCGTGTGTGTGTGTGTGTGTGTTGAAACTTAATTAAATTGATGTAATTGAATCGGGTGTGTTGAAGATGATCCATTTGGGTGTGTATGTGTGTGATGAAATTGTGTTCAATTTCAATTAAACAATAGAGAAACCATGGTGTTTTGTTGAAGAGAAGAAAGAAAGAAGAGAGAAGAGAAAGCAAATGAAAAAATAAATAAAAAACATAAAATTATTAAAAAAAAAAAAATTGAGGGGTTATGTGACCAAAAAAAAAGTTTTATAACGTTTTTTAATCACTCTCACGCGCTCAAGGGACGTGATTACACGCACTTATCAAAGTGGGAAGATATATATCATTAAAATACAAAAAAAAAATTTAGGGGGTAATATGACCCGCACAAAGTTCAGTATGCTCAACTGAAAATTCAATCAAAGTTCAGATATTTTCCTGAGTACTTTCCCAATCTAATTACTACATATGGCCCCTCAATTTTTATATTTTGTGTTGGAATCTTGTATGATTTGGGGAAGCTTTAAGGTGCTCTCTCTCTTAAAAATGTTTTAAAAAAAGTGGAATGAAAAATCTGACTAAAACATATACTCTTTATAAATTAGATAGTTTAAAAGATATATTAAGCTAGTGTTTGAATGGTAAGTATTCTTCATTTTCAATCTTAAGATTGTAATTTTGAGTCATCAAAAAGGTAAAAAAGTATGAGCTTACAGGAAAGGGAAAAAAAACATTAAGCTAGTGTTTGATCCTAAATTTCCCTTCACTATACTAATCTCTCTTACAATTTATGAAATTATGTTTGTATCATTATTTTGATTTCTTTCTAATAATTTTAAGTCATGAACCATATCAAGCTGGTAGATTTTATGTTTATTATTGAAAATTAAAATAATTAATTAAACGTAGCTTTCTGATATTATCCAAAATATTATTAATTTATTTTAGAGTGTCGTATCATATTCGATATAAAATATAAAAAATCAGGTGAAATCTATTTTTCAGTTAACTTAAGATAAATATGACTTTATTACTTTTATATGATAAACCTTAAACTAATGGCTTTTATATATATTTTATTTTTTTATATAATAAATTAAAAGGTCAATGATCACCACCAATGAAATTCCCCCATGTCAAGGATCACCTTTTCTAACAATGGACATCTTTGATTCCTCACTTTCAGGCTGAAGCATATGCTTCGTATTTGCACAGAGAATTTTGAAAAATCTCTATGGTAAATTAACTAAATTTTAAGTATATGAATTCTTATAACAATTTTAAATTAATACTCCTTCCATTTCGAAATAAGTGAATTGTTGGGGTATTTATTGGTGTTTCAAAATAAGTGAATCATTAATTTTTTTTCAAATTTGCCCTTATGATTTGACAATCAATTAACTTTTGAAAAGTTATTACAAGGTCCAATTTTTTTTTTTTGGGGGATAAAAATAGAAAGTTGTATTAAATTTATGTTTTTAATGTTTTTTTTCTCAATATGTGTGTCAAAATCCAATAATTCATTTATTATGAAACGGAGAGAGTATACAATAACAACTAGCCAGATTGACAATCCATTACTTAGACTATATTTATTATATTATTCATGCATAAATAGGATATGAATGATAGTTAGTAGTTATTGACTTCGTGTACTATTTTTTTGTCTCAAATTATTTAGTGTTCTTTATAAATAATTGTCTTAAATTGTTTACCATTTTGAAAGTTTAAGAGAAAGTTAATTATTATAATTTCCTTATTTTATTGTTAATAGTAATTATTTTTGAAGACTACAAGCACCTTAATTACAAGATGGTGTTATGATTGTTCAAATACTAATGAAGGTTAGAATAGTTAAAATCTCTTCTTAATAAATGTTTCTTACGAAGTGTATAAAAAAAAATTGTGACAGATAATTTGAGACAAAAAGAGTATTATTTTTACCTAATGTTGAAGAGTTGAAGCTAGTGTGTATGAAGGTCGGACATTATTATGTCACGATAGATAGATTGGTTAATTTGAGTACAAATATGGCATGTGGCAATGTTTATGTCATATTCCTAATTGAAAGTGATAGAAAGTGGAGTTTTTGCAATTATTCAGCAACACGTCTTCACCCAAACTATATTCACAGTAAAAAAAAAAAAAGTATTCTTCTTGCATATTAATAGCAGTAATCAAAATTACTTGCCCCGTCCAATAATATTTGTTCATATTATTACTTACAAATATATGTATAATAATACTTGTTTAGTTTAAAAAATCAATGAATAATTTTCCTATTTGTTCTCATTTTACCTTTAATATTAAAAAGTGGAATACTATTCATTATTCAATGCATTTGCCAAATTATTAAATTTATTATATTCAAAGAATAGTATAGTAAAATAGAAAAAACTTACACGCATCCGGTGTATACACCAAGCCAATACATGCATGTCATGCGTTTGAATTTAAAGTCCATGTTACTTAATCATGATTAATCAACATGTATTTTACTTAATTTAATTACATAACCATAATAAAAAATATTAATTTGATGTATATACCGGCTTCCATAGTAAAATTATGTCTAGTTTTTATCACTTCTTGAATAGTGTGTAAATTAATAGTGGATAAGTATAGGGAACTACTTAGTATTCAAGTTGGTTACGAGGGACTTAACTAATCAGATACCTTAATTACCAATTGGCAATGTAATTATAATAACCCAATCAACAACAATTCTTTGGATCAGTGTCATATAGTCACTCTCTCTACAAGAATAAGGCCATGCACGCACAGGCCAATTGAATTCATCTTTGATTTCCTGTTACATGCATGCATTGTATTAAGTCACACTGTGTCATATTCACTGGCCAATATAGCAGCAGCTTGTAGGTATGGGTTGAACTCGTTTAGTCACTTTCTCAACTTTTTTTAAAACTAAACTAATTAAACAACCTTCGTTTCAATTGATTTGACCTACTACTTTTTTTTTTAGTTCATTTAAAAAAGAACAATTTCTTCTTTTTCTTTAATAATTTTTTACGTAAAGTGTTTAAGACCACAAATATTAAAGGGCAATTTAGCTTGTAGGTGAGTTGATCTTGTAGTTGGGCCTCTCCCTAGTCCCAACTACACCTTGTTTTCTAGTACATTATTAGTTCAATGATTCTAGTTAGTACAATATTCTTAATATTCCCAAGCTGCCCACTCCTTGGCAGCGTGACCGGCCCCACCAGCTAAGTGACATTTCAAGAAAATGTCAAAATAAGTGATCGTCTCGTCGTGAAAATTAAAAATTTTAAAGTTAGAAGTTTGAGTTGAAGTTGAAGTTAAAGTTGGAGTTGAAGTTGTGTTTGTCTATGAATATAATTGATTTTTTTTTATTTTGAATTTTTGTGAGAGAAGAAAGATGAAAAAAAATAAAAACAATTTTTTATGATTTTTTAATTTTCTAAATGCAACTTGGAGTTGTATTTGGAATTATTATGGCCAAACATTAACTTGAATTTGTATTTGGTATAAAGTGAATTTTTTTTAGGAGAAGTGAAAAAAAATTTATGATCAAACGAAACCTTAGTCCTATTACGTTTGAAGTTGGTGCCAAAATAAACTTTTAAAAGTATTCATCATTATGTTTAAATAAGTCCTTTTGTGTCTAACCATGAGGCAAAATGTGCAATTCCTATAACTAAAGTAATAGCTAAAATGTCACACGTGAATCGTGACATATAGTTGCTATGGTTATCTGGTTACATGGGCTCTTGCTTGCAAAGAAGTTGGGCTTTTTAAGGGCTTCAACCTAATTGAAAATTGGGCTAAAACCTTAAAAGGACTCTATCCCGCTTATCTATAGACCTGGGAAATCGTTCGGACATTTAGCGCTCTAGAGTTCGTTCATCTTGTTATATATATTATTATATATAAGGGTAACTCACATAAATCCATAAATCATTAAGTGATATTACATAAAATCTCAATTATTTTGTAACTTACATTTTATCTCGATTTTTTAAAATGGTGATACATATGTTATATGGCAATACATATAAAAAAGTAATACATTTGAAACTAACAAGATATTTATTTAAGAAAATAATAGATTCTCTTTTATTCATTGTATATTTGTATTCTTTTATTGAAGGAAAAATATCTAATTTTTCTCTTTTTTTAAATTTAATTTAGGTGTTTTAATTATGTTTCTCTTTTTCGTCTTTAATTATGAAAGATATATTTTTTTTGGTTCTTTTTTCTCTTTTTTCGTCTTTAATTTCATCTTTAATTTTAGTCTGCTTTTTTCAGATTTAATTTTAATTATTTTTCAATTCTATTTTTAGTCTTTTTTTAAAAAATATTATTACTTTTATTTCCTATACTGACTACACCACTACCTTTCATTAATAACATATGAATCACCCAATAATTGAAATAAATAATTGTATTTACCATATGAATCACCATAATACTATATATATGAGAGATAATACATCAAAAACCCCCTGAATTTGTCCCAACAACTTAGTTTAGCACTTAAAGTTTATGAATAATTATTTACCTCCTTAACATCTTTATAGTGAATTAATTTCCCCACTTAATATATAATACCACTCTCATGAGGGAGAGTGCATGACACTCGCTGACACGTCAGCGTCAGATCACCGCCACGTAAATAAAGTATTTTTAATTTTTTTTATATATATCTATATAAATATATATAAATATTATTTATATATATACATATTTTAAAATATATAAAATAATTTCAATTAAAAAAATACCCCACCCCCCATTTTTCATCTTCTTCATAACCCCCCCTTCCCCCCCCCCCCCCCCCCTCCCGTCTACCCCCACCTGCATACACGCCCCCATCCACCCCCACACCTAAACATACCCCCATCCACCCCCACACAACCACATCTGCCAGGTTTTCCGGCGAATTTTCGCTAAAAAACTCAACCCACATGAAAAATTCGATAAAATCAACACCAAATTCTCTAAAATCAACAACCAAACATCCAAACCATGTAGAATTTTTAATTTTCAAATTCAATTTCATTTTTTTTATTGATCTAAGAGGTCGAAGGAGGATAAATTAAAGGTGGGGGTGACAACTTTCATAATTGGAGGAGAAGTGGGGTGGGGGTGTTGGCTAAGGAGAAGTGGGTGGGGGGCGCTGTTGGCAGGGTTGGGTGAAGAAGAAGAGAATTTATATATATATATATATATATATATATATATATATATATATATATATATATATACATACATTTTTTTTATTGATCTAAGAGGTCGAAGGAGGATAAATTAAAGGTGGGGGTGACAACTTTCATAATTGGAGTAGAAGTGGGGTGGGGGTGTTGGCTAAGGAGAACTGGGTGGGGGGCGTTGTTGGCAGGGTTGAGTGAAGAAGAAGAGAATTTATATATATATATATATATATATAAATATTAGTTTTTAAAAAAATACTGTTCACGCATTTTTTTTTAAAGAAAATGTCACGTCAGCATAAGGGGGAAATAAATTCACTATAAAGATGTTAAGGTGGTAAATAAATAAAAAAATTAGATTAAGTGCTAAAGTAAGTTGGGAGACAAGTTTAGGGGGGAGGGTTGATGTATTATCTCTATATATGAATCACCCAATAATTGAAATAAATAATTGTATCTACCATATGAATCACCCAATAATAGAAATAAATAATTGTATCTACCATATGAATCACCATAATATCATATATATCACTCATTAATATTATATGAATCACCCAATAATTGTGTCTACCATATGAATCACCATAATACAATATGTATCACCCATTAATATCATATGTATTAAAATCATAGAAAATGTATTTATTGTATGAATCACCATAATACCCATATAATGATATCATATTTATCATTTATATGAATCACCATTAAAAAATAAACGTGTATGAATAACTAAATAAATTTATATATGTATCAATAGATTTTTTTAAAAAAAATGGGAGAGATTTTAGGAGAGAAAAAAAAAAGTTGGAGGAGAAAAAATCAAGAAGGAAGATGATTTAAGCATTAATGGAAGAGAAAAAATCAGCAAGGAAGAAGATTTAATTGTTGATAATTAGGGAAATATTTTAGGGAAGGAAATCTTGAATGAGTTAATGGTGGAGTAAAAATAGGATGTGGGGTTTTCTTAATATGTATCAACAGTAAAGTTGAAAAATGAAATTTTATGTAAATTTTTAAAAAGTAAGGGATATTAGGTAATATAGTTTCTTATGTATCATATTTGTGTAATTTATCCTATATATAATACTAGATAATGAAGGGCCCATTTTACGGGCCCAATATTACAGTTTTAAATATATTTATCGTTATTTAATTAGTTTATTAAAAAATTAAATTAATATTTTTAAATAAATACAATAAAAAATGGTAATAGAGATCACAATTTAAAAAAACTATATTTTTTATTTTCATGAAATCAAAGAATAGCTTACAACTTATTTAAATTGTCCTGATTAAAATTAAAATATAATATGCTTCAATGCTTATTTTAACATCAGGTCAAACACATTTTTCTAAATGAAATAACTAATTTTAATTTTTTTGTTTTTCAATTTTATTTGAAAATTATATAAGGGGATAAATTAAAAGTAATTTCACTAATATACCCCTAATTAAATTTTATACCTCTTTTCAAATCAATATGATCACATTTTATTGAACAAGGGTATAATAGAAATAGTTTGTTCAAAGTATTTTTGAAAGATTAAAGGAGCAAATATTTAGAAATACAACCCAAATGAGCAAATAAAAAGTTATGGATGGAGTATTATATATCTTATTTTCAAGATTACAAATCTCATTTTTTTAAAAAACTTACATATAAATATATGTATACAATATAGTAAAAGTTCTTTACATTGACCACCGAAGGTCTATCAGAAACAACCTCTCTACTTCTTCGGAGATAGTGGTATGGACTATGTACATTTTACCCTCCCCAGACCTCACTTTGTGGGAATATACTGAGTCTGTTGTTGTTGTTGTTGTTGTCGTTGTCTTTACACTGACCGTTTAATGTACTTCAATCTCTTTTCAAAAATTTATTTTTTAAATAGTATTTTTGCGATTTGACAAGCACGTCAATTGTGATTACACCTACAATCCATAAGTGAATATAAAAATTGTGTGTTCGAAGCCTTATATGAATATCACATATGTAAATCTTTTTCATTTCTAGTAAAACATATATAGACTGATATAATAATATTTTTTTTATAAAATTATTTGATAATGAACAAAAGAATATATATTTAAATAGGTTAACAACTAAAATTTTGACCCATCAAGTTTATGCGTGATAGTATTTTTTGCATAAAAAACTAAAATATTAGAAGATTGGAGTATTGAAAATTTTGGCTGAGTCATAATTTTCATTTAGAAAATTTAAATTATAAGAAAATAAATATAGAAATAAAAAAAATCAATATTTACCACATAAAAATAAAAATAATTTTATTTTCTATGAGAGTATTTTGAGGTGTAAACCTAAAATCGAATTAAAATATTTACTTGATAATTTTTCTTGACATTAATAAACAGTTCTTTTAATTCAAATTCAAAATAAGGAACATTAGACAAAAAAATATATTTGTATGATAGATTTGAAATATAAACTACGTTTGGCTCTGACATAAAGCTTATGAAAACTCAAATTTGTCAATATAATATATTAATAAAATTTATTATAAAAAGAAATTTTATCCTCTTTCTATTTGAGACAAAAGAATGTAGAGTAGTATAATGAATTAGTTGGTAATTTGAGAAATTCAAAAATAGTGAAACACCCCTTGAGGCGTTTAGAGGTGTTTTTCAAAAAATTAAAAGTGGTAAAAAAGTATTTCAAAATATTTATGGCCAAACAAATATTTCAAAACGAAATGAAAATGTATTCCGAAAAACTGTGAATAATATTTGTGACCGATTTCTTACGTAGTTTACTCTAAATTTCAAGCATTCCATCTAATTCATTTTTTTTTTCTTGATATTTTATTTATGCTCTATTAAATATTAAAAATAATAATTCAATAAATTATTTTTATATATTATTTTATTTAAATTTAACATATACTATTTGTTTTTATCACACTAATATCATTAATTTTTTATTATATTAAAGGAAAAAAAAGAAATTAATTAATTTATTTAATTTTTAAAATAATAAATAGTACTCACATTAGTTATGTAATGAATAAAGTGAAGCAATTGCAAAAAATAATTAGATTAAATCTTAGATTAATTTAAAAGAAGGAAAAAAAAGTGCATGGTATTAAATATTACTTTTTTTAAAAAAACTTCTACGAGGAAGGTGATAATTGATGACCATTTGAGGACAAAATTGAGTTCACATCGTACACAGAATATTTTTGTTGTTTCAATGTGTGATTTTCACGTGTCTATTAGAATTTAGTATAACTTGAATGACTTTTCAGAAATTTAAAATAATCTTTTCATGTTGTACAACTACTTGAAGTTGGATTGTATTGTCAAAATTTCAACCTTGTTGAAATGATATTTTTACCCTTATTGAATTAAATCAGGTGAGTTCAGGATGTACCAATTGAGTCCATTTATTGTTAGATCTTAGATTCTACATATGTTTTATTGTTATGGATAAAAGGTGTATTTTTCCTTATATTTTACTTCAATTGTTAAAAGTGTTTTAGACCTAGAATGTGTTTAGTAGAAAAGAAAATATTTTCTTAAAAAATAAGTAGGTTTCTTAAAATAAGTTATCACGTCAATTTATGAATATAAATTATAATATTCTAACATAAAATAAAAAAGCTCATTATTTGAATCACTTTTTTAGGTCTAACAAATCATAGTTTATAATTACATTGAAATGTATGAAAACCAAAAAATAAATGTGCAAATAAAAAAGAATTCTACTCTTTTTTTTCAAGATATTTATATTATAATAAAACATATTCAAAAATCACACCATAAAAAAAATATTTACATCAAGTTAAATATCTCATTAAAACGGCAAATATAATTAATGTACAAAGCATTTAAGAAAAAAATTGTTTTCCGCATTAATTTAATGTTACATTATAAGGATACACTTGACATTTAAAAAAAGTTGTTTGGTTATTTTGTCATTATAAATTTGTGACCTGCTTTTAAGATTATAGTTAGGGGTGTACATAGGTCGGGTTGGTTCGATTTTTATTAAAAAAAAATCGATCATGTCGGTTTAATAAAACTATAAACCAAATCAAGCCAACATAAAATTATTTTTTCGGTTTAGGTTTTAGTCGGTTCTTTCATTTTTTTTATTTTTTTTATAATCGTTAGTTTTTACAATTATATTGTGATCGAAGATTAGATCAAATATATTTTCATTCATGTGCTAATAAAAAACCACAATTATGAAAAAATGAGAAGCGAAAACTATCTTGAAACTAAAAAGTGATCAGATGAAGAGTGAAAAGTGTAGGTTTTAAGTTTATATTGGGTTTTGGATCATTTAATTAGCAATTAATGGACAAATATTACAACTTAAAGACCCAAATATAAGTATATATCTACATCTACTTTCAAATTATTGAAAATTACTAAAACTAGTTGAAAAAATATTTAAAAAGTAGATTATAATTAATATATATATACCAAAATAAGAGGATGTTTCAATGTGAAAAGATATTTCAATTTGGAAAGATATTTCAACTTTAAAAGATAGTAGATGAGTAATTGTGAGTGGAGATTTATCAGATTTGTAAATCCTACTCAGTACTCCTCTCTTTCATAGCTTCTTCATTTGTATTGTTCTTATAATTTATATTTTCCCCAGAATTTTTACTTTTTTTTTTTATCTTACCCCGTTCATCTCTTCCTCCTAATCTATGTTCTTAACACTTTACTTCTTTAACCACACCCCGGAATATTTTTATCTGGCAACTAACACTCGTCCTGTGTCTATTCTGCAGACTTGGCGGACTATCAAGGCCAGAATTCCTAGGAATTTACAGGTTAATCCATCGTTGTTATTAAGAAATTAAGAGGCTAACCATATACTAAGGGTAAAGTTTTTGTAAAGAAACTAACTTTCATGATGTACAAAGATACGATACTTTTAAACATGGATGTAAAACATAAAGAAAATATTTTTGTGGGGAAAATACATAAATAAGAACTTACATGAAGTAACTAGGAGAGAGGTTTCCCTTTCGGAAACCCCTTGGAGATCAAATAGAAACCTTGAAGCTTTTATTTAAACAAGTTACTTGATACAAAGTTTATACAAGGTAGACAGGTTTGGATAGTTTTTTTGGGAGGAGAAGTTTACACATTTAGAGGTGTTGTGGAGTTGGGTGATTTTCACTCTGCTTGATTTCTACAAAATACATGCCTTTTATAGGCAAAAACTACATAAAGAAGTGGTCATAAAGACTACTACGTGGCCGTCATACAATGGGCCGACACTTTTAGATAAAAGATAAGAAAGAAAACTTTAATAACGCAAGTCGGGTGCGCTGTGGGCCCCATCGTCACATGCATTATAAGATTTTTCTTTCAGACGCGTGCTTCAACAGTTTTTCTTTCGTTGGAAAGTAGTGATAAAGGAAGCACTCAGACTGACTCTGACATTTACAGGACATAAAGTGGGCATCCCCACTTGACTAGCCTTAGCTAATACAGAAAAATTTATAATAGGAACACTGTAGGCAGTCTTGTCTATGTCTTGTCTTGAAGCTGTAGCTTTATCTTAGGTGTTCAAGTTGTGCAGTGCTATGGAATCGAAACTCATGCCTGAGTCGTCGTCTTCATATGGGTCCTGTGCATCTTGGAATTGAAAATTATTGTCTTCGTCTGAACTCGAAGTATTTCTATCTGTATTATTTTGCTCTGGTACAACTATGTCTGAATTCATGGGTTGTTCTTCTTCTGGATTAGTGGGTTGTTCGTTTGTCTGCTCATTGATGTATTTATCTTGAGTCTGACTGTTGAAAAATTTATCTAATGTTTGTTTAATTATTGTCTCTATTGTCTGATTTTTTCTTTTAGCTATTAGGGTCTTTTTAAGCTTACTTTCTGATCTTGTTAGTTTGGTCTTTGATGAAGAACATCCTTCATCTTCACTTTTTGGCAAAGTGACAGCCATTAACGGATTTGGTTTGTCTTTACCGGTTACCGTTTGAGCCGGACTAGCTATACCAACATCCGGTACAATGGATTTCTTAGCATTTAGTGGGAAATGCACACCCTTCTCATCTATTTTTTGAGGAGATGGAGAACTCTGATCTGGAGTAGTCTGTGTCTGAGCATTTGTCTTACTGGTTGATTGCTGCTGTCTGAGTCTTGTTTCTAATATCTGGATTTGTTTAATCAATCTAGTATTCTCCATGACAAGTGACTCCTTTTGAGCATTTAACTTCTTGAAATTCTCCGTCATGGAAAAGCAATGATCACAAAAAATTATCTTCCCAGTGTCTTTCTGTACGTTATACTGAGGAATTTGGTCTGAATTTTGTCTAAGAGAAGGAGAAATGTAATAATTGGGTCCTAAGTATCCTCTGGCATGGTTAGTAGCTTCAGTAAAATCACTAAAGCCTTTAAAAAGCGGAGTTTTAAAACCTTGTATGGAGTCTAAAACTTCGAGCCAAGTTTCGAAAATACCATTAGTTTTTCCATGTATTACTACATAATATTTAAAACGAGGTTTATTTTTCTCTGCCATGTACTGGCATAAAGCATTCATAGAAGCCATAAAATGATTGCGACTTTGTTTGTTATAAGCAATCCATAAGTTGTCTACTAAACATTTTTGGGTTCTGTCTAAAACATAATCTGGTCTAACTCTAAATGAGATATTACTTTCTGGGAATGCAACTAAATTAAATGGTCCGAATTGAATTCGTTCCATTGTCTCTAAAGTTTCTAACGGTCCAAAATGTAAGTTACCTAACATTGTCTGGCTGTATGAGTCTGAAGGCGAGGCTACACCTTTTCCTTTGTCTGCAGGAGGTTGTCCTGTTGGTCTCATTCTGAAAATAAATAAGTAATATTAAACTTATTTATTTATTCCTAGTTGTAGTCTACTTAACTGGTCTGCCAAAGCATTTTCTTTTCCTTTTATATGTTCAAATACTATATTTTTGTAAACAGATATAGTGTCTATGAAGTTTAACCATCTTCGTCTGCTACTATTTTTATCATTGATTTTTTGATGGAATTTGACTATTGCTTCACAGTCTGTTCTGACTAAGACTTCTTCCTTATTTAATATATATAGTTTAAAACTATTTAAACCGTAGATAATCGCGAGTACTTCTAAATCTATGGCACTCATATTTCCCTTTTCTTTATAAGCACCACTTTGATATCCGCATATCTGTTCTTCATTTTTACTACTATATTTATTGGGTCTGGCTTTTAAGATAGCTCCCCATCCTAAGTCACTACCATCTGTTTGAATAATTACGTAATCTGATTCTAGCGGAATTTTTAAGTCTGGAATATTTTTAATTTTGTCCTTTATTTTCTGAACTAATTTAATATCTTCTATATTAAAATTTTTCTGTCCTTTACTACCTGTCTTGGCATATAAAGGTCCAGCTATCTTTCCTAAATCTTGAATAAAATTTCGTGCGTAATTTACTAATCCTAAAAACTTTTGTAAATCTTTTGTTTTTTCTAGTTTGTCTGGCATTTCTAACACCTTTTTTGCTATGTGTGGTTGTAATTTTATTTTTCCATTACCTAGAGTTATTCCTAAGAAATTAATATAAGTTTTACATAACTCCATTTTCTTCTTACTTATTATTATGACATGTTTAACAAATAACCTAAAAACTAATTGTAAATGTCCTAGATGTTTCTGCATAGTCTAACTAAATACTAAAATATCATCTACATAGACTAGTATAAAATGCTTATATTCTCCAAATATATTATCCATTTTTCTGTCTTTAATCCGAAAGGCATTACCAGCCATTCAAAATGTCCTCCTGGACATGTGAATGCTGTCCATTCGATGCTATCTGGATGCATCTTAACTTGCCAATAGCCGGATTTACAGTCGAATTTACTATAAACTTTTTTATTTTGTATTCTATTGATTAACTCATTTTTATTTGGTAGTTTGTATGCATCTGTTCTAGTGTTATCATTTAATCTTTTGTAGTTGATTACCATTCGAGCTTTACCTCTTATCTGTTCGCTATGGTTTCGTACCATAAATGCTGTTGATCTATGTCTAGAGGTGGATCTTCTTATTACTCCTAATTGTAAAAGTTCTTTTATCTGTACATCAAATTCGTTGGTGTCCTCATTATTCGCTTCTATATGAGCTGTTTTTATAGTATATTCTGGGTTAATTATTTCTAATTTATACATTAGTTCATTTGCGTCCCAATGTGCTAATGGTCTTTCTCCTATTATTTCCATTTCGTCTAATATAAATATTATATTTTCCAAATCTTTTGGACTATTTATTATTCCTATTTTATCTACTCCTTTTCTGAAATTATAAAACTGAGTTTCTATGCTTATTAATGTATATTCTTTTTCTATATGTTCTAGGCATTCTTTACCTTCTGCATTAAGTAACGTATAGTTTCTAACTTCTTCCATGTTTTCCTTTAACAGGTTGCTGCAGTCTTCACAGCAGGGTTCTGGAGAAGATAATTTAGATGATGTTTTGTTATGTGTGTTTAATGTTCTATATATTGTAGGCAGTATTTTTGTCTGTACTGGTGTATAAGTTAAGTTTTTAAATAGCATCATTCCGTCTCGTGTTAAGAGACATCCTCCTTTATTTTGTATACAAAATTTTAGTCCTATAACAAAATCAGATCATATATTTAGATCTCGTGCTAATATCTTGTTAATATTGTATACGGGTTTGTAGAATTGATTACATGTATTTAGAAAACTTATTTGGGCGTTTTCTATGTAATAATGATAGATATTATGTGATCCATCCATTTGAGTGGCTGCTATCGGTCTTTCAAGTGTCTTTAATAAGTGTTCGGGTACTATTTCTTTGTTAATTAAACAACTAGTGCATCCTGGATCTACCAATGCTAAAGTCTCTATTTCTATATCTTTTATTTTGATTTTTACCAAAACTTTTATGGTGGAGAATTCCTTATCTTCGTTACATATTAAACCAGTATTATTGTCTTCTAAATTCATAAGTTCTGCTTCTATTTTTTCTAAATGTACCGTTTCTTGTGTAGCTGTTTCTTGTTGCGTATCTGTTTCTTCTATGGCTACTTTAGTTTTTCCTTTTTCTAAAGTAATTAGTCTTTGTTCTAGATCATTTAATCGGGTTTCTAGAGTTGACACCCTTAGGTTTAAGAGTTGATTATTTGTATATTTTTGTCCATTATTTATTTCTTATTCTACTTTTATTTTTAAAGTATTTTCAATACAGTTTATACATGCCTCTAAATAACATTTTTTACACTTAGCTCTATTATCTCTGCTTGGGTACCAGTAACATATACTACATCTATTACTGTCTAGACCCTTGTTTCTTTGGAAGTCATGAATACATTCTTGTGTAATATTCATTAAATTATTGATAACTAGATTGTTTAAATCTAAATCTTCGAATTTTTGTCCTAATTCATTAACTAAGTTATCTTCGTCTGATTCTGAAGAATCAGATTTGGAATTATCTTTGTCATTTATATCAATACTTATTATTGAATATATACTTTCTGTGTCCGACATATATTCATCTACATTTAATAGAGTTTCTTGGAAGTCTTCTATTAACTGAGAATTTCTTGTTCTATTATTATTTCTCTTAGGACATACGTTGGCTAAATGGTCTACGCTGCCGCACGTATAACATTCTAATTTATTTTTATAGTTTCTATCATTTCTGTATTTTCTAACATGTCTATCTCTATTTAACCAAGGTTTTTTAGCTTTTGATTTTCTTAAAAAGTATTGTTTTTGGTTTTTGATTATTTCTTTTCTTATATTTCCTATGTTGTTTTTGGTCATAATTCTGGGTCGTATATATAACTGATTTACAGAAATTCATCTCATTTCGTTTTAATTGTTTCTGTATTTGTATGTTTGTACATTTTTCGGTTAAGATATCCATTATATGTTGTGTTCTATGTCCTATTGTCCATTTTAAATTTGGGTTTGCTGCTACCCCACCTCTTTTATACCATCTGTCTTCTATTTCTCTACCTAAAGCTCCGGGTAATTTATTGAATAATTTCTTACCTAGTTCTTCATTAAAAGTATTTCCACTAACAGTACAGTAGTAAAAATAATCTTGTAAGAACTTTTATATGTATACCCAGTGTGAAATACTTACTTGTTCTAACTTAATCAAGGCTTCCTTTTGTAAGGCTAATAATCCACTATTTGGATCTTTACCAGTTAATAGCATATGCATTTTATTTGTAACATTATATGGATTTGGTCCCATACTTAGTAAAATCTGGAAATCATGTGGGCAGTTTGTTTTAAAACTTTTCCATGTAGCTTTAGCAGATTCTCCTAAGAAGGTTTCTAAATATTTATACATTGTTTCAGTATATGTCTCAGTATAATGTCTTAGGTAATCAGCGGCTACTATACCTTTCCATAAATCTATTACTGTATCCCACATTTGGGGATCATGTGCTGCTATATTTAGGATTTTACCTTTGCTACCGCCTTCTTGTAATTTAATTGGTTCTTCTATTGGCATTCTTTTACCTGCTGGTTTTATATGTTCTCCTTCAATTTCTGTGTCTGGGTTTATCCTTACTGCAGGTCTTCTAGGTACATTGCCGGTGCTATAATCTATTGGTTGGGGATTAGGGTTTGTTTGTTGAAAAGGGCTAGCACTAGAAGAGCTAGCTGGTTCTAGTTCAGCTAATTCTTTGTAACTGATGGTAGAACTTAGTGTAGAGATTGTATCTTCTTCATTTTTATTAAAGAAAGGTTTATTACTTCTATATCCTAAATTGTCATTTCTCTCTAAACAACTTTTAAAATGTTCTATACATTCGTTTATTTTCATATTGTCTTTTTGACATCCTTTACATTTAAAAGTTATATTTTTATATTCTTCCGCCAATATTTCAGCTTTTTCTATAGCTATGTCTACTTCATATCCTTCCTGTAGTACTTCTATATTCATAAACTCGCTTTCTGTTTCTATATTGCTTTCTGTTTCATCGTCGTCTAAATTTCTTTTAGTTGTATAGTTATAATCTGTAAATCTAACTGAGGTTTCTCCTTTACTTGTAGTATATAGTAGGTGAGAGTCTGGTGTGAAAGTTTTTGGTGTAGTAAATTTGTTTAGATTCCATTCTAATCCTGCGTATATTTCTGGGTCTATTTTTATTGGTTTTATAAGGCTTATGCCTTTATTTCCCATTATTTCAACTACATCATTTACTTTTAATTTAAATTTTGTATTACTACTTAAAGTTAATTTTCCAATAAAACCTATGCACATTAATAAATTATTTCCACTATTCATTTCCTCATATCCTTTAGTTTGGATTCCTATTTTAATATTTCTTCCAAATTCTTTTAAGTTCATTAAGAAATCTGGACTTATGTAAAATATTCCTCCATTGTTTGTCATATTTACTTCTGTTAATCCGATTATCGATTTTTTAATATCGGACCATCAATCATCGTATATGGTTATTAATACTTTAGATCCTAGGTTTTTTCTGGTTAAGCCTTTTATTCCTATAACAATTAATCCCATATGCATTAAAATCATTTTACTATTTTTTATATGTTTTAATGAATTAGTATTTACTAAGTCTAGTATTTTAAAATCTTCTCCTAAGGCTGATATTTGTTCTTCCCTATAATGTCTATATAACTGATTGTCTGAAGAAAAATATCCTGCACTATATAACGTCTTAGGATTTAGTAATTTTAACTGATGTTGTTGAAAGATTTGTAAATCTTTATCTACATCTATTATTTCGTTAAGTTCTTGGTTCTGTTCTATATTAGATTGTCTTCTACATATTCTAGATAATATATTATTATTTCCTATCCTGTTTTCTGAGAAACTGATTCTTTGTCTTTCGTTGTTATTTTCGATGGTTCTCCGTCTATTTGATAAAAGGTCCATCTTTGTGGTTTTCTTATTATTTTCTTGCGTTCGTTTTGAGGGGTTATTTCAATTTTCTTTAATTGATTTACCAGTTCTTCTATTTCTGAAATAGGTTTTTGTTTTTCTTTGGTTTCTTTATCTTTTATTAAGATATCTATCTTTTTATGTAATTCAGGTAGTTCTGGTTCTTTTGGTGTTGTAACTATTTCTTTATTTTGAATTAGACTATCTATCTTTTTATGCAAATCTAAAAGTAGTTCTATTATGGTATTATTTTGTTTTAGTAAAACTTTGTCTGTTTGACTTGAGGGTATATACCTAGATAATCCTTCTGGTTCGCTATGATGAATTTTTGATCTTTCTAGTGCCTTTATATAGTTTTTATCTTCTTCACTCATGAAAGTGATATTTCTTCTAATCTTTTTATTAGTTCTTGCAAGTCTTTGATTTCTTTAGTTATAGTTTCTACTTGTTCTACAAGCTTAGATATTAATTGTGTAGTTTTTTCTTCTAACTCTTTAGGTTTTTCTATTAATGTTTTTATTAGTTTTTCAATTTCTATTTTTGTAGGTATTTGTTCTAAATTAAATTTATGGTTTAGATACTGAATTTTTCTATCTATTTCTATTTCTTGTGATTTCAGATAATCTAAATTCTGTTCTATTTTATCTAGGGTCTTTTTATGTTTATTTTGAGTAAATTCTATCTGTTCTAAAGTTCTTATTATACTGTAATCTTTTTCTTGGATTTTTTCGCTTGAATTAATCAAAAGGTCTATTATTGTATTGTATTGTATTGTTTATCTTCTGAGTGTAAAATGTGCTCTCCCTGGTTGAAATTACACCTTATAGTAGAGTTATCTTTTAATGCTCTATATTTCTTTTCTAGTTGAAATCTAAGATCTAAGTAGTCTAGGCGTTTTAACGAAACTATGTTGTTATCCTAAGTGATTTAAGTTAAGATATTTTTTACTCAATTTAGTTTGATATCTCAATCTATTGTTTGTATAGGTTATATCTAAGTCTACTTCTTGTATGGTTTCTATTAATCTAGATTTTTCACTGATTAAAGCTTTTTTATTATAATTAGAAGTTATAGTAATTATTTCGTCTGTTTTTCTAAAGTTTAGGATATCTGTTTCTAGGTTTCTTATTTCTTTATTTAACAAATCTAGTCTTTCTATAAATTGTTTCCGGATTTTTACAAGTTGATGTTTATAAGTGAATTCTCTATAATATTGACGTTGTATTTCTCTAATACACTCTATATATCTTATTGACATTTACTATCCTAACTGATAAGCTTTTCTCTTAATACGTTCTTTAAGCCACTTTACTGCTCTAGCACTTTGTTCTAAGTCTCTCTCACAACCTTGTATTTCCCAATTTATCGCGCTTACTAATTCACAAGTTCGTCTAGATTTATTAATTGATTTATTAATTTTACAGGCTCTTAGTAATCTTTCTAAACTTTCTTTAAGGTTATTTTTTCTAACTATTAGATTATATCTTTTTCTGTTTTCTCTATATAAATAAAAATAGCTACACCTTATATCTTGGAATGATCTATGTCTTTTCATACAGAGTTTATAAAATTTTGTGAGCTAATAGGTAATGTTCAACTTTTACGAGTTATTAGGTAATGTTCCCAAAACCTTGTCGCTCTGATACCCAAATAAGAGGATGTTTCAATGTGAAAAGATATTTCAATTTGGAAAGATATTTCAACTTTAAAAGATAGTAGATGAGTAATTGTGAGTGGAGATTTATCAGATTTGTAAATCCTACTCAGTACTCCCTCTCTTTCATAGCTTCTTCATTTGTATTGTTCTTATAATTTATATTTTCCCCAGAATTTTTACTTTTTTTTTTATCTTACCCCGTTCATCTCTTCCTCCTAATCTATGTTCTTAACACTTTACTTCTTTAACCACACCCCGGAATATTTTTATCTGGCAACTAACACTCGTCCTGTGTCTATTCTGCAGACTTGGCGGACTATCAAGGCCAGAATTCCTAGGAATTTTACAGGTTAATCCATCGTTGTTATTAAGAAATTAAGAGGCTAACCATATACTAAGGGTAAAGTTTTTGTAAAGAAACTAACTTTCATGATGTACAAAGATACGATACTTTTAAAAATGGATGTAAAACATAAAGAAAATATTTTTGTGGGGAAAATACATAAATAAGAATTTACATGAAGTAACTAGGAGAGAGGTTTCCCTTTCGGGAACCCCTTGGAGATCAAATAGAAACCTTGAAGCTTTTATTTAAACAAGTTACTTGATACAAAGTTTATACAAGGTAGACAGGTTTGGATAGGTTTTTTGGGAGGAGAAGTTTACACATTTAGAGGTGTTGTGGAGTTGGGTGATTTTCACTCTGCTTGATTTCTACAAAATACATGCCTTTTATAGGCAAAGACTACATAAAGAAGTGGTCATAAAGACTACTACGTGGCCGTCAGACAATGGGCCGACACTTTTAGATAAAAGATAAGAAAGAAAACTTTAATAATGCAAGTCGGGTGTGCTGTGGGCCCCATAGTCATATATCATCTACATAGACTAGTATAAAATGCTTATATTCTCCAAATATATTATCCATTTTTCGTTGAAAAATGGGCGGAGCTGTCTTTAATCCGAAAGACATTACCAGCCATTCAAAATGTCCTCCTGGACATGTGAATGCTGTCCATTCGATGCTATCTGGATGTATCTTAACTTGCCAATAGCCGGATTTACAGTCGAATTTACTATAAACTTTTTTATTTTGTATTCTATTGATTAACTCATTTTTATCTGGTAGTTTGTATGCATCTGTTCTAGTGCTATCATTTAATCTTTTGTAGTTGATTACCATTCGAGCTTTACCTCTTATCTGTTCGCTATGGTTTCGTACCATAAATGCTGCTGATCTATGTCTAGAGGTGGATCTTCTTATTACTCCTAATTGTAAAAGTTCTTTTATCTGTACATCAAATTCGTTGGTGTCCTCATTATTCGCTTCTATAGGAGCTGTTTTTATAGTATATTCTGGGTTAATTATTTCTAATTTACACATTAGTTCATTTGCGTCCCAATGGGCTAATGGTCTTTCTCCTATTATTTCCATTTCGTATAATATAGATATTATATTTTCCAAATCTTTTGGACTATTTATTATTCCTATTTTATCTACTCCTTTTCTGAAATTATAAAACTGAGTTTCTATGCTTATTAATGGGACCAAATCCATATAATTTTACAAATAAAATGCATATGCTATTAACTGGTAAAGATCCAAATAGTGGATTATTAGCCTTACAAAAGGAAGCCCTAATAGCTAAAACAAAAAATCAGACAATAGAGACAATAATTAAACAAACATTAGATAAATTTTTCAACAGTCAGACTCAAGATAAATACATCAATGAGTAGACAAACGAACAACCCACTAATCCAGAAGAAGAACAACCCATGAATTCAGACATAGTTGTACCAGAGCAAAATAATACAGATAGAAATACTTCGAGTTCAGACGAAGACAATAATTTTTAATTCCAAGATGCACAGGACCCATATGAAGACGACGACTCAAGCATGAGTTTCGATTCCATAGCACTGCACAACTTGGACACCTAATATAAAGCTACAGCTTCAAGACAAGACATAGACAAGACTACCTACAGTGTTCCTATTATAAATTTTTCTGTATTAGCTAAGGCTAGTCAAGTGGGGATGTCCACTTTATGTCCTGTAAATGTCAGAGTCAGTCTGAGTGCTTCCTTTATCACTACTTTCCAACGAAAGAAAAACTGTTGAAGCACGCGTCTGAAAGAAAAAACTTATAATGCATGTGATGATGGGGCCCACAGTGCACCCGACTTGCATTATTAAAGTTTTCTTTCTTATCTTTTATCTAAAAGTGTCGGCCCATTGTTTGACAGTCACGTAGTAGTCTTTATGACCACTTCTTTATGTAGTTTTTGCCTATAAAAGACATGTATTTTGTAGAAACCAAGCAGAGTGAAAATCACCAAACTCCACAACACCTCTAAATGTGTAAACTTCTCATCCCAAAAAACCTATCCAAACCTGTCTACCTTGTATAAACTTTGTATCAAGTAACTTGTTTAAATAAAAGCTTCAAGGTTTCTATTTGATCTCCAAGGGGTTCCCGAAAGGGAAACCTCTCTCCTAGTTACTTCATGTAAGTTCTTATTTATGTATTTTCCCCACAAAAATATTTTCTTTATGTTTTACATCCATGTTTAAAAGTATCGTATCTTTGTACATCATGAAAGTTAGTTTCTTTACAAAAACTTTACCCTTAGTATATGTTTAACCTCTTAATTTCTTAATAACAACGATGGATTAACCTGTAAATTCCTAGGAATTCTGGTCTTGATAGTCCGCCAAGTCTGCAGAATAGACACAGGACGAGTGTTAATTGCCAGATAAAAATATTCCGGGGTGTGGTTAAAGAAGTAAAGTGTTAAGAACATAGATTAGGAGGAAGAGATGAATGGGGTAAGATAAAAAAAAAAGTAAAAATTCTGGGGAAAATATAAATTATACGAACAATACAAATGAAGAAGCTATGAAAGAGAGGGAGTACTGAGTAGGATTTACAAATCTGATAAATCTCCACTCACAATTACTCATCTACTATCTTTTAAAGTTGAAATATCTTTCCAAATTGAAATATCTTTTCACATTGAAACATCCTCTTATTTTGGTATCAGAGCGAGAAGGTTTTGGGAACACTAATATCAGTTAGGATAGTAAATGCCAATAAGATATATAGAGTGTATTAGAGAAATACAACGTCAATATTATAGAGAATTCACTTATAAACATCAACTTGTAAAAATCCAGAAACAATTTATAGAAAGACTAGATTTGTTAAATAAAGAAATAAGAAACCTAGAAACAGATATCCTAAACTTTAGAGAAACAGACGAAATAATTACTATAACTTCTAATTATTATAAAAAAGTTTTAATCAGTGAAAAATCTAGATTAATAGAAACCATACAAGAAGTAGACTTAGATATAACCTATACAAACAATAGATTGAGATATCAAACTAAATTGAGTAAAAAATATCTTAACTTAAATCACTTAGGATAACAACATAGCTTCGTTAAAACGCCTAGACTACTTAGATCTTAGATTTCAACTAGAAAAGAAATATAGAGCATTAAAAGATAACTCTACTATAAGGTGTAATTTCAACCAGTGAGAGCATATTTTACACTCAGAAGATAAACAATACAATACAATAATAGACCTTTTGATTAATTCAAGCTAAAAAATCCAAGAAAAAGATTACAGTATAATAAGAACTTTAGAACAGATAGAAGTTACTCATTAAGACGTTATATAATGCAGGATATTTTTCTTCAGACAATCAGTTATATAGACATTATAGGGAGGAACAAATATCAGCCTTAGGAGAAGATTTTAAAATACTAGACTTAGTAAATACTAATTCATTAAAACATATAAAAAATAGTAAAATGATTTTAATGCATATGGGATTAATTGTTATAGGAATAAAAGGCTTAACCAGAAAAAACCTAGGATCTAAAGTATTAATAACCATATACGATGATCGATGGTCCGATATTAAAAAATCGATAATCGGATTAACAGAAGTAGATATGACAAACAATGGAGGAATATTTTACATAAGTCCAGATTTCTTAATGAACTTAAAAGAATTTGGAAGAAATATTAAAATAGGAATCCAAACTAAAGGATATGAGGAAATGAATAGTGGAAATAATTTATTAATGTGCATAGGTTTTATTGAAAAATTAACTTTAAGTAGTAATACAAAATTTAAATTAAAAGTAAATGATGTAGTTGAAATAATGGGAAATAAAGGCATAAGCCTTATAAAACCAATAAAAATAGACCCAGAAATATACGCAGGATTAGAATGGAATCTAAACAAATTTACTACACCAAAAACTTTCACACCAGACTCTCACCTACTATATACTACAAGTAAAGGAGAAACCTCAGTTAGATTTACAGATTATAACTATACAACTAAAAGAAATTTAGACGACGATGAAACAGAAAGCAATATAGAAACAGAAAGCGAGTTTATGAATATAGAAGTACTACAGGAAGGATATGAAGTAGACATAGCTATAGAAAAAGCTGAAATATTGGCGGAAGAATATAAAAATATAACTTTTAAATGTAAAGGATGTCAAAAAGACAATATGAAAATAAACGAATGTATAGAACATTTCAAAAGTTGTTTAGAGAGAAATGACAATTTAGGATATAGAAGTAATAAACCTTTCTTTAATAAAAATGAAGAAGATACAATCTCTACACTAAGTTCTACCATCAATTACAAAGAATTAGCTGAACTAGAACCAGCTAGCTCTTCTAGTGCTAGCCCTTTTCAACAAACAAACCCTAATCCCCAACCAATAGATTATAACACCGGCAATGTAACTAGAAGACCTGCAGTAAGGATAAACCCAGATTAATTTAGTTGCATTCCCAGAAAGTAATATCTCATTTAGAGTTAGACCAGATTATGTTTTAGACAGAACCCAAAAATATTTAGTAGACAACTTATGGATTGCTTATAACAAACAAAGTCGCAATCATTTTATGGCTTCAATGAATGCTTTATGCCAGTACATGGCAGAGAAAAATAAACCTCGTTTTAAATATTATGTAGTAATACATGGAAAAACTAATGGTATTTTCGAAACTTGGCTCAAAGTTTTAGACTCCATACAAGGTTTTAAAACTCCGCTTTTTAAAGGCTTTAGTGATTTTACTGAAGCTACTAACCATGCCAGAGGATACTTAGGACCCAATTATTACATTTCTCCTTCTCTTAGACAAAATCCAGACCAAATTCCTCAGTATAACGTACAGAAAGACACTGGGAAGATAATTTTTTGTGATCATTGCTTTTCCATGACGGAGAATTTCAAGAAGTTAAATGCTCAAAAGGAGTCACTTGTCATGGAGAATACTAGATTGATTAAACAAATCTAGATATTAGAAACAAGACTCAGACAGCAACAATCAACCAGTAAGACAAATGCTCAGACACAGACTACTCCAGATCAGAGTTCTCCATCTCCTCAAAAAATGGATGAGAAGGGTATGCATTTCCCACTAAATGCTAAGAAATCCATTGTACCGGATGTTGGTACAGCTAGTCCGGCTCAAACGGTAACCGGTAAAGACAAACCAAATCCGTTAATGGCTGTCACTTTGCCAAAAAGTGAAGATGAAGGATGCTCTTCATCAAAGACCAAACTAACAAGATCAGAAAGTAAGCTTAAAAAGACCCTAATAGCTAAAAGAAAAAATCAGACAATAGAGACAATAATTAAACAAACATTAGATAAATGTTTCAACAGTCAAACTCAAGATAAATACATCAATGAGTAGACAAACGAACAACCCACTAATCCAGAAGAAGAACAACCCATGAATTCAGACATAGTTGTACCAGAGCAAAATAATACAGATAGAAATACTTTGAGTTCAGACGAAGACAATAATTTTCAATTCCAAGATGCACAGGACCCATATGAAGACGACGACTCAAGCATGAGTTTCGATTCCATAGCACTACACAACTTGGACACCTAAGATAAAGCTACAGCTTCAAGACAAGACATAGACAAGACTACCTTTCTCTTAATACGTTCTTTAAGCCACTTTACTGCTCTAGCACTTTGTTCTAGGTTATTTGTTAAACATGGCATAATAAGTAAGAAGAAAATGGAGTTATGTAAAACTTATATTAATTTCTTAGGAATAACTCTAGGTAATGAAAAAATAAAATTACAACCACACATAGCAAAAAAGGTGTTAGAAATGCCAGACAAACTAGAAACAAAAAAAAGATTTACAAAAGTTTTTAGGATTAGTAAATTACGCACGAAATTTTATTCAAGATTTAGGAAAGATAGATGGACCTTTATATGCCAAGACAGGTAGTAAAGGACAGAAAAATTTTAATATAGAAGATATTAAATTAGTTCAAAAAATAAAGGACAAAATTAAAAATATTCCAGACTTAAAAATTCCACTTGAATCAGATTACTTAATTATTCAAACAGATGGTAGTGACTTAGGATGGGGAGCTATCTTAAAAGCCAGACCCAATAAATATAGTAGTAAAAATGAAGAACAGATATGCGGATATCAAAGTGGTACTTATAAAGAAAAGGGAAGAAATATGAGTGCCATAGATTTAGAAGTACTCGCGATTATCTATGGTTTAAATAGTTTTAAACTATATATATTAAATAAGGAAGAAGTCTTAGTCAGAACAGACTGTGAAGCAATAGTCAAATTCCATAAAAAAATCAATGATAAAAATAGTAGCAGACGAAGATGGTTAAACTTCACAGACACTATATCTGTTTACAAAAATATAGTATTTGAACAT
This sequence comes from Capsicum baccatum var. pendulum, assembly GCA_030864225.1. Classification (NCBI taxonomy): domain Eukaryota; kingdom Viridiplantae; phylum Streptophyta; class Magnoliopsida; order Solanales; family Solanaceae; genus Capsicum; species Capsicum baccatum. Next base: position 43,811,861 of record CM061555.1, read on the forward strand.
ATAAAAGGAAAAGAAAATGCTTTGGCAAACCAGTTAAGTAGACTACAACTAGGAATAAATAAATAAGTTTAATATTACTTATTTGTTTTCAGAATAAGACCAACAGGACAACCTCCTGTAGACAAAGGAAAGAGTGTAGCCTCGCCTTCAGACTCATACAGACAGACAATGTTAGGTAACTAGACCATTTAGCCAACGTATGTCCTAAGAGAAATAATAATAGAACAAGAAATTCTCAGTTAATAGAAGACTTCCAAGAAACTCTATTAAATGTAGATGAATATATGTCGGACACAGAAAGTATATATTCAATAATAAGTATTGATATAAATGACAAAGATAATTCCAAATCTGATTCTTCAGAATCAGACGAAGATAACTTAGTTAATGAACTAGGACAAAAATTCGAAGATTTAGATTTAAACAATCTAGTTATCAATAATTTAATGAATATTACACAAGAATGTATTCATGACTTCCAAAGAAACAAGGGTCTAGACAGTAATAGATGTAGTATATGTTACTGGTACCCAAGCAGAGATAATAGAGCTAAGTGTAAAAAATGTTATTTAGAGGCATGTATAAATTGTATCGAAAATACTTTAAAAATAAAAGTAGAATCAGAAATAAATAGTGGACAAAAATATACAAATAATCAACTTGGCGGTAGCAAAGGTAAAATCCTAAATATAGCAGCACATGATCCCCAAATGTGGGATACAGTAATAGATTTATGGAAAGGTATAGTAGCCGCTGATTACCTAAGACATTATACTGAGACAGATACTGAAACAATGTATAAATATTTAGAAACCTTCATTTTTTTTTCTAACGTCAAACCAAACCATAAAAAAGTTATTTTTTTTTCTCGGTTTGATTTGGTTCGTCGGTTCGGTTTGACTTGACGATTTGGTATAAACACCCCTAACTATAGTATAGAAATAAACATTCTGCAATTTTATGAAACAACAATTTTACCCTTGATCGTCCTTCAACTCACTTTTTTATATAATTTAATAAAATAATAAATAATATAATCAATTTTTTGTTTGATTTTAATTTGATACGAAGTTTAAAAAAGTAAAAAATAATTTTCAATCTTGTGTCTTAAATTAATAACATGTAGAATGTGTCAAAATCTATTTTAATTTTAGTGTTAAATATGACATATGAAAGTTATAATTCAATAGTTAAAAAAAAAGGCAATTTTTTGAAACAAATTTAAACGAAAAGTAAGACAAATAAATTGAATGTATGGACTATCATTTAAATTTATTACACTTGTACGGTAATTAATATGCAAATAACAACTAATTTTATCTTTTATGTGGATCCATGTGAGATATTATATCAATTGAGATGTGATTGACATTTACAAAAAATAACTTGACTTTTTTGTCATTAAAAATTTATGGCCAAGCTTTGATGCCTAAAAATATAAGTAAGCAAAATAATTTTTTTTTTGAAATTACAAATATATCCTTGATCGTCCCACTCTTCACACTTCTATATAATAATAAAAATAATACATATTTATACACATCATGTACAGTCGAAGCATATAGCTAGTGTATACTTCGGTCATGTTGGCAAAGTAGATGACTGGCCGGAAGGTATATTTATGTAAGTTTCCCTAATTGGTACTAGTATTAGGGCTACATATTTAGCCCAAATCAATTAAACTATATCAGATAAGTTGAATTGGACGAGTTAAAATGAACTGATTGAGCAAGGTCATATTTTGATGTGTTAAATTTTGGTTCTCCTACTTGTATGCCAAACCAGGGTTGGCCATTGTTTCCTGTGAGTTTGATGATTTTCGGAAATTAAGAGAAAAAAAATTGAAATTTATAATATATACTCTTCTTAAAGGAAACTTTATTATAAGCTTTTCTTCACTTGTTTAATGTCAATGATGAGATAAAAGGCAAGTTTTTTTTTTCTTGGTTTCTAGATATTCAACCTTATGATATGAGAGAAACAAAAGGTTCTTTTCTTTTGCCTTTTCAACTCAAACTAGAGAAAGCATACATTGAAAGGACAAAAAATTAAAATATGTATTCAAATTGAGGCCTAAATAGCATGAGAGAAAAAAAGTTGTGGAATATAAAATTCAAAAGGAGAATTCAAAGTATTTGAAGTTTGAATTGGAGATGCACTTGTATAAACTTCAATATATTCACTCACACGTTATTCGACTTTACAATTTGGATGCCGCCAACTATACAAAAAATAAGTTATTAACATGTGAAAAGTTACAACTAGTCTTTCAATAATTCAACCCAAAACTAAACTCCGCTTGAAAATTAATTCCATCGGCAGATGCGTTTTTAACACATTTTATATATCTTTTTACAAAAACGCGTGTTATTCAGATGTGTAATTACTTGTATTTATGCACAAAATAATTTGAGATTGAGATCGATCATGCAATATAATATGCGTGGTGTTCGGGTAAACTTTCACTCCACAAAAGTAATTCGTATCCGTATTTAGAGTGAGATCTTATGGCAGATTCTTAGTAAAAAGATTGGACAATTTCGTACATGTGGTTCAACGTAAACACATTTGTTTCGGCTATTATTACTGCGTTTGCCTTAAGAGAAAGAAAAGGAGAATGACTCGATCAGTCACTAATATTATTCGGTTTATTAAATTTCTTCTGTTGGTTTATAATGTTTACGTACTAGTAATAATTTTGTACCTATTAACGTCCCTTACTTATGGAAGTTCCAGTAATTCTATCCAACATTTTGGCCCCACATTGCCCTCATTTCATTCTCCTTCTCATGTATTTGTTGATCTGATCTTCTTCTAAGATTCCCTATATGATGATGCCATGATTGCTTCTTTTTCTCTTAGCTCCAAACTATCTTATATTCATATCTCATAATATATTTGTTTGTTGCTTATTATCTTGATTTACCACATTGTGTTGTTATCTTTCTTGTATATCAAGATTGGATTTTCCGTTTAAGGTTTCGTTCTTGAATTGTTATTCCATGTGTTGTTGCTCGTTGCAACTGATTTTGAGTAAAAGGAAGTATCGGTTATTTGAGGTAGGTTGATTGTTTGATTTGTTGTGGTTTAATTACTTGAGGAATTGTTCTGCTACTTGATAGCTTTGGTGGAAGGGAAATTCTGGGTAATACGCGAGCTATGAAATGGTTCGTGTGACTGAAATTTTGCGTAGTTTAGTATTTACTAGTCTAGCGTATTCACGTTAGTGGAGCATTGAGAGAGGGAAAAGATGAAGACGGAGAAAGATGAAGAGAGGCATATGGATCCTTTGTTTCCTAGATTACATATAAATGATGCACATAAAGGAGGGCCAAGAGCACCTCCAAGGAACAAAATGGCTCTTTGTGAACAGTCGTCCAGATCGTCACAAAGTTTCACCTCTACTTCTGCTCCTACACCGCGAACAATGTCAATGCTGCCTCTCCCGCCTAATGGTGGAAACTCTATCCCTGCAGCATCTCCTAGTCTTGTAAGTACAGAATTTAGTGTATTCTTCCAAGTGTTGCTAATATGTTATTTGGTAGAATTATGATGACTTGTTGGAATCGATTGAAAGCTCCTTTGATGCTCCTTCTATAGACCTTGCAGCCCTTTTAGGAAGTCAAAAATGTGGTTTTTTTTTTTTGTTACTATAACGTATCAAAGTACTATCAGAACTTCAGTCGATTGTAGTTTGCATATGTGTGTCGAACAAAGTAGAATTCATATGGTCTTAGAAAAAGGAGGTAAACTAGGTATAGATAAAATTATTATAGAAGCATATACTGAGATCTTTTCTGTAATTCTGTAATCACTTTATTCATCATCCAAAACCTTTTGATTTTCAATCTACTTCCATTCCTTTTGTTTACTTATTGCTTGTGCTGTTTCAGATTGAGTGAATCTGTTTATCCCCTTCATTGCCAACTCAAGGTATTAGAAAACTGTACTTTTGATTCATAGACAGTGTCTTTCCTTAGATGGGAATTTCATGAATGCTTTCGACCCATTATGACTGCTATAGCCAAGAAGGTTCATTTTGCTGTCTCATTCAATCTGCTCACATGAGCTCTTGAACCCCCTGTAGGTTGGTTGCAACAAAAGGAACTATTTTTCCCACAGTGCATCCGAGTCTTCTCATTTCGTTGAGATACTTCATCCGTATTCTTCTGGAGGGATGAACTTTACAATGAGACGTCCTGATGTACCACCAGTGAAGTCGCTAAATCCTCAAGTTTTATGTCTTAAAGGGAATTTGCGTGGTACATCTCAGCTTAATCCTATTCAGTCGCACAGTTTATCATACTCCAATAGTAACCCTACTGCCAACAAGTTTGGAAGGGAAAATGATTTTTGTGGTCCATCAGGGAAACCTCTATATCATGGTAACATACATAAAAATGCGGACAAAGAAAAAGTGGCTATATCAAGCCAAAAACCTTCTTTGAAATTTCAGAGTGTTTTCGAAAAGCAATTTAAGGATACAGGCAGTACGCAAGTAAAGTGCCGGGAGTATAATATAAATCAAGCTGGAGATATAGCTAAGTGCCAAAAGAGAGAGCATTGTGTTAAACTACCTGCTCCTCATCTGTCAACTATAGAGACGACAGTGGTGCGTGAAGCTCCAAGTCCAGGACATAGCAAGCTAAATATTAAACCATTTGTATCAAGAGCTCCGGAAAATAGATGTGGTCTGGTAGGTGATTTGAATAGATGTAGTGATTCTAATTCTGAATCGGATGAAGACTCTTTGATTCAACACAAAAGGAAGGCCGTGGAAGATGTTACATATGCGAAACATGAAGATGCCACGACTAATAGATGTTCTTCCAGAATGGAAGGTCCGTCATGCTCCTTTCTGCCTCACAGAGACAACCAACAAAGTCCTAAGAGAGTTAAATCCTCTTCTGGCTGTCCTGAAGACCAGATTAGTGGGCCTCCAGTTGTAGGAGGTGCAGACAGGAGCGAGGGGATCTCAGAAGCTTCGTCCTTGAACTCTAAATTAGTAGAAAAAATGTCTTCAGATAATGTCATAGCATTGATAGGTCAAGAACTATTCTGGAAAGCAAGAAGAACCATTGCACAGTAAGTCTCTTTAGCTGATCATCTTTGTGTATATTCAACTTACCGTGATAGGAGAACTGAAAATGTATGGCTTGAACTAGGGGTCAGTTGAAGATATGTTCTTATCCTCATTAGTCTACTTTCAAACTATATCATGCACATATCATATCGTATCTTGTTCTTTTTGTAACATTCCATCTGCTTCATCTTTCTAAAGGAGTTATCTTCAGGAACTATGACCTATAAAAGTGCATGAAAACTTAAGTAGTCAAATTGGCATAAACACCATATTTACAAGAACCTCAAAATTGTAACTATCAATATGAAATTCTATGTTAGTTTAGCCTTTATGATCTATGTTTTGTTGTCTGTCACTGCTTCACTGTATAAGCCTTAAAATCATATACTTCATCAAATTTCTGAGAAATAATAATGTCTGATTTTCAGGACAGAGATCCCATCTTTATGATGTTATAGTTGTTGCCGCTATGATGACTATAGATGTAATGAGAACAATTATTTACGATAGGAAGATCTCTTCTGTTTCCTGTTCCAATAATTTTTCTGAAATCTACATTTAACCTGCGCTTCACGATTTTTCAGCCAGCAGCGGATCTTTGCAATACAACTATTTGAGCTACACAGACTAACAAAGGTACTTTAGAGTTTTATCAGTTAGATTGCCCTTTATCTTCGGTTTTTTTGAAGAGATGTAGCGTTCAAGAGTCACATGAAGGATGGTAGTTTGTTCCTTCATTTTCAATGTCCTGCCTGTATGCTTTAATAGAAGGGCAGAAAAATCTTATAAATCTACCTGCTATCGACGATCAAGTGCAATAAAATCAATAATTAGAAAGGGGGTAAGGAGGTTTCTTAGTGTTTTGTAAAAACTAACTTATCTTAGCATCTTTACAGGTACAGAAAATGATAGCCAGATCACCAGATATATTGTTCAAAAGCAATTTCTATATCAACCAACCTTCTATCAAGTTTTCTTCCTTGAAGAATTTGCCATGTGATGATGTTCTTGAGCCTCCTGTAGTAGCTGTCGGACAAAAGATTTCTCCAAAACCAAACAATTTTGAGATTCCAATAGATAATGTTTTTCTTCCCCTCCCCAAAGATGATGATAAGAATAGTATACCACAGCAGCCAGCTCAAAAACCAAATGTAGGGACACCAACATCGAGATCTTTTGTATCCGATCCAAAATTAGCATCTCGGTGCTTCCAACCACCTCCTGGATATCAGTGGTTAGTTCCAATAAGGTCACCTTCTGAAGGACTTGTTTATAAACCTTATACAGGACCTTGTCCACCGCCTGGGGGGATCATAGCACCAGTTTATGGTAGTTGCAGGTCTGCCATTCCATCTCCCACAGGTGGAGAGTTTGCGAATGTGCCTTATAGTGTACCGACTTCTCACAAGCAAGGTGTTGGGATTTTTCCTGGTCCTGCAATATTTGATCAGTCCTGCATTCAACCTTATTCCATGCCTGTGATAAAGCCATCTGCTTCAAGTTCAGCTATCGAGCAAATGAATCCACTTTCCAGAATCAAGTCAAATGAGAAGGAGAATAGTCCACTTATGCATGATGTCAACTCAGTCAGGCCTCATCAAATATCATGCAACATATCATGCCAGAAGAGCGCGGCCATGTCAGATTGTGATCGAACTTTTCAGGCGGATAGAGCGAGTGACATGCAAGGAAGTACTGCAAGTAGTCCTCCTGAGAGGGCACAAAAGGATGCACTCTCTCTTTTTCCTATCACACCAACTGCAAAAGGTTCAGATCAACCAGTTCAAGATAACGACACCGAGCAGCGAATTCAAGTGATCAAGGTTGTGCCCCATAACTCAAAGTCAGCATCTGAATCTGCAGCTCGGATTTTTAGGTCTATACAGGAAGAAAGGAAATTGAATTACTAGTATGCAAAACCTTACAACTTAATCTTGTAAGAAAAGCTCTTTCTGCTGTATCGTTTCCCTTATCTAAAGTTCATTTTTTTGGTTTTCCTCTTGGATTAAAGATTCTTTACTGTATATACATTCAATGGGAAGTGAAAAGAATACAGATTCATTCTTTTTCTACAACGTGTTCCTTCTCTTGATTTTCTCTTCCAATCATCCTGCTCCGTTATATTTCTTCATCAGTAGATTGACTGGAAACTTGCTAAATGTGTAGGACTACAGAGACGATACACAAGAATGTACAGCCTTAAAAATGTTTTTTCCTAGTTAAAAAAGAGACCCACTTCTCCGAAATGAAATTAAGGTAGGAGTCAGTGGAGGAAGGACATGTTCATGTCCTCATCTTTCAGCATAATGATACAATTTAAACTTCTTGCCGATGGCACCTGCAGCGTGTGGCACAATATATACAATGTCTCGTAAGTGGGCTCGATGAAACAGTTCAGTAAACATATCTGATATTTTCTGTTAGAAGCTATGCTTCAAGTAGCTTTCTTTAATTTAGTGATTAGTCTGGCTGGCCACATACATGGATATTCTTATTATGTAAACTGACTCCCCACAACCCTTTGTTGAACAAAATTTTAAGTGTCGATCATTCAAACTTCTGGTTGTTCTTGAGTCAACGGTAATGAAGTTAAGCTTTTATTTGAATCAGAATAGTATTTATGTATCATACTGCAAATAGAGCATCTTAATTGTGATAGATGTCGAAAAGCTTACACATGCCATTACAGAAGACATCCAACTCAAATATGAAATACTGGGTTTTCATCTAATATTGTATCATAATCAGGAATATCGATCGATATATCTTTAGTATAACACGGGCAATGTTAATCATTTCATCTGGCCTTTAATATTCTGTAGACTCCGAATAACAGCAATAATGTGGCAGAAGGCTTGTTGTCATACTTGAATATATCAGATCACTAAGTAATGGAACTTCAGAAGCCCAGATACTTGGACGAGAGGTTTAGCAACGGATCTAATGTACTAGGAGAAAATTTTCGAGCAAAAAGAGTACAATGTGAAGTCGTCTGGTTATTGTTGACACACGACCTCTGGTCTTCCGAAAGTCTCTTGAGAAAATGATCTGTAACATCAGCCTTTCCAAATGTTGCAGGATGAGCACCGCCTCTAGACCAGTCTACCCAAGTGAGACTCGTATTTGCCAGGAGATGAGGAGATTGGATGTGCAGCATTGTTGGGAAATAGTGCTCATCGACATAGCACGATGGTTTGCAGAAATGTTTAAATTTGGGGTAGTATAGCTCGTCTTTAATAATGTCAATAGCTAGTTTCCTGTTAACTTCAAACCACTGGGATCCTTTACGCCATTGAGTGATTTTAATCTCAGGTAACATCTTCTGATTGTACCGCCCTCTTCCAACAGATCTAGGATCATCAAATGAACTCACAAAGCTGTACCTGGATTCTGATATGTAGCGATAGACAACGCTGAAGTTGTGGAGAGGAATGCATGACTCAGATAGGAGTACAAACCATTCGTTCGATATATCAAGCAATGCATTAGCAAGAAGCCGCCTTTCAGCATCAATGATGCTAATTTTTCCCCACTCTGCCACCTACACGAAATGGAAGTCACACAATTAGGACCAGAATATAAGTACACTAGCCTCATCAGTTCTACTTATCTTATATCAACGTTTAGAAGAATATCAAAGCAACTCGGATCACTAAATCTTGCAAAATTTTGATTTCAGCCTTGCATCACCAAAATAACTCAAATCAATCTTCTATATAAGTAACAAATAAACTTCCCCCTTCAAACGAAAATATATCTGACAAGCAATGGTTCTACTCTCCCCAAAAGACTTGCTATTGAAAGACATAGTTACGCGAATAAATTCTGCTCTCTCTATGGAAACACTCTTCAAAATGGTATCAGAGCATACAGAATTTCATGCGTTTGACTCATTAAAAAAAATCAAGCTCTCACGTGTTGAAGACTTAATTTAGATAAAATTAAGTCCATGCAGTTCAAAATTTACTTCACCTTGTGACAGATAAGACGGGACAAAAATATTTTGTGCACAATTTTGAATAAAATTAGTACAATCACATTACCTGACTAGGAATTTGCCTGCCATAAAACACTGATGAACTTGGGAAATCAGATTGATAGGATGGCAAATTATGAATGTAAATTGAATAAAGCTCTTCATTCCCCGCGAAAAACCTGTCCCATAAAGGCGCCAAAGGCAAAGGCCCTCGCGTCAAGAACATGAACGCGATCTTAGCCCTTCTCTTAAAAGGAAAATGTTTCACTTGAGGAACAAACGAAGCTCGCCAAAACAGCTCAGCATCATTCATAGAATGATGCACGTTTAATGACGGCCTAATCCAATTCTCTAAACTATTTAATTCTTGAAAACATGGTTGCATTCTTGATTGTACCACAGGAATTACATTCTTCACTTCCGAAAATCTAAGCATAAACATACTTAAAACTGAAAAAACAATTCCTAGACCTAAAAACAACAACAGAAACTGAAGTATTTTTATTGATAAAGGCTTGTTGTCTTTGCCATGCTCAAAGATCCCCATATTCCCAAACTCAATTTCAATCGCACCAAAATGGGCAAAAGATTCTATTTTTCTTTTGGACGAGAAAAATCTAATCTTTTTAATCTTACCAAATTTCTATGACAAGAATATGTAACACACCATAAGGGTAATTCATAAAGATACTTACAAAAATAAATCAAATTTAATTTATTCCGTTTACGCAAAATATCTCAACAGAGATTATGAAAATCCATATACCATAAAGGGACTGCAGGGACATGAAGGTGCTATTTTTTTTTTTATCTTAAAAAAAAGGAAGAACAAAAAAGGAAAAAAAACTAAAACCACAAGATTTGCCTGTTGTTTTTTTGGACTAAATGAATAAGAGAAAATATGAAAAGACACTATAATAAGTAAAGACGTTTGGTTTTGAAGAACAAAACTGATTCTTGTTTTCACAGAGTGGTTAAAAATGGAAATAAAATTTCATGAAATTTATTAAAGTACCTCTAAAGTATTTCACAGTTCCCAATGTTGATGCTATGACACTCATGGGGTTTTATGGAGGATTCCTTTTGCTCTACGCAAAACTGTATTAGCAATAGTAGTAGTACGTGCAATTTGAAAAGAACTAGGACATGTTGTGTTGCATAATTGTCCTCTTAAGTTGCCTTTGAAACTTCCAATTTTGTTGGCGTTTATTCATTCAAAATTTATCTGCTCCTGTTTCAAAATAGTTATCATATTTCGTGTTCGCTTTCGTTTAAAGGTTAATTTAATTAGACTTTAGAAGTTAAATTAGATGGAGTTAATTTAATTATCTTAAATTAAAAGTTAAATATTTGAGAAATATGCAAAAAAAAAAAAAAAAAAAAAACTAGAAGGTGTAATCCTTCTCCTATATTGATATATGGTTCGAATAAATATATTAAAATATTGATCAGATTGTTATAAATTGTTTGAATAGAGGTATGAACCCTTTTGATACTTTCTTGTAATGAACTTATTTCAATACTCGGGGTCGGTTAATAACATACGAATAATCTGAATATCAAGAAGTGAAAAGTCTTAAGTATTTTGCGATGGAGAGAATAAAATCACAAAAAGATTTTAAATTAAAACTTATAATAACCAAACTTCAAGTACTATTTTAAAATTCCATTGCAAAAACAGTAAAAAGCCACCTTAATGTCAAATTAATAACATTGTTTAAATTGGGAAACATTAGCTATAATATATAAATATATATTGTACTATTTTATTATAATATACTAATTCTATTTGAAGAATTAATGTGCCAATTCACATACAAATTTAGATGTTTTGACTATTATATCTAATCCAGTCTTGTCATTCTTTTCAAAAATATGATTTACCAAGCAATTATTTTTGCTTGCTTGTTCTTTCACATTTCTACGTAGTAATAATTTATTTCTTTTCTAGTCGTAGTCAAATTTTAGTTTGAAGCATATAGTTAGTTATCCATGTCTAGAGAAAAGTCAACATTTTCTTGTTTAACATAAATAATTAACTTTAAAACCATAAGCTTTTTACTCTGAAAGGTCATCCTTTTGATTTGGGTTGCATGGTCTATATTTAGGACATATTATTCTTTTTATTTTTCTAATTTTTTCCTTAATAGTCAGAAAGTGCCTAATTCACTCTATTTTCTAGAGTGGATGAAAAGTCAATGGAATTCAATCTCTTGCTGTCAAAGTGCTACAGATAAGAATAAAACTGTTGTACCTCCACCTTTGGTGTCCGGTTTATGTAGTGATTAATAGTGAATTAATTGTTACTCCATATAATACTAGTAGTTAATAAGAAAATAATTATTATTCCGTGAGTAAAGAAAGGATTATATTGTTAAATAAGAATTATTTACCCTAAAAGTAATTTCTTTTAAATAGTCTAATTCGTGCATGACTATATATTTTCATGACATATTACATCTCACATAAAATAATACATGAATTTTTCACTAACTTTATGCGGATATTACTTTTTTTTTTTCTTATATACAACCAACTAAACGTTACATATGGAGATTTTATGAGCTGATTAATTATATTCCAATCAATCAACAACTCCTTAAATTATTATATATTTAGTAATTCAGAAAACAAGGAACCTGAAATCCTTCCGCCCTTTTTGAGCCAAAATTTCACTATTTCAGTTCCAATTTTCTATTTTTTACTCCTTTTTTATTTTCACACTCATTTGGTTCTTATAGTAACTGCCAAGTGATTATATCTTCAGGAAATTTTGACTATAAATTTTCGATGTTTTTCCTCTTGAATTTGTGATAATTCTAAGAATCAATTCACCAGTGAATAATATTCTTGTTGCTTCCGCCATGCCAGGATCATTTAAATTAGTAATACTTGAATAATCTCATTGAACCAGCATCCCATTTCCCACATTAATTGACGAATTTTCCTATGTGATTAATTACAAAAAAATTGCTTTTTCATTTGTCAAAGTGTAACTTTGTAGACATATATAAAACAATAACCTTTCTACTATAACATATTATGGCAAGTTGGCAACCTGCTAACTCGTTATCAGCCCTATATATATGTTACCTAGTGATCAAAACTCTAAAATATTGTTAATTAATGCCCAAAGAAATCGATAATATATATATGGCATAGTCAGGAGATATTACAAGTAACAACCTGTTAATTATTCACAATCTTTGTAGAATTATGAATCTAATGTTTATTATACTGTACAAGGTAGAGTTACTTGCCTTGAATTGTCCTTTTGCAAAGAAAGTAAATTCATTTAGGCTCTCTACGAGTTTATAGAGTGGAAAATGGAGATGTGAATTAAAGATGTTTAAACATTAGCTGCTGCCAATTTTATTTACCTAATTTCAGGTCCAAGTTGACTAATCTAAAAATCTTTTTGCAACTTACAAACAGTTTAAAGTGTATTTTCTGGTACTTGAACACCATAAAACAGAAAAAAAGAAGAAGAGAGAATTTACTATGGTATCTACAATGACATATGATGGCATAAAGTTGTTGGAATATAATGAGGAAAATTCTTTTCAAGCTTGAGATGTATCTACGATAATATTATTTTTAATAATGTATTTTATTTGATAATAGATATATATCTTTTAGAATTTTCAACAAACTCTTTTAGAATAAATTAGGACCCGAGCGAAAACAACAAAATAATAGTAAAATATTCATAATTTTGCACTAACTAAATAATGATCAGAACAATTCAACCGAACAAACTCTCAATGTATAATGATTGTTATATGGAATTAGGTCATACTTAAAGCATGTGATAAGTTCAATTATAGTCTTGGAATTTCATATGTGAAAGTGAAAAGTTTTTAAAATCCTTAAAACATACACATGGCACATATCTTTCCCTATCAGTATATTTTTTAATTGATCTTATCTGGTCCATTAATTAACAAGTGATACTTAATAATGACCCCTGTAAGCTAATTATTATATACTGAAACTTTTTTACGTTCACGTAATTGTTTCTTAGACTGCATCACAGAGGGACAGATGTACAACCCCAAAATGTGGTTATGATGAACATTTGTACTTATGTTTTGTTTTATATATCACTTCAATTTCTTTTTCTTTTTGTTTGTTTAATATGAGATTTATTTAAAGTAATAACATGTATTCCTTTTGATTAAAGTAAGTCAATCTAAAAGCTTATCAATCAATATTTTCAACCAAGCTTTTATTTGTCTTCCCAATCAAAGTGCATAACATGTATTGCTCACATTGACTGAAAATATATCTAAGAAATATATTAATCCATCTTTTTCATTCGATATTTGGTACTAAGTGGCGGATCCAGAATTTTAAGACAGTGGGTGCTCCCTTAACTCAAAAATGGTGGAGTTCGACTATTCATCAAGGGATTCAAAATATAAAAGGCAAATACATGAAGAAGACAAATAGTGTCCAACATATACTATATATGCATAAAATAATATTTTAACCATAAACAAATAGCGTGATATTTCTACCCAAAAAATTTGAATAAATGACTTTACCTGCCTCTGCCCCAGCTTAGCTATCAATTACAAAATATAAATACATATATTTAATACTTATTATAAAGAGGACAATCACATTGAACTCATAGCAAAAAAAATCAATAGCAAAAACTGTTATTTTTTCAGTGTTTCGGGTACAAGAATCTGTATAAAATGCAATAACAACTTCAAATCAAGTTCGAGTCTAAGAAAAGAACATTTATGAAGTTCTTTACCACCTTCAACACAAGATTATAAATAATCTATCCAAGAAGTATGTTAATTTTCAGAAAAAAAAAATAAAACAAAATTTTAAGGTCAAGTCCCCTGACTTCACGAAGTGTCCTTAAGGAATAATTACCCTCACTATATCCAAGGTTATGGAATCTTTCTCCCAGGATAAAATGACCTTCAATCTGAATAATAGCGGTACCTCAAATTGTTGGATTCAACGAACTCACTCAACAGCTTAATGATCACACAAAGTTTTTGTTAATAACAAGAGAGTTTTTGCTGTCAAAATTAATGTCAATACCTGAGGAAAATATTAGGTATTTATAGCCTTAAGTATATCCTTTTAGAAATGATGCATTGGTCAGCAGAAAGACACCTTTTCTGTAACAGTCACGTCTCTGCGCCCAGACTGCGCTGGAATTGTGCCTGGACTGCGGCCGCAGATGACTTTCTGTACATTCCAGTAGGCATCTGCGTTTGAACTGTGTCCGCAGTTCTTGATTTACGTGCGCAGATCGCTCAACACGCGGAACAGTGTGCCTTCTCACGAAGGGTCGCATCCCTTCGTGATGTGCGTTGCGTATGCATTGAAATTGCACCTGAAATGCGCCTGTATTTTGGAGTTTAGCAAAGACTAATTGCATCTGGATAAGTAGGTTTTCCTTTGAACTTTCCGTAGTGAACATACATCGGATGCACTCGGTCAATTGGTAGTTTTGATATCCTTAAACCATCGAGCTTTAATGTACACCTAGATAACACATGTCACATTACCGGCCTTTTACTGTTTATGGTTCTCACGGTTTTGTTCTTTTCAGCCATGAACACGTCCCGATTTCATGAGAGCTTAGAGAATAGGCCTTTACTATCATTCTCTTTGAAGCGGCTTCTATTTCGCCCTCACATAGGTGATTTCTAAACGTTCAATCCTATATATTAAACTATTTGGTCAAATCTGCCAAATTTAGATAATCATTAAAAGACTTTTCACTTTAAGTCTTATCCTTGTTTACTATACATTGTCTACATCATGAGAATGAGTTGGGTAATTGACAATGTTGAATCTCTCAGATACAACTTTGTTTGATCTTTTTTAACCTAGCTCTTGGGATTTCCAGTCTGCTAGGTAGAGTTAACTCCATGCTGACTTTTCCTAGGCCTTAAACCCATTCCCTTGGATGTCCTTTCAACTTCTTCTCTAGATAGACTTTTTATAAGTGGATCCGACATATTATCCTTTGACTTAACATAGTCAACAGTGATAATTCCACTAGAGAGAAGTTCTATAACGGTATTATGTCTCCGTATTATGTGACGAGATTTACTGTTGTACATCATACTCCCTGCCCTACCTATTGCCACTTGGCTATCACGGTGTATACATACTGGTGCCACTGGTTTGGGCCAATAAGGAATATCTTTCAAAAAATTTCAGAGTCATTCTGCTTCTTCACCGGCTTTATCTAATGCGATAAATTCAGATTCCATTGTAGAGCGAGCAATACATGTCTGTTTGGATGATTTCCAAGAGACCGTTCCTCCACCGATAGTAAATACATATCCACGTGTGGATTTTACTTCGTTTGATCTGGTGATTCAATTTGCATCACCATATCCTTCAAGTACCGCGGGATATTTATTATAATGCAAAACATAGTTTTGAGTATATTTAAGATACCCCAAAACTCATTTTATTGCCATCCAATCAGTTTTGTTGGGATTACTCGTATACCAACTCAACTTACTAATAGTGCATGCTGTGTCTGGTTGTGTACAGTTCATTATATGCATTAAACATACCAATACTCTTGTGTGCTCAAATTGTGAGTC
This sequence comes from Capsicum baccatum var. pendulum, assembly GCA_030864225.1. Lineage (NCBI taxonomy): Eukaryota > Viridiplantae > Streptophyta > Magnoliopsida > Solanales > Solanaceae > Capsicum > Capsicum baccatum. The sequence continues at coordinate 43,827,513 of CM061555.1, forward strand.
ACTTTCACCTTCACTCTTTCGAAGTGCATAGGTCACACCCAATGGAGTCTTGACAATACCGAATTCCATATACTTGAATTTGTCAAGTACATTTTTGATATAATGAGATTGTGACAATGCCAACCCTTTTGGAGTTCTATGGATTCTTATACCTAAGATCACATCCGCAACTCCAAGGTCTTTCATATCAAACTTGTTCTCGAGCATTCGTTTCATTGCATTTATGTCAGAAATGTCTCTACTGATGATCAACATATCATCCATATATAAACAAACAATGATTGGTGATTCAGAGTGTCTTTAATGTAAACACATTTATCACATTCATTTATCTTGAATCCATTTGCCAACATGGTTTGATCAAACTTCGCATGCCATTGTTTAGGTGCTTGTTTTAGTCCATACAACGACTTAATAAGTTTACACACCTTATTCTCTTTTCCTGAAACGACAAAACCCTCAGGTTGTTCCATATAAATTTCTTTCACTACAAAAAAAGTCTCAAGTTATAGGGGTTAATTTTGGGGTTTGTGGGGGTTTAAACCCCCGCAAAATGTAATTGTGGGGGTTCCCAAAACCCCCAGAATACGAGCCGTCACAAACGAGTAGTGGCCATTTTTTCCGACCCCCATAATTAATTTATGGGGGTTATTTTGTGGCGGTTACGACCCCCGTAATTAATTTGCGGCAGTTATTGACCCCCGTTATTCTAAATTTAATTTTTTTTGCAATAAATTTTTATTTTAAACTTGCGGGAGTTAAAACCTCCACAATTGTTTTATTTTTTTAAAAAAATTAGTAGGACCCATCAATTCTCAATAACTAATTATAGATTCTAATTTTAGCTCAAATTTAATTGTTCCTTTAGGCATAACCTACAATCCAATATTTGTTAAATTCATATATCATTAATACAACAAAGATTAAATATTATAATTGACAAACATATCAAAAATACATTGAACATTAAACTTCAAAATTAATTTTTCGACATTAACATCTTCAAACTCCAAATTTTCAACATTAACTAGTATCTTCAAACTACAAAATCAAATTTAAACACAAAACCTTCAATATGCTAAGATTCACTCCAACCACACAATTACATCATCATAATTGAATATCTAAGACAAATACAATGAAATCAAAGAATGTCATTAAGATCATTATAATCACGTGATCTCCTTGCATCCATGGGTGAAATGGGTCTACTAGCCTCATCACTTGGCTACATAAAAATGCAAAGTACAAAAATCAAATGCAAATTACAAAAATCAATCACATAAGTAACAATTCCAAATTTGGGAGTTGATTTATACTCTAGTTCATATGTAAAATCTCTTATAGAAATTATACACTATGATGGTGCAAACAACAATTATAAAATCTCTAAACATGCTGCTATAATTACTCTAATGCTTGCTGGAAATTGCATATCACAACAAAAATTTCACTAATTTCAGAAAAAAAAATTCTAATCCTTTAGACGTTTTCTGTTTCTTTTCTTTCCATGTTGCCACACTAGCTTTGAACAAGCTATTTCCCATGTTCCTATTCTCCACCACTTCACTTTGAGCTTCCATTTTAATAGCATCTCATTGACGGTTATTGACATCACAATTTGATACCAAACATACCGTACATACATCTCAAACTATATGCAATAGTGAAATGAATAGTCAAGTAGTAAGTAGTACTATCCTCTATAGGATCTATGTAATGCTTGTTCTAGTGTATGTAGAGACATGTCAATAACATGAGAAAATCTGTATATACATTTTTTATTCAGGGATACCTACATGATGAAATTTATATGCAACTACCTCACGGATTTTAAGTTAATAATTTAGTCTGCAGACTTGTCAAATCCGTATATACAACTGGATCTATGTAATGCTTGTTCTAGTGTATGTGGAGACATGCTAATAGCATGAGAAATTCTGATGCTGGTTGAAGGTACTAAGCCTATCCTACAGAAGGCTTTAAAATGGAAGACTTAGATGAGTTGAGAAATTTCCTTAGTTTTGAATTTGTAAGGTCCAGATCATAGTATATACCAAAGATTGATATGTTAACTTCTTTACCTAATTATGACTAAGCTAGATAGTGCATTCAGTGATCATAGTATATACCAAAGATTGATATGTTAACTTCTTTACCTAATTATGACTAGTCTAGATAGTGCATTAAGTGTTCATACCTTAAGATATGTGAAGACTCATCCAGGTCAAGGTACTACTATCTGGCAGTGTAGAAGACTCAACTGCTTATTATGATCCAGATCAGGTAGCTTGTCCTAACTCCAGATAGTCTATCACTAGCTAGCTGATAAAAATGAAGATGCGCTAGTTTCTTGGATGTCCAAGAAATAAACTACTGTAGCTAGAAGCAGAATATAAGAGTCCAACAAACAGTTTCAGAACTAATATGGTTACTTGGTTTCATAAAAGAGATTAGGATCGTAGTCAAGGTTCCAATAATGTATATCGTGATAGCAAAGCTGCAATGCGAATTACAAGAAGTTCCGTATACGACAAAAGGACAACATAGTGAGATTGAGTTAGGCCGTAATCCATCTGAAGACGAAAACGGATGAAAAAGATGACAACATCGACGTGGTGCCAGATAGGGAAGAGGATGATTAGCATATCATACTAGAACCAAGACTAATGCTGAGCTACTATTTTTTTTCTTTAAATTTCCTTACTTGTTATGAAGTAAAGTTGTAGCCTTTTCAAAACTATCATCCTACACTCATAACAAAATTTTCAGATTACCAAAACAGTTACATATAACAATTATATCTACCTTACAACTGATATCTTTACACTTTGGATTTTCAGATCCATGTAATAATTAGTTAAGAAATTCAACTGTCAACAAAGTACAAGGTAACAAAAAAAGATTAACTATCTAAAATAAAGTTAGTGCATGATCTGAAATGAACTAAAGAAAGCCAACGCTCGTGAAAATAGCTTAAAGAAAGAAAGGCAACAGAAGAATGAAGATCACACCCATAAACCATGTTCGTCTATGAATCTCAAGGTTAAATGAGGCAATGTATCATGTGTTAGTTGAAGTTATGTACCTGAAGGACTGCTTGCTAAACTCTTAACGGTGCATATTTAGTTTATTGATGACTTACCTTCTCAATAAGAAGAGAAATCTTCCTCTCCTGAGCAACTTTCAGGTCTTCCTCTTCACTCTAGATCAATTACAAAGGGAAAAAAAATCACCTTAAGATTAAGATTAAAGAACATAAAATGTATCTTAGAGCTCTTCTATGTTGCTTGGACTCTTCAAGAATGTCGACGGGTGCGTGCCGGATCCTTGAGAAATAGTGTAATTTTGAAGGATCCGACATGGGTGCGGCAACATTTTTGGAGAATCTGAGCAACTTAGGAGCTCTTACCTTAAAAATTGCACATGAATATTTCATTGTTTCATCTAGAAAGAGCGAGAAGAGTTCATTACTCTGAAAAAATTGATAAATATACTTATCAATAAACACTTGAAGCAACAGGCCTATGTAAGATGTGAAAGTCACAAGAAAACAACAAGTTTCATTATGATCTTGACTATAGTATACAAGTTATTTACCAGATCATAGTGATGAGAAATGTTCTTACGAGCCTGAGTTAGAGTGTTCTGGTTTGAAACATGTCGAATGAAATATTTTGTAGATGATACTGCAGCTGTAAAAAGCATCGTTGTCCACCAGCCTCCGGAGAGAAAATGCAAGGAAAAGATTTAACATATGAACGGAAGTTGTAATGTCCTTATTATAGTTTCAATAAACTATTTACCTTCTCTTACTAGACCTTGTGACAGATGCTTTCAAATCTCTGTTGTTAACAAAAATCTGTAAAGGAATTCAGGATGCCAAGTACCAAGAATAATCTATTGACAATGAAATAGAGTCACTTTCTCACCATGAAAAGATTAAGAAGACCGTTGTTCTTATCAACAAAAGAGAAGTCCCCACGAATAAATGCATCAACAAAGACTAAGTCGCCTTGAGTTGCAACCTGTAAACGATTAGTTTATGTGAAAAAATTTGTCCATATCGGAGAATCCTTTGAATTTTTCATTTAGTGGCTCGATCACTTGTACTTTCCAGTAAAATTGTGGACTATGAACTCTAAGATAAACTTTGAGAGAGCTTTTCTTCTCTGTTCCTTCAATGTGAACATCGTACCCCCTTATTCTAACAGGCTGAACACAAAAAATATATAGTTTAAGAACAATATATGCATGATTCGTGTATATTGTTAAGTATATAAGAGAATAGATAGTCACAGAAGCATAATAAATTCACTTTTGCTGAAACTGGCTGGGTAGAAATTCCATGTTGTTAAATAAAACCATTTTGGAACTAAACCTATACAATGTGAAATTGTTATAACTTACATTATGCATCCTGTCGCGATAAAACTCTTGAGAAATCTAGTAACGAGGAGGCGTGCTCCTGTTTCTGGCCATGTTGGTACCATGTGTTTGGGATTGTTCAGGACACTATAGGTTCTCTTAAGCAGACCTTGAGCAGCTATAGCACCTGCCTGAGAAGAAGCAAAAAAAGATTATTATCCATACATTATATCGTGTCCATGGATTTCATTTCTCCTATTATTATATCTTCTCCTTTTGGGACATGCTAGCAGGATATATTACTATCTTTAGTCCATTGTCATGGAAGCCATAGCCAGAAAGGGTTGCAATAAATATAACATCAATGAGCGGTGAAATCCAAAGCGGCTATAAAATTCGTGCACTAAAAGAAAGCAAAGAAGAGAGAATCACGATAATCTCATAAATCACCTTGATATGCTCTACAAAACAATATTCCTTTCTTCTTTTAGATTTGATTTTGCTCGGATGAAGCTGTTGATGCTGTTGACACCTAATTTTTGCCCTCCACGACTAAATTTAATCCTGAGTTTCTTCAGTTTTTAATAAACCAAAATAATTATTTCATCCAAATAAAAAAAAAAAACTTAAAATATTTTTCGTAAGTGATTTTGTCATTTTAAGTAGCGATTATATACTATCGTGTTCAGTTATACGAGATTATATAATTTGTTACTTAAATATTTATTTTACAAAATATCGGATTTAATTAAGGCTTATCTTGAAAATAAATTCAAATGATTAAATCTTAATTTAAATATAATTTATTCTTAAAAATAATTTATTTGGATAAATATGCATTCATTTTATTAAATCAAGAAGCCCGGGATAAAAAAAAAAGATATTAATTTGTATCGAATTTTAATTTAATTTAGCTAATCTATTAGATTTGACCATAATTGAAAATTGGTCATAATTGCAATGCAATTCGTCAATTAATTTTTAATTTAGTCAAAATAAATAAATATGGCTAAATTTTAAATTCCAATTGGGGTTATATTTTAAATAACCCCAAAATTCTCAAGAACTCTCATAAATTTTACCCAATCCCACCAAAAAATAAATTTAAATTGTACTATTCCCCCCAACTTTGTTCTTTTTCAATTTTGAAATTCAAAGATTGTACTACATTGTACTATTTCCCCCCACATTACCTTCCACCTCACCTTATCTTTAATTTTACATTCCAAAACCCCCCTAAATGCTTTTTCTCCCACATTGGTAGATGACAAGAAATAAATCTCTATCCTTTTCTATAAATACTTTTCTCCCACATTGGTGAAAAAAAAAACACTCTATTCTCTCCTCTAAATACTACCACTACTTTGGTAGAGAGAGGAGGGGAGAAGGAAGAAAAAAAAAGGCTAGAAAGGTGAAAAAATCCTTTTGAGCAAAAATAGTTATTTTTTATTTAGTAAAATTTTTTTGTTTCATAAAGTTGATCGGCTAATCAAAATTTTTGAGTTGCCGGCGACGTTTTTCGGTGGTGGTTGATTCCAACGAAGCTCGTAGTCTCATTTTGCTGCCCCCTAAAAGGTAAACACACCTTTTTTTTATTATTATTATTTTAGTTTTTATTATCGTTTTTCTCTTCATCTTTTTTCTTCTTCGTAGTTCATAGATATAATTTTATTTGTTGGGATTGTATGTTGTAGATGGCCTTAAAGGCCCTAGGACGTTGTGGTGTCGATATTCTAATTATTTTCATGTTCATGATATAAAAGTGAGCTAGCAATAGTTGTATGTGTCTTTTTTGACTTCATTCTTTGATTATTTTGGATAAAGTTTCAATCTTTGCTTAAAAGATGTATTTATGCCTTTTTTAAACTCATTGTTGTTGGATACATTTGTTCTTAGTATGTAAAGTTATTTTCTTTATGTTTAGAAGAATAGTTAATGTTGAATGTTTTGTCTTTTCACCTTATTCTTTGATTATTTGAATAAAGTTTAGATCTTTACTTGAAAAACGATACCCATGTCTTGTTTAAACTTATTGTTGGCAGATATATTTGTTTTAAGTATGTAAAGTTATTTTTCTTTATGTTGAAAAGAATAGATAATATTGATTGTTTCTTTTTTCTTACTTTATTCTTTGATTATTTTGGATAAAATTTAGATCTTTACTTGAAAAACAACACCCATGTCTTGTTTAAACTTATTGTTGGTAGATATGTTTTTTTTAGCATGTAAAGTTGTTTATTTTATGTTAGAATAATAATAATTATTATTTGTTGCGCCTTAATAAAAATAGTAATTAGTTAAGTAAAGAATTTGTCATTTGCTTACTAATTATTTTAATGGATTTTAAAACCCTCATATAAGATATGAAGTGCTAGCTTTATTTTTCATCTAAAATGTTTATTCTTCTTTGTTCGCATGTTGTCTTTTCAAAATGATAAGAAAGTTTGAATTTTTGCGGCTAAATAAAATTATTTGGATATTTTTGACTCATGCATAGTATGATTGTGAAACTTTTGCTTTGCATTTTTTATTTGTTGACTCTCATTCTTGTGCAAGTGTGCTTATTCTTGTCATTCAAATTCAATCCATTATCCTTTGGGGTCGGAGAAAGGCTTATTTTGTCTTCTTTTATGTAGATATGGCTCAATTGAATTCTCGTGAAAAGTTCAAAATGGTCACCAAACCCGACGATTACCTAAAACTGTGGTGGGATTACATGGGTACAGAAGAGAGAAAGATTGTTAGAAAACACATTGGGCATCTTCCTTCTTTGATCGAGATGGACGCTTGGACCGAAATGATCCATGTACTAACAACTTTTTGGGATGATTAGAACATGGTATTTCTCTTTGGGGATGTTGAATTGACCCCGACCATTGAAGAGGTATTGATTTGCTACGAGAGTATGAAAATGTGTTTTAAGAGAAAGGAGACACCGGATAAGAATATTTTAGTCCCGAATCTGTGGGATCGTCAAAAGATCAAGGAAACATTTTTAACTGATGACGACACCTGGCTAGGAGAACGGGATAGAGCAAGTATCACTTTTCATTAGTAGTACCATCGGTTTGGAAGATTCAACCCTTTTCACAAATTTGGGCATAAATTGGAGTCGGAAGTAAAATGGAAGGAAACGAGAGCTTTTGCATTCGCGGTAGGCCTACTTGGAACCATGGTGTTCCCGCTAGGGGAAAATGGCACAATTTATCCGAGGGTTGTCACAGTGACCCATGCACTCTTCTTTGGAATATAATACAATTCTAAAAAAGTATTCCACAACTTATCCCCCATGATTGTCGCCGACATATATCGCGCTTTGGGAAGATGTCAAGTCGAGAATCGTTTCTTTCAAGGCTGCAACCTTATATTACAATGGTGGATGATGATGCATTTGGTGAAAAATCCTAGAACGGTACAACCTGATCACAAAACAAGGAGAAATCTGCTAGAATCGTACGACATGTGGTTATTTTTACACAAGTTTAAAAGGGAAGCATCCCACGAATTTTGGTTTAAGACTCTTGGAGAATTAAGAGATAGCGATGTCCAATGGTCCCTTAACTATATTCGTTTAGGGAAATACATCATTCGAGGGGGCGAATGACCTTTTTTAGTGCTCCTGGGTCTCAGGGGAACCCGCCCCTACAATCCTGACAGAGTTCTTAGGCAATTCGAGATCAAGTAGGAGACGCCTCAAATCGATTCTATGCTCAGATTCTTCATCGAATACGATGAAAGTAAGCCCTCGCTCAAAGACTACATAATAAATGGATGGAGAAGGAAAAAGTGGGTAGAAGTCTCTTTCCATATAGGGTATGAACCTGAAGTCAGCGACACTTACAAGGAGTGGTTGAAAAAGAGCCTCACCGGAGCATTGAATCCGGGACAAAATGTGCCCACTCGGGTTGTGGATGTAGAATTCGAGCATCAAATTCGACTTCACAGGCTACAAGATGAGTTCCAAAAAAGTGAAATTGCACACCGACAGATGCACATGGAAGACGCTTTGACCATACATACATTGAGGGAAGAGTTGAAAAGAGCTAGGCAAGACGCTGATGATGCCAGGCAATGCCTAATCGATTTGGACGATAACATGGCCTCCCAACTCGACAGCATAGGAGAAATGACTTACGACTGCAAGGCACAATTATGCGGGAGTCACCTTATCATCAATAGGTATCAAATAGCACATGAGGTAAACAAGTCAAAGAAGGTAAATACTGACGAAGAAGCCTCCAGTAGCTAGCTTTTCTATTCTCCCCTGCGTGGGAACTTATCTTCTTTCATGTTATTTCCCCTTTTCCCTAAAAATTATATCCCTGTTTCGTTATCTTTTGTAGGCATTTATGCCCTTTTTGTGTCTATATGAGTTGGGGGTTAATGGATTGACTTTGAGGAAGCATATATTTTCTTCAAAAAATCGTTAGGCCTGAACCTTTGGCTCAAAAAGTGTCACCCCAATTAGGATACGCGTTATTTTAATGTCTTGTATGATATAACTGTTTTATGTGCTTATATGCGTTGGTTGAGATCAAAGGCAAGTTTATCCACTATGACCTACGAATGAATTTGGCTATGACTCGAACAACTCTGTGCGATTATTTCCTGTCAAATATTTTGCATTACTTATTACATACGGAAACTAACACATTTGCCTTTGAGTTGTTTTACATTGCAGATAAAAGAAATTACTCCGTGTTGATAAATTGGCAGAACATCCCTACTTCACCCGATCGAAAGCACAGAAAATCCCATCCTCGAACCATCATTCAAAAATGATAGAAAATGATGAAGAAAACGCACTAGCTATCCGGGATAATGTGATGGCGGAACAGAATGGGATGATTGCAGAACTTTCAAGAAAGTTAGAAATGCTTTAGGAAGAAATAAATCGCACTCGGAATTTAGCTAACTTGGCCATCACCGTCAATGCACCCGCTCCGGGAGGACACGGGACTCCACTCCAAATTTCTCCCCTCAGTACCCCTATTCTCGAGGACCAACCAACTAACGTATCATCCATCTTTGCTCCTCCATTTGTCCAAAACACTAATCGTGAAAATAATCCAAACGCCTACCATCCACAAAATCCATCCGTAATTCCACAGAACCCGTCTTCGAATCCATTCCCAAATCCTCAAAACACATTCTTAAATCAACAAAATGCATTCCCAAATTTGTAAGATTTACTCCCAAATCCACAAAATACGGCAAACCTACCTTCGAATCCATCAAATTCATTTCCAAATCCGCAAAATCCCTCTAATATTCCACCAAACTACTTACAAGGCCCACATAACCTTCTCAATTTCCAAAACGTTCTCCCCACTTACCAACCAAATTCTCTCCATCTGCAAAATCAAGCCTTCCTTCCAAATCCCCCCAAGCCATCATATCCCCTAATATTTATAAATCCCTTCCTAACCCCGAGATGGACCATTATGAGGAGAAGGAGAAGGAATGGAGGGCCGAGCATGAAAAAGAATGGAGGGCCGAGTATGAAAGGAATTTACTAGCCATGCAAGAAGAGATCATGAGGATCAAAGAGTCTCACGGGGCCAAGGACCACGACGTTTTGGGGTATGACGATTTGTGTGTTCACCCAGGAGTAGACCTACCAGAAGGATACTGTAACACCCCATACTTAATTACATGCATTAGCCATGGTTATATGTGTTGGAGTATATGTATTGATCCCAATTTAGGTATATATGAGTTTAAGTATGAGTATTGATTATTTTTAGATGGTTTCAAGTGTATAGTTTGATCATATGTGTATGGGAATCGACTTTATTTATACTGAAATTTGCCCGTCGATGGTTCCATACGAATTTTATTGAATAAGATTTCCAACGATATAAATATTTTCAAAAACGGATAAATTTCGGATATAATTGAGCACGTTCGAAACTATAAAACGGCGGCCGGGATAACTGTGAACAGTAAATGTGCAGGAAATTCAAACTACTGCGGCCTGGCAGTTTTTTGGGTCGACTTTGAACGATCATAACTCCCTAAATATAATCAACTGAGAGAGCTGTGACCTATCAAAAGAAATATCTTTGAGTCTTATTTTCAATGCAATTGGTTTTATCCAAATCCAACATCTGAGTAAGGAGTTATACTCGTTTTACTTCAGCCTCTCAAAACAGTTTTTTAGGGTCAACTTCAAACGATCATAACTCCTTGTACAGGACGAACTGGGTATCCTACTTTATATGAAATGAAATACCTTTGAATTATCTATCCAACGATACCAATTTCACCCAAATACGATATCGGAACAAAGAGTTATGGCCGATTTACTTTAGCCTGTCAAAACAGTCCACCATGGACAGATTCGGATTTACTTAAATTTTTAAGGGCAATATGGTCATTTTTCATCACCTCATGGACGAAAATTGGTCATTATATACATAAAATTAGCCTCATATCCATCATTCATCATCCAATTATTGAAAATAAGAAACCCTAGCCTAATTTCAACACCAATTATCTTGTGATTCAACCGTAGAAAATCCAAATTGATTCCGTAGTTGTGTTCACCGTCTCAAGGGCTTCGAGAAGCACCTCTTATTTGTGCCAACAGGACTTCGAAATCAAAAGGACCATTTTATGGTAAGGATGTAAATTATGTTGGTGTTATTTAGATGGATATGTATATATATGCATGTGAGCATAAGAAGTATGTTATTTGATTGTTGTTGAAAGATGATTGGAGATGATGTTGGATTATTCTTGTGCATGGTTGGATTATGTTGAATTTTGAAGGGATTTGGTGTGATGATGTGGTATTGAAATGATGGCTATATATATATATACACATAAACCTATTGTTCAAGTTGGTTTTTGGAATGTATGCAGATATTGGTTGTATGGAATTATGGAAGAGAATTGTGGTGTTGGGTTGCTAATACTAGATGCCAAACATTTCATTGTAGATAAGTGATTTGTAAAGGCGGGAAGTTGTGATGAATTGGTATCCGAATCTACAACGAGGTATGTAAAGCATACTCTAACGATGTTGTTTGGCATGAAAACACCAATGTTCCGTCAAGTAAGATTTCGAGGTTGTCCAAAAACATGTATTGTTCTACATTACCAACGAAGTTGTTTCCATTCTATAAAGTGTCAAAATGTTTCATTGATATACCAATCGGCTCCTATTTCATTGTTGTGATATTGATGATTCTGAAACACATTGTTGATGTACTAATGAGTCTTTATCACATCGTTATTGTATAGAAGGTCTATTACTTGATTCCTATTGATGTATCATTGTTCCAAAGGTACTATATTGGCATGAACACTAATGTAATAATCTCAAAAGCTTTTGAACTAAGTTATTGGAAAGATCTCGTATGTGTGTTACTTGATATACGTGTGGGTGGTAGCTCAGGGGCTTAAGCCTAGCATGGGCCGATCCCGATACTTGATATGATTACAGTTGATATGTACTGGGGGCAGCCTAATGGTCACAGTACGATACAGTATTGATTATTGTTAGGTGGTTGGAGGTTCGGGATGAGGAGGTAATGGCGAATGATAATTGTAAAGAATGAAATGAACGAATATATACCGTTCCACAAATGTGTTTGAATTCAAGAACCCAATTCAGATTAATGATAATGTACATGATCCTAAAAGTGTTTATGAAGTGTGGTTCACTTCTATTATGATTTATTCACTTGCGTCTGATTTTCTTGATCCCCTATATCACATATGATTATTTAAGGCTTTACATACTCAGTACATATTTCGTACTAACGTCCCTCACGGGGGACCTGAATTTCATGCTGCAGGCACAAGTACCTCAGCTCATACACCGCACAAGTAGGAGCCAGGTCATACAGCTACTGTTGGTGAGCTCCAGTTTGCTTCAGAGCTTTTCGAGTCGGTTCCTTATATTTTGTTATTGTACAGGAGTCATGTGTGGGCGGGGGTTTGTCCCGACCCTAGTTATGTCATGTATATCCTAGAGGCTTTGTAGACATAAGGAAGGGTAAATTCATGGGAGTTTATATAGTGATGTTATATTTGTATATGTGGTGGCCCCGACGGCCAAGTATTATATATATATATTTGTGCGTGTTGTGCTGATACAGGGAATTAGACCCTTCTATATGTAACGAAGTGCTGCCTAAATTTTTGGTGACATGTAAGTGAAAGTACAGGTATTTGAACGGGTTCTCCCGGGGCCTTCTCGGCTTCGGGTGCCAGTCCGGCCCGATGGGATTTTGGGGTGTGACAGATACAAGGTCCCCAAGTTTAAGATATTTAATGGTACCGGAAATCCAATGGCCCATCTAAGAAGGTACTGTGAGCAACTAGTAGGGATAGGGAAAAACGAGGCGTTATTAATGCACCTATTCAGTCGAAGTTTGAATGGTGAAGCCTTGGAGTGGTTCATGTCTCAGGAGCCGAAAAGGTGGACTGGTTGGAAGACATTGGCCAAGAGTTTCCTTGACCGATTCGCATTCAATATTGAAATAGTCCCTGATCAGTATTCACTAGATCGGATTAAACAAAAGAGCGTTGAGAGTTTTCGAGATTATGCTTTCGTTAGAGGAAAAAAGCTGCCAAAGTGCTGCCCCCCATGTCTGAATAGGAACTGGTATCCGTGTTCTCTCGCGTTAAGAAGGAGAATATTATACCAGGATGGTGTCCGCTGTCAGAGTGACCTTTGCAGATTTGGTAAAAATAGGAGAATCATTAGAGGAAGGTATTCGGACAGGAAAAATTGCCAAAACCCCGACATCATCTGGAACTGCCATGTTTTCTAAGAAGAAGAAGGAAGAGGTAGGTAGGGTTTCTACCAACTCTGTTACAAAATTGAAACAACGGTTCAACTCTAGAAACGTTTTATCTTCCCCGCCATCACCTAACCTTCCGCACGCATTCTACGTCCACCCCCAATACCAAACTCCACTCCCAAACATCCCACCATCATACCAAGATCCACAGCCAAATATCTTTCTCCAATACCCAGTTCAACCTCTAAATTATCAGTCTCATTTCCAAACTACTCCCCCAAATAGCCAACAAATTTCCAAACACCTCTAAATTACCACCAAGTACCCCCTCCCACAAACCTAAGCCCGTATATCCCCCAGCGTCCAAACCACGAAAAGAAACCTTCCCAAAAATTCACCCCACTAGCTGAAAGTCGCACCCAATTGTTTGAAAGATGAAAGAATACTGGTCATTTACAACCAGTACAACCAAAGCCTGTCAATTCTAGCTCCAGGTAATCACCCTGATCAAAATTGTGCCTATCATTCAGGGGCAGCAGGGCATAGTACCGAGGACTGTCTTATCTTGAAACACAGAATCCAAGATCTGATTGATCAAAAGGTCATCACGCTCCAGGCACCTACTCTAAATATTAGCAGTAATCCACTGCCCAACCATGAGGGATCTACAGTTAACATGATTGAAATAGAAGGCGAATGGGCTTCTGGCAAGACCATTACCCAGGTGAACTCCAAAAAATGCAAAAGGGCGGAAGAGGTAGGAAAGATAAAGAAAGGTGTGGTTGTCTTAAGTATCAGTGAGAAAGCCCCATTTATAGTGATGATTGCACCGACTCAAGTGTACGCTCCTCCTCCAAAGAAGGAATTTATTGTGCAAACCACCACTGCCCAGGGGATGACACGATCAGGATGATGTTACATCCCTGAGGAATTGACCAACAAGAAAGATTCACAGAAAAGGCCAATCACTGAAAGAGAGGCTGAGGAATTTTGGAGGCGTATGCAACAAATGATTACTCAATTGTCAAACACTTGGAGAAAACGGCAGCCCAAATCTCTGTCTTGGTACTATTATTGAGCTCGCAACACCACCGACAGGCTCTGTCGAAGATCTTGGAGGAAGCGTATGTTCCTGCAGGTACGAACGTTGAGAATTTGGCTGCGATGATAGAGAACGTTGTGGGGAACCATCGCATATCATTTAGTGACAAAGATTTGTCGTTTGAAGGAGCAATACACAATAAAGCCATACATGTCACCGTCATTTGTCGAGATCATGCAGTTAATCAGGTATTAATAGACGACGGATCTGGTGTAAATATTTGTCCCCTCTCCACACTGGTCCAAATGGGCTATGATCTAGGAAAAATTCATCAAAGCCACGTAAATGTAAGAGCATTCGATGGAGGGCATAGAGATACCATAGGATAGATTGATTTGTACATCCAAATGGGGCCTGCTGAGTTTAAGACTAAGTTTCATGTTATAGATATCCATCCTAGCTACAACCTGCTTTTGGGAAGACCATGGATACACGGGGCAAAGGCAATTTCATCACCCCTTCATCAATTATTGAAGTTCATTTGGAAAGATCATGAAGTAGTCATCTAAGGAGAAGGAAGTTGAGCGGATCGTCCCAATGGTTATGTGCCGGTGATTGAAGATATTCCAAAAGGTATCAGTTTCTATACAGTTGAAATTGTAAATACTGCGGAAAGAGATTCGACACCCAAAATATCAATGGCTTCCGTCTATAAAATGATTGCAACTGTGATGTTAAGAAATGGGTTCGAACCTGGTCGAGGCTTGGGCAAGAATTTACAAGAAATTATCGAGCCTATTGTGATCCTAGAGAGAAGCTCTACGCACGGATTAGGTTATCAGCCTACCAAAAGAGATAGGGTTGAAGATGATCCAGAAAAGAGTCTGTTTAGGACCTTGCCACTCCTGTTCCAGTCATTTTCCGTACGAGAGATATCAGATGATGATGGTCTTGGGGATGGGATAAGAGATTTGTTTGAAGGATGCAATGCTGTACCAGAAGATCTCCCAGAGTCCAGCTGGGTGAAGCAGATTGCCCCAGGGGAGGCTTTGCAAAATTTGACCTCCACTCCACTCATAACCCGTCGCCTGTCGTGGTAGATGAAAGGGCAATTACTAATAGATTTGAAATCGGTAATGATCCGGAGGAGGATCCGCGATCCACTTTTTATATCTCAAAACTTTATTTTCGTCTCTTACTGCTTTCAAAAAAGGTGGAGGCTTGTATTTTTGCAAGTCACAAGCCATGGTGTTATAATTATTTCTCAAATTTCAATGAAAAAGCCTTCATTTAATTGGAAAACTATATTAGTTCTAAAACGCTCCTAGTCATATGTTTTGTTATTTTCTTATCATCCAACTTAGTTTGTTTGTCCATCACAGTAACAGTAGCTTAAAACCTGCCAATGTTGTGTCATGTCAAAGCCTGAACGAACAAAATGAAGGAGATGATGATGGTTGGAGGGACGATGATGAGGAACGGTTAGTTGAAGATATGGAGGAATTTGAGAATCGCGAAAAAACCCAATCTGAAAGAAACTAAAACAGTCAACTTGAGAGATCACGATGAAATCAAAAAGACCAGTATCAGTGTCCACCTCGCGGTGCCACAAAGTTAAAAGCTCATCCACCTGTTGTGGGAGTATATCGATGTGTTAGCTTGGTCCTATGATGATATGCTAGGGTTGAGCACCAGCATTGTGTCACATAAATTGTCGATAAATTCTGAGTTTGATCTAGTCAAGCAAAAAATGAGAAAATTCAAGCCAGATTTAAGTCTACAGATCAAGGAAGAAGTGACAAAACAAATCCAGTCTAAGGTTGTCGAGGTCATAAAATATCCGACATGGTTGGCCAACATCGTCCCTATGCCAAAGAAGGACGGCAAGATTTGAATTTGTGTTGACTATAGAGACTTGAACAGAGCCAGTCCTAAAGATAATTTTCTGTTGTCCAACATCCACATTCTCATCGATAACTGTGCGAAACATGAAATACAGTCATTCGTTAATTGTTTCGCCGGCTATCATCAGATACTGATGGATGAGGAAGATGCAGAAAAACGGCTTTTATTACGCCCTGGGGTGTTTATCATTACAGGGTAATGCTGTTTGGTCTCAAGAACGCAGGTGCGACATATATGAGGGCCATGACGATGATTTTCCATGATATGATCCATAAGGAGATTGAGGTGTACGTGGATGATATAATTATCAAATCCCGTGAGAGTTCGAATCAGCTAACTCATCTGGAGAAATTCTTCAACAAGGTACAGTTTGAAGTTAAATCCTGCTAAGTGTGCTTTTGGTGTGTCATCTGGGAAGTTGCTGGGGTTCATAGTTAGCATAAGGGGGATCGATCTAGACCCATCCAAAATCAAGACAATTCAAGACTTGCCACCGCCGAGGACCAAGAAAGAAGTTATGAGTTTCCTGGGTCGTCTGAATTACATTAGCAGATTCATCGTTCAATCAACAGTCATATGCGAGCCAATTCTCAAGATGATGAAGAAAAATGCACTGAATGAGTGGACAGAAGAGTCAAAGAGTTCGAGAATCAAAGAACCCTAATCTAGAGAAAACCGAGGTGGTTAACTAGGAAGGCAATGACTAAGGAAATTGGATATTTGATCCTTCAAAGTACTTATTTATATCCTAGTAAGATAGATAAGAGTATTTTAGGGCCATTATGAGTTTATGTATGAACTACGTGATGACCTAAATTCCCAACAAAAGGGATACGTAGGCGGCCTATGTCGGCTTCGATCAACCCATTAGATTTTTTATATATATACCTAGCATAGTCTTGAACTACGTTTGACCTGATTCCTACTTCAACGAGATACGTAGGCACCCCAACGGCTCGGTTATATAACCCTTGGAAATGGAAACTGGGCAGAATTTTCGAGAAGGAATCTCAAAAATTCACAAGAGAAGATCGACATCCAACAAAGAGAATAAAGATCAGCAAAGACTTCAGATCCACTCAGATTGGTATTATCTCAAACAAGTTTAAACTGGGGTAGAAATTTTGAGGAATACCTCAAAACTTCCACCAAATGCCGGAACATATTCCAAATTCCCCAGCACCAGAGGTTAAAGCTTTGGAAACCACCAACTGTAACAAAGTCTGGGTAGACTCAATTTTTGGCTATGATAAAACTATTTGAAGAAACCCTCCAACAATAATCATGAGTTTTGGAAACCATCCATCGAATATAGTCAGAACCACGAGGAAGACGTTCATTGAGCTAGTACATTACATGACTAGCAGAAATTTTCTAAAATTTTACAAAAATTTTCAAAATTATTTTCAAAAATTTAAGACTATTTTAAAAAATCTTACGACTCACTTACTTAGTACTTGCCTAGACATCATTTGGGATAGAGTGTCAGAGTGGAAGTCTCAATATGGTGGAATGCCCAAGAGATGGCAAGGAGCAAATCAAGGATCGAAGAAGGTCAACATGGAGTAATTTCATTCAACTAATCATTTTTCTGTGGATGCAGGGATCAATACGCAAAATGAGAGTCTCTTTCAAAAATCCCTGAGAAAATTGGGAGCTACAACAGATCATTAATGCCCAAGAACGGTATTTTAGGGCAGCCCCAAAAATAGGTTTAATGCCAATTTATTGAGGACCTTTTGATTTTTCCATCTCATTTCTTGAGATCGTAGGCGACAAACAAAAGCACTTTGTCTTCTTTACACGTATCGTATTTAGAAGTTTTCTAAAAATAGTCGCTAGTAAAAGTGACTTTGTGTCTATTAATCGTCTACCTTGAGTACAAGTACATGTAGAAAGCAGGACACTGACAAATGAAGCCAGGTAAAATTATTTTATCACTGCCACAATGGCCATTGCATATCATTGCCGCAAAGGCCATCACATATCATTGTCGCAGAGGCCATTACATATTTGTTGATGCGCTAGACACAACACTGACATCGAGGATATCATCAGCATTCAATATCTGTTGACGCACTAGACACAACACTGGCGTCGAGGATATCATCAATATTCAATATCTGTTGACACGCTAGACACAACACTGGTGTCGAGGTTATCATCATCATTCAATATCTGACGACACGCTAGACACAATGCTGGCATAGAGGATATCATCAGCATTCAATATCTGTCGACACGCTAGACGCAACGCTGGCGTAGAGGGTATCATCAGCATCCAATATATCTGTCGACACGCTAGACACAACACTGGCGTCGAGGATATCATCAACATTCAATATCTGTTGACGTACTAGACACAACGCTGGCATCGAGGATATCATCAGTATTCAATATCTGTCGATACGCTAGACACAACGCTGGCATAGAGGGTATCATCAACATCCAATATATCTGTCGACATACTAGACACAACACTGGCGTTGAGGATATCATCAACATTCAATATATGTTGACGCGCTAGACACAATGCTGGCGTCGAGGATATCATCAGCATTCAATATCTGTCGACATGCTGATACAACGCTGGCGTAGAGGGTATCATCAACATTCAATATATCTGTCGACATGCTAGACACAACGCTGGCGTCGAGGATATCATCAGCATTCAATATATCTGTTGACACGCAAGACACAACGCTAGCGTCAAGGATATCATCATCTTTTCATGAATCAGCATCTGAATACATTAAGAGCATACGATTTGGAGGGACGCCTTCAGGTCGCTATCTAAGGATGAATGATATATAAGATTTCCTAGCAATTGACAATTTGAAGGTCATCTATAAGTCATATTATTAGAAATAGGATAGTGTGCAAGATCACCTATGAGTTGATAACCTGTAGGTCATCCGTAAGCCACAATAACATCCTAACCGGATAGTTTACAAGATCGCCCAAAAGTTGATAGTTCAAAGGTTATTCGTAAGTAGCAACTAAATCCTTACCGGAGGATATGCAAGATTGTCAAATTGATACGTCCAAGGGTTCTTTATAAGCTGCGTCATATCCAAGATCGATTATATGTAGGATTACTCAAAGACGATCGATTTGAGGGATTATCTATAAGTCATATTGTATCCAAGGTCGGATGATGTGTAGGAACACCTGAAAGCTAGCGATTGGAGGGATATCTATAAGTCATCTCTTATCCAAAGTCGGATGATGTGCAGGATTACCTAAAATCTAGAAATTCAAAGGATATCTGTAAGTCGCCTCGTATCCAACATCAAATAATGCGCAAGATCATCTAAAGATTGACAATTTAGGAAAAATTTATAAATCGATCATCAGCTAAAATCGGAGAGGTTATCATGCCACATACAACAAGTGATATAGGTACAATAAAGGATGACTTCGCTTTTCAGGCCACAACTCACGTGGAGATATGGTAAAAGACTACATACGTCTTTCGTGAATTATGTTTAGTACTAACACTTTTTGCTTGAAGCATTGTTGAGAGCATCCGAGAGGATGAAAATCTCAAATAAAAACCACAGGTGCGGACGAATTCAGGTAGGACACAACACAATGTGGAACTCTTTCTTAGCAGCAAAACAGGACATAGTCTAAGGAGGGACGTCAAACTCTTTGGACGCGAGCTAAAGGATGATCACCACCACCATCCAACCACACCCCTATTAGAAGGCATGTGGGTATTTCAGGATATTCTGGTTTCAGCTTCACCTTTGGGATATTTTTAAACTCATGCCGAGGGTAACCTTCTCTTTTTTTCAAATTTTGATAACACTTAGAGTTTTGGAAATTATGTCCAGGTAAGTTCTTGACTATGGATGTGAAGGATCCCACATTCATGGTTAAGAGGTTACAAGCCTCTTTTCTACAACTCGATCAACTTGTCACTCATTCCAAGCCAAAGATAGTCTGAAATAAAAGACTATCTTTTCTACCGATTGAGTCAAACTACAAGCAGTCTGATTCCCTAAAATCTTGGGGATATGTAGGCTGGGATCTATGTAGAAAACACGACTGCACTCCAACCTCCCCCCAATCCCTTTATTCCCCAGTTTCTCAGTTTTATCAAACACTCTAAAATTGAGATAACTTGTGAATTTTTTAAAAATAGTTCTTTAAATCAAACTCTATGAACTACAAGTGGCCTGAATTCTCATGTAAACTGAGATATGTAGGAAACCTAATACCGAGGTCCGGCCATGACTCTATGAAACTCGTGCGAAAACCAACCTCTTTCAGATTCGAATCTATGGTCAGACAAAAATTAGGAACGTTAACCTTCCTTTGCCCAGGGTTACTTACATCCACCCTACCCAAAGGGAGGGGGTAGCTGTTGAGACCTAATTTTTGCCCTCCACGACTAAATTTAATCTTGATTTTCTTTAATTTTTAATAAACCAAAATAATTATTTCATCCAAATTAAAAAAAAAACTTAAAATATTTTTCGTACATGATTTTGTCATTTTAAGTAGCAATTATATACTATCGTGTTCAGTTATACGAGATTATATAATTTTTTACTTAAATATTTATTTTACAAAATATCAAATTTAATTAAGGCTTATCTTGAAAATAAATTCAAATGATTAAAATCTTAATTTAAATATAATTTATTCTCAAAAATAATTTATTTGGATAAATATGCATTCATTTTATTAAATCAAGAAGCCCAGAATAAAAAAAAAGGTATTAATTTGTATCGAATTTTAATTTAATTTAGCCAATCTATTAGATTTGACCATAATTGAAAATTGGTCATAATTGCAATGCAATTCGTCAATTAATTTTTAATTTGTTCAAAATAAATAAATATGGCTAAATTTTAAATTCCAATTGGGGTTATATTTTAAATAACCCCAAAATTCTCAAGAACTCTTATAACTTTTACCCAATTCCCACCAAAAAATAAATTTAAATTGTACTATTCCCCCCAACTTTGTTCTTTTTCAATTTTGAAATTCAAAGATTGTACTACATTGTACTATTTCCCCCCACATTATCTTTCACCTCACCTTATCTTTAATTTTACATTCCAAAAACCCCCCTAAATGCTTTTTCTCCTACATTGGTAGATGACAAGAAATAAATCTCTATCCTTTCCTATAAATACTTTTCTCCCACATTGGTGAAAAAAAAAAAAAACTCTATTCTCTCCTCTAAATACTACCACTACTTTGGTAGAGGGAGGAGGGGAGAAGGAATAAAAAAAAGGCTAGAAAGGTGAAAAAATCCTTTTGAGCAAAAATAGTTATTTTTTATTTAGTAAAATTTTTTTGTTTCATAAAGTTGATCGGCTAATCAAATTTTTGAGTTGCCGGCGTTTTGCTGCCCCCCAAAAGATAAACACACTTTTTTTTTTTTTTATTATTTTAGTTTTTATTATCGTTTTTCTCTTCATCTTTTTTCTTCTTCGTAGTTCGTAGATATAATTTTATTTGTTGGGATTGTATGTTGTAGATGGCCTTGAAGGCCCTAGGACGTTGTGGTGTCGATATTCTAATTATTTTCATGTTCATGATATAAAAGTGAGCTAGCAATAGTTGTATGTGTCTTTTTTGACTTCATTCTTTGATTATTTTGGATAAAGTTTCAATCTTTGCTTAAAAGATGTATTTATGCCTTTTTTAAACTCATTGTTGTTGGATACATTTGTTCTTAGTATGTAAAGTTATTTTCTTTATGTTTAGAAGAATAGTTAATGTTGAATGTTTTCTCTTTTCACCTTATTCTTTAATTATTTGAATAAAGTTTAGATCTTTACTTGAAAAACGATACCCATGTCTTTTTTAAACTTATTGTTGGTAGATATATTTGTTTTTAACATGTAAAGTTATTTCCTTTATGTTGAAAAGAATAGATAATATTGATTGTTTCTTTTTTCTTACTTTATTCTTTGATTATTTTGGATAAAATTTAGATCTTTACTTGAAAAACAATACCCATGTCTTGTTCAAACTTATTGTTGGTAGATATATTTTTTTTTAGCATGTAAAGTTGTTTATTTTATGTTGGAAGAATAATTATTATTATTTGTTGTGCCTTAATAAAAATAGTAATTAGTTAAGTCAAGAATTTGTCATTTGCTTACTAATTATTTTAATGGATTTCAAAACCCTCATATAAGATATGAAGTGCTAGCTTTATTTTTCATCTAAGATGTTTATTCTTCTTTGTTCGCATGTTGTCTTTTCAAAATGATAAGAAAGTTTGAATTTTTGCGGCTAAATAAAATTATTTGGATATTTTTGACTCATGCATAGTATGTTTGTGAAACTTTTGCTTTGCATTTTTTATTTGTTGACTCTCATTCTTGTGCAAGTGTGCTTATTCTTGTCATTCAAAAATTGGTTCTTGATAGTTTCTTTTACTTTGAAATATGTCAATTTTATGCCTTGAACATATATTAATTTCTTTATCTTTTCTTTGCATGCAAAAAAAATATATCTCACGACCAAATGGACTCCTCTCCTCCTGCATTTCGTAATGGGTAAATGAGGCTCAACCCTTCGAGTCAAGTTCAAAGTTTAAACTCAAGGTCCATTACATGGCGTGCGGGTGCTAGAAGATAGACAAAGAAGGAAAATGGGTCCCCATAGGTCACTAAAAGACTTGAAAAGTCTCAATTTTTATTATTGTCTTCTTTTTATTTATTCATTTAGTCATTTATTTATTCATTCATTTTGGCCTCGAAGCCAAAGTTGTATTTAATACAGGTGGAGCAAGACTCGAGCCAAAGTCTCAAAAAATAGTTTAGGATAGGTGAAATGGGTTGGAAGCCCAACTAGATTAGGACAAGTCTCGTTGATTTGGGCGTAATGGCCTAGATCCTTTACTTTCTCCTCCCTTCCTCTTTTATGTGTTTATTTGTTTATTAGTTTTGTTTAGACTTAGTTAAAATCCCTACTAAGTCGCCTAAATTTATTTTACACAAGTCTTTTTTTTTTGAAAAAATTAAAGCACTATTTCAATAAATTAATCTTTTCGAAGTTAATCAAAAGACGATTTTCAAACAGTCCGAATAACCGTAAGTTAGCGGACGTTTTAGGTGCCTAACACATTCCTAAAATGTTAATAGGAACAGCTTATCTAGAATCTCTAACTTAAAACGATTTTCCTGTTTTGAATCGTTTAAAATGTTTTATAAAGGTTTCTTAATTCCTTTTCAAAAATTAAGTGGTGACTCTCTTCAAAAAGTCAAAATTTCTCCTCAAAACAGATGCAACATCCGAGGGTACTGGATGCCCGGTGGTCCACTTAAGTAATGTATGCTTTGGTGTGTGAGGAGGATTAAGAGTTAGGCACGCACAAAGTACCTATAAACAAAGTAGAACGAGAGCAAGTTCCATCTTGGAAAGTTCCATCTTCGAAAAAGAAAACAAAGTAGAACGAGAAAATAAAGTTCAAAGACAGTTTAAATAATAGGCACTCGCGCAAGTACCTGTAAACATATTGGAAAGCACCCAGTATTCTAGTTTCATCATATGTTGCATCTTTGCCTAAGATTCTCAGAGTATCTGGTGCATGAGCATCCATTATGCATCCATCAAAAATTTATTTGGAACCATCATTGCAAGCTACTGTACAACCTGCAAGCCCGCTTCTTTTATGGTTAGAATCATGTAGAGGTGACTGAATGGTGAGGTATTTGGTATATAGTATGAGGTAGTCGTCACTGTTTGATTAAATTTTGTACTTTATTGAAATTGGTTTTGACAATTAGGGTTCCTTGAAAGAAAAAAAGATGAAGCTACTGATAAAGAACTACAAGTCTACAACTTCAAATGCACCTAATAATGAACAAAATAGACATAAAAATGTTCAATCTATTCAAACAGTCTCCGGGAGGGGGGGGGGGGGGAAAGAACTACAAGTCTACAACTTCAAATGCACCTAATAATGAACAAAATAGACATAAAAATCTCCAGTCTCTCTTATCAAGCCCCAAGAAGCTCAAAATTCATAAAATCACCAATATCCAAACAGTCTAAAAAAAAACTACAAGTTTACAACTTCAAATGCAAGTAACTACAAGTCCACAACTTCAATTGCAAGTAATAATTAACAAAAATATGCATTAATTGTTGCTTACAGAGATAAAAGGCCAAGGAGTCGGTACCGGAGCCAGAGCTATACGAGTCACAGAATCCTTCGATACCGGAGCCGGAGGTGTACGAGTCACATAAACAGAGCCATTATCAGTACTTCCTCATAGGGAATTTTGGGGAATCCCTACCAATTGGGTATATTTGATATGAAATTTCTTAAATTGAAAAAAAAAGAACTCACTCTAAACAATGGCTAAGGATAGATCGGAGCTGGGAAGGAAATGGCCGACCGTAGACCTCCCATTGTGTAGCAATGGCCGGCATACCATCCACTGTATAGCAATGGTTTCTTTCAGTTCGCAGTATTTTTTGGGGGAAAAAATGAGAGAGAGAAATGCTTTTGGAGGGGGGGGGGGGAATAGGGGAAATATTCTTTCAGTTCGCTTTTTTTTTTTTTTATGTATAGCAGGGGTTAAACCCCCCGCAAATTATATAATTTTAGCGGTATTTTTTTTTGGATGGATAGCAGGAGTTAAAACCTCTGTGAATTATATATTTTTTAGCAGCACGTTTTTAATTTCCGCATTTAATATAATTTTGCAGGGGTTAAAATAACCCCCATAATTATACCCATTTTTGGTAGTGTTCCTTCAATTGTCCATTTAGGATGACAGTTTTCACATCCATTTGATGGATTTCAAGATCATATACCGCCGCCAAAGAAATTAACATTCGAATCGATGTTATCCTTGCTACTGGCGAGTATGTATCAAAGTAATCAAGGTCTTCTTTCTATTTCAAGCCCTTTACTAAAAGTCTTGCCTTGTATTTGTCAATAGCACTATCCACTTTCATTTTTTTTTGAAGATCCATTTAGAACCTAAAGGTTTATTTCCTGGAGGAAGATCAACTATTTCCCACGTCTGGTTGCTTAAGATTGAATCAAACTCACTATTGATTGCCTTCTTCCAAAAAGGATGAGTCTGACGACGACATCGCTTTCTTAAACGTTTGAGGCTCATTTTCAAAGAAAAATGTTACAAAATCGGATCCAAACAAAGTTGACGTTCTTTAACATGTACTACATCTTGGATTCTCTTCATTATGTACATTCTCACTTGGTTCATATCGTGGTCGTTTAGATCCTCCACTAGACTGTTCATGTCTAATTTTATACTGGTAAATGTTTTCAAAGCATTCAGCATTATCTAGTTCAATTACTATATTTTTATTTATATCCAAATGTTCAGATTTATGAACCAAAATCCGACATGCTTTACTACTTTTAGGATATTCTATGAACACGTAGTCTATCGTCTTAGGTCCTATCTTAACCCTTTTAGACATAGGAACTTAGACCTTTACTAGACACTCCCACACTCTGAAATATTTCAAGTCGGGTTTCCTTTCTTTCCATTTTTCATAAGAAATTGATTGTGTCTTACTATGAAAAACTCTGTTGAGTATACGATTGGCTGTAAGAATAGCATCCGCGCACAAGTTTTGCGGCAAATCAAAACTTATAAGTAAGGCATTCATCATTTCCTTCAACGTTTGATTTTTCCTTTCCGCAATTCCATTAGATTGAGGTAAATACGGGGTTGTAGTTTAATGGACAATTCCATTCTCTACACATATTTGTGCAAAGGGAGATTAATATTCTCTGCCCCTATCATTTCTTATCATTTTTATCTTTTTCTGTAACTGATTTTCAACTTTAGTTTTGTATTGCCTAAACGCATCTATTACTTCATCCTTACTATTTAGAAAGTAGATATAACAGTATCTAGTGTCATCGTCAATAAAAGTTATGAAATACTTTTTCCACCACGTGATAGTGTTGAGTTGATATAAAAAATGTCAGTGTGTATTAAGTCTAAGGGATTGGAATTCCTTTCTACGGACTTATAATGATGCTTTGCATACTTTGATTCCACACACGTTTGACACTTTGATTTATTGCACTCAAAGTTTGGCAAAACTTCTAAGTTAATCAGTTTACGCAACGTTTTGTAATTATCATGGCCTAAACGTTCATGCCACAAATCATAAGACTTAAGAAAGTAAGAAGAAATTGAACTTTAATTGATTTCAACATTCATTACATTCATTTTGAATAGGCCCTCATTGAGGTAGCCTTTTCCTACATACACTTCTCCTTTACTAAGTATAATTTTTTCAGAAATAAAAACACATTTAAATCCATTCTTGTCTAGAAGTGAAACTGAAATCAAGTTCTTCCTTAACTCCGGAACATACAAGACATTGTTAAGTGTCAATACTTTGTCGGAAGTCATCTTCAAGCATACTTTTTCAGTTCCTTATACTTTAGCAGTAGCATAGTTAGCCATGTAGATCGTATCTTCTACTTGAGCCGGAGCGAATGACGAAAACAACTCTTTGTTGGCACAAACATGGTGGGTGGCACCAGAATCCATCCATTATTCGCGGGGATTCCCCACCAAGTTGCATTCAAAAAGCACAACACACAGATCATCACATTCTTTATTGGACTCAATCATATTTGCTTGGTCCTTTTTCTTGCCTTTCTTAGTAGCACGATAATTCGTGGACTTGTGGTCAATCTTGCCACAGTTGAAGCACTTTTTCTTGAATTTTTTCTTGGGTTGATTGCTCTCATGTTCAACTTTCCTCATTTTCTTGGAATTGTTTTGGTCATTTTATACAATATCTGCTCTATTAATTGTAGAATTTCCTTTTGACCTTCTCCTGACAGCTTTATTATCCTCTTCAATAGCCAGTCGGACAATAAGATCTTCGACAGTTATCTCCTTGCGTTTGTGCTTCAAGTAGTTTTTGAAGTCTTTCCACATAGGTGGTAGCTTCTCAATTATCGCTGCTACTTGAAATGAATCATTCACAATCAAACCTTCCGCTAGGAGATCATGGTTGATTACTTGCAATTCCTGCACTTGAGAGACAACCGATTTACTATCTATTATTTTAAAGTCCAGGAACCTTGAAATAAAGAATTTCTTAATTCTCGCATCCTCTGTCTTGTATTTTCATTCTAGTGCCCTCCACAATTCCTTCGATGTCTTAGTTCCACTGTAAACATTATAGAGGTCGTCTTGGAGACCAGTCAAGATATAATTCCTGCAAAGGAAGTCTGAGTGTTTCCAAGCCTCTACAATTATGAAATGCTATTTGTCTGAGGTTCCCTCGGGCACCTCAGGAGCATCCTCACTAGTGAACCTTTGAAGACGTAGTGTTATGAGGTAGAAGAACAACTTCTGCTGCCATCTTTTAAAGTCAATGGCTGCAAATTTTTTGAACTTCTCCGCAGGTGCCATAGGTTGCGGAGCATTTGCTCGACTTGTTGAGGTAATACTAGTCGCCCCCACAGTCGTAGCCTCATCTTGTATTTGCATTTTGTTAGTCATTTTTCCTGTCACCCCAAGACAGTAAAAAATTTAGTATTTTCATAATACTACTTATAAAGTTAAGCAAATTTAAACTCTTCTTCTTGTTTCTAGTTAACGATGAAGTTTTTATGACTTTCAAGCGTCAACCGAGTAATATTTAACTTGTGATGAAGATTTTATGTATTCTAATTACTAGTTAAATTCAAACGGAGTAGAAATCTTAAAGCTTTAATCTCTAAAAACAAGCAATACAGATTCTGAGATTATTCCTTAAGATTGTTATTTTTTTAATGTTTCGGGTACAAGAATCTGTATAAAATACAACAATAACTTCAACTCAAGTTCGAGTCTAAGACAAGAGCATTTATGAAGTTCTTTAACACCTTCAACACAAGATTATAAATAATCTATCCAAGAAGTATGTTAATTTTCATAAAAAAGATGAAACGGAATTTTAAGGTTAAGTCCCTCGACTTCATGGAGTTTCCTTGAGGAATAATTCCCCTCATTGTACCCTAGGTTATGGAATCTTCCTCTCAGGATAAAATGACCTTCAATCTGAACAGTGGCGGTATCTCAAATTGTTGGATTCAACGAACTCACTCAACGATTTAATGATCACACAGATTTTTTGTTAATAACAAGAGAGTTTTTGCTGTCAAAATTGATGTCAATACCTAGGAAAATATTGGGTATTTATAGCCTTAAGTGTATCCAGAATGCATTGGTTCAATAGAAAGGCACCTTTTCTGTAACAGTCACGTCTCTGCGCCTAGTCTGCGCTGGAATTGCGCCTGGGTTGCGGCCGTAGATAACTTTCTATACATTTCAGTGGGTGTCTGCATTTGAACTATGTCCACAGTTCTTGATTTGCGTGCGCAGATCGCTCAACCTATAAAACAGTGTACCTTCTCACGAAGAGTCGCATCCCTTCGTGATATGCGTTGCGTATGCGTTGGAATTGTGCCTGAAATGCGCCCGCATTTTGGAGAAAATTAATTCCATCAAATTTTGGATTAAAATTTCACTTGTAAATAAGTTCCAAATAAATTTTGTCTAAAAAATTAGATCTCATCGATCGATCAAATCCGAAGCCGAAGTCGAAGCCGAGCTAAGCCGAGCGACGACGACGACGACGCGAGGCATCACCTAGTTATTGTATCACTATCCATGTGGAGTTAGTATTTCTCATTATAAACTCTTACATGCTCTCTTCTCCAACCAATGTGGGAGAAATGAGTGAACTTTTTAATTTGGGAGTACACTTTCTAAATTAGTGTCTCCTTTCTCTCCACCATTTCTCCCCATTTTTCATTCACATAAACCTTGAACCCAACAAAAACTAAAATAAATATTATACTAGATAAATGAGAAAGTTCTTTTTATTGTATAAAATATTTTTTTCAAGAAGAAAAAAACAAAATAACATCGAATGGAAGGGGAAAAGGAACAGTTAACACAAGGAGTAAGGGAGAAAAATAAAAATGAAAAATTTAAAGTGAATAAGTAGTAAATAAAGAGAGAAGAGTTAGTTACTAAAATTAAAAATATATGTGCTGAGTGGGAATTGAACTCAAGACCCAAAAGAAGCGAATAACCTTGAGCACCCACAACCAACCACTACGCTAACCAATCACCTATTTCTATCGGTGCTCACTGTTAGATTGAATAACATTCTTCTTAGTTTTTATATAGATATATAAAGTTCAATACTAGGTCAATGGGTGCTCGATCACCCGAAGGAACCTATGTGGGTCCGCCCATGTTGGTACCCCCATTGAAATCCCGATTAATTCGAATATGCTTCCAACAGAATTTTCTTCATACCAAGAATCAAACCTGAAACCTCCGATTAAGGATGGAGTAGTCCACTACTACACCACAAGGCCCTCAACCCATGTTGGTAATCCATCTCCTTCACTAAACATAAAGGACACTTACAAGTAGGGTTGACAAATGAGCGGGTTGGGTTGAATTTAGACGGGTTAAAATAGGCTAAAGGAACAAATGGGTCATTGTTCGATCCGCCTAAATCATAGATGGGCTAAGATGGGATAAACAATGGTTATAACCCAACCGGCCCAACTTAACACATCAATGAACAATTTACCATTCTAGTAAAAGTTTAGATTAGAATGATACTTTTTAATTTCTTTTTTATATTTATGTTTATATTAGGGGTAGGGGGAGGTGGATGGGGGAAAATTGATTTATTTTTTTAAAAAAACAAACTTTAGAAAATATTTTTAAAAAAATTAATTGTGTCAGGTAGGGGGTGGTGTAAGAAAAAAATTATTTTTTTAATTCAAAAAATTATTTATTACTGCAATTATTTTAAGATGATAAAAGAATATAATTGAAACAATTAAAAAAAATAAAAATATTAAAAGTGAAATTATAAGTACTAGGATTAAACATCTTTATGGGTTAAAGTTGGGCATTATCATGAGCCCATTTGGATTGATGATTTATGATGGGTTCACTTGGGCTAGCCCAAATTAACCCATCTTTAAAATCACTCGAGCCCAATTCAATAGAACATGGACGGGTTGGATGGGTTAAATGGGTTTGGGTTAATTTTGTCACCCCTATAATTACAAGTTCAAATTCGTATAAGTAACTAAAAGATTTAGAGTTTTCTCAATGGTAGTTCAGTAATAAAAAATACACTTCAAGCCATAGTTTATGAGTTTTGAGTCAAAATAACCTTAATTACAAAAAGTTATCATAAAAGGAAATGTAATTTAATAAATAATATGATTCTATATATAAAGATCATCTCCGTTTATGTATATATACAATTTTAATAAAAGATATGATCTTATATGGATTACTCATACCAGACATTTTGTTGACAAATCTTTGATGCTTAACTAGATCTTTTAATTTCCTGTATAATTTGTATGAAGGAAGATTATGTTATGAAATATAAAGTAAATACAAGAAGAATAGTAGAGAGAGAAGAGTCTCACTTCTTTATATCTCATTAAGATTCTTTATTTAGTCAATTACAATGAAGGAAAATCTCTTTATTTATAGGGAAAAACTAACCTTGAGGTTTCTAACTTTTTTCAAAAATAGACATACACTATATATATGGTAAAGTAGACTTTCACTATATATGGTAATATATTTGTAACACTCTCCCTTAAATGTCTAATTGATAAATAATTTGTCTCGTTCTCACATGTGAACACATTGCATGTTTGGGATCGAGATTTATGCGGGTTAAATAAATATCTCAACATTAGCATAATCAACAAGATCGGAACTACAATCTTTAGAATTAAATAAGATCATGTTGATCCCAAATGTCTCTTAGTAGGAGCAGAATTATACCTTGCTAACAAATTAACTGGAAAAAGTTATATCAGACCTTGTACTATTTGCAAGATTCATGAGTGCACCAACTGCATTAAGATATGGTACTTCATAGCCAATCTAAATTGATATATTTCTCATTTCAACAAATAATCTATTGCTTTTGAAAACTCTCCACGAGTTTCAATAATTTTCAAGCTATAAGCTTATACAATATAAGGATTATAAATAAGTTTTTCAGAAACTTTTATATGCTTCAAACATTATGAATCCTTAAAAAGTTTTCATATAATTTTTCTCAACTGACACTAAGTCAATATTTCATGCTCGACATCTTCAAGTGTCTGGACTGCAAATCAAATAAGTTTTATAATTATCAAGATACTTTCTTTCACGCCACTTGATAAATGTTTCTACGTCAGCATTCTTAAATAAACATAGAATTTAGATTCTCGTAATCTTTCACAATATTGCGCCAATATTGTATCAAAGTTATTAATGATATTTCATTTCGTATCGGTTCACAGTGTGACATAACA
Source organism: Capsicum baccatum var. pendulum (assembly GCA_030864225.1). Taxonomy (NCBI): domain Eukaryota; kingdom Viridiplantae; phylum Streptophyta; class Magnoliopsida; order Solanales; family Solanaceae; genus Capsicum; species Capsicum baccatum. The sequence continues at coordinate 43,858,915 of CM061555.1, forward strand.
TTTTGAGATCTCATCGCTTCTTTATTTTTAGGTATCTGAACCTCTCATAAGGTTTCATGAAGTGTTATGTCATAGGCTCTTCAAGAGAACATTGTCTTCTTATTATGATTATTTACTCCTTATTCTTTTCAAGGATGATTTCATTTGAAATCGATTGGTCTACCACGCTTCACGTATGCATAAAGTTTGTCCTTTAGGGAAACGAAATAGGAGCACTTGCAGTTTAAATATAAGAAATTTTCGGCATTTGAATTGAATTATCTTTTGAATGAGGATCTGGTGATAATTCCTCACATATTTCATAACTGCTTATAATATCCTCTTTATGTTAGGAAAACTGATATACATCCTTCATTTTCTTTGAGGAATCCATCTTTGTGCATTATGGTATATTCATTAATCGTATACCGCACATCAAAACTATTAGATGAACAACGTATGGTTCTTGACTCAGAACCAACTTTGAGGAGGAATTAATCATAAGTTATTGGTTTAATGCATACAAGTACTTTTGTATATAATATATCATATTTCAAATCAAAACATAAAGTTTTGTTCTTATTAGCAATAGTTCAGCTATTTATCGAAAGTATTCAATGCTAAACCATCATCATCAAGATGAATTGTCTTGATCACACAATCTAAAAGTTATGCTCTTAACTCAATTTTATTGAGCAGCAACTTTATGAATGAGAACAAGCAACATTAAAAGTTCAAGAAGAATTTTCTAGCTCTTGAATATATGTTTAATATTCAATATGCGCATCTTCGGGATGTCGTAATCGTTCATATCAACTTATGAACTCATGTATCGTAGTAAACACAAGTTTACAATGACATGCATTTTTTTCTTTAGCTATTCTGCCTCTTTCAAAGGTGAGGTGTGATACCATCACAATCAATTGAACGTTTGCATTAATAAGTTTCTCATTCCTGTAATCGTGCCTTAAGTCTATCAAATTATAATAGTTTATAACCTCTTTCAAAATATTGCAAATTCAAGAGCAAATCGAGGCGTGCATATAATGTAGAGAATTTTTCTCTTAACATATCTTTCAGAGTACATCATATATTGCTATCACATTCACTTCAAGAATGAAGTAAATTGTTATCTTTCGGACTTATCACATATTGCTACCACATTCACTTCATGGAATGGGGCATATTTAATGAACAAGTTTCATGACTTTTTATCAAATACACATTATTTTGCCTTAACTATCATAATATCATCAATATGGTGTATTGAGATTCAAACACAATATATTATCCATATAAAAAAACGTCTTAGGCTATAACTCAATGAGACTTGAACCCAACATCTTATCATCATGGTCCATTAGAACTTTTAACTTTTAACCAAATGTCTTCCCCTCTTAATGAGATGAGATTTAAATTTATCATCATATCTTTTCACATTATTGTTCTTCATGAATAAATTTAAAGCATAAGTGGTTGCAAATCAATTATTTTTCCTCAAATCCAACAATAATTGCATCATCATTAGTAGCAAAAGACAAACAACATAAGAAATCACTAACCTTGAAATTAACTTTAGATTTATAATCTCATCTTGTTTTGATAAAGTCTTGTGCTGAAGAAGAATATAGAGAGAAGAGAAAAGACTTCTTTATTTAGTCAATTACAATGGTGGAAAAACCCTTTATTTATAGGGAAAAATTAACCTTGATATTTCGAACTTTTTCATAAATAGGCATATACTATATGATAAAGCAGACATTTACTACATATAATAAAGTAGATATTCACTATATATATATATATATATATATATATATATATATATATATGGTAATATATTTATAACAGATTCAACTTATTAATTCATTGTAGATATTATTTTAACTATACAATCCTTTTCAGAGGGAATTTGTAAAACAATAACATGAATAAGATTCGCAAACGAATACAGTAAACTTCTACAAAGTTAATTTTCTTTTATCTTCAATCGTAAACGGGTAAGGGTGATAATAATTACCAATATAGGTTGTGGTGGGACTACTCTATTCAGGGATGGCTCAAGCATATTCGCGGCGTAAGGCGAAAATCAAATAAAACCTTAAATTTTTAAGAAAAAATAATTTTTTTTAATAAACTCTATTTTCAAATTATATAATTATTTTTTTCTAATTTTTATTTTTTAAGTAATAATATAATTAATGCATTTAATCTTTCTTGAGACATAATACTGTCAATATATGAACAACTTCTAATAATTTTATATCCATCTTTAATCAAATGTCAATAATTTTACCTCTGGAATGGATTCCGAGACAAATTAAATAATTACTGAAAAATAAAAAGAAAAGAAAAATGATACGTAGCAATTTTCTCACGGGGAAAAAGTAAAAAGAAAAAAAAGAGAGAGGGCAGTTCGGGAAATATAATGTTTTATTATTCCAAACTTGGCAGTGCCCAGTAGGGTTTATTGCATCTTCGTGTTCAGGCCGTCGCACCGAAACTCTACAAACCCTTTTGCTTCTAGACAGTAAGTTCCGAATGTATCTTTGTTTTTTGGCCAAAATTGATGTGGTTTTTTGAAGGTTAATTTTGTGATGGAATTGACAGGGTAGTTGGTGTGCGGAAATGACGACAGTTCCAGGGCAATTAGTTTGGGAGATTGTCAAGAAAAACAACTCTTTTTTGGTTAAGGAGTTTGGTAATGGTACTTCTGGTGTTGTATTCAGCAAAGAGCCCAACAATCTTTACAATCTTCACTCTTATAAGCATTCTGGTTAGTTTAGTGCTTCTGTCGATGAAACAAATTTGGTTTCTGTTGATAATGGTGGTACATTGAGCGTGTACACTAGTACATTGTGTTTGAAGCTCGTGGTGCCGTAGTTGGTAATAGGTTTTCGGAAATGTTTTATACTGTTGTTAGAGCTAAATCTGGTACTGTTTTGTTGAGCATAGTTTTTATTTTTTTTACGTGTTATGTAATGTGAATCATGTAACCTGGTTCGTAGGAACTTCCATTTAAATTTATTTGTGTAAACATATATTTTCAAATTACCTGGTATCTGATGCGGGTAGGAGGTGACAGATATTCCGTGGAATCAGTTGAGGTGTACGAAAGCTGGCCCGGACACCACGTATATCCACCAAAAAAAATTATATTATGTACAGTATTCCATTAGTATGTTTTACGAGGGCAAGTTGTGGTTAGTAAGTCATGAACCTTCAGCCTATCTTTATCCCAAAAGTTAGCTAGCCCCATCAGGTGAGGATTGATCAGCCTAGTGTATAGGAAATGGGATCTTAAATTGCTCAGCTTGACATTTAAGAAAAGCTAGCGTATCAACCATTGCTCAAGTGTGGCTCAATGGTTGATAAAAAGCGTACCTTGGGCATATCTCAATCCCAAAAGCTAGCTCACTAGTTGAGGATTGTCAACCTAATATTTAATCCTGGACAAATACTATATGCAGCCTTCCCCTTGTCTTTTTGCAAATAACCTCCAAAGGCTCGAACCAATGACTATATTGGGTCACCAGGAAAGCTTCTCTACCATTGTTTGAGTTTTTTACATCTGTGAGATTAAATATTGGGCTACTAATATAGTCTAAAGCTAAGTTGCTCAGACTCTTCAAAAATGTTTGCGGGGTGTGTGTCGGATCCTCCCTAAATAGTGTATTTTTGAAGGACCCGACATGGGTGAGGCAACATTTTTGGAGAGTCCGAGCAACTTAGGTCTTAAGTAATCCCCAACACATGCGCTAGTTTTTAATGTTGAGTTAAGCCCAAGGTTAATTTTCTTATCATGGTACCAAAGCCAAACGCGTCTCAATTTTTAGTTTACATGATGTTGTGCTATCATGTTATAATGTTCACAATCTAGATGTCCAGCTTACCCTGCACTAGGTGGAGAACACCTGACATGTGGGATAATCCCCTTAAACCCGTTAGTATGTCGTATGGAATATTCTTACATGAATGACTGACTTTAGTTTGTAATAGTCGTTGAACAAAAATTGTCTTGCTTTAATGAGTTAGATGTCAAGATTTAGCTGTTTTAGTTTTCCATTGCTCACATTATGCATTAGTTAAATTGCTGCTGTTTTGATTTTGTAGGCCTAGCAAACAAGAAGACTGTGACTATCCAGCCCGGGGGCAAAGATCAATCAGTGCTGCTTGCTACATCAAAGACCAAGAAACAGAACAAGCCTTCTAGTTTGTTGAATAAATCTGTAATGAAGAAGGAGTTCAGCCGCATGGCCAAGGCTATAACAAACCAGGTGATTGTCCTTGTTGGCCAGTAGAATGTGTATATTTACGTGGATTATTTGGTTTTAAGCTGTTTTTTAGTTGCTTATAATGATCAACTGTTTGGTTATTTGCTCGCTGCTAGTTTCAAAAGGCTTGAGATATGTCATGGAATTTGTCTTATGATGTCCTTATTTTGGATGAATATAACGAGTTGTAAACCCAATTAAAAAGTTCATATCCTAGAAAGCTGGCAGTTGGAGTGATTTGAGCATTAAAACATGTCTATTTATTGAATACTGTTTACCATTTTCTCAGATACGTGCTCGTCATATTCTATGTAATGATTAGACTTATACCCTTTTGAATTGTAGACTCAATACTTTTGCTATCTGAATTCTGAAGGATGTGCACTAGCTCTGCTATTTGAATTAATTATAATTGGCATCTGTAGACTCGACATATTTTTTCATCAGAGATTTTTTCATTGTTCTGTCGATTTGCATGGTTTCCTTGGTAGAATGCTGTCTTTACTTTTGCGTGCATATATTACATGAGGACTACAATTGATGGAATTAAGATTGTACTCAAAAATTCTTTTTAGCATAGTAGCTTTGTTAGGTAATATGACTTTTTTCATCAGGTCCTTCTATGCCTTCAATCTTTCTCATGTTAACAATCTTGATTATTGAATTTGCATAAGCTTGTATGTGATGCAGGTAGCAGATAACTATTACAGGCCAGATCTGAAGAAAGCATCTCTTGCAAGATTGAGTGCTGTGAACAGGAGTCTCAAGGTTGCCAAATCTGGTGTCAAGAAGAGGAACAGGCAGGCCTAGAATCCCATTCTAGAAAATGTTATGACGTATGAGCTGCAATTTTTTTCCCCCAACCTCCTCGAGTACCCGAGGCTTACTATTTGAGTTCATGTTTGGAGTTTCTTGAAGTAGCTATTACCATGGAGGTATTCTAGATTTTATGCTAAAATATACGTTCCATTTGAGAATTTATAAAGTTAGCATTTATTTATAAATGTGTGCTTTTGCACTGCATTGATCAGACCTTTCTTTTACCTAATAGGTCATTTTTAGTAGACTTATAAGGGCGTGGTCCTTGTTTGTTAGCTGACCTTTTTCACTATTAAGGAAGCACTACATGAAATGATATTGATAATGAAAAATCAGTGTTTCTTTTATGTCGAAGGTTGCACTGAATAGGCAGCTTTTACAAAACTCATGGAGAATTATTCATGCATTTAAGGAGTCGTTTGGTAGGAGGGATAAGGTTAACAAATCCCGGGATTAATTTAGAAGAAGAGCTTATTCCATGTTTGGTTGGGACAAAATGCATGGGATAACTTATCAATCCCTCCTTGAGGATGGGATAGCTAATTCCGGAATTAGTAATTCCGGGATAACATGTTTTCCAACCAAACGACCCGTTAGAATGTTGTTTATAGATAGCTGACTGTGATTCACCTATGCCAGTGTGATTCACTGTGGAGAACATAAGCAGGACTACAGAATGGCAAAGTGACCCATCTGAAGCAAAATAAAATTATGAGTTTAATTTTTATACTATGAGAATAATATCATAAATAAATCACATGCGTAATATTTAGGAGGACTAAAGAAGAACAAAAAAAATAATTGGTAGGTTATTTAAACTCGTGTAGTTAATGAAACAAAAAGAGCCTAACAGAGGGAAAGAAAGCTCGTGCATTGAGAATATGTTGTTTCAAGATTAAATTCAATTGAATGTAAAAATGGTAGGTCTTTTTTCCATATATTCTATCCGTGGGATTGAATTACCTGGTAAGTGTTTTATCAACAAAAATGGTTTGCTCATTTTCAATTTTATTCACCTAAAAAGGAAAATTGATCATGGCGCAGAATGTTAAGAAATAATGGTAGTGTGTAGGGGTGGTGCAGGTTGGGCTAAAGTTGGGCGGGTCAAGATGGACTGAACAAATAATTGGACTAATGTCCAATCCTGCCCGAATGCATTTGGGTCAAGATGGGTTTGGGCAAAATGGGTTAAACTATGGGTCATGGTTATAACCCAACCCGCCCAAATGCAAGTTTAATCAAAGTAAAAACGCCAGCAAGTTTTTTCCTTTTTTGTCATTTTACCTCTTCCTTTTTTTTCGTTTTTTAATTCCATTTTTAGCTTTTTCTATTTTTTTAATTTTCTTATCTTTTTTTCGTTTTTAATCTATTTTTTGTTTTTATTACTTTTTTCTTTGCAATCTTTTTTTATTTTCTTTTTTCTTTGTTTTATTTTTTTGGTCATTTTTTCTCCTTTTTTTTTCTTTTTCTTTTTTTAAATTTTTTGGTAATTTTTTTTCTCTTCTCTCATTTTTTTTATTGTTGTTGTCGTATTTTATATTTTATATATTTTTTGAATTTTATATTTATTTGTATCATATATATTTTAAATAAATTTATTATTTATATTTGAATACTTTAGCCGTGAATATAATTTATCATTTGTATTTATATACAAATAGTTATAAGGAATAAATGTATTTAGTTGAGTCTAAAATATTTAATGTGTAATGTGTCATTCAATGCAAATGTATCTTTAGTATTTGTATGTCAAGTTTATCATTTGCATTTCTATAAAAACAAAGTGTCATTTTTATCTGTATGGTTCAAGTTTTATAAACATGTATTATTTGATACAAATCTAAATGTTATGTTGTATTTCTATAGTTTAACATTTTATTTTTGTAATTTATCATTTATATTTGTATTGTTCAATTTGTATTAATAAAATGCAATTCGTATCAATGAAGATAAATTATGTAAAATATAAATAATAGTGAGAACTATAAAATATAAATACAAGTGCGAACTATAAAATACAAATATAAACACAAGCGTGAACTATAAAATACAAATACAAATACAAGTAGAATTATAAAATACAAATACAAATGTCAACTATAAAATATAAATAAAAATACAAGCATGAATTATAAAATACAAATACAAATACAAACGTGAATTATAAAATACAAATGTAATTGTATCAACAAATACAAAAATATAAATGATAGTGCGAATATAAATACAATAAGTCATTTTGGTATTTTTGTTATCAATCATAACTTGTGCTCCACATAGCCATATTTTTTTAAAAATATAAATGAAATAAAATTTTAAAAAGAGAAATAAAAATTCAAAAAAGAAAGAGAAATACAAGCTATACATAAAATAGAGAAAAGAAAAGAAAAGAAAATTTAAAAATTAAAAATAGAAAAAAAGAAGGAGAAAAACGAAAATAAGAAGAAAAAAATCATAAAAGGGGGAAAATATGAAAAAGAAAAAAAAAAGAGACAAATACAAGAAAATAATAAAAATAATAATCAAAAAGTAAAAGAAAATGAAAAAGAGATAAAAGAAAAAAATGATGGTGAATATAAATACAATGATTGGTTATGATGTATCTGTCATTTTCCATGACTTGTACTCAACGTAATCATATTTTTCAGAAATATAAAAAAAATATAAAATACAACAAAAATGAAAAAAATTAGAAAGAGAAAAAAAACAAAAATGAAGAAATTAAAAAGGGAAAAAAAGGGAAAAGAAAGAGAAGTAGAGGCTAGAGATAAAACAGAATAAAAAAAAAAAAGAAATGCTATAAATTGTAATTTTGAAAGTTTGGCTAGTAATACACTCATTTTGTTGAAACCTACACTATTTTTGTAAGTCCCCTATTAATAAAACAAGATTTTGTAAAAGCTTTAAGCAATTTGATGGGTTAAGTTTGGGCATCATTGTAACGCCTCGATTTGCTGAACTAAAACGCTACACGGTGTTGATGACCCCGAAGGACCACAAGCTAACCCATGACTGATATCTGTACCTATACATTGCATAATATGATATAATACTGCGGAAACATGCACTAAAAGGCCACAAGGTTCAATACTACAACAACAACAAACCCAGTGTATTCCCACCTAGTGGGGTCAAGGTTCAATACTAAATAATCTAAATAATGATAATATCTGAATAAAGCGGTATCACAATATCAAAACAAAACTGAAGTCTAAATCAAATCTGGAATCTAGTCTGAATATGTCTGAAAGCCTCTACTGTTTGAATAATCTGAATAAGGAATTGATGGGATATGTCCCCAACTAACTTCAACTAATAAGATAATCAATGAGATGAAAGAAGATCGTCATGTCCTCGAAGGATGAGGACTCACTTCTAATATGACTGCTGAAAACTGGAATCTACTACTGATCTGGAGCACGTGTCTCTGGACCTATGGTGTAACATAAAAAGAAAGCACCATAGCCCGAATGCTTCAGTACATATGTACCGAGTATACATGTGAGGTAGGCTAAATGCCATGGTTCACATGCATGAATAATGCTAACTGACTGTCTAACATGAACGCGAGAATACATGCATAAATACATAACTGTAATGATAACGTGATATCGTGATTTACTGAATTCGAATATTGATAACATGACATGACTGATAACATGAATGACTGTATCTGAATATAACTGATAACATGGGTGACTATAACTGACAGTCCTGAATCTGATAGAACTATCTAAGTTTCGTACAACGTATCTGGCAGTCCTAATTCTGTAACATGAAATTGTAGAAAGTAGTATTTAACCGACATGCCCCTGATACACCATTATGGTTGAGTTGGGGTCCAATCTGTAACCCCAATTGGAAGGGTATCAATACCGCGCCACTGGTAAGGATAAGCTATGGGTGGCCCTTATCTGATAGTGTCCCCTATACGAGAATAGTGGGGCCCTTATCTGACAGTGCTAATCCACCTCATCAACCCTCATTGACAGTGTTGATGTCTCAACCTATGTTGGCTACATAGTTCTGGAACTCAAGAATAACTGCTAAGGATCACACCCTCATCTGATAGTGTGTGTCCCCATTCTTGGGTTCACTCGGTGATAATTTCTACTCCCATCTGAATAGACACTGAACATGAGCTAAATTACTGAATTCCTTTGACTGGCGGAATATTACTGATATCTGACAACTGACTGAGTTCATGAGATCATGGAGATTTTTCCTGAGTCATAAGACTGTCTGAAGTCTAAGAGTTCATAGCTTGACTAAGAGTATCGTGAAAACATGACATGACTCTAGGCACACAGCTAATATTTCGGGTACAAGTACCCCCAGGACTCAATAGAAGGAAATTGACATAGCATGATTTACTTGAAGACTTGACTAACATCATAATACATACTACATTCATGGAAGCATTTTATCAAACATGTAATAGGCATATACTTGTACATACATGGGGATTTCATGATATCATGCTAGTTAAACAATATTCCTTCATCTAGGCATTTAATCAAACATATTGTAGGCAAGATACACATAAACATCATTATTCAATTGTAATTTCATCATTCAAGGGTTTAAACCTTAGGGTTGCGTGAATCTATGGCTATAGTAATTAAACCCACATAGAAATTACCAACAATCATAGAGTAGAATCCAATTTCACATATATCCACATGAACATGAGCAGCCAAATCATGAAAACATGAAGAAAATCCATGACTTGAGTTCTAGAAAAGGGATTCTTGGATTTTATGGACGAAAGGGGTCCATGAATGAACACTATGCATACCTGGAATAATGTTCTTGAACTTGGAGAATTGAAAATCCCTTAATTCTTGAAGAAGATTGGATCTTGTTCTTAGAGATTAAATTTAGAGAGAAACTCTAATTTTGTTTGTGAAATAATAATGACCAAAGTGGCTAAAATCGTGAATAAATGGGTATATATAGACGAGTGATAAATAACAAAAATACCCCTATTAAAATGACTTGAAAATACGAAATGTAAGGTAAAACGGTGGCCTCCGATGGTCCGTCGGATCTGCGATAGACCATCGGGCCATACCGTCGGACCTGGGCAGAACGTGACCTCACTACATGTCTGGGACGTTGGCCTTCGACGGTCCGTCAGACCTGCGAAGGTCCGTCGAGCCACGCTGTCGGACATGAACAGAAACTGGGTCTAATGTCCATAATTTCCTCATCAGACACCAGATTTTGATGAAATTGGTATCGATGGAAAGCTTACACAATTTTCCATGTGATAGGTAGTGAAAATTATAAAAATATTACATGTACAAAAATAGATTCATATTTCAAAGCAAGTTCAAACATCCTGGTGATGATTTCAAGCTAAGAAAAGGCACGGGTATTACAATATCTCCTCCTTGAGAACATTCATCCTCGAATGAGACTAACTGAGAGGGGAAACAACAAGCTGAACATGAACTGAACATGAATAACTGGAACATGATCTCATGACTGACAGGTTGAACATAACATACTGAACATGCGCATCTGATGCATGTATAACTGATTCATGAATGCATAACTGAGTGTTCTTAAAGAACTAAGTTTTCTCATAATGAGAATGCATGTTTGATACATAACTATATAACTGATCTGATACATGAATGCATGACTGAATATGCAATGGTGGTTGACACCAAGTTTATACTGGAACATGAACATGCAACTGAACACCACATTTGTGATGAATACTGCATATGAAACTGAGTAAGCTTAAGGAGAACTGTTACCTTGAGCTTGATCTGAATTCTTGGGAAAGTGGTGAGGATACTTGGTACGCATATCTGCTTCTGCTTCCCAAGTATCTCTCTCGACGGACTGATTTTGCCAAAGAACTTTAACTAGAGAGACTTCGTTGTTCCTTAATCTACGAGTCTGATAGTCTAGGATTTCAACTGGAATCTCTTCATAAGAAAGGTTGTTCTGAACATCTATGCTATGGATAGGGACTACAACTGATGGGTCACCTATGCACTTCTTGAGCAAAGAAACATGAAGGACTGGATGAACTAAGGCTAGATCTGAAGGCAATTCGAGCTCATAAGCTACCTTGCCGAATCGACTGAGAATCTTGAAGGGACCGAAATATCAGGGACTGAGCTTTCCCTTCTTGCTGAATCTCTTCACTCCCTTCATAGAAGAGATCTTGAGGTAGACATGATCACCAATCTCAAACTCGAGATGTTTTCTATGAATATCTGCATAGGACTTCTGTCAGCTTTGAGCATCCCAGAGTCTTTCTCTGATCAATTGAACTTTCTCTAAGGGTCGAATACTAAGTCAGGACCTATGATTAAGGCCTCACTAATTTTGAACCAACCGATTGGAGATCTATATCTCCTACTATATAAAGCTTCGAATGGAGTCATTTGAATACTGGAATGATAGCTATTGTTGTATACAAACTCAATCAAGGGCAAGTGGTCATCCCATCTTCCCTTGAAATCAATTGCACACACTCTTAGCATATCTTCTAAAGTATTAATGGTCCTTTCTGCTTGACCATCTGTTTGAGGATGAAAGGTTGTACTAAGATGAACTTAGGTACCAAGACCCTTTTGGAAGGCTTTCCAAAAATGAGAAGTGAACTGAGTACCTATCTCTGAGATAATGGATGTTGGAACACCGTGTAATCTGACCAGATCCTTGATGTAGAGCTTGGCATAATCCTCAGTTGAATAAGAGGTATAAACTGAAAGAAAATGAGCTGATTTGGTCATTATGTTTATAATGAACCAGACTGAATCATGCTGACGACGAGTTTGAGGCAAACCCGTCACGAAGTCCATGTTTACAACTTCCCATTCCAAGTAGAAATACTGAACTCCTGCACAGGACCACTAGGCTTCTGATGCTCTATCTTAACCTGCTAATATGTAGAGAACTTAGCCACAAACTCTGTAATATGTCTCTTCATCCCACTCCACCAATAGATCTCCCACAAGTCACCGTACATCTTAGTGGCCCCTAGATGAATAGAATATCGCGCACCATGCGCTTCTGCAAAAATTCGTTGCCTTAAGTTATCTACACCTGAAACACATAGACGACCCTGACAACGAAGGACGCCATCTCCATCTTGGGAGAAAACCTCTATTTTCTGATTCTGAAACGACTCTTTCAACTTGACTAGACTGGGATCTCGGTCTTGTTTTTTTTTTTACCTCGGAAACTAGAGATGATTCTGAGCTACGCTGAACACATACACCACCTTCTAAAGAATCGACTAAGCGAACGTCTAGTTTGGCAAGCTGATGAACTTCCTGAACTAACTTCTTCTTACTATCCTCAACATGAGAAATACTACCCATGGACAGTCTACTGAGAGCGTCGGCCACCACATTGGCCTTGCTCAGATGATAAAGGATACTCATGTCATAATCTTTCAAGAGCTCTAACCACCTTCTCTGACGAAGATTGATATCTTTCTGAGAAAAGACATACTGAAGGCTCTTATGATCTATGAAGACATCTACATGAACACCGTATAGATAATGCCTCCTTATCTTCAAGGCAAACACTACGGCTGCTAACTCAAGATCATAAGTAGGATAATTCTTCTCATGGGGCTTTAACTGTCTAGAGGCGTAGGCTATGACCTTACCATGCTGCATGAAGACACAACCTAGACCCACTCTGGATGCATCACAATAAACTACGAACCCATCTGAGCCATCTGGTAATGCTAAAACTGGAACTGAGGTGAATCGAGTCTTTATTTCCTGAAAACTCTTCTCGCATAGATCTGACCACTGAAACTTGACTTTCTTCTGAGTCAATCTGGACATAGGGGACGCAATAGAAGAAAATCCCTCAACAAACCGCCTGTAATAGCCAGCCAGACCCAAGAAACTCCTGATATCTGATAGAGAGACAGGGCAAGGCCAGTTTCTTACTGCTTTGATCTTTTGAGGATCTACTCTAATTCCATCACCGAAAATGATATGACCAAGGAATGCTACAGAACTTAGTCAAAACTCGCACTTACTGAATTTGGTAAATAACTGTTGGTCTCTGAGAGTCTGAAGTGCTAGTCTGAGATGGTCTGCATGATCTCGCTCAGTGCGGGAATAGACCAGAATATCTTCTATGAAGGCTATGACGAACATGTCCAAGTACTGCTTGAACACACAGTTCATCAAGTCCATGAAAGCGGATGGGGCGTTGGTAAGACCAAATGACATGACTATGAATTCAAAGTGACCATACCAAATATGAAAAGTTGTCTTTAAGATGTCACATTCTCTCACCCTAAGCTAATGATAGCCGAATCTGAGGTCTATCTTAGAGAAATAACTAGCACCCTGGAGTTGGTCAAACAAGTCATCAATTCTGGGGAGAGGATACTTGTTCTTGACCATAACCTTATTGAGTTGACGGTAGTCTATACACATTCTGAGAGAACTGTCTTTCTTGCACACGAATAAGACTGGTTCGCCCAACGAAAAAATGCTGGGTCTGATGAATCCCTTATCTAAGAGATCCTTCAACTGATCTTTCAGTTCTCTGAGTTCCACTGGTGCCTTTCTGTATAGCGGGATAGAGATAGGCTGAGTGTCCAGAAGAAGATCAATACCAAAGTCTATTTCCCTTTTAGGAGGAATTCCTGGAAGATCTTCGAGAAAGACATCTGAGTATTCATGTACGATCGAAACTGATTCAAGATGAGGAGTATCGGAACTGGAATCTCTAACATGAACTAGATGATAAACACATCCCTTAGATATCAATTTCCTTGCCCGAAGGTAGGAAACAAGCTGACTCCTGAAAGCGGATACACTACCCTTCCACTCTAGGATGGGTTCATTCAGAAATTGAAACTGAAACTGAACTATTCTATTTCTGCAGTCGACTGTGGTATGACAGGAATAAAGCCAATCCATGTCGAGAATGTCATCAAAATCTATCATCTCTAATTCGACTAAGTTTGTTAAAATGAATTTCTGAAATATCATAATCGGGCAGTTCCTGTATACCCGTTGGGCTATGATAGTTTTACCCACTTGGGTAGAGATTAAAAAGGGCTCTACTAGAATTTCGAGACTGATTTCGAAATCAACTACTATGTAAGGAGTAATAAAAGACAAGGAAGCCCCTGGATCTAGCAAAACATAAACATGCACATGAAAGATCTGTAACGTACCAGTAACTACATCAGGAGAATTTTCCTAATCTTGTCGATTTTGAAGAGCATAAAGGCGATTTGGGCATTGCCTGCTAGTAGCACTGGTAGTGGCACCCTGCTGATTCAGGCGATGGACTGAGCTGAGGAGCAGAGATGACTCTGATAACCTGAATGAGGGCAGTCTCTGAATCTGTGGCCTGGCTTGCCACAACCAAAACAAACATCGTTGTCAGCTCTACAAGCACCCTTATGGTTCTTACCACAAGTCTAACAAAGGGGATTGGTTCGGGCATTACTGACACTGCCCTGGGTCTTAGAGCCTGGAGCTCTATCTTTGAACTTAGAAGCTGGAGCACTGGCTGTAGAGAGAGCTAGAACTGATGACTTAGGATAAAACTGGGAGCGGTTTCCTCCTTCTGATTTAGGCTGAGCAAAATTGAAGCTACCTGTCCTAGCTTTCTTATTCAGCTTCTCCCTCTGCTTAACTTTCTGCTCTTCTATCTGCTGAGCATAGGTCATAAGTCTAGCTAAGGTCATGTCACTGTTCAGCATGGCGGATTTTCACTCATTAACCACGCTGTCGTTTACCCCTGAAGAGAACTTACTCATCTTGGATCTACTGTCTGTAACCACATGAGGGGCATATCTGCCTATTTGAGTAAACTTTAGAAAATACTCTTTTACTGTCATATTGCCCTGCCTGAGGTAGATGAATTCTAGCACCTTGGCTTCTCTAAGCTCGTGGGGAAAGAATCTGTCTAAGAAAGCAGTGACAAACTTCTCCCATTCAGTTGGACCTGCATCATCTAATCTTTTGGACTTCTACTGTTTGAACCAGGAATGAGCCACATCCTACAACTGATATGCGTTTAGCTCAGCACTCTCAACAGTAGTCACCCCCATGATGTCTGTCACTTTCTAGATCTGATCAATGAATTCCTGAGGGTCTTCACCTATGTTATATTCGAGGAAGGTTGGAGGATTCATTCGGGTGAAGTCCCGAATCCTTGCTGCGACTGAGTTGGCCACTGGGTTAGCTGAAATAACTATTGGTTGTTCATTATGAGCAGCGACTGATTGAGAAAGAGTGGTAAATGCGGTCCTGAACTCCGCATGAGAAACATGCTAGCCCAAAGGTTCTTCAGGCTGCGGGGTTGATTGATTTCTTCTCTTAGGAGGTATATTCTGAAATAAAGAGAAGAAGCGGATTAGACTGAGAGACTGACTTGTGATTATTCTCATTGGCACGATATAAATACTGAAGGAGGGGAAACTGTTCTTTAAACATCTCATAGCCTCCTGCACATGAATGTGGTGCACAACACACCCATGTACAAGACTCTACTAGATGCGGCTTTCAGACTTCATAGGACACTATTGAACCTTAGTCTCTGATACCAAGTTTGTAACACCCTAATTTGCTGAAACAAAATGCTACACGATGCTTATGAACCTGAAGGACCACAAGCTAACTCATGACTGATATCTGTACCTGTACACCGCATAATATGATATAATATTGCGTAAACATGCACTGAAAGGCTACAAGGTTCAATACTAAATAATCTAAATAATGATAATATCTAAATAAAGCAATATCACAATACCAAAACAAAACTGAAGTCTAAATCAAATCTGGAATCTAGTCTGCATATGTCTGAAAGCCTCTACTGTCAAAATATTATGAACAAGGAATTGATGGGACATGTCCCCAACTAACTCCAACTAACAAGATAATCAATGAGATGAAAGAAGATCATTATGTCCTCGAGGGATGAGGACTCACTTCTAATCTGACTGCTGAAAACTGGAATCTACTACTGATCTGGAGCACGTGTCTCTGGACCTATGGTGCAACATAAAAAGAAAGCACCATAGCGCAAATGCATCAATACATATGTACCGAGTATAAATGTGAGGTAGGCTAAATGCCATGGTTCACATGCATGAATAATGCTAACTGACTGTCTAACATGAATGTGAGAATACATGCATAAATACGTAACTGTAACTGACAATGTGATATCGTGATTTACTGAATACGAATATTGATAACATGACATGATTGATAACATGAATGACTGTATCTGAATATAACTGATAACATGGGTGACTGTAACTGGCAGTCCTGAATCTGATGGAACTATCTAAGTTTCGTATTGTATCTGAGTTGACTGTGTCTAACAATCCTGAAATTTGACGAACTATCTGAGTTCTATTAATGAGACTGATTGATCGTATTTGACAGTTTCAATTCTGTAACATGAAACTATGGGAAGCAGTATTTAACCGACATGCCTCTGATACACCATTATGGCTGAGTTGGGCTCTAATTTGTAACTCCAATTGGAAGGGTGTCAATATCATGCCACTGGTAAGGACAAGCTCTTATGATCTATGAAGACATCTACATAAACACCGTATAGATAATGCCTCCTTATCTTCAAGGCAAACACTACGCCTGCTAACTCAAGATCATGAGTAGGATAATTCTTCTCATGGGGCTTTAACTGTCTAGAGGCGTAGGCTATAACCTTACCATGCTGTATGAGGACACAACTTAGACCCGCTCTGGATGCATCACAATAAACTATGAACCCATCTGAGCCATCTGGTAATGTTAGAATTGGAACTAAGGTGAATCGAGTCTTCAATTCCTAAAAACTCTTCTCGCATGGATCTGACCACTGAAACTTGACTTTTTTCTGAGTCAATCTGGACATAGGGGACGCAATAGAAGAAAATCCCTCAACAAACCGCCTGTAATAGCCAGCCAGACCCAAGAAACTCCTGATATCTGATGGAGAGACAGGGCGAGGCCAGTTTCTTACTGCTTTGATTTTTTGAGGATCTACTTTAATTCCATCACCGAAAATGATATGACCAAGGAATGCTACAGAACTTAGCCAAAACTCGCACTTACTGAATTTAGTGAATAACTGATGGTCTCTGAGAGTCTGAAGTGCTAGTCTGAGATGGTCTGCATGATCTCGCTCAGTGCGGGAATAGACCAGAATATCATCTATGAAGACTATGACAAACATGTCCAAGTACTGCTTGAACACACATTTCATCAAGTTCATGAAAGCGGTTGGGGCGTTGGTAAGACCAAATGACATGACTATGAATTCAAAGTGACCATACCAAATATGAAAAGTTGTCTTCAAGATGTCACATTCTCTCACCCTGAGCTGATGATAGCTGAATCTGAGGTCTATCTTAGAGAAATAACTGGCACCTTGGAGTTGGTCAAACAATTCATCGATTCTGGGGAGAGAATACTTGTTCTTGATCGTAACCTTATTGAGTTGACGGTAGTCTATACACATTCTGAGAGAACAGTCTTTCTTGCGCACGAATAAGACTGGTGCGCCCCACGGGAAAATGTTGGGTCTGATGAATCCCTTATCTAAGAGATCCTTCAACTGATCTTTCAGTTCTCTGAGTTCTACTGGTGCCTTTCTGTATAGTAGGATAGAGATAGGCTGAGTGTCCGGAAGAAGATCAATACCAAAGTCTATTTCCCTTTCAGGAGGAATTCCTGGAAGATCATCGGGAAAGACATCTGAGTATTCATGTACGATCGAAACTGATTCAAGATGAGGAGTATCGGAACTGGAATATCTAACATGAACTAGATGATAAAAACATTCCTTAGATATCAATTTCCTTGCCCGAAGGTAGGAAACAAGCTGACTCCTGAAAGCGGATACACTACCCTTCCACTCTAGGATGGGTTCATTCAAAAACTGAAACTGAAACTGAACTATTCTATTTCTGCAGTCGACTGTGGTATAGCAGGAATAAAGCCAATTCATGCCGAGAATGTCATCAAAATCTATCATCTCTAATTTGACTAAGTATGTTGAAATGACTTTCTGAAATATCATAACCGGGCAGTTCTTGTATACTCGTCGGGCTATGATGGTTTTACCCACTTGGGTAGAGACTGAAAAGGGCTCTACTAGAATTTCGGGACTGATTTCGAAATCAACTACTATGTAAGGAGTAATAAAAGACAAGGAAGCCCCTAGATCTAGCAAAGCATAAACATGCACATGAAAGATCTGTAACGTACCAGTAACTACATCAGGAGAATTTTCCTGATCTTGTCGAGTCTGAAGAGCATAAAGGCTATTTGGGTGTTGCCTGCTAGTAGCACTGGTAGTGGCACCCTGCTGATTCAGGCGACCGAACTGAGCTGAGGAGCGGAGATAACTCTGATAACCTGACTGAGGGCAGTCTCTGACTCTGTGGCCTGGCTTGCCACAACCAAAACAAACATCGCTGCCAGCTCTACAAGCACCCTTATGGTTCTTACCACAAGTCTAACAAAGGGGATTGGTTCGGGCATTACTGACACTGCCCTGGGTCTTAGAGCCTGGCGCTCTATCTTTGAACTTAGAAGCTGGAGCACTGGCTATAGAGAGAGCTGGAATTGATGACTTAGGATAAAACTGAGAGCGGTTTCCTCCTTCTGATTTAGGCTGAGCAAAATTGAAGCTACCTGTCCTAACTTTCTTATTCAGCTTCTCCCTCTGCTTAACTTTCTACTCTTCTATCTGCTGAGCATAGGTCATAAGTCTATCTAAGGTCATGTCACTATTCAGCATGGCGTATTTGCACTCATTAACCACGCTGTCGTTTACCCCTGAAGCGAACTTACTCATCTTGGATCTACTGCCTGTAACCACATGAGGGGCATATCTAG
The DNA here is from genome assembly GCA_030864225.1 of Capsicum baccatum var. pendulum. Classification (NCBI taxonomy): domain Eukaryota; kingdom Viridiplantae; phylum Streptophyta; class Magnoliopsida; order Solanales; family Solanaceae; genus Capsicum; species Capsicum baccatum. Next base: position 43,877,861 of record CM061555.1, read on the forward strand.
CTATTTGAGTAAACTTTAGAGAATACTCTTTCACTGTCATATTGCCCTGCCTGAGGTAGATGAATTCTAGCACCTTGGCTTCTCTAAGCTCTTGGGGAAAGAATCTGTCTAAGAAAGCAGTGACAAACTCCTCCCATTCTATAGGACCTGCATCATCTGATCTTTCAGACTTCCACTGTTTGAACCAAGCATGAGCCATATCCTACAACTGATATGCGGCTAGCTCAGCACTCTCAACAGTAGTCACCCCCATGATGTCTGTCACTTTCTAGATCTGATCAATGAATTCCTGAGGGTCTTCATCTACCTTAGATTCGAGAAAGGTTAGAGGATTCATTCGAGTGAAGTCCCGAATCCTCGCTATGGCTGAGTTGGCGACTGGGTTGGCCGGAATGACTGTTGGCCATTCATTATGAGCAGCGACTGATTGAGAAAGAGTGGTAAATACGGTCCTGAACTCCGCATGAGAAACATGCCCGCCCAAAGGTTCTTCAGGCTGAGGGGTTAACTGATTTCTTCTCTTAGGAGGCATATTCTAAAATAAAGAGAAGAAACGGATTAGACTGAGAGACTGACTTGTGATTATTCTCACTGGCACGACATGAATACTGAAGGAGGGGAAACTGTTCTTTAAACATCTTATAGCCTCCTGCACATGAATGTGGTGCGCAACACACCCATGTACAAGACTCTACTAGATGCGACTTTCAGACTTCATAGGATACTATTGAACCTTAGTTTTTGATACCAAGTTTGTAACGCCCCGATTTGCTGAAACAGAACGCTACACGATGCTCATGACCCCGAAGGACCATAAGCTAACTCATGACTGATATCTGTACCTGCACACTGCATAATATGATATAATATTATGGAAACATGCACTGAAAGGCCACAAGGTTCAATACAAAATAATCTAAATAATGATAATATCTGAATAAAGCAATATCACAATACCAAAACAAAACTGAAGTCTAAATCAAATCTGGAATCTAGTCTGCATATGTCTGAAAGCCTCTACTGTCAGAATAATATAAATAAGGAATTGATGGGACATGTCCCCAACTAACAAGATAATCAATGAGATGAAAGAAGATCATCATGTCCTCGAAGGATGAGGACTCACCTCTAATCTGACTGCTGAAAACTAGAATCTACTGCTGATCTGGAGCATGTGTCTCTGGACCTATGGTGTAACATAAAAAGAAAGCACCATAGCGCGAATGCGTCAGTACATATGTACCGAGTATACATGTGAGGTAGGCTAAATGCAATAGTTCACATGCATGAATAATGCTAACTGACTGTCTAACATGAATGCATAAATACGTAACTGTAACTGACAATGTGATATCATGATTTACTGAATATGAATATTGATACCATGAATGACTAAAAACATGAATGACTGTATCTGAATATAACTGATAACATGGGTGATTGTAACTGACAATCCTGAATCTGATGGAACTATCTAAGTTTCATACTGTATCTGAGTTGACTGTGTCTAACAGTCCTGAAATTTGAAGAACTATCTGAGTTCTATTACTGAGACTGATTGACCGTATTTGACAGTCCCGATTCTGTAACATGAAACTATGGGAAGCAGTATTTAACCGACATGCCCATGATACACCATTATGGCTAAGTTAGGGTCTAATTTGTAACTCCAATTGGAAGGGTGTCAATATCGTGCCACTGAGAAAGACAAGTTGTGGGTGACCCTTATCTGATAGTGTCCCCTATATGAGAATGGTGGGGCCCTTATCTGACGGTGCTAATCCACCTCATCAACCCTCATCAACAGCATTGATGTCTCAACCTATGCTGTCTACATAGTTCTGGAACGCAAGGATGATTGCTAAGGATCACACCCTCATCTGATAGTGTGTGTCCCCATCCTTGGGTTCACTCGGTGCTAATTTCTACTCCCATCTGAATAGACATTGAGCATGAGCTAAATTACTGAATTCCGTTGACTGGCGGAATATTACTGATATATGACAACTGACTGAGTTCATGAGATCATGGATATTTTTCCTGAGTTAAAAGACTGTCTGAAGTTTAAGAGTTCATAGCTTGACTAAGAGTATCGTGAAAACATGACATGGCTCTAGGCACACAGCTAATATTTCAGGTACAAGTACCCCCAGGACTCGATAGAAGGAAACTGACATAGCATGATTTACTTGAAGACTAGACTAACATCATAATACATACTACATTCATGGAAGCATTTCATCAAACATGTAATAGGCATATACTTGTACATACATGGGGATTTCATGATATCATGCTCGTTAAACAATATTCCTTTATCTAGGCATTTAATCAAACATATTGTAGGCATGATACACATAAATATCATTATTCAATTGTAATTTCATCATTCAAGGTTTAAACCTTAGGGTTGCGTGAATCTATGGCTATAGTAATTAAACCCACATAGAAATTACCAACAATCATGGAATAAAATCCAATTTCACATATATCCACATGAACATGAGCAGCCAAATCATGAAAACATGAAGAAAATCCATGACTTGAGTTCTAGAAAAGAGATTCTTGGACTTCATGGACGAAAGGGGTCCATAAATGAACACTATGCATACCTAGAATAATGTTCTTGAACTTGGAGAATTGAAAATCTCTTAATTCTTGAAGAAGATTGGATCTTGTTCTTGGAGATTAAATTTAGAGAGAAACCCTAATTTTGTTTGTGAAATAATAATGACCAAAGTGGCTGAAATCGTGAATAAATGGGTATATATAGACGGGTGCTAAATGACCAAATTAGCCCAAATTAGCCCATTATCAAAATCACTTTTGCCCAAATCTATCAAACCTTAGTCGAGTTGGGCGGTTCATTTGGGTTTGGGATAATTTTGCCTCCTCGAGTAGTGTGGATGTCCTCACGTTGTCAACATTGTCTTCATTTCAAATGAAATACTTTCAAGGCACAAAACCAACAATTTTCATTGATTGGAATGTTGGCATAATTGCCTATATAAGGCATGCATTTATTTTTATTTTGTACACAAATCAATAAATACTCAGTTCCTTAATTTCTTTACTTTGTTATTTTATTTTATAACACATTATCAGCACGAGACTCCACTATTTCAAAATTCGAAGTCTAATGTATTATTTTTCTCTTTCTTTTAATATGTCTGATCTTACGAAACTTGAGTTCGTTGCCCTTCAAAGTTCAGGCAAGAACTACCTTTCATGGGTATTGGATGCTGAAATCCATTTGGATGCTATGGGTCTTGGAGACACTATTAAAAAAGAAAATAAAGTATCAAATCAAGATCGTGCTAAGGTCATGATATTCTTGTGTCATCATATTGACGAAATTTTAAAAATTGAATATTTTACTGTTAAGGATTCACATATTTTGTGGAATAACCTAAAAGAAAGGCATGACTACCTAAAAATAGTCATACACTCAAAAGCACGATATGTTTGGATACATCAGAGAATTCAAGACTATATATTTGTTTATGAGTATAATTCATGTTCAAAAGATTTTCTCAGTTGAAATTATGTGGAGAGACTATTAATGATGTTGATATGATGGAAAAAATACTCTCCACCTTTGATGTCTCGAATATGCTCTTGCAGCAACAATATCAAGAGAAATGTTTTAAGAAATATTGTAAACTAAGTTCTCACCTTCTTGTGGCTGAACAAAATAATGATTTGATAATGAAAAATCACGAGTTTCGACCTATTGGATCTACACCATTTCCTGAAGTGAATGAGGTGTACGTCCACCATGCTAGGCGTGGAAAGGATCACAGATCTGGTCATGGACGTGGATGTGGACATAGTCGTGGACGTGACTATGGTCAAGAAAGAAATAATATTTCTGGTGTTAGTCACACATCAAATAAATGGTTCCGTCAAAATGAACTAGGAAAGAGTGACAAATGTGAAGCAGGTAAAGCATGCGTTTGTTTTTTATGTGGTGCAAAAGGACACTGTGCACGTGACTGTCGTACTCCCAAACACTTGGTTGAGCTTTATCAAGCATCACTAAAGAAAAAAAGAAAAAAATACCAAAGCTAATTTTATCTCTGAAAACCATGTTGACGTTGCTCACTTAGATGTAGCTGATTTCTTCGAGCATCCAAGGGGAAAGATAGATCGCCTGATTGATGATGGTTCCGTGGCTATGAAAGATTGAACAACTTTTAATATTTGTTAGTAATAGTAGTGTAATGAATAAATGTTAAAGCAGTTGTTCTATTAGTACTTTTATTTTAGTCATATTATCATAAGTTTCGTAGTAATTTATTTTTAATTTGATCTTTCACATTTTAATATTGCAATCTACAGTATGCTTACGAAAAAAAAATCCACATTAAATTATTATCTTAATTCTTGCATATTTTGGATATCATAAAATATAGCTCACCGGGTTATGTTTATAGAGAAACATTAAATCAAATTACTTACAAGTTTTCTTTAACATGGACTAACTATTATTATTCATATTGTTTTCTCAACAAGTATGTGAAAAAAGAATCTTAGTACTTGGTGACTTTCTATTAATACTTACCATGAAAGTGAACATCACTCATTTGATTGCTCAAATTTATTATACTACTTAGTGTTGACTTTGTAGTTTGCCCATCATTAATATTTAATATATATTTATTTTATTTATGTTATTTTATTTGAAGATATAGACAATTTTGAAAGCAAGTTATGCAATTATGAAGATATTTGTTTAATTGATTCTGGTACAACACACACAATATTTAAAAAGAGAAATATTTTTCTCATTTAAATATGGGCAAAATAACTGTTACTATGATTTCTGGTAGTACTAATTTAATTAAAGGCTTCAGAAGAACCATTATAATTTTGCCCAAGGAGTTAAACTCATCATAAATAATGCTATATTTTCTCCTAAGCCTCGAAGAAACTTGTTGAGTTTTAAAGATATCCGTGAAAATAGTTATCGTATCAAGACAGTGGATGAATTGAATCATGAATATCTTAGTATTACCAAGAATGTCTCTGGGTAGACATGTTTTATAAAAAAGTTTCCTGCTTTATCTTCTGGCTTGTATTGGACAAAGATTAGTGCGATTGAGGCACATTCTATAGTAAACCAAAAGTTTACTAATTACAATATTTTTGAACTTTGGCACGATCAATTGGGATACCTTGAATCTATAATAATGAGACGAATTATAGAAAATTCAAATGGGCATCCATTAAAGAACATGAAGATATTTACAAATAATGAATTCTCATGTACTGCTGTTATCAAGGCAAGCTAATTGTGGGCCATCACTAACTAAGGTTGAGATTAAGTCCCCTGTGTTCTTAGAACGTATACAAAGGAATATTTGTGGGCCTATTCACCTACCTAGTGGATCGTTTTGATATTTCATGGTCTTAATAGACGTTTTTTCTAGATAGTCCCATGTCTGCCTATTGTTATCTCGAAACTTGGCATTTGCAAAATTATTGGCACAAATAATACGATTATAGGCAAATTAAATGATTACGGGCACAGTTTTTCGATAATCATATAAAGTCTATTCGTCTTAATAAAGCTGCAGAATTTTCATCCCAAGCATTTAATGATTATTTCTTATCAATTGGGATAAAATTTGAACATCTTGTAGCTCATGTTCACACTCAAAATGGACTTGCTGAGTCATTAGTTAAATGTTTGCAATTGATAGCAAGATCATTGCTTATGAAAACTAAGTTGTCCACCTCTGTTTGAGGTCATGCTATTTTGCATGTTGTAATACTTGTTCGTCTCAGACCGACAGATTATGATAAATTTTCTTTGTTACAGTTGATTTTGGGTCAAGAGCCTAATATATCTCATTTGAAATTTTTTTGATGTGTTGCGTATGTGCTTGTTGCACCACCACATCGCACAAAGATGGGCCCCCAAAGAAGGTTAGGAATATATATTGGTTTTGAATCGCCCTCTATTATTTTCTACCTTGAACCATTAACTGGAGATATGTTTACTGCTCAATTTGTAGATTGTCATTTTGATGAGACTGTTTTCCCAAAATTAGGGGGAGAAAATAGTGAAATGAAAAGAGAAATTTTGTGGAAAAATTCATCAATGTCTCATGTTGAACCATATGTTTCTATTTGTGAGCAAGAGGTAAAAAAGATTATCACTTGCAGAAAATCGCAAATCAAATAACGAATGCATTTACAGATTTAAAAAAGATTACAAAATCATATATTCCTACAGTGAATGTCCCAATACAAATTGAGGTCCCTATAGGATGATCTACTAGTGTCGTGGCTAATGAGTTCAAAGCACGTGTGAAGAGTGGTAGACCATTAGGTTCTAAGGATCGAAATCCTAGAAAAAGAAAAATAAATGATCAAGATGACACTACGAAAGAATGTCATATGGAAGTTCAAGATTTGAACAAGTTTGATACCCCTGAAGGAATCAATGAGCCTGAACCTCAAGAAAATGAGGAATTATCCCTAAATACAAGTGATGGTGAAACTACTTTGAATAAATCAAAAATAGTGGTGGACTATATCTTAGCATTCAATGCTGTAAAAAAAATCATGCAAGATAGCGAGGATCTCGAACCTCAGTCGATCACAGAATGTCGACAAAGAAATAATTAGCCAAAATGGCAAGAAACAGTTCAATCTGAGTTGAATTCACTTGTCAAACATGAAGTTTTTGGACCTATTGTTCAAACACCAAATGGTATTAAACCTGTTGGCTATAAATAGGCCTTTGTGCTTAAAAGAAATTAGAAAAATGAAATACAACGATATAAGGCACGTCTTGTTGCACATGAATTTTCACAAAGGCCTAGTGTCGATTATGAAGAGGCATACTCACAGTTATGGATGGAATAACATTACATTATCTCATTAGTTTCACTGTTCATGAGAGGCTTGAAATGTATTTGATGGATGTTGTTACAATCTATGTTTATGGATCACTTGATAATGAGATATACATAAAAATTTCTGAAGGATACAAAATGCACGATGCATCTCGAGAAATATATTCAATTAAATTGCAGAGATTATTATATGATTTGAATCAATCTGGACGCATGTGGTATAACCGTCTTAATAAGTATTTATCTAAAAAAGGTTATATGAATAATGAAATTTGCCCATATGTTTTTATAAAGAAAACAACATTAGAGTTTGTTGTACTTGTTGTTTATGTTGATGACATAAACCTTTGATACAAAAATAAACCACTAAAATGAAATTAAGGTCTAAAGAAACAAAAACCAGGAACTACAAAAAAGGAAAAACACGCATAGATAAAAGGAGATGAAGAAGATTTGCATAAAAAAAGGATAGATAATGAGACCCTTACTATCACCAATGATTAGCATAAGAAAGTGTATCAAACCATCAAACACACCCCATCAATGGTATTTCAAACCTCACTCTTAGGTAGACCAAAGGAACTCACATTCCCCAATCACACCTTTCTTGCCAATTGATCAACACAAGAAAATCCATCAAATGTATTAATCTCTCAAGTTTTGAAGTCTTTTCCAAGACCTAAACTAAGATGGCTTTTCCAAGCCCTACACTAAGGAAAGAAACTATACTAAGAGTAATACTCAATTTTAATTCATCAAATTCTAATGAAAAGAGAAGCTAATTTGTCTATTTATACTATTACATAGTAAATGTCAAAAATACCCTTAATGAATAACGGAAATGGGGTGCCTCTTGAGTGTGACTTTAGTGTGTAAAATGTCTTCTATACCCTTAACTTGAGGCGCCTCTTGACTGTAAAGGTTCTCCTCCTAGCTTCTCTTTAAAAAGGCTTCAAAATGTTGGCCTTCAATCACTTGTCAATTCCAAAGCTTGAACCTTTGATAATGCCTTGTACTCTTTTGTACTCTTTATGCTTGTATCATCCTCTCCATCTTGAAAAGAATTTGTCCTCAAATTCAGATCTTGCAAAACCAAAGAGAGAGTAAAATAAGCACACAATCCTCTTGGTAGGAGGGTTAGTATTAGTACCACACTCATATCATCAATCCATGGCTGTTCACACTTAACATACACCCACATGTCCTTGGTAGTTAACATGAAAATCTTAATATAAAGGATACCAAAGAAGTGAATAGCTTCAACATTAAAAGAATATGAGCATGAATCAAAACTACACCTCCCACACCCCACAAGTACACCTAGATCAAATGGAAATAGTAGACTAGTGTCTAAACTGAGAGGAGTTATTCCTTTCACTAGTCTATCAAGCCAAGGGGGTACATATTTGAAATAGAACCAATAATCCTTTGTTATGATCATGAAATACTTACTACAAGCATCACAAAGGACCTGGTTAAGAGAGACATCAAGGAAAAAGAAATGCAATCCGAAATACAACCTTCCCCACCCCAATAGTATACATGGATCAAATGGAAGAAATAGACAAGGATCTAAGCCAAGGTTAGCTATTCATTTTACTAGATAATCAAACCCGCAATCACCCAAGGAATTTCTCACAACTTTGACATACACATGGTCACTATGAACAAGACTAATATCATGGATTTCATCACACAAGTTCAAAGGACCATGCTCATTATCTAGATCAACATTACAAACATCAACACCTACTTGAGAGATTTCAAGTATATCACTCACATGTTGAAGTAGTGAGTTATTTTTTAGAGCACATTTATCATTATACATAACAAGATAACTACCAAGGAAAGAAACACGTACTTCTACACTATGTAATCCCGAGTTCACATCACCTTGGCTACTAATAGGAACATCACAATATTTTAAACTTAAGGGAGTGTAGAGTGTACCAATTTTACCTTGATTTGTACTAGGGCAACACACTTGTTTTTCACAATGGCCAACTAGTGTGTGAATACTCTTGTCACTTGGTAATGAAACTTATTCAGGTTATAAGTGCTAGCACTAGATGAACACAAATCGTACTTACAAAGAGAATAGATTTTGTCATCTAAAGGATCAACTAGTGCTTACGTACTCATAACAAGAGCTTGGTCCTTATGCAACCTAACAACACTAAGAGCATCACAAAAATAAGATTCATACACTCCTACACTATGCAATTTCGAAAATACTCCACCTTGGCCACTACTAGTCACATCACCATAATTCAAGTTTCTAGGAGTGTAGAGAATAGTTTTGTTACCTTGTAGATTATGGGAAGTGTGTTCTTCACTTGATTTTGCATTAGGGCAGCCTTCATGATCCACATTACAAAGGAATATGTCAAGGTTTCCCTTTGGACTAACTTCTTCATCACTTATCCCAAAATTGGTACTTTCGGCTAAGGGTTCCATTAACTCATCAACCATGTGTGTGTGTGGAACTCCTTTTGGATTCTTCTTTGATAATGTATGATCTTGAACCTACACATAAGAAGAATCAATGCTAGGCAAAATTCTAGCACTTGGGTTAGTGTGTAACAAGGGTTCTTTGTGGACAAGATCCACAATCAAGCAATTTTTTTTCCTTCCAACTTCACTACCCACGATTTCCCTTTTCGTTTCCCTATTTTCTTCACATTCTTCTTGTATCCCACCACTAAGTTTCTCTCTATCTTGAGGCTTGACCTCATTCTCCTTGGATTCTAACTTATGGAGAGGAGGTATTGGATTTGGTTGATAATGGGTTTGGATTTGTGGCATGGGGTTCTGTGAAGTGTAGGGTCTTTGGTCAAGTGGATTTGGGACTTGGTGGTTTGAATTTTGTGGAGGTTTTGGTGGACATAGTTTATCAACCACCGCTTTACTTCTAATCATGTCACCCCTCATGGATCCCAAATCACCCCTCATGTATCCTACATCACCCCTCATGGATCTCAAGTCACCTTTTATAATGTCAAACTCACTCTTCAATTCACGGGAAAATACATCAAACCGAGCCAACAAGACTCTCAAAGCATCATTCCTAAGTGAAGGAGTACTTGATCCTACGGATTCCATGAGTATTGTACCTATTAAACTCAAGAAAACCTATAAAATGAACAAACAAGTTAGTTCAACAAAGCCTCACCACACTCACATTCGGATCTTACCTCACACTTGGTCTCACAAGTGTTGAAAACTTGGCAATACTTGGCAAGTGAATTGACTGGTGAATATGCCTTGGTCCGAAATCGATTTTTATTTGATATGACTCAAATAAAATGATGCACGGACTTGGACCAACAAACTACTACGAATTAAAAACAAGAAAAAGCACACAAAAACCGAAGACACAAAATAAACGAACTCTAGACTAATTACCAATCTAGTAGGTACTTACTAGTTTGCTAATTAGTGATAGAATTTAACACACAAGAAACTAGAATCAAAAATTAGAAACTAGAAAATCTACCTAGGAACTCAATTTGGTCGATTGACTAGTGATGATGTGGCATTCAATGATTGGACGTTGAGTTTTCAAATTTTTTCAACCCAAATTCTCAAGTCTCGATCTAGAACCCCTTTGGTGAAGAAGAATTTTCGTTTGGGAAGGAAAATGAAGGTTTGAAAGCCTTTTTGGAGCTTCAAATGAATTCAAAAACAATGGTCCCCCCTTTTGTACTTAGATTGTACTTAGAACTGTATTTTGATTATTCATTTGTGTCTTCTTTCTTTTGGATGACTATGAATATACCAAAGAATATTCCTCCACAAACACCAAGTACACCCTCTTTCCTCCTTCTTTTTAGATCAAATGCACCTCTTGAATATTCTTCTCCAATAAGATATGATGAATATTGAAGAACAAAATGAATATTTAAGAGTTGACCCAAGTTTGACCTTCACTCAAATGAACCCTAACCTTCCATTTTTTTTTATAAATCTAGGTTCCTTAGGCCAAGATGAACTCAAATATGTAAAAATCAGCAACAAACCACGTCCAAATTTCAAAGACCCACACTGATATAAGCTTAAAAGCTTCAAAGTGCCATATCCACGGAGGTCTTAGCTCAAAATCAATCAAATCTTGTTCCAAGTGTAGATCTAGACTCCCTAGGTGTTAGAGAACAAGAAACTTTCAAAACAAAGTAAAAACGTGTAGATCTAAGTTTTTAGGTTCGGATCTACAACACAACACAAGACAACACCAACTTTTTTTTTTAGATTTTTGGAATTTTGACTCTTTTTTGTGAGATTTTCTTAATAAGGACACTAAAACCAAGACTTAGGGTTATAGGAACAACCCTAAACAAGGCTTTGATACCAAATGATATAAAAATAAACCACTAAAACAAAATTAAGGTCTAAAGAAACAAAAACCAGCAACTACAAAAAAAGGAAAACACACATAGAAGAAAGGAGATAAAGAAGATTTGCATAAAAAAGGATAGATAATGTGACTCTTACTATCACCAATGATTAGCATAAGAAAGTGTATCAAACCTTCAAACACACCTCACCAATGATAGTTCAAACCTCACTCTTAGGTGGACCAAAGGAACTCACATTCTCAATCACACCTTTTTTGCCAATTGATCAACACAAGTGAAATCCATCAAATGTATTAATCTCTCAAGTTTTGATGTCTTTTCCAAGACCTACACTAAGATGGTTTTTCCAAGCCCTACACTAATGAAAGAAACTATACTAAGAGTAATACTCAATTTTAATTAATTAAAGTCTAATGAAAAGAGAAGCTAATTTGTCTATTTATACTATTACATAAATGTCAAAAATACCCTTAATGAATAAGGGAAATGGGGCGCCTCTTAGTGTGACTTTAGTGTGTCAAATGTCTTCTATACCCTTCACTTGAGGCGCCTCTTGAGTGTAAAGGTTCTCCTCCTAGCTTCTCTTAAAAAAGGCTTCAAAATGCTCCAAAAGGCCTTCAATCACTTGTCAATTCCGAAGCTTGAACCTTTGATAATGCCTTGTACTTTTTTGTACTCTTTATGCTTGTATCGACCTTATTATAACTTCAATAGAGCTTCAAAAGAAAATTGATTATTTAAAAAAAGAATTTGAGATGAAAGATCTTGGAAGGACAAGATTATGTCTTGATTTGCAAATTGAGCATTTGACAAACGGGATCTTTGTCCATCAATCTACCTATACCAAAAAGGTTTTGAAAAGATTTTATATGGATGAATCATATCCATTAATTATTCCAATGGTCGTTCGATCACGTGATGTGACTAAGGATTCATTCTGATCTCAAGAAAATTCTTGCTCCTGAAGTACCATATCTTAGTGTAATCGGTGCACTAATGTATCTTGATAACTCTACAAGGCCTGATATAACCTTTTCTATTAATTTATTAGCAAGGTATAGTTCCACTCCTACTAGGAGGTATTGGAATGGAATCACACATATTACGGTATCTAAAAGGGATTACCGATATAAGCTTATTTTATGCTAAAAATTGTTATCCCGATCTTGTTGGTTATACTGATGTAGGGTATTTATTTGATCCACACAAGGCTCGATCTCAAGCAGGCTATGTATTCATATTTGGGGGTACTGCCATATCGTGAAGATCTACAGAGCAGTCTATCGTGACCACTTCATCAAACTAATAAGAGATAATAGTTATTCATGAAGCAAGTCGGAAATGTGTGTGGTTGTGATCATGATACATCTCATTCGAGAAAAATGTGGTCTGGACTATAACAAAGTGCCCACAATTTTATACAAAGATAATGCAGCATGCATAGCGCAATTAAAAGGTGGATTCATAAAAGCAGATAGAACGGAGCACATTTAACCAAAACTTTTCTACACACATGAACTCCAAGGGAATGGTGATATCGACGTACGACAGGTTCGTTCAAGTGACAATTTAGCAAACTTCTTCACCAAAGAATTGTCAACCTCAACATTTGAGAAGATGATATATAAGATTGGGATACGACATCTCAGAGATGTTAAGTGATGTTTTAACCAGGGGTAAATACACACTGCACTCATTTTTTTCTTAATCAAGTTTTTGTCCCATTGATTTTTTTTTGATAAGATTTTTAATGAGGCAGTTGAGAAAAAAATGCATATTACAAGATATTCATTATTCGAGGCAAAAAACCAATAATTCCCATTGCTTGGAATGTTGGTGTAACACCCCGTAAATTTTTTTCGTACACTTATCGCAATTATATGGAGTCCTAAAGGCTTGCGTATGGGTTAAATTAAGTTTATGGTGTTCGGAAGTATCCCGTCAATAGTTGTATGTGTAGGTATTGGAATAAGCTTTCCAATGATATAAAGTTTGCCCAAAACAAAGGAGTATTTCATATAAGCGAGCACATTCAAAATTTCAAAACGGTGGCCGGGAAGCCTGTGAACAGTAAATCTGCAGGAAAATTACTGCAGCTAGGCAATTATTTTTTTGGATCAACTTTAGACGATCATAACTCCTTGTACGAAAAGAACTGTGTGAGCTTCTATATATCGACGAAAAGCTCCGAGAGTCTTCTTTCCGATGAAATTGGTTTCATCCAAACCCAATTTCTAAGTAAGGAGCTATACCCGTTTTACTACAGCCTATCAAAAAAAAACAGAATTGTGGGACAGATTTTTGGGTCAACTTTAAACGACCATAACTCCTTGTACAGGAAGAACTGGGTGGTATACTTTATATAAAAATGAAATCCCTTTGAATTATATTTCCAATGAAATTGGTTTCACCCAAATCCGATACCGGAGCAAAGAGTTATGATCGATTTACTTCAGCCTATCAAAATTGTCCACTGGGGACAGATTCAGATTTATTTAAATTTTTAGGGCAAAATGGTCATTTTCTATTACCTCTTGGACGAAAATGGGTCCTTATAAACCTACACTTAGCCTCATATATATCATATATCATCCAATTATTAAGAGAAGGTGAAACCCTAGCCTAATTTCAACTTCAAATATTTTGTGATTCAACCGTAGAAAATTCGAATTGGTTCCGTAGTTGTGTTCACCATCTCGAAAGCTTCGAGAAGCACCCCATGGTTATGTAAGGAGGATTCTAAATACAAGAGTCCATTGTTAAGGTATGAATATTGTTTATTCTTGATTCTTATCCATGAATAAGTATTGATAAAGGATTATGAGTATTGTCTTGATGTTGGAAGATAACCAGAAACATAGTTATGAATTGTTATTTGGTGAAGTTAATACCTAAATGGTAAGGTTTGGTTGCTAATACTAGTTTTCCATAAATGCTTATTGTAGATAAGTGTTCGAAGAGTACGGGAAGTCAAGTTGGACTTGTATTGAAGTGGTTATACCAAGGTATGTAAGACATAATCTATCTAATCTTTGGCATGAATAATGACCCATGGCACTCTCAAGTAAGCTTCCAACAATGTCCTACGACACATGACACATAATAACATCATATGATCTTCGACACTACCAATTGAACTTGTTTTCACTTTTAAGATGTCCGGCTAGTCAAAAAAAATGTCCATATACTATTGTTGACTCCGAAATGGTTTAATGAGGTATCCATGATTCTCTACTTCATTTTCATGATATTGATTACCTATTTACATGTTTTTCCTATTGAGGTATCATGGTTTCAAGTTCCATAAGGTGTGACCACAAAGTAACCAATCTCAAAGATTAATTGAATTAAGAAATGGAATGTCTGTATTTTAAATTGATGATATGATGTATTGTATTAGTACCACTGATCAGTTGGCCATTGTATTATAAAGTTTATGTATATATGCTATTCCAGGGGTGGTCCCTGATGTATTGTATTAGTACCACTGATCAGTTGGCCATTATATGACATACGTTATGTATTGATAAGGATTACGGGAAGTAATGATATGAAAGTAATGTGCAGGTATCCCATCAGCTCTTTTAAGTGTGGTCTACTCATACTGTTTATTCACTGGTATCTGGGTTCTGTTGATCTTTTGTATCTTATCTTGATACTGACTGCCTTACATACTTAGTACATATTTCCGTACTGACGTCCCTCACGGGGGACCCGTATTCATGCCTGCAGGAACAGGCACTTCAGGTCGTACACCTCCGTAGTAAGAGCCAGGACATTCTGTTGTTAGTGGTGAGCTCCAGTTGTTTCGGGGCATCCCAAGTCGTTTCTATATGTATTTTTGGTATTTGTATAAAAGTCTTTTGTGGGCGGGAGTTTGTCCCGACCCTAACTCAGTTGTGTATCTATGTAGAGGCTTTTGTAGACATATTGTACAGCCATAGGAGTGTTTGGTTGATAGACGTGATGGCTCTGACGGCCAATTATTGTTTATATATATATTTATGCGTGTCTGTTGGGCTGATACAGGTACTGTTTTCTTCTATTTACAACGAAGTGCTGCCCAAATTTCTAATTTTCATAAGTAATGTAAATGTGAAAGTATAGGTTATGAACGGGTTCTCCCGGGCCTCCTCGGCTACGGGTGCCAGTCCGCTCCAATGTGATTTGGGGTATGACAGTTGGCATAATTGGCTATATAAGGCATGCATTTATTTTTATTTTGTACGCAGATCAATAAATAATCAGTTCCTTAATTTCTTTACTCCATTACTTTATTTTATAACACAGAAGAAATTGATTTCTTTTCTTAAATCCTACGATATGCAAAAGTAGGTAATTGCACTTTTAGTCCGATCAATAAGGAACAATCCTCTGGCAAAAATCCTAACTCGAGAAATTGAAGAAGGCGATTGAATCCGAGAGAATGGGAAACGCGGAGAAAATGATGAATCAGATAAAGGAGCTGAAGTTCACATCGAAGAGCCTCCAACGCCAAGCTCGAAAATGAAAAGGCTGAGAAGCTCAAGGTCAAGAAGGCAATCGAAAAAGGTAACATGGACGGCGCTAGAATTTATGCCGAAAACGCCATCCGTAAACGCAGCGAACAGATGAACTATCTCCGTCTCGATCTCCTCTCGTCTTGACGCCGTTGTGGATATTGACGTCTACATCGTTGAAATCCTTGGTATTAAATGGAATTACAGGTATAGTTTTAAGGATGGAAGGGTCAAGCCCTCTGCGGAGTGCATGCCCTTCTAGATAGCCTCCAGCAAAGTGTGCCAGCATTCGGATTACCATCTGTCTTCTTGCCGATATCTAGTGAAAAACCTCGCGTATTAATTAGTGAAGGAAGAATACCAAGACCACCACAAAGAAAAGAAATGCTATGACAGCCATCATGATCTTAGCTGTGAGCGCAACCACACCTGAATCGCCTAATTTACCACTTCCCATTCTCTTTTCTCTCAGAAAATGAATGAAAAGAATGGTTTTTGATCCTGCAGTTTCCGAAAGACTTGTTAATCAAAGACCAGAAACAACAGGAGAAATTTTTTTAAGCAAAACCCAAGTTTAAAATAAATGAAAACCAGTAACTAACATGTAGAGAATTCAGCTAAAACTCAGTAAGGAAATAATCCTGTATAATCTTTGCAAAGAGGTTTTAAAGATGAAGATGGAAAATGCAACTCTAGTTAGAGAAAATAGTTAATATTGACATCTACATTGTTGAAATTCATCAGCACGAATAGAAGTTCATAACTAGTAATTCCAACCCCAATTCGTGGACGAATCTTGTTATTTTGCCATCAGCCTAATGCCATTGCCCTGCACACTCCGATCTCCATGGCTGGCTCAAACTAACCATTTCTCTACATTAAAGAAAAATGGCACCAACAATAAGTAATTGTAGAGTAAATTTGATGCTTACCAAATGTGTAAATAAATCAAAAAGTATTTTGCAAGCTAATTGGAGGGGAGCTTTTAAGTTTAGCCAACAACTCATTTAAACTTTCAAATTAATGAGGTGATTATGTGGTTTAATAATGATACCTTTTCTAGTTTGGATGAGTTTCTTGACTGCATAGAAGTTCTTTCGAACGGACTTGATAGTGATATTCTAGGACAATTCAATCACATCTTTTTGGCTTGTTACTTTCTTTGAGAAATCAGTAACATTCACAATTGTAGAGTAACACAGTTCAGGATGTAGAGTGTTCCTACATGCAGACTTTACTATGGCATGAGCTGCAGATGAAATGCCCATTATATATGTCTACATGATCACCGGAGTTATTTTTACGGGATTTTACTCCGGCGACTACTCCGATGACTGCAGCAACAAGAATGACTGAGGCAACAATGGCCAAGTACAGTTTCTTCTTTCTTTTAGAAAAATCAATGTTCCTGCCGGAATCTAACATTCCGACGAAGAATTCTTTGACACGTGTCATTTTTTTGGATGAGGAAATTGTTAATTGTTATTCTCCGACAATACGGGTACGTAGAATCTGTATAATATAGAATAACTACTTCAACACTAGTTCAAGTACAAAACAAGAGCTCTTATGAAGTTGTGTAACACCCTCAACACAAGATCATAAAAGATCTTTCAAAGAAGTGTGTTTTTCAGAAAAATTAGATGAAAACAGAAATGTTGTTAAGACCAAGTCGTCCGAATTCACGGACTTTCCTTAAGGAAATAATTCCCCTCACTGTACCCGAGGTTGTGGAATTTTCCTCCCAGGATAAAATGACCTTCAATCCGACTATAGCGGTACCTCAAATAGGCGGATTCTTCGAACACAGTCACGGTTTGAATGATCACACTTAAGAGTATTTTTAAGACAAGAAGAAGAAGTTTGTAGTCTGAAAATTTCAGTTTTCTATATCATAAACCTGTGGATGAAACCAGGTTTATATAGCCACTAGATGCCTTTTTGAAAAGGTGGCATTGGTTCATAATAGAGGTGTGTGACTCTTCCTGAACATGCATGTCTATTCAGTTAAAACAATGCAGTATTTTTCTGAAACAGTATTGCAGCAGTTCGTGAAGCAGTGCATTGTTCACGCGAAACAGTGTTACTGTTCACGTAACAGTGCTACTGTTCACGTAACAGTGCTACTGTTCACGCGAAACAGTCACTGTTCACACATCAGTTCGTGAAGCAGTGCACTATTCACGCGAAACAGTGTTACTGTTCAAGTAACAGTGCTACTGTTCACGCGAAACAGTCACTGTTCACGCATCAGTTCGTGAAGCAGTGCACTGTTCACGCGAAACAGTGCAACTGTTCACGGGTTCCTGCATGTATTAACATTTCCATTCACACCCTTTCATTACTATGAACCCAACAATCCCCCACATGAATGGGAATGGCTATTTTTCGTAAAACGTTTACGGACAGTATGTGATCATCAAGCAAAGACTGATTGCAACTGGATAAGTGGGTTTCCCTTTGAACTTTCCGTAGTGAACATGTATCGGATGCACTCGGTCAATCGGTAGATTTGATATCTTTGACCCGTCGAGCTTTAATGTACACCTAGACAACACATGTCAAACAACCAGCCTTTTACCATTTATGGTTCTTACGGTTTTGTTCTTTTCAGCCATGAACACGTCCCGGTTTTCATCAGAGCTTAGAGAATAGGCCTTTACTAACATTCTCTTTGAAGCGGCTTCCACTTCGTCCTCACATAGGTGATTTCTAAACGTTTCAATCCTTTAGATTGAACTATTTGGTCAAATCTTCCAAATTTAGATAATCATTAAAAGACTTTTCACCTTGAGTCTTATCCTTGTTTACCATACATTGTCTACATCATGAGAATGGGTTGGGTAAATGACAATGTTGAACCTGTCAGACATAACTTTGTTTGATCTCCTTGAACCTAGCTCTTGGGATCTCCAGTCTGCTAGGTAGAGTTACCGCCATGCTAACTTGTCCTAGGCCTTAAACCCATTCCCTTGGATGTCCTTTCTACTCCTTCTCTAGATAGGCCTTTTGTAAGTGGATCCGACACATTATCCTTTGACTTTACATAGTCTATAGTGATAATTCCACTAGAGAGAAGTTCTCTAACGGTATTATGTCTTCGACGTATGTGACGAGACTTACCGTTGTACATCATGCTCCCTGCCCTACCTATTGCCGCTTGGCTATCACAGTGTATACATACTGGTGCCACTGGCTTGGGCCAATAAGGAATATCTTCTAAGAAATTCCGGAGCCATTCTGCTTCTTCACCGGTTTTATCTAAAGCGATAAATTCAGATTCCATTGTAGAGCGAGCGATACAAGTCTGTTTCGATGATTTCCAAGAAACTGCTCCCCCACCGATAGTAAATACATATCCACTTGTGGATTTTACTTCGTTCGATCCAGTGATCCAATTTGCATCACTATATCCTTCAAGTACCGCGGGATATTTATTATAATGCAAAGCATAGTCTTGAGTGTATTTAAGATAACCCAAAACTCTTTTCATTGCCATCCAGTGAGTTTTGTTGGGATTACTCGTGTACCAACTCAATTTACTGATAGTGCATGCTATGTCTGGTCGTGTACAGTTCATTATATACATTAAACATCCCAATATTCTTGCCTACTCCAATTGAGAATCACTTTCACCTTCATTTTTCCAAAGTGCAAAGTTCGCATCCAATGGAGTCTTGGCAATATCGAATTCAATATACTTGAACTTGTCAAGTACTTTTTCGATATAATGAGACTGTGACAGTGCTAACCCTTGTGGAGTTCGATGGATTCTTATACCTAAGATCATATTTGCAACTCCGAGGTCTTTCATATCAAACTTGCTCTCGAGCATTCGTTTGGTTGCATTTATGCCACAAATGTCTCTACTGATGATCAACATATCATCCACATATAAACATACAATGACTTGGTGATTTGGTGAGTCCTTAATATATACACATTTATCACATTCATTTATCTTGAATACGTTTACCAACATGGTTTGGTCAAACTTTGCATGCCATTGCTTAGGTGCTTGTTTTAGTCCATAAAGTGACTTAACAAGTTTAAACACCTTATTTTCTTTTCCTGGAACCACAAAACCCTCAGGTTGTTCCATGTAGATTTCTTCCTCCAATACTCCGTTTAGGAATGCGGTTTTCACATCCATTTGATGGATTTGAAGATCATATACTGCCGCAAGGCAATTAACATTCGAATTGAGGTTATCCTTGTCACTGGCGAGTATGTATCAAAGTAATCAAGACATTCTTTTTGGTTAAAGCCTTTTACTACAAGTCTTGCCTTGTATTTGTCAATAGTACCATCCGTTTTCATTTTCCTTTTGAAGATCCATTTAGAACCTAAAGGTTTATTTCCTGGAGGAAGATCAACCAATTCCCACGTATGGTTACTTAAGATTGAATCAATCTCACTATTGACTGCTTCTTTCCAAAAGGATGAGTCTGATGACGACATCGCTTCCTTAAACGTTCGAGGCTCATTTTCTAAGAGAAATGTTACAAAATCCGGTCCAAACGAAGTTGACGTTCTTTGACGTGTACTACGTCTTGGATTTTCTTCATTATGTACATTCTCACTTGGTTCATCTCGGGGTCGTTTAGATCCTCCACTAGACTGTTCATGTCTAGTTTTATACGGATAAATATTTTCAAAGAATTCAGCATTATCTAATTCAATTATCGTATTTTCATTTATATCCGAATGTTCGGATTTATGAACCAAAAATCGACATGCTTTACTGCTTTTAGCATATCCTATGAACACGCAGTCCACCATTTTAGGTCCTATCTTAACCCTTTTAGGTATAGGAACTTGAACCTTTGCTAGACACCCCCACACTTTGAAATATTTCAAGTTGGGTTTCCTTCCTTTCCATTTTTCGTAAGGAATTGATTGTGTCTTACTATAGGGAACTCTATTGAGTATACGATTGGCCGTAAGGATAGCCTCCCCCCACAAGTTTTGCGGTAAACCAGAACTTATTAGTAAGGCATTCATCATTTCCTTCAAAGTTTGGTTTTTCCTTTCCGCAATTCCATTAGATTGAGGTGAATACTGCGCCGTAGTTTGATGGATTATTCCATTCTCTACACATATTTGCGCAAAGGGAGATTCATATTCTCCGCCCCTGTCACTTCTTATCATTTTGATCCTTTTGTCTAACTGATTTTCAACTTCAGTTTTATATTGCCTAAACGCATCTATTGCTTCATCCTTACTATTTAGCAAGTAGACATAACAATATCTAGTGCAATCGTCAATAAAAGTTATGAAATACTTTTTTCCACCACGTGATGGTGTTGACTTCATATCACAAATGTCAGTGTGTATTAAGTCTAAGGGATTGGAATTCCTTTCAACAGACTTATAAGGATGCTTAGCATACTTTGATTCTACACACGTTTGACACTTAGATTTATTGCACTCAAAATTTGGCAAAACTTCTAAGTTAATCAGTTTTCGTAACGTTTTGCAATTAACATGGCCTAAACGTTCATGCCATAAATTATAAGACTCAAGCAAGTAAGAAGAATTTGAATTTTTATTCATTTCAACATTCATTACATTCATCTTATAAAGGCCTTCCTCGAGATAGTCTTTTCCTACATACATTTCTCCTTTGCTAACTACTATTTTTCCAGAAACGGTTACACATTTGAAACCATTTTTATCTAGGAGTGAAACAGAAATTAAGTTCCTACGTAACTCCGGAACATATATCACATTATTCAGTGTCAAAACCTTTCCGGATGTCATCTTTAGGCAAACTTTTCCTATTCCCTCCACCTTAGCAGTCGCGGAGTTGGCCATGTAAATTGTTTCTTCCGCTTGAGCCGGAGCATATGTCGAGAACAATTCTTTGCTTGTGCAAACATGGAGTGTGGCCCCTGAATCCATCCACCAAGCGCGTGGATTGCCGACCATGTTGCATTCCGTGAACATAGCACACAGGTCGTCATAATCCTTGTTGGAATCAATCAGATTTGCTTGGTCCTTTTTCTTCCCTTTTTTCGGGGCTCGACAGTCTGTTGATTTGTGGCCAACTTTGCCACAGTTGAAGCACTTTCCCTTAAACTTTTTCTTAGGATGATTGCTTCCATGTTCAACATTCTTTATTTTCTTCGAGTTGTTTTGGCCATCTTCTACAATATGTGCTCCATTCATTGTAGAGTTTCCCTTTGACCTTCTTTCGGCAGCTTTATTGTCTTCTTCAATACGAAGTCGGACAATAAGATCTTCAACGGTCATCTCCTTGCGCTTATGCTTTAAGTAGTTTTTGAAGTCTTTCCACAAAGGTGGTAGCTTCTCAACTATTGCTGCTACTTGGAAAGCATCATTCACAATTAAACCTACAAAACAGTTTATGTGAGTATTATGAACATTTTTAATTTGTTCAACTAAGGTATTTTTCAAAATTATACCTTCTGCTAGGAGATCATGTATGATGACTTGCAACTCCTGTACTTGAGAGACAACAGATTTGCTATCAATCATTTTGAAGTCCAGGAATCGTGCAACAAGGAATTTCTTAATTCCCGCATCTTCCGTTTTATATTTCCGTTCAAGTGCCTCCCACAGTTCTTTTGATGTCTTAGTTCCACTATAGACATTATAGAGGTCATCTTGGAGACCACTCAGAATATAGTTCCTGCAAAGGAAATCTGAATGTTTCCAAGCTTCTACAATGACGAAGCGATCCTTGTCCGAGGTTCCCTTGGGTACCTCGGGAGCATCTTCGCTAGTGAACCTTTGTAGACATAACGTGGTGAGGTAAAAGAACATCTTTTGTTGCCACCGCTTGAAGTCGATGCCAGAAAATTTTCTGGGCTTCTCCGCCGGGGCCATCGATGGCGGAGCAGTTGTGCGACTAGATGTGGCAATATTAGTTGCCCCCATAGACATTGTCGCACTCATAATTTGACTTTCAGTTGTCATTTTTCCTGTCACCACAAGACAGAAAAATTAGTATTTTTTCAGAATACTTTTTAATAAAGTTAAATAACTTTACAACTTTTCCTTCTTGTTTCTAATTAACGACGAAGTTTTTATAACTTCAAATCGTCAATCGAGTGAACTTCAACTTTTGATGAAGATTTTATGTCTTCTAATCACAAGTTAAATTCAAACGGAGTAGAAAGCATAAGCTTTAATCTCCAAAAACAAGTTATACAGATTTTGTAGTTTATTTCCTTAAGATTGTTAATTGTTATTCTCCGACAATACAGGTACGTAGAATCTGTATAATATAGAATAACTACTTCAACACTAGTTCAAGTACAAAACAAGAACTCTTATGAAGTTGTGTAACACCCTCAACACAAGATCATAAAAGATCTTTCAAAGAAGTGTGTTTTTCAGAAAAATTAGATGAAAACAGAAATGTTGTTAAGACTAAGTCGTCCGAATTCACGGACTTTCCTTAAGGAAATAATTCCCCTCACTGTACCCGAGGTTGTGGAATTTTCCTCCCAGGATAAAATGGCCTTCAATCCGACTATAGCGGTACCTCAAATAGGCGGATTCTTCGAACACAGTCACGGTTTGAATGATCACACTTAAGAGTATTTTTAAGACAAGAAGTAGAAGTTTGTAGTCTGAAAATTTCAGTTTTCTATATCATAAACCTGTGGATGAAACCAGGTTTATATAGCCACTAGATGCCTTTTTGAAAAGGTAACATTGGTTCATAATAGAGGTGTGTGACTTTTCCTGAACATGCATGTCTATTCAGTTAAAACAATGCAGTATTTTTCTGAAACAGTGTTGCAGCAGTTCGTGAAGCAGTGCACTGTTCACGCGAAACAGTGTTACTGTTCACGCGAAACAGTCACTGTTCACGCATCAGTTCGTGAAGCAGTGCACTGTTCACGCGAAACAGTGCAACTGTTCACGGGTTCCTGCATGTATTAACATTTCCATTCACACCCTTTCATTACTATGAACCCAACAGAAATTTGAAGGGAGAGTGGTGGAGAAGTGGCATTGGATTGACGGGGTTTTATACGAGTGACATTCCTCCTAATTTCAACATTCCATTTTAGTTTTTTTATTAAGAATGACGTATGTTTAAAAAAGAGATAAAAGTGACGTTATCTATTAAAACTAACCCAAAAGTTAAAACAGATTTTACTGAATTTTTTTTCTTTTTCATGTACACAAGGAAAAAGAAAACTTACATACATCCATTTACCATATATTTTAGAATACTTTAATTTTTCAATAACTAATTAATAATTGATAAAAATAAGTAAAAAAATAATTTTGTCTATTGCAAAATATTTTAATTAAGGTTAAAATATTCAAATCACTCTTTTAAAGATTTTCATGCTTTTAATATATTATAAATATAGATTATAGATGCATACTGACATTCGTTATTCATATTTATTTTAGATGTTATAAATAAAAATATGCAAAATTCAAAAAGTATTAATATAAAAAAGGGCAAATATTAGTAGTATTTTCATTGTGAAATAAAGAAATAACTAATATGCATTATTTAAATCAATTTTGTATTTTAAATTAGATTTTCGTACTTGAAATTTATTGTGTTCATGCAATTAATAATAATTACCATAAATATTTTCGTATTTTACACTGTACATAATATATTTATCAACAAAATATTATTATATAATATTTGAGTATCTTTGTAGTTAACGGTAGTACATTTTCTTGGACAATCCTATCCTCTTGAGCTAGCTTTTGGGGTTGAGTGGGATCACATGTTGTATCTTTACAGTTAACGGTAGTAAATTTTCTATAGAACGCATTTCCTCCGTACCAAATGCAGTACATTCTTGTTGGGGCATTGGACTTTTTCCTTTCTATTTGTTTCTTTTATTTGTTGTTTTGACCATTTTGAATTGTCTCTGTTGTATGGTTATACTGGTCATTGGATTTAGTTCAAGAATGGCTGGAAGAAAATGTGTCAAGATGATGACGACGACTCGGGATTCGAGTATAAGCAGAATTGCTACATATCAGCCATTTGATGGGTTGTTGGAATTGAAAGTGGTAAGCTTTTCAATTTTTTCTTGCACATTACTAGTGACTTGTTTGCTGATATAATGTTAATTGTTGACATGTATTGGATATCCTCTGTTTCATTAGGGATTGTTCTTCTTGAACTAGTAATTAAGTACTGGTAGTTATTCGTCTTGTTATATACATGCTAGAGAAGGAAATTGAACAAAAAAATTACTTGAAAAATTTTCTAAATTTTAAGTTGTTAATTTGAATTCTAACCTTAAATGATTATCGAAGTATTTTATTTTGTTATGCTTTCACTTTTGATACTACTTTTCTTGAATTGCTTTAGACAGTTTTTCTGTGTGGTCTAACGCAGTCAATCTCTCTAAGGTCAGTGTACGCTCTACCCTTTTCAGATTTCAATTTGTGGAACCACACATTGGGTATGCCGCTGTTGAGGATTAAATCAATTGGATGCCCGTTTGGGTGGTATTAGTTTATAGCTGTAACGAAGGATGGGCTCATGTCATGTCCATATAATTTCAAAAGTATCCAGATTTATCAAATTAACATACATTTTTCGAGGGCTTCTTAATTCTAGGATAGCTATATAGTGTTAGTAACTCGATTTTGACTATACAAATATATGGGGTCATAACAATATGATACAAATAACATGGACTGAGGAAGTAATATTTTCTAGCATTTTCCTTCATGCCAAACATCCTCTTAGTGACGGCCTTTTCTATGTTTTCTTTTAGATACATGAGAGTGATGCATACATATTTGAATCTTTCAATATCCGACTGCTGCTATGAAACCGTCATTTTCTGTTCCACCCACTCGCAAAAAAAGAAAGCTAGATAGTTTGATAGATATTTTCTATTCCCCGCTGCTATGAAATTATTGCCCCACCTGTGTACTAGATATTTTGACAGATAAGGTCTGTTGAAACTGTTGGAAAAAATGATACAATATTGATATTGGATAGGAATTAATAATAGTAAGAAAGTTATCACAAACACTGTGTCGTGGTAAGCCACTGCCTTGAAAGCGATTTCGGCCCTACTCCGGTGCAAATCCTTCTAGCCGGTCGCTCACCAAGGTTCCACAGCTACTTCCAAACACGTACACTCGTGGCTGAAAGTTTGGAGGTTGCCTAAACCAATTGTCCAAGAGTTGAAAAGAATAGGAAGCCAAGACTAAAACAAAGAATTGATGAGGGAGAAAGTAATTTGTTTTCTATATTTTCTGCATGTTTAGCTCCCAAATGATTCTCCTTAAATAGGTATATCATTTACGTTTATCCATCAGAAGAGTTAAAGAAGAGAAAGGAGTTAATGTACGGAATGTAACAGTACTCTTTGAATTAATGACAGAGTTAATAAAGTAACTTTTAAAACTTCCGAATGTTTCTTCTTTCACAAAGTTGCATTTGTAGGAAACCGTCATTTGTATCACATTTATGAAGTATTAACTCTCCCATCCTATCTAACTTACAGATGTTTACACATATTTATTACGGAGAGTTAAAAGAGTTTTAATCTTTGCATTAATTAAGAAGGAATTATCCTTCAATCCCCCACTAATGCAAAGATAAAGAATGGAATAGTTTTTGGGCAAATGGAAGGAACATGTACTTAAGTGTCAATATCTTTCGATTTGAATTGGCACGTAGTGATGTGAGGCAACAACAAATATCCAAAAAGTGAAGTACTCTTGAACTAGATGGACATAAGTTGAGACCCCCATAACACATACTATATCCTTGATTTTAAGCAGCCTCCGCAATACTACAAAATGCGTTTATGGTCATGCACACAAACCTTGGGTCTCATGAGTGCTCTAGAAAGATAATCCAAATCTTTCATAAAAAGGAGACCAACCTTTTACACTCACGTAGGTGACCCATCAAGTCTATCTCATAAACCACCTTAAGGCTATGGATCATTAAGAGCAAAAATAGGCTGAACCTTATAATACACTACCCCACGCCATAGGGATAGGATATGTAGTGTTTATTAAACGGCCTATATGGCTTCGTTTGACCACAAATGGGTATCCACCATATTACCTCAATCCATGGGCTTTAGCCCCATCCCCCTCGACGATTCAAGGATCATTTTTCTTGTCAAACCCTTGGTCATAGGATCCACCAAATTTCTTTCGGATCTTACATATTCTAAGGAAATAACACCATGTTTCAACAAGTGTTTAATTGCACCATGTCTAATGCGAATATGTCTCTTTTTACCATTGTATACACTATTTTTAACAATTCCAATTGCCGCCTGTGAGTCACAATGTAAAGAGACTGGTGACATTTGTCTTTCCCATAAAGGCACATCTGTCAAAAGATTTCTCAGTCACTCAGCTTCTTGCCCTGCCAACTCAAGAGCAATGAATTCAGATTCCATAGTAGAATATGCTATACAAGTCTGCTTTGAAGACTTCCATGAAACAACACCTGTACCCAAAGTAAACACATAGCCACTGGTAGAGCTAACTTCATCATTGTCAGTCACCCAATTTGCATCACAAAAACCTTATAAAACGGCAGGAAATTTATTAAATTGTAAAAACCAATCCATAGTACCTCTCAAGTACCTTAACAAGCGATGAAGAGCATGTCAATGTTCATTACTAGGATTATGAGTATATCTACTCAATCTACTAACAGCATAAGCTATATCAGGCCGAGTATAGTTCATGAGAAACATTACACTCCCAATTATTTTAGCATATTCAGTTTGAGAAACACTGAAATCTTTATTTTTTTTCAAGTTTATGCTAGGATCATAAGGAGTTCTCACTGAAACTACATCAAAACAATTAAACCTTTTCAACATTTTCTCAATATAATGAAACTGACACAAGGAGAAACCATTAACATTTCTTTTGATTTTTATTCCTAAAATCACATCAGCTTCTCCAAGGTCTTTCATTTCAAATTTAGAAAATAAAAATTTCTTAGTCTCATTTACAAGATTCACATTAGGGCCAAAGATTAACATGTCATCCACATATAAACATATAAGCACACAGTCTGATCCTATTATTTTAGAATAAACACAGGTATCAGATGAATTAACAACAAAGCCATTATCTATTAATATGAAATCAAATTTTTCATACCACTGCTTAGGTGCCTGCTTAAGTTCATATAAGGACTTTCAGATTAAGTCATATAGATCTCTTCTTCTAAATCACCATTTAAAAATATAGTTTTGACATCCATTTAGTGTACCACTAAATTGTGAATAGCAGCTAAAGCAATAAGAGTTCTAATGGTCGCTATTTTAGTCACGGGAGAATAAGTATCAAAATAATCAACACGTTTCTTTTGGTTAAAGCCCCTAATCACAAGTCTAACCTTATATTTATCAATTTTACCATCAGGCCTTAATTTCTTCTTGAATATCCACTTGCTACTTATGGGTTTACAACCTTTAGACAAATCATACAAGTCCCATGTGTGATTAGAAACTATAGAGTCTAATTCACTTTTAGTAGCCTCTTTCCAAAATATCGTATCTATCGAACTCATTGCTTCATCATAGGTATTAGGGTGTTTTTCTATTAAGTAGATAGACATTATTCATCATTTAAAGTATCGATATCAAAATTCTCAGTTAAGAAGGTGGTGATAAAATCAGGACCAAATCTAGTCTCAGTTCTACGTCTTTTACTCCTTCTTAGTTCATTTTCATACTCATTAGCATTAACATCAGAAGCAAGCATAACATGAGAGTTAACAAACACAGATACAGAAGTATTATTTTGCACATCACTAGGTACAACATTTTTCAAAGGAAAAACATGCTCAAAAAATTCTGCATCTCTAGATTCACAAATAGAATAATCATTTAAAGACATAAATCTATATGCAACACTGTTTTGAGAATAACCAATAAAGACAGTATCAAAGTTCTTAGAACCTACATTTACTCATTTAAAATAAGGTAGACCAATCTTAGCCAAACACCCCCACACTTTTAGAAATTTCAAGTTAGGGACAAATTCTTTCCATAACTCATATAAGGTCTTGTCTAACTTTTTATGAGGGACTCTATTAAGAATGTAGCATGCAGACAAGACAGCTTTCCCCTACATATAGTCAGGTAGACCTGAGCTTAAAAGCATAGAATTCATCACTTCCTTAAGAGTTCTATTCTTTCGTTCAGCTACACCATTTTGTTGGGGAGTATAAGGAGCACTAAACTCATGGATAATACCATTTTTCTCACAAAAATCTTCTAGAGTTTTAGTATTACATTCACCGCCCCTATCAGATCTAAATCTCTTGATTTTCCTGTCTAATTAATTTTCTACTTCTTCTTTGAATTTTAAAAACATGCTTTCAGCCTCATCTTTAGACTTAAGGAGATATACCTTAGTGTACCTAGAAAAGTCATCAACAAAAGTAATGTAATACTTCTTTCCACCTTTACAAATAGTGTTCTTAAAATCTGCTAAGCCTAAATGTACTAGTTCAAGCAATTCGGTCTTTCTACTAGTAACATATTTAAAAGGTTTCTTAGCATGCTTTGCTTCTACACACAGCGGACATTTAGAAATATCATAAATATTTACGGTAGGAATTAATCCCATTTCTCTAAGTCTTGGAATAGCAGCAATATTAACATGACCTAGCCTACCATGCCATAAATTAATAGACTCAGCAATATAAGCAGAATTAGGAATATTTGCATTATTGACAATCTCATGATCAATGTTCAGTACAAATAAGCCCCCACTAAGGTATTCCTTCCTAACAAAGTTTCCTCCACGAGAAATAATTATTTTATCGACTTCAAAAATAAGTTTAAGGCCTACTTTGTTGAGAAGTGCTCCAGAAACTAAGTTTCTACGGAGCGAGGGAACATACAGAATATTGTTCAAGAATAATATTTTTTCATAAGTTAATTTAAGTAAAATTTTTCCTTTACCCATAACTCCAGCAATAGCGGAGTTACCCATGTAGACGCACTCGCCATTGGTGGATTCCTCAAAGTCATGGAATTTCTCTTTGTTGGGGAAAAAATGCCTTGAGGCTCCTGTGTCCAACACCAACTCAGTCTTGTTAGACATCAAGTTCGTCTCGACGACTACTGCCGCAATCACGTCATCATTCTCAACAAGATGAACTTGGACATTATTTTGTTCCCCCTGTTTTGAGTTTTGCAAACTATCTCATATTTCTTTAGTAGATTTGTTAGTAAAAAATAAATCAAATAAAGTATTAGTCATATGACTCAATAAATACCCTCTATCATTTATGTTATTCTTTTTAGTCTTCTTTTTACCAAATTCATCAACAATCATAGCGGTATTAGAACCAGTAATGATGTTAGATCCATTATTAAACAAAACATAATTAACTTCTAATTGTTCTAAGAAAATAAAAAGTCTTTGTGACCATCTTTTAAAATTATTTTCGTTCAATGGCTCAATTTTTGACAAACCAGAAAAAGTTTTGTTCAAAGAAATGGCCATTTATCAATATTGTATGTAAGGAGATCGCTTTTAAATTGTTGAAAAAAATGCTACAATATTGATATTGGATAGGAATTAATAATAGTAAGAAAGTTATCACAAACACTGTGTCGTGGTAAGCCACTGCCTTGAAAGCGATTTTGGCCCGACTCTGGTGCAAATCCTTCTATCCAATCGCTCCTCAAGGTTCCACAGCTACTTCCAAACACGTGCACTCGTGGCTGGAAGTTTAGAGGTTGCCTAAACCAATTGCCCAAGAGTTGAAAAGAATAGGAAGTCAAGACTAAAACAAAGAATTGACGAGGGAGAGAGTAATTTATTTTCTATATTTTCTGCATGTTTAGCTCCCAAATTATTCTCCTTAAATAGGTATATCATTTACGTTTATCCATCAGAAGAGTTAAAGAAGAGAAAGGAGTTAATGTACGGAATGTAACATTACTCTTTGAATTACTTACAGAGTTAATAAAGTAACTTTTAAAACTTCCAAATGTTCCTTCTTTCACAAAGTTGCATTTATAGGAAACCGTCATTTGTATCACATTTATGAAGTATTAACTCTCCCATCCTATCTGACATACAGATGTTTACACATATTTATTACAGAGAGTTAAAAGAGTTTTAATCTTTGCATTAATTAAGAAGGAATTATCTTTCAGAAACTGATTGTCTACAAGTGATGTGGGGAGAAGTTGACAAGTTTTTAGATGAAGCTGTAAGAGGAAACTATGGACTTTTCAACTAGTCTTTGGTGTTAAAATGGGTATTGTGCAAGTCTGTGTTGCAAATGATTTTGGGTATTACTATATTGACACTGTGTGTAGATCCAATCATGGATAACATTATACGACTAGCGCAGGCAATTGGAGTGCCTTCTTTCTTCCTATCATTTTCCATAGTAGCTCTTGCTATCAATGCAAGAACTGCAATAACAACAATAACTTTATTGTCTTCAGCAAAACAACAGAGTTCCACAACTTTATCTTTTGCTGAAGTATTGGTATCTATGGTGATCTGTGTTGTAATTGGCACTTTTGCTTTCATCTGTACCACTTATCCACTTTAGACTTGTATTGTAGCTTTCTTGTTTTATCCTATAGCACTTGTACATTGTTTTATTCAACACAATCGTTGCAAATTATCTTAGATATTCAATTATGATAATGTAATTGTGTGGTTGGAGTGAATCTTAGAATATTGAAGGTTTTATGTTTAAATTTGATTTTGGAGTTTGAAGATACTAGTTAATGTTGAAAATCTGGAGTTTGAAGATGTTAATGTTGCAAAATTTAATTTTGAAGTTTAATGTTCAATGTATTTTTGATTTTCTTGTCAATTACAATGTTTAATTACTCATGTTGTATAGTGATATATGAATTGAACAAATATTGGATTGTAGGTTATGCTTAAAGGAATAATTAAATTTGACCTAAAATTAGAATCTATAATTAGTTATTGAAATTGATGGGTCCTACTAAATTTAAAAAAAATTGTGGAGTTTTTAAATCCCCGCAATTTTAAATAAAATTTTATTATAAAATGAATTAATTTAGAGTAACGGGGAGTCAACCGCCGCAAAATAACCCACGCAAATTAATTATGAGAGTTGGGAAAAAACTGTCGTAAATTATTTGTCACGGCTCGTATTGTGAGGGTTTTGGGAACTTTCAAAATTATATTTTGTGGGGGTTAAATCTTAAAATTAACCCCCGCAATTTGACCCCTTTTTTGTAGTGAAAGGAGAAAGAAAAAAAAATGCACAATTACAAACAGGAATTTTGTAAAATGTACAATGAAGTTGGGCCTAATTATTAATGCATTGGAATAGGTCTAATATAAATATCCCTTTTCTATCAAAAAAAATGTACATTATTTATGTATATTGTCTAAAAAAGGTAACGTTATCGAATAGGCTATTTGTGTAATGATCTGGAATGGTGACTTACAACCAAATTGATTCCAATGGGAGGCTTGTGAAGTGTATATAACAGGTCTGGCCTGCTAAGTTATCCATTTACTTGCAGGAGTGGCTGATGATGGAGTCATAATGGGTCGATCCACTTTTGATATAGAGTAACTTACACAAATCCCTGAAAGTTTTATCAATATTACATAAAATTCTATTTTTTTTGCTAATTACATTTTATCCCAGAATTTTGATT
Organism: Capsicum baccatum var. pendulum; assembly: GCA_030864225.1. Taxonomy (NCBI): domain Eukaryota; kingdom Viridiplantae; phylum Streptophyta; class Magnoliopsida; order Solanales; family Solanaceae; genus Capsicum; species Capsicum baccatum. Next base: position 43,910,218 of record CM061555.1, read on the forward strand.
TGGTGATACATATGTTAAGCAGTGATACATATCTAAAAGTGATACATATGTAACATATCATGTAATTATTTTAGGAAGCACCAGATTTTCTGAGATTTTAATAACGTAAATCTCACCTAAACTGTTACAAGCGTTGAAAACGCAATTCCATTTGTTTACAGTTCAACATTGAAGCAAACCAAATTAGAATCTCAATTTTTTTCAAAATTTAGAACCAAAAATTCGATATTCAATTTTTTCGGTATTTCTTCAATGGATCTCGTCACTGTGTTGTTGCGTCATTCTGGGAAATGAATTTCTAAAATAAGATACGATAACTATCGGGTTGACAGGATTGTAATTCATGAAAAAACGCCGTACCACGATTTTATGAACTCCATATCAACTCAATTGAAAATTGATGTATCTCTGGAAAGAATTCATGCAAACTACATTGTTTAAGGAAATTCATCAGCGTTGGAGATTCATAATGATATGGCTGTGAAACTTTTTCTTCAGATTTTGAAAGCTGAATCAATATTCGGAAAGTATCCACTGTGTATTACAACGAGTGATATTGTAATTGACAGTGATGGTGTTGACGCAGATAATATGATGATTGAGTGTTATGATTTTGTTGAGCCGTGTGAACTTGCACTTGCTTTAGTTGGTAACATTGAATCTCTGCCAATTGTTAATGTGGGTGGTGAAGAACTGATAAGTGATTACTATAATAGTGTTGTTAAGGTGAACCAAAAGTATAAAAATAAAGATACACTTGTCTCGGTAATGCGTAACTATTCAATCAAGCATAGGTTCAATTGCAGAGCTGAGAGATCTGACAATCAGAGGTGTCTTTTTTATTTTTTCAATGACAGTTATTGATTTATTTCGCAAGTTGATACATCTGGAAGTTGTAGTGATACATTTGTATATTAGTTTATGTAAATGTTGTTGCAAATAACAAGTGATTCATATAACTAGTTATTTATATAAGTGAAACAAATAAGTAATTGTTATTGTAAGTTGATATTTATATATATGGTGATTCGTATTGGTCATAAATATAATTGGTTATTAATTATATAAATGGATATTCATATAAATGGCGATCCATGTTGATGATTCATATTAACTAATTGGAAATACAGGTTATTCATATGACTGGTGATTCATATAACTAGTGATGCATGCAACTGATTTTTAATTTTGATGATTAATGTAAATGGTGATTCATATACCTGGTTTTTTATGTGGGTGATAAATGTAACATAAGTTTCAAATAACTAGTGAATCATATAACTGGTGATTAATATAAGTTTTGATTCAGATAGTTGGCTATTCATATAATTTTTGTTATTTTGGTGATTAATGTAATCGTTGTTGAAAAAAACAAGTGATTCATATAGGTGACACAAATAACTAATTAGTATTGTATGTGGATATTTATGTATATGGTGATTCATATTTGTGATTAATATAATTAAATTTTCATAAAATTGGTGATTTCTATTGGTGATTCATATAAACAGGTTGGAAAAACATGTTATTCATATAACTGGTGAATTCTATACTACAAAAGAATAACAGATTTAGTGGTTCATGTTTTAATTGAATTAACTGTTGAATTATATAATACAAAAAATGTCGGTCATTTTTTGATTGATTTAGTGATTCATATGGTATTTTGTGATTCATGTATAAACAAATTAACATAATTTCATATTAGCGATATTTGTGACATATATTTCAGTTATGTGTTGTTGTGCAAATCGCTGGAATGTAGTTGGGTATTTAAGGTGTTCTGTAAGCATGGTACTGATACATTTATAATACGTAGCTTCAATGATGTACACACATGCTCAATAATGGATAGAGTGTTTGAGCAAAAGCATGCAACCATTGCCTTTGTAGCTGGAATAACAGCTCCAAAGTTAGTCAACTACAAAAGAATAATCACCCCAAGCGACATTATTGAAGATACAAAAAGGGAACTTGGTTTGGACATAGATTACGTGAAGGCATGGCGTGCTAAAGAACATGCTTTAAAAATGTTGAGAGGGCGACCAGCTAACGGATATAAGAAAATGCCTACCTACATATATATGTTGAATTCGATTTATCCCAATTCACATATAAGGATGCATAAGTCTCCAGATAATCAGTTCATGTATCTATTCGTAGCACTACAGCCTTTCATTAGGGGATTTGGGTATTGTAGGCCTGTTGTGATAGTAGACGGTAGTCACATGAGAGGACCATATCAGGGAACATTCCTTTCAGCTAGCACACTTGATGGGGCAGGTATTGCATGTAGTGATTTTTCTTTCTTACAAATAATGGTAATTGTTATATAAGTTAGACATAATAATTGTGTAATTTTATGTATAAGGAAATATATTGCCGCTTGCGTATGGGGTTGTAGATTTTGAGAATGATTCATCATGGACGTGGTTTTTCCATCAATTCAAGTGTGCTTTCGGTGAGCGCGATAATATGTGCGTAGTATCTGATAGACATGAAAGCATAATCAAGGCGGTTAGTGTGGTCTATCCATGTATACCACATTTTATTTGTATTTGACATCTTTGAAATAATGTCTGCACAAATTATAGAAAGAGTAAGGACAAGCTGACCGGCGAGTTTTTTGCCATGACTTAATCATACAAGTTGGATGATTTTGATGAGCTAATGTGTAAAGTGAGAAAGATTGACAATAGAGTTAAGGTACATTTGAAAAATGTTGGATTTGAAAAGTGGTCACGAGTTCATGCTCCAATAAATAGGGGAAGGATGATGACTTCCAACATTGCAGAATTTATCAACTCTCGTCTTGTTGAGGCTCATGAATTGCCAATTTTAGATTTTCTTGAACAGATCAGAATCTTATTTGGTGTGTGGAACCGAAAAAATAGAGACCGATCTAGCTTTCTTTCTAAAAATTCATTGGGAGGTCGGTTTCAACAAATTCTTTAATTGAACGAGGCAAAGTCATTAGGATGATGGTAAGTTAAAATAACAATATGTATACTTTAACTAAGGTATTTCGCAGTTTTTTTTTAACATTCTGATAACAAATGTAGTGATTCATCTGGGAGTCATATGTATCATTTTGATACATATGTTGAAATATGCTTCCACTTGAAATTTTGTTCTTTATATTTAATTAATCTCCGTCTTTTATGGTTCCCATATTATGTTGACTTACATAAAATTTATGGAATAATATTTTCAAATTAGGGAATCAACTAACTACATATACGGTGTGTATGAAGAAGGAAGAAAATACATTGTTCGGTTGGATAATAGAACTTGCAGTTGTGGTAGATTTTAGCTTGATGAGATACCATGCTTGCACGTTATTGTTGTTTTGAAAAGCAAATATGTAAATGAATTGAAGTCATACTGCTCAGATTACTACAAGAAGGAGGCATTGGTGAAGACTTATGAAATACCGTTTTGTCCAATGCCCGATAAACGAGACTGACATGTACCACCGGAGGTGTTAGAAGATGTGGTTTTACCTCCAAAATATAAACGCCCACCAGAAAGACCCAAGAAAGGTAGAAAAAAGAAAAGTAGTGAAAAGTTTTCATCAACATCAAATCGTTGTGGAAAGTGTGGGTATGAAGGCCACAACAGACGTAGTTGCAACTACTTTCCAAAAAAGATGTGACATTTTGTCTTTAAAGTTTAATCAAACATGTTTACTTAGTTCAATGTTTTGAATTCAGTAATTTGAGTTAATTTCTCAAAAATTTGTTGCTTGATATATTTTGTTTACAATTGAAAAAGATATGTCTTTGCAAGATTATCATTTATAATTCATTATTACTATTCTGTTATGCAGATATGTTAAGAGTTACTGAGGAATGCTAGTGATGCATTCCCTAAATGAAATTATAAAGTGATACATACTACTATTCAATCTGAACAGGTTAATTATTGTTACATGTTAATCATATTGTTTTCAATCGATACATATAAAAAAAATCTTAATATTGTTATGTGATTCATATAAACCATTCGTGCAAAATTAGTTGTTTCATATTAGAAATTAACATTGACATGTTAATTGGTGATGCATTTTGAACATATTAGTTATGTTTTTGCCATTTATACTGACTTTTAAATGGTGATTCATTTTAAGAATATAGATGGCTATTCCTGAAACTGGAGATTCATATGATTACTGAATATAAATGGTGACAAAAGAATTCATCTTAACATTTTAAGTTGTATGTGGTGAGTCATATAAAAACATGTTGAGAATATAAATGGTGATTCATATGGTATTTGGTGCTACATACGGTAATTGGTGATCCATCTTCAACATACTGGTTACAGTTTATTCAGGTCTAATCATTTTTAACTGGTGATTCATTTTAGAGTAACTTACATAAATATCGGATAGTTTCAGCAAAATTACATAAAATCTCGGATAGTTTGCTAATTACATCTTATCTCGAAATTTTGAATTGGTGATACATATGTTAACCAGTGATACATAAAGGTGCAGATTTCATGAAAGTGGAGATTCATATGATTACAGATTATAAATGGTGATAACAAAATACAACTTATAAAGTTGTATTTGGTGATTCATTTAAAAACTGGTTAGTAATATAAAAGGTGATTCATATGGTATTTAGTGATACATATTAGATCAATTCTGTTTGTTAACAAAATATTGATGATACATATGAATAGATAAAACTAAAAATTTGTGATAGATTATGTAAGTTAAAATACCCACAGAAGTACTAGTACCATATATGCTTCTAAGTTAAAATGTCATGACATTCATTCAAAAAAACACAGTTCACGATATATTCAAAAATTTTCAAACATAAAAAAAAATGAAAATCTAGAATTCCACAAACATAAGAAACCAATTTCCTTTTGTCACACAATAAATGCTAGAGAACTACGGTTGAACATCAATCATCTCTGTATTCTCAGATCGAATGAAGGTGCGTCTAGGCCTAGGCGGATCTTGGTTGTCACTAACATATCCAGTGATGCCTTGTTCACACCATAATTCCATAACAAGGATGCGTATCTTGTACGATGCTTTTTCGAATCAAAATCTGAAGATTGTATTTGATGTCGGTCACTTAAAAATTCAGCATATACTGCAACAAACAAGCCACAATCCCTGAAAAAAAGTAAAGTAGGTATTTTATGTGTTGCTGCGAGCTCTTACTTAAAATAATATATTCAAAAAAATAAATGATACTTACAATATACCGCTTGATTGTTGCACAATTCCATCAACAATGTGAACATCGAATGCATGCTAGTCCGTCTTATCCTTGTATGCGTCTAGAAGTGACCAGTCTGTGCGATCTTTTTTCTCAAAAAAATCAGATATTGTCAAATAAGTTGACAACATTTCAGCAAGCTCTTTTATCTTATCAGCATGCCCTCTATGACCTTTCATCGAGTCGTAAACAAGAATGCATCTTTCCTTGAGTACTATGACTGCCAACACCCAGTGAAACGAACCTTTACAATTTGTTGGCACATAAACCTCGTCAATTAAATTCCATGGAATACCAGCTGGAATGCATAGTCCTTGCATAATCTCACAAATTGATCTATCCATCGAAGCCACTTTCATTGAGCAAATGTTTTCAACATGCGAGCTAAGATCAATCTGAGAATGACTTCGGTGATAATGAGTGTATGTATCATGGATGTAGTTCATGAGCAATTCACAGTGGTACATCTATATTCACTGGTTGTATCCATTTTTGCTTTCTTTCTAAGATAGTAGAATACCACATCGATATGTTGTAATAAAAAACTATGATTTGTAAGAATAGGTGATTCATATTACCAGTGATTCATATAACTTTTGATTCATATAAGTGTAGATTCATATAGTTGGCTAGTACAAATAATCAGCATTCAATTACTTCAATAATCAACAAGTATAATAATCTGTTGTTCAAATGATGACACTAACCCATGCTTCCTTATTAAATTTTCAAATTAAATTCAAGTCATACATCATATGTATCACAGTGATACATATGATACTCAGATGTATCACTATGATACATTTGCTACCAGAAAAGTTGTATTCATTTTGTAAACATTAAATTTTGTTGGGTCATATTTTAAAATCAGATTGTGCTTTAATAATAAAAAGGTTAATTGCTATATATATATTTCTTTGAGGCATACCTCATCATTCCAACAATTACTTGATTGCACCATGTAATAAAACCAACGTTTTTTCACCGGGTGTGCAACTACAAAATCAAGAGTTGGTTTTAGATCAGCGTGTTTGGCCGTGTAGTACTCATCCTTTCCTTTCCTGAAATCAAATTATAATTTATATAAGTATTGAAAGTAGTACATATAGATGATATTGTGAAAGGTAATTCATCAATATTACTTAGTAGCATGTGGATTCTACAGTCCAGTTGACATTCAAACAGAAAATTTAGAGAAGAGATCTTCAGCATATGGTCCATTTATGTTGTGACCTTCAAACGGATATTTCAAATTTTAATGCGACTGGATGACTTCTTTATCTTTTGACCCAGAATCAAACATACTGACAAATGGTGACTGATATACTTTTGATGGCTGCCTATTTCTCCTGGAAGGAAGCTTCCTTACATATTTCAGATTTGTCTTGCACACAGGGACCTGAGAAATAGCTGCAATAGCGCTGTCGCTAATATAACACTGATTATCAATGTTGCCTTGCCGATCACATGTGTCAATAGTTGCAGCATCTATATAATTGATCCATGTTGGATAGGTAGCACACAATGGTGGTACGTACAAGGTAATAGCTTTAGACAAATCTTCATCCGTATTTTGAAGGGCTTATTCAGATTCCTATGTGACGTATTTAAAATGAGAAGTTAGTGTTACAATGAAGTTTAGAATTGAAGTTCCTAAATTATGTGTATGTATCATAGTGATACATATGATTCATTATGTATCATTGTGATACATCTGAAAAACTTACATAACAGATCACCAACTTTAGAAATTTTATTTATTAAGCATCTATAATAACATTAAAATATTGTTAATGAAAATTTTTTATGCCACATAAAAACTTAAAATAAGGTTGTGACCTACTTCAAATTACAAAATAAAATTCGCTATAAATAAATTGATATTACCGTTACGCGTTCTTTCATTATAGTTTCATCTACTTCAACATTTGTACTATACCTATCAACTTCTTGCAGTTTGTCTGCGTACGAACTCTCAGCTTCCTGTTAGTAATTAAACTTAACATTTTAATATGAAACAATTGAAAACATATGATGAATCAATTACTGGAAGTTTGTTTAAATTGTCTATATGCATCAAAGTGATACATATGATGTCAGATGTATCAAAGTGATACATATGATGTAAGATATATTACAGTGATTCATATACACACCATTATATTAACAGTTTGAGCAATTCAAAAAATAACATCTAAACTATTAGAAGGTAATATTTTGAGCAAGTTGTAACAAAACGATAATATAATTAAGTCAATTTAATTACCTTCAAGGATTCCTCAGTTGCTCCTTCGTTGATACCTAATTTACACGATTGACCAGCAACATCTACAATATTATAACTTTTAGCATTCGTTGTGTGCTCATTAATAGATTGAGGAGGATCCACTTCTATATTTGGGTTGCCTTTTTCACTTTCATGCATTGGATATTGAGAAACCTGCAAGATAAGAAATTAGAATAATACAGTAACATAGCGATACTAGTGATAAACTATGAATACCTTGCCAAATGAAGCAAATCCTTCTTTCACAACTTCCAAAAGTCCTGTATATTGATCGACCATCAACTTTTGAAGATCATTGAATTTCATATCAACCTACATTGTAAATGACATTTTGAACTTCATGTTAACCTATAATATATTTTAACATTAACAGAACAAAAACAACAAAATTTTATACTTACATAAGTCCTAACATAAGACTTTATCTCGTCCAAATCAGACTTGGATAGTGATAACTTTTCCTCTGAAGCAGCAGGTGCTTTATCGGCATCCCTCGTCTCAACATTAGGCACAACTTTATCTTTATCCAAAGAAACTCGAGCCTCCGAACGATCAATTGAAGAATCTGCCAAATTTTTATCTTTAGACAACTTGTCTGACTGTTTTTTGGACTTTACTGCTCGTGAGCGAACCTTTTCTGACTCCTCAACTATTTTTGTTTCTTTGCAGGAGGATGTGAAGATTGACCAGTATCAAGCCTCATCTTTTTTAGAAGGCCTGCACTAGGAAGTGTACTAAAATCATCAAATTCATCTCCAAATTCAGTCGAAGCAGTCCTCTCAAATTGTTGTTGTACAACTACTGTCTGTGCTACATCTGCATCATCATCTATTGAACCAAACATGAAAGGATTTCGCAAATCAAGATGGTTCAATTCCTGTGGTGACGGGGTTATAATCCTGTATACAAGCTGCCAAAAAAAGTAATACAAAAGACCAAAAATTAGAAGTACCTTAAAAATTAAGAATAGACATACAAAAGTATAACGGTGAAATAAACATTACCTTACTAAACATATCATCCATAAGATCCTCGTATCTAGGCTTGGGTTTTACCACTTTCCAATTCACCATTCTTGGAATTAAATTGTGAACACGAACGGCAAGTGATTCATCAACTTTGGCACAACATTCGTACCACCAAATCTGAAGCGCGTATGGCAGGCCACTCAAATGGTAAAACTTTTGGACCTCATTCATCGACCGGCTAATAGAAGCCATCAATTTCTCAAAAGCTACTTTTCCCCATGGAAAACGATTATAGCTTCCATCATCCACCATGTGGAAGTCTTGGGCAGGGATATTAATTTTATCTAATTGGGAGAACACAAATGTGTGTATAAAGTACAATATCCCAATTTTCACCGCATCTTTCATATTTTTTCCCCAGTTTTTAGTCAAGAAAAAATTGACCAAATCAGCCTTTTTTCACACATGATGACGAATTTGGAAAATATTTTTTTTGCAGTCGATATAGTGGAAGGTCTGAATACTCAAAATCATCAATGCTGCCTTGGCATTTCAAGTCGGTAACTATAGCAAACTCATACAATGAAAACCTTAGAATTGTATTGTTGACCAACACCCTTAATTGATCTTTACATGAGTGTTGGACTTCTAAGGTCATCAAACACCTTGCTATCGATCCTTGAAAATTACAATTGGGTAGGTCCAGAAATGACCCAAAACAAGTGCTTCTGAACATTCTAATTCCTTCATCATTCAGAACTTCGTTAAGCTTATGTACCACATTGATATTATGTGCACTATCAATCCTTACATTGTGGGAAGGTCGTTTTTTCACAAGCAAACTAAAATTCTATCAACAACACAAATCAGAAGATGATTCATAAATTACAACAACAAAAAATTACAATATATTTATAAATTACAACAATAAAAAATGAGTACATAAAGTGCTATCACTTGATGATTTACTTATATGAGTACATATGTATAAAAAATGAGTACATATGTATAAACAAAAAAAGTTATCCACGGAGAATAAAAGTCACAAGCATATGAATCACTCATATGAATCACCTGTTAAAAGTAACAAGCATATGAATCACCCATATGTATCATGTGTCACACATAAGAATCACCCGTATGAATCACCAAATAAATATGAATCACAAAATAACCAGTTAATGTTTTAATATACAACTATATGGAGCACCCTTATGAATCACTAGTTAAAAGACTCAATTATATTAATCAATACCTATGAATCAACATCACCATATTTATATCACCAATTAAATATGAATCACAAAATAACCAGTTAATCTGTCAATATGCAGTTACATGAAGCACCGTTATGAATCACTAATTAAAAGAATCATTTATATTAATCAATATCTATGAATCACCATCACCATATATGTATCACCAATTAAATATGAATCACAAAATTCCGTATGAATCACCATTTAAAATAACCCAGTTATTAGTTGCGAAAATAAAACCTTCTCCGACGTGAATTTGGGGTTTTTTTCAATTTTATCTTGATCTTTCATTTGCATGTGGGAAACTTGATTTTTTGCGGCAAAGCTTCTCATAAAATCTTCAATTTTTCAGGATTGTTCCGCTGTTTTGATCGATTTTCACTAAAACCTAATTTGGTGTAATCAAAATTGCCTGGAGTAAAACCCTCGATCTGATTACTATCATGAACAGCTTTTTGTGTTTCAATTTGTGAAATCCCCAAGCTGAATGAGGGTGAATCTTCATTAGCCATTGAAGATAAAACAAATTAACACAAAAGGATTTTAAAGCATAAACGATAAGCTAACCTCTTTGAAGAAGTTGTCACTTTTTGAAATTAAAGGATGAATGGTTGAAATCAGTTGAATTATTAAAGAATAAAGTTCACTCAAAATTTACTAAAATGGAAGAGATTTTTGGGGAATAATTTGTGGTAAAAAAAAAGATATATGGCGTGAAAAGAGGAGATGTAAAAAGAAAGAGAGAGATGACGTGAAATGAGAAGAAAAAATAGGATAGGTAAGTTATAACATATGTATTACTTGTAAAGATGAAAATAGAAATTTTATGTAATTTTTAAAATTTTAAGGAATATTATGTAATATGGTTGCTTAAATCAAGGATTTTTGTAATTTTTCCTTTGATATAAAGAAGTCCAATCAATTTCTTTTCCTGGGCCATCGACAAATCATTCTTTAACCAACGACGACGTTTTCTTCTTCCAAAATCTCTCTCTTCGACCTTCCTTGCTGCCTTCATTGCAGAAAAACCAGCTGTTTTTAAAATATAACATCACCTGCTGCTCTCCCTGTAAGAATTTCAGTATAAGAATTTGATAGCCTCAACAGTTTTATTGATTCATCTGCGTTTTTATAACATACCTTCTATTTCTTATACCTAAGGTTTTGCAAAGCAGTATTTAGTAGATGAACTTTATGATATTATTACTGTAATAGGGAATGGTTTGTAGGATTTGCAATAATCATAATAGAGACAACACACACTTGGCAACGAAAATAGTAAGGTGGAAAGTAGGGCAGCAGGGAGTGTGATTAGTAATGATCTGACGAACAAGCTGGGCAGATTCCCCATGCCCAAAGATATAGCCCCTTCATCATGTAAAAAGACAAGAGGGTGTTGCTCGGATGGTAAGCACCCTCACTTCCAACCCGAAGGTTGTGAGTTCGAGTCACCAAGGGAGCAAATGGGGTGGGAGCTCTTACGGAGGGGTTAAAAAGAAATAAAAAGGAAGAACCACAAAGTATGCGATTCAGTATCTTTGAGGAGCTTATTTGCCTCTATGAAGTTAATTCCACTTTATTTGGCATTTTTTAGGCAATAGTCTTTGTTTTTTTTTCCTTAAGAATTTAGTAATTGACTTTACATGCGATTTTCTGTCACTTGCTTCATTGAATAATCTAGGTTCTTTTAGTTTATCCCTGTCAATGCAATATGTTATTGTTGTTTTGGCATTATCCTGGTTGTTATATACATGAATTTGTTATGTTTAGTTGGTTATAATGTGTTGTTTTCTGAAGATTATGTTCTTTTTAGTAGTAAAATGGAAAAAATATTTTGAAAGAATTGCTAGATGTTTTCCTCCTGATATGTTTTCTGAAATCATTAAATATATTTCTTTTAGTATAAGGCTGTCTGTCCTTTTTTTTTTGTTAAGATTAACTCAATAAGCATTTGTTTGAGCATGCTATTGAATATTAGTTTACTATGGGCAATCATTGCAATGTAAACACCCATGATTTCTGTAGGTCTGCATGCTTTAATTTTGAGAAAACATATAGGTTGTGAATTGACGGAGCAACTAGCTGCTTGGGATAATCAAACAAATAATCAAGGGGTAAGGAAAAGAACAATGGGCCGAAAGACGTCGAAAAAGCATGCTGGAGTTAATGTTGACCATACTATTGAAAGTGTGTCTGGAGGAAATGTCGATGATAATGGTAGACCTCGCAAGGACAATAAGACAACCCCTGTCCAACAGACATCATTTGTCAGGTTCAAATTGCTCAATATACTTGATCCGTCATTTCTTATTTTATTAGATGAACTATTTCGCAAATTGCAACGTGATACATTTCATACTTTGTCGTAATTCTTCATATTTTCCAACAGTGTTGTATATTTAATTAGTCTAATAGCTCTTTATTCGTGGATTCTATCTGTATGCTGCACATGATTGCCTTCCATTTCTGTTAATGGTATTATCAAAATAGTGATAGTTCAGTTTAATTTGAATTGAGCAATTGGATAGTTGCTTTGTCATGGGACTATAGTACACTTCTCCTCTTAAGAAACTGGAGCATCTTCAGCAGCTACTTTAGGCGCATGAACAACAGTTTCCCCCTATGCTTCATCACAATGATTGTCGTGACCTGTAGATTGCAGAAACATCCATTTGTTATGAGCCCCTAGTTGTGAAGTTTTGGATAATACCATCTGAATTAGTTGCCTACGTAATATATTTGGCATATCAGCCTTCTATTTCTTAAATCTAGTATATCTACTAGTTGCAGGATGGTTGATCGTGTTATACAATCCTCTGAAAGAAAATCTTAGAGCAGATATATTTGTTAATCCTGGTTGATCGTGTTATACTATCCTCTGAAAGAAAATCTTAGAGCAGATATATTTGTTAATCCTGGTAGCATACTTAGTGCTAATATATATATTAGCATAAGTTCTTTGTGGTTTGTTAACATTATTCCACCATTTTTTGTAAGCCTAGGCCCATAGAGTTATTACAAGTTTTCTCACATGATGATTTAGTCTGCTTATAGCTGCATTGCTTTCTAACTTGTATAGTGTTCTCCTTGTTTGAACTTGTTTGACGTTTTAATGCACTGTTGCAGGCCATCCTGGAATTTTCTCCTGAAATATTGTACAATGAGTTGTTAATGAATTTTTTCAGGAAGTCATTGTTTCTAATGTCATCTCATCACTGTGCAAACTTCGTCGTGCAGGCTTTAGCATCTCATGCGAAAAGGCAGGATCACGTAAAATCTTTCAAACTTCAATATTAGGAGTATTACTTTCATGTAAGATGAACCTAAGGAATTAAATTTAACGACCTTGAGAACTTCATCTAGATCCAAATGTTGGTAGATGTTAAAATTAGTATGCAGTGTGCCAGATGACCTTTAGGGCATGTCTTCTATTTTACTTGCACATTAAATACTATCTGACTAGACATTATACTCATAGCTTGAAATATTTTTGTCAATGGATCCTCATGTTAATCATATGTCGGTTTATAGTATCACTCACTCCCTGTTTTGTGACAACATGGACTTGATCTGGGAGGAGCTTGGAACAAAATTTCACAATCTTTTGGCAATGGGAAGATCTTGAGTTGTTGCTTCTATCCTTGCTGCAACGCAAAGACTCCACAACCATGAACATGAGATTTGTTGTGAATACTCAAAGTCTTACTTCATATTTTCCCGATTATTGTGTTCAAACATTCTAGATATTTGGATTATCTAAGAAAATAGGAGAGGAGTTGTACTAAGCTGTTTTGTACTTCTCAATGTACCATCTCAGTACTGTTTTGAATAAAATTGACTGTATCCAAAAGAACTTTCGTTTGCGCATGATTCAGCTTGTTTTTGGACAGATATTTTTTTTGTATTTATTACCTTTATTTATTGATAAATATTTTTGTTTGACTATAATGAATAAAGGATCAACTGAATGTTTTGGTTTCCTTTTGTCTTCTTTGTTTCAGTGTTGTCAAGCCATTGCTGTCGCTGTGTGTGCAGGGGGTGATTTTCTCAAGTTTATCGTCCCTCGAATATTATTTCTTGAAAAATTCTTTTGCTCAAGAGACAAATCTAACTGGAGTTGGCCACATGGAACAAAAATCCATATAGTTGGGTCTTTGATTTTGCAGTCGATATTTAGACTTCCCAGTGTATGTGTCCCTTTCTCATTCTTCTTTTGTATTTGACTCTATGTATATGCCACATATTTACCTCTTCCAACACCCCATGCCTCTTCCATTACCATGTTGATAGTATTTACTATAAGTCTAACATCTGAAGTGTTCTATCTAGCTTGTTTGCTTCAATAATTATACTTTCTATTATTTCAAAAGTCAGTTCTTACTTATAGTGTATTATATGTTTAACTTACACTATCTTGCGTGATTATAATATTTTTTGATATGCTACAGGAACTAATGCAGGTCTATGTTACTAGTATCACATCTTTGGAAGAGCATCATGTTCTTGAGGCATCGAAAGATTGTAGTGGTTCATGGGTCATTGAATCTTTTCTCAACTCAAATATATCAGCAAAGCAAAAGAGAAAGTTAGTTGCCAAGTATGTATTACAGCAGACTTTTGTTACTCCATTTACAGTTGGAAATGATAATGTTGATTTGCTAATAATGATATGATTTGTGACTTGAAGGCTTCAAGGACATTTTGGTGAGCTCTCGGTGCACCCATTTGGTTCATTTACTGTTGAAAAGTGTTTCACTGCTAGTAACTTGAATCTGAGAGAGACACTAGTATCAGAAATGTTACCCCTCCAAGCAGAGCTATCCAAGACTAAGCAGGGACCTTTCCCACTGAGGAAACTCGATATTGATGGGTAAGCTATAGGTTTTCCTTTTCCATCTTCATGGCTTCAGCCCTTTTCCACTATATAATGTAGCTTAATGGCAGATGTTTATAGTGCTGTGGCTGAGAGCACATTTTTTGCCGGTCCAGGATATGTCATGACTTCTGTCATATCTTATTTTCTATGCATTTTAATCTTGTTTGTGTATCAACTTTAATGGGTTAGACATTGTGGTTATTGTTTCTTCACATCTAAGCACGACTGCTTATTTCTTATGATTTAGTTACTTCATGTTGTTTATCATTAACATTAGCATCTGAAGGGACATCTCCACAGGTAGTGGTATTATGATTTGTGGCTGTTTAAACTGCCACTATTAGAACCTATTTTTTATAAAAAAAAAACTAGCATCTCTGAACTGTGAGATTACCTGCTGTAATTAATTCACTCATCTTCATCGGAGAAGTGCAAATTTATTGTGGAAAGGCCATTCTGACAGACTCATTTAAAGTTCTGTTGAACCTTCCTGGTTTCTCTTCTACTTATTTGGTTTCCTTTTCTGGTATGATAGATATGCAAGGCAACCTGACCAGTGGAAGTAAGATAAGCTTCACAACAATCTGCTCTCAAAGAATTTTATGCAGCATTTGGACCAACGAAAACCAAATCATTTGAAAAGGATAGCTTTCTTGCTGATTCTGTTTCCAAATCAAAGCCAGGAAAGTTGGAAGATATTAGGAAAGAGATTAAGACGTCTTTGTGTTCTGCCAAAACTTCCAATACCCTATTTTTGGCTCATCGGGTTTCAAAAAAAGTGAAAAGGTCTAAAACTGAGAAGAAGAGACATAGGAAAGATGGCGAGTCAGAATCTCAAAGAAAGAAGATCAAAGTTTAACTGTAATATTTTTAGGTTCTTTATTCAGTATTACGTTATTATGAAGGATCGGTTTTGGTAATTTCTGTTGTTTGATCAGAAAGGATGGGACTTCTATTGGTTATCGAAAGCACTTGATTTAGTTCATGCAATTTTTGTTCTTCATTCTAGTTAGATTATTCATAAGTTTAAATTGTTGGGTCAAAAATGCACTGATATGAAAAGTTAATAGTATTCACATTAATAAACTTTGGGAAATACATCTAGCAACAAATTTCATAGCTAGGAACAAAATTGGATTCTGTTTTTCTGCTGCAAGTGACTATGACTATCTTAACTGGATAGTGTAAACTAACTTTGTACTATCAAGCTACATTGTTGAATGAACGAATTGCTTTGGCGGCGCTGTTCTTTGCTGAGGTGATGCTTCTCTTAGTCATCCTATGGAGGTGTGAACCTGGTACAACAATGTGATTTTTGAGAAAACGGCTTATGGAGGTAAGTGATGGAACACTTAGATTCAGAAATTACTTGTTTTGTATAGGATTGCATCTTCTTGGAGGAATCCTCCTAAAGCTTGAATCAACTTTCTTGAATGGTTTCTTCTGATTTGTATGCAGACCCTTGAGTGTTTGTGATGTTGAAGTTTCTTGGTATCGATGCTCTTTATTAGAGAGCAACCGCGCTGCATTTGCGACATTGGACTCTAAACTAAGAATTAGCATAAGGGCTAGAACAACAACAACTAGTATTTTTAATTGGCTCTTGATAGTCATGATGTAAGCTGAGTTAAAGGATGTTAGTGATGTTTCTTCCGCTGCAAGGTGAGTGGAATAAGAGATCATCGAGATAGCAGTAGTATGTTGTTTATGGTTGATTTGGTAGGCGTCGAAGCTGAGCTGATGAGATTTATATATATATGATGTTTGAATGTGTTGAAGGATCCGATGCTTAGTGGGATCATGTGATGTTTCTTTGACTGTTCTGTGCTGGAACTCTGATTTCCAGATAAGTTGCTAAAAAGTTTCAGAATGGTCACGTGATAATATTTTATTAACTGGAAGAGGTGGTTATTATATTGTCTTTAATTTTTATATTGAAAGATTTGATGTCATCCCTTTGGAATCGCTTTGATTTTATTCTTATCCTTTTGAAGCTGTTTGAAATGGGTTTGGAGCTAGCTTGCCTTCCCTTTAGCTTAACTACATTTTGTGCTATTATTTTGTTGGGTTCCAAGTACTCACTGCAGTCGTTCACAATTTTTCCAGGGATTAATCTTAGAATGAGTTTATTCCATTTTAAGGACTCATTTGATACAAGTGATACGGGATAACTAGTTTTGGAATTAATCTGAGGATGAGCTCATCCTATGTTTAGTTGAGATAAAATACAAGATTGCATTATTATTTTCTCAGATCTTGATGGTGGGATAACTAAGCTAGAGAGAGCAAATCTCCGGATAATTAATCTCAGAATTGCTAATCTTGGGATAACTTGTTTCTCAGTCAAATGATTCACCTCTGACTTGCGTTATTGTCTGGTGTTATCAATCAAATAATTTTAATTTAATTATTTTATTTAACTTGTTATATATTTGAAAATTGTGTAAAATATATTATAAATTATTATTGGAAAAAACTTATTATAAATTACAAT
Source organism: Capsicum baccatum var. pendulum (assembly GCA_030864225.1). Lineage (NCBI taxonomy): Eukaryota > Viridiplantae > Streptophyta > Magnoliopsida > Solanales > Solanaceae > Capsicum > Capsicum baccatum. Next base: position 43,927,345 of record CM061555.1, read on the forward strand.
AATTGATTATTTATTTTATATAAATTGAGATAGAGGGATATTACTTTAAAATTATGTAGAAAGTCGTATAAAATCATAATATAATTAACAACTAAAATATCAATAACAATAAAACAAATTTAATGAATTTCTTTAATATTTCATTAATGCATAAATTGGGACAAAAAGAGTAGCATATGATATCTGAAAATTATGTCAAAATATAATAAATCAATAACTAATAACGTAAAATATTTAAAAAATATACAAAAAAAATTATTGACTTTTCAAATTTTATATATACCACATAAATTGAGATAAAAAAATAACATATATTAGGTCTGTGTTTGAACGGGCTCCGATGTCTAGTATTGACATATTTTAGAGATTCAGTTGTGGAGTAGTTCATGTAATATTATTTTGTCCAACACAAGTTGATACTAGAAAGAACAAGAAAAAAAAAAAATAGTTCATGCACATGGATGACGTTTATAATATCACAAGCACTAACCTCTTACGAGAACCTCACGGGAATAGACCCGAGCAACCCACGTTTCTCACAACACAAGAAACTCTCAACAAGTTTCTACAAAACACTCTCTAAGTGTCAACTTAATTCATCATTCATCAACTACCTAAAAATGAAAGAAAACTAGCATTTATAGCTATGGGCTATTTATTACATAATAGGCCCAAAAATTACCCTAAAAGCTACTGGGCCCAAAAGTGACCCAAAGCCCCAAAGCATTGAAATGGACGTCATACTCTCTTGAAGCCCAAGTTATTATTCAAATGCGGTGTCGCCCATTTATTTCTTGGAGGATATCACCAAATATAGCTTCTTTCCAAGCTATCTTCCATTCACGTATTTGATCTCCTAAAACGACCACGTCTTGAATCTGTAGATGTGATCCTTGAAGGATCGATTTCAAAGCTATCCTCCATTCTTTTAGAAATTTTCTTTTTTCGCTAGGGTTATTTCAGAAATTTACTAATTAAAATTAGTGTACATGAAGAAGAAAATAGAGATTAGGAATTAAGGTGAAAACTAACCATCACAATGTTCACACTATGCATACAATTAATTTGGATAGGATATAATCCATCCACAGCCCTTTAAACATGTTAGTTAATTTTATTAAATCATATTCAAATTTAGGTTTGTTTTGATTGAGCATCCTTGCATACTTGATAAATTATTTTCATTTGACACTTTCAACTAAAAATTTTCAAAAAGCTTTTTTTTTTTTTTTTTTTTTTGGGTGTTTTCAATTGTCTATTACATAAATAAGTTATCCACTTAAAAATATATCACCTTCTTAAATATATGCATTAGCCTATATAAATGCTAAAACCGCAAACATGTTCTACTTTATGTTGATATATAAAAGTTACAACCAAATGAGAAGGCATATTTTATGTGATTATATAACTAAACAAAAAAGAAAGTTTTAGAAGTATTTAATTAATTGTATATTTTAATGTGTTTGGATCGTAATTGAAGTCTACGTTTAAAATTTAAATGAGTTTTATTGACAAATTTAAGTGATTATTGATGTATTCATCCATTAATTTATCGTGGTAAAATTATAAAATAATTTAAGAGTGTATTAATAAAACTACTACTGCTGTATTTCGTCTAGTAATTATATTCACGTTATTATATTTATTTTTAATAGTATAAATAAATATTGTATCTCAAATATGTTACTGTATGTTGTACCTCATCTATAAACTTTTTATTTTTTATTTTTGCAAACGAAAAGAATAAATTAATTAGAATTTCATGCAAATTAAATTATAATTTTCATGCAATATACATGGTTCTTCCTACAATTTCGTTGATACTTTTCTTTTCCCCCCGATTCTTCTCTTATTTTTTCGAATTTTTTGGCCTTTTATTTTCTTTCTTTTAAATGCAAGTATTTCTAATATAGTTCAAGAGACATTTAAAAAGTAAACTTTATTCAATTTTAAAGTACTAATTCGTACGAATTCTTCTGTCATACAACTAAGTTAAAATTTAATACCAATGGCTTCCATTAATTTCAAAATTTTATATTTTATTTGTACATGCATTGTTATTCGAATTTTGACGTTAACTTAATTTTAAATAAATTGACAAGCATAACCCAACACTTATGAATTAGGTAACAACATGAAATGGGGGTAGATAACTAATTGCTTCAAATTAGTAGGAAAAGTACTATGAAAGGTGGAAATATCTAAATTCTTATGCATTTTTTGTTGTTATTAACCGTTATGGTGTTATATAGATTTTGATGTAAAGAAGGGTGCAATGCAACATGCATAGTACAAGAGGACTTTAATTAAGAGAAATAATATAAGAAATCTTTGCATTTGTTTAGAATTGTCTTCGCATGTCAAAAAGAAATTAAAAAAAAAAAAAGAACTTACTAAGTATGGCTTCTAAGGACGTACGAATTATTATGAAGAAGTAACGTAAACATATACTTAATTTATCATATTTACATAAATTTTCACTCTTATAAAGTAATTACAAGAATTTCAACTAATTATTATGTATTTTCATTGGATGTATAGAAAGCTAATTATGTATCTCAATAGAGAAAAAAATAGAACCGGAGATAATTATGTATCTTTATAAAGCTAAGAAAAAAATGTATCTTCAGTTAAAGCTATTATGTATCTCGACAGACTCGGAATTGAAAAAATGCATTGAGAGCTAATTATGTATCTTTACAAAGAAAATAAATGTATTTTCGTTATATATATCGAAAGCTAATTATGTATCTCAACGGACACAAAATTAAAATTTTTAATAATTATGCAAAATATCAAGATTTTCTATAATTAAGTTTTAAATTGTCAAGATTTATATTGTTTGCCCAATTATTATTGAGTGGGAGAGGAAGAAGGCATACAGTGAAATTTATAAAAATTATTAAGTACTTCAGTGTTCCTAATTGAATTGGAATTCTTTAGAGCCATCTCATTAAAATTTGATTTTGTGACGACAGTGAAAGAATTTTAATGAAATTGGGAGATTATATCCTACTGAGAACAAAATATTTTTGTATAAAAATTTTAGTCAACTTTCTAGTGTTAGTGTTCAACTAGAATTCTCAAAAAATTTAGTTACGGTAATTTAAGTTTTTCTTTTTCAATTTCATCCCAATTTAATAGAAGTATGCTTGTAACATATATTGTTTGAACTTTTTAAAAATGTCATCGGGTGCGTGTCGTATTCCTCAAATAATATTTTTAGAGAGTATTCCTGGAAAATAATATTATTTGTATCTATTATAATTTATTGGAGTAAAATAATAAAAAGACGATTTTGTCTAAAGAGAAGTGCTTTTAATGAAGGGTAAAAAGTTCAAACAATATTTCTAAGACCCTTCACACTTTTAATATATTATAGATATAGATATAGATATAGATATAGATATAGATATAGATATAGATATAGATATAGATATAGATTAATATAAATATCCCTTTTCTATCAAAAAGAAAATGTACATTATTTATGTATATTGGCTAGAAAAAGTAACGTTATCGAATAGGCTATTTGTGTAATGATCCGGAATGGTGACTTACAGCCAAATTGATTTCAATGGGGGGCTTGTGAAGTGTATATAAGCCAAAGTTATTCATTTACATGTAGGAGTGGATGATGATGGAGTCATAATGGGCCGATCTACTTTTGATATAAAGAATCTAAAATTTACGTATATACACAAGATAACTTTACCTAATTACATTAAATCCCAATTTGGTAAAGTAATTACATAAATCTCAAAGTAATTACTTAAATCCCCCATTTTTTTACTTTTTCTCTCCAACCCATTATACATCCAAAAACACGCTACTTCTGTGTTGCATCTCCCGTATTTTCCTCCTATCACAAATTCATTTTTTTCTCCATAATTGAAACCCATTTTTCATGCCAAAAATCAAGTAACGTGTACTTAGAGGTTACCAATTTGTAATTGTTGAAGCATTAATTGAAGTTTCTGATTTTCTTCATTAATTTTTGAAATTTTTTGTTTCAACTTGACCAAATCAGGATAATTTTCAATTCTTGTTTGGTTGCATGTTGGTTTCTATGAAATTAAATTCTTTTGCAATCCCATGCCAGTTAGTTTATTTCATTTTTTTGGTATAGTTCAAGTCAGATCTTTGAATTTCTTGTGTTATAGTTGCTATTGCATATCTTCCCATTTGATTAGCTTCAACTACAAGCCATTTTTCCATTTTTATAGTTCAAATCAGATCTTTGATTAACTTTTCATTCTTTTCTGTACAGTTCAAATCAAATCTTTGAAACTGGGCATTTTGTCAAAGATCTGACTTGCCATTTTTATCGGAACGATAATTGTTTCATATTGCTTATTGTGCATATATATGTATGTATATCCTTCTATATATTTAGGTTATCTATAATTAGATATGTTAGACTATAGTTTAATCACCTTATAAATATATATAACTACTATGTGTTGTTTCTGATTTTCTCGTTATGTATGATCCCCATTATACATATTTATCTTATGTATAATTATAACTGACGTTCAAATCGATCGGAAGTTATTTTGTCCCACTAATGTATAATATAGGTATTCTAAAATATATTTCAATATGTTATACATTGACAGTTTTGAAAATCCAAACAGTTATAAAGTATTAATATTTTATAAGATGACATTATACATTCATACAAGATTATGGGTCATACATATTTTAATTTGAAAATTTGTATTATGACATTATACATTAAAACAGTTTATTTCTTAAATGTATAAGTTACCCTCATACATGTCTAACTGTTGTTGAATTAGGTTCTGATTTTAATTCTGAGATGTATAAGATACCCTCATACATGTGTAATTGTTATTTATTTAGGATCTGATATAAATTGTTAGATGTATAAGTAACCCTCATACATGTGTAACTGTTGTTTAATTAGGATCTGAATTAAATTGTTAGATGTATAAGTTACCCTCATACAGGTGTAACTGATTTTTATTTAGGGTTTGATAAGTTACCCTCATACCTGTATAAGTTAGCCTCATATAGGTGTAACTGTTGTTAGATTATTTTCTTTTTACATGTATAACGATGTTATAATTATTGAACGTATTGTTACTTCATTATTATTTTTTTGAAATCAGGGATTGTGGCGTCTTTGTGTCTGCCTATGCAGAAATATTAAGTGAAGGACAGCAAGTGCATTCATGTGGTTTTGATGCTGGAAGTCAATGTGCACACTATGTTTCATTACTGTGGCATTATGGAGTGACAAAGGCAATCTAAGGTACACGGATGATAATGGCAATCCTCCTCGGCCAAGGAATATTGTTCTCCAAATAATTGATGAAAATGCAATTGTTACTTTAGAGTAGCATTGTTTTATAATAGTCGGCATTGAAACAACTAATTCTTAGTTTTGTAGTTGATGTTAAACGGTTACAATGTTACTTTCTGGATGTTAATTTACAATTTATGGATGTCTTCATCTTTTGAAAAAATATTTTGCAATTACTTACACTATACTGTAATGTTACTAACATAGTTTGGTAGTTATTGAGTTTCCCTTTCATTTTTTTTATAACGTATAAAAATAAATTGCAAATTAATCTGTTATTGTATATCAACACATTGTATTTTTACCAGTACGTAAATTCTGTTAGAAGTTAATAATACATTGAACTAACGGATAATACATTACATAACATCATACATGTTTTTAAACGTTTATGACTTAATAGAAAACTACGAAAAAATTTTACATCACACATATTTAAAAAGTATAATACTATATCATACACTACCATACATTGTGAACTTATCATAAATTAAAACTAAAGTATTATCAATAATCATACACATAAAACAAAATGAAAAAGGCAACTTAAATTTTCACAAATTATGTTACATGGGTTTGCCATTTATTAAGTTGTTTAAACAAAAAAAATATATGCATTCAGTTAAAAGTCATTATTGTCAGTCTAACATCATACATGTTATTAAAGTATAATAGTATATCATACATTACTTATATATGAAATGTTAATGTATAACTGTGTAATACACATTACGTTTCAACAAGTATTTACTGTAATAGTTGCCAACTATTGTGTTATAATTGTAAATTATATGGTAACGAAATATGATCTATGAAAAATGTATAAATTTTTTATAATAATATCACACGTTGATTACGAAGTGAACATCAAATAACAATTAAAAACATAAATATAAGTTGCTCCAGGTTTCCAATAAAACTAATAAAAATGTTTATACAAATAAAATCAAACAAAGCATCAGCATATAGAAAAACATATTATCTTCTTCATGATTCCTTCGGAAAGAAATCACATGTCCTCCGATTGTGACCGGCTCGTCCGCATTTACCGCAACAATTCGAACTTGAAGAAAGTGATTCACTTGATTTCAAATCCCTTCCTTTCTCTGGCCTACCAGACGGTCTTCTATATTTGGGCGGCACAACTTCTTCATCATCAACAAAATATTTTTATCACAAATGTTTCCGATTGATTCATACTAGATGCCTTCAAGACCTACTTGCAATCTTTGTTACGACAATTCAGTACATAGCTGCATCAATTTCTTAACACCGAGTCAATCTATTATACAAAAGTTTTAAAAATCATAATTTTAGTACAAAATGCAAATTTTGAGACTATCACAGTTTCATTATACATTGGCTCGAATGTATAAACAGACATTATACATTCGTAATTTTATGATTCAACTAAACAGAAGACAACTTGAAAACATAAACTTGCTCAACAAATCAAGATGACACTTTTATATCATACCTTTGTTTGTCGGATCGTTTCTCTTTGATGTTGAAGCCATTAACTATTGCATGTCTAGCCATTACTGCAACCAGAGTATGCTTATCCTTATAAAGTTGATTTACCTTTTTTTCGGTGTTCTTGCAATCAGTAATGAAGTTTTTCACTTCAGTTTCAGGAACATATAGAGCATACTGATTATGCGTTTCAACGATCGTTAACGCAACCGAATCATATTCACTACCTTCGATACAAAATACAACACCAGTTTATCTATCAAACTCGATTTCGTTATTCGATTTGTCGAAAATGAAAATGCACAGCGGAAAATTAGCCAATCCAGAAAATTGTTTCTTCAACTCAACGTAAACCCTCACTCCATTGTCATTCCTTATGACAATTGGAGAAGAATTACCTTCAACGATATATTTCACTTCAACATTTGTAGTACTTCGTCGAGATCCAATTCCATGGCGATCGTAGCAATCAATTTCAAGAAAGTTATACTTTTCGAAACGATAATTGTGTCACTTTTGTATGATTGATAACTAATTTTCGCCTTCCAAATACCAAAATGTCGCAACAATATGGGGATATTCATATTGATTTTAGTAGAATTAAAGAACGAATGTAGACGATTTTTTTTTTTTTTGGTTTTCCAGATCGTCAATCCAAAAAAAAAATACTGTGATGTTTAAGAATTTTTTTGAAATTGAAATTTCAGTTGCTATTTTTATTCATACACGGATTAATGTTAGCTAATTATTGCCGTTAATTAAGGAACACTAAAATAATTTGTGATTTATCTTACCTTAAACATAAGATTAACTGTTTTATCATACATTTGACCTATGTATGATGGACGACCGAATATATGAGTATATTTACAAAAATCAGGAGAGAAAAAACTCGAAGAAATTTTATGTAATTAATTTCATTAACTAGGGGATTTATGTTGTTTATACGTAAAGAATTCCAATCAATTCTTTTAATGGGCCATCGACAAATCATCTTTTAACCAACGACGACGTTTTCTTCCAAAATCTCTCTCTTCGACCTTCCTTGCTGCCTTCATTGCAGAAAAACCAGCTGCTTTTCAAATATAACATCACTTGCTGCTCTCCTTGTAAGAATTTCAGTGTAAGAATTTGATAACCTCAGCAGTTTTATTGATTCATCTGCGTTTTTGTAACATACCTTCTATTTCTTATACCTAAGGTTTTGCAAGACAGTATCTACTAGATGAACTTTATGCTATCATTACTGTAATAGGGAATGGTTTGTAGGTTTTGCTATAATCATAATAGAGACAATACACACTTGTGCAGAATCACTAGAACTTAATGGAAATTGATTTTTTCACTGTAAGTATTGAATTTATATTCAATAGAAGTGTTAAACTGGTTTTGTATAGAACAACATATTCTCTCCAGATTGCAGTTGGGGTGAACTTCTGAAGGGCACACATATAGAAGAAAATCAAGTTCTTGATGAATTAGCTAAAAGTAGTGTGATACTTGATGCATATGAACAACTTTTTATGTAGAAAGACCCGTAAGGGACTAAGTATACTAGAGCAGTCCAAAAAAAAAAAACAGAATAAAAGAAGGAAGTAATAAGTTACTTTGGACTTGGAAAGATTAAGCAACGAAAAGATTAAGGTGGAAAGTTTGGGCAGCAGGGAGTGCGAGTAGCAATGATCCGATGAACAAGCTGGGGAGATTCCCTATGCCCAAAGGTATAGCCCCTTCATCACGTAAAAGGACAAGACGGTGTTGCTTGGATGGTAAGCACCCGCACTTCCAACCTGAAGGTTGTATCACCAAGGGAGCAAAAGGGGTGGGAGTTCCGAGGGAGGGATTAAAAAGAAAAAAAAAAAAAAGGAAGAACCACAAAGTATGAGATCAAGTATCTTTGAGGAGCTTATTTGCCTCTATGAAGTTAAGTCCACTTTATTCGGCATTTCTGGGGCAATATTTTTTTTTTTTCTTAAAAAGTTAATAATTGACTTTACATGTGAATTTCTGTCACTTGCTTCAATGAATAATCTAGGTTTTTTATAGTATAGTGTGTCTATGCAATATGTGTGTGTTGTTTTAACATTATCAACAACAACAACATACCCAGTGTATTCCCACCTAGTGGGGTCTGGGGAGGGTAGAGTGTACGCAGACCATACCACTACTCCAGAGAAGTAGAGAGACTGTTTCCGATAGACCCCGGCTTAGGACCAATAATAGTATAACAAATATAAAAAGTAGGCGCAAATAAACTAGTATGGTACACAAAACAAACTAACCGTATAACAAACACAAAAGATAAGTGCATAATAAACTAGTACGGGATGCAAAAAAGCCAACACCACTAGCCCCAAACTACAGCCACAGCACTACGAACCAGAAACTCCAGACCCAAAGGAGCACTCCCCTATTACTACCTCCGCGCTCCCACCCCCTAACCCTCTACCCTAATCCGTGTCCTCCACACCTTCCTATTAAGGGTCATGTCCTCTGTAAGCTGTAATTGCTCCATATCATGCCTAATCACCTCCCTCCAATATTTCTTCGGTCTACCTCTAACCCGCCTAAAACCATCCCTAGCCAGAGTCTCACACCTCCGCACTGGAGCATCAGGGCCCCCTCTCATCACATGCCCTAACCAACGTAGCCTCACTTCTCGCAACTTATCCTCCACCGAGGCAACTCCTACCTTCTCCCGAATAATCTCATTCCTTACCCTATCTTTCCTGGTATGTCCACACATCGATTGCAACATTCGCATCTCCGACACCTTCACCTTTTGGATGTGGGAGTTCTTAACTGGCCAACACTCCGCTCCATACAACATAGCCGTCCGGACTACCACTCTGTAGAACTTACCTTTAAGCTTCGGGGTACCTTCTTATCACATAGGACTCCCGAAGTGAGCCTCCACTTCAACCACCCTGCCCCAATACGATGCGTGACATCCTCATCAATCTCACTATTACCCTGAATTATAGACCCCAGATACTTGAAACTCTTCCTTTTCTGGATGGCCTGAGAGTCTTGCGACATATCGCTGAACTTACACTCCAAGTACTCCGTCTTGGTTCTACTTAACCAAAAACCTTTAGATTCAAGCGTCTGTCTCCAAATTTCCAACTTATCATTAACTCCACCCCGAGTCTCGTCGATCAGAACCACATCATCTACAAATAACATACACCAAGGCACCTCCCCTTGAATATGTCGTGTCAAAACATCCATCACCATAGCAAATAGAAACGGGCTAAGAGTCGATCCCTGGTGCAACCCTATCAAAATTGTGAAGTGCTCCGAGTCTCCACTTACCGTCCTCACACGAGTCTTCGCACCATCATACATATCCTGAATCGACCTAGTGTATGCCACGAGCACCCCTCTAGCCTCCAAGCACCTCCACAGAATCTCCCTGGGAACTCTGTCATATGCCTTCTCTAGATCAATAAACACCATGTGCAAGTCCTTCTTCCTCTCTCGAAACTGCTCCACTAATCTCCTCACAAGGTGAATGGCCTCAGTGGTCGAGCGACCAGGCATGAAACCGAACTGATTCTCAGAGATTGTCACGATCCTCCTCATCCTCAACTCTACCACCTTTTTCCAAACCATCATAGTATGACTCAACAACTTAATACCTCTATAGTTGTTACAACTCTGAATGTCTCCCTTGTTCTTATATACTGGAACACCTCTACGCTTCAGGCATCTTAGCAGCTCTAAAAATAATGTTAAACAACCTTGTCAACCACTCCAGACCTGCCCCACTAGTGCTCTTCCAAAAATCTACTGGAATCTCGTCTGGCCCCGTCACCCTACCCCACCGTATCCTGCGAATAGCCCCCTTGACCTCCTCAATCTCGATACGCCTACAATAACTATAATCGCGACCCTCCTCAGATGTCTCCAAGTCTCCCAACACAGAACCTTTGTCTCCCTCGTCGTTCAAAAGTTTATGAAAATACGACTGCCACCTCTCCCTAATGAGGGCATCCTCAACCAACACTATACCATCCTCTCCTTTGATGCACTTCACTTGGTCGAGGTCCCGAACCCTCCGCTCCCTAGCCTTGGCCATCCTATACAACTTCTTATCTCCGCCTTTCTCCTCTAAAGCCGCATACAAACTCTCAAAAGCTGCTTTCTTAGCCGTCGTAACCTCTAACTTAGCCTCTCTTCTAGCTACCTTATACTCCTCCTTATTCTTCTGCCTTTCCTCATCATCCTTACTCCCAACCAACTTAGCATAAGCCACCTTCTTAGACTCCACCTTTCTCTTGACCTTTTCGTTCCACCACCAGTCTCCTCGATGTTTGCCAGATTGACCTCTCGAGACACCCAACACCTCTCTAGCGGTCTCCCTAATGCAACTGGCAGTCGTCTCCCACATATTATCCACATCCTCTCTACTCTCCCACGCCCCCTACTCTTCAACTTATCTTCCATCTCCAAAGCACTAGCCAAAGTCAAGCTACCCCACTTAATCCTGGGCCGTGCCTCCCCACTTCTCTTCTTTTTTCCCTTATTCATAACCAAGTCCATCACCAACAACCTATGTTGAGTCGAGAGATTCTCGCTAGGTATAACTTTACAGTCTTTACATAGCGCTCTATCCCCTTTTCTAAGAAGCAAAAAGTCTATCTGGGTCATGTTTGGTATATACATGGATTTGTTATATTTAGCTGGTTATAATGTTTAGTTTTCTGAAGATTATGTTCTTTTAGTATTAAAATGAAAAAGTGTTTTAAAAGAAGTACTATATGTTTTCCTCCTGAGACGTTTTCTGAAATCATTAAATTTATTTCATTTAGTATAAGGCTGCCTATTTTTTCTTTTTTTTTTTGGTAGGGGAGGGGGGAGGGTTAAGAGTAACTCAATAAGCATTTGTTTGAGCATGCTATTGAATCTTAGTTTACTATGGGCAATTATTGCAGTGTAAACACCCATGGTTTCGGTAGGTCTGCATGCTTTAGTTTTGAGAAAACATAAAGGCTGTGAATTGACAGAGCAACCAGCTGCTTGGGAGGATCAAATGTATAATCAAGGGGTAAGGAAAAGAACAATGGGCCAAAAGATGTCGTAAAAGCATGCTGGAGTTAATGTTGACCATACTGTTGAAAGTGTGTCCGGAGGAAATGTCGATGACAATAGTAGACCTCGCAAGGACAATAAGACAACCCCTGTCCAACAGACGTTATTTGTCAGGTTCAAATTGCTCAATATACTTGATCCGTCATTTCTTATTTTATTAGATGAACTATATGGCAAATTGCAACGTGATACATTTCATACTTTGTCATAATTCTTCATGTAGAAAGCAGATTGATCCCGAGACTGCAAAATACTTTGCGGAGATTGCAAATGCCATAGAAGGTACAGAAATTGAACTAGAGGAGCGTATGTCATTTGTGTAAATGCCTTGGAAGAAACCAGAGGAACTTGCAACTGATTATATAATAAGCCATACTTTGCAAACTCTACTTGAAGGCTGTTCTTTGGATCACCTTTGTAGTTTCCTTAAGGGCTGTGCAAAGAATTTCTCTCATTTTGCAGCTGATAGATCTGGCTCTCATGTGGTTGAAACAGCTTTAAAATCTGTATCTATTCACCTTCAGGATAATGAGAATCATTCTCTGATTGAAAAGGCTTTGAAAAAAATCTGTAAGGTATGAAATAATGTCGTCTTCATTGTTTTTAATGGTGTAATGTTAGCCTATCGCATTGATTGAAATACAATTTGTTAGTTGCTCGCATAATCCCTTTTCACTCTTCTGATTCCGCATGATAGCCCTTCTAGAAATCTGCTACAAGATTTAACGTAATGAAATGTCACAGTGGATTATAATTTCTTGATCATACATGATCCAGGTTCTTCCCTTGATTGTTCATTGACTCTCTTTTATTTCCATGTCAGGCAATTGTTGTCAATCCTGTTGATATAATGTGCAGTTGCCATGGATCTCATGTGCTTCGGAGTCTTCTCTGCCTATTTAACGGGGTGCCTTTAGAAGAGTTCCATTCCACAAAGTCATCAGCTGGCTTGGCTGAACGCTTGAATCTGAAGGCGCCGCATGCAAAAGACAATGGCTCGATGCAGTCTCTGAAAATATTTCCTAGTTTGCTTAAAAAGTTCATATCGGAGATGTTAAATGCTGCCAGTGAAGACATTTTGAAACTTCAAGTTAATCAATACAGCAGTTTAGTTCTGCAGGTATATAATTTATGATCCCAGGCTCCATTCTTATGTCAATCTTTTTGCTGACAGTATGTAAATGTGCAAATATGATAACAATAACTATGTAAAAGCACTACTAATGCATGATTGCATGCCAACTAATGATTCATATTTTCTTTAAGGCTACTTGTTTAAACCACAACTGTCGAATTACATATTAACGGGTAATGATTGATTTTGTTCTCTTATTTGCAGACTGCTTTGAAATTATTGGCTGGAAGTGAACAGGAGTTGTTGCACTTAATATAAGTTCTTCTTGGAAGCAGGTCAGGAAGTGCCAATGCTGGAAGCTTGTTGGAAGAAACAACCATGCAGAACATTTTAAGGCTAGTGGAAGAAACTGCATACAGTCATTTAATGGAGGTAAAATATCATGTATGCCTGTATATTTTTCCTCTTTGTATATGCTTTTCCAACAGTGTTGTATATTGAACTAGTCTAAGAGCTCTTTAGTCATGGAGTCTATCTGTATGCTGCACATGATTGTATTCCATTTCTGTTAATGGTATTATCAAGATAGTGATAGTTCAGTTTAATTTGAATTGAGCAATTGGATATTTGCTTTGTCATAGGACAATCTCCTGTTAAGAAAATGGAGCATCTTCAGCAACTACTATAGGCGCATGAACAACAGTTTCCCCCTATGCTTCATCACAGTGATTGTTGTGACCTGTAAATTGCAGAAACATCCATTTGTTATGAGCCCCCAGTTGTGCAGTTTTGTACAATACCATCTGAATTAGTTGCCTACGTAAGATATTTGGCATATCAGCCTTCTATTGCTGCAATCTAGTATATCTACTAGTTGCAGGATGGCTGATCGTGTTATACAATCCTCTGAAAGAAAAGCTTAGAGCAGATATATTTATTAATCCTGGAAGCATACGTAGTTGCTAATATATATATCAACATAGGTTCTTTGTGGTTTGTTAACATTATTCCACCATTTTTTGTAAGCCTACGCCCATAGAGTCATTGCAAGTTTTCGCACACGATGATTTAGTCTGCTTTTAGCTGCACTGCTTTCTAACTTGTATAGTGTTCTCCTTGTTTGAACTTGTTTGACGTTTTAATGCACTGTTGCAGGCCATCCTGGAATTTTCTCCTGAATCATTGTACAATGAGTTGTTAACGAAAGTTTTCAGGAAGTCATTGTTTCTAATGTCATCTCATCACTGTGCAAACTTCGTCGTGCAGGCTTTAGCATCTCATGCCAAAAGTCAGGATCATGTAAGGACTTTCAAACTTCAATATTTGGAATATTGCTTTCATGTAAGATGAACCCAAGGACAATTAGAATTGAATTTAACGACCTTGAGAACTTCATCTAGATCCAAATGTTGGTAGATGTTAAAATCAGTATGCAGTGTGCCAAATGACCTTTAGGGCGTGTCTTCTATTTCACTTGCACATTAAGTACTATCTGACTAGACGTTATGCTCATAGCTTGAAATATTTTTGTCAACGAATTCTCATGTTAATCATATGTCGGTTTATAGTATCACTCACACCCTGTTTTGTGACAAGATGGATTTGATCTGGGAGGAGCTTGGAACTAAATTTCACAATCTTTTTGAAATGGGAAGATCTGGAGTTGTTGCTTCTATCCTTGCTGCAACGCAAAGACTCCACAACCATGAACATCAGGTTTGTTGTGAATACTCAAGGTCTTACTTCATATTTTCCCAATTATTGTGTTCAGACATTCTACAACAACAACAACAACAAACCCAGTGTATTCCCACCTGGTGGGGTCTGGGGGGGGGTAAGATGTACGCAGTCCATACCTCTACCTCTAAAGAAGTAGAAAGGCTGTTTCCGATAGACCCCCGGCTCAAGACACAAGATACCAGGCAAATACATATTAAAGCACCGAACAAAGTTACAAGACTACATAACATAAATAACATAACATAAATAACATAAATACGGCAGCCATAAATAGAAAGAAACAGGGGAAAACACCCAGCCTCTTACTAAAACAAGGAGCACGGAATCATAACAAGAATACTACCCCCAACAAGTAAAACCCTACACTAGCGACCCAAACTGGCCCTAGTCTTCTGCCCTAATTCGCGTCCTCCAGACCTTCCTATCTAGGGTCATGTCCTCGGTGAGCTGCAACTGCTCCATATCCCGCCTAATCACCTCACCCCAATACTTCTTCGGCCTACCCCTACCCCGCCTAAAACCATCCAACGCTAGTCTCTCACACCTACGAACTGGGGCATCCATGCCCCTCCTCTTCACGTGTCCGAACCAGCGCAATCGGACTTCCCGCATCTTGCACTCCACTGGAGCCACACCAACCTTCTCCCTGATAGTCTCATTCCTAACTCTATCCCCTCGAGTCATCCCACACAACCAGCGCAACATCCGCATTTCCGCCACCTTCATTTTTTGAATGTGGGAGTTCTTAACTGGCCAACACTCCGCTCCATACAACATGGCCGGGCGGACTACCATCCTGTAGAATTTGCCTTTAAGCTTGGGCGGCACCTTCTTATCACACAACACCCCCGACGCGAGCTTCCACTTCAACCATCCCGCCCCGATACGGTGCGAGACATCCTCGTCAATCTCACCGTTACCCTGTATCACGGACCCGAGATACTTGAAACTATCCCTCTTACATACCTCCTGCGAATCCAGCTTCACGACCACCTCGTCCTCCAACCTCACGTCATTAAACTTGCATTCCAAATACTCTGTCTTGCTTCTGCTCAACCTGAACCCTTTAGACTCAAGAGTTTGTCTCCACACCTCTAATTTGTCATTCACACCCTTTCGGGTCTCGTCAATCAGAACTACATCGTCTGCAAAAAGCATACACCAAGGCACCTCTCCTTGAATACGTCGCGTCAATACATCCATCACCAAGGCAAACAAAAAAGGACTAAGAGTAGATCCCTGATGCAATCCTGTCAAGACAGTGAAATGCTCTGAGTCTCCTCCCGCCGTCCTTACCTGAGTTTTCGCTCCATCATACATATCTTTAACTGCTCTGATATAAGCCATCGGGACTCGACTCACCTCCAAGCATCTCCAAAGCACCTCCCTGGGAACTTTGTCGTAAGCCTTCTCTAGGTCGATAAACACCATGTGCAGGTCCTTCTTCCTTTCCCTGTACTGTTCCACCAGCCTCCGTACCAGGTGAATTGCCTCCGTCGTCGAGCGCCCAGGCATAAATCCAAACTGATTTTCCGAAATAGACACTATCCGTCTCAGCCTTCCTTCGACCACTCTCTCCCAAATCTTCATAGAGTGACTCAATAACTTAATCCCCCTATAGTTATTGCAACACTGGATGTCACCCTTATTCTTATAAAGAGGGATCACGGTACTCCACCTCCATGCCTCGGGCATCTTTGCCGTCTTGAAGATTTCATTAAACAGACCAGTCAACCACCTTACCCCAGCCTCTCCAACGTACTTCCAAAACTCCACCGGAATCTCATCCGGCCCCGTCGCCCTACCCCTCCGCATCCTGCGAACAGCCTCTCTAACCTCTTCTACCCTAAAACGTCTACAATAACTAAACTCCCGACACTCCTCTGAATGCTCCAGTTCCCCTAGCACAATAGCTCTATCCCCTTCGTCATTCAAGAGCCTATGAAAGTACGACTTCCATCTATTCTTAATAAGTCTGTCCTCCATCAACACTCTGCCATCCTCCCCCTTAATGCACCTCACCTGATCGAGGTCACGGCCCTTCCTCTCCCTAGCCTTAGCGAGTCTAAACAACTTTTTCTCCCCTCCTTTCCCCTGTAACCCCGCATACAGGCTCTCAAACGCGGCCGTCTTAGCTGTCGTGACTGCTGACTTAGCCTCCTTCCGTGCTAGCTTGTACTCTTTCCTGTTTACCCGCTTCTCTTCTTCGTCCCTGCTCTCCACCAACTTAGCATACGCCTCTTTCTTGGACCGTACTTTCTTCTCCACCTCTTCATTCCACCACCAATCCCCCTGGTGGTGCCCGGCCCGACCCCTAGAAACACCCAACACCTCACTTGCCTTCTCCCTGATACACCTAGCCGCCCTATCCCACATACTATCCACGTCCCCCCTACACTCCCACACCCCCATTCCTGCCAACTTCTCCCCTATCTCCCACGCATTCCCTGGCGTCAAACCGCCCCACTTAATTCTAGGTCTACACTCCTTACTCCTCCTCTTACTATTCGTCTTTATACCCAAGTCCATGACCAAGAGCCTATGCTGGGTCGAAAGGTTCTCACTCGGGATGACCTTACAGTCCCTACACAACACCCTATCCCCTTTCCTGATCAACATAAAGTCAATCTGGGTCCTGGCCATCGCGCTTCGAAAGGTGATGAGGTGATCGTCCTTCTTCGGGAAGCCCGAGTTCACCACCACCAGCCCAAAGGACCTTGCGAACTCCAAAAGGGTAGCCCCCTCTTCATTTCTCACCCCAAAACCAAAACCACCATGCACATCACCAAAGCCTCCCGGTAACGCACCGATGTGCCCGTTGAAATCTCCTGCTACAACAATCTTCTCCGAGCTAGGCACGCCTCTCAGCACCTCCTCCAAAGCCTCCCAAAACCGCAACTTCTCCTCCCCCTCCGAGCCCACTTGCGGCGCATAGGCGCTACACACATTCAGGGTAAACCCCCGAATGACCAACTTAATAGTCATCAACCTATCGTTGATCCTCTTAACCTCTACTACCTGACCTCTAAGCTCTTCATCTACTAAAATGCCAACTCCATTCCTCCGCCTCTTGCTCCCAGAGTACCACAGCTTGTAACCATCCACATCCCTAGCCTTAGACCCTACCCACTTGGTCTCTTGAATACACGCGATATTGATCCTCCTCTTCTTAAGAATCTTCACAAGCTCTATAGATATTTGGATTATCTAAGGAAATAGGGGAGGATCTGTACTAAGTTGTTTTGTACTTCTCAATGTACCATCTCGGTATTATTTTGAATAAAATTGACTGCATCCGAAAGAACTTTCGTTTGCGCAGGATTCAACTTGTTTATGGACAGATACTTCTTTTTGTATTCATTACCTTCATTTATTGATTACTATTTTTGTTTGGCTATAATGAATGAAGGATTAACTGAATGCTTTGGTTTCCTTTTGTCTTCTTTGTTTCAGTGTTGTCAAGCCATTGCTGCCGCTGTATGTGCAGGGGATGATTTTCCCAAGTTTATAGTCCCCCGAATGTTATTTCTTGAAAATTTCTTTTGCTCAAGAGATAAATCTAACTGGGAGTTGGCCACATGGAACAAAAATTCATATAGTTGGGTCTTTGATTCTGCAGTCGATATTTAGACTTCCCAGTGTATGTGTCCCTTTCTCATTCTTCTTTTGTATTTGACTCTATGTATATACCACATATTTACCTCTTCCAACACCTTATGCCTCTTCCATTACCATGTTGATAGTCTTTACTATTAAGTTTGACATCTGAAGTGTTCTATCTAAGCTTGTTTGCTTCAATAATTATATTTTCTATTATTTCAAAAGCCAGTGCTTACTTGTAGTGTATTATATGTTTAACTTACACTATATTGCCATTAAATCATTGTAGTAACTAGTGAAGTGTCACTGTGAGTGTGATTATAATCTTTTTTGATATGCTACAGGAACTAATACAGGTCTATGTTACTAGTATCACATCTTTGGAAGCGCATCATGTTCTTGAGGCATCGAAAGATCCCAGTGGTTCACGGGTCATTGAATCTTTGCTCAACTTAGATATATCAGCAAACTAAAAGAGGAAGTTAGTTGCCAAGTATGTATTACAGCAGACTTTTGTTACTCCATTTACAGTTGGAAATGATAATGTTGATTTGCTAATAATGATATGATTTGTAACTGAAGGCTTCGAGGACATTTTGGTGAGCTCTCGGTGCACCCATTTGGTTCATTTACGGCTGAAAAGTGCTTCACTGCTAGTAACTTGAATTTGAGAGAGACAATAGTATCAGAAATGTTACCCCTCCAAGCAGAGCTATCCAAGACTAAGCAGGGACCTTACCTACTGAGAAAACTCGATATTGATGGGTAAGCTATAGGTTTTCCTTTTCCATCTTCATGGCTTCCGCCCTTTTTCCACTATATAATGTAGCTTAATGGCTGATGTTTATAGTGCTGTGGCTGAGAGCACATTTTTTGCCGGTCCAGGATATGTTATGACTTGTTTCATATCTTATTTTCTATGCATTTTAATCTTGTTTGTGTATCAACTTTAATGGGTTAGACATTGTGGTTGTTGTTTCTTCTCATCCAAGCATGGCTGCTTATTTCTTATGATTTAGTTACTTCAAGCTGTTTATCATTAACAGTAGCATCTGAAGGGACATCTCCTCAGGCAGTGAAATTATGATTTGTGGCAGTTTGAACTGCCACTATTAGCACCTTTTTTTTATAAAAAAATTAGCATCTCTGAAATGTGAGATTACCTGCTGTAATTAATTCACTCATCTTCATCGGAGAAGTGCAAATTTATTGTGGAAAGACCATTCTGACAGACTCATTTAAAGTTCTGTTGAACCTTCCTGGTTTCTCTTCTACTTATTTGGCTTCCTTTTCTGTCATGATAGATTTGCAAGGCAACCTGACCAGTGGAAGTCAAGACAAGCTTCACAACAATCTGCTCTCAAAGAATTTTATGCAACATTTGGACCAGCGGAAACCAAATCATTTGAAAAGGATAGCTTTCTTGCTGATTCTGTTTCCAAATCAAAGCCAGGAAAGTTGAAAGACATTAGGAAAGAGATTGAGACGTCTTTGCCTTCTGCCAAAACTTCCAACACCCCATTTTTGGCTCATCAGGTTTCAAAAAAAGTGAAAAGGTCTAAAACCGAGAAGAAAAGACATAGGAAAGATGGCGAGTCAGAATCTCAAAGAACGAAGATCAAAGTTTAACTGTAATATTTTTAGGTTCTTTATTCAGTATTACGTTATTATGAATGATCGGTTTTGGTCACTTTTTGTTGTTTGATCAGAAAGGATGGGACTTCTATTGGTTGTCGAAAGCACTTGATTTAGTTCATGCAATTTTTGTTCTTCATTCTAGTTGGATTATTCATAAGTTTAAATTGTTGGTTCATAAATGCACTGATATGAAAAGTTAATAGTATTCACATTTATGAACTTTGGGAAATACATCTAGCAACAAATTTCTTAGCTACCAAGGAACAAAATTGGATCCTGTTTTTCTTCTGCAAGTGACTATCTTAACTGGATAGTGGAAACTAACTTTGTACTATCAAGCTACATTGATATTGAATGAACGAATTGATTTGGAGGCGCTGTTCTTTGCTGAGGTGGTACTTCTCGTAGTCATCCTATGGAGGCGTGAACCTGGTACAACAATGTGATATTTGAGATAACTGCTTATGGAGGTAAGTGATGGAACACTTAGATTCAGAAATTACTTGTTTTGTATAGGATTCCATCTTCTTGGAGGAATCCTCCTAAAGCTTGAATCAACTTTCTTGAATGGTTTCTTCTGATTTGTATGCAGACCCTTGAGTGTTTGTGATGTTGAAGTTTCTTGGGACCGATGCTCTTTACTAGAGAGCAACCGCGCTGCATGTGCGACATTGGACTCTGAACGAAGAATTAGCATAAGGGGTAGAACAACAACAACTAGTATTTTTAATTGGCTCTTGATAGTCATGATGTAAGCTGAGTTGAAGGATGTTAGTGATGTTTCTTCCGCTGCAAGGTGAGTGGAATAAGAGATCATCAAGATAGTAGTAGTATGTTGTTTATGGTGATTTGGTAGGCTTTGAAGCTGAACTGATGAGATTTATATATATGATGTTTGAATGTGTTGAATTACTTGGTGGGGGTATTATTCTTGTTATGGTACCTTGTTCCATGTTTTATTACGAATCTGTGTGTTTTTCTCTCTTTTTATTACTTATGGGTGCCGTATTTATGTTATGAAATCTTGTTCTGTGCTTTACTATGTATTTGTGCGGTATCTCGTGTTTTGAGCCAGGGGTCTATTGGAAACAGCCTTTCTACCTCTTTAGAGGTAGAGGTATGGACTGCGTACATCTTACCCCCCCAGACCCCACTAGGTGGGAATACACTGGGTTTGTTGTTGTTGTTGTTGTTGTTGAATGTGTTGAAGGATATTATGCTTAGTGGGATCATGTGGTGTTCCTTTGACTGTTCTGTGCTGGAACTTTGATTTCCAGATAAGTTGTTAAAAAGTTTCAGAATGGTCATGTGACCTGGCACGTGATAATATTTTATTTACGGGAAGAATTGGTTATTGTATTGTCTTTAATTTTTATGGATGTACTTGTTCATGTGTTGTTTGCTTCCGTTAATTTCGATTCTTAAACAATGAATTTCGATCTGATTATTATACGGTCTGTCTTCTTCTTTGTATTATGCGTGTCTCTTCGCTATTTGGTTTGTGATCAATATTGTTTTAATTCGGTAATATGTGTTGTATGTTCGTTGTTCCATAGTAATGTACTCCCTCTGCTTCAATTTGTTTGTCTGATTTTGACTTGGACGTGGAGTTTAAGAAAGTAAAAAGTGTTCTGAATCTTGTGGTGCTAAAGATGGGTAGAATGTGCCAAAATGCACTTTTATATGGTGGTTTAAACATGCTACATGGAAAGTTAGAATTAAAGTGTTGCTAAAAATGGAAAGTGCAACAAAGAAATTGAAGCGGAGTGAGTACCTAATTAGTAATTACTGTAGACTGTAGTTTCCAGTTACTTGGAAGAATTGATTGCTGAATCAAGTGTTTTGGCTATGAACTGTTTCCTGCTATCCTAGTCATAGCATTTCCATTATTTTTTTTTCTTTGAATATTTGATTGTAGTTGTTTTTGAAAGTTCTATTGTTTAGATTGGAAATTTGAGGGAAGAAAAGAAGACGTGCTTATAGATATATGTATGTATGGTTTCATATGTTTTTTAAGGTAGGCAAAAAAACAAAATATATTACTAATCAAATGTGGATCAGATGGACTTTGAGCATATTTGCAGTTTCATTTCGGAGGCTTAATGGATGATTAAGTTAATTTTGGTAGATTGGAACATCATAATATTTTTAGCAATTGTTTATGTTCTTATAGATGCAGCTATTTTCACATTTTGTTTTAAGAAAACTTCATTCATTAGGTTGTCTATATAGTACTAGAAATATCTAAATAACCAGATGAATGGAGTGTAGTTCTCAAGATATCTTGACGGACCCACCTCAGGGGGATCCGACAGTGTTTTATCTACTCCCCTTCCCAGTGACTAATTCCCATTGGTTGAAAGTGGAGGGTTCTTGAGCAACCGTCTCTCGTCACTTTTTACTGTTGATTGTTTCTGATGATAGCCGATTAGCTGATACCTAAGCCTCGGCGGACAAAGGTATTGGGTACTTGTGCATATGGGAGGTAGAGGTACCCAGTGGATTAATTGAGATGTGTACAAGTTGACTGGACACTGCCGTTATTAACAAAATGTGAAATTATTGGCTTGTTTACATTACGAAATTTGGGAGTCTAGAAGAAACTCTTTAAAATATATTCTGATGCTCCTTGTTTATTATTTTCTCAGAAAATACATGTTGCTCACTTCCCTTTGTAAGCTTCCTCTAGCCTTCAACTCTTGGTTCCACCACTGTTCCCAATTGCTACTGAGAAGTGAGAACAGATTTAGCTGGCTTTGCCTACTTTTTGTTCATGCATTTTTTTCTTGTGGACTTAATAGTCTTTTTTGGGCACTTCTCCACCTGAAAATGTAATGCCTTACATGTTCTATGTTTCATAAATAATGGAATTCCTGGGTTTGTTAAGCATCTCATATGTTTACAGGGTGTTTTATTTCTTTGGTGGTCAAGAGGATAAGGAAAGCTTTTCAGCATTATCTCTTAGTTTCAATATATTTTGAGGCTTAGACATGGCAGAAAAAGCATGTGTAAAGCACCTTCAGAAGGAATATAGAGCACTTTGTAAAGTACGTAACATTTTAGTTGCTGGTAATTGCTCTACATTTGAAGCATTACCAGATACTTTGTTTCAGCCTAAAGTTATTTGCAACGAATATAAACTAAGACTAGTATTTGTTAATATTATGCGATGGTGTGTTCTTGCTTTCCTCAAACCATAGCTACACCTGAAAATATGCGAGTTATGTGCTTGAATTCTTGCCATATCTTGGAGAATGTTTTACTTCATGAACTTACTGACGCGGGATGACATTCTCATATGCTTTTTGTGGATAGACTATTCTATACCATGCAAATTTGATTGTGTTCTACAGCGCTCTAAGGTAGTGATGCATTCTCCATTGCAGGAACCTGTCTCCCATATTGTGGCCTGCCCTTCTCCAAATGATATCCTTGAGTGGCCTGAGTCCCACTTCTGCTCATATTCTTGCAGTCAATTATGGAGTAAAATTGTCTCTTACAAATGAACTTCTTTTCTTTTTCTTACAAGTAAAGTAAGTCTATAAAAATGTAGCAGTATTTCTAATTTAATATAACCGACTCGACTTATTTGCAGGGAGTGGGCCTCCTTTTGTTTTCCTTTTTTTTTTCCCCTCTGGTTTCTCTTCATCAATTAACTTGTCATTTGCTTGCTTTGATTTTACTAATGGTCCTCCTTTTACCTAAACTGTGTGTCCAGATTATGTTTTGGAGGGGAGTGAAGGAACACCATTTGCAGGTCTCTACTTTTTTCTGAGTTCAGTGTTAATATTATTTTATTAGCTAATATTGTTGGGTGATGGCACTGTCGTTCCACTAACCTGTCTTCTTGTCATTATTGAGTATTTGTTATTTTTCTTGAATTTACTTATGCCCCTTTTCCTGTTGTTCGTGAAATGATACTTATTCCTTTCATTAGGTGGATATTATTATGGGAAGATCAAGTTTCCTCCAGAATATCCATTTAAGCCTCCAGGGATCAGGTAGTCTAATTTCAGATGAGTTGTGAAATTCCCTGGCTTGTTTCAACTCTTCAAGCCAGGTTGTCTCCATGCTTTTGAGTGTTTTGTTCCTGCTGATATTTACGGCATACATGTTTTCTTTTTTTCTGTAGTATGACTACTCCAAACAGAAGATTCATGACACAAAAGAAAATCTGCTTATATATGAGTGACTGTAAGTGCTTTTTGAATTGCCTGATAGTCACAGTTTTCTGTTGCTTTGAGATGATCTTTGTCTGTTCTTGACCTTTGTCCCCCTATCTCTTCACAGTCCATCCAGAGAGCTGGAATCCAATGTGGTCTGTGTCAAGGTAATGAGCTGCAAACAATAATTAATGCTTATTTGTCTGGCAATACTTTCTTTAGTGCCTGTTTGGTAACTAAAAACTTGTCTGTTTTTTTTTTTTTTTTGTAATGACAAGGAAAAACAAATCATTGTTGCAAATTTTTTTTTGAAGATATTCTGTTTTTTATTTCTGCAATGACAAGGATAACACATCATTCTTTTAAATTTCAAAAGATGACATGATTTTTAACAAGAGGTTAAATGTGTTTTCACTTATGAATCATTTTGTTTTCAGGACAACTCCTCAGTATCTCCCTGCCACCTGAGAACCACCTCACTGCACTCCAGACCCCACCCCCCCCCCCCCACACACACAGAGACACGCACACATACAGATGCCCTATCTCCAGGCAGCCAGGCCCCCTCTTATGCTCCATCTTATTTTAAACCGTTGCACTCTCTTCCCCCATTTTCAATTCCCATTAACTTTCCATGTGAATTTGCTTGAATTAATTCTTTTGCCTACCGAATTTTTTCTCCTTCAACAACCAAGGCAACAAGCTAGTTGGAGTCAATGATATGAAATCTCGAACACCATCTGCTCAGTTGTACTCCATTTGAACCCATTCTTGACAATACAAAAAAAGTTTTTTCCAGAACAAATCAAGGGTTCTCAGAACTAGAGGTTTCTTGGCGTTTTCTACTGACATATAAATGTCTTCACAAATTAAAAGACTTATAACAGGAAAAATACAACCTTAACACTACTATTTCTAAATTCCAACTAGTTATTGTCGCTTATATCTGTCTTTGACTTCCAATTTTATTCTGTTTTTTCAGTAAGTCAACAAAGTTCCTGACAGAATTAGTTATAACTTCCCTCCATGTGTCTACTTTGTTCTAAGTATTTTTATAACTAGTTTTTTTGGTTTAACAGAT
Organism: Capsicum baccatum var. pendulum; assembly: GCA_030864225.1. Lineage (NCBI taxonomy): Eukaryota > Viridiplantae > Streptophyta > Magnoliopsida > Solanales > Solanaceae > Capsicum > Capsicum baccatum. Next base: position 43,952,541 of record CM061555.1, read on the forward strand.
TTCTGATTTCTTGTTGAAACAAAATAGCAAGAACTTGTCTATTTATTCTTATGAGCTAAATTCTGTTCTTCTTTGCTTGGGCTAATTTTTCCCTGTTCTGCATGCAGCATACTCACTGGGCTGCTCTCATTTATGGTAAATTTCTTTCCAATTAATGCAGCTTACAATGACTCCGGATGTTCCCATTTCATCTGCTTATGTATTTTCTGAGTCATGCTTGGTTTACTTTGTGCTTTTCCTTTTATCAAAATGTATATTGCTATTTTAATTTCAAAAAAATAAAAAATGTTTATTGCTTTTATATGTGTCTGGACAATTGAGTTCTGTCTGTTTCTGTTCACGAAAGCCAAACTAATGAAATAGATTCTTCATCTTGAGACCACTGATACAGGTTGAGGACAATCTGAAGTCATCCTGTTACATTAAGATCATTTGAGCAAGCATAAGAGCAACCTCTGAGTGGTATGGGGGAAAAGGAGGGAGCTCTGATGGTGGCATTGGCCCGTACTTTCCCCCTTGTGGCTCTAAGTCTGCCTACCAAGAAAAGCGTACTAAACTTCCATGTTCTACCACCTCTATGATTATATCCTCTGCGAGTTATATGATCTGTGCCCTCAAATTATCTAATATCTTCATCTATCCTCACTGTCCCAAATATGCACAAAGGGACTGTTCTCCAAACTTTTCTATGCTTCTTGTCTATCTTTTGACCCTTCCATCTGATGATAGCTTCACTCAGATCACCGGGCATGACCCAGTGAGCACCAAAAATATTCAGAAACATGAACCAATTCTCCCATTTCTATCTGCAATGTATGCATAGGTGGTTTACTGATCCAGTTGATTGCTTTCTTAGATAACTTTTTCTTCATTTGTTGAATCATTTCTTTTTGCAAATTATATCAGGGTTTAAACATGCATTGCACAATGCAGCTGCTATTTCATGTTCTATGTATTACTTGCAGATGGACAATAGTCCTACCACAGGCAGTGCATCAACAACAGTTGCTGAGAAAGAGAAGCTCGCTAAGGCATCTCTGGCTTTTAATTGTAAAAAGTGAGTTTGACTGCGAGTTCTGTGCTGTTGCTGTATTTGTGTAATTGCCTTGATATTTTTGGTCTCTGCAGTTCAAGATCTCCTGCACGAGAGACGGATATGCTATTCTACTGCGTGTTTTTTTGTGTAATTACGTTTTTATTAGGCCGGCGAGTAATTTACTCTCTATTTTGTTTTTATGTGGAAAAGTATGAACAGCAGCAGAGCTCCAATCGCAGCCTGTTCCAGAGCAGGCATAATCCATGCCAGCTGGAGCAGAAACGTCTAGACCCTTGTTGGAAGAGCATGGAAATTCCACAAAGGATGAAGTGAATAGAGTGAAGCCTCTAAAAGACGTTAAAAACCAGCAGAGGAAATCTTGTCCAACTTGGTGGTTGCTGTTGCTAGTTTCAATTTTTGGTGTTGTAATGGCCCTGCCTCTGCTTCAGCTTTGATGATTGGAATCTTGTTTTGTGTACTTACTATGGTGAAGAACAGACACCCTATATATCGCAGTGGATATGTAGTCCTGATATTTAACCTAATTTTACAGGTTTTTGATTTACGATCTAACTAATCTCTTAATCTAGCTAGTGCAAGTCAGTAGAAAGACAACATAATGCGCTTTTATTGTGAAGGGCTCGGAGTTGCAGGGGGCATCCTTTGCTTTTTCCGTTCATTGTTTGAAAATGTGGGTTTATTCTTTTTTTTTTTGGCAAGTGTAGTTAAAGGTCGAGCCATGGTAAAAGTGCGTAAAGTCCATGGTTCTTTCTATAGTATGAAAATAGTGACCCTTTAGCTGACTAAACCAATTATTTCGTGACAAGCCCATGCATGGTTTTGTTTATACTTGTTCACTAAAATCTGAGTTTTTCTAATGGTAAAACAATGAAAAGGATAATTTGTTATTTATTACCATTTAACATATGGTAATTATGTAAACAGAGATGAAAATCCAATACAAGTGCTTCCATAATTAGTAAGAGCCATGCTTGAACCATGACTGCCATATCAACCCATCTTTTCTTCACTAGGTAATTATAAAACCCTCTAGCCTTAAACTCCACTCCGAAAATTGCGCCGTTAAATTCCCATCTTAGTACACACATTTTATTTATTTAGAAATAAATATAGTATATAGTCTATGCAGTGGAGACAAGAAATCAGAAGTTCACAAAAAGTTCCTACTTTTGCTATTTAATTACTCCATGAGATATGATTAGTCTCTCCTACTCTTGTTACCAACTTCTTAAGATTAATTTCTTCATGAATTTAAATCCCCACTTCACTCCAGAGGAGCCCAAGAGTCAACTGAAGCAGCTCTTTTCCTAGGTATGCGTTTTAGAGATTGTAAAAAAAAAAAAAAAAAAAAAAAAATGCTGATTGTTATTTAGCTAATTTAGTCATTTGATGGCGACTTGTTGACCCATATCAACTAATAAAAACAGTTGTGCTTTGTGCTGATCAGTTCCTTTCATTGTTAATCTATGGTAAATATAGCTCTTTACCTAACTAAACCAACCAACCATTTTTGCCATATTTTTTCATACACGGTCTCTTGAGGTATAGAAAAGCCTTAGCTGGCCTTTCCATCTTTATTAAAATAATGTACCTTTTCTCTTTTGGAATCTACTATCATTAGTGGAACCCTCATGCTTTATGTAATGAACAAAATGTACTTCTATAGGCATGATTTTTAAGTCTTTCTTGAAAATCTACACATCACAGTGAGCTCAAACTGAACTTGCATTTTGAAATTCTCAGGAGCAAAGGATGAACAAGTTTCCCATATACCCAAAATATGAAGCTGGGGACTATTGTGGCTACGAGTTTGATCCTCAGACTGACTATACGGATGTAAGTCAGTTCTTTTGTTCTTTTTGGCCTTTTATGTTTAACTCATGATGTGAAGTCCATATCTTTTATTCAATGTCGGAGGCAAGTTTTCAATAGATGATTCAAACATCTACTATATATACATTAGTATAAAAGATTAACGCAAGTTTTCCATAGGTGATTCAATATATACTATATATACATTATAAAAGATTAATGTACAATGTAACTTTCCGAAATGAACTAGAGTTAGCTGTTGAACCTATAGTTTCGAAAGTGCAACAGATCAGTCAAATTTAAATTTTGAATCCGTCTCTCATCACTACTTAGACTACATTTGATGATTTACCACTTGCACGTTTTACAGTTCTTGTCAGAAGCAAGAAAACATGTATCTGAAGGGAGCCTACAAGTTCTGTTGAATTGAGAAACAACAATTTTGAAAATGATGTAAAGAAAACTTGCAAGAAGTCATGGAGCAAGTTCTCTGTTTTCATGGCTGAAGACTGATAAAAAGAAGAATCAGGGGATCAGAGAAACTTCAAAAGGCTCCACCATTAACAAGCCGAAGCATGGATGTGTCTCTGGTCCAATGCCAGGAATCAGTGGGCCGGGTACTATAGCTGGCAAGCCTAATAAGCCTTTGTCTGGACACCTCACAAGTCTGTTCAGTTCAATGAACAGAGTGGACAATGAAATACCTTATCTATGTCTTAAGAAGGTTAAGGATAGTAATGCTGATGTTCAATCTTATGGACCTGTTTATCTAGCAACTTAGGATTGCAAAGGGTAGGTTTAATTTAGCTACTAAAGGTATGTGTGAACTTATGTGTTTTAAATTCCATTTGTGTGAGGTGAATGCTAACAAATATCATTTGCATTTGTTGCACGGAATAGGTTATTTTGTTCGGCTTGAACCATATTGTGAACCTATTAATTCTAGATTTTGAAATCGCCACTGGTTATCATATTTTGGAGTTTGAAATAGTGTCGACATCAACACCAACATTTTGTTTGGCGAATTTCAGGAAAATCAGACACACATATTACTCATAATGCTTCATTTTTACTGCAGCTCTACCATACACAACATGTTTATTGCTTAAGTTTTGAGTAGTACTCATTGGCTTTGTCAATGAAGAAGTTCCAAATGAAATTCATGCCCAAACACTACTTGTCAACTTCCAAATACTAACTTCAACTTTGCACACTCTATTTTTAAGAAGATTCAACCAAATATTGTCGCAATGTGTCCATAATAATATTTCAAGAAAGCTGTAACATAGATTTACAATGGATAGTAGAAGTCAGACAAATATAACACTCATTAATAGTAACAAAAAAGATCCTAATACTCTCCCTCCCCTCCTGTAAGAGAAGATGGATTACACCCATTTCTCAAACAGAGAAGCCCCTTGGCCTTTTGCAACGTGTTTTAACACAGTTACAATATATTACATATACATAAGACATCTAAAGAAAGATTGCAGACAACTAAACTTCTCATCTACATCAAGAGTCAATTATCAATTAACTTTAATCTAGTAAACTATAGTAGTTCCTAAAATTTCACTTATCTCCAATATCCAGAAAAGAATCAATCAATCAATACGTTTCTGGGACTGCAAGGATTCACCCTGCTAAAAAGCCTTGTCAAGGATCTCAATCGTGTCGGTGTTGGTGTTTTCTGTTCTTCTTCTGCTTCATCAGTATCCTCCTGTCTTGGAATATCAATCGTCAAAATCTCATTTGGCCTATTGCTCGTGGATGCTGATAATGTAGTTGGTTGTAGTTTCATCTCCCCAGAACAGAACAGAACAGAACATTAGTTGGTAAATTTGGCTCGTCTTCTCTGTAGAAGCTGGACCCTCTTCTGTTGGCCCCCTAATGGCCTCGGAATTTGATTCTGCAATGACATCTCTGAAACCGGGTTTTGACATAAAGGACAAGTTGAATGAGATTGAAACCACATGTCAATACATGATTGCATTTAGGAAAAAGTCTTGCCTTTTCACCTTGAGTAACTTCGCTAAGACAAACAGAGCATTCCAATCCATCTTTGAAATCCTTGGTATTAAATGGATGGAATCACAGGTATAGTTTTAAGGATGGAGAGCGGAGTGCATGCATGCCCTCTTCTAGATAGCCTCCAGCAAAGTCGAAGCTAACTCTGGCTGGCTGGCTGGCGGGACTTTGGATTAAAAAGGACAAATAAGTTGTCCAATTAAACAGGAGTTATCCAAGTTTTTTAAATTAGATGGGAGAGAATTTTTTTTAAAGGTTTTTTTTGTTGAGTTTTTCCATTCGAACAACTTGTCACAGTTGTAGAACAACTTTGGTAGTTGTTCGACAACTTTGCGAAGTTGTTCGACAAACCTAGTTGTTGAACAACTAGGCGTAGTTGTTCAACAACTGAGAGAAGTTGTTCAACAATTGTGTGAAGTTTGTTATTTAGTTCTTTTTAGGGACAAGTTTGTGGGACCACTTGTCCCCTTTTTTTAACGATGTCCTTGTTTTGGATGAATATAACGATCGAGTTGCAAACCCAATTAAAAAGTCCATATCCTAGAGAGCTGGCAGTTGGAGTGATTTGAGCATTATTGAATACTGTTTACCATCTTCTCAGATTCGTGCTCGCTCGTCATATTCTATCTAATGATTAGACCTCTACCCTTTTGAATTGTAGATTCAATACTTTTTCTATCTGAAGGATGTGCACTATCTCTTGCTATTCGAGTTAATTATAAATGGCAGCTGAAGACTCTGTCGATTTGCATGGTTTCCTTGGTAGAATTCTGTCTTTACTTTTGCGTGCATATATTACATAAAGGGTAGTCCAGTGCACTAAAGCTACCGCTATGCGCGGTGTCTGGGCGTGCATATATTACATGAGGACTACAATTACTGGAATTAACCTTGCATTCAAAATTTTTTTTGTAGCATATAATATAGTAGCTTTGTTAGGTAATATGACTTTTTTCAGCAGGTGCTTCTATGCCTTCAATCTTTCTGATGTTAACAATCTTGATTATTGAATTTGCATAAGCTTGTATGTGATGCAGGTAGCAGATAACTATTACAGGCCAGATCTGAAGAAAGCATCTCTAGCAAGATTGAGTGCTGTGAACAGGAGTTTCAAGGTTGCCAAATCTGGTGTCAAGAAGAAGAACAGGCAGGCCTAGAATCCCATTCCAGAAAATGTTATGACGTATGAGCTGCAATTTTTTTTTCCCCAACCTCCTCGAGTACCCGAGGTTTACTATTTGAGTTCATGTTGGGAGTTTCTTGAAGTAGCTATTACCATGGAGGTATTCTAGATTTTATGCTAAAATATACGATCCATTTGAGAATTTATAAAGTTAGTATTTATTTATAAATGTGTGCAAACGCACTGATCAGTCCTTTCTTTTACATAATAATAGGTCATTTTATTTTAGTAGACGGCGTGATCCTTGTTTGTTAGCTGACCTTTTTCACTATTAAGGAAGTACTACATGGAATGATATTGATAATGAAAAATCAGTGTTTCTTTTAGGTCGAAGCAGCTTTTGCAAAACTCATGGAGTATTATTCATGCACTATAAGAATATTGTTTACAGATAACTGATTGTGGTTCACCTATGTCAATGTGATACACCGTGGGGAACATAAGCAGGACCACAGAATGGCAAAGTGACCCATCTGAAGCAAAATCAAACTATGAGTTCAATTTTTATACTGTGAGAATAATATCATAAATGAATTACATACGTAATATTTAGGAAAACTAAAGAAGTGATACCTGAATTATCAAGGAGAAGAAAAGAAAACACACTTAAAACGGTCCACAACAAGGACCGTTTAAAGACCACACTTGATTCTACAATAACAACAACAATGGCGAGATAAATGATGTGTTTTAAAACCGAAACAATCAATCTAAAGTAAGATTAACAACAACAATACGAAGACAAGATGAACAACAACAAGGATATAGCAATGACAACAAGTCATGGTTACAATACTAGAACAAGAACATCAACAATTAGAACAAAGTAAAGATAGAAAGATAGACAAATGAGATGTAATATTAAGCTCCACTCTTGACCTTTAATACCACACACAACATAAACCTATGTCTTACGTGACCTCAAGGGAACCGGAATCCCCAAGCAACCAAAGTTTCTAAGCAAGCTACCAACACAAGATTCCACCTTGCAAGACACTCTATGTTGCTCTCAAAACATATCATCAAAGTCTAAATGACAAAATGACCTAATTGTTCTATTTATAGGCTAGGCAAGACTTGTTACATAAATGACCAAAAGACCCTTAATGAGCCCAAACAAAGGGGCTTCGCTTCTTGGACACCTTTGGAGTATTGAGACTTGTTCTCTACACTTCAAAGTTTGTTCCTTGGTTAGGCAGCCCCACAAGCTCGGGTCTTTCCTCACGTCTTCATATCCTCGAGTGCTAAGATGCCTTTGTTTGCAACATAATTTAAATTCATAGAAAATAAATTTTAACCACAAACAAAAATATGAAGAAACAAGAATTTTTTATTGATAAACGATTGTGGTTGCAAATCTGTTCATTCTTCTCTCTTAATTTTCTCCGTAATTCGAGGTTTATGAATATCCCATGATTTTTTTATTCTCGAATATAGGATGATCTTTTTATGAATATCCTATGATTTTTTGTGGGATATTGGAGATCCCGATTTTTTTCTACGAATACCCATCAGCTTATGAGATATTCAAGATGCCTATTTTAGGGAATATGTTACCCTTTAAATAGGCAAGATTTAGGATAAAGTAGCCTTCTAGATCTCTAATAGAATTTGGATTCTTATTAAAGAGTCCACAAATTTTAGATGTCTACAAATGCCCCTACTTCAAGGCTTGTCGAAGTATAGATTTGATGACGAGTCTTGAAGTACCAATAGAGCTTCCATCTTTATGCGGTGGCTACAGATTTGCAGATCTGATTTATGAGAGAAGAGATGAAGGGCAGATTTGGTCCCATTGGGCGTGCCAATTTGTTTGCAACATAATTTAAATTCATGGAAAATAAATTTTAACCACAAAAAAAAATATGAAGAAACAAAATTTTTTTATTGATAAATGATGGGGTACAAATCTGTTCCTCCCTTGATTCTTCTCTTTTGATTTTCTTCATAATTCGAGGGTCGTCAGTGGCTTATTTTCGAATATAGGATGATCTTTTTATGAATATCCCATGATTTTTTGTGAACATTAAAATGTTATTAAATTTAAATCCGTACGAAATTTGGATTATATTAAATTCAAAATATATTAGTCCCAAATAAATATTGCGGATTAATATAATTGAATTAATTATTTAAGTCCAAATAGGTATGGATTTAAACTAGATCCAAAATTTATTGGGTTAGTCCATTAATTTGGGCTACAAATGATGAGCCTACTTTACTAAGTCCAAGATATTGTCATATTCTAGAGGCCCAAATAAGCGTCATGTGTCAAATGACGTGGCATGCCAAGTCGAGAGAAGGATCCAATAGGACCATGCCATATGTCAAAATGATGCAGCAGACCCATGAAATCAAAGCCCATAAAAGGTGACATGTCACTTAAATCTGATTGGTCAAAGGAAGTCCATATTCTTCATGACTCTTCCTTTTCCATAAGTATAAATAGGGGTCTCATAATTCAGAAAAAGGAATTTGTTTGCAATAAATTTTACAGTGATGAATAATAAATTACAATCACAAATAAAACATGAAGAAATAAGAACATTTTATTAATAACGAATATGGGTACAATTCTGTTCCTCCCTTGATTGATCTCTCATAATTTTCTCAATAATTCGAGGGCCGCAATGTATTTCTCGAATATAGAAAAATGGATTTCTTGATGTATTTGATTATCAAGAAAGAGGATTTTGATATATGAATATCCGAATTTCTGAGATATTCAAGATGCCTCTTCAAGGGAATATTTGCCTCTTTATATACGCATAATTCAGGGTTTAGGGTAAATTAGACTCTAAGAACTCTAACAGAAGTTGGATTCTTTTTGTAGAGTCCCACAAATTTTAGATGTATACAAATGCCCCCTGCTTCAAGGCTTGTCGAAGTTTACTTGATGACGAGTCTTGAAGTACCCATAGAGCTTCCATCTTGATGCGGCTGCAGATTTGATGCGGCTACAAATTTACACATATGACTTATGATTTATGAGAGAAGAGATGAATGGCAGATTTGGTCTCACTGGGCGTGCCAATTTATTTTCAACATAATTTAAATTCATGAAAAATAAATTTTAATCACAAACAAAAATATGAAGAAACAAGAATTTTTTATTGATAAACAATTGTGGTTGCAAATCTGTTCCTTCCTTGATTCTTCTCTCTTGATTTTCTCCATAATTCGAGGACCGTTAGTGGCTTATTCTCGAATATAGGATGATCTTTTTATGAATATCTCATGATTTTTTGTGGGATATTGGAGATCCCGATCTTTTTTTACGAATACCCATCAGCTTATGGGATATTCAAGATACCTGTTTCAAGGAACATGTTACCCTTTAAATAGGTGAGATTTAGGGTAAAGTAGCTTTCTAGAACTCTAACAGAATTTGAATTCTTATTGAAGAGTCCATAAATTTTAGATGTCTACAACCTCTTTGACCTGTATCATCCTCCCCTCCTTAGAAAGGATTCATCCTCGAATCTGAACCTTGCAAAATAATAGGAAGGACAAGCAAACACAAGTTCCTCAAGGTATGAGGGTTAGGATTAGCGTAATCAATCATAGTATCATGCCAAGGTGGCTCAAATTCCATATATAACCAAACATCCCTTGGGTTCTCAAAAATGACACACCAATCACGGGAAACCCGAATTACATACAAGACATTCTTAGCATCAACATAACCATGCCTACACAATGCACACATGTTATTCCCGAATATGGTTTGAAATGAATCAACATCACATTTTAAATGATTGCCGGGATCAAAGGGGTAGAGTGTCTATCGACACGGGTGAAGGACATACTTCATTTCCCGAAGACTACCACCATTACACTCATTGACACCCTCTATACTAACATGATCTACAACAAAAACAACTAGAGGGTCATCCTTAGTCAATCGGCCAACATGTTCAACATCACCATTTTCACATACAAGTTGGTCTTCATGACTTCCATAAGACAATGTACTATCACTTGCCACAATGGCTTCAACACTAGATGGATCAACTAGTGTTTCCATAATCTCAAGTTGTACATTATCATCACCAAATAGAGGCACATTCAGCTCACCTAAAGGCAAACTATCATTCACACTTAGTTGGTTACTAGCCTCATTCACTAGAATGCAAGAGTTAGTTTGATTACCTTGTAGTTCATGTGGAGCATGTCCTCTCACGGGAACTTGATTAGGAAGGCTTGGTTGCTCTATCAAGTTATCCAACTCCTTGCAAAGAGAGCTTTCCGTCCCTTTCATTTTTCCTTCCACTCGGTCCATTATTCTTTCCATTCTCTCCATTCGACTACTAAAGTCATGTTTCATACCCATTATGGCAGCCATCAAATCGTTCATGGTCACCTTTCCCGATACCATAGTACCTATTAAGAACACTAAAATATAATAAAAATAATAACACGTTAATGTTAGCAAAAATCAGTCCACAAGTCGACTCAAAACAGTCCATAATTCCTCACTTTCACACTTTGACGTTTTCACTCTATTGGTCTCACAAACATTGATAACTCGCTTATACTCCAATGAGGTTACTTGGTCCCAATTGTGGCTCGAGGTCGGAGTAGATTCTTGTTTGAAACGACTCAAATAAGTAATGTACGAACTTGAATCAAAAGATACCACGACTCAAAAACGAGAAAGGGACGAAACAAACAACGTTAACACGAAGAAATGTATTCAAAAACTAATTTACAATCTAGTAGAGGAGTACTAGCTTGTCGATTAGTTATTAGAGTCAACAAACGAAACTAGGAACCAACAATAAGAAACTAAAAAAATCCAAATTTGTTGTGTGAACAGTAATAGTGACGTGGTAGTCACGTATTGGTTGCGGCCTAACAATTTTTTTATTTTTCAAAATTGAAAGTCTTGAACAATTGGTGATTTGAAATTGGTGGGAATTGTTTTAGAGGGAAACAAGTCTTAAAATCCTATTCAAATTCAAAAGAGTGGAAGACTTCACTCTTTGCACTAGTTCCTTAAAACAAGGAAAGTTGTTGAGAAGTTATTGACTAGTTGATGGATGATTGCAAGTGTTACAAGACTAACAAGTTTTCACCTTTTTCCCTACACCATTTTAAGATCTAGTAGTCACTTTATTCATCAAGTTATGAAGGTTGTAAGAACATCAAGAACATCTTCATCAACCACCAAGAACTCAACAATCCAACGTCCACCTATAACAACAACAACACCAACAAGTCACGGCTAAGACCACAATGAACAACAACAATCGGCCACTCTTCAAATTCACAACAACAACTCCAACAAGTTCAAGCTCAAGTTTAGATTTTAGACTCAAAGAGTTAGTGAACAAGAAAACCAACACTTAGAAACAACTAAACAAACAGAAATTTTTGGCCAATACACAACAATAAAATAATTTTTGGCCAATAACACCAAATGGACAGTTTTGCAATTTTCTGGAAATTTCAGTTTTCAACCTTTTTTTTTTTTAACTTTCAACCAAGGGAGCCCAAGATTGGTGTTATAGGAATAAAACCAAAGATGACTCTGATAACAAATGATACCAAAATTATCAAGAAGACAAGAAAACACACTTAAAACAGTCCACAAATCCAAAGATTCAAGGACCGTTTAGAGACCACACTCGGATTCAACAATAACAACAACAATGACGAGATAAAGGGTTGTTTTAACACCGACACAACCAATCCAAAGTAAGATTAACAAGATGAACAACAACAAGGATATAACAATGACAATAAGTCACGGGTTACAGTATTAGAACAAGAACTCCAACGATTAGAACAAAGTAAAGATAGAAAGATAGACAAATGGAGATGTAATATTAACAACTCAAGAGCTTATTCCACTCTTGGACCTTTAATACCACACACAACATAAACCTATCTCTTACGTGACCTCAAGGGAACCGGAATCCCCCCTTGCAGGACACTCTATGGTGCTCTCAAAACATATCATCAAAGTTTAAATGACAAAATGACCTGATCGTTCTATTTATAGGCTAGGGCAACACTTGTTACATAAATGACCAAAAGACCCTTAATGAGCCCAAACAAAGGGGCTTGGCTTCTTGGACAACTTTGGAGTGTTGGGACTTGTTCTCTACACTTCAAAGCTTGTTCCTTGATTAGACAACCCCACAAACTTGGGTCTTTCTTTACGTCTTCATATCCTCAAGTGCTAAGATGCCTCTTTGACCCGTATCAAGAAGGAACAAGGAAAAAGTTGATTAGGTTATTTCAACTCGTGTAGTTAATGAAACAAAAAAGGAACCTAACAGAGGGAAAGAAAGCTCGTGTGTTAGATAATCATGGAGTTTCAAGATTAAATTCAATTGAAGGTAAAAATGTTAGGTGATTTTTTTGTATATGTACTACCCGTGATTTAATTCAATTAAAGATAAAAATGTTAGGTGATTTTTTACATATATCTTACCCGTGACGATTAAATTACATGATAATCGTTAAATCAACAAAAAAAGCTTTGCTCCTTTTCAATTTATGCACCTAAAAAGGGAAATTGATCATCGCGCAAAAGAAACTGATTTCTTAAATCTTAAGCAAAGGATATGCTAAGTAGGAAAATTGCACTTTTAGTTCTTCAAGTATCAAGTTCTTTTATTTAGTCATTATGATATTTGATTAAATATATTTCAATTTTAATTAATTAAAATATCTTCTTTGATCCCTTTATTTGCGACATATTTGCAAATCTAGCTATTTGCTATCTATTACTTCATTTAGTTATCGAAAAAGGGTAAAATAAAATAAAATTATCCTTAATGTATTAAAAATAACTAAAAGAATATCTTCCTTCCACGTAATGAAACAAATTTCTCAATTATTTCATCTATTGGATCAAAAAATGCCGATGTCTTAGAATAACTCAAACATGTACTTCTTTCACTTATTAGATCAAATAAAGTCCAACATTATTTTCAAGCTTAAAATTGCCCCTCCATTAATGACAATTATATACTTCATATATTTTAATTAAATATTAATTAAACACGTGGCCTTTAGTCAATCTCATTAAGTATGTGTTGTGAATTCAATTACGAGAGCAATATAATTCTAAAACTAATCTAAATCAATACATTCCCCATATCATGAGAGGAAAACACATTTCAATTGATTGAAGGATTGATGCGCTTAATCAAAAAGTACAAGGAGCCTTATCAAAATTTATTAAACATTGAGGGATCAAAAGATCAAGTAAAAAATAAAACCTGACCCGATCCGATCAAAAAGGAACAATCCTCTCACAAAAACCCTACCTTGAGAAACTGAAGAAGGCGATTGATTAATCGATCAATCAAAAGAGAAAAATCAGCAAATCTGAGAGAATGGGAAACGCGGAGAAAATGATGAATCAGATAATGGAGCTGAAGTTCACATCAAAGAGCCTTCAACGGCAAGCTCGAAAATGCGAGAAAGACGAAAAGGCTGAGAAGCTCAAGGTCAAGAAGGCAATCGAGAAAGGTAACATGGACGGCGCTAGAATTTACGCCGAAAACGCCATCCGTAAACGCAGCGAACAGATGAACTATCTCCGTCTCTCCTCTCGTCTTGACGCCGTTGTAGCTCGCCTAGATACTCAGGTAATTGCCTATCCAATGTATATGACACTTTCCGCACTTCTCGTGAGTGAAATTGTATTAACTTCGACCAATATTTTAATATGTTTTATCTTTTGATCATATTTATGAGAATGATTGCAGCTTATATTATTTTCCGTATAATTTTCAGACATCCTAATTTAAAATGTTGAATTGCTCCTGCGATGTTAGTTGAAGGTAGAGGGTTAGTTAGGTAGTTGAGGGTGCCGCAGTGGAGGAACCAGAATTTTTATTAAGGGGTTCAGAAGTAAAGCCCAAGGGGTTCAACGTCAACTATATATATATATATATATAAAAGATAATTTTAACCATGTCTAAAAAGTATAATTTTCTGTTGAAGGGGGTTCGGATGAATCCTTGATCTAAAGGTGGCTCCGGCCCTGGAGGGTGGAGTGATGTCTTGTTCGTAGATATAGGTTTGTTGGTGCCTGTAGTAGTACTAGTCGTGGTTGTTTGCTTTTGATATCTATCATCATGTGTTGTTTGTTGTGCCACATTAGTTTGTTGTTATGTTAATTGCTATGCTTTCTTCACTGTACATTCTCTTCTTCTTATTTTACTTGGATTTGTTGCACTTGCACCAAGGGTCTATTGGAAACAACTTATCTACCTCCACGAGGTAGTGGTATGGTCTGCATACACTCTGCCCTCCCCAGACCCCACTTGTAGGATTTCACTGAGTATGTTGTTGTTGTTGTCGAAAGTGATGTTGTTCGACTTGACCCGGAGTTTAAGAAAGAAAACAAAGACTTTTGAAACTTGTGTTCTACACAAGTCAGATATTCATGTTGCAGTAAATTATCTTATTAAGGGTGAATTTTGCATTTTAACACTAAATTACAACAACAAACCCAGTGTATTCCCACATAGTGAGGTCTCGGGAGGGTAAGATGTACGCAGGCATTTTAACACTAAATTGTTGCTACTAAATATGTCAATTCTTTTTGGGACTTACTAAAAAGGAAAGCATGTCATATAAATTGGGACAAGGGAGTAATTTGTTTTAATTTAGCTTTGAAGATTAGTCAAATTGACTCTCCTGAAGTGAAACTTGACTAAGTGACAGTGAACAGAGGGAGTATCTATTGCTCACTAGACAGTAAAATTAATGATTTTTATATTAAGAGGTGTATTTACTGTCTTGAAATTGTGATGTCTGTGTACACAGGCGAAGATGACGACAATCAGCAAGTCAATGTCCTCGATCGTCAAATCACTAGAGTCTTCACTTAACACAGGGAATCTACAGAAGATGTCGGAGACGATGGATTCATTCGAGCGTCAGTTTGTGAATATGGAGGTTCAAGCTGAGTTTATGGAGAGTTCTATGGCTGGAAGTACTTCCTTATCAACTCCAGAAGACCAGGTCGGCAGCTTGATGCAACAGGTGGCAGATGACTATGGACTCGAGGTGTCTGTGGGGCTTCCTCAACCAGCTGCACATGCTATATCTTCTAAGAATGAGGAGAAAATCAATGAGGATGATCTCTCCAGGCGTCTTGCTGAGCTCAAGGCGCGTGGGTAATTGAGAAATTAAAGATTCTTCTGTTAATATAGAAGCTTTGGTATTGCTGTAATGTGATGCAGCATGTGGAGTTTCATCTGCTGCATACTTAAAATTAACAACTTTTATGTACATTTTACTCTCTAATGTTTGCGTAATCAATTTGCTTTACCGATGAGCTTATAACATCTGTATGTTTGCGCATTCAGCATCTTAAGCCCACTTCTATAGGCAGGGATTTCACGAAAAAAACATATGATTTTCTTTGTGGGGTGGGGTGGGATGGGATGGAAATTGGATAAGAATGGCTGTATTTGATTTATTATAAGCTTGAGGTCATGTCAAGCTAATTTTTAGTAGTTTGATAGTTTTACCATGTTTCTTTGGTACTAGTATTAACTGTATGAAATTGATAACATGGAAATTTAGTGAAATTGTTTAAATTCTAAGGACTGCTTTCATTTTTAGATGGAGGAAAAATTGTAGTTGATAAATCTAAAGAGACTAACAAGGGCAGCCCTTAGTTTCTCCATTCTCAACTTTGGAGTACTTGCTTAATGTAGGGTTCTTTGAAATTTGACATCAAGCTTTAAAATGTTGCACCAGGGTGTAGTTGGGATATGTGTAGTACTGCTTGACTAGAAAATCAGATAATTCTGTCTCTATTATCATTTGCATTATTGTGGTTGCATTTGCATGTCTGTGAAAGAAAAGTATCATAACGTATTTCAGGAGCATCTTCCTTTACTGTAAAGTATAGAAAGTGGAACATCTAGGTGGCTCGATAATATCTGTATCCTTAATTTATTTTCTCAGAGAGCCAACTTTTTATTCTCTCACTTTTACTAGGTCATAGTTGTCAATTGTCCATATGTATCTCATCATGATAGCCTATTACTCTGGCGTTCCATCTCAAAAAGCGCTTATTGCTATGGCATTGCATCCATTTTACCATAGAGGTATTCACAAGTATATTTGGAGATGTGCATGCTAAATTCTTCAGAATAGTAGCAGATTCTTATTGTTCGATTTGAATCTTTTTTTATTACCCAACACCTCTGGCGTTGTTGAGAATCTACGGTTCTATGCGATTGTGAATATACTAGTTTATGGGGTCTAGTTTTTTTGTTTTAACCGACTCCATAGTTGCAGAATGAGAAAATGGATGAGACTCTGCTTTGCTTTGGTGTTTTGTCATATTGAGGTAAGGCGTGTTCAATACGTCTTTAAGTGATGCCCAAAATTTTGAGAAGGTGGTTAATTATCGTGTTTAATTTCATACCAAATAAAGCGAGAGCTGTTTAATTAAATTTGTGTCATCCTTAAGGCACTCTAAATCTCCAATGATTGAACTTATGAATTAGTTGTGGTGCTTAGGATGATGATTACAACTCTATATACCTATGCAGGAGAGTGAGTACCTTAACGGGATGTCTTGTATGTATCAGGATTTTTCTGAATTTAACGGTCCGTATTTCTTTGAAGTAGGTCCTTATGGAAACATGAGATTTTTTATGACATTGCTAGGGGGTTTGCTCTGATCAGCCGGCCAATTTGCCTTTTTGGTTGGGTCGCAAATTTGCCTTTTTGTTCTGATCAGCTGTGGTTCTTTTTTCTATCCTTCATTTTACTCTTTTCTTGACAATTGTCTAAATAGAGGGACCATGGCATCCGAGGATGTGTAGGCCAGGTCGGCACAATCATTTGATACAAGTTACAACATCATGGAGTATACTCAGATAGAAGAAAAATGGTAAGGCCGCGAACACGCAGAAGATACCAAGGCAAAACTATATAAGAGATGCAGACAAAATGAATTGTCAAAACCAGGCCAAAAAAGAACTCACAGACATCAAGAAAGACGAACAAGGAACAACGAAAGTATTTTAAATATGAAAATATTGCAGTATATATAAAGTATACTTACGTCGGACCATTACCAAAGTATTCACTGTTTTCAAATCCAGTAGCCAAAGGAAAACATGCATGACATCAATTTAGTATCCAAGGGGACAAGTGAAAATACCATTTTGTTGTGACACCTCACAAAGCATAAGCTTCCGTGTGTAGATACTCTAATGAAGTCCATCCTAGTTTTTTTTTTGTTTTCTGGAAATGATAGGGGAGAGGAATACAAGGTGAATGATCAAACCTTCACCACCAAGATGGAAGTTCAAGTTGCCAAACAACTGGATCACTATGATTCCTCCATTCTCGTTGTTCATCAATTATCTCCAGCATATCTGCGTTGGTGAGGAAGTATTTTTCCAAATCCAGTCGCTCCTTCAAACCAATGTTTTGCTGCAATTCAACTTTCTTTAGCTCATGCCTCCAACATTTCCAAGGCAGAGATGCACAACAAGGTTTTCCATCTTCATCATCAGCTGCATCTCTGTATGTAAACTGCAAGACCGGAGATAATAAGTTAGAAGCGAATTTGCACGAAAGGAACAAGGGTAATAAATATATCCATGAACAATATCTCATGGAATTAGTCAAGATGCGCGAAGTTGACCCGAGAACCACGGTTATTTTAAAAAAAGAATCAATCATGAAACCAACATAGGAAAGGTAAAAATTCCTTAGTATAGACAGCTTATAAATAGCTAGCGCAAGATCCCTCTACCTCACCCCCAAACCTCGGGGGGCTAAAGAGGAAAAAGAGGAAACAGTCACTGTGAATGGAAGGGGAAGCTTCGTCCCATTATGTAAATCAAAACAATGTTTAGTTTGATCAGATAAAAGAGGAAATAATGTTTCTTATCCTTTGAGATCGGTAATTATCTGTCAACACTTCAGTTGTCATTTTATCTTGTTATGACTACTGTTTAGGATGATTTATCAGGTTGTCTATAGTATTTTGCCATGACTAACTTCACTTCCGTTTGTCCTCTCTATACTGGTTTATACTTTGTATCTTGAGCCAAGGGTTCATCAGAAACAACTCTCTACCTCTAAAGTAGTGGTAAGGTCTGCGCAAACACCTCCCCTGACTCCACTTTACTTTGTGGGAATACACTGGAATATATTGTAATATACTTGGGTCTTCTTTACAGCAAAAAGAAAAAGCTTGTGGGCTTGTGGAGTCTTCGTTCCTTCTGTTCTAGCATTATGAATAACAATAACAACAACAACTAACGCTCAATCTCAATATTCCAGCAATAAGATCGGCTATACGAATTCTATAACATCTATAACAACAACAATAATAGTAATAAAATACTAGAAGCCTTTTGCATGTTCTAAATGAATCTCTCAAAGATTAAAAGTCTCCTAAAAAGAACTTAAGACATAAAGTAAGGGCAAACAACATAAATCCTGACAGTTTGTAGCTTAATTATAGAAAATTCCGATATTTTGCATAGTTACTAAAATTCCAATTTTGAGCCTGTCGAGATACATAATTAGTTTCCAACACATTTTCTTCGAATTTGAGTCTGTCGAGATACATACTACATTCAACGAAGATACATTTTTTCCATTGTAAAGAGTACATAATTAGCTTTCAATATAATTTTTTCGATTTTGGGTCTGTCGAGATACATAACTAGCTCCCGATACATCCAATGAAGATACATAATTAATTGACATTTTGTAATTACTTTGTAAGGGGGATTTGTGTAAATATGGTAAATTAAGGTGAGTCCCAACTAATAGATCGAGCACTTAGAATTTCTCATATTGTTCAGAGATTAACCAAGGACCAACTTAATAACTTAAACGGTCACTCAACTTTAGACTTTTATCGTCGAAAGTCACTTACCTTTAAACTTTACTAAGAAAGTCACTCAACTTTAGATATTTTACCCAAAAAGTCACCTAACCCATTTTATTATTTTTTTTACTAATTTTTGCTTATGTGAAATTTTTTTAATAAAAAAATTCTGAAAAATACAAAATATCTATTTAATGACCTTTTTACTCTTTCTTTTATTGATTGAACAGTAAAATATTTGGCACTTCATTCTAGTGAAATTTTGCTGAAGGGAGCAGAACTTCTTTTGATGTCTGACTAAAATGAACTGATTGAAAATCAGAAAAATACCTACAACATGAAAAATATCATTACTAAAATTCAATTGTTAAAAAAGAAAAATTTAGATAAAAGTGAAATTTCCTAAATGAAAAGGAATTTTGATTAGTTCAAAATGGAAGTCTCTCTTAATCAAAAAAGCATCCCTATTTTTCATTAATCTGAAATAAAGGTGATATTTGAAAAAAAATATCTCTGTTTGAACTGTAAATAGAATTGACAATCACAGATAAATCATAACTAAGAAAAAACAACACCAAAGTAGGGATTAAACTTGCTTAATCAGATGAGTCTAGATTCTGATTAGAGGGGAAGTAGGATCCTTAGTTTTACTAAATGTAGTTGGTGAATTGTCAAGCTCTCTTTTGTCTATCAAATGATGTAAAACTATTTAGAAACCTCATGTGATTTTATCTAAGTGGATATACCCTAGGAAATGTAAACTTGAGAAGTGAAGCCATGTGCCTTTGAATTCAAGGAATATAAGCCTAAGATTGAATTGCTTATACCTAAATGATCATATAGTTTTAGTTGCATTATGTAGCTGTAGCATGCATACCCCAATGAGACAGCATCTGGCATGTACGATTCATTTTGTTGGCCGCTAAAAAAACAATATGAGGACTCAAAAGTATTTACATTCTTGCTTTAATTTAACACCTGTTTGTAGATGGGAAATCATGAGTGAAGCTGTTAAAAGTGACCACGGTAGACCTAAAATTACATGGAAGGAAATTATCTTGAAAGACCTACAATTTCTTTGAATTCATGCAGACCTAGTGAAAAAGAGAGCAAAATAAAAGAGAAAGAACTATGTAAGCGGCAGGCGGCAGCAATTAGTTGAGAATAGCTTTTAGTCATATTAGTATGTTTGTGTTCCTATGCTTTCTAGGAGTCATAATCTAATCATTTTGCCAACTTGAAATTTCCAACTAATACGTAGCTAATCTAATACGTAAAAATATATCATGTGTGAACACAGTTTAAGAATAAAAATGTAACTAAAGAATAACGGACACAATAGCTAAAAATTCTCTATCAAGAAAGTGACTGCAGGTCATATGAATTAAGATGAACTATTGAAATATTGTAGGTTCTCAAGCATTTAAATGTAGGTATCAAATGAAAGAAAGGGTAAAGGGGTCATTAAATGGATATTTTATATCTTTCAGAATTTTGTTATTAAAAAAAATTCCACATAAGCAAAAATTAGTTCAAAAAATAATAAAATGGGTTGGGTGACTTTCCGAGTAAAACATCTAAAATTGGGTGACTTTTTGAGTAAAGATTTTCTGGGCGAACGTTTAAGTTATTGACTCACCAAGGACCCCTGACCCTTAACCAGTCAAAGAAAAAAACACATTTGCATATATTTCTAGGGAAAAAGTTTATGTAAACTTTAAAGGGGCTACAAAGATTTTTGTAAAATTACTAGTTTGTAGGTGATACAATTTTGCATATGTTGGTTCACTAAGTATAGGTTTTGGTTAATTTGCACATAACTGGAATACTGCTAGGTAAACAGCAGATTTGAAACCACGTATGAAGTTTTTGTCACTAAAATAAAGAATCAAAAGGCATTTAAGAAAGGAAACGTAATGCAAGGACAATCATACATAAAGAACAAAAGGTGCAGGCAACTAATCTTTTCGTACATACTATGATGTTAGTGCTGTCGAAAGATAAATGTATTACCTTCAGCATCTCTAATTCTACATTCCCGCAAAAAGATAGGGTGTCCACTTGAGGAGAAAACCGAAGCAAACTATCAACAAGGTATCTCCCATGTCTTTGGGTATAACTATTGTCTGCACAAAAAAAAAAAATCATGAGAAATGCAGAAGTAGTTATTCGGGCAAGGCAAGTAGACAATGTGTTGCAGATACCTTGTAATCGTCACAGAATATGGAAATAGCCTTGGAATGATTAAAACTACTGAGAGACTTCATGAGCTCAGAGTACCAGTGAGTGTCAACGGTTTCTGGAATCAATTCGAGACTAACTTCCAGCAGAGATGAAGCTTTCAGATGGAATGCGGGCAAGGGATTAACAATATCATTTCCATAACGTACATCAGACAAGAAACCTAATAAGTTAGGTGTATCCAGATCAACCTCAATCAGATTGTTGCACGAGACTAATGTAAGATACTTGAGTCGGTTACTTGAGATCTTCACGGTCCTCAATGATGAACAATAATATATGTCAAGGATTTCAAGGTTGGGTACATTTGATAGAAGGTTCTCTAAACATTGGTCAGTCACAACCAAACTGCTGAGTTTCAAACGTTTGAGGGCTACACAAGCATTTATGTTGATTAATAAATTCAGGTCCCAACTATCGGATCTAATGTATAGGCCTTTCAGATTAGGTGCTGCAATATCAACCATCTGGAATTCAGGAGGGGAAGATTCCAAATATACTAACCTTAGTTTAGGTAAAGTACCTGCAACTTGTAAACTGATTGGTCCATAAAATCCTATAATATTGTGCATATAGCTTTAAGCAATTGCTCGTCCAGAAAAGAGTTCACAAGGTGTAACTCTCGCAAAGAGGAAAACTTTACGCCATTTGAGGGTAGTTCAATCTTAAATCCACCTAGACGAAGCACATTTAGAGCTTTGGCAGCAAAGATTACTTCAGGCAACTTTTTTCCAGGATATTGTGTTGCAAACTCTTTGATATTACATTCTACCAGTATTTTAAACCAATTATCTACATTCAGATAATTTGGAAAATATATCATGTTGAACCTCTGTATAGAAATCTTATGCTTTTGCCGTTTTGCCAGAATTTGATCCACAAATACATAAGACACGTAATAAGGACTACCAAAATTTTCTGGTCCAAATTCTAAGGAGGAGAGGGAATTCCAAGCACTGTTCCAAGTCTCAGACAATACACTAGTTTTAGCAGCATCTTTAATAGCAAGGAAAGACAAAATGTGATCCAAAATTGGGAGTGGCAATTTAGAAATTAGATCTAACCTTTCCATCACTTTTGACACAAATCAGAGTTGGTAATAGATTTAGCTAGTGTAAAAAACAAAACCCAGCCAGCACAAGGAAAATGGAAAGAGGGAAAAAGACAAACGTAAAGCAGAGACCAAACAGTTCTGATCGGTCCTAGGTTTTACTGCTGAAGGATCCACAAGTATCTGCCATTTTCATAGTTCACTCCGAGAAAAATGAATCAATAGATCCTCCCAAGTTTCCAATTAAGAAAAGGGGATAAGTGGGTCCCGTAACTTGTCCCCTTTAAAAAAAATTAAGTCATTTGAACAACTGAGATAGTTGGTCAATAACTACATTAGTTATCCAAAACAACTTCATACCGTTGTTGAACAACTTCTCTTAATTGTCAATAACTTTGCTTAGTTGTTGAACAACTTAACGCAATTGTCGAACAACTTTGATAGTTGTTGAACAATTGGAAGAAGTTGTTGAACGAAAAAACTCAAAAAAAAATTATCCCTACCACCTAATTTTAAAAACTTGAAGGATCTCACTTAATTGGACAACTTATTTGTCCCTTTTAATCTAAACTCCCAAATACTTGCAACTCAGCTGGATTTTCCTTCTATTGCGCCAGGTAAGGCAAGCATGCTTAGTAGGCGTTTGTACATTAGGGGTCCTTTGGTACAAGGGACGGGAATAAGTGTGGATATGTGGTGAATTGGATATCCATGATGTTATTTTATTTTTTTTCTCTTTATAAAATAGTAATTCAATCATTTTTTTCTCTTGTGTGTTCAGTATGAAAGTGGAATTTTTTTTTCTAAAAAGATTTGTATGTATGTTTAACACAAAGCTATGGAAATGAATAGGGGTGGTTCAAAATCAAACAATTACTAATACCCTAACAACAAAATTAATTAACCATTATCGATAATTCAACGAAAAAATTGACTTACTAACTTATTGATATTGGGTTATTGGATTAATGAATGGTGCATGAACTAAAATTTTATGTGATGCGGATGTAGATTACTCAATTTTGTTATTGGGTGAATTGCCAATCTAAACATTATGATATTTACCTTTTACCCATAAGTATATGAAATATGTTTCATAAAACAACCTAGAGGGGGGGAGGGAGGGGGGATCTAAAGCTTAAAGCGGTGAAGCCTCGATCTCCAATCTGATATACAACATTTTAAAGTCTTGCTGTGTGAAATCAAATTTTATTTAGCACATTTTTTTTCTCATTGCATTTTGTAGTTAATATACAATGAGAGAAATCCATTTTTCCTCTTTCTAATTAACTTGGATAAATTTTATTGAAAAAAAGAGGTATCATAAAGGTTTGCGAATACATTGTTTGTTAACCACCCGATAAGTATTAATTTGATATCGAATCAACCAACATCTTATTAATTGGATACATTCAAAATCTGATAATCAATAAGTCAAAACGTTAAGCATAATTATCCACTCAATCCATCTGATAAATAACCCTAATAGGGATAGATAGATATTGTTATAGGTGGAGGGGAAGGGCTGGGATTGCGGTGGGCTGTGTAGGAAGGGGTGGCCTGGGGAGGAAAATAAAGGGCAAAATTCAGAAATGACATACTTAAGATCCTAATTATTAGTTTTATAGCAACAATTTCATAATTATATTTTGTAGTAACTTGTATTTTGTATTTTTTAAAAATGTTGCTATAAAAATACATATACAACTATTTTTACATTCCTTAAATAACTGAAATTGGTCGAGATAAATATGGTATAATTACCAATTAATTAAATCACGTGATTTTCGTTATAACTTAATAGCAGTAAACAAATTTTAAATTTCAGTTTTCTCCATTAACGAGTTCATCCGAAAAAAAATAGCAAAATCAAAATTTTGTTGTTCATTTTTCTGAGCAATTTCTACTAATTCGACAGTATCTTCTTCAAAATCAACAGCAGTTTCAAAACGAAGCATTAATTTATATGAATCAAATTCAATTGTAGATTCTTTATTTCAATTTGTTCGAATTCAATTATCAGTTGCAAATTCAACCATTATTGTTGTTTAAGGTACGTAATCATTAATGTTTTCCGGTTCAACTTTTTGTTTCTACCATTACTGATGCTCCTATCTAGTTTTTTGTTGTTGTCGTTAAATTTTTTATGAAAAATTGTAAACGAAATTCAAGTTATAAGCGATGCAGGAGTACATTCAACATACATAACAAAAACCTTCGAAATTCAACTATTTGTTGTAAAATTTCAGTTTAGAAGTTGTTTCAGGTATTAAAATTTTAGTATTCGAGTATTTATTTGAGGATCGTTTGTTGTTATTTTGATCGGTTTAACAACTGAATAAATTGAGAAGCTTTGTAGAATATTTTTAATTTATTGTATAATCGATTATGAATATAATTTAAACAAATTTCGATTTGAATTTTATTCAATTATTTCTGAAATCCTAGATCAATGAATGATCGAATTCAGTTGTTGAATGTGATGAAATTCTATTGACACGTATCAAAATATAAATTAGGTATGCTTCAGATGTATTTTTGTTATGTTTAATGTTAACACTGCATATGTATTTTTGATATGCTTAATGTTAACACTGCATATGCATATTTTGTTTTGCTTGTCGGAATTTGAGAGTATAACTATATATGTGAAAATATATTTTATACATGTTTTACTTTCGTTTGATTCGGTAGTTTCTGAAATTCTATTGACACATATCAAAATACAAATTAGGTATGCTCCAAATGTATTTTTGTTATGTTGAATGTTAACACTGCATATGTATTTTTTATATGCATAATGTTAACACTGCATAGGTATTTTTGTTTTGCTTGTCGGAATTTGAGAGTATAACTAAATATGTGAAAATATATTATATACATGTTTTACTTTAGTTCGATTCAGTAGTTTCTGAAATTCTATTGACACATATCAAAATACAAATTAGGTATGTTCCAAATGTATTTTTGTTATATTTAATGTTAACACTGCATATGTATTTTTGATATACTTAATGTTAACACTGCATAAGTATTTTTGTTTTGCTTGTTGGAATTTGAGAGTATAACTGTATATGTGAAAATATATTTTATACATGTTTTACTTCCGTTCGATTCAGTAGCCTCTGTATTTGGTTGAAAACTTTTGTTGTGTTTGTATTTTACTTTAAACAAATTTTGTTTAAATGTATATTTTGAATGGAGATGTTGGCTGTGTAACTTTGATTGCACTTAAAGCTGAAAAGTGTGTGTTTTAACAAGTTACATTTTGACAAATATGTATATTTGTTTATTTTTTGGTTAAATAAAGTAGAAATGGAAAGTATACCAGTCCTTGTGAAGCACTCTGATCGATGGACGTACGCAAAAAATTTTGAAGAATAGTCATTGATGCTATACTGTTGAGCACATCCGCAACATTCGTTGAGTTGCACGATGATTTGCCATCTCACTTAAGTGTGGATTTAACCAGCAAACGTATTCTAGCGGAATATCAAATCACTGTTAATGTAAGGAAGATAGAAATACATAATGATATGGGTTTAAAGGTGTTTATTTTTTCAGAAAAAGTATATACAAGACATGAATTGTCTTCCTTTATATGTAAGCATTTTGGAGAAAGCTGTAAGGAGCAATGTGGCAAGTTCATCTATATGTGTTACTGAAAGAATAACCGACTGTGAAAACTTGCAAATAGTGATAAATACAACAAACGAAGGAGCTTTGGAGGTTTCTGAAGATACAGAAGCATTAGATGTATTTGAAATGGATACTGTTGAGGCGATTATCTCAGACCCACATCAAAAGCATGTTGAGGAAGACCAGGTTTACTTGAAATTTTTTTTTTAAAGTCAGTCATGAAGGACTATTCAATTAGGGAGAAGTTTCAAATGCGAAGTAAAAGGTCAAGTAAGAAAACGTACGTACATCCTATATCACTATGTTCTTGTTTAATATTAGTTTGAATATGTATTTTGAATGTATGAAATTATGTTGGATGCAGTTATACATTGTTTTGCAAATCAAGAAACTGCGAGTTTTTAATGCGTGCATCAGGCATGGGAGAAACTAGAATGTTTAGAATAACAAAATTCAGTCCTCAACATAGTTGCCCGGTAAAGGACAATATCTATCCAAAGGTGCATGCTGCTAGTATGTTGATCGGTGGTATGGTGTAACACCCCGTATTCAAGTACGTGTATTGACGTATTCAAGTACGCGTATTAGTCTTATTTATATGGAATTAATTTTTTTATTTTATTTAAACCAAAATTTTCCCGTCGATGGTTCCATGCGAAGGTTATTGAATAAGCTTTCCAACGATATAAAGATTTCCAAAAACGGATAGGTTTCGGATATAATCGAGCACATTCGAAACTATAAAACGGTGGCCGGGATATTTGTGAATAGTAAATGTGCAGGAAAATTTCCTGCACACAAACTACTGAGGCTAGCTGAATTTTTGGGTCAACTTCAAACGATCATAACTCCCTTAATATAATAAAATAGGAGAGATGCGACCTATGAAAAGAAATATATTTGAGTCTTCTTTCCAATGCAATTGTTTTCATCCAAATCCAACGTCTGAGTAAGGAGTTATACTCGTTTTACTTCAGCCTATCAAAACAGTTTTTTAGGGTCAAATTCAAACGACCATAACTCCTTGTACAGGACGAACTGGGTGGCCTACTTTATATGAAATAAAAGCCCTTTGAATTATCCTTCCAACGATACCAATTTTACCTAAATTCGATATCGGAGCAAAGAGTTATGGTCGATCTACTTTAGCTTATCAAAATAGTCCACAAAAGGACAGATTTGACATTATTTAAATTTTAAAGGCATTTTGGTCATTCCCTATTATATTATGGACGGGAATATGTGTATATATACATGTATATGAGTTCAAAAACTCATTTTCATCATCAATAATTGAGGAAAAACAAACCCTTGCCAAATTTGACCTTTAAATTACTTTTGATTCAACCGTAGAAATTCCAAAGTAATCCGATAACTGCGTTTGTCATCTCGAGAGCTTTGAATGACACCTATTATTTGTGCAAACAGTATTGCATAATCAAGAGGTGAATTCTAAGGTATGAATATTGTTTTCCTTTGTTCTTTTCATATGTATATGTGTGATAGAGGATTATATGTATTGGTTGTTATTGAAAGGTGATGGAAATAGAGTTATGGACTATTTTGCATGGTTTGGTTGTATTGAATTATGGAAGGTGGATATGGTAATTTAGTTATGGAAGGTGGATATGGTAATTGAGTTATGGGAGGTGGATATGGTGATATACTATTGAATTGATGATTATTTATGTTTATGGCTCAATTTAGTTTAATAGATTGATTGGAAGGATAAATGAATCCAAACTTGATATTGGAGGATGTTGTATGAATATGCATGGCATGTGAATGTAATTGGAGTATAAGAGGGTTAAAGTGACACCTTTTATGTGTAATTAAGGCTTACTACTTAACCACTAATTTAGTGAATTCAAATAATTGAATTGTAACGTTTGGTTGCTAATACTAGATTGCTATATATGTTCATTGTAGATAAGTAATCCGAAAAGACGGGATGTCCATTTGGGACTAGTATTGAAGGTTGAAAGTCAGGTATGTAAAGCATAGTCTATACCATATCTTTGGCATGAAAGTGAACAATTGTTCTATTAAGAAAGTTTCTAAAGTAACTTGAGGTTAGGTTACCACCAAGTGAGGGTCAAAGAGAAGGATATACCCAAGACAGCTTTCCGAACACGGTATGGTCATTATGAGTTTCTAATTATGTCATTTGGGCTAACAAATGGACCCGTAGCTTTTATGGATTTGATGAATAGGGTGTTTAAGCTATTCCTGGATGTATTTGTGATAGTTTTTATAGATGATATTCTAGTTTATAAATAGTTTTTATAGATGATATTCTAGTTTATTCTAGATTAGAAGAGGACCATGCCAATCACTTATGACAGGCATTGCAGACTCTTCGTGATTGTAAGCTTTATGGAAAGTTCTCTAAATGTGAGTTTTGGTTAAAGTCAGTGGCATTTTTGAGTCATATTGTATCTAGTGAAGGGATAAAGGTTGATGCTCAAAAGATAAAAGCTGTGAAGAACTAGCCAAGGCCCACAACGCCTACGGAGATTCGTAGTTTTCTCAAGTTGGCCGGTTATTATAGAAGGTTTGTTGAAGGCTTTTCTTCCATTTTAGCACCCTTAACCAAGCTAACCCATAAAGCATCCAAATTCCAATGGAATGATGTCTGTGAGAAGAGTTTTCAAGATTTAAAGAACAAGTTGATTTCTACACCCGTGTTGGTATTTCCAGAAGGCATTGAAGGGTATACAGTGTATTGTGATGCTTCCAGAATTGGTTTAGGATATGTATTGATGCAGCATGGTAAGGTAATAGAATATGCTTCTAGACAATTGCGGCCACATGAGAAAAATTATCCTACACACGATCTTGAGCTGGCAACAGTTATTTTTTCTTTAAAGATATGACGCCACTACTTATATGGGGTTCATGTTGATATATATACTGACCATAAGAGCTTGCAATATATTTTTAATCAGAAGGATCTAAATTTAAGGCAGCGGAGATGGCTTGAACTATTAAAGGACTACGATGTTGATATCTTATACCATCCAGGGAAAGCAAATATGGTAGCTGATAAGTTAAGTCGTAAGGCTATGATGGCGCCTATAGAAAGGCAAGGGATGATTATAGATCTTCACCAGTTAGCTAGTTTGGGAGTTCGCCTTCTTGAAACTCCGGATAAAGAACTTATAGTACATAATGCTGCGGAATATTCATTAGTAGCTGAAGTGAAAGAAAAGCAATATGCAGATCCTATTTTATTACAGCTTAAGGAGAACGTTCAGAGTGGTGCGGCCAAGGCATTTAAGCTTACGCGAGAAGGAGTACTTCAGTGCCAAAACCGATTGTGTGTGCCGGATGTAGACGGGCTAAGAAAGAAGATTATGACAGAGACACATCGTTCAAGGTATTCCATTCATCCCGGATCAACCAAAATGTATCAAGATTTGAAAGATATGTATTGGTGGAATGACATGAAGAAGAGCATTGCAGAATTTGTAGCTGAATGTCCAAATTGTCAAAGAGTTAAAGTTGAGCACCAAAAACCCGAAAGTTATATACAATGCATTGATCTTCCAATCTGGAAGTGGGACATGATCAACATGGATTTTGTTATTGGTTTGCCTCGTACATCCTGGAAGTTTGATTCTATATGGGTGATTGTTGATAGGCTTACCAAATCCGCACATTTCCTACCAGTTAGGACCACTTACACAGTTGAAGAGTATGCGAAGCTGTACATTAAAGAGATAGTCCAATTATATGGAGTGCCAATTTCTATTATATCAGATAGGGTAACCCAATTTACCTCAAACTTTTGGAAGTCTTTTCAGAGGTATTTGGGAACACAAGTGAAGTTGAGTACAACTTTTCACCCTCAAACAGAGGGACAAGCAGAACGTACCATCCAAACACTTGAAGATATGCTACGAGCTTGTGTAATAGATTTTAAGGGCAACTGGGATGATCATTTACCCTACAATAATAGCTATCATTCAAGTATCAAAATGGCACCATATGAAGATTTATATGAAAGGAATTATAGATCACCAATAGGATGGTTCAAAGTGGGTGAAACTCTTTTGTTCGGACCAAATCTTATTTATCAAGCCATAGATAAGGTTAAAGTAATTCAGCAACGGCTGAAAACAGCCCAAAGTCGACACAAGTCATATGCAGATAGTAGAAGGAGAGGGCTAGAGTTTTCTATAGGTGATTAGGTATTTTTGAAGGTATCACCAATGAAAGGGGTAATGAGATTTGGCAAGAAAGGGAAGTTGAGTCCACGTTATATAGGCCCGTATAAGATCACTCAAAGGTTTGGACAAGTTGCATATGAATTAGAGCTACCCCAAGAGCTCTCATCAGTACATCCGGTATTTCATGTGTCAATGCTTCGAAAGTGCATCGGAGATCCATCAGATATCACTTCTACTGAGGATGTGCAAGTTACGAAAGATCTTACCTATGAGGAAGTGCCTATTGCTATTCTAGATCGCCAAGTTAAGAAGATGAGAAATAAAGAGATAGTATCTGTGAAAGTACGTTGGAGAAATCGTCAAACGGAAGAGATTACATGGGAAGCTGAGGAAGCAATGAAATCTAAGTAACCTCATTTGTTCAAAGATGAAGAGGAAGTTCAAGAAACGGAGTTATAACATTAACAAGTAAGTTTTTTTTATATGCATAGTATTTATGTGAGGATGTGAATATTAATGATGGAATTGAACTTGTTTCGGTTGAATAACTACGCTAACATTCGAGGACGAATGTTCTAAAGGGGGGAAGGATGTAACACCCCGTATTCAAGTATGTGTATTGGCGTATTCAAGTACGTGTATTGGTCTTATTTATATGGAATTAATTTTTTTTATTTTATTTATACCGGAATTTGCCCATCGATGGTTCCATGCGAAGGTTATTGAATAAGTTTTCCAATGATATAAAGATTTTCAAAAATGGATAGGTTTCGTATATAATCAAGCACGTTCAAAACTATAAAACGGTGGCTGGGACATTTGGAAATAGTAAATGTGCAGGAAAATTTCCTGCACACAAACTACTGAGGCCAGCTGAATTTTTGGGTCAACTTTGAATGATCATAACTACCTTAATATAATGAACTGCTAGATCTTCAACCTATGAAAATAAATATCATTGAGTCTTATTTCCAATGCAATTGGTTTCATCCAAATCCAACGTCTAAGTAAGGAGTTATACTCGTTTTACTTCATCCTATCAAAATAGATTTTTAGGGTCAAATTCAAACGACCATAACTCCTTGTACAGGATGAACTGGGTGACCTACTTTATATGAAATGAAATTCCTTTGAATTATCCTTCCAACAATACCAATTTCACCCAAATCCAATATCGGAGCAAAGAGTTATGGTCGATTTACTTTAGCTTATCAAAACAGTCCACCAAAGGACAGATTTGACATTATTTAAATTTTAAAGGCATTTTGGTCATTTCCTATTATATTATGGACGGTAATATGTATATATATATACATGTATATGAGTTCAAAAACTTATTTTCATCATCAATCATTTAGGAAGAACAAACCCTAGCCAAATTTGACCTTTAAATTACTTTTGATTCAACCGTAGAAATTCCAAAGTAATCTGATAACTGCGTTTGTCATCTCGAGAGCTTCGAACGACACCTATTATTTGTGCAAACAGAATTGGATAATCAAGAGGTGAATTCTAAGGTATGAATATTGTTTTTCTTTGTTCTTTTCATATGTATATGTGTGATAGAGGATTATATGTATTGGTTGTTATTGAAAGGTGATGGAAATAGGGTTATGGACTATTTTGCATGGTTTGGTTGTATTGAATTATGGAAGGTGGATATGGTAATTGAGTTATGGAAGGTGGATATGGTAATTGTGTTATGGGAGGTGGATATGGTGATATACTATTGAATTGATGATTATTTATGTTTATGGCTCAATTTGGTTTAATGAATTGGTTGGAAGGATAAATGAATCCAAACTTGATATTGGAGGATGTTGTATGAATATGCATGGCATGTGAATGTAATTGGAGTATAAGAGGGTTAAAGTGACACCCTTTATGGTGTAATTAAGGCTTACTACTTAACCACTAGTTTGGTAAATTCAAATAATTGAATTGTGACGTTTGGTTGCTAATACTAGATTGCTATATATGTTCATTGTAGATAAGTAATCCGAAAAGATGGAAAGTCCATTTGGGACTAGTATTGAAGGTTGAAAGTCAGGTATGTAAAGCATACTCTATACCATATCTTTGGCATGAAAGTGAACAATTGTTCTATTAAGAAAGTTTCCAAAGTTATTCAGTAACATGTGATCCATAATGGTTTTGTATGATGTCCTACGTTACCAATGAACTTGTTGCCATTCTACAAGATGTCAATACATTCCAATACTTAATTGTTTGTCAAATCTTACATGTTTATTGCACTAATGAATGTCAGAAGGTATCTGGTTACTCAAACAAGATCCATGTGCTATTAATGACTCCAAAACGTTTCATTGATATACCAATAAGTTCCTACTTCATTGTTATGGCATTGATGACTCCAAAACACTTCATTGATGTGCCAATGAGTTCTTACTTCATTGTTATTGCATTGATGGTCTATTTATATGTATCTTATTAATGTATCATTGTTTCAAAGTATCAAAAATGCGGTGGTGATCGAAATAACAATTTCAAAGATTAATTAAACTAAGCGATGGAAGTTCTCTCTTATCGGGTGGTATCCCAGGGGCATAAGCCTATCATGGGTCGATCCCTATTTATGTGTTTATGGGTGGTATCCCAGGGACATAAGCCTATCATGGGTCGATCCCAGTTGATTTGTACTCGAGGCAGCCTAATGGTCATAGTACAGTACAGTAATGATTACAAAGATGATAGGAACGAAAGTAAAGTGATTGAATAAATACAATGTACAGGTTGTCACAAGTTCTAGTAAGTGTGGTCCACTCCTATTATGATTTATTCACTTGTTCCTGATTTTTATTGAGCTCCTATATCATATGTGATTATCTACAGCTTTACATACTCAGTACATATTTCGTACTGACGTCCCCCACGGGGGACCTGTGTTTCATGCTGCAGGCACAGGTACCTCAGCTCATACACCGTACAAGTAGGAGCCAGGATATCCAGCTGCTTTTGGTGAGCTCCAGTTTGCTTTGGGGCTTTTCGTGTCATATCTAGTCACTTTTGGTATTGTATAGAAGTTAGTTATATGGCGGGGTGTGTCCCGACCTTAGTTAAACTCTGTTTATTGTCTAGAGGCTTTGTAGACCTAATGTACAGTCAAGGTGGTATTTTGTTAATAGACGTGATGGCTCCAACGACCAAGTATTGTATGTATATGTGTGTGTGTGTGTGTGTGCTCGATCTTATACAGGTGATTATTTTCTTTTATATGCGACATGATGCTGTCCGAATTTTGGGTTGTCATAGAGGTATGCATGGGAAGTATAAGGTTATGAGCTGGTTCTCTCGGGCCTCCTCGATTACGGGTGCCAGTCCTCCCCAATAGGATTTGAGGTGTGACATATGGTTAAATAGAAATTCATAAACCACAAACAAAAATACAGTACGATGAAAATAAGAAATGACATGAAGGAAGATTTTGGTATGAATTTGACATACACGTTATGTTGGAGGGCCAAGGAAAGAGCATTAGAAGAGTTGAGGGATAAACCATCAGCATCTTACGGTAAAATGCCATCATACTTATATGTACTGAATACTGCCTATCCGGAGTCACATATAAGAATGAAGAAGACAACTGAGAATGAGTTCTTGTATGTATTTATCGCTCTACATACATTCATTAAGGGATTCGATCATTCTAGATCAGTCGTAATTGTTGATATTAGTCATCTGAGAGGAATGTATACTGGGGCATTTGTAACTGCATGTACAGTGGATGGAGAAAGTTAGTATCATTTTATAATAATTACGTTGTATAACTGGTTATATTTTTTTGTATTTATGAGTATCACTTGAAAATACATATCTCCACTAGATATATACATATCTGTATAAAATTACATATATTTTCAAAGTTTCATGAATGAAACATGTAAAATTGATTATGTTTGATAGTGATGTTAGTCTACATTTTATTACATGTAATTGATACCATTTCTTTGATTAAATAAACAGTTTTATTTACCTGTATTTTTAAAAAATACATATGCAGTTTCTATATGTATTTATATTTGACTGTGCAAAATTATTTTATATATACAGGCCATATAATCCCTTTGGCATATGGTGTGATTGATTCTGAAAATGATGCATCTTGGACGTGGTTCTTTGAGAATCTAAAGGAAGCGTATGGGGAAAGACAAAACATGTGTGTTGTGTCTGATCGGAATCCAAGCATCATAAAGGCTATTGGTGATGTGTAAAAATATGTTCCACATTACACATGTATGTGGCACTTGTGAAAAACTTTACAGAAAGTCACACGATGCATTGTCGGAGATCTTTTATACAATGGCCAAATTAAATTCAAAGTTAGAATTCCACATATTAATGAAAAAAGATGAGGCAGTTGATATTAAGGTGAAGAAATATTTGAAATTAGCAGGTTACGAAAAGTGGACTAGGTCCTATGCAACAGTTCACCAAGGATGAACTTTGACTTCAAACATTGCAGAGTCAATAAATAGAGTACTTGTATCAGTTAGAGAACTGTCAATTTATGACTTTCTTGAGGAAGTTCGTTTACTATTTACAAAATGAAAATACGAAATAGACAATAAGCTTCATATACCTTCACAACACTCATTGAAAAGTTTAATGACATACTCAAAGAGAACGAGACTTTGTGTACTCGTATGACGATTTGACCTTTTAGATTTGTGAAATTTATAATCATGAAAGCATAAGTAAGAAAATACCTTCCATTCAATTGTAAATTAATGAAAAGATATACAACATAAACAATATGAACATATAAAAACATAATATGTATTCTTCATATGTATTTTTTGTATTAAAAATTATTAACACTGCATATGTATTTGGATGCTCAGAAAAAATGATGTACTTTGCATATGTATTTTTATTGCATATGTATTTTTCCTGCAAAATGCTGGTGTGCTTACAACATATCATAGAATATGAAATTCATCTTTTTATAGCATTGAATTTAACTTTTTATTTTTATATCAGGTTGTACCAGCCACAGAATATGTGTATACGGTACACGACAAACAAAAACACTTCATTGTTTGCCTCAAGGAAAAAAATGCCCATGTAATGCATTTCAACTAGATGAGATATCATGTGCACATGCTTGTGCGGTGTTAGAGAGAGAATTTTGAGAAGGGGTCATACTGTTGTGATTTGCTTAAACCAAAGAATGTTTTGAAGACATAAGATGTTCCCATCTACCCGTTGTCACACAAAGATAACTGGATAATTCCAGAGAGCGTACTTGGTGAAATAGTACTGCCTCCAAAATTCAAAAGGCCTCCAGGAAGACCTGCAAAAAAGGATCGTGGAAAATCAGGCCGGCATATGTTTGGAAAGAAAAACATCAACTCATGCGGTGGTTGTGGGGTTAAGGGTCACAATAGGTGTTCTTGTAGGAAATATCGGAAATGATACATTTTTTCTTTCGTATTATTGCTTAAAATTTTATTTTCAATTTTTATAATCATGAACTATTTTTTTTTAGTTAATGCATTTATGCATCATTTGACAAATTGAACACAGTAATATCTGAATACTGCATATGTATATGTTGCAAAATCTGAACATTGCATATGTACTTTGAAGCTACAGTTCATATGTATTTTTAACATTGTATGTATATTTTAGGTTAACGTTGGTAACTGTGATTAACCAAACACTTATTTGGTTCCTAATTGTTCAATGATTTAAATACATATGACATATTCTGTAAATATATGTTAGCACTGCATATGTATTTATATGCTAAAAATATATTTGATGTATAATTCATATGTATTTTTAAGAAAACAACAACAACAACATTGCATATGCATTTTGTAACTAAAATCTCACAACAAATTATGTAACTGCATTAAAACCTCAAACTTCTCTTTAATTCTAATTCTCATTTATAATGATATTAAATGAACACATATCAAAATACGTATTAGATATGATCAATATGTATTTTGAAAATTCTTAAACTTAACACTGCATATGTATTTTTAGGATATATAATCCATATGTATTTTTAAGAAAAAAATCAACATTGCATATGTATTTTGTAACTAAAATCTCACAATAAATTATGTAACTGCATTAAAATCTCAAACTTATCTTTAATTCAAATTCTTATTTATAAGGATATTAAATGAACACATATCGAAATACATATTAGGTATGATTAATATGTATTTTGAAAATGCTTAAGCTTAACATTGCATATGTATTTTAGGATAAATAATTCATATGTAGTTTTTAGCAAAAATATCAACACTGCATATGTATTTTGTAACTAAACTCTCACAATAAAATGAATAACTGCATAATAAACTCAAGTTTATCTTTAATTCAAATCCTCATTTATAATGATAATTATTGAAAACATAATAGGTATGATCAAGGTGTATCTTTTTGAAATGCATAATCTTAACATTGCATATGTATTTTTAGGTTATATATATTTGATTTATAATGCATATGTATTTTTTAGCAAAATGCAAACACTGCATATGTATTTTGTTACTAAAATCTCACAATAAAAAAAAAGAACTGCTTAAAAAACACAAGTTTATATTTAATTCAAATTCACATTTATATTGATAATAAATGAAAACATATTAAAATACATTTTGAGTATGGTCCAGATGTATTTTTGGAATGCTTAATCGTAATATTGCATATGTATTTTTAAGCTAAAAATACTTGATTTATACTACATATGTATTTTAAGTATAATATGAACACTACATATGTATTTTTTAGGTAAATCACACAGTAAAAGGTAGAACTGCATAAAATACTCAAATTAAACTGCGAAACTGAATTAATTTCATTCAGTTAAAAATAAGTACTATTATAACCTACAGTTAGAACTACTTCAAAACATCAAAATTAGTTTGTACAATCAGAACCTACATCCATAAATCAGTTTCTAAAGTATACAAAGTAATCAATCCATCATACATCAAAAACTTCAGTGACAGTAGTTATTCTACTTTGCCTTGCAGGCCTCAAAGATGCTTCGACATCACTATGAGCATTTGCGTCTTGTTTTTGGATCCCATAATCCCACAAAAGTGAAGCATATCTTATACAAAGTGCATTGGGGTCGAATTCATTCGCAAGAACTTTGTGACCATAAGAAAGACATTCTGCATATGTAACCATATAGAAACCACAATCCGTACAAAAATAAGAAAAAAAATTATTAATAACTTAAATATATTTTTTACAAACATACAATTTTGTTATATGTAAATTAAATAACTTACAAGCTTTCACTCGGTTATTGAGGCAAATTCTCTTGAAATAACACATCAAACATATCTAACGAGTCTTTGTCTTTGTATCTTGGATGGTTTTCAACATCAATTCCTTTCTTAACGTAGAAATCAGATTGTTGGAGACACAATGGGATAATCACAGCTAATTTCTCGATCTCAGCAAGAACAGCCGAATAATGACCAGATGATTCATATGAATCATATGAGAATATACACCTCTCTGAGAAGGATTAAACTACTAGCACTAAATGATGTTTTTTCTTTATATTGACTAAAATATAAATATCTTCCACCGTATGTCATGGCATAGCAGCATGCATACAAAACTCATTTATGTATTCATTAAGATGGGCCACCTGTCCTCTCGCTGTAAGGTTTGCATCATCCACAGAATAAACATCATGAACAAACTTAATTATATTCATAAAGTTGCAATCTACTGTGCTGAATTTGTAAGACCTGTTGGGGTCATACTTCAACTTCTTCCTCAAGTAGTAAAACAAACATCAATTTGCTGCAGTAATTAACACCACAAATTTTAGATTATTCAAACTATTTGTATACTAAATTTAGCATGTGTATGTAATATAAAATAAATATGCAATTTAAAATTTAACACATCCTTTGTTAAATAATAAAAAACTTAGTAAAAATATATATGTGCACCTGCATATGTATTTACAAGTAATATAATATGTATTTTAAGTAGTGCTACAACTGTAAAGAAAATATTATCAAAATATTATTAAAAACATAGTAAAAATACATATGTGCACCTGTATATATATTTACAAGTAACATAATATGTATTTTAAGTAGTGCTACAACTGTAAAGGAAACATTGTCAAAATAATA
This sequence comes from Capsicum baccatum var. pendulum, assembly GCA_030864225.1. Taxonomy (NCBI): domain Eukaryota; kingdom Viridiplantae; phylum Streptophyta; class Magnoliopsida; order Solanales; family Solanaceae; genus Capsicum; species Capsicum baccatum. Next base: position 43,990,715 of record CM061555.1, read on the forward strand.
TACTAACCGAGTCTGTTCATGACTGATCAGGAAACCCCATTGTGTAGAATCAGTTTTTGTCTTCAACAGTCTTAACTCTGAAATGCATCATTGGCATGATTGATTTACCCATTTTGTAATGATCCGCATTTTCCTTCCTGTTTTTTTGTTAATCAGTATATGTTAAATCATAAAAACATAACAGAATTAAAAAAAAAAAGTCAAAACAGTTCAATAGAAATACCTTTTAGCATGAACTTTGAGAAGGTCTTCAGAAATCCAATGCATGAGCTTGTTGGCAATCTTCGTATCCACTATCCCATCAATCGGGTGTTAAACAAAAGGATGTTTCTGGGGAAATATACGTATGTGCCCTGCTGAGCTCTCTATATAGTTACGTAATACAAAAATATAATTATTGAAAAGTATTTGCATAACATGTTACATTATAAACTAAATATATAACTAATTGTAATTATCGGTAGCTGAATCAAATTTCATCGTGTAATGTGACTCCTTAAATTTGGATGTTCGCCTAATCCATAATTTTTGAATGGGGGTTTGAAGTTCATGAGAGGGATGAACAATGATGATTTTACTATTGTAGACATTCAAACTAGGAAGCAGCTCATCAGGGATTGTGTTTTGTGAATCATGCCAAACTGGTTCATCCCTTTGTTCATCCGTGATTAATTCTTGTATTTTAAGAATTATCATAATTTGCTCCTCCATACCAAGATCAACCTCTCCGTGCATGTCTGATTTAGAGCTTGATCCAATGTTCTCTTTGTTTTCCTTTAAAAAATAGAAAAAAATTATTTTATTATGTCCAAAATAACACGCATAACCTCAATATGTTCATAATACATACTTGACAATAATCTTGAACAACAGATTCGGACTTCTTATCATTAAAATGTTCATTGCTGGGTTCTTCTTCATGGATTGTCGATGGATGTGTCATGATGCTTTCTCTCAGATATGCATTAAGACTTGGTAACAACTCGTCTGGGATTGTAAACTGAGAATCAGACAAATTTGTTTGATAATTTTTCTCATCAGTGATCTGTAATAGAAATAAAAGAAAATATATAATTGTCTTGTGAATTGTTAGGATTGTTACATCACATAAACTAAAGTTCAATTCATTATACATACTCGAACATCATGATGAACAATCCTCTCAGAAAGATTATAATCCAAATTTATACTTTGGAGAAGCTCATCAGGGATTAAATGTTGAGAATCAATTTCAATGTTTGTTTTATTAGGATGCAAATCAGTGCACCCCTTGTAAACAAGTAAAAAAATATCAAAACAATACCAAACAAAAATTCAGTTATATATGTTTATACAAGTCTATATATAAAATAACACATAACTGCTAAAAAAATCCAATTGCATATGTGCATTCAAATGAATAATCATATGTTAGTTATTATTTATCTTTGTAGCATCCTGATTTTCACCCAAATTCTGATCAACAGTAGGACTGAATTGCTTGGTGATGTTTCGACACCAGCATAATCCATCTGTTGAGCTTTAAGATCTGTATCTTCATGTTGTTTCTCCAAGTATAAGTTTAATAAACTATTAATACTTGAGTTCACTAAATATGTATATACCCACCCACTAAAAATACATATTGCTAAAAATACATTTCTGAACACACTGCATATTTATTTTGTACTACATATCATATGTATTTTTTGAAAACTCTGCGTATGTATTTTTAGCAATACACTGCATATGTATTTTTCGAATATTCTGCATATGTATTTTTTAATACTCTGAGTATATAATAATAAAATTTTTACCTTACTTTGTTCAATTACTATGAGCATTTTATTGAACTTTTTCTTCACTAATTGACGAATTCCTTTAAACTCTTGACGAACCTGTATTCATATAAAATCAGTAAACACAAAATTTTTTAATGTAAAATAAATATTTGACAAAAAAATTACCTCATCGCGGAATGCATCAAAAATTTTCTTAAAAATAAAGGCTTCTTTCTCAACATGACTCTCAAGCTTTGACACGGCTACTTCCTCTACATGACTATCTGCCTTTGACTGTATCCGAGGAAAAATAACCCTAGTTGTTTGCTTCCCTTTATTCGTTTTTAAATAAGAAATCTGTCGTGTTGGAATTGGCTTAAAAACTGGTGTCTTCATTTCAATAGCCTTTGCAGCACGAGGAGCTGGTGTCCTCGTTCGGGTATGCTTGTCAACAATATTGACTTGCTTTTTCCATGAATGTTTCTTCACTACTGGGATTAATGAATCAACCTTTTGTTTCTTCTTTGAATGCTCGTTGATCTTTTTTGGTGGTGGATCCTGGAAGTCATCATCAGAATCGACTGAACCTTCATCTTCAGTTACATCCTTCTGTGGTATTTCAAGCTTTGCCAATTCCATTTAAGTTGGCTCTATGTTCTTAAATACAACCTACAAATATGTTAAACAATATGTTTAAAAATATATTAAACAATTGTAAATGAAAAAGAATATATGTAGACTATACAATACATATCACTACATATATATTTATTCACAACAAACTTTGCCATTGTCCTTGAACATAGCATTCATCAAAAACTCAAAACGTGGATGAGGTGCAATCGTCTTCCAATTTAATAATAGGAGAATCCGATTATCAACCTTCGATGCAATCTTTGGTGGGACATTTGAACAACACTCATAAAGCCACACTTGAATAGCCAGTGACATTCCTCGAACCAAATAAAATTTACCACCAGTTTTCAATCGGTTGTTCAAACTCTCGCCAGATCTTCAAAAGATAAAGAACCCTATGAAAAATCCTTATATCTTTCACTATCTATTAAATCGAAATGAAGACGGGGTATAACCACAGTTTCAATATTAGATAACACAAATGAATGCAGAAAATACAGAATTACAAATTTCTCAGCATCCTCATCATTGTTCTTCCCCCATACTTTCTCCGTGAATGCTAGAAATAATTGACTTTTCTGTATAATTTCTGCCCCATTGAAATACTTCTTAATCATCCTTTTTGGTACACCCTTATAAAAAATAAAGTCATACCTATTAGCCGCACAATTCAATCCAGTTATGATAGCAAATTCCCTGGGAGTAAAACTAAGAGAGGTGCCATTAGCACAAATCAAAATCCCAGAAGAAGAACTACCCTTCACCTCAAGCGTCATAGCGCATCTGCACAACTGTGCTTGCACTACACATTTCTTCTTCTTTATAAAATAACCAAAAATGTTATTGTCGCAAAAGTTTTTAAATTATTCCTTGTTTAAAATTGCGCGTATTCTTTCATAAATATCATTGTCATTGTACGAGCACATGTGTGGTGCAAATCTTGAAAGTTTTCTGACAATGAATATTTCGTTCCGCATCACCTATACAAAGTAAAACTACCACTTCTTAATCTGTAAAAAAAATTCAATCAGACAAAATAAACATATAACATGCATATGTATTTTGATCATATCATAACTGCAACCAACACTGAAAAAACATATCAAATATAATAAAAATACATATAGCCAATAGACTGTTATGGTAGTTAAATTAAAATTAACATTCATATGTATTTTGACCATATCAAAACTACAACCAACACTGAAAAATACAAATAAATTATGTTAAAAATACATATAGCCAATATACTATTCATGAGTAGTTAAACTATAAAAATATTAAAACAGTCAAAAAATACATATAACATGAACATGTATTTTGATCATATTCAAAACTGCAACCAATACTGAAAAATACATATCAACTATACTAAAAATACATACAGCCAAATACTATTCATGAGTAGTTAATTCAACAACATAGTTTCACAATTATACTATCATCTTCACAAATCAACTTTCTATAATCTCTAAATATCATCATAACATAAAATACATATTAACTACTTGAACACAATACTTAACAGTAAAAAAATAAATTTACCAATGAAAAAATACCTCTTTCTCACTTTCTTCTTCAGATTTGTCAACATCGTCTTCAATTTCTTTAGATTTCCTTTTCGCCTCATACCATTTTTTAATTTTTTGCTCCTTTGGAGAAGGAGTTTTCTTCAACCCCCCCTTTTTTTTTTTCAAAATTTCAATCATTTTCACTTCGTCGTTGCGAAACTTCGACCTAATTTCCTTCGATCTCCCAGATTTCTTCAACTGTAAAGGATTTGAAACAACTTTAACTAAATCTTCTTGAGTTAACCCAAGACTAAAAAATGGTGCATCAAACACTAAATTCATATTCCTTATACCACTGTTTGTAGGTGATTTTGCTGTGTGTTCATCCATTAAAACACAAAATTTTTAAAATTTGAATTTCAGATGAATTAAAGTAGAAAAAAAATAAACTGCTAACATGCAATATGCGATTAATAGTTACCTGAAATAGGGGAAGCAAATCCTTATCACAGATCATGCAAGAATCATGCAAAAGGCAATAAAATTGATGCGGGAGTGATGGTTAATGGAGGAAAAAAAGGAATAAAAATTTTAAATTAAGGAAAGAGACAGAAGGAGTAAAAAGGGGGATTTTAGCACAATAAAAAAGTAGGGGACCACTTAAAATAATGTTACAGATGCTACACAATGTAATTAGGAAAAAATGTTGCTATTTTTTGTAATTTAATACTTAGGTATGCTATCATATGTATTTTTTTCAAATAAATAAAGATTTCGGGATAGGGGTTGGGGCAGAATTTTTTTCTTTAAAATAAAAAATTAAATTATTTTGGAGGGTGGGGTGCAATTAGATATTTTTTTTGTGAGCGAAAAAGGTACGAATATATCCGTGAACTTTGATAAATGGTATAAATATATCCTCTGTCAGATTTTAGGTATAAATATATTCTTATTGTTAATGAAAAAGTACATATATTACCCTGAATTTTGATAAATGATACATATATATTCTCCATCATACTTTAGGTACAAATATACCCCTAAACTTTGATAAACGGTACAGATATACCCTCCGTCATACATTTGGATTGGTTTGTGCCTTTGTGGGTTAAATTAGAGTTATTTTTGGGTAAGATGAGAATAAATTAAATTAAAAAAGAGCAAATGAACAAGATTGTGACATGTGTCCTACCGTTAGTGAGAAAGATATATATATGTACCTTTTCATTAACGGTAAGGATATATTTGTACCTAAAGTATGACGAAAAATATATCTGTACTATTTATCAAAGTTCAGAGGTATATATGTATTTTTATTGACGAATGATATATATGTACTATTTATTAAAGTGCACGGGTATATATATATGTAACTTTTCATTAATGACAAGAGTTATATAATATTTATATAAGTGGTAGGAATTTTTTTATTTTAAAATATCCTTTTTTGAGGAGGGAGGGGTTGCAATTGGGAAAAAAGAATTAATTTGGGATCGGGGTAGGGGGTGAGAAAATAGGAAAATGATTCCTCCATATGGATGTATGCGGGTATCAAAGGACTTTTGTTAGGGAGCGTTCGCCCTTGAAAAGTACTTCTACACATGGTAAATCCACTAGGCCTAGTTAATTCATTTCCCAAAGAATCAATCTCCAAGAAAAGCCCATCATCAACAAGTGCATAACCTCTTACTATTGTTCATCAATGAGCATATTTATTCAAAATATAAAATTAGCTAGACTTGACTATACGGAAGAAGCATAATACATTTTACTGAAATGAAGTATTTGTAAGAAAGAAGTCTCCATATTTGGTTTCTAAAATATGGAGTATTCCTTTTTGTTTCTTCTTAGTGTCGAAAGTTAGTTTATTTCGATAAAAGAATTTGTTCTTCAATCAATAAAAATCTAATGAAAATGAATTATTCAGCTACGAGTAAGGCCTGCCTCTAATAAGATCAATGACGTTAGATTGCCAAAGAGATGCCTCGTCGTTCGTCTCATTGTCAATCAATCTTTCCAAGTGGTAGAGCTACACATACAGTGGTTAACGATGCATGATCACAACAGACATCACAATGATCAATCTAAACATTTGTGATTGATTGTGCGTCTATAAAATCTCTTCAGCTGTTCAGCATGAAACTAGTCGAATCTGTCTAAATAGAGAGACCTTGGCATCCGAGGATGTCTAGGCCAGGTCAGCATTCTGTATCAAATAGAAGTTACAACAGCTTCCTCTGTCCCTAGATACCAAACTAAGGGATTAATATCTGAATCTATCATTGAGTATATTAAGATAGAAGAAAAGCACTGGCTTATTTACACTACGGTAAGGCAGCGAACACGCAGAAGATAATAAGGCAAAACTATGAAAGAGATGCATACAAACAAATTGTCAAAAGCAGGCCACAAACGGAGAACTCACAGACATCAAGAAAGACGAACAAGGAACAATGAAAGTATATTAAATATCATAACATTGCAGTACATATACTGCAGTATAAATGAAGTATACTTAAGTCGGACCATTACCAAAGTATTCACTGTTTTCAAATCCAGTAGCTTAAGGAAAATATGCATGACATCAATTTAGTATCCATGGGGACAAGTGAAAATACCATTTTGTTGTGACACCTCACAAAGCATAAGCTTCCGTGTGTAGATACTCTAATGAAGTCCATCCTAGTTTTTTTTTTCTGGAAATGATAGAGGAGAGGATTACAAGGTGGGGTATCGAAAACCTGGGAGTTCAAATTGCCAACCAACTGGATTACTATGCTTCCATCTTCGTGGTGCATCAATTATCTCCAATATATCAGTGTTTGTGAGAAAGTAGTTTTCCAAATCCAGTAGCTCCATCAAGTCAATGTTTTGCTGCAATTCAACTTCCTTTAGCTCATGCCTCCAACATTTCCAAGGTAGAGAAGCACAACAAGGTTTCTCATCTTCATCATCAGCTGCATCTCTGTCTGTAAACTACAAAACCGGAGATAATAAGTTAGAAGCGAATTTGCACGAAAGGAACAAGGGTAATAAATATATCCATGAACAGTCTCTCATGGAATTAGTCAAGGTTAGCGAAGTTGACCCGAACGCCACGATTATTTTAAAAAAATCGATCATGAAACCAACATAGGAAAGGTAAAAATTCTTTAGTATAGACAACTTATAAAAAGCTGGCGCAAAATCCCTCTACCCTACCCCCAAACCTCGGGGGGCTAAAGAAGAAAAAGAGGAAACAGTCACTGAGAATGGAAGGGGAAGCTTCGTCCCATTAGGCAAATCAAAACAATGTGTGGTTTGATTAGGTAAGAGATGCACACATCATCTTTCTACTAATTATGGAAATAGACTTTTGTTCCTACTTGACGCCGTGGGTCTACCCGTTAAGTCACACAATGAAAGTTTGGAAGGGGGTGGTGGAGATGAGGATGAGGAGGGGCGTGACTATTTCCGAGAACCAGTTCGGATTCAGGCTGTGACGCTCAACTACAGAATTGGCTCACCTTGAAAGGAGACTTTCAAGAGACTGGTGGAGTAGTACTGGGAGAGGAAGAAGGATCTACACATGGAGTTCATCGACTTAGACAAGGCTTACGACAAAGTTCCTCGGAAGGTGCTATGGAGATGCTTGAGGCTAAAGGTGTACCTATGGTGTACATTAGGGCGATCCCAGACATGTATGATAGAGTGCAAAACTCGGTGAGGACAATGAGAGGAGACTAGGAGTACTTTCCAGTTGAGATGGGGTTACACTAGGGATTAGCTGTTAGTACATTTTTATTTGCCTTGGTAATGGATGAATTGATGCGGCATATCCAAAGAGAGGTGTCATGGTGTATGTTATTTGTGAATGACATTATTCTAATTGACGGGAATCAGGGTGGAGCTAACGCTAAGCTGGAGGTTTGGAGGCAAACCTTGAAGTCTAATGAATTCAGGTTGAGTAGAACCAAGACAGAACATTTGGATGCAAGTTCAGTGATGTAATGTCGAAGACTGGCGTGGCAGTGAGGCTTAATACACAGATAATTCGAAAAATAAAAAACATAGAAAGTTTCAAGTATCTTAGTCTATTATCCAAGGAAATGGGGAGATTGATGAAGATGTCACTTATCGTATAGGTATAGGGTGGATGAAATGGAGACTCGCGTTTGGAGTACCGTGTAATAAGAAAGTGCCACCAAAACTTAAAAGACAAGTTTTGCAGAGAGGTGGTTAGACTACATTATACGGAGCAGAGCGTTGTCAAGTAAAGAACTCCCACATTCAGAAGATTTGCAGAGATGAGTATGTTGAAATGGATGTGTGGGCATACTAAGAGAGATATTAAGAATGAAGATATCCAGGATAAAGTAGGCATTGCCTTAATAGAGGACAAGATACGGGGAAACAAGCTGAGATGGTTTGGGCATGTGCAAAGGAGAGGAATAGGTGCCCCAGTACGGAGGTATGAGAGGTTGGCTGTAGATGATTTCAAGAGAGGTAGAGGTAGGCTGAAGAAGTAACGGGGAAAGGTGATTAAACAGGACATGACACAACTTCATCTTACCGAGGACATGACCTTAGATCGAAGGTTATGGATGAGACGGACTAGGGTAGGAGGATAGTTAGATAATTGAGCAGCGACTTGCTTATTCTTCTATATTACTAGTTGTAGCACTACTCCTGCAGTTTCTTATCCTTTGAGTTCGGTTATTATCTGTGAACACTTCAATTGTCATTTTATCTTGTTATGACTACCGTTTAGGATGATTTGTCAGGCCGTCTATAGTATTTTGCCATGACTATCTTCACTTCTGTTGTTCTCTCTATACTGGTTTATACTTTGTATCTTGAGCCAAGGGTTCATCGGAAACAACCTCTCTACCTCTAAAGTAGTAGTAAGGTTTGCGCACATCATCCCACACCCCACTTCGTAGGAATACACTGAAATATGTGGTAATATACTTGGGTCTTCTTTACAGCAAAAAGAAAAAGCTTGTGAAGTCCTTTTTATTAAGTTGAATTTTTGGTGCTTTTTGGGCCATTTTATTTATTATTGAAATATGTACAAAAAACCAAGCTTGAGGAGTGTTCGCTCCTGCTGTTTTAGTATTATGAATAACAATAACATAACAACAACAACTAAAGGTCAATATCAATATTCAAGCAATAAGATTGGCTAGACGAATTCTATAACAACAACACCAATAAGAATAGTAATAAAATACTAGAAGACTTTTGCATGTTCTAAATGAATCCCACAAAGATTAAAAGTCTCCTAAAAAAAACCCAATAGGTAGACGGAAAAGATATTTTAGGCTCAATAGGTAGACATGAAGAACATTTTAGACCCAATAAATAGAAGGAGGATATTTTTACACCATTTTACATAGTTAAAGGACATTTTAGGCTCTTTTCCATAGTCCAAATTGCGTATTATTGCAAATGTGCATGTATTGTAGGACCTTTTAGAGGAAAATGGCGCCACTTAATCTAAAGCTGAAGCATCGTTGATTACCTCTATTTCAAGTAATTACGATATTCATCGTGTAAGCAAATAAATAATAATAATTCTAAAAATTAGATATTTTTAGTGTCGGTTGTATAGAAAAAAATTCAAGAAAACATTCTCTAGGAAATAAGTTGTTTAGTACTTATTTCTTGTGTGTTCAGAATGAAAGTAGAATTTTTTTTTCTAAAAACATTTGTATGTATGTTTTACACAAAACAATGAAAATGGGTAGGAAATTTATGGCTGTTCAAAATTAAACCATAACCTAATCACAAAATTAACTTAACCATTATCGATAATTCAACCACAAAATTAACTTATTGGCGGATTATTCAATTTTATTATTGAAAAAAACATTAACCTAGTAAACATTATGATATTTACATTTTAATATATATATATATATATATATATATATATATATATATATATATATATATATATATATATATATATATATATATATATATATATATATATATATATATATCATAAACCAGCCTAAAAATGGAGAAAAAAGAATCTAAAGCTTAAAGCGGTGAAACCTCGGTCTCCAATCTGACATACATGTAACATTTTAAAGTCTTACTGTGTGAAATCAAATTTTATTTATCACATCTTCGCTCTTATTGAATTTTGCACTTAATATTCAATGAGAGAAGTCCTTTTTCTTCTTTCTAATTAACTTGGATAAATTTCATTGAAAAAAAGGCACCATAAAAATTTGCAGATACACTATCTGTTAACCACCCGATAAGTGTTAATTTAACACTGAATCAACCGACATTTTATTGCTTGGCTATCAAATAGTACATCTAAATTTCAATAATCGATAAGCCAAGTCGTTAAGCATGATTATTCACGATTCTCCCGATAAGTAATCCAAATAAGGATAGAATGATAGATATTTTTATTGGGGTGGGGAAGGGCATGAATTGCAGTGGGCCGGGTGGAAAGGGGTGGGCAGGAGAATTGGGAGTGAGGATCGGGGTAGGATTTTTTTTTTTAAAATAAAAAATTAATTTTTTTAGGGGTCGGGGGTGGGGGTGGAGGGAGGGGGCTGGATTAATTATTTTTTTTTGCGAGGGGTGGGGGACACGTAGGTTGGGATGTGGTACGAAATTTTTTTAATTTAAAAATATCTTTTTTTTTCGAGGAAAGTGGGGTGGATGGGTGGGTGCACGTAGGAAAAAAAGAATTAATTTGGGGTCGGGTAAAAGGTAAGAAAATAGGAAAATGTTTCCTCCATATTGAACATATCCATAATATTTTCTTATTCTATAAACAATCTTTGATCGGAATGCATTTAATGAGGAGGGCTGAGTAGATAAGATTATAGTTGTTGTTGTGAATGATAGTTATTTTTCTTTTTATAAAATATAAAAGTTCAAGGTAAAATTTCCTGTTTTCTAAAAAAAAATCCAAAAACTAGATTTTTGTACAAAAATCATTTTTTCTAGATTTTGGGGTCTTGGGTAGTGAGGGTTAACTTGCTAGATTGAACCCAATCCGACAGCCACATATACTATGGCTTTAGCCCTTACTTTTATCACTCAACACTTAATTTGTTTAGACTTACGAAATGAACAAACGATTAGTTTGCCTAGACTTTCGAAATGAAACAGACACTAACATATACATGAAAGAATTTCCAATATTTGACTATTATCTCTGCCAAATTTGGCTTGAGATAGCCTGCCTGTACCTATTTATAGGTCACACCTTCTGTCACATGTCCAACAGATGTTTCTATTTTATTTCGATTAATACGAATTCAAATATAAATTCAAATTATTGTCATGTGCAAGACACGCGCCCAGTGCCAACACATCCTTGATAGCACTTGTGCCAATTTCGCACCAGGGCCCTGGGCATTTGTGCACTCGCCCATGCCACTGCATTGTTAGTACCCAAACCGCCTGGTCCCAGTCATGTCTAGCCTAGCTTGTCTTGTCTTAATCACGTCTTTGCAACATGACTTTCCTTAGCTGAAATCAACCTCAGCCTTAATTTGCCTTAGCCTGCCAGCCCTTGCCATGCCTTAGCCACGCCACTACCAAGGTCTTGCCATGCCCATATCGACAGACTGACCTCAAATGAATCTAACTTTGGCCCGAACCATTTGGTCTTTGGTAGATTGATCATGTAAATTCCTAGTAGCCTGAGTCGTCCGAACCATCAAACTGAGGGTCTAACAAGTAGCTATAAGGCATAACATACAGTCATAAACGATGCATGATCACACCAAACATCACAATGATCAATCTAAACATTTGTGATTGATTCACATTGTATGATTTAGATAAACGGGATAGTTAAGTGATTGTATAAACTCTCTTTAGCTGTTCAATTAGCATGAAATTTGAAACTAGTCGAATCCGTTTAAATAGAGGAACCTGAGTAACAACCATTCTGTATCAAATAAGAAGTAACAAAGCTGCTTTTGTCCGTAGACGCAAAAATAAGGGATCAATATCTGAGTCTTTCATGGAGTACATTAAGATATAAGAACAAGCACTGGCTTATTTACACTACGGTTATGTTACGCAAAAGATAATAAGGCAAAATTGTAAAGAGATACATTCAAATAAATTGTCAAAAGCAGACCAAAAAGGAGAACTCACAGACATCAAGAAAAGACCAACAAAGAACAACGAAAGTATATTAACATGAAAACATTATAGTTTATATAAAGTATACTTACGTCGGACCATTAACAAAGTATTCACTGTTTTCAAATCCAGTAGCTAAAGGAAAATATGAATGACATCAATTTAGTACCCATGGGGACAAGTGACATTGCCATTTTGTTGCCACACCTCACAGAGTATAGGCTTCTGTATGTAGATACTTTAATGAAGTACAAAGGCTCTATCCTAGTGATTTTCTTTTCTCTGGAAGTAAGATGGGGTAATCAAACCTTCAACACCAAGGTGGGAGTTCAAGTTGCCAACGAACTAGATTACTACGATTCCATTCTCATGGTCAGCTACTCTAAGAATTACAAGGGCTCCATGCTAGTTATTTTCTTTAATCTGGAAATAATATGTTAGAATTGTGACCCGAATTTTGGTTGATGGACCTTTATGTTTTTGGGCCTAGGACCTATTTGTACGCACGTAATATATAAGTGCGATTTAGTGGGTTATTTTATTATTCAGAAAATTCAGCCTTCTCCACATTATACTCTCTTTCCATCATAGTGAAACCTCCTCTGTCTTTGCCCGTGATTTTTCCCGCAAGGGTTTCCACGTAAATCTGTGTGTTATTCTTGTTTTCTTTTACTTATGGTTTGCTTATTCTGTCCGAATCCTAACAAACTTGTATCAAAGCTTGGTTGATTGTTTTCTCGGGATGGAAACCATGAAGTATGATATTCCGCTGTTGGATCGCAACACCAAATTTTCGTTATGGCAGGTTAAGATGCGGGTTGTGCTCACGTAGATGGATTTGGACGATGTTCTATTAGGGTTTGATAAGATGCCCTCATCGTGGACGGAAGAGGACAAACGGCGTAAGGATCAGAAGGCTCTATTTCAAATCCACCTTCATTTATCCAATCAGATTCTACAGGATGTTTTGAAGGAGACCACTGCCGCTGCATTGTGGTTGAAACTGGAATCTTTATGCATGACGAAGAGCCTAACAAGTAAGTTGCATCTCAAACAATGACTTTATTCCCATCGTATGTCTGAGGGTGCGTCTTTGGAAGATCACCTATCTGTCTTTAAAGAAATCGTCTCTGATTTAGAGACTTTGGAGGTTAAGTACGATGAAGAAAATTTAGGATTGATTTTGTTATGTTCGTTGCCTGCATCATACACGACCTTTAGTGATACGATTTTATATAGTCGTGATACCCTGATTATAGATGAAATCTATGATGCGTTGTTCTCTGAGAAGAAGATGAAGCATCTTGTGAATGCGTCAGAGATTTAAGGAGATGGTCTCATTGTTCGAGGAGGAAGGACTTGTGAGAGGAATTCTGGGGGTAATGACAGGAATAGGTCGAAATCCAGAAACAAAAACAAAACCTGTAATTACTGCAAAAAGAAGGGCCATATCGAATCTGAGTGTTGGAAGCTACAGAATAGAGAGAAAACAGAAGTTCTAAAATCGAAGGGAAACCAACCAGAGAATTCCGGTAAAGCCAGCTTTGTGGAAGATGGCGGTAGTGATGGAGAACTCTTGGTAGTTCTGATGGTAACTCCAAAATCTGTGAGGATTGAATTCTTGATTCAGATTGCACCTTTCATATGTGTCGTAATCGGGATTGGTTTACAACATATGAAATAGTCTCTAAAGGTGTTGTGTTGATGGGAAATAACACACCTTGTAAGATAGCTGGTATTGGAATAATCAGGATCAAGATGTTTGATGGGGTTGTGAGGACACTTGGTGATGTGCGGTATGTCCCAGACCTGAAGAGAAATCTTATTTCCTTAAGTACCCTTGATTTGAATGGTTAAAGGTACATTGGTGAAGATGGAGTCCTGAAGGTTACTAAAGGTGCTCTTGTTATGATGAAGAGACATAGAAAGTCTGTAAATTTGTATGTCCTGCAAGGCTCTACTGTTACAGGTGAGGTGATGCAACTGTTTTTACCTTCTCTCTATCAGAAAGTGATGTTGCTAAACTTTGGCATATGCACTTGGGGCATATGAGTGAAAATAGGATGACTGAACTAAGCAGGAGAGGAATTCTTGATGGGCAGAGTATTACCAAATTGAAGTTCTGTGAGCACTGCGTATTCGGGAAGCAGAAGAGAGTCAGATTCACTAAAGGCATCCACTTAACTAAGGGCACACTTGATTACATTCATTCTGATATCTGGGGTCCTGCTAGAGTACCTTCTAGAGGAGGCGCTAATTACTTGTTGACTATTATTGATGACTATTCCAGAAAAGTTTAGGTGTTCTTTCTAAAGAAAAAGAATGATGTGTTGCCTACTTTCAAGGAGTGAAAGACTATGATTGACAAGCAGACAAGGAAGCAGGTAAAACGCCTTCAGACCGATAATGGTTTAGAGTTTTATTCTAATGAATTTAATGCTTTGTGCAAGTCAGAAGGAATTGTGAGGTACTTGACAGTTCATCATACTCCACAGCAGAATGGTATGGCCGAACGAATGAATAAGACTATAATGGATAAGGTGCGTTGTATGCTCTCTAATGCTAGTTTACCCAAGTCTTTTTGGGTCGAAGTTTCTTCCACGACCTGTCTTCTTATTAACCGCTCTCCCTCAGTCGCGATTGATAAAAAGACTCCACAAGAGGTATGGTCTGGTACTCCTACTAGTTATTCTGATTTGAGGATATTTGGATGTCCTGCGTATGCTCATGTTAATAATGGAAAGTTGGAACTTAGATCTGTTAAGTGCTTATTTATGAGTTATAAACCTGGTGTTAAAGGTTTAGCTTTGGTGTCCAGAAAGCAGAAAGGTTATAATTAGCAGGGATGTTGTGTTTGATAAAACTACCATGCTTCGGGCTCCCTCCGAATCTAGTGCTTCACCTCCATATGAGCTTAGTGACATGAATCAACAACAGTCAAGCACCTATGTTGAATTGCAGAGTGGAGAAGAGACTACACCAGTGCCTACTTCTCAGTCTAGCTCGGAGATACAAAGTGGTACTACTTCTTCTTCACCACCGATGACACCACATTATTCTATTGCTAAAGAAAGGCCTAGAAGAGATATTAGACCTCCTCAGAAGTATGGTGAAACTGATTTGTTTGCTTATGCATTGAATGTAACAGAAGGTATTAATTCTGGTGAAGTACTATTTTCTTACTCGGAGGCAGTTAGTTGTGATAATTCTGGCCGATGGATGATTGCTATGCAGGAGGAGATGGAATCACTTCATAAGAATGGCACATGGGATTTGGTGAGATTGCCTAAAGATAAAAAAGTTGTCCGTTGCACGTGGGTATTCAAAAAGAAAGAAGGAACATCAGGAGTTAAAGATGCTAGGTACAAAGCAAGACTAGTTTCTAAAGGATACAGTCAGGTTCCGGGTATTGACTTCACAGATGTGTTTTCTCCAATTGTAAAGCATAATTTGATTCGAGCCTTGCTTGGTATTGTGGCCATGCACAATCTTGAGCTTGAGCAGTTGGATGTCAAAACTGCATTCTTAAATAGAGAGCTTGAGGAGGACATCTATATGCAGCAACCAGAGGGGTTTGTAGTCTCAGGAAAGGAGGACTATGTATGCTTGTTGAAAAAGTCTCTTTATGGCTTTAAGCAGTCGCCCAGGCAGTGGTATAAGAGGTTTGACTCTTTTATGACCTCTCGTATGTTTCAGAGGAGTAGTTATGATAGTTGTGTCTACTTCAAGGAGTTAAGTGAAGGTTTATTCGTATACCTTCTTTTGTATGTTGATGATATGTTGATTGCAACAAAGGATATGAGATAGATAATAAAAGTCAAAGCCCAGCTCAGCAAGGAGTTTGAGATGAAGTATCTAAGAGCAGTAAAGAAGATTCTTGGCATGGAAATTATAAGGGATAGAGAGAAGTGTAAGTTATATTTGAGTCAGAAAAGTATATTGAGAAAGTGCTTCACAGGTTCAATATGCAAAATGCCAAACCTGTAAGTACTCCATTGGAAGCTCACTTCAAGCTCTCGGCCACTTATCTCTAAAAGCAGATGATGAGCGTGACTATATGTCTCGAGTTCTATACTCTAGTTCTGTTGGATCTCTTATGTATATGATAGTGTGTTCCCGACCAGATTTATCTTATGCCGTCAGTGTAGTTAGCAGATACATGAAAAATCTTGGAAAAGAACATTGGAAAGCAGTTCAGTGGATTTTCAGATACTTGTATGGATCTGCTGATGTTTGTTTACAGTTTGGGCGAAATAGAGATGAAGTGATCGGGTATGTTGATTCTGATTTTGCAGGAGATCATGATAAAAGGAGGTCCCTTACATGCTATGTTTTCACCATTGGTGGTTGTGCTATTAGTTGGAAAGCTACCTTACAGACTACGGTTGCTTTGTCAACTACTGAGGTAGAGTACATGGCTATTACAGGGGCTTTCAAGGAAGCTATTTGGTTGAAGGGTCTGTTTGGTGAACTTAGCAAAGACTTACAGATTACTAAGGTCTTTTGCGACAGTCAGAGTGCTATCTTCCTAAGGAAAGATCAGATGTTTCACGAGAGGACAAAGCACATTGATGTTCGGTATCATTTTGTGTGTGAAATTATTGCTCGTGGTGATATTGTGGTGAGCAAGATTAGTACTCATGATAATACTGCTTATATCCAAGACACTACCAAGTGCCAAGTTTGAGCATTGCTTGGACTTGGTTAGTGTTAGCTGTTAAGATGTGCCCTTAGGGGTTTTTGTGGAAGAGGTGGAGAGTTAGTCATAAAATGGATTTGAGTTCTGAATTAGAATTCATGTCAAGGTGGAGATTGTTAGAATGGTGACCCGAATTTTGGTTGATGGACCTTTATGTTTTTGGGCCTAGGACCTATTTGTACACACATAATATATGTGCGATTTAGTGAGTTATTTAATTATTTAGAAAATTCAGCCTTCTCCACATTGTACTCTCTTTCCATCATAGTGAAACCTCTTTTGCCTCTGCCCGTGGTTTTTCCCGCAAAGGATTTTCACGTAAATTTGTGTGTTTCTTGTTTTCTTTTACTTGTGGTTTGCTTATTCTGTCCGAATCCTAACATGATAAGGGGAGAGGATTTACAAGTTCGGTAATCAGATGGGAAGTTCAAATTGCTAACCAACTGGATTACTGTGATTTCATCCTTGTGGTTGTTCAATTATCGCTAATGTATCTGTGTTCCTGAGAAAGTATTTTTTCAAATTCAATAGCTCCCTCAAGCCAAAGATTTGCAATTCAACTTTCTGTAGCTCATGCCTCCAACATTTGCAAGGTAGAGATGCAAAACAAAGTTTCTCATATTCATTATCTCTGTATGTAAACTATAAAACCAGAGAATAAGTTAGAAGCGAATATGCACGAAAGGAACAAGGGTAATAAATATATCCATGAAGGCATGAACAATCAATCATGAAACTGACATAGGAAAGGTAAACATTCTTTTGAATCGACACCTTGTATATAGCTAGCGCAAAATACCTCCACCTCACCCCAATCCTGGGGGATAAAGAAAAAAAAGAGGAAATACGGAAAGGAAAGCTTCATCCAATTAGGTAATCAAAACAATGTGCAGTTTGATTAGATAAGTGGTGCACATATCATGTTTCCACTAGACTAGCTCCTACTTGACGCCTTGGGTCTACCAGTCATTCATCATACTTCAGGGAGACAAATACGGCAGTGGACTGTCTTGCAAACTATGGGAAATCTTGTATTTCACATATTTCATTTGGGATGGTACTGTTTAATGGGATAACCCACCCAATGTCTTTCAAACTATGGGAAATCTTGTATTTCACATATTTCATTTGGGATGGTACTGTTTAATGGGATAACCCACCCAATTATGCTATCTTACTTTATTGCAAGCACTATTCGGGAACTAATATTGAACCGCCTTAGTTTTTAATTCAATAATATACTTGGCCTTCGTTCTAGCAAAAGGAAAAAAGCTTGTCGAGTCTGTGTCCCTGCTGTTCTAGTATTATTAATAACAATAACGGTAACAGTAACAATACAACAACAACTAAAGCTCTATCTCAAGCAATAATATCGGCTATATGTGACTAAAACATACTAACGTGACTAAAACATAGCCCAAACTAATAGATCGAGCAATTAGAGTTTCAAATTTATCCAATCACACAATTTCTCAAACTGTTTACAAATCAACCAAGGATCCCTGACCCTTAACCAGTCAACAAGCCAATAATTTCGCAAATATTTCTAAGGAAAAAATTTCTATAATCAAGCTTTTAAGGGGCTAAAAAGAATTTGGTAACCATGTCAACCTTTATAATAGGCTCAAAATCACTAGTTTGTAGGTGATATAATTTTGCATATGTTAGTTCACTAACTATAGGTTTTGGCTACTTTGCACATAATTGGAGTCCTGCTATGTAAACAGCAGATTTGAAACCACATATGAAGTTTTTGTCACTAAAATAAAGAATCAAAGACATTTAAGAAAGGAAACATACCGCAAGGACAATCATACATAAAGAACAAAAGGTGCAGGCCACTAATCTTTTCGTGCATACTATGGTGTTAGTGCATTTGAAAGATAAACGTATGATCTTCAGTCTTTAAGCCTACAGTCCGGCAAAAAGATAGGATGTTCACTTGAGGAGAAAACCAAAGCAAACTATCAATAATGCCCACCAAATCTGGATAATTCACTTAGCTCCTAATTTGTATGTGCGAATGCTTAGTTCCATAAAGTGGAGGAAGCAAGTTATCTCTCATGTTTTTTGGGTATAAATAACGCCTGCACAAACAGAAGAGAAGAATTACAAATACAGAACTATTTCCTCGGACAGGGCAACAGTCGGTTACTTGAGATCTTCACGGTCCTCAACGATGAACATAGATATAAATCAAAGATTTCAAGGTTGGCTAGATTTGATAAAAGGTTCTCTAACAAACGTTTGAGGGTTACACAAGCATTTATTAGGTGCCGCAATACCATCTGGAGGCAAGATACCAAATATACTATCTTTAGTTTAGGTATATTGTGGGTGGAGGCCCAGGACCCCGCCCCCACCACCCAGGCCGGATACCGCGCTCGAGCGAAGGACCCCACCCACCGCCCCAACCGCCCAGGCCTGATATCAGGCTCGGGCGCAAAACCTCGCCCACCGCCCCAACCGCCCAGGCCCGATACCGCACTCGAGCACAAGGCCTCTCCACCCAACCCCACCGCCCAAGACCGAGCCACCCGCCACCCGCCTAGGACAGAGAACGAGCCCCCCGCCAAGGCTCGAGACCGCGCTCAGGCCCAGGACCTCGCCACCCGATACCGTGCTCAGGCTCAGGACCCCGCCCACCGCCCCAATCGCCCATCGGTACCACGCTCGAGCCAAGGACATCGCCACCCGACCCCACCGCCTAAGACCGAGATCACACTCAAGCCCAGGACCCCGCTTCTCGCACCCCGCCAAGGCCAAAGATAGCGTTCGGGTCAAGGGGGGCCCAGCTCAAGGTCGCGCGCGGGCTGAGGAACCCCAAACCCCCCGTCGAGCCTGGACCTCGCCCCTAAGCCCAAGGCTACGCTCCAGATCGCACTCGTGCCAAGGAACCAGCCCACTCCTCGCCCAGGCCCAAGACCGCTCTCGGACCCAGGACCCAAACCCTTCCCCCTCACGGTCGAGACCCAACGACCGCGCTCGGGTCCAGGACCCCACCCAAGCTCGACCATGGTAGGGAACAAGACCCCGCCCCAATTAGGCCCAGCCCGAGACCTCACTCGGCCCAGGACCCAAACCCTGACCTGCCCAGGCTCGACTGCGCTCGGCCCGAGACTGCGCTTGAACCCAAGACCCAAACCCTCCCCCCGCTCAGGGTTGAGACCCAGCCTAGGACCAAGTGCTACACTTACTGCCAAACTTTAACAATTGAAAGAAATGCTCATACTGACAAATATAAGCAATGCTGCAATGGTAACTCCCCATATAGTAACTTCCACGTCCCAACAAAGTTATGAAAATTTACTGCCATGAAAAGAGACAAACAATATATACAAATATTATTAATATTAAAATGTCTCACACTAACATCCCTAAAAGACAAAACTTCTAAATTACTACAAACTGTGCATACAGCTTGAAGTATTGGTCATCCGAAATAGAGTACACAAGGTGTAACTCTCGCAAAGATGAAAACTTTATAGAAAGCACATTTGGAGCTTTGACAGCAAAGATTAGTGCAGGTAACTTTTTGGAGAATAATTGGTAAAGAAGAACTTTTGCAAAATTATTTTGTCAAATACCCACTTAATTTCTTTTTGATTTATTTTTTAGGTTTAAGGTGTAAAAAGTGAAAAAAATAGGGTCCACACGTGGGCCAAGAGATCAATTCATCATTTATATAACTTTACAAATTTAATATAATACACCTAACCCCTTCCACTTATTCCAATATCCAAGAAAAAATCCCTCTCTCTCTCCTCTTCAATTCCCAACTCCCGCTTTCAAACAACTTCTCACAAAAACACCATTTTCGTACGTTCTTCGTCTGCAGCTGCTAAGGGGGCATTGTTGCTTTGCAAGGTTAGTTAAAATCGAGTTTCGATCATTTCTAGATCCATTTAAATGGTTTTTCTTTTTGCTAATCGATTGGTACTGATGTAGGATTTTTTTTTTCGAATTGGGTGTTTTGATTTAATCGTATTTTTTTAGCAACGAAGTGTTGAATGGTGGTATAATTGTTGTTTGAAGAGTTATTTTGGCATTTTGATTTGAACAACGTCCTGTTTCTGTCTGTAGACCCGCAGTCTATTCGTAGACCCGTGGTCATTTGCCCTAGATATATTTCAATTTTCAGACGTATGAAATTCTTTTGAAACATGATTGCTGAAATAGTGAAAATTGAAATATTAATAGCTCATTAGTTTGATTAGGTGCACTAGTTTGATTTTTAGCAATTGTTGTGTTTTGATATTTTGCATGTTCGATTTTGGTTCAATTATTGTATGTTTGTATAGTGAACTGTTTAGTGGTGGGGTGTTTGTTAATTTTTTTTTTGAGGGGGGGTTTCATTTGATCATTGAGTTATTTCCGTTGATAGACTTGTGGTCTATGAACTGAAAATGAGAGATTTATTCTTTAGGTGTAGACCGTGTTGAAAATGGGTAGAAAAAATATTATTCCTAAACAGAAAGACTATACCGCTGATAGTAGTAGAAAAAGAAGATCTGAGGCAGTTGAAAAAGTGTCAAAAAGAAAGAAAACTAAAGAGTCGGTGTCCGAATCAAATTTAGAGTTAAAGGAGATAAGCGACTACATTGATTCTAGTGAAGATGTTGCCAAGCGAAGTGTCAGTGGTGACAGTGAAGAGTGCAAGGGAAGTGGGAGTAATAGTGATGATGAGAATAATGATTCGTTGTCCGTGCCTTATCTTTCAAGGTGCATTTTCATGGAGTGGTATGACCTTTGAATGATAATTAACGAGGTCGGATCTTTCCCGGTAAAGATATCGGTTAGATCAAGAATGGCTGCTTATCGAGAATTTAAGCAAATTCTTGTCAATCAAGAATTGAAGAAAAGATTCAAGCGGTCCTATTTTGGACACCTGAGAAACCTGTCGGAACATCTCAAGTTCAATGGTCAGTTGGTCCATTATTTGTTGTTGCAACACGTTAAGAACGAAAAGATGCGTCATGAGATGTGGTTCTGTGTTAACAACAAGCCTGCCTGTTTTGGCTTGAAAGAGTTTTGTTTGATTACGGGGTTGAACTGCTCATCATACTACAGTGAATCAAAAATGAAGAAGGTGTTAGCAAAGGGGGACAATTTTTATTTTAAGGTGACAAAAAACAAAAACATCACGGCGGCCAAATTGTTACACCTGATCAGAGGGAATAAGCTGAACGAGGACCAGAAGTTCAAGTGTTGTCTACTGTGGTTCTTGCACACCATGTTGCTTGCGAAAGATTCGACGAAGGTTGTCGACATAAAACTGATTCGAATGGTCGAATCTTTAAGTTTTTTCGAGAAGTATCCTTGGAGGAAAGAGACATTTCAACTGACCATGGACTATCTGAAGAAGAAAAGTGACCTGAAGAAGCAGAAGGAAGTATTTGATGAGAAGCAGAAGGCATCCTATGCTTTATCCGAATTTCCCTGGGCATTCATGGTATCTACCATAAACCCTTTAGTGAGTTTATCGTATATTATCATTTTATTTATACTATGTCATAGACTCATAGTTATTTTTTTCACTGCTGTACTGCTTACAGATTTGAATTTATGAGGCCTTTCCTTATCTTGGAGAATTTGCTGAAAAATCAATGGATGAGCCCTTACCTATACCCCGCATCCTTAGATGGCACACTTAAAAAAGCGACAAGATAATCGAAGGTGACCCATTAAAGTATAAAGGAAAATTTACCGAGGTATGAACTTATTTTCTATAATGCAATAATAGTACCATTTTATCGAATGTTATGTAATTGTTAATTGATATTTGGTAGAACGTGCACCCGTACATTATCTCTACTATTCGTGAGACGAAGATGGATTACATGATTACGTTTGAGCCATATAAGGACGAGGTGAAAAATAATGTCCTCGATGGCTTGAAGAAAGAATTAGAAGGGGTGACTGTCCTCACTTCAAATGAGGACAGTGATGATAGTGGGGATTTGAGTGGTAACCCCGTTGGAGTGCACATTGGTGTTGATGATTCTCCGAGCACCTCCAAAGATACAGCGGGAACCTCATCCCTCGGGGATCTTCATAAGTGTGTGGCTGGGCTCGAGGAAGAGACGTTGGATATTGCTACCTATATCAAAGAGAAAAGAATGAAGAAAAAGGAAAATGATGAGCGACAACATGAGCAAGGTAACTTCATTCATTAATTGATGTTATTAATGAATATTCAGCTTTAAATATCAGTAACATTTTATAATATTATGAAATAGTGCATGTTCATAAATCGGAGAGGAATGAAGAAGGAGAAAAAAAGAGCAAAATGAATGAGTTGGCCGCTGTTGTGGCAGAAGAGGAAGAAGAAGAAAAAAAAGAATGGTAAAGAAGAAAAAAGCCAAGAAGAAGGTGGAAAAGTAGCAACATCAGTAGAAGAAGAAGAAGCGGCAACAGATGAACAAAGAGGCGCGAAAAAAGGAAAAATTATTGAAGAAAAAGCTGACAAGAAGAAGTTGAGCAAGAAGCAGCAGGTGAACGAAAAGAAGAAGCTGAGGAAGAAACAACTGCTGCAAATGAAGTAAGAAAATAAGGTGTAGAAGAAAAGGAAACTAAAGAAGCAACAGCTGATGCACATGCTGAAAAAGAAGGAGAAAAAACAACTGCAATTGTTGAGAAAAAAAAAGTTGAAGCTGTCCAAACAGATGTGGTCATGGACATTATTGATGAAATCAACAGTAACACTTGTGTTGATGAGGAACTTAGGGAAAGAGACATTTAAATGCTAAGATGTTTAATTTGTTGTTAAATGATGAGTTGTTAGGATATGACAATTTTTTTTATTTCACAAATATGAAGTTTGAAGGATCTGGTGGTAGGATATGACAATTATTCTTTTATTTTATGAAACTTGTTATGATTCTGAGCTGAATCTGTTTCTATCAAACTGATTTGTGGCATGGAATTTGAATATGTAGGTTGTGGTCATAGTTGGTACATTGTATGCTTGATATCATAGAATGCATACTTAATATTCTATATACCGTATGCATAGTCTATCATTACCCTGCTGGTCGAATTTAAGTTGACGTGTTGTTTAATCGACTATGGTTCTATAAAAAATAGTATTTAACATTATACAAAAGTAGAACTATTATTATTTATTCAATATCACTACATCCATGTTACATTTTTCCAAAGAACGAATACTAGCATTATAGCACATAACATCATTTTTAGGACATTCTCTCTTTCTTCGGCCAAAATTAATTTTTGTTTTAGTTGATCCCTCTCTATTTGGGTGTCATGTAGCAATAGTTTAAAGTGATCCCTCTATTCTTCGGCTTCTTTGAACAAAGTCATGAGAAAATCTTTATTTTCTTCGCATTGTTGGAGCCTTTGTAGTAGATTAAATTTTGCCAAGCCTTGAAAATTTGATGTATCGAGTCCCGGAATAAACGTTGATGGACTGGATGGAGGTGATAGCTCATCAAGTCATTTGAAAAACGAGCATGCACCATTATCCTAGGAAAAAAAATAATTACATAACCATTAACTTAACTTTTTTAAAAAACACGCACACCTCACCTTTGCAATTGCACAATTATAAAATTTGCTACCTGGATTTGAATTCGTGCGTGACGTCCTCAAGACAGCCGCATTCCCACAATGACAAATTAGAGTATTTTTAGAATTGGATGATTGAGATGCTTGCGACATTGTAGAATTTTTAAAAATAAAATAAAGTTGCTGGAATAAAATAAGGAGGGATGTACACCTTATAATGAAGTAAAAACAACGTGTTCACACTGATGGCTTACAAAAGTAGCAGTTTTTTACCGTTGAAAAAGTAATTTTTCTCTTTTGAACTGGTGGTGACACTAAATAAACTGTCGTAGATCATGACCTATGTCAGCCATCAATTTGTATGTTTTATCATAGACTTACACCTTTATTAGTGCATCGACTGATATCCTGATTATACGTAAACTACCGTGATCTATGTACACATCTATAGACCATCACATGGAGGTAGTTAAAAAATAAATAATTAAATTAAAAAAAATTAAATAGATAATAGTAACATGTTTTGGGGCTGGTGAAAGAAAATAATTAAATATAATATGATTTAAATGGATAATCACATATTTTGGGGTCGGTGGAAGAAAATAATTACATTAAAAATGATTTAAATAGATGATCTTAGACTGGTGATGACACTTAATAGACCGTCGTAGATCATGAACTATGTCATCCATCGATCAGTATAGTCTATCGTAGACTTACACGTTTATTATCGCATCGACTGATATCATGATTAGGCGTAGACCACAATGATCTATGTACAAGGTTATAGACCATCACTTGGATGTAGTTAAAAAATGATTAAATAAATTATAAATAAATGTAGTGTGGATTTCTACACATGTGAAAGAGTGTAAATAAGTCACATAATCATATTAGAGCTTAGACAAATTAGGGAGGGTGAATTAAGAAGTGTGTGGATGGGTAGTGGTTGAATGCTTAATATCGTAAGAGTAATGTTTAAACAAAGCATAAGTATGTATATAGGATATGTATTGTATTTGATGCTACACATTCCACATATTTCTTTCATCACCACCCCTAAATTAAAAGAGTGTGTGCAATTGATAGTGGTAAAACATTTATCATCCTCAATACATACTTGTGCTTTGAGAAACATTACTCTTACGATATTGAGCATTCAACCACTACCCATCCACACACTTCTTAATTCATCCTTCCTAATTTGTCTAAGCTCTAATACGATTATGTGACTTGTTTACACTCCTTAACGTGTGTAGAAATTTATACCATATTTATTTATAATTTATTTAATCATTTTTTAACTACATCCAAGTGATGGTCTATAGCTGTGTACATAGATCACCATGGTCTACGCATAATAATAATATCAGTCGATGCGATAATAAACATGAAAGTCTACGATATACCAGACTGATCGATGGAGGACATAGTGCATGATATACGACGGTCTATTAAGTGTCACCACCAGTCCAACATCATCTATTTAAATCCTTTTTAATGAAATTAGTTTCTTCCACCAGCCACAAAACATGTTATTATCCATTTAAATCATATTATATTTAATTATTTTCTTCCACTAGCCCAAAATACATGTTAATATTATTTGTTCAATTTTTTTTAATTTAATAATTGTCTTTCATAATTCCCAAAACGTGTGATTATCTATTTAAATCATTTTTAATTTAATTATTTTCTTCCACCAGCCACATAACATGTGATAATCTGTTTAAATCTTTTAAAACTAAATTATTTTTTGAAAATCTGTTATTATTTGTTTTAATTTACCCGATGATCCATCGATTCATGTAGTCTACGATCGACTAATATGTACAGTCGACGAAATACTTTGTATAAAATCTAAACATTAGATTTTACTCTTCAGAAAATTAGTCAAGACACAATACTGTAACTTGAAAAGGCAGACATATTTGATTCGAGTTTTCAAACAAGGGATCAGAACAAAGATGGCAAACACACAATGTTAAAAGAAACTAAAACATAGTTGTATTAAAATTGTTCATTTCATTACATAATAAAATTTACATCAAAAAAGGGAAAATGAAAGAAGCTTTCTTCTAACAAGATCCTACCAAGAAAGCTTCTTCAGCAATGAACAAATAAAAAAAATTAGAAACATATACTAAATATAAAACATTTAAACTAAATTATGGGGATAGTGGAGGGTGATATAGTCAGGGACTTCCATTCCGATCCTTTCCAGAATTGCCCTTAAGAAACGAGCAATTCGACGGAGCTCCAAATGCGGTCTTGACCCAACTCGTAGAAAAGCCGGTCCAAATCATTCCTTAGGAGGAGGAGGTCGTAGTGCCTCAGAGGAACACGTCTGATGGGGTGCAGGGGTATCCCTCTTGAAGGCATTTTTTTGATTTGGGTGAAGAAGAAGAGACGATTTCTGATATTTTCGATTTAGGAAAAACTGAAGGGTTGTGTAGAAAGAGGGCCTGTACTTATAGAACTGTAGATTGCATCTGTTCATATATCCACCCAATGGTAGGTCGACGTGTCTGACAAGAGAAAACATTTCGTATGCGTATACCAACTGTTTTTCCTCGTGAAGAGACGTTTTGTGCAGATTTTTAATAAATGGGAATGGGAAACAAGGGAAATAATGATTCATTGCATCGATTGGAAAGATAAGCCGGGAAAATGACCAACAAAACGTGTTAGATCAGCAATAATATAATCAATACATAATATTTATAGACCATATATTATATATACCGTAGACTATAGATAGTCTATTGTAGACAAAGCTTTAGGTCGATAATAACTGAACGTTAAAATCTACAGAAATGCACATTCATCCCCCAAAACAATAGCTTTACAACTGAAGCTAAAAAAAAGCCTATTTATGATTTGATGCCCATTCTACACGTGGTTCTTTTGTGTCCGAATTTCTTGCATATTGAACACCTATTCCTCCTTTTGGACTTGAATGTCTCACCGACGCCCTTAGTGCGTTTGACTTTCTTTATTCCGAGTTTGGGATCATACGGGGGTGGAGAAATTTTGGTGTCTACCAATTCCTGTGGCACAGTCCATTCAGCCTCCGGAGGGACTACGTTAATTGCTTCGGAGTATGCGAGAAGGTAACTTTCAGCTTTATAAATTGGCGAAGAGTAGTCGTAGATGGAGTTACCATAATCTTCGCCATCGCTGTACTTTGCTCGCATGTTCGCACGACATTTTCACTAAGTCAAATTTTTTACAAGAACAACTCCTCTCCAAGAGATTGACCTTGGAAGTAACGTCGTTACCGAACACCGTATACTCGTCGAGAACCCCGTTTGGATTACCCATATATAAGGAATCGCTCGTACTCTTATTATCCCTTAGGATCCTTTCCGTAGAAGGCACAAATATGTTCTCTTTACCACCGACAAATGTATGCGGCTCCCTAAATTTTTCATCAAATTTTTTAGCAATTGAATTGAATATGTACGACACCGGGTACTCCTATTCATCCATCAAAATCGAGTTGATCGACTCGGTGATGTTTATAGTCATCACATCGTACCTATTGCTCGAAAAGTGTGCTCTACTCCATTTTTCAAAACCAAGAACATTTTCAAGGACATGAGTTGCCTCGGGACATTTACTCTTCAATTCCACAAAATTATCACTAAACTCATTAAAGGAATAAGCCTTTTCCGTGGCGTAGAATAGATAAAGATGTTCTCTGCAGTGTTGATTTACACGAAGATTTTCAGCGAGGTGCCTCATGCAAAGTTCGTGATGTACACGACTGTATACATGGAAGAAGGCATTGGTGATGTTAATGTGCTTGTCGGAGATGACACATAGATCTGGTTCATCTTCTATGATAGACTTCAACTTCTGGAAGAAGAAGGTCCAAGAAGCATCTTTCTCTTTATCGACGACACAAAAGGCAATCAAATATATATAATTTTCGGTGTCCTGTGCAACGGTGCTCAGCAGAACGGCCCCGCACTTGTCATACAAATGTGTGCCATCAACGGCAATTACCTTTCTCATGTGGGCATATCCTCGTATGCAAGCTACGAATGCTAAGTAGTAAATGAATGATCCATCCATTCGGTTTACCATGATAGAGTAAGAAGACCCAGGATTCAATAACTCCACCATGTGGAAAAAAGTCGGCAAGCAAGCATATCCGTGCTTCGGTATCCCGTGAATGATGTTCTTCGCAATTACACTTACTTTCCAACACATCCAATAGCTTGCATTGCAACGCAACTCCTTAAATACAATTCTTTAAATTTCTCTTATGCTTGGACCCTTACCATCCCAAAAATGATTTACGCATACTGAAGCAATCAATTTGGATGAGACTTTTTTGTGCCTGCGAGTGGCATTTTCAACGCTGTACGTGTGCATCTCGACATACTTGTATATGTGAAATCTGTCCGAGGTGTCGTACTTTTTTGCCCGCAACAGCCAACCACAACCATGAGATAAGCATTTCACCTTCATTAATTTTTTGCAGCTCTTCTCCAAATAATAATCAAAAGACTGCCTCGCCACTGCTACGTCCAGTTGCATTTTCATCTCTTTTTTATCGGTGAATGTTTGACCACAACAGAAATTAGTTTCGTCGGTGAAGGAGTGTCCTGCTTGTGATTCTGTTTCACAGTCTTCTTCATCATCTTGTGAGCCCGATGAAAAGTCTTCCATATGCATAAAATAATCTTTCATATTAATTATATCATCGACATCATTCTCATAATCATTCAAATCATCGTCGACTGTCGGGCGCCGCGGTGGGGGTGCTGATGAATTCCGCGGTCCTTCAAAGGACCTCTCAACCACATTTATCCTCAAAATTAGCCTAAAGCCATCTGCATCAGCATCCATTATGTACGTCAGCACACGTACATCGCTATTTATGATCGTAGAATTCACCTTTTTCCTTGAATGCACTGTATAACTAATCACCACGTCGCTCATCGCGCAATCTAGATCCCCGCTCTACATAATGCTTGCAACAAATTCGTCATACGAACTGTTGCGGCGAACAGGAATGGGAATTGTCACCTTGGTAAATGATCTTCATTTTCAACATTTCGAAGTCTCCACCCATTCTCCCATGAAATCACCAGAAATTAGAACAAATTCTGCAATAGACATCCTAGAATTAAGCTTTGATCGATGGTAGATTTTGCTTATGGTCTATGTCGTGTTGTATGCATGGTCGATGACTGGTGAGGACGGGTCGATGACTGTGCAGATTTCTGTACAAATACCTGAAATTGCACATATTTCTTGTAATTAATGATTGTTGGGTTTATGGAATAAAGAAATGAACTTGGAGTCGCCTGAGCTGCTGTAATGCACTTTCTAAAGTGGTTTTGAGTAATGTGAGTGATTTAAAACTTTTTAACAATGGTGGAAAGTGTGTTTGAGAAGATAGGAAACAAATGGGGTAACAATGGATGCAATGGACAAGCTTATGATGTTTGTGGACTAATTTACAGCTGATCGCTGGAAAATAACGCCGGAAAAGTGGCCGGAATCGGAGCTTTTTGGTGGGAAAAATAACCATTTCTATTTTTAGCTTTTGAAATTATTTTTTAAATATTTTTGGAAACCTAGATATTATTTTTATATATATAGTGGTGGATGATGGAGTGGATTGAAGTGTATTATTAGAAACTTGTGGGTGAATTTATTAAGTTGGAAGTATTGGGTTAAAGTGAATTATTATAAAGGTTGGAGCTGAAATTGTTAAGTTGGAAAAGTTGGTGGTGAGGTGGAATTAAGTGGGTATTTGACAAAGGATTTAAAACTTGTGGGTATTTAACAAAATATTTTGGATAAAGAGTCTTTTTGGCATAAAGGCCCAACTTTTTGCTAGGGTATACTATTTCAAACTCTAAGCATAGCTCTTTGATATCTGATACGTCCAAACTACAACTCCTTTAAGGAAGCGTAAGTGGTTGTTATCAAATATAGAACCCAACAAAGGCTGGGGTCGAATTCCGCAAGAATAAGGTGCTAACTAAGTTATATGTAGTTCAACTATTAGTCAACGATTTCCAAGAAATGGGGGTTGTATAAAAAGTTTGAAGAATAGTTTCACTTATGTCTAGTTGTGATGGTTAAATCTGAAACGGACAAACTAGAATTGTATTCACCTTGGCTACCAACCACTTTCAGATTAATTAAAATATAAATTTATATCAACACATGCAATTATAAAGCAATTGAATCCAAATTTATAAGTTCACTTTAATTCTTTTGAACTTATAGTGATGGAATTATAATTTGATTTTAGCTTCAAGTCATTAATCTGGTCCAAGCATTAATTTTTAGACGGAGGTTAGAAACTCCGGATTCTTGTTACTGATTTGTTTTCTTGAATTTAACCTCTTTGATCAAGCAAGTTAAACTTAGGGCTTGATCTGATGTTTGCAGTCATCAGAAGATGTTAAAGTGAAGAAATTAGCAATATAATTGCAAGAATAATTCAAATTCATACAAACATTGATCCTAGAAGAGATTTTTCACCGAGGATTCCACAACCCTAGTTATAGGGTTTTTAGCCACTCATGGCAATGAAAGAGATGAACGAAATATATTTCATAATTAAAAAATAAAATCTTACAAAAAAAAAATTCAGTTTTCCAATTCTTGACAAAAACCGAGAAGATGTGTTTTTCACCCTGCAAATATCGATTCTCCAAGAAAGTACGTTACAAATAATATTTTAAGTGTGAAAAGATGCCTATTCTAAATTCTAAAGTAGGTATTTATAGGCTACAAGGATGTGGAAATTTAAATTTTGAATTTGGGCTTCCGCTTCTCGTCGCAAGAGCACGGTCTGTCGCTTGACCTGTCACCCATTTCCGGTTCAACATAGATTTTGCTTCGCACTGACTGTTTACCTGATGATTCTTCAGGCTCTTGGCAGGTCGTCTGTGGATTCGTCACCAATGAGTCAAAAGTTAGTCTGTTTTAGCATTGGCGGTATAGAGGAGCCATCACACCCATTTACAGCACAATTTGTTTTTCTTTTCTATCATTGGACTTATTTTCTGATAGTAAACACCAAACGCATTAGAAATACCAATGTTTGCTTGAAAACTTACAATTATACTTAGTTAAAATCGCAAAATGTGTCGGATTTAGCCGGCACATCAATATCACAGGCTACCAGTATTTTAAATCAATTATCTAGATTCACATTCTTTGTCAAATCTATCATCTTAAACCTCTATATAGAAATATTCTGCTTTTGCCGTTTTGCAAAAAATTTGATCCACAAATACATTAAACACATGATAAAGATTATCAAAATCTAAGGAGGAGAGGAAATTCCGAGCATTATTCCAATGATTGGACAATACACTGATTCTAGCAGCATCTTTAATTAGAAGGAAAGAAGAATGTGATTCAAAATTGGGACTGCCAAATTCGATTTAGATCTAACCTTTCCATCACTTCGACACAAAATATAGTTGTTAATGGAGTTTAAAATAAAGAAGTAAACACATGAAGAAACTTAAGGAGGTTAAATGATTTAGATGAAACCCTCAGCCCTACCAAAGCACAACCATCACAAGAAAAATGGGAAGAGAGAAAAAGACAAATGTAAATAGAGACCAAACAGCTCCTAGGTTATGCTGGAATTTCCAATGGAGCACCCAAATACTTGTAACTAGATTTTTCTCCTATTGTACAAGAGAAGAGAAAGGGAAAGTAGTGACTTTTCTGCTTGCTCCACTTCGAATTGCAATGATGTCATTTGCACTAATACACAATTTTAGCCTTTTCTATCTGAAATTTATTTTATAAATTTAACTTGAATTGCACCTGAAATACATAAAAAGGCTATCCAATTGAAATTCACACTTTTTCTATTTTTCGCTAGCCTTCTTTCTCTACTCAAGTTTAGAATTAAGCAATTTTCATCATTGACAAACACCTGCACTAATAAGACAAAGGAATATAATTGAAAACAGGAGAGGGGAGATTGATAAAAATTGAGATGAGGGAGGATCGATACAATTGAGAAATTGGGGATTGATACAATTGGGGTGATAGATGGGATAATACAATCTATCACCTCAATTGTATTGGTCTCCCCTTTCTCAATTATATCGACCTCCTCATCTCAATTGCATCAATCCTCCTCATCTCAATCGTATTAATTCCCCTTCCCCTTGTCAAATGTATCTTTGTCAAATGTATCTTTTTGTCTTATTAGTGCAGGTATTCATCAACACTGAAAGCTGCTAAACTTCAGACTCGAGTGGAGAAAGAGGGCTACCGAAAAAAGAAAAAAAGTGTCAAAATTTCAATTGAATATCCTTTTTAACTGTTCCAGGCACAACTCAAGTTGAATTTATAAATAGAATTTTAGTGTTAGAATTGTTCAAATAGAAGATAATAAATGTATCCACGAAGGATACAACAGTAAAAGAAAGATTAAAATTATTTCTATCAAGTTATAAATAGCACGAATCCACCTCACCCTTGTAAAGAATAGCAGAAGAAAGATAGTATTGAGAAAAAGAAGGATAGTATCGAGAAAACTTTTGGATACCATAAGATCGTTAACTAGGATCAAAGATTCAATTAAGAAGATGAATCTATGAAAGAAGAAGGAGAGTCTTAGTAGAATTCTTCTTAAATAAGATTTACTTTGGGTTTTGTGGGTTGATTACAAATGTCTAAAGGCACCCATATTTATATTTGTTTGTGGATGCTTCTAGAAATTATTATAGATATATCTACAAGAAAAATCTAAAAAGTTTTACTTATAGTTTCTTTACAAGAATCTAGAAACTTCTAGAGCTATCCTGAAGATAAATATCTAAGATACTACAATAGATCATTCTAGAAGCTTTCCTAGAAAATCTATTCTATCCATAAATCAATTTTAATATTTTTCACTCTCCCTTAAAGTGATTTTTGGAAGCTACCCAAACTTGTAGTAGACGAACTCAGACGAAGCCTTTGAATGTGCCTTGGTGAAGAT
The DNA here is from genome assembly GCA_030864225.1 of Capsicum baccatum var. pendulum. Lineage (NCBI taxonomy): Eukaryota > Viridiplantae > Streptophyta > Magnoliopsida > Solanales > Solanaceae > Capsicum > Capsicum baccatum. The sequence goes on from CM061555.1 coordinate 44,023,943, forward strand.
CTCTAAGTATTTTCCTGACTCTTCTACCCCTTTCACATGTTAAAGATTTTTCGTCATTAATTAAGCCAACAAAGAAACAAGAATTCATATCGGCAAAATTTTAATCTTCGTAAAATGTGGGCTTAATAATATTTCTTTACGGCCTTTGTGAACCATATGAGTTGTCTCCTTAGTGTGGTTCATGTTGTTGAGTTTTTAAACTCTTTTTTTTTCTTAACTGCTCGATAATTATACTATCCAGAGAAACACATGTGATAGGAAAGTTTGAAACTCTCAGGTTCAATATTTAAAACCCTCCCCTTCAGGTGGAACTCCACAATACAAGAAAAATTCATCAGTATCACCCCGTTCATCTAAGTCGGTGATGATATGATTGTTAATTTCTTGTGAAGCCTCAACCCAACATAGGATCCATCGTCAGATTCTGTATTTATTTCCTCAATAGACTATTTGATAGCTTCAGAGCTTTAGAAAATCATGTCATCTGTCTCTCCACTTGAAATTGTACTTTCAAGATCAACTTTTTCATTTATTTGATCTTCATCTTCTCCATTTGCTTGCAATATTTTCTCTATGCTAATGATTGATTCGATGTGACAAATGATTGATTAGAAAATTCAACTTTCACGTCATTGTTATTTTAATTTCAAGATTGGCTTCTTTGATTTTCTCAACAGCAGATACCATGTCACTAATCTAAACGTCTTCAAAATTTTGTTGCTCCTTGTTGATGATATCAACGTCTTCCTCCATATAATATATTGTATTATATCCTAAATTCACGATTCAATCTTTTTTTAAGTTTATGGAAGTTATGATATCTATTGCACGAGTCTCGACTACTAAGTATTTTCCCAGACTTTTTCTTCTTCAATAACCTTTTCTGCTTGAGCCATGATGTTTTTCATGGCTTGAAAATATCCTTTTATGTTTGCTACTTTACCACACCAATAAGATCTATGAGGCTTCTTACTATAATTGTTGGAAGACTCTTCCTTCTCTCCTAGTGAGCTAGAACCAGGGACGTATCTAGGGTGGTAGGTGGAAGTTTCGGAAAATCAGTAACTTTCGTGAGAATCTTTAAAAATTATAAGTTGAGAATTTATTAATAAGTGTGTCATTGGTCTAGTGGTAGATACAGAGCTTTCTAAAGCTTTGTAGGCCTCTTGGTTATGGATTCTAACCTTGTAAGTCACTATATTTGATTTTTTATTTTGCCCAAGAAACCCATAAATTTAAATCCTTGATCCGCCTCTAGCTAGAACCACCTGAGGATCGAGGATGAGATATATCTTTTTTTTTTAAAGTTCCTCTTGTCGGCTACAAGAGAATATCCTTTCCTTTCTTTGACAAATACATAGTCAGTTTTTTCGCTAGTAACTCCTGTGACGATAACAAATTCTCAAATTCCTCCAGAAATGGTTGTTGAGTCCATCCTTGAATCGATGTCACAAAGAAAATATATTTTGGTTCTAAACCACAAATCATAGTTCTTATTTGTGCTTCAAATATAGCCTCATCGGGATGTAATAAAATGATCTCAAAACATAAGTTCTCAAATATCTTCAAAAAATACTCGGCAATAGAAAGATTACCTTGATCAATAGTGTTCACCAATTTATTCTCCAATACCTATAGTTGAGCTTCATTCTTCTTGTTGAACAACTGATCATGCGTCCTCCACATTTCATGAGTTGATTTATACCTTATGTCGAATAAACTGAAGGAGATGGACCTCTTCAAAATGAACTCCATTTTTGCATTAATCTACTTCCACTTTTTGTTTTTGCTACTATTTTTTGGTCCATCGACAGGAGGACTTGTTCTACTCCTATTGATAATTTCTCATAAATCCTCGCCTACAAGGTATGATTTCATACATGTTTCGGTACCTTGTAATTATACTAGTTCAACAACTCCATCTCCAGTCTGTTACCACGACCGCTAAAATTCACTTAGAGAAACCAGTTGAATCTATCACCAATCCGATCTTGAAATATAATCCAAAAAGTCAATTGGTGGTTATGGCTCTGATACCATGTAAATAATAGCAGAAGAAAGATAATATCAGAAAAGCCTTCTGCTAGCCCAAGATCATTAACTAAGATCAAAAACTTCAACTAAGAAGGGGAAGCTATGAAAGAAGAAGAAAAATTTTAGTAGCGGACTTATTCAATTGAATTTATTTTGGGTTTTATTGATTGATTACAAATGCTTAAGTCCACCCCTATTTATACTTGCTTTGAGATGCTTTAGAAATTATTCTATATACATCTACAAGAAAAATCTACATAACTTTACAAGAATCTAGAATTTCTAGATCTATTTTCAAGAACGTCCACAACTGAATAATTCAATTCATTCTTAATTTTTACGTGTGGCTTGCTACCATAAATTGGAGGACGCGGGGTTTTTCTAATGTCTTTTGGTATAACTATCATCCGAGTAAGAAAAAAAAAGAGCAATGAGAACTCCAGAGCTACTTCTTCAAGTAGGGCCAGTAGAAAATGTGTTGCAATTCAGTGTAATAGCCCTGGAATGATTAAATTCAGTAAGATACTTGACGAGCTTAGCAAACTGATACAACATGGTATCTACAACACAAAAATAGTCTGCAAATGAGATACAACAACACACCTTAACCCGCAGCAACAAGACAACAAGACGCTACAAGAAGCAAACGCAAATTGAAAACGATAAATGATAGGTAACTTGACACAAAGAGAATATGAAATGTAGCAACTAAAAAGTATATTAAACTCTAAAACCTCTACAAATCATATTAACAAGCACCAAGTTCTTATGCAAACCCAAGAGAAACTCGATTCACTCAAGAACTCACGTTTCTAGCTGTTTTACAATAAAAGTGGAACCTTTCACTTGTGATGTTCAAAAGTGGTGGTCTACTCTCTTCTTGAGAGAAAAAGGGTGTTCAATGTTCAATGTTACACTTGATATGAATAAAACTAAGGAACAAGGCTAAGGAAAATGTTTAAATAGTCTATTACAAAGGTGTTGCAAAAGGACCCCTTTACCCTTAATGAAGGGGTTGGTCGGTGTGGAGTGTATTGGGGCACCCTTGTGTGTATTTTGAGCACCTAAGGTCAGCCCTCACATGTCAAGGTGTACATTCCCTTGGTCGAGTTCGCAACAAGCTCAACTGCGTCCATTTTCATAAACGCGCCTTGAAGTTTTTGTACTTCCCGAGCTTGACTCCTAGTAAATAGTCTCAAGCCCATGACACCCGTACCATCCTTTGACCTTAAACTCACGGGTTCTTCATCTTCAATGGTATCAATCCATGAGTGATACACACGTTGAACGTGTTATGCACTTAGTATTTCGGAGACAAGTCGATCTTGTAAGCATTATTGTTGATCCTTTCAAGAAATTGGAATGGACCATCAACTCGTGGCAACAAATTTCCCTTTATTTGGTTGGAAAATTGGTCTTTTCGTAGGTGTACCCACACCTAATTTCCCGGTTCAAGCACAAGGCATCTTCTTCCCTTGTTGACTCGTTTGGCCACCTCTTGCTTCTTCTTGTCAAACAACAACCTCACCTTCTCATGTAAGATTTTCATAGCTTCGGCACTCTTGTTTCCATCTAAGCTAACAACAATATCACTTGGCAAAGGAGTTAGATCTAAGGGGGTTAGGGTATTTAAGTCGTAGACACATTCAAAGGGCGTGATGCCCATACATGAATAGATCACCTGATTATAAGCAAATACAATAAGAGGTAGGTGATCTTCCCAAGACTTTAACTTACCTTTAACCATGGAACATAGCATAGAACCCAAGGTTCAATTCACTACTTCCATTTGGCCATCGATTTGTGGGTGGCAAGACGTAGAAAATAATAATTTAGTTCCAAGCCTACCCCACATTGACTTCCAAAAGTGACTAAGGAACTTGGAGTCCCTATCACTTACAATGGTCCTTGGGATGCCGTGTAAATTAACAATGTTTTTAATAAACAAAAAAGCTACACTAGCCGCATCTCACTATTTTTGCAAGGAATAAAATGTGCCTTTTTGGAGAAACGATCAGCAATAACAAAGATGCTATCCCAACCCCTTTAAGTCCATGGCAGCCCCAATACAAAATCCATTGAAATATCAAACCACAGATGTAATGGAGTGGGAAGCGGGTATAACCCGTGAGGAAGGAGCCTGGACTTAGCACTCCTACAATCCATGCATTGTCCGCAAACTTTTACAACATCTTTGTGCATCCTTGGCCAATAGAATTGTTCCTCCAATAGTTTGAGGGTCTGATCAATTCCAAAGTGACCTGTGAGACCTTTGTCATATGCTTCCCTCATAAACAACTACCTCCAAGAGCTAGAAGGTACACACAACCGTCTTCCTCAAAACAAGAACCCATCAACCACAACATAAGGGGTAGAATCCGAGGGCCTCCTTTCCTTACCCACTATTTCACTTTTCCTAAAGATAGGAGCAAGGTAAGGGTTCATGGGATATAAGAACTTGAGGCTCTCAAACCTTATTAGCTTGGATGACAAAGTGTACATAAGAACATGCTTTCTAAATAATGCATCGGCTACCACATTATCCTTACCCCTTTTGCATCAAATCACATAGGGAAAGGTTTCAAGAAATTCAATCCATTTAGCATGTCATTTGTTAAGTTTGTCTTATGCTCGAAGGTGTTTTAAAGATTCATGATTCATTCAGATTACAAATTCCTTGGGCCAAAAATAGTGTTGCTAATTTTATACAAGAAAGACAAGAAAACATGAAACAAACACCAAAATCAGTCCACTAGCCAAGAAACTGAGGACCTCTTTTGGTGACCCCTCTCGGATTCGCTACCAACAAGAAGAATACAAGGCACAATGGCATAATAACACCAAAACAGTAGCAACACAACAAGAACAAGATGAACAATATACTAATTTCGGATTCCACATTAACAACACAAACACAAGGTTACAACATCAACATTACTACACGATTACAAAGAAACAAAAGGACAGATAGTTAGACAAATTGAAGGTATAATATTAACAACACAATAGCCTATTCCACTCTTGAACCTTTAACATCACACAAATCAAATACCTAACTCTTATTTTAGCACAAGTGTGACCCCGATCTCCCAAGCATCCAACGTTTCCAAGCTTGAATCCAACACGAGCGATTCCACACTCAAGTTGATTTTCCTAGTTACAATTTTGGGTAGGTGGTCTTCTCTCCTTAGAGAGGAAATGTTTCAAGTTTTATAAACTCCTAATATTCATCAAAATATCCTAATGAAACCCTACATTATTCTATTTATAGTGTATTACAAATAATAGGTAAAATGACCAAAGGGCCCCTTAGTGAAGGGGCACCCCTCTAGTATATCTAGTGGACTGATTTGGCCCTTTTAGTGTATGTAGTGGACTATTTTGGTGTCCATTTAGGTAATCCTTTGCACTTCATTGCACACACCAAGCCTTGAGTCTAACGTACGCCCTCATAAGTCCATCTACGTGATCATAATCGTATCATCCTCCCCTTCTTGAAAAGGATTCGACCTCGAATCCGTACCCTGCTAAATCAAAGAGGAAACAAACAAGTACACATCCTCATGGCGTAAGGGTTAGGGTTAGAAAAGTAAACAATTAGAACTATCATACCACGGTGGTACACACTTGAAGTACAACCAAGGATCCTTTGTGTTAATTATGAAAAGCTTTTGTACAACATCATAAATGAAAGGGCTCAGATGAACATCAAGAATTAAAGGACAAAAACCAAGACTACGCCTCTCATACCATGTATATCCAACAACATCATGAATATCATCATATTCATATAGGTAGTGAAGAAAGGAACCAAAGAGACAATTCTCATCTAAGATGTATTCACAAGTAGGAAGACACAATGAAAGAAAGGGTCATTGCAAGCACGCAGGACCTCTCTCCTTCCAATCACTTACCGAGGGAAGGCATTCCATCAAGGGAGTCATACCAATAAGGATAATAGGGAAACTACCATGCAATAATTCAATCCAAGGCAAGTAGTTTTCCGAAGAACTCGGCTTCCGGCTTCCCTCTACAAATGATGTGAAGCACGCTCCCAAGAGTCCCACAAGAAACTTCAACTTGTCTAACTCCATGAAGGTGACAAGAAGTCTTTAAAATCCTTGGACCCTTCCACAAATAAGAATACAACTTGGCATCCTCAAGTTGTGGTTCACATAACTTAAATACAAGTGTGTCAAACATGGAGGTACGGATATGAGCAACACCCCAAAGAGACAATGACACATTTTCCCTACGGTCCTCGAGTAGACACAAACCACCATTAACATCAAAGGGATCACAATTCAAGTCACCATATTTGTCAAGAACGGGTGGGGTGTCATGAGAAGGAGTACACGCAAAATCATTTTACAAAGATATGTCAAGAACATGATTAACCCTATGAGCCAAGCAAAGAATCTTTACAACAACATAGGCTCACGGGTTCACTCCTTTGTCCTTGACCAACATCTTTAAATTCTTTACTCACTTGAGATTCATTAATCACATCACACATATTTCCAAGTGGTGGGAAAGTTTTACACACAAGTTGATCAACACAATTTCCACATGATAATGTACTTTAATTTAACACACTAGCTTCAACACTAGGTGGACACAAATTGATCTTACTAGAAGAGTCGATTCGGTCATCTATAGAATCAACTAGTGTATCCACTCGCACAACATGTACATCATCCAAAAGTGGTATGGAATTAATATACTCATATGTAGGTAAGCTACTACTCACACTCAATGGCTTATTAGTCACATGTTCATCATTCACATGTACCAAAGTATAAGAGTTAGCTATTTTTCCTTGACGTTCATGAGTATGTTCATATTTACCTCGGTGTGAAAGTCCTTCACAAGTTTGGGTAGAAACTTCCTTCCGGAAGCTCTCACCGCAAGGTATTTGGACCTTGGGTTTTGTATTTATTGGGATAAGTGTGGATACCAATTGGCGTAGCCTTTCAACATGCCCTTTCATGTCTTCAATGTTGTCAGTGATGCAGTCAAACGTGGCATCGAGATTGGTGGCAGCCATGGTACCTAAAAGAAAAGACAACAACGAAAAACAAAACAACAAACTTGTTAGCTCAAAAATGCCTCACCAAACTCTCACTCTCAATTTTTAACTCACACTTAGTTTCACAAGTGTTAAAAGTCGGCTTGTACTTTGCGAGTGATTGAGGGTCGAGTCTACTCTTGCCTGGAATAGATTTTCGTTTGAGTTGACTGAAAGAAAATTTATTTACGGACTTGAACCAACAAGATACAATGAATTCACAAAAGATAAAAGCACACAACAAACGTAGACACGAACAAACGGACTCTACAACTAACTTACAATCTAGTAGGAGATTACTAGTTTGTTAATTAGTGTTCGAACCAACAAACGGAACTAGGAAACAATAAAATGAAACTAAGGAATCTGAAATTTGAGCTTAAAAATTATTGGTGAATAGTAAAAATGTGATGTGGCAGCCATTTATTGGTTGTGATTGTTATCGAATTTTATTTTCTAATTCAAGTCTTGGTCCAATTGTAATTTGGAATTGGTGGGAATTGGTTAAGGGAAGAAAACAAGTCTTTAAATCCTCTTTCAAATTCAAAAAGCAAAACTTGACTTTTCTCCTCAAGACATGGTCCTTAGATCTTGGAAGGTTGTTGGAAAAGTGGTTGTTAAAGTCCTTGAGTAGTTGGAATTGGTTGTAAAAGTCTTGAAAGGTCTTAAATTTTGGAAATATGTCTTTCAAGACTAACAAAATACACACTCTCTTTCTTCAACTTCCAAGACCAAACATCCACTTTTTCTTCAACAATAGATGAAGATGTGAAGAACACCAAGAACACATTTTTTTGAATCTTGAAGTTCTAAGGTTCAAGTTAGACCCCAAACATCAATAACACCTTTCCAAGATTAAAACTACAACACAATAACCACCATACACATTCAAACCTTTAACCAACAACAATACCAACAACAATCACACGGCCAAAGTTTAGGTTCACAATAACAACATCAACAATTAAAGCTCAAATCTAGATCTAGACTTCTTTAGTGTTAGAAGTGAAGAAGATAACACTAGAAACAACAAAACAAATAAAATGACACCTAGATCTAGACTCAAAACAAGAAAAATTTCGGCCAAGACACAAAAATGGACAGATTTGCTTCTTTTTGGAATTTTCAGATTTCAACTTCTTTTTTTTTTAATTTTCTAACAAGCAAGCCCAAGATTGATCTTGTAGGAACAATATCAAGCCATGCTCTGATGCCAAATGATATAAGAAAGACAAGGAAATACAAAACAAATACCAAAATCAGTCCACTAGCCAAGAAATCGAGGACCTCTTTTGGTGATCCCTCTCGGATACGCTACCAACAAGAAGAATACAAGGCACAATGGCATAATAACACCAAAACAGTAGAAACACTACAAGAACAAGATGAACAATATACTAATTTCAGATTCCACATTAACAACACAAACACACGGTTACAACATCAACACTACTACATGATTACAAAGAAACAAAAGGATATATAGTTATAAAAATTGAAGGTATAATATTAACAACCCAAAATCCTATTCCACTCTTGAACCTTTAACATCACACACATAAAATACCTAACTCTTACGTTGGCACAAGAGTGACCCCGATCTCCCAAGCATCCAACGTTTCCAAGCTTGAATCCAACACGAGCTATTCCACACTCAAGTTGATTTTCCTAGTTACAATTTTGGGTTGGTGGTCTTCTCTCCTTAGAGAGGAAATGTTTCAAGTATTATAAACTCATAATATTCATCAAAATATCCTAATGAAACCCTACATTATTATATTTATAGTGTATTACAAATAATAGGTAAAATGACCAAAAGCCCCTTAGTGAAGGGGCACCCCTCTAGTATATGTAGTGGACTAATTTGTCCCTTTTAGTGTATGTAGTGGACTATTTTAGTGTCCATTTAGGTTATACTTTGCACTTCATTGCACACACCAATCCTTGGTTCTAACGTACTCCCTCATAAGTCCATCTATGTGATCATACTCATATCATAATTACCTAAGGCTCTAACCAAAGCATACAACTCCAAATCATACCTAGAGAAGTTTAGAGTTGCTCCTTTGAGATTTTCATTAAAGTAAGCTATATGCTTCAATTCTTGAATCAAAACCGCACCTATGCCTACTTTTCTAGCATCACATTCTTTTTCAAACATCTTGTCAAAGTTAAACAATGGTATCGAAATGAGCATATCTTTCAAGGTCTTAAAGGACTTAGATTGCTCTTCACCCCACTTGAAAGGTTGGTCCTTTCGGATGATTTAGGTCAAGGGGTCTGCAATGGTACTAAATCCTTTGACGAACCTCCTGTAAAAACTTGACAACCCGTGGAAGCTCCAAACTTCACCCACGGTTTTAGGGGTTGGCTAATCTTTAATGGCTGTTATCTTGGATTCGTCTACCTCTACTCCCCCCGAGCTTACAACAAATCCCCAAAACACAACTTTATCAACGCAAAAAGAGTATTTTTCAATATTAGCATACAACTTTTCTTTCCTAAGAACATCAAACACACTCCTTAGATGCAATACATGTTCAGTACGGAACTTACTATAAACTAAAACATGATCAAAGTACACAACCACAAACTTGCCAATAAACGGCTTCGTCACATGATTCATTAGCCTCATAAAGGTACTAGGAGCGTTGGTAAGACCGAATGGCATGACCATCCACTCATATAGACCAAACTTGGTCTTGAATGTGGTATTCTATTCTTCAACTGGTTGCATACAAATTTGGTGAAATCCGTTCCTAAGATCAACCTTAGAAAACACACAAGAGCCATTTAGTTCATCAAGCATATCATCTAACCTAGGAGTAGAATGATGATACTTTACTGTAATTTTATTTATGGCTCAAATGTCCATGCAGATTCGCTACATCTCATCCTTCTTCGGTACAAGTAACACCAGGACCGCGCATAGACTCATGCTTTCCTTTACGTATCCTTTGTTGAGGAGGTCCTCAATTTGCCTTTGGAGTTCCTTTGTATCCGTGGGGTTGCTCATCTAAGCCGACTTGTTCGGCAATTGCAACCCTAGAACAAAGTCGATTTGGTGCTCAATTCCTCTAAGTGAAGGAAGTATTTGCGACAATTCATTAGGAAATACATCATCAAATTCTTGTAAAACATTCAAAATAGAAGATGGGATAGGGGAAATAGATGGGTTAGCATTCAAAACATGAGCCAAAAGTAGTACGGGAGTAGTGTCATCATACTCTTTGAAGAGATATCCCTTCCGGGCCATTATTACCATCTAATCCCTATCCCTCAAGGCTGAGAATCCCTCTTATCCCTCATCCCTCCCACTCTCGGGTTGAACCCTTTTACCCGTAGGTTTCTTCTCTTTCTTTCCTTTTCTTGCAAACTCTTTATTTGTCAGTGTGCCTCACAGACTTGTGATGGTGATAGTGGTCGAAGGTTGTACTTTCAACCCTTGAACTCAAAGGAGTAGTAGTTGTTGCAGCCATCATACTTGGTCGACCTATTGTATTTTCGTGGATGACCCAACAAGAGATTACTAGCTTGCATAGGAATGATGTCGCAAAGTACCTCGTCCTCATAGTTTCCAACTTTGAACCGAATCACCACTTGATGAGTTACCTTCAACTCTCCACAATTGTTCAACCATTGGAGTCTATACGGACTTGCATTTTGAGTAGTTGGCAACTTCAAGTGATCTACCATCAAGGAACTAGCCACATTATCATAACCTTTCTCTATCAATAATCAAGGAGCACACACTCCCCTTAATGAGACACTACATATGAAAGAGGTTTCCCCGTTGGCTAGGATTATCCAACGCTTTGCTAATCATAACTTTCTATACAACATAATTAGGTACTTTAAGTTCACCTTCTTGAGGTCAAACCTTCTCTTCATTATCATCACTAGGCATCTCGGCCTCCCCCCTCTTTATCTTGAGAGGCTTGTTCATTTTCAACCACTTCAAGCCCCAATAAATATAAATTCCCTTCCCTCAATATCACATTTCTTCAGTTAGGACACTCACTAGCCTTGTGTCCCCATTCGTGTCATTTAAAGCATCATAATCCCTTGATGTTGGAAGAAACATTCATCTTGCCCTAAAACCGTGGAAGAGGTGGTTGAGCAATCTTGTTCATGGGTGGAGGGGACTTGACTGGTTGTTGTTTGGACTTGTTCCACCCCGAAGTCGATGGAACCAGCTCTCTTCCCTTGGTCCAACCCGAGGACCCTTGGTACGCTTTGGTTTTGTATGCCGACCTTTCCTTGTTCTCTTGTTCAATCTCCAAAGCCGCTTGAAAGATCCCTTCAATAGTTTCAAACTTATGAATAAGTGTCATATGCGTAGAGATTTCCTTGTTTAGGCTGACCTTGAACCAGATGATATCATGGCTTACTTGTTCTCCTCTATGATCAAGTTTCAAGATGAGTTGGTTAAACTCATTATAGTAAGCCGCCACACTTTTGTTTCCATGCTGCAAGTTTTTTAATTTTGCAAGGAGTTTATGTTGATATCTTTCAGGAAGGTACTTTTTCCTTATAAGATACCTTAACTGAAACCAAGGAGGGGGTTTCCCCTCAATCAATACGTTGCCAAAACATTTGATATATTCCCACCACGTGGTAGCATATCCCTCAAAATGAGCAATGGCATAAAAACTCTTCTTCTCCTCCATGAGATCGTTCACTTGAAAGGCTCAGAAACTCTTCAGGATCACTTTCTCCCTTAAAGATCGGAAGTCCTATTTTGATAGTGTTAAGACCAACATCCCTTTCCCAAACACCTTGGTCGCCCCTACCTTCAAGCCCTCGGTTTTCTCTTGGTTCTACCCGTCTACTTCTCATCCCATATTCCATTAAATAAGGATCATCATACATTACATACCCTCTCCTTCGGTTCTTGATACAAGAATATGTGTGTATCGTGAGATTACAACCAACACAAGAACAACAAGATGAACAACAAGTTGCTAGTGAATCGAAATAGGCCTCACACGACTTCACTAGACTTTGCGTTTGTGTTTTTGAACAAGAAAATGAGATGAATAACAAGGCAAAAATGCTAGTGAATTGAAAGAGCCCCACACGGCTTCACTAGACTTTTAGATTCAATAACACAAGGATAACAAAATTACAAGAGATAGAAACTTGACACAAAATATTCAATGATCTAAGAACCCTAACAAGAGAAAGGACCTAAGATTAATGAATATCAATACCAAGTTCTTACTTGGACCAAGAAGAACTCAAAGAACCCCAAGATCCTAGTTTTTAGCCAAGAGACAACACTAGTATCACTCTACTAGTGAGTTTTTGAAATTGGGGATTCTCCAATGGAAGAGAGAAGTTCCAAAATATTACAAGTGTTTTGTTGTCTTCCAAAATATGAATGAACTAACTAAAAGACTAGCCCTAACAAATGGCTTATATAGTCAATTACAAAGTAGGGACAAAAGACCAAAATACACTTGGCATTAAGTGGGTGGGTTTAGGGTATTTTGTTGGACCTCTTCACACTTTAATAAGTATAGGCTCTTAGTAGGCTCACAAGGGCCTCACACACGACCAAGGATATGAACAAGGCTTGGAGTCATTGTAACTCATGCACTTGGCTTCGTGTGAAAGGTCTCGAGCTAGGAATTCACGTATCATCCTCTCCATCTTGAAGGGAATTTGTCCTCAAATTTGGATTATTTCCATCCTCTACCATTTCCACCTGAGATAGGTCACACACGTTGAAAGTGTTGTCCACTTCATATTCTAAGGGTAGATCAATCTTGTAGGCATTAGCGTTGATCCTTTCTAATACTTGGAATGGGATATCACCCTGCGGTATCAACTTAGCATTCCTTTTAGAAGGGAATCTATCCTTCCTTAGGTGTACCCAAACCCAATCTCCCGGTTTAAGAATGAGTTTTCTTCTTTCTTTGTTGGTTCACTTTGCAACTTCTTATTTTTTCTTATCCAACCGCAACCTCACCTTCTCATGTAGCTTTTTCATGGCCTCGACCTATTTGCTTCCATCTAAGCGTATCACAAGATTACTTGGCAAAGGGGTTAAATCTAAAGGGGTGAGGGGGTTGATTCCGTATACACACTCAAAGGTGTCATCCCGTGCTTGAGTGTATAACACGATTATAACAAAACTAAATAAATGGTAAGTTCTCCTCCCAAAAAGTCATTTTTCCCTTAACCATGGACCGTAGCATAGACCCTAAGGTCTTATTTACTACTTCCATTTGGCCAACGGTTTGTGGGTGGCATGAGGTCGAAAATAACAGCTTAGTACCGAGCCTACCCCACATGAACTTCCAAAAATGGCTTAGGAATTTAGAATCTCTATCACTCACTAAAGTCCTCGAAACACCATGAAGTTTTACAATATTATCAACAAACAAAGAGGCTACACTAGGCGCATCGTCACATTTAGAACAAGGAATAAAGTGAGCCATCTTGGAAAACCGATCTACCACGACAAAAATACTATCCCGCCCCCTTCTAGTTCTCGGCAATCCCAATACAAAGTCCCTTGATATATCAAGACAAGGACACAAAAGGGTGGACAATGAAGTGTACAACCTATGAGGTTGGAGCGGTGACTTGGCTCCTTTTCACTCAACACATTGGCCGCAAATCCGGGCCACATCCTTGTGCATTCTAGTCTAATAAAATTGTTCTTCCAAAATTCTGAGGGTCTTCTCGACCCCAAAATTGCCCATTAGACTGCCATTGTGTACTTTCCTCATAAACAATTCTCTCTATGAACTTGAGGGAACACACAATCACCTACTCTTAAGAAAGTATCTATCAAATTTGGTATAGGGATGGGAACCCCTATTCGTAACCCACCTATCCCTATCCAACTCTTCACTTTCCCTATAGATAGGAGCAAAGTAAGGGTCCTCAAGATATAAAGACTTGAGGCTTTCAAACCCCATCAACTTAGATGACAAAGTACACATAAGCACATGTTTTCAAGATAAAGCATAGACAACCACATTATCTTTACCCTTCTTGTAATGAATAACATAAGGGAAAGTTTAAGAAATTCAATTCATTTGGCATGCCGCCGGTTAAGCTTGTCTTGTGACCATAGATGCTTCAAGGATTCATGATCCATTCGGATCACAAATTCTTTAGGCCACAAATAATGTTGCCAAGTGGCTAAGGCTCGAATCAAGGCATACAACTCTAAATCGTACGTAGAGTATTTTAGAGTTTCTCCTTTGAGCTTTTCGCTAAAGTTGGCAATAGGCTTCAATTCTTGCATTAAAATCGCGCCTATGACGACTTTGCTAGCATTATATTCGACCTCAAAAGTATTGTGAAAATTCAGCAATTGTAGCAAAGGGGCCGAGAGGAGCATAGCTTTCAAGTCCTCGAAGGCTTTATCTTGCTCATCTCCCCACTTGAAAGACCGATGCTTTTTAATCACTTCAGTCAAGGGGGCAGAAATGCTGCTAAATCCATTGACAAAATGTCTATAAAAACTAACCAACCCATGGAAGCTTCTCACTCCACCTATGATTTTGGGAGTTGGCCAATTTTTAATGGCGTCAATATTAGATTCATCCACTTTGACCTCTCTTAAGATCACCAAAAACCCAAGAAATACAACTTCATGGACACTAAAAGAACACTTTTCTAGATTAGCATATAACTTTTCCTTTCGGAGGACATCAAACACATATTGTAAATGCCTTACATGCTCATCTAAGGACTTACTATACACCAACACATCATCAAAGTAAACAACAAGAAACTTTCCAATAAATGGCTTCATCATATGATTCATTAGCCTCATGAAATTAGTTGGAGCATTTGTTATGCCGAATGGTATAACCGTCCATTCATAGAGACCGAATTTGGTCTTGAAGGTGGTTTTTCATTCATCACCTGGCTGCATACGGATTTGGTGATAACCATTCATCAAATCAATTTTAGAAAACAAACACAAACCACTCAATTTATTAAGCATATCATCTAGCCTAGGAATAGGATGACGATATTTTACCGTTATCTTATTGATGGCTCGACAATTAACGCACATACGCCAAGTCCTATTTTTCTTGGGAACTAGTAGCACCAAAACCCCATAAGGGCTCATACTCTCCTTAATGTACCCTTTGTTGAGAAGTTCCTTAACTTGGCATTGAAATTCCTTGGTATCCGTCGGGTTGCTTCTATAAGCCGGTTTGTTGGGCAATTATGAGCCCGATACAAAATCAATTTGGTGCTTAATTCCCCGAAGTGGCGGCAATTCTTTTGGAAATTCCTTTGGGAAAACATCCTCGTAATCCTGCAAAACATGAGAAATAGGAGGAGAAATGGAAACATTAGCGGGGTTAGTATTAAAATAATGAGCCAAGAGGAGCATCGGAGTGTCCTCTTCATGATCCATAAATAGTTCTTTCCTCCTAGCCATCATCACCATGCTCCCGTGCCCCTTATAATTCAGGCAGCCCTTGGCTTCCCCTACCCCCTCACTCTCAGATTCCCTCTTTTCCCCTCACTCTCAGCCTTCTTTTCCTTTTCCCTAAATTTCCATATCTTTTGGTATAATTTATTCACTTAGGAAGTCAATAATGGATGAAGATCAACTTTTCAGACATCCTTCTCAGGTGTACCTTTCATCATTTTTGGTCGACCTATCGTATTGCCAAGGCCTTCCTAATAACAAGTGACAAGCTTGCATTGGTATCACGTCACAAAATATCTCGTCATGGTAGTTGGCTACCTTAAAAAATATCACACATTGCCTTGTGATCTTTAACTTCCCGCATTTATTCAACCATTGCAACTTGTAAGGACTAGTGTGGGGTATAGTCAGTAATTTCAAGAAGTTCACCATTGTAACACTTGCATATTCGCACAACTTCCACTATCTATCACTATAGTGCACATACTTCCCTTCACAAGGCATTTAGTATGGAATAGGTTCTCCCGTTGGCTAGGATCATCTATCACCTTACTAATCATGGAACGCCTCACTACAAAGTTTGGAACCACACACTCCTCTTTTTGTGGATAAGAATCTTCACAATCATCATTATTATCATGTGGCTCCCTCTCGGCCGTCTCTCCATCTTGAGGCTCGGCCTCACTCTCATCACCCTCAATTCCCACTTCTTCACCAAGGAAATACAATCTACCTTCCCATAGGATTACATTTGTCGATTAGGGCATTCATTGGATTTATGCCCCCAACCTTGGCACTTGAAGCATTAAAACCTTTTAGGATTAGGATATTTGTGAACTTCTTGCCTCAAAGAGATTTTGTGGACTGTTTTGGGCTCGGGCAGCCTAGTAGTGGTGGGTTAGTCCTTGTTTTTAGGCCAACCTAAAAAGGATTGAACCATATCCTTTCCTCTCGGCCAACCCGAGGTTGATTGTCCCTTTGCTTTGAATAACAACCTCTCTTCAAGTTCCCTTTCAATCTCAAGAGCCGCTTAGAAAATAACTTCGATGGTATCAACCTTGTGAAGTATCAAATGAGTGGAGATCTCTTTGTTCAACCCATACTTGAACCGAATGATTTCATGACTAATTTATTCCCCACGAAGATCAAGTTTTAACATGAGTTGTTGAAACTCATCATAATATGCCATAACACTTTGATTCCCTTGCCGCAAGTTGTACAATCTGCAAGCAACTCATGACAATATATTTCGGGAAGATACCATTACCTCATTAGGTACCTCAACCGAAACCATGGTGGTGGTTTCCCCTCTACCAACTCATTGTCGAACCGCTTGACGTATTCCCACCAAGTGTTAGTATGGCCTTTAAAATGAGCTATGGAATAACAACTCTTCTTCTCTTTTGAGATATCATTCACTTGAAACACTTTATCACACCCCTACTCCCAAGAAAGATACACCTCGGGGTCACTTTCACCCTTAAAGATAGGTAGGCTCAATTTGATGGTATTGATGCCTACGTCTCTCTCTTGGTGTCGGTTTCCCCTTTCTCCATACCATTAGTATCTTCTTAGATCCATACGACCCCTCTCATATTCTCCTCCCTCATGTAAGCATTGTTAGAGGATTCATACCCTTCATAATCCTCTCTACCATATTCTTCAAATTGGAGGGACAATTTTGGATGTTTGGGACTTAGTTTGGAGGGATTGGATTTTGTGGAGGTGGTGGTTTTTGGTTTAGTGGGGCTCGGAAGAGTGGGTTTGGATCCTCTTGCAGAACTTGAGGAGTTTAGGAATGGGTTGTTCTATTGGAGTCTCAGTTTATAGGGTTATGAGTGGTTTGGCTTGCGGTATTTAGAGAAGCTAGTGAAGGATTTGAAAATTGTGGCCATGTTTCGGGAGTAACGATGGCGGAGGAATTTCTATCATGTCCACTTGACAAAACATTTCAAGGAGTAGAAGGGTGAGAGTTTCTTTGAATCTCCACTTGTTCTAACCTCCCACTAATAGTCGTCACTTCTCCCCTTATGGCTCCCACTTCTATACTCAACCTTTCTAGAGTTCAGGTCATAGCCTCAAGAGTGACCCTCATATTCTCCATTTCATTAGAATCCACGGTTTAAGACGTGGTTCCCTCCATTGTCAAGGTATCACCTACACAAGAAATAAATAAGTTAATTTAAAACCCCTCTCATCACTTACACTCTCTTGGTTCACTCACACTCAAGCTCCACAAGTGTTGTAGATTGGCTAGTAACCCATGAAACCTTAAAGTATGAGTATGCTCTTGTACGGAATGAATTCTTGTTTGAAACTCAAAGAATTCCCATCGGACTAGAGTCAAGGAGTTACAACGTATTCAAATGACAAAAGCATACAAACAAACGATGACACAAATACAAGGCTTCAAAGGACTACTTGACAACCTAGTAGGAATGTACTAGATTGATAGTTAGTTCTCGAGTCAATTAGAAGAAACTAAGAATCAATAATTAGAAACTAGAATATCCAAATTAAGCTTAATTAATAACGTGAAAAGTGATTAAAGTGACGTGGCATCATGGCATTGGTCACGGTCCATACATTTTGTTCATCAACTTGAAGCCTTAATCTTCACAATTTTGTAATGGATGACTTTGCTTTTGTAGGGAAAGTAAATTTTTGTAACTTTTTCAATTTTTTCCAACTCAAAAGAGTGATGTTTGACTTTACTAATTCCACAAGACAAGGTCCCTTGTTTCAGGGACAAGTGGTTTTCAAGTCTAGAAAGGTGATGTTGGAAAGTTTTCTCACAAACAAATTTTTAATTTTGTCTTACCACTTTTTTGGATCTATTGCTCTTTTAAGACATAGCATGAAGAGAAACTTTAAAGATGAACACAACATCAAAACCTTCAAGAACAAAACAACAATATACCACAATGGGCACTCCAATTCCCAACACAAGTCACCACACGGCCAACCTCAAGTTTTCATAACAACAAGTCACTTTTTTCTTAAGCTCAACTTTAGATTTAGACACTTTTGTGGTGATGAGAATGAAACCAACACAAGAAACAAACTAAACAAGTAAAATCTTTTGTAGATCTACAACCAATTTTGACCAAAATGTTCAAGAACACTACTCTTTTTTTTCTAGAAAGCCCAAGATTGATTTTGTTGGAACAAAATCAACCACAAACTTTGATACCAAATGATACAAGACTACGTGTGTATCAAGAGATTCCAACCAACATAAGAACAATAAGATGAACAACAAGTTGCTAGTGAATTGAAATAGTCCCCACACGGCTTCACTTGACTTTGAGTTTGTGTTTTTGAACAAGAAAATGAGATAAATAACAAGGCAACAATGCTAGTGAATCGAAAGAGCCTCATACGGCTTCACTAGACTTTTAGATTCAATAACACAAGGATAAAAAAATTACAAGAGATAGAAACTTCACACACAATATTCAATGATCTAACAACCCTAACAAGAGGAAGGACCCAAAGATTAATGAATATCAATACCAATTTCTAACTTAGACCAAGAGGAACTCAAAGAACCCCAAGATCCTAGTTTTTAGCCAAGAGACAACACTAGTATCACTCTACTAGTGAGTTTTCGAAATTGGGGCTTCTCCAATGGAAGAGAGAAGTTTCAAAATATTACAAGTATTTTGTTGTCTTCCAAAATATGAATGAACTAACTAAAAGACTAGACCTAACAAATGGCTTATATAGTCAATTGCAAAGGAGGGACAAAAGACCAAAATACCCTTGGCATTAAGTGGGTGGGTTTGGGGTGTTTTGTTGGACCTCTTCACACTTTAACAAGTGTAGGACCTTAGATGGGCTCACAAGGGCCTCACACACGGCCAAGGATGTGAACAAGGCTTGGAGTTGTTGTAACTCACGCACTTGACTTCGTGTGAAATATCTCGAGCTAGGAATTCTCGTATCAGTTCTCCCTCACATATCCCTCTTCTTGCATTAGCGGGATTTGGACATTTGGAATTTGGTATGGTGGATTGGTATTTAGTGGAGGAGGTCATTGTATTGGGGGGGTTTTGGTTTGGAGGATTTGGATTTAAGGGTGGAATTTGGGTTCCAAGTCCTTCATGTAGGACTTGGTGAGGTAGGGAATGGCTAGGTCCATCAAGGCCTCGGCCTTGTGAGTAATAGTTGGCTTGAGGTGTGGCATTTGGTGGATACATTCTTTGGTGCATGGCTTAAGGGGTAATGGTTGGGGATGTGTTTTGAGGAGTTGAGGGTTGAGAACTTCGTTGGCCTTATACTCTCTCTATACGCCCACTAATAGAGGCCATTTCCACTCACATCTTCTCAATCGTAATATTCACTCTGGCCACGTCTCGATATAAGGACTCAAGACTAGCTACAAGGGCATTCATAACATTATGGTCCATGATTTGTGCATTGGAAGTTTTGGGTTCCATGTGTGGTGTTTCTATTTGAAAATTTACCTACAAAATGAGCAAACGTTAGTCCAAAATATACTCACACACTCTTTTCACTCTCGGCTCCCTCACTTGGCCCTTCAAGTGTTGTAAACCGGCTATCAACTTATGAGTACTTGGGAATGAGTCTATTCTTGAGTTAGAATGGATTTCGGTTTGAAAGACTCAAGAAATTTTTGTACGCACTTGAACCAAGAATAACTACAAATTAGCAAAGCACCACAAGGAACGTTAACATGAAAAATGTACTCGAAAACTAGTTCACAACTTAGTAGGTTATTACTTAATTGTCAACTAGTATAGGAGTGAAATAGAAAGAAACTAGTAGAGACAAAGGGAGAAACTATGAATGTCTAATGACTTGAGTTTTCTTTGTTTTTTGTTGGCGTGGTCACGATTTCTTTTTGGCCGTTGGTATTGTTGTTAAAGTGGAGTAGCATGTTTTCAAGACTTGGGTTGTTCAATCTTGTTTGTTGGTGATGATTTTTCAGTTTTTGGAGTAACAAGACAAGGCTTTGGATTCTCTTTCCAAGGGTCAAAAAAGTGTCCTTCAACTTTTCACCAACTTACACTAAAACGGAAAAACACCTTTTGCTTTGGACTTGTCCCTTTCCTTTTTTGGTTCTTTTTGAAAAAGGTTTTGACACTCTTTTGGGAATTCTTTTGTTTCTTTGCCACTTTGGTATTTGTCTTGAAAATATTCCCAAGACAAACACAAGACCTTGCCTCTCTCTTCCCTTTTTAAAATCAAACAAGCCTTTTGTTGAACATTCATCTCAAGAACAATATGAACAATAGCAAGAACACTTACGAACAACAACAACATCTAAGCCGTCCAACCCTTCAACAACAACTTAACAAGAGCTCAAATCATGGACTTTAGACTCAAGTGTGATAGGGGAACAACAAGCTAACACACGAAACCACTAAGACAAGAAAAACACACCTAGATCTAGACAACTTCTCGGCCAAATACGCTGATACAAAAATGACAACGGAAGGCACAAAACACACTCCAAATCAGTCCATAATCTTAAGGATCCGAGGACTAAGATGGATACCACTCTCGAATTCGCTATCAACAAGAAGAATACAAGATACAATGTGTATTTTAACACCAAAACAGCAACAAGAACAAGAACAAGATTAACACAAGATGATAAAAAAGAAGACACAAGATTCGAATTTAACAATAACAACAAGAACACAAGATTACAACACAAACAATAAACAAGATTACAAGGAGGTAAAAGGATAGATAGATAGACCACATGAAGGTATAATCTTAAAAACCCAAGAATGGACAATCTTGGACCCTTAACACTACACATAACAATAAACCTATCTCTTACAAAGACACAAGATCGGAATCCACCTCCCAAGCATCAATGTTTCCAAGCAAACAACAACAAAAGAGAATCCACCCTATTGTTGTATCCTAGTTTCGATTTTTCCTCCAAAGAGAAGAGAGGACTTGTGTTTTCCAATGTCTTAAGACGTACAACATCATCCATAAACTAAGTCTAAAAGCCCTACAATGTTTTATTTATACTAGGTTACAAATAAAATATAAAAAGACCAAAAGCCCCTTAGAGACTTAGGTGCCCATCAAGTGTAATATGTTGGCTGATTTTTATTGCACTTAGGTTCCCTTTTGCACTTCAATTGCACACACCAAGTCTCGGACCCAAAATGCACTCCTATAAGTTCATATCCGTGATTATTCCCATATCATCCTCTCCATCTTGAGAGAAATTTGCCCACAAATTCACGGCTTCACCTCGTTCAATCGGCCACTTTAAAATAAACCACTCAAAATAGCCCGCAAAACATTAACACAAGTCTTGGCCAACATCTTCATTTTGAATCTCATCTTCCTCTCCATCTTGAACCTTGTCTTTAATCTCATCTGAAATAAGTCTCCTACCATCATACAAGAATTGTCGTAGACTCCATATCCTTCATGTTCCTTTATACTATTCTCCTCTACATGGACATGTCGGCTTTGGTGAAGTAGAGTTTCAGTTAAGAGGATTGACTTGGTAAAGTGGAGCTTCGGTTATGGAGCTTGGAAGGGAGATATTTGGCTTCCAAGTCCTTTTTGTTGGACTTGATCGAATGGAGGAGGGATCGACCTATGTAGGTCTCAGGTTGGAGGACATTTGGTGGCTTGACTTTTGTCTATGTCATTTGGTGTGATTGCTTGAGGTAAAGCTTTGGAAGTAGAATCATGAGAATTCCTTCGACTCTCCACTCGATCCAACCTCTCAAGTATAGTAGACGTATCCGATCCCAATTTGTCAAGACCCGCATTCGCCTTAGCTATTTCTCGGGTAATAGCATCAAGGAGGGACAAAATGGTATCCATTGTGGCAAAGAAGTTACCTACAAAATAGAAAACACGTTAGTTATTTAAAACATCCTCACTCTCTCTTTTATTTTGGGTATCTCGGATCCCTCACACTATATCTCACAAGTGTTGAAAGCTTGCTTGTACTCCGAGAGGTGTTGAGAGGTGAATCGAACGTTGAAAATGACTCCAAAGAGTAAGGGAAAAAAAACACAAGGACGTTACAATGACTTAAAGGATTAAGACACATAAAGAAAAGTTAACACAAAGAACGGTTTCAAAACTAACTTACAAGCTAGTACTAGCTCGTACGTTAGTAATGGAATCAACAAACGAAACTAAAGAGACAACACAATGAAACTAAAAGATCAAAATTTGAGCTTAAAATTTTGTCGTGTGAACAGTAAAATATGATGTGGCAGCCACGTATTGGTTTGGTTTTATCAAGTTGTTAATTTCAAAAGTTCAGGTCTTGGTCTATTTTCAATTTGGGACCTTTGGTGGAACTTGTTCAATGAAGGGAAATACAAACTAGTCTTTGGAGTTTCTTTTCAATTCAAAATTCAAGACTCAAATGTCTTTGACTAGACTTGTACTACCCTTAAAACATGGATTCTTGAATCATGGAAAGTTTTTGGAAAGTGGTTGAGATGTGATTGACTAGTTGATGAGTGATGGTAAGTCTTTCAAGACTAACAAAGCTTTATCTTTTTCCCTTCACCTTTATAGATCTAAGGTTCACTTTATTTTAAAAAGCTATGAAGGTTGTGAAGAACTCCATGAACAACATCAACAATCACCAAGAACAACCAACAACAATCTCCAAGAACACCAACAATTTTCACACGGCAAACTTTCAATTTTCACAATACAATATCTTCAACACTTGGCCAAGACAACTACAACTTCAACAAGATGGTTCTTAGGCCACCAATGAGCAAAAATACCATGTGGCTAAGCTTATAACAACAACAAGATGAAGACCACAAGGCCAAAACAGTCCACCACAATAATGTTTCAACAACAATTCGGCCAAATCTTATGTTCACAACAACAACATCAATTTTTAAAGCTCAAATCTAGATATAGACTCAACGTGTTAGTGAGGAACAAAAGTAACACTTAGAGATAACAAATACAAGTAAAAACCTCGGCCAAGACACAACAAGAACACACTTTTCGGCCAAGAATACAACACGGACAGATTGCTATTTTTTCTGAAATTTTCAGTTTTGAACACTTTTTTTTTCCACTAACAAGCCCAAGGTTGATCTTGTGGGAACAAGATCAAGCCATGCTTTGATACCAAATGATACAAGAATGACAACGGAAGGCACAAAACACATTCCAAATCAGTCCACAATCTTAAGGATCCAAGGACCAAGATGGAGACCACTCTCGGATTCGCTATCAACAAGAAGAATACAAGATACAATGTGTATTTTAACACCAAAACAGCAACAAGAACAAGAACAAGATTAACACAAGATGATAAAAAAGAAGACACAAGATTTGGATTTAACAATAACAACAAGAACACAAGATTACAACACAAACAATAAACAAGATTACAAGGAGGTAAAAGGATACATAGATAGACCACATGAAGGTATAATCTTAAAAACCCAAGAATGGACAATCTTGGACCCTTAACACTACACACAATAATAAACCTATCTCTTACAAAGACACAAGATCGGAATCCACCTCTCAAGCATCAATGTTTCCAAGCAAACAACAACAAAAGAGAATCCACCCTATTGTTGTATCCTAGTTTCGATTTTGCCTCCAAAGAGAAGAGATGACTTGTGTTTTCCAATGTCTTAAGACTTACAACATCATCCATAAACTAAGTCTAAAAGCCCTACAATGTTCTATTTATACTAGGTTACAACTAAAATACAAAAAGACCAAAAGGCTCCTTAGAGACTTAGGTGCCCATCAAGTGTAATATGTTGGCTGATTTTTAGTGCACTTAGGTTCTCTTTTGCATTTCAATTGCACACACCAAGTCTCGGACCCAAAATGCACTCCCATAAGTCCATATCCGTGATTATTTCCGTATCACACGTCACCTGACAATACACTTTTTTTCCACCTAGAAGAGCCCAAGATTGGTGGTGTAAGAACACGATCAGCCTTCTCTATGGTACCACATGGTCAGTGGCGGAGCCAGAATTTTCACTGAGGGGGTTCAGAAGTAAATATACAGACTAGTCGAAGGGGGTCAACGTCTACTATATGTACATAAAAATACTTCTGACCATGTAAAAATAATATAATTTTCCAACAAAGGGGGTTCGGATGAACCCCTTGAATTGTATATAGATCCGCCATTGCACATGGTAGCTACAACACAAAAATAGTCCGCAAACGAGATACAACAACAAGCCTTAATGCGCAACAACAAGACGATACAAGAAGCAAACACAAATTAAAAACGATAAAGGAAAGGTAACGTGACACAAAGAGAATATGAAATGTAGCAACTAAAGAGTATATTAAACTCTAAAACCTCTACAAATCACATTAACAAGCACCAAGTTCTTACG
The DNA here is from genome assembly GCA_030864225.1 of Capsicum baccatum var. pendulum. Lineage (NCBI taxonomy): Eukaryota > Viridiplantae > Streptophyta > Magnoliopsida > Solanales > Solanaceae > Capsicum > Capsicum baccatum. The sequence goes on from CM061555.1 coordinate 44,048,823, forward strand.
CAAATCCAAGAGGAACTCGGTTCACTCAAGAACTCACGTTTCTAGCCGTTTTACAATAAAAGTTGAACCTTTCACTTGTGATGTTCAAAAGTGGTGGTCTACTCTCTTCTTGAGAGGAAAATGGTGTTCAATGTTCAATATTACACTTGATATGAATAAAACTAAGGAACAAGACTAAGGAAAATGTTAAATAGTCTATTACAAAGGTGTTGCAAAAGGACCCCTTTACCCTTAATGAGGGGGTTGGCGGGTGCGGAGTGTTTTGGGGCAGCCTTGGGTGTATTTTGAGCACCTAAGGTCAGCCCTCACATATCAAGGTGTACACTCCCTTGGGTGAGTTCACAACAAGCTCAACCGCGTCCATTTTCATAAACGCGCCTTGAAGTCTTTATAGTTCCCGAACTTGGCTCCTAGTAAATGGTCTTGAGCCCATGACACCCGTATCACACACTAATTAGTATCATTAAAGGGTTCTGATATCAGCAGACTAATTTTATTAATATGGGCAAGTAGTAATAACCAATCAATGAGAATACTTTCGTGCCATTAGATGTATCCAGATCAACTTCAGTCAGATAATCGCACAATACTATTTGCAGATACTTGAGACAGTCACTTGAGATAAGTAAAATATTTCGAGGTTGGGTAGATGTAGTGAAAAGCTCTCTAACCATTCGTCTATCACAGCCACATCACATCACAAAGGTTCAAATGTTGCAAATTCCTGCAAGCTGTTATATTAATTACATTCAGTTCTTGACTAGGCGAGTTAATGTAAAGATCTTTAAGACGGCGTATTGTAACATCAACCCTCTCAAATTCAAAAGGGCAATCCATCAAAAATAATGTCGTTAGTTCAGGAAAAGTAGTTTGCGCAACTTGTAAACAGGTTAGTCCATCAAATCCTCCAACACATAAAATTTCTAAATTCTGCAACTTGAACATAGAACTTGGAGAAATTGCTCATCCATAAACGAGTTATCAATGTATAACTCTCGCAAAGACGAAAAGCTTATATTGTCGTCTGAGGGTAGTTCAAGCATAAATCCATTTAAATGAAGCACTTTCAGAGCATTGGCAGCAAAAGTTACTTCACACAGTTTACAAATAACTCTTCGATATTTAAGCTACTAGTATTAAATCCAATTATTGACATCCTTTGTCTGATTATTTGGTAACTTTATCATGAACTTATGAATAGAGATATTTCGCTTTTGTTGATTTGCTAGAATTTGATCCACAATGTGTTTTCACTTATTCAAAATTTTATTATCAAAATTTAAGCAATAGAAGGAATTCCAATCATTAATTCAAGCCTTAAATAATATTCTAGTTTTGGCAGCATCTTTAATAATAAGGAAAAACAGAATATGCTACAAAACTGGCTCTGGCAACTTGGAAATTTGATCTGACCCTTTCATGACTGACAAATTCTATTTTCTATAACCGTTCGGGACTCCATGTAACAAAAACTTTAATACACCAGCTCCAACTCAAGTTGTTAAGGGATTTCGAAAGTGTAAAATCAGAACCCCGCGACAAAAAGAAAAGAGCAAGAGGATTTAAAATAAATGCTGGGTCCAACTGACTCTGCTCATAGGTGTATCCAGATCAATCTCAATCAGATTGTTGAACGAGACTAATAAAAGATACTTGAGCCGCTTACTTGAGATCTTCACGGTCCTCAACGATGAACAAAGATATAAGTCAAAGATTTCAAGGTTGGGTAGATTTGGTAAAAGGTTCTCTAACCGATGGTCAGTCACAACCACATCAATGAGTTTCAAATGCTTGAGGGTTACACAGGCATTTGTTTTGATTAATACATTTAAGTCTCCACAAGCGGAGCTAATGTAAAGGTCTTTCAGATTAGGTGCTGCAATATCAACCTTTTAGAATTCAGGAGGGCAAGATACCAAATATACTGTCCTTAGTTTAGGTAAAGTACTTGCAACTTGTAAACTGGTTGGTCCATAAAATCCCCTTAAAAACAACTTCTAAATCACTACTGTGCATATAGCTTGAAGTAATTGCTCATCCAAAATAGAGTACACAAGGTGTAACTCTTGCAAAGACGAAAACTTAAACTCATTTGAGGGTAGTTCAATCTTAAATCCGCCTACACCAAGCACATTTAGAGCTTTGGTAACAAAAATTACTGCAGGCAATGTTTTGCTAGGGTATACTGTTTCAAACCCTAAGTATGCTCTTTGATATCTGATACCCCAAACTACAACTCCCTTAATGAAGAGTAAGGGTCATTGTCAAATATAAAATCCAACAAAGGTTGGGGTCGAATCCCACAAAAAATACGGTGCTAACTAAGTTATATGTAGTTCAAATGACTATTGGTCAACGACTTTCATTAAATGGGGGTTGTATTGAAAGTTTGTGGAATGATTCAAAATTGTATTCACTGATAGGGAGAAATTACAACCTAGCAATTCTCAACTTAGGGAAAACAAGGCAAAATATAGATAAAAAGGAGAAAAATAGAAAAGAGAGATTCCAGATTGTTAAAAGTTTAGCTAAGAAAATAAGATGCAAGTTCTTCCATGCCCTCCTCTAAAGTTCTTGTGATGTTTATATAGAAAGGTATTCATTTGGATGTTTCTTGGCAGGATGGTGCAATATGTGCAGCAGTATTTGACATAGGTAGTGGTCCTCTGTTGGCCTTTGGGACCACATACTCAACCAGGTATTTTGGGGACTGTTTGTCCTTACTACTGCACCTCAGTGTACTCGAGTGCTCCTGCAGGTTGGATTGCCACCCCCATGAAGACGAACCTTGTCCTCAAGGTTCAAGTCTGGAAACTGATGAGTCAGTGTAGGAAGGTCTTCCCGTGGCCTCAGAAGGAGGCAACCCCTTCTATTTGACCAAGAACTTGGTTATTTGATGCCCTCCCTTTGTGAAAATACGCTGCTCCAAAATGTCCTCAGGTGTGAGCCGCAGAGATGAGTCTTGGCCGATAAGATCAATGGGAGCAACCTGTTGATCAGGGTTCCTAAACACTTTCGCAGAACCGAAACATGAAAGACAGGGTGTATTTTTTAGGAAGATGGGAGATCCAGTTTGTAGGCAACCTCACCCACACGATGGAGCACCTTAAATGGACCAAAGAATCTTCGACTAAGTTTTGTATGGCGCTAAAGGCGAATAAAGAGCTTCCTGTAGGGACGTAATCGAACATATACCCAATCTCCAATCTCAAAGCTTACATCTTTGCGACCTTTTCAGCATTCCGCTTCATACGTTCTGGACTTCAAGAGGGAAAACGTTTCATCTCGGCGACAAAGAGACTCTATCATATCTGGATTGGAAGTGTCTTCCCTGATGTATCGAGTTACCATTGGGGGAGGCCGACCATAAACAACTTCAAAAGGAGTAAGCTTAGAGCTATGTTGGTATGAAGTGTTGTACCAAAATTCGGCCCACGGGAGTAGGCGAAACCAATTAGCAGGGATATCCGCAGCAAAACATCGAAGATACATCTCAAGACACTTGTTAAGAGCCTCTGTTTGTCCATCCGATTGCAGGTGATAAGCAGAACTCTTGGCTAATTTAGTCCCTTGAAGTCTATTGATCTCAGCCCAAAAATCAGACAAGAAAATAGGATCGCGGTCTGAAATAATTGAGGAAGGAAAGCCATGTAGTCGAATGTATTCTTGGACAAACACTTCCGCGATCTTGTGACTAATGAGTTTTGGGGGCAAGGCGATGAAATAGCCATATTTTGACAACCTGTCCACAATTACCAAAATAACTGTACGACCCTGAGAAGGTGGGAGGCCAGTCATGAAATCCATAGAAATATCCTCAAAAATTGAAGCAGGTATAGGAAGTGAAAGAACAAGTCCAGCAGGTTTCGAATGTGTATCCTTCATTTGCTGGCAGACTTGGCACTGTAGGACGAACTGCTTGACATCCTTGCGCATACCCAGCCAAAAGAAATTAGATGAAAGACGGTGAAAAGACCACGCAATACCAGTAAGACCTCCAATTTTAGAAAAATGAAAATCTTCTAAGAGCAAATGTTTTAGTGCTGGGTTCGGGGGAATAATCAGACGCTTATGAAAAAGAAGCAGACCTTCTTGGAAGGTGAAGTGAGGCATGGAGTCAGGATCATCGCGCAACTGATGCTGGAGTTGAAGAAAATAAGCATCAGTTTTGTTCAAATGTTTGAGTTTGTCAACCAAAGCTATTTCTGTGATAGCCACAGTGAGAGCCATCAAGGCTGGTTTCCTGGATAAGGCATCAGCAGCTGAATTCAATTTCCCCGGCCGATAGATAATCTCAAAGTCATAACCAATTAACTTACATAGCCATTGTTGTTGTTCTGGTGTTTGAATCACTTGACTCGTAAGAGATTTCAGCGGTTGTTGGTCTGTGATGATGATGAATTTGCGACCCAAAAGGTATTGATGCCACTTTTGGACAGCTTAGGTAATAGCAAACATTTCCCTCGTGTAAGTGAAAGCCGCTTGCATCCTGGGAGATAATTTTTGACTGAAAAAAGCAATGGGGTTCCCTTCTTGAGATAACACTGCTCCAATTCTAGTACCAGAGGCATCAGTTTCCACAGAGAACACTTTTGAGAAATCTGGCAATGCAAGAACTGGAACAGAACTAAGGGCTTGTTTGAGGTCAAAAAACGTTGTGGATGCGCTATCAGACCAAACAAAGGAATCCTTTTTTAGAAGGTTTGTGAGTGGGTAAGCAAGTTGGGCATATCCCTTTACAAATCGCCGATAATAACCCGTCAAGCCCAAAAACCCACGAGGTTCTTTAAGAGAGGAAGGTAGCGGCCATGGTGCAATAGACTAAACTTTCTCGGGGTCAACTTGCAAGCCGCTGAAAGAAATAATATGACCCAAGTATTTAATAGAAGTCCGTCCAAATTGGAATTTAGACTGTTTAACCACCAAAGAATTCCTCTTGAGCAACTCAAAAATATTCTGCAAGCGAGCAAGATGATCCTACCAGGACTAATTGTAAACTAATATGTCATCGAAGAAGACAAGGACAAACCGGCAAAGGAAGGGCTTGAATATGGAGTTTATTGTAGCTTGAAAGGTGGATGGGGCATTTGAGAGGCCAAAGGGCATGACAAGGAACTCAAAATGACCATCATGAGTTCGGAAGGCTGTCTTTTCTATATCATCCTGATGGACACGGATTTGATGGTATCCAGCTAATAAGTCCAACTTGGAGAAGAAACGGACATTATGGAGTTCATCAAATAATTCATCAACCGTGGGAATGGGAAAACAATCTTTAAACGTGATGGAGTTCAATGTCCTATAGTCGATGCAAAAGCGTCATGTGCCATTTTTTTTCTCACCAAAAGGAAGGGTGAGGAATAAGGGCTAGAGCTGTGTCGAATCACACCTGAGTGAAGCATCTCGGAGACCATGCGTTCAATCTCGCCCTTCTGAAAATGAGGATACCTGTAGGGCTGCACATTAATCGGAGAAAATACAGGAAGCAGCGGGATGCGATGATCTTGCGATCTCAATGGTGGCAGGGAATTTGGGGCCAAAAATACCTCATTATAGGAGGATAATATGACTTGAAGATCAAGAGGCTGGTATTTTTCAATATATGTGTCCGGAGAGAGTAGCTCGAGTTGGTACATATAAGCAATGGAGTCCGTCACAGTGAAGCGACGAAGAGCTGAAGGTTGAACCTGCTCTAGTGAGGTTGGAGGATCTCCGAACCAAGTAATACATTTTCTATTACTCTTGAACTCAAATAGGAGTTTGGAACAATCTGAAACAGTCCGAGCAAGAGTTGCGAGCCACGCCACACCCAATACGACATCTGCACCATTAAAATCCAGAACAAAAAAAGTTGTACAAAAGGAATGTCCCTGAATAGTGATCGAAACACTACGAATCAAGCCCAAACAAGGTAACCGATTACCATTACCCACTAATAGACTACATATATAATTATTAAATACATCTGGGTTATTCTGTAATTAGTTATTTTTCAGTTCTCTATATATACAGCTGTAACCCCTTCAATATCAATAAGATCAATTATTATTAAATTATATCATGGTATCAAAGCTAGGGTTTCTTCTTCCGCCCAAACCCTAATCTCTCCTCTTTTCCGACGTGTGTGCGGCGCCGCCACCGTCTACACCACGCCGCACGGCCTCCCTCCTCCGTCGTAGGTCGGCGCCATGGACAAGGTTGTTGATCCTCTGTCAAATTTACCGTCTGGAGTAAAATTACTGCTCAGGAATCTCCACAATCTCATCCCCGAAAAATTATCTGACAACAACTACCCGGCCTGGGCACTTAACGTCCGCACCGCCCTCGCAGCCAACTTGCTGCTCGGATGGATTGACGGTGCGGAGAAGCCGCCGCCCGAGACAGCCGAGGAGGACGACGTCATGCTCCCAAATCCCGACTACCTTCCGTGGATGATTGTAGACACTCAGATCCGAGCCTGTCTTCTCGCAGTTATTAGCCCCTCTGTGCACAAACACGCCCGGGGTTTTCTCACATCGGCTTCACTTTGGGACGCACTAGCCACAAGGTACAACTCTGTATCCACGGCTCATATCTTTCAGTTGCGTGACAGATTGCATACTCTTCGGAAGGGAACGAAGACGATGACTCAATACCTTGATGATGTGGCCTCTATTCTGTCTGACCTAGATGCTGTGAACGAGATTATTCCTGAACGAGACGTGGTGAATGCCGTGCTACGTGGTCTTCTGTCTGGCTATTCCTCTCTCAAACAGCATATTCGCCTCTCACCTGTCGAAATCACTCTGAATCAACTGTCTGGATGGCTTAATGCAGCAGAATTGAATCTAGACATGGAACACAAATTACTGCTCGGAGAAGCCAGTTCCACCCCTGGCGTCACGACTCTTTACTCGGCTGGCAGCGGGGGCTCGGCCAGGGGTCGCGGTGATGATCGCCGTAACCAAGGGCGAGGCAGCGGCGGCGGTGACCGTCGGAACGCCGGGCAGCAAGGCAGAGGCGGGCCTCCACCAAGGGACGGCTTCCAGTCAGGCCGCGGACAGGGACGAGGAAACCAGCGGGGGCCCACACGAGATCTTCCGACGTGCCAAATTTGTGCTAAACGGGGCCATTCTGCGGCTAATTGCTGGTATCGTTATGATGACTCGCAGAATGTAAATCGCCAGTCCGGCGGATCAAGGGCGATGCATGCGTCCACAAACGCTCAATCTGGCGATTGGTATCTAGACACAGGTGCTAACACCCATGTGACGTCGGATTATTCACAACTTCAAGCTCCTCATCCGTATCATGGCTCAGAAACTATTACAGTAGGCAATGGTCAATCCCTTCCCATCACAAACACCGGCTCTGGGTATGTCTATACCCCAAATGGTAAATTTCATCTCTCAACCCTTCACCACGTCCCTTCCCTCACATCCAATCTTTTATCTGTTTATCGCTTTACTAAAGATAATAACTGCACCCTCATTTTTAATGACACCAATTTCCAGATAGTGGACAATACCACGAACCGGGTGCGGTACACGGGCCGCTGTGAGCATGGGCTATACACTCTTCCATCCAGGTCTCCGTCTGTTGTGAGTCAAGCCATTCTCTCGTCCACCTGGCATCGCCGGCTTGGGCACCCATCATCCGCCATTACCAAATCCATTTTATCTTCCTTAGGTTTTAATTTTTCAGAGAAATTACATTGCGAGTCCTGTTCAGTGTCTAAATCTTGTTGTTTACCTTTTTCACTGTCTGAACACAAGGCCACTGCACCATTTCAATTAATTCATTCTGATGTTTGGGGTCCAACCTCAGTTCCTTCTGTTCAAGGTTTTCGTTATTATATCTGTTTTGTTGATGATTACAGTAAATTCACTTGGCTTTATCCTCTGAAATTTAAATCCGAAGCTTATACTGTTTTTGTCAACTTTGACCGAATGGTTCAAAATCAATTTAATGCCAAAATCAAAATTTTTCGAAGTGACAATGGCAAAGAATTTGTCAACAATGCATTTGGTGTTTTTCTTCAAAGTCTAGGGGCTCTTCATCACACTTCATGTCGATATACCCCAGAACAAAATGGCGTTGCCGAGCGCAAACACCGTCACCTAATAGAAACAGTTGTTGCGCTCCTCCATGATTCTACCTTATCCGTTTCCTTTTGGGTTGATGCCCTTGCTACTGCCAACTACCTCATAAATCGCATGCCTACTCACACTCTCTCCAACTCCACTCCATATGCCCGTCTCTACAATCATCCACCCGACTACATCCATCTCCGCCCGTTTGGGTGTCTGGTTTATCCCTGGTTGCATCCACACACTCAACATAAACTTCAACCTCGGTCCACCCCTTGTGTCTTTCTAGGCTATCATCCCACTATCAAAGGTTACAAATGTTTCGATCCTGTATCTCAGAAAACATATGTTTCCCGTCATGTTCGTTTTGTGGAGGAACAATTTCCTTACACGAGTCTTTCCTCTACTCCATACTCCCCCAATCCACTTGGCATTGTGCCATTATTTCCGTCCTTTTCACACGCTCATGCTCCGGCTCACTCGGCACCTAACCCGGTACCCCACTACACCACTACCCACTCGAACCAACCAACCAACCACCCGAACCCCCAAACCTCCCACCCGAACACCCATACAGCCACCCCATCCACCGCTTCACATCCCAGCTCCCACGGCAACCCCACCCAATCCCCGTCCACACATCATACAACTCCACCACCCCTTCCTAATCACCCTCCACTCAACACTCACCCTATGACAACCCGAGCCAAGGCCGGTACCTTCAAACCCAAAGTCTACCACACTCAAATACCCTTTGATGCACATCCCTTAATCGAGCCTACTACCTACAACCAAGCCTCCAAAAATAGTTTCTGGTGCCAAGCTATGGATGAGGAATTTCAGGCTCTGAATGAACAACGTACATGGGATTTGGTACCTCTGCCTAGTAACCGAAAGTCTATTGGGTGCAAATGGGTGTTTCGCATCAAACGAAATTCAGATGGATCTCTTTCTCGCTATAAAGCACGTCTGGTTGCAAAAGGGTATCATCAGGAGTATGGTGTGGATTATAAGGAGACCTTCAGCCCTGTTGTTAAGCAACAGACTATTCGTCTGGTCTTGTCTCTTGCTCTTCACTATGATTGGCCGCTTCATCAGTTAGACGTCAGCAATGCCTTTCTTCATGGTCATCTTGAGGAAGACATCTATATGGTTCAGCCACCGGGATATGTTAATCCCAACCATCCTCACTATGTTTGCAAGCTTCGCAAATCACTATATGGCTTGAAACAGGCCCCACGTGCCTGGTACACACGCCTCTCTACTTTTCTGCAGGGTCTTGGTTTTCGCACCTACCATCATGACAACAGCCTCTTCACCCTTCACTGTTCTCGAGGGACAGTCATCATTCTTATCTATGTGGATGATATTGTTATTACAGGCATCTCGTCATCACTCATCACTGAAATTACTGAGGCTATGCATCGTGACTTCAAACTTAAGGACCTTGGTCCTCTGGAGTTCTTTCTTGTCCTCGAACTCATCCGCAAATCGGGTACCATATTGATGCATTAGACAAAATATACCCTTGAACTTCTAAATCGAGCTGGAATGACAGACTGCAAACCCGCGGTCACTCCCATGGCAGTCCGCCAATCCCCAAGGCCGAATACTCCCTTTGCCGATCCTACACTATATCGGAGCCTCATCGGTGGACTTCATTATCTTGTTGTTACTCGTCCGGACATCCAATATGCAGTCAATCGAGTCTCCCAATCAATGCATGCTCCCACAGAACAACACTTTCAGGCCTTGAAACGCATTCTGCGCTATCTTAAAGGTACTCTTCAATGTGGAATTTTATTTCAAAAGGGCTCGTTTGATATATCTATTTTTTCTGATTCGGATTGGGCTAACGACAAAGATGATCGGAAGTCCACTACTGGATATATTGTTATGATGGGACCGAATCTGATTTCCTGGTGCACCAAGAAGCAAACGCGAGTGTCCCGTTCCTCCACAGAAGCAGAATATCGTGCCATGGCTGCGGGTGTTGCTGAAGCCATGTGGTTACGATACCTTACAGATGCACTTGGCATTCCCCCGACGAAACCACAGATTTATTGTGACAATCAGTCCACTATTTGTGTTACCAAAAATCCAGTCCTTCATGATCGTATAAAGATGTTGGGTCCGACTGTCACTTTGTTCGCGATGAGGTACTTGCAGGAACGATGGTCACGCACTATGTCCCATCTACTGACCAGCTTGCTGATATTCTCACCAAGCCTCTTCCGTTACAGCCTTTTCAGTATCTCTGCTCCAAGCTGCCCCTCGTTACCGCTGATCAGCTTGCGGGGGGATAATAGACTACATAATAATTATTAAATACATCTGGGTTATTCTGTAATTAGTTATTTTTCAGTTCTCTATATATACAGCTGTAACCCCTTCAATATCAATAAGATCAATTATTATTAAATTATATCACCCACAACAACGGAGAATTCAGGTGAGGACTCGACAGTAAGTTTGAGAACCTTAGCAACACGAGGATGTATAAAGTTATCAGTGCTACCCCCATTAAGTAGAATTTGAGCCGGAAGGCCTTTAATATGACCTGTAAAATGGAGAGCAGTAGGATGAGAACTTCCTGTAAGGGCTTGGGAACTGATGGCGAGAAAGGATGGTTCCTCAGTGGGGGTGGTGAAATTGGATTCCAAGGGAGATGATTCAATATCCGGCGGGGGAGGTACGTCAGTGACGAGCAGCAAAAATTGTGGAGATATCAAACATCGATGGCCCTTTTGATATTTTTCATCACAGTTGAAGCACAAATTGAGATCTCATTTGCGTTGTAATTCCATCGGAGAAAGTTTCTTGTATGAAACACTGCCAATACCAGGAAGTGAAGCTGCCTGAGCGGAGGAAGAAGAGGGTGAAAAGGATGGGATTGATTTGTGTTGCGGTGATTGGGAAGTTGGATAAGAGAGAAATATTTTTAGTGATAGAAGTGGGATGGGTTGGTGTTTTAACTTGGGCCAATAATTTTTTCTCCTGCAACATGGCCAAACTAATAGCCTCGTGAATATCTTTGGGCCTAAATGATAAAACATCACTTTTAATCTCAGTAAGTAGCCCAGAAATAAAAAGATGCTGCAACATCTCTGGAGAAGCATCAGTAGTGCGATTAGCAAGGTGCTCAAATCGAGAAAGATACTAAGCAATAGTCGAAGTCATCTTCAATTTCCCCAAAAGCCCCTCCAGTGCTTCCATGGATTTTGAACCAAAATGAGTTACCAAAGCTTTGGTTGGCTTGGAAAATCCAACTTTCAGCAAACCGGCGATCAAAACGGGCTCAATCTATGGGTGCTGTTTTATCTCTCCGAAAAGGGCCACAAGGGTTCTGATTTACAGAAAGGGCTTGTGGCTGGTGTGGGGGATTCAACTGCGGAGCTAGGGGAGAAAGATGTTGATAGAAGAAATTTTGTGGTGGTGGTATGGAAGAAGAACTAGGGTTAGAGGTTGTTGGGCTTTTTGTAGAGGGCTGGGTGTGTTGATTCTGGGTTTGGAGGGTGGAAATTTAGGAGATAATTTCTTGAAGTGCGGAGTTAACGGAATCAAAATTTTCTTGCAGCTTTTTGAAGGCCTCGTCCATTGTGCGCAAATGTGTGTTAGGAGCACCATCACCCATTGGTAGATGAGGTTCAATGAAAGCACCAAATGGAATGATTCAAAATTGTATTCACTGATAGGGAGAAATTACAACATAGCAATTCTCAACTTAGGGAAAACAAGGCAAAAGATAGATAAAAAAGAGAAAATAGAAAAGAGAGATTCCAAATTGCTAAAAGTTTAGCTAAGAAAATAAGATGCAAGTTCTTCCATGCCCTCCTCTAAAGCTCTTGTGATGTTTATATAGCAGGGTATTCATTTGGATGTTTCTTGGCAGGCTGGTGCAATATGTGCAGCAGTATTTGACAGAGGTAGTGGTCCTCTGTTGGCCTTTGGGACCACATACTCAACCAGGTATTTTGGGGATTGTTTATCCCTACTGCTGCGCCTGTGTACTCGAGTGGTCCTACGGGTTTGTTACAGTTTGAAGAATAGTTTCACTTATGTCCACTTGTGATGGTTAAATCTGCATTGTTTAATCAATAGAGAGAAGACAAACTTGGATTGTGTTCAACTTGACTTCCAACCACGTCAGGATTAAGTAAAATATAAATTCATATCAACACATGTAATTATAAAGCAATCAAACCCAAATTTTCATTTAAATGCTTTCCAACCTAAATAGATGATTTTACTTTAATTCTTTTGAACTTTATGGTGATGGAATTATAATTCGATTTTAGCCTCAAGTGATTAATCTTGTCCAAGTATTAATCTTTAGACGGAGGTTAGAAACTCCGAATTCTTGTTACCAATTTCTTTTCTCGATTTTAACCTCTTTGCTCAAGCAAGTTAAACTTAGGGCGTGTTCTAATGTTTGCAACCATTAAAAATCTGTTAAAGTAAATAAATTAGCAATATAATTACAAGAATGATTCAAATTCATACAAATATTAACCTTAAAAGTGATTTTCCATCAAGGATTCCACAACCCTCGTTATAGGCGTTCTAGCCACTCATAGTAATGAAAGAAAGATATTTGATAATGCAAAAATAAAATCTTACAAAGAAGAAATTCAGTCCTCCAATCCTTGAAAAAAATCAAGAAGATGTGTTTTTCACCCTAAAAAAAACGATTCCCAAGAGAAAGTACATTACAAAAAATATTTAAAGCGTGAAAAGATGCCTGTTCTAAACCCTAGACTAGCCATTTATAGGCTCCAAGGATGTGGGAAATAAATTTCGAATCTGGGCTTCCGCTTCCTCTCTAATGACTCGACTGATGGCTCGTCGCACACGAGACAGTTCGTCGCTTGACTTGTCACCCGCTTCCCCTTGAACATAGATTCTGCTTAGCACTAACGGTTTGTCTGACGATTCGTTAGGCTCTTGGCGGGTTGTCGTCGCTAGATCCGTCATCAATGAGTCAAAAGTTACTCAGTCTGTTTTAGCATTGGCAGTTTAGAAGAGCCGTCACACTCATTTCAATACAATTTTCCCACTTTTCTGTCGTTGGACTTCCTGAAAGTCAACACCAAACACACTAAAAATATCAACGATTGCTTGAAAACTTAAAATTATCTTTGGTTAAAAGTGTAAAATATGTCGTAATTAGCCGGCACGTAAATATCATAGGCTACCAGTATTTTAAACCAACTATCTACATTCACATACTTTCTTAAATCTATCATCTTGAACCTCTGTATAGAAATATTCTGGTTTTGCCGTTTTGCCAGAATTTGTTCCAATGCTTGGACTATACGCTGGTTCTATCAGCATCTTTAATTGGAAGGAAAGACAAAATGTGATCCAAAATTGGGACTGTCAATTTCGAAATTAGATCTAACCTTTCCATCATTTTGACACAAATTAGTGTTGTTAATGGAGTTTAAAATACGAAGAAGTAAACACATGAAGAATCTAAAGGGAGGTCAATATCCACTATATATACATAAAGTAAATTTCCACCGAAGAGTGTCCAGATGAAACCCCTCATTCCTACATAGTCCTGAATTTAGCTAGTGTAAAAAACAAACCGCAGCCAACACAAGAAAAATGGAAAGAGTAAAAAAGACAAACATATATAGAGACCAAATAACTCCTAGGTTATACTGGAATTTCCAATGGAGCACCCCAAATACTTGCAACTAGATGTTCTCCTATTGTACAAGGGAAGAGAAAAGGAAAGTAATGAGTTTGCTGCTTGCTCACTTCGAATTGCAATGATGCCATTTGAACTAATACGCAATTTTAACCTTTTCTATACTGGTTGAGTTGTTCGCCACATTTATTTCCTTAGATTTGAATACGCACTTAAGTCTATTTTATAAATTCAACTTGAATTGCACCTGGAAAACATAAAAAGGGTATCCAATTGAAATTCACACTTATTCTATGTTGCGGTAGCTTTCTTTCTCTAGTAGAGTCTAAAGTTAAGCAGTTTTCATCATTGACGAACACCTGGACTAATAAGACAAATGAATACAATTGAAAATGGTGGAAGGAAGAATGATGCAAACTGAGATGAGGGAGGATCTATACAAATGAGATGAGGAGGGGTTGATACAATTGAGAAATGGGGGATTGATATAATTGAGGTGATAGATGGAATAATACATCTATCAGCTCAATTGTATTGATCTCCCATCTCTCAATTGTATCAACCTCCCTCATCTCAATTGTATCAATTCCCCCTCATCTCAATCGTATTAATATCCTCCCCCCCCCCCCCCCCACCCACACACACACACTTCTCAAATGTATCTGTCTTATTAGTATAGGTTTTCATCAACGATGAAAGTTACTAAACTTCAGGCTAGAGTGGAGAAAGAGGGCTAGCGAAAAATAAAAAAAGTGCCTAAATTTCAATTGAATATCCCGTTTCAGGTACAACTCAAATTGAATTTATAAATGGAATTTGTGTTAGAAGTGTTCAAATAGAAGGTAATAAATGTCACTACGAACAACGCAATCAATATAAAAAAAGGTTAAAATTATTTCTTCAGATTATAAATAGCTCAAATTCACCTCACCCTTGTAAAGAATAGCAGAAGAAAGATAGTATCGAGAAAACTTTTTGCTAGTGTAAGATCGTTAACTAAGATCAGAGATTCAATTAAAAAGATGAAGCTATGAAAAAAGAAGAAGAGTTTTAGTAGGATTCCTCTTTAATTGAATTTACTTTGGATTTTTTGGGTTGCTTACAAATGTCTAAAGGCACTCATATTTATACTTGTTTATGGATGTTTCTAGATATTATTATAGATATATCTTCAAAAAATATCTAAATAGTTTTACTTATAGTATCTTTACAAGAATCTAGAAACTTCTAGAGCTAGAGCTATCCTAAATATAAATATCTAAGATACTACAATAGATCATTCTAGAAGCTTTCGTAGAAAATCTAAGCTATCCACAAATCAACTTTTAATATTTTTCGTACTCCTCCTTAAAGTAATTTTTTGGAAGCTACCCAAGCTTGTAGCAGAAGAACTCAGACGAAACTTTTGAATGTGCCTTGGTGAAGATCTCTAAGTATTTTTGTGACTCTTATTCCTACTTCATATATTAATGATTTTCCATTATTAATTGAGCCGACAAAGAAACAAGAATACATACCAGCAAATTTTTGATCTTTGTAAAACAGGGGCTTGATAATATTTCTTTGTGGTCTTTGTGAACCATATGAGTTATCTCCTTAGTGAGTTTTATTTTATTGAGTTTTGAGCTCCTCTTTCTTTTGACTCCTCAATAATTATACTATCTGGAGAAACAAACGTGATTTAAAAGTTTGAAACTCTCAGGTTTAATATTTAAAACCCTCTTTCTTCAGGTGCAACTCCACAATACAAGAAAAATTCATTAGTATCAATTTTTTCATCTCAGTCTATGATGATATGACCATTAATTTCTTGTGAAGCCTCAGCCAACATAGGATTCACCACCAGATTCTCTTTTCATTTCCTTGATTGATTATTTGACAACTTCAAAGCTTTGGAAAATCATGTCATTTGTATCTCCATTTGAAATTGAACTTTCAAGGTCAGCTTCTTCATCTTTTTGATCTTCATCTTCTTCATTTTCTTTTGATATTCTCTCTATGCCAGTGATTGACCTTGATGTGACAAATGGTTGATTAAAAATTCAACTTCCACTATATCTTCCTTAAAGCTTTATCCAAAAATGTCACCATTGGCACAAGTTTCAAACAATGTTTGTTTAGGATCTACTTCAACATCCTTCACGTCTAGTTTTTATTGTTATTTTTAAGATTGACTTCTATGATTTCCATAATAACAGCTACTATTCCCGAACTTTTGCTTCTTCAACAACCTTGTTCGTTTGAGCCATGTTTCTTTTCATCGCTTTAAAATATCTTTTTATGTGCCTTACTTTACCACACCGATAACATCTAAGAGCATTCTCACTATAATTGTTGGAAGACTCTTCTTTCCTAGCGAGCTAGAATCACCTAAGGATAGAGGGTGAGATATATCTCTTACTTTTTCTTTTAAGTAACTCTTGTCGGCTACAAGAGAATCTCCTTTACCTTCTTTAACAAATGCATCATCAGCTAATTTTTTGGCTAGTAACTTCTGTGACAATAATAAATTTTCAAATTCCTTCAAGAAGGATTGTTGAGTCCACCCTTGAATCAATGTCACAAAGAGAATATATTTCGGTTTCAAACCATAAATAATAGTTCTTCTTATTTGTGCTTTAGAGATAGCCTCATCATGATATAATAAAGTGATCTCAGAACATAAAGTTCTCAATTGTTGTAAAACCCCGCAAGATCCTAGACAAGTTTCAGCTATTAGACATATATTTAAAGGGGTCCAATTCATTATTTCACACTAAGTACAAGAGACTTAGCCATTTTAAGACCCCAAGATTTTAAGCATTTTATTTTTGGACTTGTCGAGTTCGAAACATTGATTTTTGAGTTGAATGTGTTTAGAGATGTTAAAAGGGTCATTTGAGACAGATCCAGAATTTTTGGATTAGGTTCAGTGTGTTCTTGGACCTCGGAGGCAGAATGCCTTTGTGATTTAGACGTGTCATAGAGGCAAGGCCTCTGCGATACACGACATGTCACGGAGGTTAGTCTCCATGATAACCTCTGTACCATAAAGACTGTATTTTCCTGCAACTTTATTTAAAGTCCAAGCGGGAATTTTGGTCCTTTCCCCTATTCCGAAACACCCAATTGACGAATTAAACCCCAAAAGGGAATTATTTATCCAATTCCCCATCAGTTAACAACGTATTATCCTTCCCCACTCCCAAGAGCACAAATTTCAAAATTCTTCTCAAGAACTCAACCATTCAAGGTCCCAATTCCAAGCTTCTCTTCAAGAATTCAAGTAACTCAGGTATGAGGGGTATTATTCATCAATGGTTTCTTCCTCCCACTGAGTCCCAAAAATCCCTTACTTTTCAAGTGTAAACCCTTTTCCTCTTGTTAAGAAATTTCAATTGTTAATCATGAATTTACTTGATTTTCTCTTAATAGTCTTGAATACAAACCATGATATTATATTTCCCAAGTGAATTTTATTCTTACATGCTTTATATTCTCAGTCATCCATAACATGTTCAGTTGATACCATGTTAATTTATCAATTCATGAGTTAAACCATATGATTATGTTTTCCTCCCATGTTTAACACATTCTTATACTAAAAAGTAAAGGATTTCATCAGTTTAGGCAAATGTACTATGTTTTGGGTCTACGAATCATGAATTTCCTTACAAGATTGTGATGATGCTATTGCATTCAGTGTAGGAGGGTTATGAACACCTGCTACTTATTTGCTTATACATGTTTCCATTTTCAAGTAACAAGTCAGTCAGATCATGATTTATTATCATATTTAGACCCCGTCAGTTAGGCATGAGTCGTTAGTAACAGTTTCTAAGTTCTAGACCTATGACGCCACCATATATTATGAGGGGTCCCCCATTAATAGAGACATGACATCCTCTTCCTTCGAGATATTAGCCTTGTGGATCCACATCGTCAATTCTGTGTTAGTACCCCTAACAAGGTACCAACACCTTCCCAACTGGGGTTATAAGTTCAACCCTGATAACTCAAATTGGCAGCATGTCGATTGTAGTTAGCTTCCATAGTCTTAATTCAATATTCAAACCATATCAGATCAGGATTACATGACCAAGTGTTCAGTTTAGCAGTTATTCTGTTTTATAGATTACATGCAATACATATTTTACTTGGTCTTGCATTCATTTCACATGTTCATGCATTTATGCTCTGTAATTTTATGTATCTTAGTTGTCCCTATCTCAGTACCATACATTCAAAGTACTGATAGCATACTCTTTTTTTGCACTATATTATCTTATAACATAGGTTCAGATGCTCAGTTCCCTGATCGCCCTTAGACAACTCAATACCCCTCAGCAGTAGTAGTGGTAAGTCCTTATCTATCGAGGATAAGTTATATTTAGTTGTTTATAGTATATTTCCTTATCTCAGACAGTCAGTGTTAGTTGGGGGTTGTCCCATCAACTCCTTATGTTTTTAGAGGCTTTAAGATAGACAGATTTGTTTTCAGTTATCTTTAGTTCAGACATGTTGGTGATGTTTTTAGTATTCCACCTTAACAGTATTATTTTAAGTTTAGATTTTACATATGATACTTTATTAATATTTTATTCAGTTCTCACAGTAGGTACCAGATCATGGGTTAGTTTCGGGTCACTTGTGGCCTTAAGCACATTGTTACGACTAAGGGGTCGCCCCAAGTCATGACAAAACTTGGTATCAGAGCCTAAGGTTTTAAAGTGTCCCAGGGATCTAAATGTCGCATTGAGTATAGTCTTGTGTATGTGTGTGAATTGCGCCACACTTATAGGCAATAGGCACTGAGATATTTTAGGAAAGTTTCCCCTTTTTAGTGTTCATGTTGTGCAAAAAAGCATGAGCTCTATTGAATTTTCTTTTTATAACTTACCTTCATCCATTAACAGAAAATGCCTCCCAAAAGAAACAATGTAAGAAAAAGTGGGGATCAACCCGCACCACCACCTGTTTGGGAATATCCCCTGAATGAACATATTTCTCACATCAAATTCGAGGTTGCTTTCACAACTTTGGCCTATTCTGTATCTACTCAGAACAACCAACAGGTTATTGCCCCAACAAATCTAGTAATGAATACAACTATTTCTAGGATTCCATACTTTACTCGGATGAATCCGCCAGTGTTTTTTGGATCCAAGTCTGAGGAGGATCCACAGGTGTTTCCTAGACTGTGTGTAGTAGGTGATCGACATTATGAGAGTCACTTCTAGTGGGAGTGCTAACTGAGCTACTTATAAGTTGCAAGGAGTAGCTCACACCTAGTTTAAGTGATAGAAGAAGGACAAAGGTGTTGAGGTAGATCCTATAGAGTGGGAGGAGTTTGATATGGGTTTTTTAGACTAATTCTTCCCACTTGAGTTGAGAGAGGCTAAGGTGCAGGAGATCATCAATTTGAAGCAAGATAGAATAAGCTTGAAATAGTACTCACTCAATTTCACCTAGTTGGCGAGGTATGCTCCGACCATGGTGGTCGATTCTAGGTCCAAGATGAATAAGTTTAAGTCAGGAGTTTTTAAGAAAATAGTTAAGGAGTGCAGGACAACTATGTTGATAAAGGAGATGGATCTCTCTAGGTTGATGATCCATGCTCAACAGATTGAGAAGGAGAAGCATAAGAAAAATGAAAGTAAGAATAAGAGGGTCGAATAGATAGCTTCAACTTTTCATAGCAAAGGTTGGAAAGTGGTAATCGTTCTCAATTCCACTAGAAATTTCAGCTCTAGTCCCATCTTCAGCCAGTGCTCTAGTGCTTAAGTTCAAGCAGAACAGTCGGGATAATACGCTAGGCTCTAAGTCTTAGGGTAACATAAAAAGTGGTTGCACCAATCCGATTTGCAGGAAGTATGGTAAGAATTATCAGGGTGAGTGCAGAGTAGGTAGTGATGCATTCTTTAGGTGTGGCAAGTCAGTCCACAGTATAAGGGATTGCTTTTTGGGTATATAGAAGGATAGAAATAATGATCAGTGGGGCCAGACTAATTCTTTAGCAGCACCAACAGGGTGCCACCTCCAGTGCCACCAGTGGGTAGCATCAGAACTGGCTTTATGCTCTCCAGACTCGACATGATCAGGAAAGTCCCCCTGATATGGTTACAGGTACGTTATAAATCTTTCATCCTTATGTTTATGCATTGTTAGACCCTGGAGCTTCACTTTTATTTGTGAATCCTTATATAGTTATAGACTTCAGTGTCAGTTTTAACATATTAGCAAAGCCTTTCTCAAGGTTTACCTATTGGGTAGTTCTATTGTAGCCAAACGGGTATACAGAATTATCCGACCACAGTATCTTATAAAGTTACTTCAGTTAACCTTGTGGAGTTAGAGATGACTAATTATAATGTCATTCTCGATATGAATTGGATCCACTCATGCTATGCCTCTGTTAATTGTAGAAATAGAATTGTGCAGTTCCAGTTTTCTAATGAGCCCATTATTGAATAGAGGGGTAGTACTTCAGTACCTAAGGGTAAGTTTGTCTCCTATCTTAAGGAAAGAAAGATGATATCCAAGGGATGTATTTACCATCTCGTCCGAGTCAAGGACTCACATTCTGAGACTCTAAGTCTTGATTCAGTTCCTGTAGTGAATGATTATTCCAAAGTGTTCCCTGAAGAGCTTCTCAGAGTTTCTCTTGAAAGGAAAATTGACTTCGAAATAGATGTTCTCCTAGACACCCAGCCTATCTCCATTCTACCTTACAGAATAGATCCATCTGAGCTTAAGGAATTAAAGGAACAGTTAAAAGATCTCTTAGATAAGGATTTTATCAGGCCTAATGTTTCTCCGTGGAGTGATCCAGTCTTCTTCATGCACAAGAAAGGTGGTTCCCTCAGAATATGTACTGACTAACGTCAGTTGAACAAAGTCATAATCAAGAATAATTATCCTCTCCCCAAAATTAATAACTTGTTCGACCAACTTCAGGGTGAAAGCTATTCTCTAAGATAGACCTCAGATCCATCTATTATTGGCTTAGAGTCAAAGAATATGACATCCCAAAGATAGCCTTCAGAACTCAGTATGGTCACTTCAAATTCCTTGTTATGTCTTTTGGACTAATGAATGCTCAGCTTTTATGGACTTGATGAACAAGGTGTTCAAGCAGTACTTGAACATATTTGTCATAGTCTTCATAGATGACATCCTTATTTATTTTCGTAGTGAAAGTGATCATGCAAACCATTTGAGGATTGTATTGCAGAACCTTAAGGATTACCAGTTATTCGCTAAGTCCAGCAAGTGCAAATTTTGGTTAAGATAAGTCGCTTTCCTTAGTTATATCATTTTCTGTGATGGCATTTGAGTTGATTCTCAAAATACCAAAACAGTAAGAAACTGGCCTAGACCCATCTCTCTAATAGATATCAGGAGTTTCTTGGGTATAGGTAGTTACTACAGATGATTGGTTGAGAGGTTTTCTTCTATTGCTTTCCCCATATCTTGACTAACCCAAAATAAAGTCAATTTTCAGTGGTCAGATTCCTACGAGAAGCGTTTTTAGGAGTTAAAAAACTCGACTCACTTTAGCCCTAATCTTGACTTTACCAGATGGAACAAATAGGTTTGTAGTTTATTATGATGCTTCTAGAGTTGGTCTTGGTTGAGTGTTAATACAGTGAGGTAAGGTCATACCCTATGCCTCTAGACAGCTTAATCCCCCTGAGAAGAATTACCCGACCCATGACCTTGAGTTAGAGCAGTTGTCTTTGCCTTAAATATTTGGAGGCATTACCTTTATGGGGTTTATGCTAATATGCTCGTGGATCATATACAGTATGTATTCAAGCAAAAATACCTGAATCTTTGTCAGAGAAGGTGGCTTGAATTATTAAAAGACTATGATATGAGTGTGTTCTATCACCCAGGTAAGGCTAGTGTAGTGGCCGATACCCTCAGTAGATTATCTAAGGAAAATGTTGTGCATATTGAGGATGATAAGAAGGACTTAGTTTGTGAGGTTCATTAACTTGCTAGGTTAGGTTTTTGATTGGTTGATTCAATCGAAGGTAGTATATGGGTTCAGAATGGTTCGAAATCTTCATTGGTTGCTGAAGTGAAAGAAAAGAAAGACAGGGATCCTATTTTAGTCAAGTTGAAGGAGGAAGTTGGAGGCAGTTAAGGACCAGAAGGTTGAGGTTTTCTCCCAAGAGGGAGATAGTGTACTTTGTTGTCAAGACAGGTTATGTATTTCGTGTATTGATGGTTTAAGATAAAGAATATTAGCTGAAGCGCATGGTGCATGATATTTTATTCACCCAGGAGCCACTAATATATACCGTGATTTCTGGGAAATCAATTGGTGGAGTGGTATGAAAAAGGATATTGCGAAATTTATGGCTAAGTGTTCAAATTGTGAGCAGGTTAAGTTTCACCACTAAAGACCTAATGGTATGCTTTAGGATTTTAGTATCCCCACTTTAAAGTGGGAGGTGGTGAACATGAATTTTATGATAGGGTTACCTCATACGCATCATCGGCATGATTCGATTTGGGTTATTATCGATAAATGACTAAGTACGCCCCTTTCTTACCAGTTCATACTTCATATTCAGCTGAGGACTATGCTAGACTAGCCCCTTTCTTACCAGTTCATACTTCATATTCAGCTGAGGACTATGCTAGACTCTATCTCAGGAGACTGGTGAAGTTTCATGGGGTTCTATTGACAATTATTTTGGAGGTACTTAATTTACCTCTCACTTTTGGAAGGCTTTTCAAAAAGGTCTTGGGACCCAAGTTCATCTAAGTACAGCTTTTCATCCATAGATAGATGTATAGGTAGAGAGGAATATTCATACCTTCAAGGACATATTGAGGGGTCGTGTTATCAACTTCAAGGGTATATGGGATGGAATGACCACTTACCTTTGATTTAGTTTGCCTACAACAATAGATATCACTCCAGTATTCATATGGCTAAATTTGTGGCTTTCTATGGAGGGAGATATAGATTTCCTATTGGTTGGTTTAAAGTAGGTGAGGCTTCTTTGATAGGTCTATATTTAGTTTATGAGGTGATGGATAAAGTTCAGTTGAATCGAGAAAGGATGAAAACAACCTAAAGTCATCAAAAATACTATGCTGATATGAGGAGAAAAGATCTTGAGTTTGATGTTGGTGACTTGGTGGAATTAGAAAGTTTGCCTATAAAATGGGTGAACAGATTTGGCAAGAAGGGGATGCTCAGTCCCTGCTATGTTGGCCCATACAGGATTTTGAGCCATGTTGGGAAGGTAGCTTATGAGTTAGAGTTGCATGCAGATTTTGCATCACTGCATCTGGTGTTTCATGTCTCTTTGCTGAAGAAATATATTATTGACTCAGATTATGTTGTTCCTTCAGAGAGTGTAGGCATGAAAGATAGTCTTTCTTATGAAGAAGTCCTAGTCGAGATCCTTGACCGTCAGATTCATTGATTGTGGAATAAAGAAATCCTCTTGGTTAAAGTTCTCTGGAGAAATCAGTCCATTGAGAGAGCTACTTGGGAAGCAGAAACAGATATGCAAGCTAAATATTCCCATTTTTTCTCTACGAATTCAGATTCAGTTTGAGGTAATATTTTTCTTGAAGTGATTCTGTCATTTTCTATCTCAGCTATATAACCATCCTAATGTTATTACATTCATAAATTCAGTTTAGTCCATGTATCATGTTTCACATTCAGATGTTTAATCATGATTCAGCTCATAAGTATATAGTACATGATCTCAGTATTCTTAGTATCTCAGCTTAAACGTTTTTATTTAGGGATGAATGATACCAGGGGGGAGATATTGTAATACCCCAGAAGATCCTAGGCAAGTTCCATCTATTAGACGCGTGTTTAAAGGGGTCCAAGTCGTTATAAAGACTTATCCATTTTAAGACCCCAAGATTTTGAGCATTTTATTTTTGGCCTTTCCGAATTTGAAACATTAATTTTTGAGTTAAAATATGTTTAGGGATTTCACGGTGTTCTTGGACCTCAAAGGTAGAATGTCACCACAATTTAGACGTGTCACGGAGGCTGGACCTCCGCGATACACGGCGTGTCATGGAGGTTAGTCTCAACGATGCACGTGGTGTCACGGAGGTTAGCCTCCGCGATAACCTACGTGCCACTGAGGCTATGCTTTCCTACAACTTTATTTAAAGTCCAAGGGGGAATTTTGGTCCTTTCCCCTTATCTCCAAAAATGCAATTGACAAATTAAAATGCAAAAGGAGAATTATTTACCCCATTTCCCATGAGTTATCAACGTATTATCCTTCCCTATTCACAAGAACATAAATTTCAAGCTTCCTTTCAAGAATTCAACCATTCAAGGTCCCAATTCCGAGCTTCTCTTCAAGAATTCAAGCAACTCGGGTATGCGGGGTATTCATCAATGGGTTCCTTCCACCCATTGAGTCCCAAAAATCCCTTACTTTTAAAGTCTAAACCCTTTTTCCTCTTGTTATGAAATTTCAATTGTTAATCATGAATTTACTTGATTTTCTCTTAATAGCCTGGAATGCAAACCATGATATTATTTTTCCCCAAGTGAATTTTACTCTTACATGCTTTATAATCTCAGTCATCCATACCATGTTCAGTTGGTACCATGTTAATTTACTAATTCATGAGTTAAACTATGTGATTATGTTTTACTCCCAAGTTTGACACATCTCCATACTAAAAATCAAGGATTGCTTTAGTTTAGTCAAATGTACTATGTTTTGGGTCTACGAATCATAAATTTCCTTAAAAGGTTATGATGATGTTATTACATTTAAATTCTTATTCAGTGCTGGAGGGTTATGAACACCTGATACCTATTTGCTTATACATGTTTCCATTTTCAAGTAACGAGTCAGTCAGATTATGATTCTATTATCATATTCTGATTACCATATTCATGTTGAGCACTTCTCAGTACCACATCATGTTAAACTAATAATAATATCAGTGTCATTCAGTTGGAAGTAACACTTAGCACCGAGTGAACACAGGGATGGAGGCTCCCCCATCAATTAGGCATGAGTCGTTAGTATCAGTCCCTAAGTTCTAGACCTACGGCGCCACCATAGATTATGAGGGGTCCCTTCATTAGTAGAGCCATGACACCCTCTTCCTTCGACACATCAGCCTTGTGGATCCACATTGTCTATCATGTGTTGGTACCCCTGTCAAGGTACCAACACCTTTCCAACTAGGGTTACGGGTTGGACCCCGCTAACTCAAATTAGGGCATATCGACTGTAGTTAGCTCCAACAGTCTTAGTTCAGTATTCAAACCATATCAGATGAGGATTGCATGACCAAGTGTTTAGTTTATCAGTTATGCAGTATTCAGTTATTCAGTTTTACATATTACATGCAACACATATTTTACTTGGTCTTGCATTCATTTCACATGTTCATGCATTTATGCTCTATACTTAAACGTATCTCAGTTGTCCCTATCTCACGTACCAGTACATTCAAAGTATTGATTGCATACTTTCTTTTGCACTATGTTGTCTTATAACATAGGTTTAGAAGCTCAGTTCCTCGATTGCCATTAGACAACTCATTGTCCCTCAGCAGCAGTAGTGGTAAGTCCTCATCTATCAAGGACAAGTTATATTTAGTTATTTTTAGTATATTTCTTTATCTCAGATAGTCAGAGTTAGTTGGGGGTTGTCCCATGAACTCCTCATGTTTTTAGAGGCTTTTAGATAGACAAATTTATTTTCAGTTATCGTTATGTCATGACCCGAACCGGGGCCCTGACCGTGATGAGAATCCCAAACCATGAAGGCCCGGATGCCCTTCTCTCTCTGGTAATCATGCACAATATTCGTAAATTATAATAGAAGATGCAGAATTGTAAATCATTACAGAAACATGGTCATACTCTGAGTTCAATTAAACTATGAAAAATGAAATCCAATATAAACTACACAACATCTGAACCAGTCTGCGAAATCTCTACTACATCTGAAAATGACAACTATCTGAAACTGGTACAAGTCCCCCACTGGACCTAAACCAAGATAAATAACATAATCTAAAAGACATAGGCCTTCTGAAATAAAGAAGGCTCACCAACTACACACATCATTGTTGTCTGAAAACTCTACGGCCTAGCAAGACCTCTGAACTGAGCTTTAGACCCTAGGAGGAATGGGTTCAATACAAATGTATTGGTCCGCGAAGAAATCCAAAAATAATATGTTTATAAGTATAAAGTAGGTGAGAGCAATTTACCAAAACATCATGCATAAATCATTTCAAAACACATGGGCACTTTTCTGAAAATCACAAATCATTCTAATCAAACAGTTTCTGATCTTTGTATTACTTCTGAGTTAGATGGCACTCCCCTACAATTCTGATATTCCACTGGCGGTATGGAATCCGCCATTGACTCAGCGAAAAATCCCCCAACCCGAGTGTGCTGCAAGGGTTGAAGTTTCTGATTCTGATATGCCATACAACACTAGGCCAGCGTAATATAATATACCCAGATTAGCAAATCACGGTTTCGAGCAACGAGTTGTCTGAACTCGTGCCTTCTTCGGGGAACCACCTAACATCTCTTTATGCCCAATTTTATCCTGTTCTAAATCATGTATTATTCTAGTTTTAACATCTAAAAATTCTGACATCAAAAATACATTCTATTCTGTTCTGAATTACCATGGCATAATCTGAATTGGTGTCATCACACCAAGACTTGAAAGTCCTCTTTTCTGAGCCATAATGTATCATGCATAATTCTTTCATTAAAACACAATTCAGACCACCCAAACATGCAAATAGAATAAGAGATTTCATGTTCCGAAACACAAGTCAAAACTATGCAGAAATTATTCAAACTTATAGTGGTCATGTGTTTTTGGCAAAACATGCTACTCTTCATTATATGTAATTTCAACAAGTATCAACATGCACAACCCTCTCTTTTGAATTCAAAAATTATACTCAAGTCATAGCATTAATCAAGACATTTCGTATCATGCTTGTCAAGATGCATTTCAAAACATTTCATATTATACGAAAGATGGGAAAAATCGTACAAGAGAGGGATTCTTTATTATTCATGCTCTCAATTGAATATTCATCCTTAAACACCTGCTTACATATATATATAATTTTGAATCAATTTAGGGGAAGGCCTAAAGACCAAAACAATATCATTAACATTTATAATGCGTGATAAAATCATAGATTTCAAAACCCTTTTCTAAATTTATGCTTGATAGATCTTTAAATCATACTTGAATATTTCAACACGCCCATGTAGTTTTAGGATAAACCCCACGTACCTTAAATTATAAGATCTGAAAGATGGAACCCGGATCTAGATAGATGAAATCCGGATCTTGATCCGTTTCTTGAGTATCTTCACTTAGGAAGATGAATTCTTGATCTATGGAAGGGAAGGAAACTTGAATTTTAATTTGTTTCTTGGAAATCTTGAACTTACAAATTGATTTTTTGATTTCTTGATCTTGGAGAAAACCCTAGTTTCCATCTTGTTCTTGAGAGTAGAGAGGATTGGGATGTTGTAAAATAGATAATATATGGATTATAATGCTTAGGGTTCAATTTATAATCGTGGAGAATATTTTTGGAGTGAGGAAAAGACCAAAATACCCCTACGAAACCGTTTAGGAAATGCTGAATTTTAAAGGTGACGACCTTGGATGATAGGTCATCGTATATGTGATAAGTTATCACACCAGGTCGTCAATTAGAGGCTAATTTTTGTGAGTTAATGCCTTGGGATGATGACATGGCTGATAGGTCGTCACATATGTTATAACTTATCAGCTCAGGTCGTCACTTGTCGACAGACAGACATGCTAAAGTAAAATGGGTATAACTTTTTAATCTGATCTTAGATTTTGGTGAAATTAGTATTGTTGGAAATTTAATTCAAAGAGATTTCATTTGATATATAGTAAGCCACCCAGTTCGTCATATACAAGTAGTTATGGCCGTTTGAATCTGACCCAAGTTTTGACGCTTACTCAAACTCGAACGATAGGAAAGCTTTCAACTCGTCCTTGAGTTTAGGGACCTCTATGATCTCAATTTATGATCAAATAGGTTCCCATACAATATAATTTATTAACATGCCAAATTTTCCTAGGATTTATGGATTATGGATCACTACGCATTGAAATGACAATTTTTCATTCTAGCCCGAAATGCGGGGTGTTACACTATCTCCCTCTTGGGATCATTCGTCCCCGAATGACAGGTAGGAATGTTGAAGTCTTAAATGTATGGAATAACGTGGACATGATATGTCTTCTAAGAAAGAATATAGTTGAGCTGAAACATTTAAACTTTTATCATGAAACTGAATTCCGAGTTGACTTGACTTTACTTGCTTTAAGGAGCTGATTCATGCTGAGAGTTTAGGATTTCCTTGAAGTGTTCATGATCCAATCATATACATATTAAATTGAGAAGTGATAACTTACGCAATTACAAACCATGAGGCAACATGACTTAGATCGTACCAGGGTACTGTACTGCCTGAGCTAAAATACTTGGAAGTATTTGAAATTATGCTCTGAACTTTTATGAACTGAGTCATGACTAAGTAGCTAAATCTGAAACATGATGCTTTGAATGAACTAAAATCGCAACTTACATGGATGGAATATATTATCTCTTGGTATGGTCATACGCATGAGACTTCGGATAGTAGGACTGGGTGAAAAGGTGGAAAACCACAGTAACTTGTCTTGTTAAACTGAATTACTGTCTATACAAACTGAATTTTGCTCGACCCTCATACTTAACTGGAGTATCTCTTCAACACTCTTTATAAAGAAGTGCTAGTAGCATTAGGGATCAAAGAATCTTGGGCATGAGTTACACAAGACATCCAACTAAGGAATAACAAAATAACACTACTCCATACCATGGAATATAGACATATAACTCATAAACTAGGATAGAATTATCAGGCCTTAGGCAATGCCACTTCTTACTTTCAAGCGTAGCACACTCCTCGAATACTCCCTTAACCATACTATCCCCCTTAATTACCATACTCATTCAATTCAACTTAAAATTCTCATATGGGCATCGATAAATCTTTCTACTAATATCTAAAGTAGCTTAAATCCTTTCACCATGATCAAGCCTAACTCTAAATCACAAAATACAACACGCTACACCACGATATTATTCTAAACCATATGATTCAACCTTCTATATAAATTTTTTTTTATCACATCCTAAGCATAATGTGCCCTACCACTTCAATGACTAACTCTGAACTATTACTATGGATTTACTAGCACATATTTTGTTCCTCCACTTAAATTCCCAACATGTCATCCAAGCCTATCTTTATAACCATATATGAACTTCAAGGCAAACACCCATAAAGACATACTTCACATATATTCTCTAAACCCCTATCAATACAACTCACACGTTGTACCCCAAGAACATACACATAAAAATTTCTACTAACCATCACATGTATCAAAGACTTGGCCCCAAATCTTACTTCATACTTATGGCCGTATCTAAAACAAGCATACTATGATCTTCCATCAACAAGAAACCTTTACTCATCACCATTATCATCACATAAGGATAAGTCACTAAAAGGTTAGATCATAAGATCTTGAAGCATGGAAAGATATTATATGAGAATTGACACTTAACTGAGGCCAGAGGACCAGCGAATCAATATCAGGAATTCATCAAAATTATCTGAATTAGGGGCATACCTGGATATAAGCGGAATCTTGCCAATCATTTGGCGTGTAGAATGAGTTGTGGAAACTGAGCACACTGTACAGCGTGAGTACATGAGTCATGAGCTGCATGACCTCAATATGGAGTTCATAACTTGTGGAATGTGATCCCGACTACTGAATGAACTAGAATTCCTCATTTAGGAACTAGAAGAGCACATTATTCTCTACCATATACATGAACATGAACTATGATCATGGAAATAAAATGTAAGGCATGAGTAGGTATCGGGATAACTGAAAAATACTGAGATAAGAATGGGTTGAGTCCCACCCTCACTTTCTGATGTTCTATATCATACTGGCATTACTATTTGAATCTAAGAGTCTGACTTGGTTACTTGTTCCATTATCTCCCTCTTAGGTTTAAGCCATCACCTTAAGTTTGAGAGATCTCTTAATAGACTCTAAACTGAACTACACTTGATGATAGGTGAATTTACATGCCTATAGCACTAGATTTTGCCCATATTTTAGCCAAGTTTTGAGAACAAATTATATATTTCATGCACTTTTAGTCCTTTTTCCTGTAAGTGAGCTAACGAACATGATTAGTAAGTTTTCAGGTATAAATGATGCAGAACTCAGCATTTTATGGATAACTTGACGCCAAAGAAAGCTTCACGAAAGAAGGAAGGGAAAGCTTACACGCCAAGGACCAAAAGTGGCGCATGGAAAATCTGTCCCGGGCAAAAACAGCAATTCTAAAGACTTTGGAGACTAGCAGTAATTTATTAGGATTAGGATAATGATACCTTAACCTAGTAGGATTGGGTTAATTAATTCATTAGCTTAGTAGGAATAGGATATGGGTATTATAAATACCCTATTTTGCTAGAGATTTTTATGCATTCCTCCATTAGTTACAATTCATTCACTACTACTTTTTATTCTTCCATTAATTCTACTTTTTATTCTTCTTATATTCATCTATTCAATTCTTAATTTCCGCAACAAGAGAAACGTTACTTAGCAAAGAAGTCACGCCTAACGCCTACCACCCTATACCTAACGAGATCTTTATTGTGGTATAATAACAATGTCGATTGTGATTTCCTTCGCACTCATGGGTAACTAAACTTCTTTGTTGGGGTTATGGAAGCCTTATGAGATACTATCTAAGGCTATGAGGTTGTGAACTCGTGACACGTGTGTTGCTTATATCATTATTCTCTTCATCTTAATGCAAATTCTTGTGGCTGCAGACGCATAGAATAACCCCAGTATAGCATTAACTTGTTCGAAAGAAAAGTTATATGTCTGGAAAAGAGATAATGTCAAGGTAATAGGGTCCCATCCCCTATTAAAAAGTTAGTGTCGTAACTGGATTAACCTCTTGGAGAATTTGTACCATTAGATGCGCTTTAAGCTCGAAAGAGTTAAAGTGAAATAGTCCTTGTTAAGGTCGAAAGACGCTTGGATTTACCATAGAATACAATTCTCTATAAGCACATGCATGTCTGAATCCCGCATAACTCATAGCCAATAGAGACGTATAACTCATAAGGTGGACATACCCCCAACTTCTCAATTCTCATTGTTTTACATCTTACTAAACATTCTTTCTTTTTACTTTGCTATTTTCTGTTTTTACTTTATTATTTTGTTTACATTATTTGCACGACAAAACTCCCCCCTTTTACGAGACTTGCACTAAAAGTCTAGTAATCCTTGCTTACTTGTTGACCAATCTATTCCCTGTGGGATCGATACCCAACCCAGTTGGGTTATATATTTGACAACGACCGCTTTACACTCCTACGAGAGCTGTAGATTGAGCGTTATCAACACTCACTGCACTCTGGGGTCTGGAATACGACGATACATGCAATTAATAGAACTTAACCCGAATGACTACACCTGGAAGTGGAAAACCCACTACTAATACAACCTTCTGAGACACACTCTATCATTCTACAACCCGAACAGTCATTATATAATACTGGAACACTTACTTACTTTGGATCTCCATAAGTATCCCCATAGTCGAAGTGAACACCCTCTAACGCTTCAACTCTTATTTCTATGAGCTCAACCTTCAAGAACTCAATCTTAGCTTCTGACACTTAATATAGATATCACCAAGCCCTTGATGAACGATACTACTTCTGTCATAGCCTACAAATATCGCGACTCCAAACTTATATCTCTCTACCATGAGAATCAAGATCATATGGAAAGGCTCAACACTATCAATCCAAACTCCTTAATTTGGCTATCTAGCACACCATATACCATCTAACTAGTCTTTCTCCACCTAGCAACTCAACGGTTCCACTTTCCACACATAACATGTAATAGCCTTAGAAAAATACCGCAACCTCATATCACCTTGGCATACTTCTACATCATACATACTACATCATACTTCATTAAAAATCAAATAAACTTAAGCTCTTGTATACACGGTTCAAGCCTATTAGATCACTTCCATATAACTAGTATCATTAACCGAGAAATCATTACATCTACCTTCATGGACATCAACTGTTCAAACTTAATGTCTAGTGCTAAACATGATTTACCACCCAACATGGCACACAATTCTCACAAAACATTCATCATTAATCTTAAGCCACTATTCTTACATTCACATTCTACATTAACTTCAAGCCAATAGTCTAGCATCAATCATCCACCACCAATGAAGAATGCCACATAATATACTAGTCCATCAAATTGGGATATTCTATCCAAATACCTTACAAATCCACTACATACCTTCTCACAAGTAGTACTAGTTTACAACTACCAACGAAAAGAAGGTCAAGGGGGGTAAAGTCACATAATAGACATAGTCAACCTTAATCTTATATTATAACCCCATACAATCTTGTATACTTATACGGCTTTCTCACATCACACTTACTTACCCAAGAGTACATTTAGACTACCTTCAAATTCCACAAACAACCATGAGTCTATAATTATAACTTACTGGCTCATCTAGCCATTTTCATACTTCAAGCAGACAATAATTCACCTTAACTAATAACTCCTTCTCTACCTTCTACTAAACTAACACACAAGGACATATCACTTTATTACCAACTCAATCTTATGAAAAAAGATTTGACTATACATATATTCAACCAACAAAAGAACAGCAAGTTGCTAGTGAATCAAAATAGGCCTCACATGGCTTCACTAGACTTTGATTTTAGTATTTTGAACAAGAAAATGAAATGAATAACAGAGTAACTATGCTAGTGAATCGAAAGAGCCCCACATGGCTTCACTAGACTTTTTGTTTTCAACAACACAATGATATCAAGATTACAAGAGATAGAAACTTGACACACAATAATCAATGATCTAAGAATATACATCTTACTCTGTATAAATAAAAATCTGAGTCAAACACTTCCCCGTTTAGGCATGACATCTGCAACATAATTTTTGAAAAGGACTGAATACTCTTAATACCGTAGGCTGAAAAGCACGATTTTATCAGAACCAAAGTTCACACTAGAATCAATACACTCTGAAGCACTAACGGACTTTTCTCAAGTCCTTATACAATACCATTTAAACTCTAAACTTTTGCACTTGATTCACCTCAACAATGAGACATATCTGAGCATATCAAAGTAAGAAAAGAATTAGGATAACTTTACTTTCATGTGGGCAACACCATAGCATGAGAATTAGAGTATGAAAGAGGAACATTCTGTTCTTATTGCACGAACTAGAACATGAAGAAATGGAAACATTCATAAACGCCTAGTAGCCTCCTGCTTATAAGTGTAGCACGCTACACACCATAAACAAGACTCTACCCAACGTGATTTTCCAGACACCCTAGGACCATGAATCATGCTTTGATACCATGTTTATCACGAACCAAACCGAGGCCCTGGCCGTGATGAGCATCCCAAACCATGAATGCCTAGACGCCCTTCTCTCTCTGGTAATCATGCACAATATTCATAAATTATAATCGAAGATGCGAAATTGTAAATCATTACGGAAATATGGTCATACTTTGAGTTCGATTAAACTATGAAAAATGAAATCCAATATCAACTACACAACATTTGAACCAATCTGTGAAATCTCTACTACATCTGAAAATGACAGCTGTCTGAAACTGGGACAAAGCCCCCAGTGGACCTAAACCAAGATAAATAACATAATCTGAAAGACATAGGCCTTCTGAAATAAACAAGGCTCACCAACTACACACATCACTGTTGTCTGAAAACTCTACGGCCTAGCAGGACCTCTAAACTGAGCCTTAGACCCTGGGAGGAAAAAGGGATCAATACAAATATACTGGTACACAAAGAAATCCAAAAATAATGTGCTTATAAGTATAAATTAGGTAAGAGCAATTTACCAAAAAATCATGCATAAATCATTTCAAAACACATGGGCACTTTTCTGAAAATCACAAATCATTCTTATCAAACAATTTCTAATCTTTGTATTACTTCTGAGTTAGGTGGCACTCCCCTACAATTCTGATATTCCAATGGCGGTATGGAATTCGCCATTGACTCGGCGGGAAAGCCCCCAACCCAAGTGTGCCGCAAGGGTTGGAGTATCGTTGGAAAGGTAATTCGAAGAGATTTCATTTGATATATAATAGGCCACCCAGTTCGTCATATAAAAGGAGTTATAGTCATTTGAATCTGACCCAAGTTTCGACGCTTAATAGTCATTTGAACCTGACCCAAGTTTCGACGCTTACTCAAACTCGAATGATAAGAAAGTTTTTAACTCGTCCTTGAGTTTGGGGACCTCCATGATCTCAATTTATGATCAAATAGGTTCTCACACTACATAATTGATTAACATAACAAATTTTCCTAGGATTTATGGCTTTTGGATCATCTATGCATAGAAATGATGATTTTTTGTTCTAGACTGAAATGCGAGGTATTACACTTTAGTTCAGACATATTGGTGATGTTTTCAGTATTCCACCTTAACAGTATTATTTTAAGTTCACCTTCCGCATATGATACTTTATTATTATTTTATTCAGTGCTCACAGTAGGTACCAGATCATGGATTAACTTAGGGTCACTTGTGGCCTTAAGCACCATGTTACGACTAAGGAGTAGCCTCGGGTTGTAACAATTATCTTCAAAAAATACTCGACAATATAAGGATTACCTTGATCAGTAGTGTTCACCAATTTATTCTCCAATATCTATTGCTAAGCTTCATTCTTCTCGTTGAACAACTGATCATGGGTCCTCCAGATTTCATGGGCTAATTTATACTTTATGTCAAATAAACTAGAGGAAATGGGTGTCACGACTCAAGACTACCCCTAGTCGTAACAAGGTGCTTAGAGCCACAAGTGATCCCAAGTTAATCCATAATCCAATATCTGTTGTGAGAACTGAAGAAGATAATAATAAAACATCATATGCAAAAGCTAAACTGGAGAAAACTGTAATAAGATATAATACTGAAAAATAATACTCAACATATCTAAACTTTTGATAAAAATTGAAAACAAGTATGGCTATCTGAAAGCCTCTAAAATAAGTAGAGTTGATGGTACAAACCCCCAACTAACTCCGACTGACTGTAATAAAAGAATTACTAAAAGTAACTACAAATAACTTATCCTCGAAGGATGAGGACTCACCATAACTGTTGCTGAGTGGCACACAAACTATCTAAGTACGATCGGGGAACTGAGCATTCAAACCTATATTGTAAAATTAATATAGCGCAAAAGTGAGTATGCGGTCAGTACTTTGAATATACTGGTATGTGATATGGGACTAACTGAAATACATATAAGTACTGAGCATGAATGCATGAACATGTAAAACGAATGCAAGACCAAGCGTAAACATGTACTGGAATGATCTAAATAACTGAATAAATAATATATGGACACTTGGTCGTGCAAACCTGAGCTGATGTAATCTAAAAACTGATCTAAAATTATGGGGGATAACATTTAACTGACATGCCCCAATCTAAGCTAACCAGGGTCCTACCTGTAACCCTAGTTGGAAGGGAGTTAGTACCTTGCTAAGGGCACCAACATTGGTTGTGTGGATCCACTAAACTGATATCCCGAAGGACTAAGGTGTCACCCTCAACTGGCAGGTGCCCCTAAGAGAGTGTCAACCCTCAACTGGCAAGAAGACCTCTTATATCCTACGTTTATTACGTAGTTCTGGAACTTAGGGACTACTACTAAAGGTCTCACCCTCGACAGGGTCTTCATCCCTAGGTTCTCTCATTGTTAAGTTCTACCCTCAACTGAGTTGATACTGATAATGATATTTGTTTAACATAGTCAAATACTAATAATGCTCAACATGACAATGTTATAAACTTCATGGTATAAACATGGTATGTGTGTGTGTATAGATATATATATATATATATATCCACGTTAGAGTTTGTGACTAGAATTTTGTTGATCCGGCCCTGAAAAGTTTGCGGTGCGACCCATATTTGTGATTTTTTGTGAGGTTTGTGGTGGTAGCGTAGGGATCGGGTCAATATGTTTTTGGGATTACGATTTATACGTCATTGATACTACGTCTTCTTTATTGTACTCCTCTCCATTATAGTAAAAATCTTCCTCCTCTGCCCGTGGTTTTTTTCCGCAAGGATTTCCACGTAAATCTGTGTGTCTTCTTCTTATTTTCTTTTGCTTTGTGCTATTACTTATTCTGCCTAAACATAACAATATATATATGTGTGTGTGTGTGTGTGTGTATATATATATATATATATATATATATATATATATATATATATATATATATATATATATAAAACTTAAAATCTTGAAAGACTGTAGCATGCATGATCTTCTAAGCATGCATGATCTTCTAAGTATCAGATGTTGATAACCCACAACATAGAAAGTAATATAATTAAATATGATGATTTCAATGTAATGACATGATAGAAAATTTCATGACTTAACAACAATTTCATCAATATAACAAGTCATCATGGTTCGAGTATGGAAGAATACTTAAGGTTATGAGGAAACATTATTTCATGGTTGAATCCAAGAATGATATGGAGATATCATGGAATTTACATTTTTCATGAAATCCTAAATTAAAAGGGATTGAATTTGGAAAATCTTGGGACTCAATGGGTGAAATAAACCCATTGATGAATATCCAACATACCTGAATTTCTTGAATTCGTGAAGGGAACTTGAATCTGAGACCTTGGGAGGGTGAATTCTTCGGAAAAACTCTTGCCTTTTGTTCTTGAGAGTGAGAGAGAGGTGAATGTTGTTAACTATTGAGGAAAGGGAAAATTATGCTTAGTTGGGGCTCTTGGTCGTGAATGGGGAGTTTAAAGAGGAGAGAATAACCAAAAAGCCCTTTACTCTTAAGAAAGACTGCATGATTTTTACACAGCAGTGTGGCACGCTGCCTATCTTGGAGTCCAGCCTCCGTGACACATTGCCTATCACGGAGGGTAGCCTCTGTGACACAGTGCCTATCGCAGAGGCACACGGCCTCTGTGCCACGCTGCTTATCGTGAAGGGTGGCCTCCGTGACACGGCAAAATCGCAGAGGCTCACTGCCTCGGCGGTCCAAAATTACCCCAAACCTCTTTCGAAAATTTTGAAACTCTCCCAGATGACCCGTTTAACATTTTAAAATATTTTTCAACTCAAAAATCCATATTTCAAACTCGTGAAGGTCAAAAATGAAATGTTCAAAACTTTTAGGGTGTCACAATGATCATGGCATTTGCCTTTAGTGTATAATAATCGCTTTGGATCCTTTAAACATGAGGCAAGTAGTTGGAAACTTGACTAGGATCTTGTGGGGTATTGCAATGTGCTGCTTCAAAATGAACTTCATTTTCGCATTAATCCACTTACACTTTAGGTAGGTGCTATTATTTTCTGGTCCGT
Source organism: Capsicum baccatum var. pendulum (assembly GCA_030864225.1). Classification (NCBI taxonomy): domain Eukaryota; kingdom Viridiplantae; phylum Streptophyta; class Magnoliopsida; order Solanales; family Solanaceae; genus Capsicum; species Capsicum baccatum. The sequence goes on from CM061555.1 coordinate 44,086,164, forward strand.
TGGCTGGTGGAGTTGTTTTACTCTTATTGACAATTTCTCATAAATCCTCGCCTACAGAGTAAGACTTCATACAGGCCTTTCATACCTTGTAAATGTATTGGTTCAACAACTCCATCCCCAATCCGTTGCCATGATCGTTGAAATTAATTTAGAGAAATCAGTTGAATCTATCACTAATCCGATCTTGAAATATCATTCAAAAAGTCGATTTATGGCTATGACTGTAATACCATGTAAAGAATAATAGAAGAAAGATAATATCGGAAAAAGTTTCTGCTAACCCAAGATCATTAACTAAAATCTAAAAATTCAACTAAGAAGAGAAAGTTATGAGAGGAGAAGAATTTTAGTAGAGGACATATTCCGTTGAATTTATTTTGGATTTTATTGGTTGATTACAAATGCTTAAAGCCACCCGTATTTATACTTATTTAGAGATGCTTTAGAAATTATTCTAGAAACATCTACAAGAAAAATCTAGATGACCTTACTTCTGATATCTTTACAAGAATCTTGAATTTGTAGATCTATTTTCAAGAACATCCACAACTGAATAATTCAATTCATTCTTACTTTTTACGTGCGGCTTGGTGCCATAAATTGGAGGACGTGGTTTTTTTTTCATGTCTTTTGGTATAAATATCATCTGCACAAGAAGAAAAAGAACAATTAGAAATCCAAAGCTACTTCTTCAAGCAGGGCAAGTAGACAATATGTTTCACATACCTTGTGCAGTTTAGTGTAGTAGCCCTGGAATGATTAAATTCACTGAGATACTTGACGAGCTTAGCACATCAATGAGTGCCATTAAAGGGTTCTGAGATCAAATTAAGATTGGCTTCCAGCAGATGTGAAACTTTCAATTTGAATGTAGGCAAGTAATCACCAATAAAAATACTTTCGTGCCATAACGAACCTCAGATGGAAATCTTAGTTAGATGTATCCAGATCAACTTCAATCAGATAATCGCACAATACTATTTGCATATACTTGAAATAGTCACCAGAGATCTTCACATTCTTCAACAACGAACAAGAAGATAAGTAAAACATTTCGAGGTTGGGTAGATATGGTAAAAAACTCTCTAGCCATTCGTCAGCCACAGCCACAACACAAAGGCTCAAATGTTGAAAATTCCATCAAGTTGTTATATTAATTACATTCAGTTATTGACTAAGGGAGCTAATATAAAGATCTTTAAGATTACGTATTGCAATATCAACCCTCACGAATTCAAAAGGGCAATTCAGCAAATATAAAGTCCTTAGTTCAGGTAAATTAGTTCACGTGACTTGTAAACAGGTTAGTCCATCAAATCCTCGAACAGTATAACTCTTGCAAAGACGAAAAGTTTATATTGCCATTTGAGGGTAGTTCAAGCACAAATCCACTTAAATGAAGCACTTATTTAAGCAGTAGAAGGAATTCCAATCAGTTTTGGCAGCATCTTTAATAATAAGGAAAAACAGAATATGCTGCAAAATTGGCTCTGGCAACTTGGAAATTTGATCTGACCCTTTCATGACTGACAAATTCTATTTTCTATAATCTTCCCGGACTCGCATATAACGAAAACTTTAATGCACCGACTCCAAATCAAGTTGTTAAGGGATTTTGAAAGCGTAAAATCAGAATTTTTGAAAGTGTAAAATCAAAATCCCGTGACAAAAAGAAAAGGGCAAGAGGATTTAAAACAAATGCTCGGTCCAACTGACTCTGCTCATAGGTGTATCCAGATCAATCTCAATCATATTGTTGAACGAGACTAACATAAGATACTTGAGCCGGTTACTTGAGATCTTCACGGTCCTCAACGATGAACAAAGATATAAGTTGGAGATTTCAAGGTTGGGTAGATTTGGTGAAAGGTTCTCTAACCCTTGGTCAGTCACAACTACATCAATGAGTTTCAGATGCTTGAGGGTTACACAGGCATTTATTTTGATTATTACATTCAGGTCCCCACTAGCGGAGCTAATATAAAGGTCATTCATATTATGTGCTGTAGACACGTAATTTTGTCTCTCTCAAAAGTTGATTTTATTCATTTTTACCTTATCATATCATGTATCCTCACCCACGTGATTACATCCCACAAAAATACAAAAAAAAATAACTCTCAACAAAATACCTAACAAACTTTTATTTTTTTTAACATCCTAACAACCCTCTCCAATAAGAAAATGACAAATCACCCTCTACCTACCTACCATACCCTTACCTCCACATGGAACCCTCCTTTTCTTGGGCAAAAACAAATAAACATTGGGAAACTTCCGGGAAAGAAGGAGGAAGGACCATTTTCTTCTATTTTTGGAAGAGGATATATAGAACACTCAAAAAAAAAAAAAGCAAGAGGGGTACCCACATGATTTTGGACCCGATTCTTTTCCTTTTCTTGCTCAATAATCCACACAGATACACACAGCAGATCGTCTATTTTTTCTTGCACAAGAATTCTTTCACACTCACACCAAGCTACATACGCACACCATTTTTGAATCCCCATTTTTGGCCATTGACAGGACCTCAGCATACAAAAATGGCACACACACATACACAGATAGAATAAAGGGAGATTAAGAGAGACAGAAATTGAGAGAAGGAGGGAGTGAGAATCGAAAAAAAAGGGGAGGGTTACAGCTCCAGCGAGTTTCGCCTGAGAGTTGTCGGAGTTCGATCCCGTTCGTTGGATATTGTTGCTGCCTGAGTTCTTCGGATCGCCAGTGACACCAAAATAACAACTCCGCTCCAATCTGAACAAACCCCAACAGAGCAGTAATGGGATGCACGAATCGGTATGGGTCTCTCGTTGTTTCTAGATTTTTGTTTTAGGTTAATGAAAATAGAGTGCGGGGTGAGATTTGGAATCTGATTTTGATATTCGAGGTCGAGATCTGATTTGGAGTTCGTGTTGAGGTTCGGTTTGAGGTTCCGATGCGGATTTCATCTCGTTTAATTGAATAACATTTGAAAGCGGCATTGAGATTTGTCGTTGGAGCTTAAGTTGAGGTTGTCGGAGGCGGATTTTCTTTATTTCGTCGAATAACATTGGTCAAAGAGCGGTTTAAGGTCCATCCCTTAACTCTATATTCTTGTTATTGTCTCAAATGTGTTTAATTATTGTGATTATGTGTGATGTGATCGTAGTCGGTGAGTTTTGTTGACGTTATGATGTCATGATTTTTGTGTTCACGGTGTGTTTTCGATGATATATGAAATGAATTGGAGTAATTTTGGTGTAATTGGTAAAAACAAAGCAAGCGGGGGTGGAATCGAGAAATTGATAAAAGGTGAATGTAGGTTAATTTTCATTTTGTTGGCTTTTGTTTAATTCGGAATAAGCATGAATGTGATAGATTTGTGATATGTTGAAATGGATAGGCAATATAGGTTCGAGTAGGCAAAATTTAGGTGTGATGTGTTGATCGAATACTTTGAATATTTAAAAGTGTGTTTTGAACATTTTTTTTAGTTAGCTTATTTAATTCAAATGTATTCATTCGGTCGGGGAATGCCCCGAGACACATTGTATTTATTCACCGAGGAATGCCCCAATGCATCATGTTGGCGGAAAATAATCATGATGAAGGCCCGGGGCGTCGGGTAAAACATAGGAGTAGTTTAGGATTAGTTTAGAATAGAATAGGTTTACATTTTCGCATTTTTTCATTTTTCAGGACTGTATAATTGGACTGGACATTATATTTTGGATTATTTTATTTTGTTTGCTTGAGTGATTGTTTTTGCGTGCTTTGTGTGGTTTATGCATTTGTAATGTCAATTTAGCCGATACGCTCTGTCAAGCGACCGTAGTCAAACCACGGGATCGAGGGGTGCCTAACACCTTCCCCTCGGTCAACAGAATTCCTTAGCCAGAATCTCTTTTCGCAAACCAGTATTAAAGAGTCAAAACCATTTTAAAAAAGGATATTCATGGGTGACTCGGCACACCCGATTTATGCCAAGTGGCGACTCTGAGTTTTGATTGTTAAAAATAATCCTTTTTCGAAACAAAATTTCATCTTTTGTCACTTTAATAATTAAAACCCTTTCGACCCTTAAAACATAATCTTTGGGAGTGAAAAAAAAGGGGTGTGACAGCTCTAGCGACTCTGCTGGGGACAATGACAAGTTTTCAGAATTCAAGCTATTTTTGTAGTCGTATCGACTTTGTTTGGCATTACAAGTGTATAAGCATTTTTTGTGATTTTGTTTGTGTTATTGTTTTCACTTTCGTGCGTTTTTGGTGCTCTTTGTTTATAGTATTTATCCTATGTGTTACCGCTTTTATATCTGCCATCATGTGTCTACCCCCAGGCCTTCTTTCTGCAATAAGTCTGCAGTACATGTGTTGTACACGACCTCTAGTTGAGTCACCCTTATTTTAGGGGGGAGCCATCGGTGTTATGGAGTAGGTGGAAAGCAAAGCAGCCACTATCGACCATACGCTCCCCCGAACAGCCTTGTTAGTGAACCACAACGTAGGTCAGCCTTTAGGTCATGCTTATGTGCATCATACTGAGACCTAGTGGGACCCACATGGCCCTTTGTAGGAGACTCACCTCTAAAGCATCTCTACGTGTTAAATGTTGTATCTTTAAGGGTAACGTGGTCATTTGACGGACTGATTTGAAAAAAAATTATTAGGAGTAAGGTGCGTAGGCAAAAACGAAAAAGAAAAAAAAAAGAGAAAAAAATATATAGAAAAAGAAAAAAAATAGAAAAAGTGAGTCGAAAAGAATGAATCAAAAGGAGTGTCGTGGTTTATTTTAAAGTTCTTTATGGCTTTTGTTCTTCACGATCCAAAAACTCAAAAAGATTTTTTTACGTTTTGCATTTATCTTCTCAAAGTACCGTAAGTTCAACAAAAAAAATGAAAAAAGAGGGTTTTGTTTGCCTTTTCTACTTATTTGTCAAAAACAAAATACCAAAAAGATTTTTTTTTTCATAATTGGTGGTGTCAGTCTTAGTTTAAATGTCTAGTTGAAAATCCAAAAAGTTTTTATTCGTTTGTTTTTGGTTGTGTCTCTTAAGTTAGGGTCAATTTAGTAGTTAATCGTTAATTGTCCAATCTGGATGAACTACGCATACCTAATTCCCTTCCCTCGGGTTGGGATACGTAGGCAACCCTCGGGGGGGGGAGAGTCCGGTAATCTTTGTGTTGGCCTTTGTCTTATTATTAGCCTAGGTCTCTCGCCCCGTAATCTAGATTTGTTAGCCAAGTAGACTGATCTCGCTCAGTACTTCTGTTCGGCAAATTGGAGTCATGAATGTGGTCTATCCCATCGACATATGCTTGCGTCAAAAATCCCAAGGATTAGGAATCTTCTACTCCTGTCGAATTTTTTAGATAACGTCTTATGTGTTATTACAGGATGGATTTGTCCACCAAGTCTAGAGTTCTGATAGTTGTCAAGGTGCCCAAAAAGTTAATCAAGTGGTGGAAAATGTTTAACTATGTTGATCAGCAGAAATTGATTAAAATATTAGGTGATATTACGAAACTTCTGCATGTTACCCCTCGTCCAGATTTAATAGAGGCTTTGTTGACCTTTTGGGATCCAAGTAGTTTGGTGTTCAGGTTTGGGGAATGTGAAATGACTCCTACTTTGGCAGACATATTTGGTTTGTTGCATTTGCCCTATATCGAGAAGGATATGATCCGAGCACGAAATCATACTGGCATGAGATTTTTGCAGTCTTGTGGTTTAAAAAGTAAGGGTATGCGTTTGGGTTGTTTAAGTGCTTCGTGGGTTTCCTTAGATTTTTTGTTCGCTAGATTCGGGCCCTCGAAAGGTTTTGATTGCTTTTGGGATAAATTTCATATGACTAAGGAGAGGTGGGATAGAAAGCGTCTTGAAGTCTTCACCCTTGCTTTGTTAGGCATTTTAGTGTTTCCACTAGAAGAAAGACGTATTAATACCCGTTTGCAATCCGTGGTGATGGCCCTATTTCATAAGGATCAAAACGACAAGGGCATTAATCAAAAGGGCAGGTTCACTCTCATACCCATGATCTTAACAGAAATATATAAGGCTTTAACCGAAGTGAAGGGGGGAATGAGATTTTTTTAGGGCAGTAACCTGATATTGCAGTTATGGATGATGGATCATTTGCACGCGCCTTCTTTAGTTAGACCAGACGTGGTAGATCGTTGTATTCCCAATCGAGTGAAAGCCATGGACTCCAAGTTGCGTTTGGATAAATTCTCGTTACCCATGGGAGTTGACGCTTGGATTGAATTTCTCGAGTCAAGAACCAGGGATAACATTTTGTGGACTTATCTGTGGCTTCGACCAAAGATAATATTGTTGGGTTGTTAGACGCAGCTCCCTTTAGTTATGTTAGGGCTAAATTGCACTAGAACATACAGTCCTTCTAGGGTAATACGCCAGTTGGGTAGGCTGCAGGACGTGCCACCAGCAGTGGATCTTCTGAAGGATGTTGAGTACTTCAAGGACCAAGCCTTAGGTGAGAGCAAGTACGAACAGTTTTGGAAGCATGCAACAAGGCTTGGGGTGGACACACTCAAAGAAAGTTTGGATAATCCGGGCTACACTCAGGGATATGAGGTCTGGCTTCAATCTACCTCTCGAGGTATCAGTCAACCCTTACCAGCGCAGCTTAGAGGGAGAATACAGGAAGAATGCATAGTAGATGACCACCAGGATGAAAGTGCGGGGTCCAAAGCGGAAATACTGAGAGTACAGTTAGCAGATTTGTTAAAGACGGTAGAAAGGTGTCAGAATAATCTTTCCAAGTGCATTCCTCATGAGGCAGGAATACGGGCCCGAAGCTTCTTCCCTAATATCAGGGTGTCTTTAAAGGATATGCTACAAAGTTTAAATGGGAGAAAGAGAACTTCAGAGGCAGATCCATCTCAGCCAGGGTCATCATGCAGAGCACCAGTCTGAAAGAGCATTTCTTATCTTTATTCAGTTTGAGTCTTTTATGTGTTTGTCATTGTAGGGTGGTGTCTGCTTTAAGTCAAAGTCAAGTTGTTTTTGGTATTAGGGTCTTTATTAGTAATTTCAGGAATGTCGTCTTAGGGGTCTAGAATGTTGTTCCGTATTTGTTGTTTAGTTTTAGAGTGGTCCTAAATTCTTTGTATGTTTTTGTTGTTTCTTTCATCAAAATGCTATGATGTTACGTCTTTTCTTTGTTTGTTTATTTTCGTTTTCGCAAAAAAATAATAATAATAATAATAAAAATAAAAAAATAAAAAATAAAAAATAATAATAATAAAATTAAAAAATAAAAATATGTAATGTTCATGCATATGCCGCCCGAACTACGCAAAATCTGATTCATGTACAACATGATACGTAGGCAACCTGCTTTTGGGTTCGATCTAATCATTTGTTTCATTGTTTTTCATTTTAAAAAAAAAAGAGCAAAAGCCATAAAGAATGATAAAATGAAGGTAGATAGCGAGAGAAGAAAAGAAAGAAAGGATGATGAGACAACAAAGGAAAAGAACAGAGATTGATACGAAAAAAAAAAGAAAAAAAAAAGAAAAAAGAGAGAGGGAAAGAAATAATAATAATAATAATAATAATAGGTGTAGATAAAAATCGGGATGATGTTAAAATGACCTCGCTACCCTCAAAAGCTGGTAGAAATGAACATGAATTTAGGACAATTTTACCAATGTGATTCCCATGCTTGTTGCGTGCCCTAATCCTAACGGATGTCATCTTTGATGAGCAGGTTCTTTCAGATAACAGTGGTAGGTTTTCAACACTCTAGCTAGTCACCCATACTTCACTAGATCCAAAGCAAAGCTCGTCATGGCTAGTAGGGAGATTGAAAATTTGCTCATTGACCCGGATCAAGATCACAGGGAAGAAAGTTCAGAACACAATGATAAGGTAGTAAGGCTCAGGCAACAACTGAAAGATTTGCACCGGGCATGGGCCAGCGGAATGCCTCCTCCTCCGCTCCCTGAAGGTCTTGGGAATATCTCTAACTGCCCACCGCTCTCTCAGGCTCAATTCTCTGCTCCTACTGATTCACCTGAGCATGCGCCAGGATTTACTCCGCGACATTATTATCCTGGCAGTTCTGGTGTGCCCTTGGCAGCTCCCCAATCAAGACCCGCTGCTCAGCCAGTGCCACCGACCACACCAGTATTCGTGGCTCCGCCACCATATGAAACTCCCATATATGTTGTGCGTCCCACAATGGAACTTCCTAGGTATGCCAGTGAGCCAGTATTGAAGGTTCCAGATAGTCAGTATTCTACCCCGGAGCCTACTTTGAGAATGAATGAACCGTATGGGTACACTCAACCGCCTGCATTTCCATTCGATATGGAGAAACCTGTCGCTACGGAGGAACAGGATATCGTAGCCCAAAAGTTGAAAAGTTTAGAATAGGCTATGAGGAATTTGCAGGGAATCGGAGATTATAGGAGTGTTTCATATAAAGATCTTTGCATGTTACCAGACATCAACCTTCCCCTCGGTTTTAAAATGCCAAAGTTTGAGAAGTATGCAGGGCACGGTGATCCTGTGGCATACTTGAGACGTTATTGCAACCAGTTGAGAGCTACAGGAGGAAGGGAAGAGCTGCTCATGGCCTTATTTGGCGAGAGTCTTTCTGATCTAGCTTCAGAATGGTTTATCGATCGAGATATCGACAAATAGAACAGCTGGGATGACTTAGCTTCTGAGTTTTTCAACATTTTCAATATAACATCGACCTGATTTCGGACGAAAAAGCCTTGGTCAACATAAAGAAAAAAAGCACTAAAGGTTTTAGGGAATACGCGATAAGGTGGCGTGAGCAGGCCGCCAGGGTAAAGCCTCCAATGAAAGAAAGTAAGTTGGTAGAGGTTTTCATTCAGGCACAGGATGAGACCTATTTTCAACATTTACTTTCGGCAATTGGAAAGTCTTTTATTGAAGTCCTCAAAATTGAGGAGATGATAGAGGACGGAATCAAGACCGGCCGAATAGTGAATTTTGCCGCATTAAAAGCCACCACACAAGCGATTCATGGTGGATATGGCGCATTCCGAGGTAAAAAAAAAAGAGTACGTGGCAACTGTCATAGCTGGAACCCATTCCTATACCAAAAGACCACCTCGCCCCTATCCCCAATCCCAAGCCCAAGTCTACGCCCAACTCCATATACTCCTCCCCACCATTACTAACCTCCACAAAACCCTTTATATTCCATTCCACCACCCCCCGTACCCAGTATATAGCGCGCAGCCATATGCCCAAACCCCTTCCTACCCGCAGTGGCGCGCGCAAGTTCCATAAAATCGCCCATTCGCTCCACCAAATTACCAAAACCCCTCCAGACTCGGTTTTCAACCTAGGCCCGAGTATAAGAAAGAGAAGGCGGTCAAAAATCAATTCACACCTCTTGGGGAGTCATATGCTAGCTTGTTTGATAGGTTGAGAAAGTTGAACGTCTTAAGCCCAATTAAAGGAAGGCTTTCAAATCCATCGCCGAGAAATCTCGATTATTCTTTAAGGTGTGCGTACTGTTCTGATATGCCAGGCCATGAAATCGAGAAATGCTGGCATTTAAAGAGAGTTGTCCAAGATTTAATTGACACCAATCAGATGCTGGTCCAGGCCCCGGAGGGTCCAAATATTAACCAGAATCCGCTGCCAACCCATGCTGAAGCCAATATGTTAGAATTGATATATGATGGGAAAGAGTCTTCAAGGTGTTATAAGCCTATTGTCAAGATACAGACCATTGAGGAGAAATCGATGAATGTAGCAGAGTCTTTGAAAGCAATGTCATCGAACTAGGAAGGAATGAGAGAAGATAAAGCCCAAGAAAGCACAAAAAAACCCCTGATCACAGTACAAGGCGCCAGAAGGTATGTTGATTTAAGTCAGGATAAACCTAAGTTGACAGTGGTGGGAGCTCTGAGTCAGCCCATCTTGATGGTGAAAGAAGCACTGGAAGCGCCTATTATCCTCAAACCGGTGACCCAACTCCAATAGTTGATACGAAAAGGGTTCCCTGTAATTATGGGCGGACTGTGATGACCTATCACGGGAAAGAAGTAGTGGAAGATGTAGATGAGGTAAGGGGTTTGACTAGGTCAGGAAGATACTTCATGCCTGAAAGCTTAAGAAAGACCAAGCCAATGGTGAGTGGACCGTCATCTATCAAAAAGCCTATCACCAAAGAAGAAGCCAAAGAATTTTTGAAAAAGATGAAATTGCCAGAGTATTCAATAATAGACCAGTTGAAGAAAACCCCTGCTCAAGTTTCCCTCTTATCTTTGCTGTTGCACTCTAAGGAGCACGTGATATTTTACTGAAGGTATTAAATTAAGCATATGTTCCTAGGGAGATTACAATAAACCAGCTTGAGAAAATGGTCGAAAAAGTCTTTTAGGTCAATCGGATCACTTTTTCCGATGATGAATTGCCTGTTGAAGGTACAGGGCATAACCGGGGTCTTTACATTACAGTGAAGTATGAAGATTTCTACGTCACTCATGTTATTATTGATGGAGGTTCAGGTGCAAATATTTGCCCTATTTCTACATTGCAAAAGTTGAATATTGGTGCTGACAGGATCAGGCCCAACAATGTATGTGTTAGGGCTTTCGATGGTGCAAAATCAAATTCCATTGGTGAAATAAAACTAATGTTGACCATAGGGCCTGTTGAGTTCGCCATAGAGTTTCAAGTATTGAATATAGACTCCTCTTACAATCTATTGTTGGGAAGGCCATGAATCAACAAGGCCAAGGCGGTTGCATCTACACTACACCAAATGATTAAGTTTGAGCATGAAAGACAAGAAGTAGTTATTCACGGTGAAGGAGATTTGCCCGCCTGCAAAGATTCTCCCTTGTCTCTTATTGAAACAAATAACGTAGAGGAGACATTTGACTATTAAATCTTTGATACAGTACCAGTGAATCGTATCCTTGAATGGCAGGTTATACTGGGACCGCAATTGTCTTCTGCTTCTATCATGATGGTGAGTGAACTTTGGAAATATGGATTTGAGCCAGGAAAGGGTTTAGGAGCGTCTCTGCATGGTATAGTTTGTCCCATATGTCCGAGTGAGAACGTGGGCGCGTTTGGTCTAGGATTTGAGCCTACGGCTAAAGATTTGAAGAAAGCCAAAGGAAGGAAAAAGGAAACATGGTCACTCCCTCGCCCAATGCCACTACCCAGTGAATCATTTGTTAAGAGCGGTGTCACGAAGCATGGGGAATTTGAAGTTGAATTGGTTGATGACTGTCAGAACCTTTTTATTGATGTTGATATGGTCGAAGCAGGAGAAGGTACCAGTATAGCAGACGTGCGATTCATAGGCCCAGTTACCCGGCTCAATAATTGGGAAGTCACTCCTCTTCCCGTCAAGAGGGAGTTTTGATAGTTTATTTTGTTTTTCTTTCTTTTTATCCGAGTTATTTCAGGGCTATAATTCAAATTTTTACTTTGTTTATGTTATGATGCCATCTATGTTTAAACCTTTCTATTTCTTTTTATTTAATGAAATGCAATGTCCCTTTTGATTCGTGTCTAATATATATTTTGTTTTTCTTTTTTTTATTATATACAGTTCTCTTTATGCTGATTCTAATGACATGACATGCATGCAGAATTCTCAGCCTGACCTTAAACTCCAAGCTAATCAAGATGTAATGAAGCATGATGGGGAATATGATGAAGAAGAAGCACTAGAAGAAATAAGCAAAGAGTTGGAACAGTTTGAAGACAAACCGAATCCTAATTTGAATGAGACTTAGCTAATAAATCTAGGGGATCAAGAAGATGTTAGGGAAACTAAAATCAGTGTACATTCTTTGCCACAGCTAAAAGATGGAATGATTCAAGCATTAATTGATTATAAGGATATTTTTGCATGGTCTTATGATGATATGCCTGGTTTAAGCACTGAATTAGTGGCTCACAAATTGCCAACTGATCCCGTGTTCCCTCCTGTCAAACAGAAGTTGAGGAAGTTTAAAACGGATGTAAGTATTAAAATTAAAGAAGAAATCATGAAACAACTTGAAGCCAAAGTAATTCAAGTAGCTCGCTATCCCATGTGGTTATCCAATGTTGTTCCCGTACCAAAGAAAGATGGCAAAATTCGAGTGTATGTTGATTACCGTGATTTGAACAGAGCAAGCTCGAAAGATGATTTTCCACTGCCCAACATCCATATTTTGTTAGACAACTGTGCTAAACACGAGGTTGCCTCTTTTGTGGATTGTTATGTCGGATATCACCAGATCATTATGGATGATGAAGACGTGGAGAAGACATCTTTTATCACACCATGAGGGACTTATTGTTATCGAGTGATGCCATTCGGTTTAAAGAATGCTGGAGCAACATACGTGAGAGCCATGACTACTATGTTTCATGATATGATGCATAAGGAGATTGAGGTCTACGTGGATGATGTGACTATTAAGTCAAAAAGTCAGGCCGGCCATGTTAAAGATTTAAGAAAGTTCTTTGAAAGACTTCGAAGGTATAATCTCAAGCTCAACATGGAAAAATGAGTCTTTGGAGTTCCGTCTGGAAAGCTGTTGGGGTTTGTAGTCAGCTGTCGAGGGATTGAATTGGATCCCTCAAAAATCAAAGTCATTCAGGATTTGCCCCCGCCCAAGAATAGGACGGAGGTGATGAGTTTGCTTGGTAGACTGAACTACATTAGCAGGTTTATTGCTCAACTCACAACCACTTGTGAGCCCATATTCAAGTTGCTGAAAAAGAGTGTTGCGGTAAAATGGACAGAAGAATTTCAGGACGCGTTCGATCGAATCAAAAGATATTTGTCAAATCTGCCCGTACTGGTACCCCCGAAGCCTGGTAGGCCTTTGATCTTATATTTATCAGTCATGGACAATTCTTTCGGTTGTGTCCTGGGTCAACATGATGTCACAAGCAAAAAGGAGCAGGCTATTTATTATCTTAGTAAGAAGTTCACCGCATATGAGGCCAGGTATACTCTTCTTGAAAGGACGTGTTGTGCCCTAACTTGGGTAGCACAAAAGTTGAAGCATTATCTCTCATCCTATACTACTTATCTCATCTCCCACATGGATCCTTTAAAGTATATCTTTCAGAAGCCTATGCCAACGAGTCGATTGGCAAAGTGGCAAATGTTGTTTACCGAGTTCGACATTGTATATGTGACTTGAACCGCCATGAAAGCCCAAGATTTGGCAGATCATCTTGCTGAGAATCCCATCGATGAAGAGTACGAGCCATTAAAAACATATTTTCCTGACGAAGAAGTGTCGTGTGTCGATGAAGTCGTTATAGATTCTGATCCAGGTTGGAGGTTATTCTTCGATGAAGCTGTTAATATGAAAGGAGTCGGAATAGGTGCGGTTCTTATCTCTGAATCGGGACAACATTTCCCGGTAACAGCACAACTTCGATTCTACTGTACTAACAATATGGCAGAGTATAAAGCCTGCATTCTTGGTTTGAGGTTAGCTGTTGATATGGGAGTCCAAGAATTATTGGTGTTGGGAGATTCAGATTTTCTCGTCCATCAAATTAAAGGCGATTGGGAGACGCAAGATTTGAAGCTTATCTCGTATCGACAATGCTTGCAGGGGCTATGTCAACGGTTTGTGTTAGTAAAATTTAGGCATATTCCAAGGATTCATAATGAAATTGTTGATGTTTTAGCCACTCTATCTTTAATGCTCCAACATCCTGATAAAGCCTACATCGATCCAGTGCATATACAGAGTCGTGATCAGCATGCTTACTGTAATGCGGTTGAAGAAGAGCTCGATGGAGAACCCTGGTTCTTGGATATCAAGCGGTACATTCAGTCAGAAGAATACCCAGCATATGCCACCAACGATCAAAAGAGGACTATTAGGCGTTTGGCTAGTGGATTTTTCTTAAGTGGGGGAATCTTGTATAAGAGAACCCCAGATCTGGGACTTTGAGGTGTGTAGATGCAAGAGAAGCCTCGGCAATCATGGTTGAAATACACTCTAGAATATGCGGGTCGCATATGAATGGTCATGTCTTGTCAAAGAAGATTCTTTGAGCAGGTTATTACTGGCTTACTATGGAGAAGGATTCTATTCAATTTGTTTGAAAGTGTCATCAATGTCAAGTACACGGTGATCTGATACGTTCTCCTCCTGTTGAGTTTCATGCAATGGCCGCTCCATGGCCGTTCGTGGCTTGGGGAATGGATGTGATTGGACCGATTGAGCCGAAGGCATCAAATGGACATAGATTCATTTTGGTAGCCATTGACTACTTCACAAAGTGGGTAGAAGCAGTAACTTTCAAGTCAGTGACAAAGAAGGTTGTGGTGGACTTTGTTCATGCCAATATCATTTGTAGATTTGGAATTCCTAAGATGATCGTTACCGACAATGCTGCCAATCTCAATAGTTATTTGATGCAAGAAGTATGTCAACAGTTTAAGATCGCACATCGAAATTCTACTCCATATCGCCCAAAGGCCAATGGTGTTGTAGAAGCCGCCAATAAGAATATAAAAAAGATACTGCAAAAAATAGTACAAGGGTCTAGAAAGTGGCATGAAAAGTTGTCGTTTGTATTGCTAGGTTATCGCACCACTGTTCGCACTTCAACAGGGGCAACTCCATATTTATTGGTGTATGGGATAGAAGCAGTCATCCCTACAGAAGTTAAAATCCCCTCTCTTCGATTCATTGTAGAAGCAGAGATTGATGATGACGAATGGTTAAAAACCCGAATGGAATATTTGAGTTTGATTGAGAAAAAAAGGCTAACGTCTGTGTGTCATGGCCAGTTGTATCAGAGAAGAATGGCTTGAGCGTATAATAAAAAGGTCTGTCCCAGGAATTTTGAAGTTGGTCAGCTGGTATTGAGACGTATCCTTCCTCACCAGGTTGAAGCGAAAGGCAAGTTCTCCCCTAACTGGCAAGGTCCCTTCGTTGTGAAGAAAGTGTTGCCCAATGGAGCCTTATATTTGACAGATACTAAAGGCAAAATGGCAGAAATGGCTATCAATGCTGATGCGGTCAAAAGATATTACGTATGATATTTGATCCTTTGTTGATTTTATTGCATGTTTAGTACTTGCATTTTTTAAGATTGATATGATGAAGGCATTTTATTCTTCTATCCAAACATTGTGTCATCATTTGTTTACCCGTTTGAGCTTCGTTTTAATTTTCTTTCATATCCCTCTTTTGGAATCAAAATGGATTCAAAGATAAATGTCGAGGAAATGAGAATAAAAGAAAGAGTTTGAAAATTAAAAAAAAATCAATCAAAATCAAATCAAAACAAAGAACAAGCTGATGGAACTACGTGCGACCTGATTCTCCTCTCTTGGGAGTGAGATACGCAGGCTACCCTATTTCGGGCTCAATCCAACCAAATAAAGATCTAAGATTCACCCAGTCAACAAAACTAGGGCATGAGTTAATGTGTTGTTTGAGTCGATTCCAAAAGTTATAAGTCCCACCCCACTTCAAGTATCGTTTGAGCCCCTTACCATCTTTTCTAACCTTAACCAAAAGCCAAGTTACAACCAAAGAAAGTCCTTCAGATCAATTTTTGATAATGTTAAGGCTAAGAATGCAATGGATATGATGATACATTGTGAGGTACCACTTGTCTCCCTCAGCATAAGAAATCAGGAAAGAAATACAAAATGAGAGTCTTACTGGTGAAAACCCCCGTGGGCATCATAAGGCGATGGTGAGTTGAGAGAAATGAAAATGAGAGAGTCTTATTGGTGAAAACCCTTTCAGGTACCATAAAGCAATGGTGAGTGGAAAGAAATAAAAATGAGAGAGTCTTATTGGTGAAAACCCTCACGGGCACCGTAAGGCGATGGAGAGTTCAAGAGAAAAATGAAAAGTGAAAAGAAAGAGATTTGTTGGCGAAAGTCTTTTAAGATCTCGTCAATCGAATGTGATGTATGAGTCCAATGAATTTGAAGAAGCGTCTCAGCGGAAAAGGCACGAACTCAACAACAAATGGGGAGTTTGGATAGGAAGATCAGGCAGCTCAATCCAAAATCCATGTCATACTCATTGGAGTTGGTTGTCATATTCAGATAAGTTTTCTTTTTTAATATGGGACATTGCCCTTTTCTTTCATTTACATATTAATGTTTTTTGTCTTTTTATGTCATTCATCAAAATAAAAGTCACCATCATTTCTTTACATTTTAAGTCAAGTCTGTGTCAAAACAAGCGAGAAAGAATTTCAAAATTTACTACCAGTCTTTCTAATTATACGAGGAAAAGCCAAGGAACAGCACAAGAAAAAAATATGATCGTATTTCAACACGAAACAAAGAAAGTCTATCAATCGACATGCTGTTGGATTCGTGGAAACATTCAGATTTGGGAAAAGGGTGCACCTCAGAGGCATGGTAAAATAGAAGCCCATTGTTCGAGTCAGAACTCACTTCCCTCAATATGGATCTGGGTCGATGATGCGGCAAGACAGGGAAAGTGTTAGTGATTTAGAGCAAAGATGAAAGGAACGAGTGCTGGGCAGATACCTGAGAAGCCAAGATCTGTAAGCCACCACTAAGTTTTAACTGACAAATTTTCTTTGTTGAAATAGGGGCAAATTCGTTTCACTTATTTCAGCTACCATTGGAAATGCTCATCCGTGGGATTTTACTTTATTTTCAGGACCCTTCTGAAAAATGGGATTTTACTTTATGTTTAGGACCCTTCTGAAAAATGAGATTTTACTTTATGTTCAGGACCCTCCTGAAAAATGGGATTTTACTTTATTTTCAGGACCCTCCTGAAAAATGGGATTTTACTTTATGTTCAGGACCCTCCTGAAAAATGGGATTTTACTTTATGTTCAGGACCCTCCTGAAAAATAGGATTTTACTTTCTGTGCAGGACCCTTCTGAAAAATGGGATTTTACTTTCTGTTCAGGACCCTCTTGGAAAATGGGATTTTACTTTCTGTTTAGGACCCTCCTGAAAAATGGAATTTTACTTTCAATTCAGGACCCTCCTGAAAAATGGGATTTTACTTTCTGTTCAGGACCCTCCTGAAAAATGGGATTTTACTTTCTGTTGAAGACCCTCCTGAAAAATGGAATTTTATTTTATGTTCAAGACCCTCCTGAAAAATGGGATTTTACTTTCTGTTCAGGACCCACCTGAAAAATGGGATTTTACTTTCTGTTCAGGACCCTCCTGAAAAATGAGATTTTACTTTATGTTCAAGAACCCTCCTGAAAAATGAGATTTTACTTTATTTTCAGGACCTCCAGAAAAATGGGATTTTACTTTCTGCTCAAGACCCTCCTGAAAAATAAGATTTTACTTTATGTTCAGGACCCTCCTGGAAAATGGGACAACGCTTTCAAAAATGAAATACTACTTTACTATAATTTTTGTTTGGAATAATTTTTGTTCTAGTTTTAATTTTGGGTTTCAGGAGCCCGTCTGAAGAACAGGGTGATAAAATAGCAAGTCAGGAGCCCGCCTGGAGAACAGAGTGAAGAAATGAAAAGTCAAGCAACAAAGTGATGAAATAGCAAGTCAGGAGCCACCCTGGAGAATAAGGTGAAGAAACAAAAAGTCAAGCAACAAAGCGAAACAATTGAAAGCCAAGCAACAAGTTGGAAGAAATTGCAAGTCAGGAGCCCGCCTGAAGAATAGTGTGATAAAAGTCGAGTCAAGAGCCAACAGAAGTTGTATAGATAGGATTTTGTAATTTCATTTATGTTTTAACTTGTAATTTTCATTTTTTGATGTAATGACAGAGCCGCGGACCAGAACCTCGATGGAACCTCACTCGACTCTCCAACTCGATATAGTCCACTTCTCTTCCAGCCCTTTGAGATACTTGTGACTTCCTCATGACTTGGGTAGATAGGGTGTCCGACAGGATTCGATTGTCCTTCTTTCTTTTACTCCTTTCTTTGAATAATGATCGGGATAAAATTTGGTCTTGTTGTCTACTTCTTTGTCTGAAAACACTGCGTGTTTACATTCAAAGGGGGCATGATGTAGACACATAATTTTGTCCCCCTCAAAAGTTCGATTTTATTCATTTTTACCTTATCATATCATGTACCCTCACCCACGTGATTACATCCCACAAAAATACAAAAAAAAAGTAACTCTATTCTTTTTAACATCTTAACAACCCTCTCCAATAAGAAAATGATAAATCACCCTCTACCTACCTACCATACTCTTACCTCCATGTGGACCCCTCCTTTTCTTGGGCAAAAAGAAATAAACTTTGGGAAACTTCCAGGAAAGAAGGAGGAAGGACCATTTTCTTCTATTTTTGGAAGAGGATACATAGAACACTCAAAAAAAAAAGCAAGAGGGGGACCCACATAATTTTGGACCCAATTCTTTTCCTTTTCTTGCTCAATAATCCACACAGATACACATAGCAGATCCTCTATTTTTTCTTGCACAAGAATTCATTCACACTCACACCAAGCTACATACGCACACCATTTTTGAATCCCCATTTTTGGCCATTGACAGGACCTCAGCATACAAAAATGGCACGCACACATACACAGATAGAATAAAGGGAGATTAAGAGAGACAGAAATTGAGAGAAAGAGGGAGTGAGAATCAAAAAAAAAGGGGAGGGTTACAGCTCTGGTGAGTTTCTCCTGAGAGCCGTCGGAGTTCGATCCCGTTCGTTGGATATTGCTGCTGCCTGAGTTCTCCGGATCGCCAGTGACACCATAAAAACAACTCCGCTCCAATCTGAACAAACCCCAACAGAGCAGTAATGGGATGCACGAATCGATACGGGTCTCTCGTTGTTTCTAGATTTTTGTTTTAGGTTGATGAAAACAGAGTACGGGGTGAGATTTGGGAATCTGATTTTGATATTCGAGGTTGAGATCTGATTTGGAGTTCGCGTTGAGGTTCGGTTTGAGGTTCCGATGCGTATTTCATCTCGTTTAATTGAATAACATTTGAAAGCGGCATTGAGATTTGTCGTTGGAGCTTAAGTTGAGGTTGTCGGAGGCGGGTTTTCTTTATTTCGTCGAATAACATTGGTCAAAGAGCGGTTTAAGGTCCATCCCTCAACTCTATATTCTTGTTATTGTCTCAAATGTGTTTAATTGTTGTGATTATGTGTGATGTGATCGTAGTCAGTGAGTTTTGTTGACATTATGATGTCATGATTTTTGTGCTGCCGGTGTGTTTTCGATGATATATGAAACGAATTGGAGTAATTTTGGTGTAATTGGTAAAAACGAAGCTAGCAGGGGTGGAATCGAGAAATTGATAAAAGGTGAATGTAGGTTAATTTTCGTTTTGTTGGCTTTTGTTTAATTCGGAATAAGCATGAATGTGATAGATTTGTGATATGTTGAAATGGATAGGCAATATAGGTTCGAGTAGGCAAAATTTAGGTGTGATGTATTGATCGAATGCTTTGAATATTTGAATGTGTGTTTTGAACGTTTTTTTTAGTTAGCTTATTTAATTCAAATGTATTCATTCGGTCGGGGAATGCCCCGAGACACATTATATTTATTCACCGAGGAATGCCCCGATGTATCATGTTGGTGAAAAATGATCGTGATGAAGGCCCGGGGCGTCGGGTAAAGCATAGGAGTAGTTTAGGATTAGTTTAGAATAGAATAGGTTTACATTTTCGTATTTTTTTATTTTTCAGGACTGTATAATTGGATTGGACATTATATTTTGGATTATTTTATTTTGTTTGCTTGAGTGATTGTTTTTGCGTGCTTTGTGTGGTTTATGCATTTGTAATGTCAATTTAGCCGATACGCTCTGTCAAGCGACCGTGGTCAAACCACGGGATCGAGGGGTGCCTAACACCTTCCCCTCGGTCAACAGAATTCCCTAGCCAGAATCTCTTTTCGCAAACCAGTATTAAAGATTCAAAACCATTTTGAAAAAGGATATCCATGGGTGACTCGGCACACCCGATTTATGCCAAGTGGCGACTCTGAGTTTTGATTGTTAAAAATAATCCTTTTTCGAAATAAATTTTCATCTTTTGTCACTTTAATAATTAAAACCCTTTCGACCCTTAAAACATAATCTTTGGGAGTGAAAAAAAAGAGGTGTGACAAGTGCTACAATATCAACCATTTAGAATTCAGGAGGGCAAGATACCAAATATACTGCTCTTAGTTTAGGTGAAGTGTTGGATTTTTTTGTTTAAAATGAATTAATTAAAAGGTTTTGAATGAAGAGTTGTCTTCTAACGAAAGGGTGTGACTTTTATTGAAAGGATATGTCTTTTATTGAGAGAGTGTGTCTCTTATTGAAAGGATATGTCTTTTATAAAAGGATTTGTCTTTTATTGAAGAGTATGTCTCTTATAAGGGTATGTTGGTTAAAAGTTAAACTATATAGACTTTTCTTTCTACTCAACTCTCTCAAATAACTTTTCCTTCCCCACAAAAGATCAAGTATTAGAGTTCTTGCTTTTCAATAGGATTATCTTCACTATTTGCTTGGTGAAGAAATCCAAAGTGTTGTCATATTCACTAAAACTATTTGCGTTAAATCCCATAGCAATCTCGCAAAGAATAGTGAGCAAATATCATTTTTAGGAAAGCGTTTCGTGCGTTTTTCAAGCCTTTAATCCTGTGTTAGTTGTTCAAATTATTAAGCCTTCATCTTTGTGTTTGTTTTCATATATTTTTGTATGTGTTAATGAAATATATTTTTCAACATAAAGTACTTGCAACTTGTAAACTGATTGGTCCATAAAATCCCCTAAAAAATGACTTCTAAATCACTACAAACTGTGCATATAGCTTGAAGTAATTGCTCATCCAAAATAGAGTACACAAGGTGTAACTCTCGCAAAGATGAAAGTTACTCATTTGAGGGTAGTTCAGTCTTAAATCCGCCTAAACGAAGCACATTTAGAGCTTTAGCAACAAAAATTACTGCAGGCAACGTTTTGCTAGGGTATACTGTTTCAAACCCTAAGTCAGCTCTTTGTTATCTGATACCCCAAACTATAACTCCCTTAATGAAGCGTAAGGGTCATTGTCAAATATAAAATCCAAGAAAGGTTGGGGTCGAATCCGACGAAAAATAAGGTGCTAACTAAGTTATATGTAGTTAAAATGACTATTGGTCGACGACTTTCATTAAATGGGGGTTGTATTGAAAGTTTGAAGAATAGTTTCACTTATGTCCAATTGTGATGGTTAAATCCGCATTGTTTAATCAATAGAGAGAAGACAAACTTGGATTGTGTTCACCTAGACTTCCAACCACGTCAGGATTAAGTAAAATATAAACTTATATCAACACATGTAATTATAAAGCAATCAAATCCAAATGTTCATTTAAATGTTTTCCAACCTAGCTAAATAGATGATTTCACTTTAATTCTTTTGAACTTTATAGTGATGGAATTATAATTCGATTTTAGCCTCAAGTGATTAATCTTGTCCAAGCATTAATCTTTAGACGGAGGTTAGAAACTCCGAATTCTTGTTACCAATTCCTTTTCTCGATTTTAACCTCTTTGCTCAAACAAGTTAAACTTAGGGCTTGTTCTAATGTTTGCAATCATTAAAAAACTGTAATTCATACAAAAAATACCGATTCTCCAGAGTAAGCACGTAACAAAAAATATTTAAAGTGTGAAAAGATGTCTTTTCTAAATCATAGACTAGGCATTTATAGGCTCCAAGGATGTGGGAATTTAAATTTCGAATTTGGGCTTCCTCTTCCACTCTGATGACTCGACTGATGGCTCCTCGCACGAGAGACAGTTCGTCGCTTGACTCGTCTCCCACTTTCAGTTGAACATAGATTCTTCTTAGCACTAACGGTTTGTCTTACGATTCGCCAGGCTCTTGGTGGGTCGTCGCTAGATCCGTCACTAATGAGTCAAAAGTTACTCAAGCCGTCACACTCATTTACAATACAATTTTTCCTCTGTTTCGTCATTGGACTTATTTCCTGCAAGTAAACACCAAACACATTAAAAATATCAACGGTTGCTTGAAAACTTGAAATCATCCTCAGTTAAAAGTATAAAATGTCTAGTAATTAGCCGGCACATCAATATCATAGGCTACCAGTATTTTAAACCAACTATCTACATTCACATACTTTCTTAAATCTATCATCTTGAACAATACGCTGCTTCTGGCAGCATCTTTAATTGGAAGGAAAGACAGAATGTGATCCAAAATTGGGACTGTCAATTTCGAAATTAAGATCTAACCTTTCCATCACTTTGACACAAAACAGAGTTGTTAATGGGGTTTAAAATAGGAAAAATTTCAGAAATTACAACTATAGAGCCTTAATTGTAAGTTTTATAGCAACCCCTTCAAAATTATAAAAATTAACAATATGTATTTTGTATTTGATTAAACTGTTGCTAGTTAAATACATATACAACTAAAGATTTTGTTCCTAATTTAACTCCAATCTGTTTCAGTTTAATATGGAAAAAACGATTCCTTAATTTAAGGAACATTTAATTTGACAGATTTCTTAACCTTTTACAGATATCTTTTCCTTTAATGACTCTATTTTAACCACAATCATTTTTTTACAGCAACTAAAGATTTTGTTCCTAATTTAACTCCAATCTGCTTCAGTTTAATATAGAAAAAACGATTCCCTAATTTAAGGAACATTTAATTTGATAGATTTCTTAACCTTTTACAGATATCTTTTCCTTTAATGACTCTATTTTAACCACAATCATTATTTTACAGCAACATAATTCAAAATTCAAAAACGTTTTTCATAATCTGCAACTTATATCAATTTTAAAAAAAAATGACTGCTTCCAAAATTTATGTGCATCGTATAATGTTTTGAGATGAGTTTGATAAGACAACGCTGCAAATATAGGTATCAATAAACAAATATGATTTTGTTTGTGAATTTCTAACTATATTTGTGAAAATCGCTGGAAAAATCATAACAACAATGGTTTGATCAGTTCTCAAACAAAGTGGTTTGATCAATAATTTCTTTTTACAAATTAGAGTTTTCCATCACGCTATGTGGTTGAATATTGATGTACAATTGTTACAGTTTATTTTGTATTTTTTTCTGTTTCAATTAAACAATTTGTTCTTGTTGGATTGCGTTTCGAAGTTTTGTATATACTAATAAGTTATTATGTCAAAGGGTTTGAACATTGTAGACCTGTAATAATCGTTGATGCAAGTCATCTCAGAAAACTGTATACTGGTACTTTTGTAACTGCTTATATCATGGATGGAACCGTAAGTCCTTCTTATATATGCATTTAACATTACATATACTGCCAGCTATATGTATTTGTAAAATACATATGCAGTCTGTTTATGTGATCACTGGTAGTTACTTTTATGTATTTCAATTTACATATGCACTCTGTTTTAAGTGTTTGACTGCATTTGTTTTTAAAAAAAAAATATGAAGGTCATATATTTCTAAAAATACATATTGAGACATGCAATATACATATGCAGAGTTGGTAAAATACAATTGCTAAACTGAAATAATTACAAATGTCAAATAAATAATTATTGTTATAATTTTAATTTTATTTTAATAATTTCAGGTTATACCAGCCTCAGAGTATGTCGATACAGTACACGACAAGGATAAACATTTTATTATTTTCCTTAAGAAAAAAATTCTTGCCATGCATTCCAATAGGACGAAATACCGTGTGTGCATGCTTATGAAGTACTTGATAGCAAGAATTTTCAAAAGGGATCATATTACTCTGACCTATACAAATAAAAAACTGTGTCAAGAACGTATGATCTTCTCATTTATCCTATACCACACAAAGATGATTGAGTGATTCCACAGGAGATATTGGAGCAGATAGTTTTGCCCCCAAAATACAAGCGACCCCCCAGAAAATCTGCAAAGAAGGATCGTGAAAAGTCGAAAAGAGATATGTTCGAGAAGAAAAACAAAAATTATTGTAGTTCATGTGGATTTAAAGGTCACAATTGGCATTCATGTAGAAATATAATAAATGATAAGTTTACAGATGTATTCAGTTCATAAGCAATTGTTTTTTTTCATTGATTATTTTATGATTCTAAATGTTGATACAAACTTTTTATGATGTTGACTTTTTTGTAGTTAAATTGTTGCAAATGTTATCATCGTGAATATATTTTATAAAACATATACCATTATTTATTTATACGTAAAAGAGTGTACACCATACAAGTCAATTTTTTTGTATGAAAAATACAAATGAGATTCTATAAAAGTTAAAATAAGTTAACATATATTTATGTAATAAATAAAAATAATTAAAAATACATTTAATGACTTATCAATTACTTAATCAGAATTTAAAATTCATTTATTTATTTTTTTAAAAGAAAACACATGCAATAATCATAAATAAATATGCATTATTCATAGGTATATACGAATAACTATGTATGTATAAATCATAAATACATATGCTTCATAAAAATACATAGACTTATGCAAAACAATACAATAACTTTGTATTAGTCGAAAGTATATGTACATAACTGGAAAAAAAATATATGCATTACTAAAAATACAGATGCATTACAAAAAAATACATATTCATACAATGAAAAATATTATATGCAACCTTAACTTACCTTATATGTATTACAAAAAAATACATATGCATACAATGAAAAATACAAATATACCATACAAAAATGCATATGATGACTGAAACAAATATATTCATTACTGAAAATTATAATTAAAACTGAAATCACATATTCATACCAAAATATGCGTAATAATAACATAAAGTAAGATCGAACAATTCTATTTTAGTAGTATAACGATCAAAAATCTAACAATCACATAAAAAAATATTAAGACATCATCTTTCAACTATATCTTAGTCCTCCTAAAGTTCAATGTTGTCAAATACAACAAATACAAATAAACTTCAAATATCATGCACTTCAGTATCTTCTATTAGCCCAATATCCCTAGGAAGCCTCATTGGTGCTTCATCGTCACTTTCAGCCTTCTCATCTTCTTTCCTCGAAGCATAATTTCACAACATTAAAATATATCTCGTGCGAAGAAGATCTAGATCAAAGTCAATATTTGGAACATAGTCACCATATATAAAAACTTAGAACAAACAAATACAAAATACATGTCTAATCCATAGCAAATGCATTACATATAATTACAACATACAAAATACATATCTTAAAAATAACAAATACATATCTCCACACTACAATTTCACATCTTAACAATAACTCTCACATAAGCAGATAATTTATCAAATGTATATACAAAATACATATATGACCATACAGTCCAAAAAAATTAAAATATAAATGCATAAAATTTTATGAATACATGAATGGTCCAAAATTTAAGTTACCAAGAAAAGAATACAACTGAACATCAAATACAAATCTTCTCAGTAACTAATACAAATATCCTACACATGTCTTAAATACAAAATACATATTAAATATGTTATACATAACAAATACAAATCTTATCAGTAACAAACCTAAATACAAAATACATATCTTAAATATATAACAGATACATATCATCCCATTAGCAACTACAATTTCATATCTTAACAAAACTCAAAACTACATACTCACCTTATAAATTGTATATATAAAATACATATATGAACATGTTGTTCAGAAATTATAAAATTTTACAAATAGAAAAATACCTCTTCCACTTTCTCTTCTTCAGATTCATAATCAGATAAAAAACAGGACTTGAAATTTGACTAAATTCTCCTTTTTCATCCGACTTTCTTTTTTTCACCGATTTTTAAATTGTGGTGGGTTTTGGGGATGAAGATTTTCTTAATGCTTTCCGTTTCATGATTTCCATAATCTTTTTCGGATCGTTACGTTGATTCGATCTCACCTCCACCTCTACTTTGCTAACACCTCTCTTAGACTGAACATTAGTAGAAATCAAGTTAATTTCTTCATCTTGTGTTAAACCAAGACTAAACGATGGTAGTTCATCGGACCTAAAATTCATCGGTGGAATCCCACTAACTGAACTTCTACGATTTGTATGTACTGGCATTATTGCGTAACTCCAAAAATTTCAAACCGAAAAAAAATAAAAAAAAAGAACAATTCGCAGAAGAAGATTGAAAAATGCCGAAATTATTTTTCAAAAAAGAAGCTATATGAAAAAAAAAAAAATAGCATGCATTAACTGTAAAATCATCTTTCCTTAATTATTGGGGAACAAGTTTATCCGAAATTAGAGAGCAAATAGCGATTTTGAAAAAAAAAATGTTAGAATGGAGGAAACTGAAATTGGTAAATTGCTTGAAAATAGGGTAAATTGCTTGAAAATAGGTAAAGAAAAAGTAATTGGTGGAATCCAAAAATAGGTAAATTGCTTGAAAATAGGGTAAATTGCTTGAAAATAGGTAAAAGAAAAACAATTGGTGGAACTCACGTGCTTAACTCTAGAAAAGTCAAAATATTGCTAGTTTTGACATAAGTTGTAATTTTGAGAAAGTGTTATTATTAATTGTAATTAATATCTTAAGGTTGCTAGTTTCTGTAATTTATCCTTTAAAATACAAGAAGTAAACACATGAAGAAGTTAAAAAAGGTTCAATATCTATTATATATATACATAAAATAGTACGGAAAGGGCTCAAATATACACTGAACTATCAAAAATGACTTATTTTTGTCATCCGTTAAAAGTAAGGCCATCGTCGTTATAAAACTGGTTCATTCATGCCAGTACTTTTTAACTGTGGTTTTTAAAAAACAGTTTTGTCACATGGTCTCTTATCATTTTTTTATTTTTTATTTTTGTGATCCATTAAAAAAAATTTATCCATTAAAAAGAATCCATCCACTCCCAACCTATGAGCTTAACCCACTTTAATATTACTCTTAATTTTGACCCTAGATTTGAACATATACATAATCATTTAGAGCCCGTTTGGATAGGATTAAAATCCGGTCAAACCAGTTTTTAATCTCTTTTTTAGCTTTTTAAGGTGTTTGGTAAAATTAAAAAATATTTTAAAAAGCTAAAAACAAATTAAAAAAATCAAAAAGTGAGAAGCTGGGTACCCCCAGCTTTTTGCTTTTTAGATTAAAATTCTTTTAGGTTTGACCAAAACATTTACTTTTTTATCCCTTATATTTTCCTCCAATTCCAATAATATCCTAAACTTGTAGCCCTTAAATCTATATTTTTTTTTCTCTTTGTCGCTTCGCTTCATCTCTTTCCTCTAATTTTCTCTTCATCTTTCTTTTTTGTTTTTATCGATTCCATCATTACATCAGAGGTTTGTTCAAAAATTTTATTTGTTAACAAATTTAAGGACATTTAAGTCATTTTAACAACAAAAAAGTACTTAACATCACTTATTTACCAAACACCTCAATAATTTTTTTTTAATTTCAGCACTTCTATCCAAATATTTATCTGCTTAATTTATAAACACTTGATTTAAGCTTTTAATCATTTAAACTGAAAAGTTATTTTTTTTAATCCTATCCAAACGGGCTCTTAGCCTTCCAACATGCATTTTATATACTTGAATACTACGTTTAAAATAATATAGGTTAGAATAATTAATAATTTAAAATAAAAAATAAATAAATTGTGATTAAAAAATTTATTTTGACTCTCAAAATCCGAACATCATCACATAATTTAGGACAAAGAGAATAAATACCACATACATGAAGGACCACAACTTTTAATTAGGAAGAATACCTAAAATCTTTCTAAATTTGGATTATAAGTTGTATAATTAAATTATTGATAGTCTTAATTATTTCGTGGACTTGGCTATTTGGTAGCTTTTATACTCTTTAACGTGGACGAGACGTACTACGTCTAGTTGTATTTTTTAATCACAATTTATTCATTTGTCATTTTAAATTATTAATTATTCTAACCTATATTATTTTAAACGTAGAATTCAAGTATGTAAATTTCATGTTGGAAGACTAAATGATTATATATATGTTCAAATCTAAGTTCAAAATTAAGAGCAATAGTAAAGTAGTTAAGGTGATAGGTTGGGTGTGAGTGAATTCTTTTTAATAGATCAAAAATTTTTAATGGATCAAAAAAAAAAATTAAAAATGACATGGACCTCTAATAAGAGGTCACGTGGAAAAGCTGTTTTTTAAAAACCAAAGTTAAAAAGTAATGGCATGGATGAACTAATTTTATAATATCGATGGCATGAATGAGCTCAACTTTTAACGGATGACATAAATGAGACATTTCTAATAGTTCAATAACATATTTGAGTCTTTTACCAAAATAGTATAATTTCCACCGGAGGGGTTCAGATGAAACCCCTTGGCCCAACCTAGATCCTAGCGAGTGCAAAAACCAAACCGCAGCCAGCACAAGAAAATGAAAAGAGGGAAAAAGACAAACGTAAATAGAGACCAAACAGCTCCTAGGTTATACTGGAATTTCCAATGGAGCACCTAAGTACTTGAAACTAGATTTGCTCCTATTGTACAACGGAAGAGAAAAGCAAAGTAATGAGTTTGTTGCCTGCTCACTTTGATTGAATTGCAATGATGGCATTTGCACTAATACGCTATTTTAACCTTTTTATACTAGTTGTGTTGTTCACCACATTTATTTCCTTGAATTTAAACACGTCTAACATTGATTTCTATTTTATAAACTCAATTTGACTAGCACCTGAAACATCTAAAAAAGGCATCCAATTGAAATTCACACATTTTTTATTTTTCACTAGCCTTCTTTCTTTACTCGAGTCTAAATTTAAGCAATTTTCATCATTGACGAACACCTACACTAATAAGACAAAAGGATACAATTGAAAATAGGGGAGGGGAGATCGCTACAGATTGAGATGAGGGGGGATCGATAGAGTTGAGAAGAGGAGGGATCATACAATTGAGAAAGGGGAGATTGATACAATTGAGGTGATAGATGGAATAATACAATCTATCACCTCAATTGTATTGACCCCCCCCACCCACCCACCCCCACCCTTCACCCTTCTCAATCGTATTGACCTCCCTCATCTCAATTGTATCAATCCCCCTTTATCTCAATGGATTAATTTCCTTTCCCCCTTCTCAAATGTATATTTTTGTCTTATTAGTGTAGGTTTTCATTAACAATGAAAGCTGCTGAATTTCAGACATGAGTGGAGAAAGTGGGCTAGCAAAAAAATAGAAAAAAAGTGCCTAAATTTCAATTGAATATCCTTTTTAATTGTTCCAGGTACAACTCAAGTTGAATTTATAAAAACAATTTTAGTGTTAGAAGTATTCAAATAGAAGATAATAAATGTCAACACAAACAACACAATCAGTAAAAGAAAGGTTAAAATTATTTCTATCAATAACTAGCCGAAATTCACCTCATCCCTGTAAAGAATAGTACAAGAAAGATAATATCGAGAAAATTTTTTGCTAGCGCAAGATGTTACCTGAGATTAAAGATTCAACCAACAATATGAAGCTATGAAAGAAGGAGAGTTTTAGTAGAATTCTTCTTTAATTGGATTTACTTTGAGTTTTATGGGTTGATTACAAATGCCTAAAGGAACTCATATTTATACTTGTTTATGGATGGTTCTAGAAATTATTCTAGATATATCTACGAGAAAAATCTAGATATTTTTACTTGTAGTATCCTTACAAGAATCTAGAAACTTCTAGAGCTATCCTAAAGATAAATATCTAAGATACTACAATAGATCATTCTAGAAGCTTTCCTAGAAAATCTACGCTAATTATAAATTGATTTTTAATATTTTTGACACTCCCCCTTAAAGTAATTTTTTTGAAAGTTACCCACACTTATAGTAGACAAACTCAGATGAAGCTTTTGAATGTGCCTTGGTGAAGATCTCTAAGTATTTTTCCGACTCTTCTTCCTCCTTCATATGTTAAAGATTTTCCTTCATTAATTGAACCGGCAAAGAAACAAGAATACACACCGGTAAAATTTTGATCTTTGTAAAGCGCGGGCTTAACAATATTTCTTTGTGGCCTTTGTGAACCATATGAGTTATCTCCTTAGTGAGTTTCATGCTGTTGAATTTTCAAGCTCCCCCTTCCTCTTAACTCCTCGGCAATTATACTATCTAGAGAAAC
Organism: Capsicum baccatum var. pendulum; assembly: GCA_030864225.1. NCBI lineage: Eukaryota > Viridiplantae > Streptophyta > Magnoliopsida > Solanales > Solanaceae > Capsicum > Capsicum baccatum. The sequence continues at coordinate 44,116,222 of CM061555.1, forward strand.
ACGTGCGATACAAAAGTTTGAACTCTCAGGTTCAATATTTAAAACCCTTCCCTTCTGGTGGAACTCCACAATGCAAGAAAAATTCGGCAGTATCATCATTTTCATCTGAGTCGATGATAATATATATGACCATTAATTTCTTATGAAGTCTCAGCCCAACATAGCATCCACCGCCAAATTCTCTTTTTATTTCCTCGATAGACTATTTGACAACTTCAGAGCTTTGGAAAATCATGTCTTCTATCTCTCCATTTGAAATTGAACTTTTAAGGTCAACTTTTTCATCTATTTGATCTTCATGTTCTTCATTTGCTTTCAATATTTTCTCTATGCCAGAGATTGACCTTGATTTGACAAATGATTGATTAGAAAATTCAACTTCCGCTACATCTTCCTTAAAGCTTTCTCCAAGAAGGTCACCATTGGCACTAGCTTCAGACAATGACTGTTCAGGATCTATTTCAGCTTCAGACTTTTATTACTCCCTCCATCCCAAATTATGTGTCATCATTTTCCTTTTAGTCCGTCCCAAAATAAGTGTCGCATTTCCTTATTAGGCAACTTTTTAAAGACGCAATTACCCTTTTACCCTTATTGGTCCCACTTAATTAAAAAAAAAGATATTGATACATTTTTTGATAAAGGATAATTTGATAAATTTTACCAAGTCTTTCCTTTTTTCTTAAACTCCGTGCCCGGTCAAATGGCGACACATAAAATGGGACGGAGGAAGTATTATTTTCAAGATTGGCTTCTTTGAATTCCTCAATAGCAGCTACCATGTCACTAGTCTAAACATCTTCAAAATTTTGTTGCTCCTTGTGGATATATCAATGTCTTCCTCCACATGATACACTATATTATATCCTGAATTCACAATCCAGTCTTTTTAAATTGATGAAAATCATGACATCTATTGCTCGAGTCTCGACTACTAAGCATATTCCCACATTTCTTCTTCTTCTTCAACAACCTTTTTCGTTTGAGCCATGTTGCTTTTCATGGTTTGACAATATCTTTTTATGTGTCTACTTTACCACACCGATAACATCTAAGAGGCTTCTTACCATAATTGTTGGAAGACTCTTCCTTCTTTTCTAGCGAGATAGAACCACCTGAGGATTGAGGGTGACATATATCTCTTGTTTTTTCTGTAAGATTCCTCTTGTCGGCTACAAGAGAATTTCCTTTTCCTTCGTTGAAAAATACGTCAATCAATTCTTTGGCTAGTAACTCCTGCGACAATAAAAAATTCTCAAATTCCTCCAAAAATGATTGTTGAGTCCATCCTTGAACCAATGTCACAAAGGAAATATATTTTGGTTCCAAATCATGAATCATAGTTTTTCTTATTTGTGTTTTAGATATAGCCTCAGCGGGATGTAATAACGGGATCTCAGAACATAAGTTTTCAATTATCTTCAAAAAATACTCGGCAATAGAAAGATTACCTTGATTGGTAGTGTTCACCAATTTAATTTATTCTCTAATATCCATAGCTGAGCGTTATTCTTCTTGTTGAACGACTGATCATGAGTTCTCCACATTTCACGAGCTAATTTATACCTTATGCCAAATAAACTGGAGAAGATGGACCTCTTCAGAATGAACTCCATGTTTGCATTAATCTACTTTCACTTTTTGTATTTGTCACTATTTTTCGCTCCATCGACAGAAGGACTTGTTTTACTTCTATTGACAATTTTTCACAAATCCTCGCCTACAAAGTAGGACTTCATATATGTCTTCTATACCTTGTAATTGTACTGGTTCAACAACTCCATCCCCAATGTGTATCACGGCCGCTGAAATTCATTTAAAGAAACTATTTGAATGTATCACTAATCTGATTTTGAAATATAATCCAAAAATCAATCTATGGTTATGGCTTTGATACCATGTAAAGAATAACAGAAGAAAGATAATATCAGAAAACCTTTTGCTAGCCCAAGATCATTAGCTAAAATCTAAAAGTTCAACTAAGAAAAGGAAGCTAAGAAAGGAGAGGAAGAATTTAGTAGAAGACTTACTCAATTGAATTTATTTTGGGTTTTATTGGTCGATTACAAATGCTTAAGGTCACCCCTACTTATACTTGTTTAGAGATGCTTTACAAATTATTCTAGATACATCTACAAGAAAAATCTTGATAACTTTACTTCTAGTATCTTCACAAGAATATAGAATTTCTAGATCTATTTTCAAGAACGTCCACAACTGAATAATTCAATTCATTTTAAATTTTTATGTGCGGCTTGGTATCATAAATTGGAGGACGCGGATTTTTTCTCATGCCTTTTGATATAATTATTATCTGCATAAGAAAAAAAAAAAAAGAACAATGAAAAATCTAGAGCTGCTTCTTCAAGTAGGGGAAGTAGACAATGTGTTTGCACATACCTTGTCATTGTTGCGGCTCAGTGTAATAGCCCTGGAATGATTAAATTCACTGAGATACTTGGCGAGCTTAGCACACCAATGAGTGTCATTAAAGGATTTTGAGATAAAATTAAGATTAGCTTCCCGCTGATATGAAACCGTCAATTTGAATGTGGGCAAGTAATCACTAATCAATGAGAAAACTTTCGTGGTATAACGAAACTCAGATAAAAATCCTAATAAGTTTGATATATCTGGATCAACTTCAATTAGATAGTTGAACAATAATATTTGCAGATACGTGAGATGGTTATTTGAGATCTTCACATTCTTCAACAACGAACAAGAAGATAAGTAAGGTTGGGTAGATGTGGTAAAAGACTCTCTACTTCTCTAGCCATTCGTCAGTTACAACCACATCACAAAGGCTAAAATGTTGCAAGTTCTTGCAAGCTGTTATATTAGTTACATTCAATTCTTGACTAAGGGAGCTAATGTAAAGATCTTTAAGATTACGTATTGCAATATCAACCATATGGAAAAACTAATCAAGGGTGACAAAAAAAAAAAAAAATTAAGATCTAAAAAGAGTGACACAAGTCTTAATTATTGAGTAGATGTGACAATTTTTAAGATTAGTATTAATGACTTTAATTTTAAAATCGTCAAGTTTTATTATTTACACAAAGGCCCTATTATTTCACCTCCACCCCACCCCCTCTACAACCTTTCTATCAACGCCACCATCACCACCGGCTTCTCTCCACTACCATCAACACTTCTTATTCTTCCTCCATAACCACCACTTTCTCCTTTTACACAACCACCTATTCCTCTTCCTCCACCACCAACACTACCATTTCCTTCCCCTACACCACCAACACTATCACCTCCTCCGCCATAACTATTATCTTCTTCTTCGCCGACTTTTCCGCCACATCTTTTGCCAGAAAAGCAAGCAATTGTTCAAATTACTGCAGCAATTGTCGCAATTGTTATAGCAACTGTCATAGTTGTTGTAGCAACTACAATAATTACTGCAGCAATTGTCATAGGTGCTACAATAACTACAATAATTATTGCAACACAATAATTATAGTAGATGTTGCGGCAATTACAGAGTTATTGCAGCAACTGCAGAGTTGTTGCAGCAATTGCAGAGTTGTTGCAGCAACTACATCAGTTATTGTAGCAACTACCACAGTTGTTAAAGCAGTTATGATAGTTTGATTTTCTGCATAATTTCTTTAATCACTTAAAAAAAATCTAAAGTTCTCAGAACTAAAAATATCCATAAAAATGAAAAGAAAATAGAGAAGACCAAGAAGAATAACGCAATAAAAAGGATGAACATCTTAGTGAGGACGACTGTGAGAAAAAAATGGCAAAGAGAAAGTAGAAAAAAGTTGTAGAAAGAGGAAAATTTTGAAGTGCGAAAGTCGAGGAAAAAAAAAAAGGAAGATTGATAAGATAAGGTAGGAGGAAGATTTTAAATTTTAGAATTTGAAATGGAAGGAAATTCTTTTTAGAGATTAAAAGTTTTAAAAATTACACTTCACACTCAAATTAACTTAACCAAAAATTAATTGAAGTTTTGACCTTAACTGGTTAAAGTTCTCACCTTTTTTAATTTCAAAACTTATTTGTCACCTAACACTCAATTCTCTCGACGTCTTAAATTCAAAAGGACAATCCAACAAATATAATGTCTTTAGTTCATTTAAATTAGTTCGCGGCAACTTGTAGACAGGTTAGTCCATCAAATCCTCGAACACAACTTTTAAATGTCTACAACTTGAACATAGAACTTGAAGAAATTATTCGTCCATAAACGACTTATCAATGTACTACTTTCGCAAAGTCGAAAAGTTTATAATGTCATTTGAGGGTAGTTCAAGCATAAATCCACTTAATTATATGAAGCACTTTTAGCGCATTGACAGCAAAAATTGCTTCAGGCAATTTGCAAATAATTCTTCGATATTATAAGCTAAGTATTTTATTTCAATTACTGACATCCTTTGTCCGATCATTTGGTAACTTTATCATGAACTTTTGTATAGAGATATTTCGCTTTTGTCGATTTGCTAGAATTTGATCCGCAATGTCTTTTCACTCCTTCAAAATTTTACTATCAAAATTTAAGCAGCAGAGGGAATTCCAATCATTGTTTCAAGCCTTAGGCCTCATTTGTTTGCACGGAGGTTTGAATCTGAATGGTTCAGACTTCAGACCATTAAGTGCATTTGTTTTTTATTAAGGTTTTAACTCTTAATAGGTCTTAATAGATTTTAATCATTCAGATCTAGAACCAAGTCTTAATAGGTCTGAAGGGATATTCTGGTGTTGGATAATATTCACCACTCTATTCATAATCAGCAGTCACCACCACTAACCACCTCTGTCACCGTCACCATTGTCAACAAACACCCACCACCACCAACCACCTCTACCATCACAACCACCATCGACAAAAAATACCGCTACCAACCACCATTGTCAACCGCTACCACACCTATTACCTCTTTTATTCTAATTATATTCACCACCACCACTGCCGTCAACAACACCACAATCAGCAACAACTAGCGGTCAATCCCTACTACCAACCAACTCATCTATCACAACTAGTATCACCACTAACCACCACTAATACATCACAACCTCTACACATTCTTTGGCCGCCACCACCATTGTCACTAGTAATGCCACCTCTACCACTACTTCAACCAATACCATCGCTATAATTTATCTCTACTAACAATCATCTCCACTATCACAACAAATAACATCTCCAACTAGCACCAACACATCGTCAATCCTCATGCATTCATGTTTCAGCCAACAAATCAACACCTTAAACTACTAACATCAAGTAACGCCACATCACAACCACCACCACCACCATCAATCGCCACCATCATAACAGTCACTACAATACCAACCATCATAATTATCACCACCAACAATATTAATCACTAACATTAATCATTGTCACCGCAGCCACCATTATAAGTCATCTCCACTATCACTAACAAACATAAATATTTTTTCTCAATCAAATGCTAATAATTTTATTGCATTAAATTACATATTTTTTTAATATATAATTATTTTTTATTTGAAATTTATTTTTTATTTTATTATGTATACAAATAATTCTTTTTTTATACATTCAGATGTTGAAAAACAAACAGTTTTAATCATTCAGTTTTCAGATCTAGAGACAATATCTTAATGATTCAGATGTGCATTCAGATTCAGACGTCTGAATCTTAAAAGAAACAAATGGAGCCTTAGACAATATACTAGTTATGCTGATGTAAAGGTGTTAAGTGGGTCGGGCTGGGTTAACCCGAAATCGGCCCGTGAGAGTTATCTAGGTTATGAGCTGGGCCGGATCTGGGCCTGGTTAAATGGGTTGGTTTGGTTCTGGGCCCAATAGTAAAAAATTTCAAAACAACCCTAACCCTACCCACTTAACCCAACCCGGTTCAACCCACCTACACCCGGTCAAAACCGATTAAAAATGCGGTCAAAACCGATGAAAAAATAAAAAAAAAAAGGCTTTTTCTCCATTATACACTATATATACCCACCTATATACATTTTAAATAAGTTAAATAATAGATATACACTATATATATAGCATATACTACATTACTATTTAAAAAATATATACACATAATACATATACACAATTACACATGCAATATATACGTACCATAGAAGATATATACGCATATATACGTACCATTCAATATATACATACTACTTTAAGTAAAATATATTACAATATATACACAAACTATATATATAGTTATATACTAATTTGTAAGACATATACACATGTATACGCTAAATATATACATCTCTAGAAGATATATACACATATATACGTACCATTCAATATATATGTATTACTTTAAATAAAATATACTACAATATATACATATACTATATATATATATATAGTTATATATTAATTTATAAAACATATACACATGTATACGTTAAATATATACATCTATAGAAGATATATACACATGTATACGTACCATTCAATATATACATACTACTTTAAATAAAATATACTACAATATATACACACACACTATATATATAGCTATATACTAATTTATAAAACATATACACATGCATACGTTAAATATATAGTAATCTAAAAAATATATACACATATATACATACCATTCAATATAGACATACTACTTTAAATAAAATATACTACAATATAGATATATACTACAATATATACACACACTATATATATATAGTTATATACTAATTTTTAAAGTATATACACGTGTATAAGTTAAATATATAGTACTTTAGAAAATTTATACACATATATATACATACCATTCAATATATACATACTACTTTAAATAAAATATACTACAATATATACACACACTATATATAGTTATATACTAATTTATAAAATATATACACATATATACGTTAAATATATAGTACTTTAGAAAATATATACACATATATACATACCATTCAATATATACATGCTATTTTAAATAAAATATACTATAATATATATAAGAAAAAGGCTCAAATATGCCACTGAACTATCAAGAATGGCTCATTTATGTCATCAGTTAAAAGTTAAGCTCATTCATGCTATCACCGTTACAAAACCAGCTCATCCATGCCATTACTTTTTAACAGTGGTTTTCAAAAACAGCTTTGTCACATGGCCTTTTATTAGAGGTCCACGTCATTAATTAAAATAAGCAAAAAGGCTCAAATATGCCATTGAACTATCATAAATGGCTCATATATGCCATCAGTTAAAAGTTCAGCTCATTTATACCATCACCGTTATAAAATCAACCTACTCATGCCATTACTTTTTAATGATGGATTTTTAAAAATAGTTTTGTCACGTGATCTTTTATTAGAAGTTCACGCCATTAATTAAAAGAAATCAATATTAATTTTAAAATATCTGAAATTAGTTAGTATCGGGATTATTTATCTGAAATGATTTTTCAATAATGTATATTCCCCTAATTCGTGATGAGAGAATGGAGAAGTTGTATTGGTACGCCTCTTTCTTTTTTTTGCTGGCCCTAATCGTTCATTGGCTTATTTTCTTGCAACTTCGGAGTTTATATTGGAGTCACAAGAATTAAAACTAATTAGTTACTATAGGATAGAATTTTTGAGGTTTCTGTTAAGCATAACATTTATAATGATTTAGAATGAACTAGAAATAGCGAAAGAATATACATTAATCACTATTTTTCTAATTAGAAAAATAGTTGTTGTTGTAGGAAAAAAATACTTTAATGGGTGTGGGTTGGGTTATGTTAAATGAATCGGTTGTTTTTAATGGGTCTAAGATATTTTGAAATTAATATTGATTTATTTTAATTAATGTCGCGGACCTCTAATAAAAGGTCACATGGCAAAACTATTTTTGAAAACCCACCATTAAAAAGTAATGACATGGGTGAGCTGATTTTATAACGACCATGGCATAAATGAGATGAATTTTTAACTAATGACATAAATAAGCCATTTCGGATAGTTCAGTGGCATATTTAAGTCATTTCTCTTATTTTAATTAATGACATGGACCTTTAATAAAAGGCCACGTGGCAAAGCTGTTTTTTAAAATCATCGTTAAAAATTAATGGCATGGATGAGCCGATTTTGTAACGGTGATGGTATGAATGAGCCAAACTTTTAACTGGTGGCATAAATGAGTCATTTCTGATAGTTCAATGGCATATTTGAGCCTTTTTCCATATATATACTACAATATATACACGCACTATATATATAGTTATATACTAATTTGTAAAACATCTACACATGTATACGTTAAATATATAGTACTTTAGAAAATATATACACATATATACATAGCATTTTATACAAGTACAACTAGCTCAAGACCATTCACACGTAGCCAAGCTCGAGAGTTACAAAAACTTCAAGTCATGTTCATGCAAATGTCCGTGTGTGAGTGTAATTAATTCATCTAAGAGATTTTATGTTTTGAAGTATGAAGAGGGGCTTTGAAGTGTAAGCTTATTACACTCCAAAAAGTGTAGTAACACTTTTTTTTAATTACACTCCAAAGCCACACAAGACAAAGGCTAGAATGGTCATTTTCCTTTTATTTTGTGGAGTACTATAAATAGACAATAATAGGGTTATTTCTTGGACTTAGTTCATTATTGATATTTTCACTACACAAGTCTTGTAATATTTGAGAACTTCTCTCTCTTGTTCTTGAGACTGAACCCAAAACTAGACAACAAAGTGTAGTAACACTTTTGTTGTTCTTTGGCTAGAAACTTGGGGTCTTGAGGGTCACGAGTTCCTCTTTATTCAAGTAAGAATTTGGTGTAAATATCTTTTAGTCTTAGGGTCCTAATCTTCATGTTAGGGTTCTTAGATTTTAGGATATTTTGTGTCAAATTACTATCCATCATTTTGTAATCTTGTTGTTTGTATCTTGATATAGTAAAGTCGTGTGGGGCTCTTTCGATTCACTATAGTTATTGCAATCTTGTGTTATTTATCTATCTTGTTGAAAATTATTGTTGTTGCCTTGAAAACCTAGACAAGCCGAGTGGGGCCTTTGATTCTCTAGTGATGTTGTTCTTGTTGTTCTCTTGATTCCTTGTTGTAAGTTTGAACTTGTATCAGCATTCAATATATACATACTACTTTAAATAAAATATACTGCAATATATATACTACAATACATACACACACTATATATATAGAGTTATATACTAATTTATATAATATATACACATGTATACGTTAAATATATACGTCTATAGAAGATATATACGCATGTATACGCACCATTCAATATATATATATATTACTTTAAATAAAATATACTACAATAAATACACACACTATATATATATATAGTTATATACTAATTTATAAAATATATACACATGTATACGTTAAATATATAGTACTTCAGAAAATATATACACATATATATACATACCATTCAATATATACATACCACTTTAAAATGTATTTACTTCTTTAAATAAAACATATGCTACTTAATATAATAAACTAATAATATTTTATAGTAAATTAGTAATATATTAAAACTAAGTATTTAATTTAAACTAAAAATTTAATTTAAATTATTAAATGGAATAAATTACAAAGTAAGGACTAAGGAGTGAATGAATGTTAAATTTTATTGATTGCAAAATGATCCAAAATTTATAATTTACATAGGTGAAAAATCTACAAATTTTGCATCATTTTTTTCAACTCATTCATGTTTATATTAACGGAAACTTGCATAGGATAGTCAAAGTCAACGGGGGGGAAATCATGCATTGGACTTGATTCTGTTGAGTTCTCCCATGAAGTCATAATTTTTTCAAGTCTCTGCTCGTCGTTCGGCTCCGCTTCCATTCCTTGATTTCTTCGTTCGGCTCTAATCAAATTTCTAAGGCAAACTAGAACATTCATTGCATTGCTTCTCAATGAATGTCGGTTGTCTCCAAGCTGTTGTCGTCCCTGACTAAAAGTGCACTCCAATGCAACGGTTGATATTGAAACATTCAGGATATCTCTAGCTAATCTTGAAAACACAGGATATTGTGTTTCATTACTCCTCCACCAATCCAACGTGTTGATCTACCGTCTGCGATCCTCTAGCGGCAACCGAAGATAATACTTAAGCTCTTCCCGATAAGTTGATGTGTAAGCTCCCTCCTTAACACTATTCCAATAAGGTAAATCATAAAAGGAATCAGGAAAACCGCTATGTACCGGTCTTTTAGAAGATGATGGCTCCTCGGGAGGATGAGGAGCGACAGTTGGAGTGATATTTGTTGGTACAGCTAAATCAACTAAATCAATATAGTGGTTATATAATTTATCTATGTAAGCGTTCGCATCACCCATAACCGTCCACAAATTAGGTTGTACTTGTTCAGAATCATTGTTAGTATTTATCTCTAAGTTAGAATAAATAAGAGAACTAAAGTGGCACATAGTAGTATATTTCATACACGGATTTAGCATAGCACCAACCAAGTAAATAGGGGGAATTAAAAAAAAAAATTAAAATTTAGCAAACATAACACCAACAGCTTCTTTGTAACCTTCTTTATTTTTATATTTTTTGAGCAAAGTAGAAATATTGGCTATATATGCCAAAATATTACAAACAGTAGGATAATAAGTACCGAAAAATTCAACCATAGCTATATAAATTTTTTGTAAAAACTTAACAAGATCATTAATTACAGCCCAATCAGAATCATGTAGCATGCAATCAGCAGAATCAGCAAAAGAACCACAATGTTGGTTAAAAGATAGTGTAATAGAAACTCTATATTTATAATAAGTTTTTAAAAAATCATACGTAGCATTCCATCTAGTATCACATTCTTCAGGCATCAATATCGGTGCAAGTCCATTTTGTTCACATTTAAGTTTAAAGTTCCTAATTCTTAATCTTCGATTATTTCCTTGAATAAAATCAATGGCAAGCCAGATTTTTTCAATATATATAACTCAAAAAACTCAAGACCGTCTCTTAAAATTAAATTATATAGATGACAAGCACGCTTAACATGAAAAATTTCAGGTAACGGCGGAGATAACTTAGATTTTAACTTTTTAATAGCAGTTTTGTTGTTAGAAGCATTATCAAAAGCAATACATAAGATTTTATTTTCGATACCATAAAATTCAGCAACTTTAGCAATCGAATCAGGAATAAAATCTCCAGTATGTTTACGATCTTCATCATATTAAAAAATAAGAATACATTTTTGCATAACAAAATTACTATCTATTCAGTGACAAGTAACGGTTAAATAATCATTTTTATTTATAGCACGACCAAGATCAGAAGTTAGGGACATTTTACATTGAATATTTTCTAACAATGTTGAAAAATAAAAACAATATTGTGAATGAATTCTAAAAATATCGGCCCGACAAGTACTTCTGGGAATTCCATTAAACATAGGATTATAAATTGCTTGAATATAATAAATAAAGGCATCAGAAGAAGGAAAACTAAAATGCAAACAACCCATAGCTACCATTTTAGCTATTTCTTCCCGATCCCTCAATTTATTATACTTTTTCATTACCTGACCGGCTGTTGGATCCATTCTAGTTTGTGTTGGACCACCAATATCCGCACCATCTTTTACAATTTTTAACTCTCTATCATGATTATCACTTATATGTCTCATTAATGTACCCGTACCCCCTTGTTTGCCTCCTCTTTTATGCTTATATATTTGTTGACAAATATTGCATTGCACCTCAATATCTGATATACGTTCAAAAAATTGGCATGCAATACTAGTTGGTTTATGAGGTCTTGGGGCACGGGGAGGGAGATTAACCGATTCAGATCTAACGTTAGCATTTTCTACTGCGGGTGTCTCACCAATATTTTCATCATCTTCATCTAAATTAACCGCATCTACTTCATTTTCTTCTTCTATACCGTAATTTTCCTGAGCCTCTACATAATCAATATCGTGAGCACCTACACCTATTTCTTCCTCAAAAGGTTGACTAAGCGGTACCGAGGCGGATACACACGGATATATCTACTACTTGAAGTACCTCTACCGCTAGTAATTCACTTTTTACTACCACTACCATTTTCGGGACAAAAAATTTTAACACCTTTAGTCGCAAGGTTTCTTAATTTATCCATAATATAAATTAAACTAAAAAAATTCAAAATACACAAATATAATAAAATTAAATATTCAACAATTAATACACTAATTAAAAATTAAACATAAGAGATGGAACGATAATACCAAATTTTGGAAGTATCCGAAGGTTGCAACTTTAGAAACTTCCACTTGTACTTTGTAATTGCAAAATTAAAAAATTAAAGTGAGCACTTTAGAAATATATAGAATATTTGAGAATTGAGATTTGAGAGAGAATGAGATTTGAGAGAATGAAAAATTGTGTGAAAAAAAATGATTTGAAAGTGTAGGATATTTATAAAAAAAAAATTGGGTTTAAAAAAATAATTTAATTGAAAAAAAAAATTTCAATAAAAAGGGGATTTTAGCCTTTTTGGGCTCTCAACTGCTATATTACCGTTGGATCCAACGGCTATAATGGCCCAACGGCCTTTTTTTTTTAATTAAAATTCTAATTTAAAAAGAAAAAAAATAAAAAAACTAATCGGATCGATTTAATCGGGCTCAATCCAAAAAATAATTCGAACCGATATCCGGCACCCTACAACCCATGAACTGACCGGATCGATTTTTATAAGTGGGTACCCGGCCCATTTGACAGTTATATGCTGATGTAATCTAAGAACTGCAAAAAAATTGGCTAAAAATTGTCCTTATTAGGGGAGTAGATCTTTTGATCCTTCGAATATAATCTTGAATATCTTTAGTTCGTTCAAATTCTGGTTACTTAAATTTTTCATAAAATGTTGTTAGTATAATCAATCGCACTTTATTGATTTTATTTTTAAAATAAAAAAAAAAGTGGTTTGAGAAACCAATCGAACTCATCAATTTTTTGGTCAAATCGCGATTCAAACATTTTAAATAGGGCAAAGGTCCCTTGAACTTTAATAAATGGTACAAATATATTTTTCGTCTTACTTTTGATATAAATATATCCTTACCGTTAATGAAAAGGTATAAATATACTCTTATCACTAACGGTGGAACACGTGTTACGATCGTGTTCCTCCATTAGTGATAAGGATATATTTATACCATTTATCAAAGTTTGAGGGTATATTTATACCTTTTCTATTTTTATAATGTACTTTCTCCGTTGCATATTAATTGATCATTTTATTAAAAATAATTATTTTATATTAATTGTCCATTATACTAAATCAAAAAAGCATTGATTAAATTTAAATTATATTATCCTTATAGTTAATTCATTCTGAAAGTCTTCACATTTGTTTAAAAAGTTTTCAAAAAAAATTTAAGAGGGAAAGGCCACGGAAGCAGGCAACTCTCCGTCAACAAGCCTGCTACTCCTGTCTGCTTCATCAGCTACTTGCTCCATGATTTTACTATATTATCTCTAATTAATTATTATAAGTCATTTATGTATTAAAAAAATAATAATATTTAATTAAAAATAAATTATATATTTTTATTTTTTAATAAATAATATATATATATATATATATATATATATATATATATATATATATATAATTTTACAAAGATTAATTAATTCGATAAATTAATAATAGTAATAACTAACTATTCTTCGATGACAATATTTTTACGAGTCTGTTTTTGTAAAATGGGACGAATAGAGTACTCTTGTAAGGGCATGAAAAAAATAATCATGATAAATTAATGGATCGAATTGAGTAATCTTTGTGTGGTTCAATTATCATTTAATATCCTTATAGATTAAACCATACGAAGATTACTCAATTCGATCCATTAATATAACTAAACCACACAAAGATTACTCAATTTGATCCATTAATTTATCATGTTTATTTTTTTCATGCCCTTACAAGAGTACTCTATTCATCCCATTTTACAAAAACAGACTCGTAAAAATATTGTCATCGAAGAATAGTTAGTTATTACTATTATTAATTTATCGAATTAATTAATCTTTGTAAAATTATATATATATATATATATATATATATATATATATATATTAAAAAGTAAAAATATATAATTAATTTTTTATTCAATATTATTAATTTTTTAATACATCTATGACTTATAATTTAATCAATGTTTTTTTGATTTAGTATAATGGATAATTAATATAAAATAATTATTTTTAATAAAATGATCCGAATACGGAACGGAGAAAGTAAATTATAAAAATGAAAAAGGTATAAATATATCCTCAAACTTTGATAAATGGTACAAATATACCATTATCACTAATGGAGGAACACAATCGTGACACGTGTCCCGCCGTTAGTGATAAGGGTATATTTGTACATTTTCATTAACGGTAAAGATATATTTGTACCCAAAGTATAACGGAGAGTATATTTGTACCATTTATCAATGTTCAAGGATATATTTGTACCTTTTTCCTTTTAAATATATGAATCGAGCTCAGTAGATTTTTATTTTTCCATTTTTTGGTGCAAAAAGAAAAACAACCAAGCTCAGTTTATTTTAATTTTAAAAAAATTCGGATCAAACCTACCGAGTTAATCTATCTTTCGACAGGTTTAAAAGTCGATCATTTTGAGTTGATTTTCGCTGTGTTTTTTGGTACTTCACTTTAACAAACTTAGGGTCGGTTGGTTGGAAAACAAATTATCTCGAAATTACTAATTCCGTGATTAGTTATTTTATCTTAAAGAAAGGATAAGAAAAATACTATAATATCGGGATAACTAATCCTGAGATAAGTTATCCCTGCATTTTGTCGCAATCAAATATGGAATAAACTCATCTTCTAAATTAATTTTGAAATTATTTATCATTATACCTCCTACCAAACAACCCATTAAGATATTAAAGATGTTCAATGCTATATCCCAACACCAAAATAGACCTTGTCTAGTAAGAAATAAATATCAACATCACTATTATATACTTCTCGTTTTAAAATAGTCGGTCCTTGTTAATTGAAATTTTTTTATTATGAATTTATGTTATCAAATTAACCTTACTAATTATACTTTTGAAAAAGTAAATTTGAGTATATACACTTTCTTTAGTCATTTAATAATAAAAATAATATTAAAAAACTACAATAATATTCTTTTAATTTCATAAAAAGGACGGTTAAATTAAAATAAATTATTTTTTTTAAATATTAATTATTTTAAAACGGATGAAATAATATTTTACATTATTTTTATATACCTGGAACAACTAAATGACACTTAATTCGTTAGAAAATGACTTGTGTGGTAATTGTATATTAGCAAAGTGATGGATAGATAACAGTGGTGGGTCCCTTAAGTCACTCTTGCCCTTCTTTGAAGTAATGAAAGTCAATCCACTAATCTAAGCCCCTCCCCTCCACTTAGGTGTGACATGGTACGGTATGATAGGATATTTTAAAATTTGATATAGTAATTTTAAATTTTGATATCTAAAAGAATAATATTATTATCATATCAAATTAATTGGATATGATTCGATATTTTTAAATTCGATTTTGATATTTTATAGTATGACAATTTAGTAACCATATATTATTTGATTTCGACTTACATATATTCATATAAAAAAACTACGTATAACTTTAAACTTTAAAAACGTCTCAAGCATATAAGGCTAACAACTATCTTTGTCAATCAATTACACAAAAAAAATATTTTAATTACGATTAAGTAATCCAAGATGCAAATTCTGAACAACATTACCTAAACTTAAGTATAGTACTCTTAAATAATAAGCTTCCCAAAAATTTTATTTTTTAAATAAAAATTACTTTTATGTTCAATTAGCTAATGGATGATATATAAATATATTTAACAATCTTAAATATAATATATATGAATTTTATATATTATTAAAAAATTTTGATGCGATATACGGTATTTCAATATTTATTGCATAAATATCAAATATCATATCAAATACCCAAATAGTTTAAAACTCTTACCGAATACCATACCAAATATCATAATATTCATACCACGATATAAAAAATTTCAATTTCAAAATAATATTTGGTATATACCATACCATATCCACCCCTACCTCCACTAGTTAGTGGCACAAAGGACACATATCTTCATCGATGAAAGTCAACCCAATTTGCCTAATTATACTCCCAAAATAGATACCATTTCTTTTACAAAAAATGTGAGAAATAATAGAGTAGGATTTCTCAAAATTAATACTTGATAAATTAATAATTTTTTTAAGATAATATTTTTTTATTTTAATTTAGACAAGTGGAAAAACTTATCAATTTTGATAAGATTATAAAGTGATATATTTTTAGAAGACTCTTAAGTAAATATATGGTCTCATTAATATTATAAATTAATAATTTCTCAAAATTACAAAAATATTTAAGTCAATTTAGTGAAATATGAGATTAGTGATTTTTATTTGTTTATTAAAACTTAAATCTAGTTGAAGTTCATCTCTAACTTTTTTTATTACATTTAAAAGTTTCGATGTTGTCTTCCCAAACTACAACAAGAAATTGTGAAGAGTCCTAGACGCTATAACATTATAATGATTTATTAATAACAACGAATAAATAATTAATACTGCAATGAATTATTTAATTTTAAAAAAAAAACATTACAATGAATCATATATTGTACATTGTACTTTATGTATAATGAATTCATTTTTATATTAATTCAATAAATATGATAAGAATATTAGTAAGCTATTGATTTAATCAAAAATAACTTTCATTAAATATCAAAAACACTCTTTAAATTAATAAATATTAATTATTTATTAAATAATATTTTTATAAAATAATACTAATATTTTGTGATTCCAACAATATTAATGTGGAGAGGTTCTAACTGTATTATGAATTTTCCACCTTAGAAAAAGTCAGAATTCAGCAAATAAATTTGGTTGGCAAACAGAGATAAATCACCCTCACTAGTTGGACCATTTGGTAACACATTCACTCCGACAATGCATGAATCATGAGTTATTTATAACTGATATTTATGGGATAATAACTGAACCAAATGAAGGTCGCTTTTTTTTTTTTCTCATATTTTTTCCGTTCAGAATTATTTGTCACTTATTTTTTTTATTTTTACTTGTCATTTTTTATATATCAAGAAAAAAATAATTTTTTTTTTATTTTATCCATAACATTGATTGTTTATTATTCAAACTAATTTCAAAATACAATAGTAACCATCAATAATTGGGGTATTATGATAAAAATCTTCATGTTAATAATAATTTTCTCAAGTCAAAATATAACAAATAAAAGTGAACGAATAAAGTATTCATCTTGCAAGAGTTCAAGAAATCTTAATTCTTCGAAACTTTGTATCCAACTTTGCCATTCAATATTGAAAAGAACTAGTACCAATTACTTGATACATGAATCATGTTCTTGATGAATCGGTAAGGTAACTGTAACGTAAATAACACAGGATTTATCGTAAAAAATATTTTTCTCAAAGAAGTAAAAGCTATCGCTCATAGTGTGTAGGATTTTCAGACAACTTTCACCAACTTCAAGGAGCGATTTTAGATTACAATTTTATAATTTAAGGGATTAATTCTAGTACCTCAACTCAATAGCTCTAATTGTTCTAACAACTAGTCAAGCAGATAAACTTTATATAAACTTATGGGTCAAATTTATATCTGAAAAGGGAGAAATCATGACATGAAATTCTCAAATTAAGGTTTTTGAAAAATTTGAATCATGAGATGAAATCGCATGTCCAATGCTGATTTCACCTCATGATATTAAATCATAAGATGAAATCACATATCCAAACGCCGATGAAATTTTATATTCTAAAGGTGTAAAAATATCTTTATTTAATCAATGTACTTTTTTTTTTTTGGTAGAAGCTATCCCAGAAAAAAGATGTTTAATTATGTATAAGATAATCACAAGTAAATTTGAAATATAACTACCTTATTATCACATGTTAAATTTTGGTCATACGAATATAAGGACTAAAAACATAAAATGAGATCTCTTGGTTTAGTACCTCCACCTTAACTTGTTAATTACCTCGTACAGATTTGAAAATCGAGTTCTATTTGAATATGCATCTATCTTGCAAAAAGTTAAAATTTCGTGAGGCGAAAAATTCAAACAATAAATCCAATATTTAATCAAATGTTATTTATAAAATAAAAAAATAAATGCATGAACAAACGGGAGCAACCCTTTTTACTTTCCCATTAATTATATATAATAGGTTTATACGTTTTGATGTAAACATCAAATATAAATAAGTTTTTATTCAGGATGATGCGGGTGGTTTAGGTGAAACGACATTAGAGATCTCAACTATCTTTTTTTTTATTTCCTATTCGGTGTTTGGTGTCTCCATTGGAGCTCCGATTAATTCGAATCGCACATTGCAGTGTCCGTTAATGGGGTAGCGCTCTCAAAAAAATTTTCTTTATATCCAGGGCTCTAACCGAAGACCTTACTACTGCACCACAATCTATTTTGGTAGAGATCTCAACTATCAACATTGAAAATAAGAAATCATGAAGCACATTGAATTGTGTAGAAGGTTGAGATTGATGTGGCAGTTGGTGGTGGTGCTAGTCAGAATATGATGTGATGATTATCATCTAAAATTGTCAAAGGTAAGCAATTCGATCAACATGGGCCACAAACCATGAGGTACAACTCTTATATTATATGGACCACTCTGCTGAATTTATTTGATTCCCTTCATCTTAAACCAACCCACATGAATACTGGACCTATTTGGCACTTGACCTGTGTTTACAACTCAGTTTACGCAAAGGAAATGTTTTTTTATGACCATTTACCTACAAAAAAATATTACTAGAGACTTTTTCAAATTTCTTATGTCTAGTTATAAAGTTTTTTTATGCATAAAAATGAGAATTTCTTGTATTAAAGATATAAAATTTAAAATAAGTTTGTAAAGAACTATCCAATTTCAATTGGGTGATATCGATGAACTATTCTATAATATATTTTGTATAAAAATCATTCATCATTTTAAATTTTACAAAAGGATTCATGCTCGGCGTGAACAGAAGTACATATGTAAAAGAATTATATTAGAAAATAACTATTTATTATAATTGATTAGTACTGAATCTTTATAAGATTATGTATACTTAAAAATTTATAATCACAAACATTTATTTATAAAAAGAACACAGAAATCTGTGTATTATGAACTCTTATTTATGAACTATGATTTACTTATTTGATAATTTTATATAATAATTAAAAATTAATATATAATAATTAAGAAAAATTTAATAGTTTACAGGAGTCTTCATATTTATAAAATAAAGTAAAATTAAAAAATAAATTATATATCTAAATAAAATTTCAACTTCTTTTCAAATAATTTCACATCGCATGATCAACCTAGGCCTTAAAGTTCCTATATGATGATTGTGGAAGAAGTGATAAGCCTATACCTATTAGGGGTTGTTTCGTAGAGTGTATTAAAATATTAATATATGTATTAGTTTAATGTGTATTAGTAATACCTTGTTTGGTATACTTTTTTACCCTATGTATGCATTAGTTATATACTCTATTGTGTATTGAGGTGTGTATTATTAATAACCCAAAATTCATGGCATTAGTAATGCAATGAATCTAATGCATGCATTAACATGCTTAAAGACCCTATTACTCAGTGGCGAATCTACATACAATTCATGGAGTTCATCCGAACCTCCTTCGTCGAAAAATTATACTATTTTTACATGGTCAAAAATATTTTTATGTATATATAGTAGATGTTGAACCCCCTTCGATTAATCCGTATATTTACTTCTGAACCTCTCAGTGAAAATTCTGGCTCCGCCATTGCTATTATCCCTCAAAAAATTTTTTGTATCATTTCCAACATATATATTGAGGATATTATATAAAACAAAAATAAAAAAAAATATATAATTCATATTTTTTTTAATACATCAAATCAAATACTTTATAAAAAAAATATAAATACAACTAATACAAATATAACTAAACAAATATTATTAATATAAAAATTACTAATATATCATATTTTGAATTATTCTTAAATACACTATTTCAAACGACCTCTTGCAGAGAATAGGAGATCTGTCTATCTACTACATGGTCATTTGCACCACACACGTCTGCCATTACGTACGTAGTGCCACTAATACACTGCATACATTTGCCTACATTATTGGAGTAATGCCAAATCTTGGGATAATCGTCATCAATACACCATAAATTACTAGCTCCCCTTACTACTCCCTTTAGTTTATTATGTTATTTTAATATTATTTTTATTATTAAATAATTAAAAAATATATACTTAAATCTATATTTTTAAAGTATAATTAAGAAGACTTATTTGATAAAATAAATTCTTAATAATTTTTTTCTTAAAATAAATATTAAGTCAATAAGGTATAGCTATTTTAAAATGGAAGCAGTATTTATTTTTCAATTAGTGAAATGACTTGTAATAATTAAAGGTGATATGAAAAAATTATTATTTTATTTATTGCTCCATATATCAAGTTAAACATGAAAAAGTAAACTGTTGAAATTTCACGTTGGTGGGTTAAAGGGTCATTAGTCTCCTTATATGATCTTGAACAATTCCTCCCTCATGAGCTAGCTTTTGAGGTTGAGTTAGGTCCAAAATTCATTTCTTTATCATGGTATCAAAATCAGGCCCATCCAATTCATTATTTTCAATGTTAGTTCCCATCTTATATTCTCCACGCTCTAGATGTCCAGCTCTGTGCATGCGGGAATGTTGAAGTACCACATCGGTGGGTTAAAGAGTCTTTGATCTCCTTATATGGTATTAGACAATCCTCCTCTCATGAGCTAGCTTAGCTTTTGAGGTTGAGTTAGACCCAAGATTCATTTCTTTATCATAAACACTAAAACAATTATTCAAGATATCCAGCCCTAGGCATGCGGGGGTGTTGAAGTCCCACATCGATGAGTTAAAGGGTCTTTAATCTCCTTATATGATCTTATATAATTCTCCTCTCATAAGTTAACTTATCTTTTGAGATTGGGTTAGGCCAGAGTCCATTTCTTTATCATAAACACTAAAGCAAATATTCAAGTAATGAAAATAAAGTCACTAATGGGATTAGGTTAGAAATGATTAAAAGGTAAAAAGGCAAGAAATTTCATCACTTATCATTTGCCGTGGGAAGAACATACATGAAGTCTTAAATAACACACAACTATGTAATTATGCACCACCCAAGCAAAACAAGTGTTATTATTAAGCAGATAGTTTCTTTTCATTTGTTTAAACTTTTGTAGACAGAGACACACAGCAAATTCCAAACTGATTCGGACATAATAAAACAACACTTCCACAATCTCTGCAACTTAAAAATGTTTAAATAAAATTAACACACACTTAACAAGTAGCATAACATAACATATACCGATCGATCTCAACTAGTTCGGGATTTTACTTAACTACATTTACTCAAATACTAGTAGTAGTGGTACAAGTTCTAACCATAATCTTTTAGACACTATAAAGTAGTAATAACTAGTAATTAATTACTGGAATCTTGAACCTGGTGTGTAAATAGCAAGATCAGCCAAACTATTAGTATTAACATTCCAACAATTAGAATCTTCACCCTTCTGAACATCCAAATATTCATCATCTCTGGTAGTAGTATTCTCACTTTGAGCCGCAGCATCATCAGAGCCCGAATAATTAGGCCCGTTTGGATTCAAACCTTCTAACAAATTGCCTATCTCTGACCCGTTGGACACCAGGAATGGGCCAAAAGGCCCGTTCGCATCAAGAATCGGGCTTTCCTGATCAAAAGCTGGAACAGGAGGTGTAGTAAAAACCTCTATTTTTTCATTCTGTGCTGAAGATGGTGATAAAGACGATGTCCTTAAGGATTGTTTACTACAACTTGATGATGATGATGATCGCTTCGAGTTCTTACGAGAGCTTCCACCAACTGGAATGTTCCTTAAAATACCTCCTTTAGTCCAATACCTTTTACAATTCTTACAAAAATGTCGTGGCTGAGAAAGGTTGTAATTGTTGTAGTAACAAAACTTTGTGTTGATTGAGTCACATCTAGGACATTTCAATACTTCTTGATCTGGGAATTGAGGCTTGATCTGTGAATATATTAATGATGATGGATCTTGCATATTGTATCCTTTATAAACTATATAAAGATTCAGTTTTTTTGGACTGATCACACTAATAAAAGGTTACTAGTGTATCAGGTTAAAGGTTAACAAGACCAAATTTTGTTTATTATTGTTGTGGGTGGGAAAGTGCAAAACACAAATCAGTTACAAAGAAAGTGGAGAGAGAGAGAGAGGGTTATGGAATTTGGGAGTACAGAGAGCGTTACTGGAGTCTCTCTCAAAGTTGGATTTGGTGTAGATAAAGAGGACAAATTTCACTTTTTTTTCATTTTTTAAATTTTGTATATGTACAAAAATTCCCTGTCAAAAGCTTTTTTGGTTTAAAAAAAAAAATAAAAAAATACTTCCTCCGTCTAAAATAATTGTCATGTTTTGCTTGAGAGTTAATCTCATTAATTTGTAAAATTAAATTAATATTTTAAAATTAAAATTAAAATATTTAAAAACTGTGTGAAAAGTATGATAAATTATAATTTTTTTATATTAATATGAATATTTTAATATATTGATTAAAGTTTATTATTTTTATATAAAAAGAATTGTGATAAGTAAAATGGGTTCGAGAGAAAATATGATATCAAATTGAACAAAATGATTTTAAAGTCTTCGAGAGTGAGGTAGGGGTAATCATTTAATTTAGCACCATCCAAAGATGAGACAAAATGATGAAAAATCAAGTGATTTTAAAATTTTTAATTTTCACTCAAGTATTCAATCGTAAAATTTAAGTTTATGAAGTATGAACTGTCCAAAATTATATAAGAAAGATTTATTTTATTTGTATTGACTTGATATTTTCACATTGTACATTCTTTGGTTGGATTTGATAAATTTATCCTTTTATTAATATTTTAATAATTTTAAGATCTTATATTTATAATAGTTTTTTTATTAAGTATATTTATAATATTAATTACTTTGTCAAACATGCATTTCATGATATTCTTAAAAATGATATACTTTTAATTTATATAATTAGTTTAATTAAAT
Source organism: Capsicum baccatum var. pendulum (assembly GCA_030864225.1). Classification (NCBI taxonomy): domain Eukaryota; kingdom Viridiplantae; phylum Streptophyta; class Magnoliopsida; order Solanales; family Solanaceae; genus Capsicum; species Capsicum baccatum. The sequence goes on from CM061555.1 coordinate 44,139,427, forward strand.
ATATTAATTTTAAAATATAAATCAATTATATTTTATAATACTAATTAAAAATATATATTTATTAATTAATATATTCTCAAAAAATAATATACATCTTAAATATTTAATTTAATATCATTTATAAAACTTAAAGAATAATTACTTTCGTCCACTCTTGCCGAAGAGACAAACATCAGCCAATTCGTCAAAGAAATAGGCGTATCAAAATTCAAACAAAGAGACAAAAGGTCAATTATTGTCATCAATATACTTACACCTTAAAACTAGTGATCATTATCCTTTTGCTCTCTCTCCTTTTTTTTTTTTTTTTATAATTCCTCGTATTATTATTTTTTATTTTAATAATATCATTTAATTTTATATTTTTTTTATAAACTAACAATTACTAAAATATTTTTTATTTTTAAAAAAAATTATTAAAATAATCCCTTAAATTAAATCATAAATTTAAATAATCTTTATTTTTTTATATAAAATATTAATATATCTCCAAATACATTCCAGTTTTTTACTTCATTACATACTTTCTCTGTCCCATTTTAGTTGAGCACGTTCCATTTTACACAGTAATTATAAAATTATAAATTGAATGATAAATTTTATTAATTCACCCTTTAGTAATATTAATTAGATATAAGAGTGAACATTGAAATTGAAATTGTTCACATATAATGTATACTATGAATTGTAGGAATATCATGAGAAAAAATTAATTAATTATATTCTGATTTTATTTATTTTTCATAAGATGACCAATTAAAATAGGACGAAGGGTGTAAAGTAATTTTAAAAGACATCATAATATTAGAAAAAAAAGAGATAAGATTGCGAGATGTATTTAATTTTTAAAGTCAAGTTGAAGAGGTAATATAATTTTTTTTCAAATAATATAACAAGATTGACAAAATAATATTTGAAAAACTTTAACATTTTTAAATTACATAATGGTTACATGAAATTTTCTAATTTTATTTGATGTTGAATGATTTAAGATATTATCACGATGATGTCCTTAAATTTTTTAAAATATTTATATATAAATTGTTTTTCTACTATCTAGAGGCAATATATATATATATATATATATATATATATTATCGGGGGAGGGGTGTTGAAGAAATTCACTGTCTTTTATATGAATTATGAATTTTCTGACAATAGTTCTTGAAGTAGAAGAAATTAACAACTAAAATTTTAACTATTTTATCAAAAAATAAAGATTAATTATAAAATGAATAATATAAAATATTATTTTATCATTGAACTGCTAAGTTTTCAAATAAATAGAATGTATATAAGCCTTTTTAATAATATCAATCGCATTTTTTGGTGGACTATATTATTTTAATATTACAACTAGAAGTTAAATAAAAATTGTACGCACTATTTTCTATAGTTAAAAGATTATCAATATTTTATATTGTTAAAGAATATAGATCATTGCAATTCAAAAATTAATTTAAGGAACTATTTTGATTATTTTTCTCTTAAAGAATAAGAACTATTTGAGCAATTATTAGTTTGTAAGGAAAATATACAAAGTTGAATGATATTATTGAAATAAAAAAAAGTGACTTTAGTAAGATATTTTTCTAAGTTGAGTGACAATATAAGGAATTAACTCAAAATACTAAATAGTCAACCCAAAAGATTGTAAGCGATCTTTTTCTTTTAAACTGAAAGTTACACATAATATTCGATAAAAAATATTTGTATCTGTTTGCCAATTATATTATTCAGCCATTATGTTAGAAATAAATATTTTAATTAATTATTTCATCTTTTCTCAAATCAAGAGAGCTATACTACTTTTTTCTCATACTATCCTCGCTATTAAATAACCGTATAAACTACAAATTGTTAAATTTAGAATTAAAAGTATAACTAATATGATTAGATTAATAGAATATCACTTTTAACTAAAGTTTGCTTAAGGGATAATGTGCAAAGTGGCGGTCAAGATATATATGCAATGTACAATTTGAGTCAATTTTCCTTATATAGTTTTCTTACCCGCTATGTCATGGTCGTTTTAATTCTTTTTCCTTTTTAAGGAAGAGTATGACGATTGCCTAGGATATTAAATTATTTTGAGAAGATGCATCTGTTTAATTTATTCCTTATTCCTTTTCTTCTTCTATCAAAAACACGTAGAACTCTAGAAGGTTCCTATTAAAATGTTTTAGCACTGGAAGAAAAAATAGATTTGCTTTGAGTCAAATAAATACAACTCATTAATACAGTTAGCCTCAACTAATTTGAAATTGGAAATTGGTGAAAATGAGTAATGCATGTGCTTGATATCCAATGAAGGGAAGAAAATTCAAAGTCAATCTTGAAAAAAATGTGTAGCATTGTTTATGTCACTTTAGTTGTGTAAGAGATGTTAAGGAATGTGTTTACTGTTTAGTCATAAAAAGATAGGGTTAATAAACCAAATGTTGATTCAACTACAGATTTTTATTTTAAAAGTCAATCAATTTTTATCTTAATTTTAAAAGTCACTCACTATAAGTATTTTATTCAAAAAATCACTCAACTTTGATTTTAAGTAAAAATTTTCTGTAAGTAAATTTTAATGAAAAAATTAATTAAATAAATTGAGTGACTTTGTAAGTAAAATATTTATACTTAAGTAATTTTTAAAGTAAAAAACAAAATTAAGTGAGTTAATAAAACAATTATAGTTAAATAATTTTTAAAGAAAAGTAAAAGTTGAGTCAGTTGAGAAATCATTTACGTTATTAATTAACTCCAAAAAGAAATGATGACCTGGCCCCTCAATGCTAAAATAATTGCAAGAAAACAAAAATGCTCCCATTCGATTAGATTGGAGTATTATTCATAAAAACATGTTCATAAATAATCACACTTGATAACAGGTGAATAATTTATACACTTGTCAAATTACACTTGCCCTTAAATAATTGGTTCATTTTGATACATCAGTCTAAAGAAAGTAATTTCATCGCACTTGGTTTTATAGACACGGTAACGTATGGGTATTCACAAGATTACATTGATGTTAAATAAAAATGTGTTTATCTGATCACCAGTTATGTTAAACTGATGCTTAATGGTAATTTGTGTGAATTTTGAAGAGTAACTTAAATTTATATCTTGAATATATAACTCTGTATAAAAAATTTCCTAAGAAGCATCCTTCGACGTTTCGTTAGCACACCCTAATACTACAAATTAAACTTGTAACTTTACCAATGCCAGTTCAAGCTTTATTAATTTGTCTTAATTTTAATCAACTCAGTGAAAATAGGAGAAATTAAATTTTTATTTTTCTGGTTTCTTATTCGATGTTCGATATCCACATTGGAGCCTGATTAGTTCGAATTCGTGGCGAGTAGGGCCCCATTCGGGGGTAGCGCTCCCTATCAATGATTTTTCCATATTCAGGGCTTGAACTCAAGACCTCTAGTTAAAGGAGAAACAACCCCATCCACTGCACCATATTTTTTGGTGGTGGAGAAATTAAATTTTAGAATGGAAGGAGGTTGAGGATACACGGAAAAGGTATATAATTTAACATTTTGTGAATTGTGGCGCAAGTTTTGAAGGGTTTTATATGGAAGGTATATAAGTAAACATTTCGAAGGGGTCATTTGGTACTTGAAATAAGTATAATAATTTTTAATAAAATTTGAGTTTAGCTTTTATCTCATACTCGATTAACATTAGAATTAATTTATCTCACCATGCATGTATACTAAAATGATGGAATTATTACCTATATAGAAAGTGAGATAATTAATATAATCTCCTGGGATATTTTTGCTTAACTATCTCATCCAACGGGACGGAGCTAGGTAGACTGTAGGCATGAATCCTCTCTAACGCAAAATTACATTATTTATATATAATCATTTATTTTTTATGTATATACATAGATGTTGAATCCTATTTGACTTCTCGTATATTTACTTTTTCACGTTTTGAATTCTTTAGTGAATATTTTGAATCTGCCACCAACATATACCGAACAACCCAAAGACTTTGTCAATAAAAGATTGTTGATACAGTGGGAGATGAGTTTTTCACATCTGGATAATGTATCTCACAGTCATGTACAGGGTGTGTGAGTGTCAACGAACAACACGCCTCAGTTAGCGTCTCCCTTTAGACAATTTGGCCATGCCCATATATATTCCTGAAAATGATGAAAGTTGCTCGGATTTTTCAAAAATATTATTGAATTCGTATCAAATTTTTTAAAAATATATTATTTTTGAAGAATTTTACTACAAGAAAAATGCTTATTATCTGGAGATTTTTGTAGTGATAATGTAGTAAAATTCCAAGTAATTTGATTACCTGCGGATTCTCTTACCAATTAGAATCCAAAGGAAATATTTCATAGTCAATTATTACCTGCGAATTTATAAAATCCCTAGGTAATTTAGTTGCAATTAACTATCAAAATTTTGCATGAATTATTTGGTAAAATTTCATAAAAAAAGAATTTTACCTGCGGATTTTCACAAAAAAAATCACAAATTATTTCCCACGAAGATTCCCAAATAATCCCTAGGTAATTTAGCTGCAAAAATAAATCCGCAGATACGTTATTTGCGATTAACTATCAAAATTTTGCATGAGCTATTTGATAAGATTTCATAAAAAAAAAAAATTTTACTTGCGGATTTCCACGAAAAAATTCACAAACTATTTTGCAAGAAAATTCATATAAAATGCCCCAAGTAAATCCGCAAAACAAATTTTTTCAAGAAAATTTTCATGAATATTTAGCATGCACATCCCCATGAAAATTTCCCAATAATAATTCACACATAAATTACTAAAACATTTCACAATTAATCAAAAATCTATTCAAAACCTTCAATAATTCTCAAAAACATCATTCAATACAAGTCTAATGTAAATCATTACAGCTAACAAAAAAAATAATTTAAAACATCCACATCAATAATGTATGATTCTTAAATGGTCCAAAAGAAAATATTTCAAACTTGAATCCTCAATAAAACTACCAACCATCAAGGTCAGGATCATTTTCATCCACGTTATCAAGATTAGAATCACTTTCATTCACGTCGTCAGAGTCATCATCGCTTTCATCCTCTTGGTTGTCTTCTTGAGATGGACGTTCATCTCATTTAACAAATCCTTTAACTTCCAACAATCGAGCAAGACCTCTCCACCACAAGAGGCCGCTTGTACTAAATTGCTTGATTCTACAACAAAATACACAAAAGACAAATGACAAGACTAGAGTTGCAACAGAAAAAAAGCAAATACAAAAAGAGTATTGGCAACAATGTAGTAAAATTACAGAAAGATCTATTTCAATAAAATCTTGTTAGTCTCTTACATAAATTGAACATGAAATAGAAGAGAAGGGTTGATATTATAATTTTATGTTATTATACTTAACCATTTTCAAGTCACTACTACACACTTCAAGTCACTACACAATCAGTTTCAAATACTAATTCACATTGCAAGTCACTACCGTTAAAACATTTTTAAATCACTAGTACACATTTCAAATCACTACACTTAACCATTTTCAATTAACTAATTCAACATTTCAAGTCACTATACTTAATCATTTTCAAATAACTATATTTTATTATTTTCAAGTTATTAGTACACATTTCAAGTGACTACACTTAATCATTTTCAAGTCACAAGTTCACAATTTCAAGTAACTACACTTAACCATTTTCAAGTCACAAGTTCGCAATTTCAAATAACTACACTTAATCATTTTCAAGTCACTACACTTAATATTTTTCAAATAGCTAATTAATTGACACTTGGCAATTTCCAAGTAACTACACTTAATCATTTTCAACTCACTAGCACACATTTCAAGTCACTACACTTAAACATTTTCAAATAACTAATTCACATTGCAAAGCACTACACTTAATCATTTTCAGGTCACTAGTACACGTTTCAAATCACTACACTTAACCATTTTCAAATAATTAATTCACATTTCAAGTCACTATACTTAACCATTTTCAAGTAACTAATTCACATTTCAAATAACTATACTTAACCATTTTCAAGTCACTACACTTAGTCATTCATTTCAAGTCACTATACTTAACCACTTTCAAGTAACTACATTTAACCATTTTCAAGTTACGAGTATACATTTCAAGTCACTATATTAGCCATTTTCAAGTAACTACACATAACTATTTTCAAGTCACTGCACTTAATCATTTTAAAGTCACTAGTATACATTTCAAGTCACTACACTTAATTATTTTCGTCACTAGTACACATTTCAAGACACTACACATTTCAAGTAGTTATACTTTGTTATTTTCAAGTTATTAGTACACATTTCAATTGACTACACTTAACCATTTTCAAGTCACAAGTTCACAATTTCAAATAACTACACTTAATCATTTTTAAGTCATGAGTTCGCAATTTCAAGTAACTACACTTAATAATTTTCAAGTCACTAGTACACATTTCAAGTCACTACACTCAAGCCATTTTCAAATAGCTAATTGACATTTCAAGTCACTATACTTAAACATTTTCAAGTCACTACACTTAACCATTTTCAACTCACTAGTACACATTTCAAGTGACTACACTTGACAATTTTCAAGTAACTAATTCACACTTTAAGTCGCTACACTTAACCATTTTCAAGTCACTATTACACATTTTCAATCACTACACTTAAATCATTTTCAAATAAATAATTCACATTTCAAGTTATTATACTTAACGCTTTTTAAGTTCACCTGTCATGTAACTACACTGAACCATTTTCAAGTCACAAATCCACTTCTCAAGTGACGACATTTGATCATTTTGAAGTCACTGGTACACATTTTAAAACGCTACACTTGATCATTATATACAGTTTTAATTAAAGATCACAAGATTTCAAAATATTCTTCACTTTGTTAACTCTGTTTCAAGTTAAACCAGGCAAACAAATTGAAATAAATTACTTAATATAACTTGACAGTAATGAACAATAATGCACTTTATAATCCTACCAGTCAACCACATTACTTACTTAAATACAAATTAACTTTACAGTAAGCAAATAAGCTTACCGGTCCTAGACTCCTAGTTATAAACATATTCTGTAGAAGCATTTAGAAAGCAGAATTTGATAGGCTCGTTAACCACATGGCTGGAATGGACATGAGCACAAGAAGAAGTGACTCAAATGTCAATATAAACTCTATGTGGAACAGCTAAGCTACGGAGCATGTGCACCCCTTCAGTAAATTATTTTTAAAATGCTCCTCAAAGATGTCCAGCCCATGTGTGTGCAGTACATCTACAAAAACAATCCATAACCAACTGAAATATAAATCCAAAATCACCTGGGAATGCTTCTTCCATCCAAGGCATCCTTTGTTGAAGTAGCAGTTTCTGCATCAGTAAATTGCACAAGAGCCTGAAGAGGGCTCAAGGAGGCGAGGAGTTGTCAGCTAATTAGAAGGTCAACAATCCTATTGACACTGATCAAATTTGCATAAACCCATCTTCTGAAGCATAAATACCTGCAATCCTGCAGTCTTCTCAAATGTTGTTATCTTGTGCACGAACCCAAAAACTGAGTGGTATAGTATTTGTTATCTCTGTTTGGACGGTGGATGGAGGGAGAAGAGTGCTATAGTATTTGTTTTCCACCAGCGGCAGGTTGTCGGTGGTGGTGTAGAGCTTGTAGTTCTGTGGAAGAGAGGGATCGGAGAGAGAAAAGAAGGGAATGGGTCTGCGCTGGTCGGCAGCTCGTCGGTCGAGGCGTTGGGATGGTTCGATGAGGAGGGTGTTGGCGAATGTGAAGCGACACTGGTGGTGCCGAGGTTGCCAGCCGACTGGTAATTGCATCCACCGGCGGCTATGTCTAGAGAGAGAAAGGGATAGAGAAAAAGTAGAGAGATACCACTATTTTTGTTGAGAAGGAGAGATTATGCTTTCTTTGATGTATAAAAGGAAAGTAAGGATGAGCGGATCCCAATTGTTGGATCATTTTTTATCAATGGTGAGATTAAAATTATTTAAAAGGAGTTAGAAATAAAACTAATGTTAATTTGATTAAAATTGATATTAATTGAGTGCACGATGGTTAGAATTTAAATAAATTAGAAAAATTGTTTTAAGTTAGACTGTTATTTAATAAATATAATAAGGTGTCATTATTAAAAATAGACAATGCATGTAGAATTAAGATAACGTAAAAAAAAATATTTATAAAATGGTCGTTAATAAATTAAATAAATTAGTTACAAAATTTAATAATAATAATAATAATAATAATAATGAAAATTAGACAATCTATTTATAAATTGTGAGTGTGCATATTTACGAAAGATGATTTAAGTAAGAAAATTATGTAAAATATTATATTTGAAATAATAAATTGTAAAAAATGATAATAAAAATTAATAAAAATAATTTGTAAATATTTAAATCATTAATGAGACACGTCGTTATTTATATAATACGAGAATAATGTGTAAAAATATTAATATTTGAAATTAAATAATTTTGATAAATAGCAGCATAAGAGAGCATCGGGAGGTCAAAATTATGTGTCAACAGTAGCTGAAGCAGACATGTTATAAATGTCTATTTTATTTTTTATTAAATATTATTAATTTTTTTTATATGTAAATGGCTTATAATAATCAATTAGGGGGTAATATAGTAAAATCACGGAGTAGCTGAAGTAAGTGAAGAAGCAAGCATGTTGACAAAGTGTTGACTGCTTCTTCACACTTATTAATAGTAGTAGTTTATCTCTAGGGAGTTGTTTGGCTTATATTAATAGTTTTGAGATTAAATGCAAGATTATTTTATGTGCATTTAGGTAGAGGTGGTAGTTAATCTTGAATTACTTATCTGTCATTGATGACCATTAATTTCTCGATCTCAATAACGAATCAAGCTAAGATTGATGATTAGCTCAAATGCATCTTTGATATCATATTCAATTGCTTGATCAGCTCGTGTGAGTTTTACAAGTATTTTTAAAATTGAGTCAAGTTAAGGTTTATTCAACTCGAATTAATATCAATTATGACAAAAATTGATATTAATTGAATAAGAATTAGGCTAGATATTACATAAGTTGGGCAAATTGGATTGACTTAGGTTACTATTTAATAAATGTAAGAAAGACGTAATAATAATAATAATAATAATAATAATAATAATAATAATAATAATAATAATAATAATAATAATAATAATAGACAATGTTTGTAAATTATGAGCATGTATAATTGTGAAAATGATTTAATAAATATTAGCAAAATTATATAAAATATTATATAATGTAGAAAATAATAATATAAAAATAAATCGTATATTTTCAAATCGTGAATGCAACACGTTAATATTTATTTGATATTAAAATAATGGGTGAAAAATATCAACATTTAAAATTAATAATTTTGCTAAAATAGCAGTCTAAGAGGGGTATCGGGAGGTCAAAATTGGGAGTCAACACAGCTAACTTGATTTATTCTCACAAATTGGGATCCATGGAGGGTACAGTGTATGCAAGCCTTACTGCTAAGGTAGATAGGTTGTAATAATAATAATAATAAATAAATAAATAAATAAATATTGATCAACGGCTGAGATCTAAAGATTAAGAATTTGGTTTAAAATATTGAATGAAATTTAAAATTGAGTTCATTTTGACACAATTTGGGCTAGGATTGTAATAAATGGAATAAAATTAGGCTAAAATTGTTATAAATTGGCAAAATCAAACTAGAAAATAAATAAATTAAAAAATTAAATTGACTAAGATTGCAAATTAATACAATAATAATAATAGTAAAATAAATAATATAATTATTCTCAGATTAATTATGAATAAATTATGTAACTAAAAATATGACAAATAATATATTACTTTAAAATCAATGATAGCAATAATATATATATATATATATATATATATATATATATATATATATTTAATATATATATAAATTTTATATTTATATATATATTTTTATTTTATATATTTAGTATAAATAATGTTTTCCCATTATTTCATTTCATTTCATCCATGTTGAGTTATTTATATTTGAAAATGAAAAATAGGTTTGAAAAAAATAATTTTTTCTAAACAATAATCACAAATTTTAAATGTCTAGTCATGACAAAGAAAGACTTACTACTTTAATCTTCAAAATCGAAATAAAATTTGAAATAACTGAACCGAATTTATAGAAATCGAATCAAATCGAATTTATTTTGATTTGATTACGGCTATCATTTTCGTCAATCTGAAAATCGAAAAAATGAACCAATATTAAACAAACAAATTGAACAAACAGAATATCCACCCTTAATCTCATCATATATATAATTCTGAAACTACCTAATACTTTCAACTCAATGTAAAATAAATTAATTTTTTATTTTATTTCGTGATTATTATATCTTTTATCTCACACCAAACGACTCTTAAATGTACATTATATTGATATATAATATTATTGTTCGTAGTATGATGCCTTACAATTATATTTAAATTAACCAATAGAAAAACACGCTCTATTTGAGCCCTGAATCGTTCTTCGCCAAAATTTTACCTCTTTAATTTTTTGATGATAACATAACGAGTCAAGCTAAGGTTAATTCGGCTCGAATACATTTGTGATACCATCTATGTCAACAAAATAATTTTAATTTCTTAAGAATCTTTTGCTTGATTATACGTGTCCACCGATTTAATGTCTAATTTCTTTTTATTTTATGTTTTTTATTCTTCAAATTTATCCTTTTTCTATTTAAATTTTTCAAGTAACAAAAATCCTACGTAAATCCCCAAGAAATAGTTTCAGGTAAATTTGTAGCAACACAATCCCCCAGTGATTTCTCAAGTAGTAATTTCATAGGTAAATCTCCAAGAAATAATTTTAGCTAAATTTGTAGCAACACAATCCCCCAATAATTTTCTAAGTAATAATTTCACAGGTAAATCCCAAGAATAAATCCCCAGAAAAATTAACAGAATAAAGTCCCCAAATAATTTCCCTGGTAATAAAATTCACTACATAAATTTTCACCAAAATATCTCTACGAAAATCCATAGGATAAATTACCTGAGAATTTTTTTATGGATTTAAAAAATATATATATTTGTCCATATACCTGCGGATTTAACTAGAGATAAAATACCCGCCGATACATTTCCCCAGGTAATGTCGCAAGTAATAATTTCGCAGGTAAATCCCCAAGAATAAATTCCTAGCATAATTCGAAGCACAAAATCCCCAAATAATTTCCTAGGTAATAAAATTCATTACATAAATTTCCACCAAAATATTTTTATGTAAATCCGTAGGATAAATTACATGTAATTTTTTTTATGAATTTAAAAAATATATATATATATATATCCATAAACCTGCGGATTTACCTTGAGATAAAATACCCGTCGATACATTTTTCCAGGTAATGTCGCAAGTAATAATTTCGCAGGTAAATCCCCAAGAATAAATCCCTAGCAAAATTCGCAGCACAAAATCCCCAAATAATTTTCTAGGTAATAAAATTCAATACATAAATTTTCACCAAAATATTTCTACGTAAATTCGTAGGATAAATTACCTGAGAATTTTTCTTTGGATTTAAAAAATATATATATTTGTCACATACCTGCGGATTTACCTACAGATAAAATACTCGCCGATACATTTCCCTAGGTACTGTCACAAGTACGAAATTTGCGCATCAAATTTACCTGCGAAATTTGTTGCAAATATATAGTTCACAGGTAATATATTTTAATTTTGAAGAATTTAATATTTTCGTAGGTAAAGCCACATGTATTTTCTGTGATATATTTCTTTAGGTAAAATTCCCATATAATTTACAGTTTTCTAATAGTGTTTGACACGCATTCATAGAAAAATTTAAAGAGGCCGAGCAACTTAGCCAATGACTACAAGTTGACGACCCATTACTTGCACTAGTGCCGAAGGCAGCTAGTCACTGTTAAGGGTGGCAAACGGGCGGATTGGATTGGATTTGGATTGCAATCCGCCCATATAAATATGGGTAAATATAGATTTGGTCAAATATGAATTGGGTAAAAATGTTTCCAACCTACTTTATCTCCTAAAATTAAAAACTTAAAATTTCTATATCATATCAATTTGACTCTTTTCCCGTTTCTTTTTTTTTTGAGTTTTTTCTTTTTATTTTTTTCTCACTCTTCTATATATAGCCTCTAGTTTTTTTTTTCATTTTCTTTTTTTTCTCTCTCTTCTATTTCTACCATTTGCTTCTCTTTCTTTCTTCCTTTTTAGTCTTCTTTTTTTCTATTTTTTTTTACTTCTTTCTCTTCTTTTTTTCTTTTTTGGTTTTATTTTATATTTTATATTTTTTTTATTTTCGAAGAACATGATTAAGTCGAGTACAATTATAAATGATGACTGAGATATCATAACCATTCAGAATTTTTGTATTAATCATCATTTTTTTTCTTTTTCCTTTTCTCCTTTTTCATTATTTTTTTCTTTCTGATTATTTTTGTATTTTTTCTTCAATTTTTTCTTTACGATTTTTCTCTCTCTTCTATCTCTAACTTCTACCTCTTTTTTTTTTCTTTATTGTTTTTTTTTGTTTTTTTTTATGATAACGAAAATACCATAAGCACATATTAGTTTATATTCGCCCAACATTTATAATTTTTGTAAGTACATTCAAGTGGACTCCACCTAATGAACAAATACAGCGATAGTATCCAGAAAGATCTTGGAATTACATTTGTCAAACCAAATATCTTTAGCAGTCGCAAGAAATACACAAATCAAGGTTTCTACGTACTTCCTGCCTTGCCTTACCTTGAGCTCCTCGCTTTGTGCCTTACTTCTGCTCTTACAAGAACTCTAAGATGAGGGAGTTAGAAGTCGGATTTGAAGCTGGACTTTTCCATAAATCGAAGGCTATGTGGATCCTCAGCCATATATGAAATGGAAAAAAGATGGACCGAGCTTACTTAATACAATTGTATATGTGTATTTATTTTTTCGAATTTAAGCTCATATTTGTATTTTATAGTTTGCACCGTCATATATATTTTATATAATTCACACTTATATTTTATATATATTGATACAAATTATATTTTATTGATATAAATTGAAAAGTACAAATAATAAATTTATTTGAAATATATAGTATGATACAAATAAATTTAAAGTAAAAAATATATATAAAATATAAAATACAATGACAAAAAAAAAGATGAGGAAAAGAATATAAAAAATAAAAAAAATGACAAAAATGACGAACCAAGAGTGAAAAAGATGGAAATGGAAATACAAAAAAAAAGAGTGCAAAGAAAAAATAAATAAAATTGAAAAAGAAAATAATTTGATGAAAAATAAGTGTAAGAAACGAGTAAAAAATAAATGAAAAAAAATAAAAGAAAAAAGTAAATTAAAGGAAAAAAGAAAGAAAAAAATAGTAAATTAAAGGGAAAAAAAGAGAAATAAAATATAGAAAAAAATAATAATAAAGGAGAGAGACTATATATAAATTATATTTAATTGATAAGAGATGCTATGAATTGTATAGACTAAATGGGATAATTAGAAGTTTATATTTATTAACCCATGTAGGTCTCAAGCGAATACGAATGATGAAATAAGAATGAGAAAAGAGAAAATGAAAAAAAAATACAAAGAAAAAGAAATAAAAAAAAATAGATGAAAAGATGAGAAAGAAAAAAAGAAATTATAAGAAACGAGTAAAAAATGAAAAAACAAAATGCAAAAGAAAAAAAGTAAATCAAAGCAAAAAAGAAAGAAAAAACAAAAAAGAAGAAGAAAAGAAATTAGAAAAGAAGGAAAAAAATGAAATTTAAAGCACAGGTGGGTGATCTCTGTGTTTAAATGGGTACTCATATTTTGCCCATTTTGTCCATATTTGTATGAACTTTTAAAATGAGTTGAAGTCCATATTTATCCATTTGAAATATGAGTGATCCAATTCAATAAATATGAGTTAAATTGACACTTTTCATAAATATGAGCTGAAATTGACACCCCTAGTCACTGTTAGAAAAATTAATAAACTGCAAAATGAAATTGAACAAGGCGTGAGAATGACTTTTTAAAGAAGATATTGTTTTTCTAATATATAAAAGAGTGAAGGAAGCAAGTGGAGTTAGTCATGTTTGATTCTTCCGTAATTTTACAATATCATTCTTAATTAATTACTATATGTCATTTACGTATTACAAAATTAATTATATTTAATAAAAAATAAAATAGATATTTATGACATATCTGCTTCAACCATAATTTTACTATTTCATCCTTAGTTAGTTATTATAAGTCGTCTAAGTATTAAAAAATTAATAATATTTAATAAAATAATAAAAAATAAAAAAGTTAAATCACTATTGATGTTTTAAATTAAAATGACATGAGAAAATTGAAGGAAAGGTATATTTTAAGTCTTGAATGAAGGATTGGTGACATTGACCAACTTAAAGGGTCAAACATCATTAGAAAACTTGATTAAGTTAATTGTGGACTTGATTAATATTTTTAAAACTTTCTAATATTTTTAAAAATACAAATCAACTCAACCCACACCCCTCTTCAATCCAAATCAACCACTCTCTCTCTCCAGCTTCTCTTAACTCTCTCCCAACTAACAGTTCTGCAAAATTTCTCCCTTCAATCTCCGGTGATAAATAGTCAGGCGAGTTCCTTTTCGACTTTCAACCGTTAATCGACGTGAAGACTTCTCCGGCGATAACAACTTCTAGTTCTTCCTCATCCTATTTTTTTCACAGGTAAAAAATTATGAAGAAATAGAGGAACTTGAGCCAACTACTCTTCTAGATTTCTGGCATTTCTTCTTCTTGTTGTCGTATTGTTGATTCAAATTTGTTGGTGATTTTTGGTCACAGTTGATGTTCTTAGTGTGTGTGTATGTGATGTGTTGGTGTTGCTGGATTGATTTGTTGTTTGTCTTGGTAAAAATGGTATTGCAACAGATGAAAAATCTGATGTAACAGATAAAACATATGATGCAACAGATAAAAATCTGATGCAACAGATGAATATCTGATGCAATAGGTGAACAATTTAACAGATTATTCATCTTTTCCGATAGACGACTCTTCAGTTTGGAAGAAATCTAAACAATATTGATCTTATAGATAACTGATTAGTGATCTATTTTTATTCTTTCCAATGGTTTACTCTTCATTTTGCAACAGATTAGGACTGTTTTATTCTTTCCAATAGTTTACTCATCCATTGCAACAGGTCGGTTATATGTTGCAACAGATAACATACCCGGTGCAATAAATTAGTGATCCGTTTTTATTCTTTCCAACGATTTACTCATCCGCTGCAACATGTCGGTTATATGTTGCAACAGATAAAATACCTGGTGCAATAGATTAGTGATCTATTTTTATGGTTTTCAACGGATTACTCATCCGTTGCAACGGGTCAGTTATATGTTGCATCAGATAAAATATCAGGTGCAACAGATTAGTGTTGTTTTTATGGTTTCCACGGATTACTCATCCGTTGCAACAGGTCGGTTATATGTTGCAACAGATAATATACCTGATGCAACAGATTAATTGTCCGTTGAAACTATTAGATTACTGTTATGCATTAGTCAATTATAATCTATGTTATGTTCCTGTTAATTTAAGATAACATGACTCCCAAATGAAAAGAAATCTAATCAAGTCCAAGGAACAAGTACAGTAGCTCAGCTACATCCACTACTCTATGAGCTTGCTTTACAAGCATTATCTCAATCAGGAGCAGAAGATAATGAACACGGGAAGGAGGAATCTTTCAAAAGAGATGATCCAAATGCTAATAGCCCTTCTGCCGAAGAGTTGGTCAAAACCTTCAGCATTGATCGTTATCCTGTGAGTAGGGGTGTACATAGTTCGGGTTGGTTCGGTTTTTTATTAAAATATAACCAAATCAATAATGTCGATTTTCTAATTCTATAAACCAAATCAAACAAATATACAATCGGTTTTTTTATTTTGGTTTTAGTCAGATTTTTTTGATTTTTTGGTTTTCTCGGTTTTTTGTACAATTATAATGTGATTGAAGAAAAAAATTAAATGTTTTCACTAAAAAGATAAAAAAAAATAATGGTCATAGAGTAGTTTCAATAAAAATTAAGTTGACAAATTACTAAGACGTCTAAACTACTATCTCTCTAAGTAATATTATGTGGATACCCCATAATTCAATTTCTAAGTCACTAGTCACAGTAGCTTGTCTGAAAATTCTCTTCACATAAAATGTGAGCATACAAAAGAACTAAGAATTGGAGACAATTTATTAAAAACTTAACTCCATAAAGTAATTACTTATAACATAATTTCATAAAAAAAAAAAAAGAGAAAGAAGAGAAACAAACCTAAATCACAACTTGACAAATGAGAAAAGTAAGATGAAAGTAAGATGAGAAAATAATGAGAACTCTCTGAAAACTTGGAAAGTAAAAATGTAACAAGTGAAGCAATTAAAGAGTTTTAGGTTTTTATATTAATATTGGGCTTTGTATTAATTTTTTATTAATGAAAAAATACTATAATTAAAGGCCCAAGAATATATATCTATTTTCTGAATATAAAAATAAATAAAGGTAATTAGAAAGTAGATTATAAGTAGTATTTTTTACGTATAAAAAATTAAAATTATATTTGTATTAGTTCGGTTCGGTTTGAGTTCGGTTTAATTTTATTTTGCTAATACCAAATCAAACCAAAAATTATCGTTTTTTTTGCCAACACCAAACCAATCAAACCAAACCATAAGTCGATTTTTTAACTCGATTTGATTTAATTCATCGGTTCGGTTTGACTTAACAGTTTGGTTTGTACACCTCTACCTGTGAGAATGCAGTGCGATGGTTCCACAGATTTAACGGGTGATCTCGTTGTTAAGTCAGTCATGGAAAAATCTTTTGATGCTTTCAGAAAAATACTTCGAGAACAAAAACTGGATTCTTATTTTAGGGAAATCTGCTTTGGGCAATATCTTGATTTGCCGGAGGACAACAATGCTCGTTTTCAAATGAAAATGGTATATGATCTTTTCAAGCACAGGTTTATGTATGAAAACAAAGATAAGATGGATAAGGTGTGGATAAATTAATGTGGCATGCCTGTTTGTTTTGGTTTAAAGGAGTTTGCCATAGTTACCGAACTGAAATATTATCCTCCTTCTCCTTCTCAAGTTATACCTACTCTGACCCAAAAAAGCACCCCGTACACCCAAAAAAGGAAAAGGCAAGTCGAGTGATCGTGATGACCTGGTGTCCATTGTTTGTCTAATCTTCAAAAACAAAAGTTTGATAGAAACGTTGAAAGGTAAAGGACTTTCAAAGAAGCACAAGGAATCATTATGCTTGGTTTGGTTTGTACATAATGTTCTTTGGGCGAGAGACGTTAACAACAACATAAGCCTTGGTTTAATAAATCTCTCCGAGGATCTTGACGTATTTAACAACTATCCTTGGGGTTATGAAAGCTTCAAAATGACTGTCAAATATTTATTGACTCCGTTAAAGCCAAAAACAGTTAACTTATATGGCTTTTCATGGGCCTTCATGGTAAATATTTCTTTTATCATGATATGATTCATCATTTTTTATTCAATAATGCTTTTGATTTATTGGTTTTATGTTATAGGCTTGGGCATTTGAAGCCATTCCTTATTCGAGACAATGAGTGAACTAACAGGAAGAAGTTTTCTGTCCAAGAATTCTGAGATAGTTGTCGGCCAAAATCGAAAAAAATATAATTTTTTTTAATCTTTTCAATCCCCCCCAAGGAAGCAGTAAGTCCAATTCTAATCAAGTTTTTATTTTAATTAATGACTAAATGATTTCATCATCATTCTTAATATATGTACCGATTTATTTTAGATTGTCCATCCGTGGCTTGTTTCGACCAATCGAGAGTTGAAGATGCCATTTTTATACTTTACAGTCTGTGCAAACTTTATTGGACCCTAAGGTCGTTGATGGAATAAAAATGGAATTGTTTGGAGCAATAGCCATCACAAAAAACATAATTTTGGAGGGTAGGGCTGATGATGCTCCTCTTATAGTTTTTGAAACAACAAACCATTATGATTATGATCATAATGGGTGTACAGATTTTTCTCCAGATTTTGCTGCATCTAACGAATGTTCTTCATGCAAATGTCAAGATTGCAAGGCGAAACACGATGGAGTGATTAATGTTATTAATGCACTAACTGCTTTTGTAAAGGAAATGACATCTACGAGGGGTGTCATTCCATCAAAAAAGATTTCATATCCAGACACTCCAGTAGAGATCAAGATAGCTAAAAGGAGAAGGAAAAACACTTCCAAGGCATCATCAATCATAAAAAAAAAGTAAAATTGCAACACCTTTATCTTTGTCTTGCACTTATGTTCAGTGTGTAAGGTCCACAGAAGAGCAACATAAGCTGAAGAAGGTGAATGTACATTATCTATTCCTAAAAACAAACAGACACATATCTGTTTCATCAGATGATACATCTGTTAAAAATTATTAAACAAATATATACATCTATTACAATTGTTGTCTAACCTGTTACATCAGATTCGTTATCTGTTTTAATAGATGAGTCTTATGTTGCAACAGATGGGTCATCTATTCGAAATTATCGTACTGCTCTGATTTACCTGTTCGAATTTATCCGACAGATAATCCATTTGATGCAACATAAGACTCATCTGTTGCAACAGATGAAAAATTTGTTGTATTCTCTACTTAGCATTGACAATTCTGGCTTTCCAGGTGGATGTCACAACTACTGTCGAAGAGCATAATATCACAGTTGATAATCCATCTACTGCTTCCAAAGATGAAGAAAAAGTGGAGCCTGTCAGTCTGGGAGAACGAAAGAATTACCCGTTTGAAGGGTTCAACATCTCGGATGAGGCTCCAAAAAAACTAACATAGTTGATCAATGACTATTCAGAATGGATTACCGATGGGCTGTTAAAGCATCATGCCGGCAGGTACATTAATTAATTTTATGGATATTGGTTTATACAATTCTTGTTGTAAGAACCTGACATTAACACATATAAATCATCATGTAGAAAACAAAATGACGAGCGCTATAAAGTGAACAAATCATGTCTTGGTTTTGATATGTTCCACTTTGTTGTTGCACATCCCAGAACGAAGAATTGGTTCTATTTGATGTCACAACCCCAAACTTGCTGGAATAATGAGCTTTAAATGCCATACATATTACTATTAATTAATACTTTATTTAATTGCATCTGTGTATTAATTTTTTCATCACGTAAGTCAAAATATTTGATAATATATGCAGCACATCGATGTAATTTTTTACTATCTCTGAAAGAAGGCCAAGTTGCAAACACAAAAATAATACAGATACACAATAGGCAATTGTTTGTACAAAGTTTACATCAATAATGCCTACGATAGGTATTGTCAACAGCAGCCAAAAGTTTCTCGAAACGAGGAATGCTTAATCAACATCATCAAAGGTTTTAGCATTTCGGCTAGCTTACCTTGGCATTTGGTCGACGAATTGTATATCCCAATCAATTGTGGTGATGAATTCCATTGGGTGTTAGCTGTCGCCGTTCTAAAGAGGCGCATCCGAGTTTATAACTCGATGTCATGAAAAAGATGTTTTGGGCCGTCGTCTGAAATACAAAAGTTGGCTAAAATATTGCCTACTTACCTTGATATGAGTGGCTTTTTGAACCAAAAGGTTCGTGCTGATTAGTCGAAAATTGAAGCATACCAGGATAAAATGGCTAATCCATTTGATGTACAATATGTTGACGAAATTGCTCAACAAACCATTGATAGGATGTAAGTTTAAGTGTCATGATTTAGTTTCATTTCACAAATTTCACAAAGTTTGCATGAACTGCAAGATATGGATTATCTATTTTTTTATAACGCAGGGATTGCGGTCCTTTTGTTGCCGTCTATGCCGAGTATTTGAGCGATGGATTACATGTACCAAATGATGGACTTGATGCTGGATTACTCCGCAAAAGATATGCTGCTCTTTTATGAAAATACGGAGAAGTGAAAGCTCAGAAGCTGTACACAACCGACGTTAAAGATTCACGACGACCAACACCAAATTCCGTAGCACCGAATGAAGAACAACTTGTCCATATACATTAGATCTTTATAGCTTGAGTACGTTAATGTAATGACCTATCCTCCTTGGTTTAACTTATTGATTTATTTATAGAGTAGATCGTTTGTACCCATAATAATTTTTTTTACATTTTATTTATTTGTTGAGTTATTTCATGTAATTTACGAAGTCTTTGATTTATTTTATTCTGTCTATGAATATAATTAATCCTTAGTTTTGAACATGTTAATTGAAATGGAGTACTAGATTCAAATATCACAATAGATAATACCTCTGCTCCAACAGACGACATATCTTATCAGACAGATTTAGACATATGTTGCAACATGAGATGCAACACGTAGGTCATCTGCTAGAAATTATATAATAGGTCTTCCTACTTTTTTGATTCTCTCCAATAGATTACCGATCAGTTGTAACAGATAAGTTATATGTTGCAACAGATCGTATATCTGTTGCGCCAGATGGACTGGGAATATCTGCATAACGCAGTAGATGACCAACCTATTCCAACAAATAATCAATCTGTCACAACAGGTACTATATCTGCTACGACAGATATAAAATTTGTTGCATTATAAAAATTCAACTTGGCCAGTCATAAAAATTATTGCCACTACATGTAAAGTGAATTGACTTGAAATAAAAATTTGTTATCATGTTCGTCTCTTTCTTTGTACATGTCTTTTTTTATACACGGGCTCCAGCCATTTAGTTAGAACCCTAAATGCCCAAACTCATTGCATCTTTCCCATAATGGTGTCGTACACATCGATTATTTGTGTGCCGGTAAACAAACACTCGATGTATGCAAATGAGTACGGCCCACATGCTACACCAGTTGTATTTGTTGGGAGATGGATGTTCTTGTTTCGACCTTCAAAATCCCATGATTACCTTGCCAAGACTTCAGCCAGCAAATGATCCATCAGCTTACTCTACGTCAACAACTTGGACAACAACTTCAAGAGTGGCTGCATAAGGGTTAAAAACGTCTTCTCGCTGAAGACAGGTAAGTTGCAATCATAAACCTTAATCTTTTCCTCGTATATTAGTATCTCAACAGTGAGAAAATGTGTGACATCCACGTTCATGACTGCATGAATTCTCTTTGCCTTGGTCCATCTCTTGTCATGTGGATATGGCCTCTTTCCTCTAATATATTTGTAACACCCCGTACTTAATTACGTACATTAGCCATGGTTATATGTGTTGGAGTATATGTATTGATCATAAGTTAGGTATATATGAGTTTAAGTATGAGTATTGATTATTTTGAGATGGTTTCAAGTGTATAGTTGGATTATATGTGTATAGGAATTGACTTTATTTATACCGGAATTTGCCTGTCGATGGTTCCATACGAAGGTTATTGAATAAGCTTTCCAACGATATAAAGATCTCCAAAAATGGATAAGTTTCGGATATAATCGAGCACATTCGAAACTATAAAACGGTGGCCGGGATATGTGAACAGTAAATGTGCAGGAAAATTTCCTGCACACAAACTACTGAGGCCTGCCAATTTTTTAGGTCAATTTTGAACGATCATAACTCCCTCAATATAATGAACTGGGAGAGATGCGACCTATCAAAAGAAAGATCTTTGAGTCTTCTTTCCAATTCAATTAGTTTCATCCAAATCCAACATCTGAGTAAGGAGTTATACTCGTTTTACTTCAGCCTCTCAAAACAGATTTTTAGGGTCAACTTCAAACGCTCATAACTCCTTGTACAGGACGAACTGGGTGACCTACTTTATATGAAATGAAATCCCTTTGAACTATCTATCCAACAATACCAGTTTCACCCAAATCCAATATCGGATCAAAGAGTTATGGCCGATTTACTTTAGCTTGTCAAGACAGTCCACCATGGACAAATTCGGATTTACTTAAATTTTTAAGGGCAATATGGTCATTTTCCATCACCTCATGGACGAAAATTGGTCATTACATACATAAACTTAGCCTCATATCCATCATTCATCATCCAATTATTAAAAATAAGAAACCCTAGCCTAATTTCAACTCCAATTATCTTGTGATTCAACCGTAGAAAGTCCAAATTGATTCCGTAGTTGTGTTCACCGTCTCAAGGGCTTCGAAAAGCACCCCTTATTTGTGCCAACAGGACTTCGAAATCAAAAGGGCCATTTTATGGTAAGGATGTAAATTATGTTTGTGTTATTTATATGGATATGTATATATATGCATGTGAGCATAAGAATTATGTTATTTGATTGTTGTTGAAAGATGATTGGAAATGATGTTGGATTATTCTTGTGCATGGTTGGATTATGTTGAATTATGAAGGGATTTGGTGTGATGATGTGGTATTGAAATGATGATTATATATATATATATACACATAAACCTATTGTTCAAGTTGGTTTTTGGAATGTTTTGCAATTATTGGTTGTATGGAATTATGGAAGAGAATTGTGGTGTTGGGTTGCTAATCCTAGATGCTAAACATTTCATTGTAGATAAGTGATTAGTAAAGGCAAGAAGTTGTGTTGAATTGGTATCCGAATCTACAACGAGGTATGTAAAGCATACTCTAACGATGTTCTTTGGCATGAAAACACCAATGTTCCGTCAAGTAAGATTTCGAGGTTGTCCAAAAACATGTATTGTTCTACATTACCAACGAAGTTGTTTCCATTCTATAAAGTGTCAAAATGTTTCATTGATATACCAAAAGGCTCCTATTTCATTGATGTGATATTGATGATTCTGAAACACATTGTTGATGTACCAATGAGTCTTTATTACATCGTTATTGTATAGAAGGTCTATTACTTGATTCCTATTGATGTATCATTGTTCCAAAGGTACTATATTGGCATGAACACTAATGTAATAATCTTAAAAGCTTTTGAACTAAGTTATTGGAAAGATCTCTTATGTGTGTTACTTGATATACGTGTGGGTGGTATCCCAGGGGCATAAGCCTAGCATGGGTCAATCCCTATTTATGTGTTTATGGGTGGTATCCCAGGGGCATAAGCCTAGCATGGGTCGATCCCAGTTGATATGTATCGGGGGCAGCCTAATGATCACAGTACAATACAGTATTGATTATTGCTAGGTGGTTGGAGGTTCGGGAGGAGGAGGTAATGGCGAACTATAATTGTAAAGAATGAAATGAACGAATGTATACCGTTCCACAAATGTGTTTGAATTCAAGAACTCAATTCAGATTAATGATAATGCGCATGATCCTAAAAGTGTTTATGAAGTGTGGTTCACTTCTATTATGATTTATTCACTTGCGTCTGATTTTCTTGATCCCTCATATCACATATGATTATTTACAGCTTTACATACTCAGTACATATTTCGTACTGACGTCCCTCACGGGGGACCTGCATTTCATGCTGCAGGCACAGGTGCTTCAGCTCACTCACATCATAGATAGGAGCCAGGTCATACAGCTATTGTTGGTGAGCTCTAGTTTGCTTCGGAGCTTTCCGAGTCGGTTCCTTATGTTTTATCATTGTACAAGAATCGTGTGTGGGCGGGGGTTTGTCCCGACCCTAGTTATGTCATGTATATCCTAGAGGCTTTGTAGACGTAAGGAAGGGTAAAGTCATGGGAGTTTATATAGTGATGTCATATTTGTATATGTGGTGGCCCCGACGGTCAATTATTCTCTATATATATATATTTGTGCGTGTTGTGCTGATACAGGGAATTAGACCCTTCTATATGCAACGAAGTGCTGCCCAAATTTTTGGTGACATGTAAGTGAAAGTACAGGTATTTGAATGGGTTCTCCCGGGCCTTCTCGGCTTCGGGTGCCAGTCCGGCCCGATGGGATTTTGGGGCGTGACAAAAGTGGTATCAGAGCGGTTCGTCCTAGTGAGTCTACAAAGCTGTGTCTATGTAGAGTCTTGTTTATCAGTGTATTGTGCACCACATCTATAAACAGGAGGCTATGGACATTTAGGAATTATTTCTTTTCTTCATGTCTTAGATCGTGCGATAGAGCTTATATTGTATATGAAGTCATAGTTGACCACTGAATTAATTTGTTTCTCTTATTATAGTAATGATGCCGGTTACCAGAAGCAAGAATACCGGTAAGCAAGTAGATGTGGCTGCCGGAGAGGGGACTAGTAAGTCACCCACTATACCAGCTAATCAAAGTGAGGCTCCGGCTGAGCATGCATCAGAAACTTCCCCCAGTCCGGAAGAAATAAGGGGGAGGAGAACTATATCCCCAGAGCCACCTATTAATGTTGTTGATCAAGATCTTAGAAATGCAGTGCAACTTTTGACTCGTATAGTTGCTGGGCAAGTCCAAGGGCAAGCTATTCCTACCGCGGGTTCTAGCGGTACTGATAGGGCGGCTAGTCTTCGGACGCAAGATTTTCTTAAGATGAATCTGCCTACTTTTACCGAATCCAATCTTAATGAAGATCTGCAGGACTTTATTGATCAGATCCAAAGGGCCCTAGAGGTGATGCATGTATCAGGCAGAGAGACTGTGGAGTTAGCCGCGTATAGATTCAAAGGTGAGGCTATATATTGGTATGAAGACTGGAAATGGTCAAGGGGCATTGATGCACCCCCAGCTACTTGGAAAGAGTTCAAAGAGGCATTTATTGATCATTACCTTCCATATGAGACTCGTCAGGCCCGTGCGGATCAGTTCTTAAATCTTCGACAGGGTCATACAAGTGTGAGGGAGTATAGTCTTCGATTTAATTCTTTGTCCAGATATGCTCCTACTGTTATAGCTACTATGGATGACAGAGTTCATCGGTATGCGAATGGATTGGATCCTTATTTGGTTAGGGATTGTACTATTGCTGCACTGAATAAAGACATGGATATAGCTAGGATCCAAGCATTTGCACAGAAAATAGAAGATCAGAGGCAAAGAAAAAGAACACAGGAATTTAAAAGCGGATCTTCTAAGAGGGCCAGATCTACAGGGCAGTTTATGGCGCCACAGGGAGGTTTTAGACCTCAATTTTCTGCTAGACCACCTAGGCCATTATTTTCTTATTCTGCAGCTAGTGCTCCACCACAACATCAGGGGTTCAGAGGCAGTCAATTTGGGCAAAGAAGTGAGGGTCATAGTTCGCGATCTGTGGGTTATCATGGGCAAGGGAATATGAGCCAATCGAGACCTCCTCGAGAGCCATGCAATAAATATGGAAGGCATCATATGGGCGTATGTCGAATAGGAACAAATATTTGTTTTTGGTGCGGTATGAAGGGGCATATGATGAGAGAATGCCCACGAAGGGGCGCAGGTGGCGTAGCACGACCTTTGGGACCAGCTGTTGCATCATCCTCACCGGTATCTTATTTTGGTAGGGGCTCACAACCTGCGGGTCACGCTAGAAATAGAAAAAGAGTCGCCAGTTCCAGCGGAACTCAAAATCGCACTTATGCTTTAGCGGATCCACAGAATCTAGAGGCTTCCCCAGATGTGGTTACGGGTACGTTGTCCATATTTTCATTTAATGTATATTCTCTAATTGATTCCGGTTCTACATTATCATATGTTACTCCTTTGGTTGCTGGAAAGTTCAAAAGAACCCCCAAATTATTAGATAAGCCGTTGGAAGTGTCTACCCTGGTTGGGGAATCATTATTGCTAGAAGAGTTTATAAAGATTGTGTAGTAACTGTGTGTGGTCGAGACACGATGGCCAATCTCGTGGAACTAGAAATGGTAGATTTTGATGTTATAATGGGTATGGATTGGTTGCGTCTTGTTATGCCAAAATTGACTGTTGTACGAAAAAGATGTATTTACATTTTCCTAATGAAGCAGTTATTGAAGGGCAAGGTAAGATTGGCGCACCAAGAGGTAGATTTATTTCTTATTTCGAAGCGAGAAAAATGATTTCCAAGGGCTACATATGTCATTTAGTTAAAGTAAAGGATACGGAATCGAAATCACCAGATCTTCACACGGTACCAGTGGTAAATGAATTTCCTGATGTATTCCCTGAAGATCTTCCAGGTTTGCCTCCTGAACGAGAAGTAGAGTTTGGTATTGATGTAATACCAGGCACCCAACCAATCTTCATTCCTCCGTATAGAATGGCCCCAGCAGAATTACGAGAATTGAAAGAGCAATTGAAAGATTTGCTAGAGAAGGAATTCATAAGGCCTAGTATGTCCCTCTGGGGAGCACTAGTGTTATTTGTGCGCAAAAAGGATGGCTCGCTGAGGATGTGTATTGATTATCGGCAATTAAATAAGGTGACTATTAAGAATAAATATCCTCTCCCAAGAATTGATGATTTATTTGATTAGTTATAGGGCGCCAAGTGCTTTTCTAAGATTGATTTAAGGTCAGGTTACCACCAAGTGAGGGTCAAGGAGAAGGATATACCCAAGACAGCTTTCCGAACACGGTATGGTCATTACGAGTTTCTAGTTATGTCATTTAGGCTAACAAATGCACCTGCAGATTTTATGGATTTGATGAATAGGGTGTTTAAGCCATTCCTGAATGTATTTGTGATAGTTTTTATAGATGATATTCTAGTTTATTCTAGATCAGAAGAGAACCATGGCAATCACTTACGACAGGCATTACAGACTCTTCGTGATTGTAAGCTTTATGCAAAGTTCTCTAAATGTGAGTTTTGGTTAAAGTCGATGATATTTTTGGGTCATATTGTATCTAGTGAAGGGATAAAGGTTGATGCTCAAGAGATAGAAGTTGCGAAGAACTGGCCAAGGCCCACAACGCCTACGGAGATTCATAGTTTTCTCGGGTTGGCCGGTTATTATAGAAGGTTTGTTAAAGACTTTTCTTCCATTTCAGCACCCTTAACCAAGCTAACCCATAAAGCATCCAAATTCAAATGGAATGAGGCGTGTGAGGAGAGTTTCCAAGAATTGAAGAATAAGTTGACTTCTACACCTGTGTTGGTACTTCCAGAAGGTACAGAAGGGTATACAGTGTATTGTGATGCTTTGAGAATTGGTTTAGGATGTGTATTAATGCAGCATGGTAAGGTGATAGCATATGCCTCAAGGTAATTGAGGCCACATGAGAAAAATTACCCCACACATGATCTTGAGCTGGCAGCGGTTATCTTTGCTTTAAAAATATGGCACCACTATTTATAGGGGGTTCATGTTGATATATATACTGATCACAAGAGCTTACAATATATTTTCAGTCAGAAGGATCTAAATCTGAGGCAGTGAAGGTGGATGGAACTATTAAAAGATTATGATGTTGATATTTTGTATCACCCAGGGAAAGCGAATATAGTAGATGATGCATTGAGTCGTAAGGCTATGATGGCACCTATAGAAAGGCAAGGGATGATTAAAGATCTTCATCAATTAGCTAGTCTAGGAGTTCGTCTTCTCGAAACTCCGGATGAGGAGCTTATTGTGCATAATGCCACGGAATCCTCATTAGTAGCTAAGGTGAAAGAGAAGCCAGATGCAGATCCTATTTTATTACAGCTTAAGGAGAACGTTCAGAGTGGTGCGACCAAGGCATTTGAGCTCACGCGAGAAGGAGTACTTCAGTGCCAAAACCGATTGTGTGTGCCGGATGTAAACGGGATAAGAAAGAAGATTATGACAGAGGCACATTTTTCAAGGTATTCCATTCATCCAGGATCAACCAAAATGTATCAAGATTTGAAGGAGGTATATTGGTGGAATGACATGAAAAGGAACATCGCAGAATTTGTAGCTGAATGTCCAAATTGCCAATGATTTAAAGTGGAACATCAAGAGCCCGGAGGCTATATGCAATGCATAGATCTTCCAATTTGGAAGTGGGACATGATCAACATGGATTTTGTTACAGGTTTGCCTCGTACAGCTCGAAAATTTGATTCTATATGGGTGATTGTGGATAGGCTTACTAAATCCGCACATTTCTTACCCGTTAAGACCACTTACACAGTTGAAGAATATTCAAAGTTGTATGTTAAAGAGATAGTTCAATTACATGGAGTGCCAACTTCTATTATATCGGATCGAGGAACTCAATTTACCGCAAACTTTTGGAAGTCTTTCCAACGGAGTTTGGGAACACAAGTGAATCTAAGTACAGCTTTTCACCCTCAGACGGATGGACAAGCAGAGCGCACCATTCAAACACTTGAAGATATGCTACGAGCATGTGTTATAGATTTTAAAGGCAGCTGGGATGATCATTTACCTCTTATTGAGTTTGCCTACAATAATAGCTATCATTCAAGTATCAAAATGGCACCATATGAAGCTTTATATGGGAAGAAGTGTAGATCACCAATAGGATGGTTTGAAGCGGGTGAAACTCTTATGTTCGGACCGGATCTTGTGTATCAAGCCATAGAAAAAGTCAAGGTGATTCGGCAACAGTTGAAAACAACCCAAAGTCGACACAAGTCATATGTGTATAGTAGAAGAAGAGGGCTAGAGTTTTCGTTAGGCGATTAGGTATTTTTGAAGGTATCGCCAATGAAAGGGGTGATGAGATTTGGCAAGAAAGGAAAGTTGAGCCCACGATATATAGGCCCGTATAAGATTATTCGAAGATGTGGGCAAGTTGCTTATGAATTAGAGCTACCCCAGGAACTCTCATCAGTGCATCCAGTATTTCATGTATCGATGCTTCGAAAGTGCATCGGAGATCCGTCCCTTATTAATTCTACTGAAGATGTGCAAGTAACAGAAGATCTTACGTATGAAGAGATTCCTATTGCTATATTAGATCGTCAAGTTAAGAAGATAAGAAATAAAGAAGTAGCATCGGTGAAAGTACTTTGGAGAAATCAACAAAGGGAAGAGATTACATGGGAAGCGGAGGAAGCAATGAAATCGAAATACCCTTATTTGTTCAAAGGTGAAAAAGAAGTTTTGTCAGTTTGCTTCGGAGCTTTCCGAGTCGGTTCCTTATGTTTTGTCATTGTACAGGAGTCGTGTATGGGCGGGGGTTTGTCCCGACCCTAGTTATGTCATGTATATCCTAGAGGCTTTGTAGACGTAAGGAAGGGTAAAGTCATGGGAGTTTATATAGTGATGTTATATTTGTATATGTGGTGGCCCTGACGGTCAAGTATTCTATATATATATATATTTGTGCGTGTTGTGCTGATACAGGGAATTAGACCCTTCTATATGTAACGAAGTGCTGCCCAAATTTTTGGTGACATGTAAGTGAAAGTACAGGTATTTGAATGGGTTCTCCCGGGCCTTCTCGGCTTCGGGTGCCAGTCTAGCCCGATGGGATTTTGGGGCGTGACAATATTTAATCGCTTCTTCATCCCATTAAAACGTAGAAACTAACTGATAAAATATCGGGCCACCAAAATCAGCTATCCTATAGAGTTTAGCGTACCTATCCTTGAAATTATTGTAGAAGTTGAGGTCTATTATCCTATCGACAACATCACAAGCATCCGGGTACGCTAATTACCTGCCCTTCATGAGGCAGAAAATTTCATCAACATATTGTGGTATAAGAATATAATTTTTAAATAGGTTAGTAATTGTAAGGAATAAAAACACAGTTGAAAGATTCTGATACAGAGGGTTCTCTAAATCAGTTCACATATTACCTAGCCAATGCAACTTATGCAATAAATGTGTATTATGTTGCAACAGAATACCAAATTTTTGCAACAGATTACACATCTGCTGCGTAGATTCTTCTTCATGGACTAGATTGGAAGGGTGGGTTAGCAAAAGTAAACTTACCTTGTCCTCGTACCACACACACATATTTGTCATATTCGAGAAGTTTTTGGCGGTAAATGAATGCATGGTGTATTTTTTTTCGAACCTTCATCTTGATGAATTCTCCCAGTTTCTTCTTATTCTCTTTGCCAAACTCCGCAAATATGTCCACCTTCTTCGGCGGCCCCTGAACTTCAACAACTATTGGAGCGAGGAGGGAGGGGGGAGGGGGGAGGGAGGGAGTTGCAATTTTTGTTGATTTCAGAATAGAAAGAATTTGTCTAATTTTTCTTCTCTTCCTCCTAACCTCCATTGTAGAAGTGCATAGCTCTCTTACCTCGTTGGAAGGTATGACACCCCATATTGATTTCAACTCCTCGACAGATTCAACAATAACCTTTAGCTTTTCAAGAAGTTTTTCCTCTTTGTTCTTGCATACTTTGCATTTGCAATGAGAACATGAGGGTGAGGAGGGGTGAGAGGGACCACTATAAGGGTGGGAGAGATCGGTGTAGGGGTGAGAGGGAGAACCTGTGCAAGGGGTATTTTCAAACATATTTATTTTTTGCTGAGCACCAACATTCTCATAATCACGACTGCCAACAGAAGCAGCAGCAGGATGGCTGCCACCATCATAAACAACTCCACCATCAATACCCTTAGAAGAAGCACCCGGATCGGTTGCAGTTTGAGGTTGGTCCTGAAGAGCTTCAATATTAGGCTGACCTTGCCTAACTGCTTTTCTTATGGATGTTGCTCCATCCAATCCTTTATTTATTAACTCTACCGTTTGGTCTTCTTTTGTATCAACAAGACCCAGAGTAAGAAAAGAAGTCATCCCCAGTCCATCAATGGTAGGCACGATCCAAGGATGCACAACCTATAAAAAAGACAGGAGGAATTTAAATCATTTAATAATAATTTGCAGTCAGTTGGGTTACATGGAGCTCGGGTTATGTTAACACAACCAACTTATGCAACAGACGATCTAGCTACCGCAACAGCTAATCTATATGTTGAAACAGATTGATAATATATTGCATCAGATTACCCATTTGTTACATAATTTGTAGTAGATGGGTAATCTGTTGAGTAGGTTTCAGAGACCAGAACAACATATGGTTAACCTGTTGTGAAATATGGATTGTCTGTCACAATAGATTACCTATCTGTTGCACCAGTTGCAGTTGACGGGTAATCTGTTGCAACAGACGACCCATCTGTCGCAACAGATGGAACATCTATTTCAATATCTTTCTTTGAGGCAAATTATTTTAGTTGAAAGAAGACGTACTGCATTATCCGAAGGGTTAAAGAGATCAGCCTCGTTAATATTTTTTTTGCTGCTCTCTATTGCAGCCAACTACCTAAGGATCCTTGGATGAGAAACCTTATCTGGGTAATCTTTGAAATGCTTTTGGAGGGGATAAATGGCTTCACATGCCCAAGCCTAAAAATTATAAACAAGAAGCAAGCCAAAAAAAGTCACAAGTATATTAAATATAAATTAATGAATGAGTAAAAATAGTGATCAATTTTACCATGAAAGCCCAAGGAAAGTCATAT
Organism: Capsicum baccatum var. pendulum; assembly: GCA_030864225.1. Taxonomy (NCBI): domain Eukaryota; kingdom Viridiplantae; phylum Streptophyta; class Magnoliopsida; order Solanales; family Solanaceae; genus Capsicum; species Capsicum baccatum. The sequence continues at coordinate 44,170,831 of CM061555.1, forward strand.
AATATGGTCGTCTTTGGCTTTAGCTCTTTCAGTAAATATTTGACAGTCAAGTAGTAGCTGTCGTATCCCCAGGGATAATCGTTGAATTTCCCAAAATCACCAGCAAGTCCCAATAAATCATGTTCTATGACTTCCTGACGTCTCTTGCCAATAAAATGGAATGGACAAACCAAACTAAGCACAATTTCTCCCTGTAGTGCTTTGGTATGTCTTTATTCTTGAGATCTGCCATCAAATCCTCTACTTTGTAGCTAGGTCTAACAATTCCCAACAACCCATATTTTTTTTACCTTGTGTTTGTTGGACCCTTTGTGGGGTGTTTTCTCGATGGAAGTTTCTTCTGGACGATCGCATCTCAAGCCCGTCACAATGGCAAACTCTTTCAATCCAAAACAAACCGGCATACCATAGTAGTTGATCCAGACTTCATCCATCCTTTTTCCACCCTTATTCAGACCTCCATCATCCCCCGCATACTTGATCCTGTGCTTGAGAAGGCCATATACCATGATCATTGGGAAACAGAGAGGGCGGGGCCCAAACAGCTCAAGAAAGAATGAAAAGTAGCTCTTCTTAAAAAGTCCATCTATGTTTTCCTTCTTCATAATACTCCTAAGTTCATCAAATGGTTTTCCCATCTGACATTTAAGTACAAGATCACCAAATACTTCTTTAGGGCTATTCATCGGCATCGTAACTCAAAACTTATCAATACTAATGATTTTGACAAAATCATGCTGGAATTTCAATATTATTTCACACCTCATTGGTGAGGAGGATCTATCACTTTCCTCGGCTTTATTTTGCCCTAATTGAGATTGTTCTGGAAGTTCCTCCGAATCTATTTGTACTCTAGCCTTTTTTATTTGGTGATCGAAAGTTGATTCACTTTCTTCACTTTTAGTTTCTTTTCTTTTGGGAGACATCTTTTAACTACAAATAAAATAAAAATAAAAAATACATTGCATTTGATGTCTGCATAATTTTTTTAAAAAAGGTGAGACAAATTTCAATAAATTATTCTTACCACATAACAAAAAAAATACTCCAATAGACAACCCATCAGTTGAAACAGATGGGGAACCCAAATCTGTTTGAATACCTATTTAATGTCTCTCAACAGATATTCCACCTGTTACAACAGGTGGATAAATTTCAATAAATTATTCTACGCCACATTACAAGAAAATATTTCAACGGATAACCCATCAGTTGGAACATATGGGGAATATGTTTGAAGACCTATTTAATATCTCCCAACAGATCTTCCACCCGTTGCAACAGATGGACCACCACCACCACAACCAATGCCACCAATACCAACACCAAAACCACCGCCACCACCGCCAAAAAATACAAATACCAACACCACCACTAACAGCCACCAACAATACCACAAACACCATCAAATAATACCACGACAATCAACAAAATACTGAGAGAAAAAATAGGATTTTCTCGGGGCTTCCTACCTTTTTAGCATCAAAACTCAAAATTGTTAACCCATTCTCGAAGATAATACAACTAAAAGTCTTCCTTCTTATCATTAACTAAAAAGCCCTATTTTTTAGAATAAAGAACAAATGTAGAACTCTTCTCGAACTCTGTTACCTTCGAAGACAGAGAAAATGACGGATACAAGCGGGAATAAAGTAAAAAAAAGACTATATGTAGTTGTAAATGGGAAGAAAATTGACCTATTTTGAAGGGTTGAGCAATATGTTAAGTAGTTGTTGTTTGTATTGTTGAGAGGGAGAGGATACCCCGAGAGAGAGAGAGAGAGAGAACAACGAGAACTTAAGATTTGAAATGAAAATTTTTTCGTGCAAATGGATGATTTGTAATTTTGGAAAAGAATGAATAGTTTTGAAATTGCTAATTTAGTCTGAATTGATCTTAATTAATTTTAAAAATTTTAAAATATACAATTTTTAAAATATTGAGTTATGAGAACTCATTTCAACTCAGAGTGATCGATCGACGACTCGGGTCGAGATGAACGCAATACCAACGCCATGCAATTACAAAGACTCGATTGGATTTGTAATTGAACCTGTGAGCTCATTCATTCATCCCTAGTTCCACCTAAATCAACTTAGGTACTATCATTATCCTAATATTGAGTTGATGAGAACTCATTTCAATTTAGAGTGATCGATCGACGACTCAAGTCAGGATGAACGCAATACCAATACTATGCAATTGCAAAGACTCGATTGGATTTTTAGTTGACATATCTATACCAAACAGATATTTATATCTATTGTAATAGATGACATATCTGATTTAATTAATTATCAAATGGACATTTTTATATGTTGTCATAGATAACTGAGCTGTTGGGATTTTTAAACAGATATTTATATCTGTTGTAACAGATGATTGAGCTGTTCAGATTTCTAAACAAAAATTTATATATGTTGCAATAGATGGCATATCTGTTTGAAAATCTTTTTTTCTCTTTTAATTTTAAAGAAAGCTTCTGGTCCGAGTAGATAATAGAAAGCAATAGTACTTACTACTAAATACGGTAAAAAATGTTTCTTGGATATCTCAAAAGTGAGTTCATTGAGCAGTCTTGTCATGTCTTTTCAATATCACTAGTCTTAGTCTTCCTCGTGCCTCTCAAATTATTAATGAAATTAATTAATATTAATTAATGAATATTAAAAACCCCCACGTCTACGTACACAATACATCTATAAAAATTATCTCATCTCTTCCTTCAGCTGCAGTTTATTTTATTCAATTCTCATTTTTTTCTTTCTCTTCTTTTTAAGGTAACAACCTTTTTTCTCTCTTTTCTCTTCTCTTCTCATAAAGATCTTTTTGGATATAAACCGATCCATATCTTTCCTCGAATGAAATTTTTGTTTTGATCCCCTGTTTGATATTAAGGTATGGTTCATTATTGCTCTTTCATTCTCGTCTTCTTCTTTGCAAGTTATTTACATATGTTCTTTTATTTAATTACTATTTACCCATATCATATTTATCAAAAAAATTTGAAGGAACTTTTAAGTGTTGAATTAACAAATCAAGAATTTTTGTAACAATGTACAAAAAAAGTCATCTGCTGGGAGAAGTTTAAAAGCCTTGTTGGCAGTATCATTTTTTTGTATGTATTTTGTTTGTTTCTTTATTGTTGATGCAGTTATTGATGTTGTTGGTGGACTAGCGTTGTTGGAACTTATGGTATAGTGTTGTTGATGGTTCTGGAGCATAGAATGTTGCTTCTTTGTTGTTGATAATGTTGTTGGAACAAATATTGTTGTTTATTTGTTTTTGATGTTTATGCTATTGTTGATATTGCAATAGATGGAGAAACTATTGGAACAAATCAAACTACCAGAAAGGCTGGTTTGATGTATTCCATCAGACTCCACATCTGTTGCGACAGACTCCACATCTGTTGCAATAGACTCCACATCTGATGCAACAGATGGATAATGTTCTTTTTGTGACATCAATTTTTTTCCTTTTCTTTGTAGATATAAGTAATTGACAGTTGATCAACTTTTACCGGACTATCACAAGAGGTTGCAGTAAAGATGGATTCGGAGGAATAAGCTGCTTGCAGATGGAGCCACTTCATATGTGGGAGGTATGTAATACTGATAATGTTATCGTGGAAACACACATAGAGTGCACTGATTTTATGAATGCTTTTTTAATTGATTAGTCATAGATCGTTCAAACAAGATATCTACAATTTTACAGTTAGGATTGGTAGGTTCGAACTGATAAGACTGAGGGACCATGAATATGGTGCTGATACCCTGTTAAGATTTAATGTCAGTTATTTCTCATATTTATTTGTTAAGCATTATGAAGGGATCTAGTTTTGGTGTCATTGTAAAGAGATTCAATAGCGATTGGACTAACTTTTAGAGTGCATTGGACCCTTAGAGGGCCTTCGAAGCTTAGCACTGCATCTAACAAGAACGGAAATCCAATATAGTTATTGCCCTGACCAAAATTTATATAGTTGGGTTGCTCTCTCAGGGTGATGATTATATGCCAGAAGGTGTGGTAGGAGAATGCCTTCGAGGGAAAATGGATTGTTGATGGAAGACTATATCATCTGAGAGCAAATTAAAGAAGAGACATAGGATAGAAAGTAACTTCTAGCGAATCTGGCCGATGAAATTATCTTAATAGATGCGAAATCTGAATCAAGTGCAAATATGAAAGTGTCCGGTAATGTAATTTCGTCTGTTGTGTCTCTGAAAGAAAAATAATACAGATGGACACTTTGCTAGGGAGCTGCGTGGCCAAAATTATCACCTAGGTAGAAAATAGGAGAAGACCAACAAAGCAGCCTCACGAGTATCGTATCTAAGCGAAGGCGGCAATTTCTGAATTTTAAATTTCACCCCATGCTATTTTGTTTGTGTTTTTGATCAGGTCCACTTTTCGTTGACCATATCAGAACAACAAACGAGATTGAATGGCAAATAGAGTATCATTGCTTCCTTAGCAATATGGTTATAATTGATTGTGTTTACTTGCCTTAACATGCTTTCAATATTTCTTGGAGAAGATCAGATGCTTGCTGTAGTATGTGAATCCCGATAATTTTCAAGCTTGCCTCCAGCTTGCTGATTCTGTATTCAAGTTGGTCGGTGCCGTCTTCAAAGTTGGTCAAGAGTTTCTCAACTCTTGTGAGTTCGATCAAGGACACCACCTTTAAAGTTGTGGCATTCTAGAAGCCCTTCAGAACACTTTCTTTAGAAGCCTAAAAGGATACATAGAGGGTCGCTGTGTTTGTTTTAGGTCAAAATATGTTGATACACATTGAAGATGTAGTCCCAACAGTTGAACAACACACTTTTATCGAGCGATGCTCAGTTTATCTTGCTCACCAATCTAATAAATTAGTAAGCATGAAGTAATATAGCGTGTGATCTAAACCGGCTCTACCAAGCCTATCAAACGTTATGTAACTCCGAGCTTATTACCCTATCAAAAAAATATGACCAAGTTAGTGCACAAATCAAACGAGCTCAATCTCTCAGCCTTTCTGTTGATCGCTCTTCTCCAATATAGATGACAAGATATCTGCTATGCAAAAGTCTACACCGTGGCCAGAAATGCTTGCCTAGGAGCAATTCTTCTGAAGATATCTGTTGATTTCTTTTGAAGAATTGCTCCCAGGAAAGCATGTCTGGCGATGGTGTAGACTTTTACATATCAGATATCTTGTCATCTATATTAGATAAGTGTGATCAGCAGAAAGGCTGACAGATTGGGCTTGTTTGATTTGTGACCTAACTCGGAATAAGCTCAGAGTTATGTAATGTTTGATAGACTTGGTAGAGACGATTTAGATCACACGCTACGTAACTCCATAGTTACTAATTTATCAAATTGGTTGAGCAAGATGCATGGAACAACGCTCGATAAAAGTTTGTTGTTCAACTGTTGGGACCACATCTTCAACGTGCATCAACACATTTTGACCTAAAACAAACACATCGACCCTCCATATATCCTTTAAGGCTTCTAAAGAAAGTGTTCTGAAGGGCTTCTAGAATGCCACAACTTTGAAGGTAGTGTTCCTGATCGAGCTCACAAGAGACGAGTTACTCCTTACCAACTTTGAAGATAGAAACGATCAACTTGAATATAGAATCAGCAAGCTTAAAAATTATCGGGATTCACATACTACAACAAGCATCTTATCTTCTCCAAGGAATGTTGAAAGCATGTTAAGGCAAGAAAACAGAATTAATTAATCTATATTGCTAAGGAAGTAATGATACTCTATTTGCCTTTCAATCTCATTTATGGTTTCAATCAGGTCAATGGCAGTGGACCTGATTGAAAACACAAACAAAAAGGCATGGGATAAAATTTAAAAGTCAAAAATTGCCGCCTTCACTTAGTTTTCTTATTTTAACTACAGTTGTTGTTGGCAATTTTTCTAGACTTGCTGAATATCATTTCAACCCTCGATGCCCATGAGGCTGCTTTGTTGGTCTTCTCCTATTTTCTACTTAGGTGGTAATCCCGACCACGCAGCTCCCTAGCAAAGTGTCCATCTGCATTATTTTTCTTTCAGAGACACAACAGACGAAATTACATTATCAGACACTTTCATATTTGCACTTGATTCAAATTTCGCATCTGTTAAGATAATTTCATCGGCTAGATTCGTTAGAAGTTACTTTCTACCCTATGTCTCTGTTTCAATTGGCTCTCAGATGATATAGTCTTCCATCAACCACCATTTTTCCCTTAAAAGCATTCTCTTACCGCACCTTCTGGCATATAATCATCACCCCAAGCGAGCAACCCAACTATATAAATTTTGGCTAGGGCAATAACTATATTGGTTTTCCATTCTTATTAGATACATTGCTAAGTGTTGAAGGCCCTCTAAGGGTCCAATGCACCCTAAAAGTTAGTCCAATTTCTATTGAATCTCTGCAGGGACGACAAATATTGATCCCTTCTCAAAACTTGACACGCATAAACACGAGCAACAACCGTTAGTAATTCGTAACAGGGTATCTGCACCATCTTCATATGGTCCTCAGCCTTATCAATTTCGAACCCATCAAACTTAATGGTACAATGGAGGATCTTATTGGAATGATCAATGCCTAATCGGTTAAAAACTGCATTCACAAAAACATTGTACTTTGTTTGTGTTGTCCCGGTGACCTTATCAGTAATACATACTTAACTCCCACACATATGATAGTGGATCCACCTGCACACACCTTATTCTTCCTAGTCCATCTATGGCTTAAATTGAATAAACTGATGACTAGCTTGTTGCAATAGATGACACATCTGTTTATATTGTCAAATAATTAGACACATCTGTTACGATAGTTAATCAACCTGTTGCAGAAATCAAACAGATATATACATCTGTTGCAAAAGATTGCCAGTATGTTGTAAGTTATCTAATAGAAAGAATATATTTTACAACAGATTACCCATCTATTAGATTTATTTTAAAGCAATTTTCTTTTCTTTCCGAGATAGAATAATTTATAAATTGGTCCCTCCTTACAAATATGGATGATCCAGATTCGTACAAGAATATTCATATCGAGTCCTTGCGTGAACTTTAAAGGCAGTTTGATGAACTCCAGAGAGATTTGACTGATGTCGGAGCAAAGCTGCCGGATGAAAAATGTCTAATTGACAATAATAATAATAGTAGTAATAATAATTAGGTAATATTTTCTTATTTTAGTGCATGTATGTATTTTTATCCTTTTGTATATCGGATCTACCTAAGGGATTCAAAAATCTATGAACATTCATTTCATTTTGTTGTTGACTTTGAATTTTTAATTCTTATTTAGTATTTAATAATAATCATTCTGTTTATTCCTAGTTCTCAATATGTCGACAGTTGGTGGTAGAGATTGAGCAGCAATTTATGTCTACAGAGGTTAATCTGCTACGACAGATCGATCATATGTTGCACCTGACAGTTATTAATAAAAAAGGGTTATTGTTGTTATTGAGAGGGTGAAAAGAAAAGGACATGACTTTCCGATTATTCAATATGAAAAATGTTTTGTAAATAAATAATAAGGAAATAAATGATAAACACAATTTATAACCACAATTTTAATAACTGATAGTGACTTTTCACCATTTTTATTTTTGAATTTATTTTTTAAAATTATTTATTATATAATAAAATGGTTATTATTTTATTATGGAATTTGAAAAGGTGTTTTTTTATTTATAAAATAAAAAAAGTAAGCAAATGTGGATTAATGATATGATGATAGTTATTTTTCTAAAAGTAGATTAGATATTGCAACAAATAAATTATATGATGCAACAGGTTAACTATTGTTGCAACAGATGATATAACTGTTGTCACAGATGATTTCTCTAATGCAATCAATATCGAATCTGTCATCACAACTCAATAAAAATGGTTCGTGGAAAGAACTAATTCATAATAATAATTTGAAAAGTCATGACTTATCACTATATTTCTTAATTTAATTAAGTCATTACTTTTCACATTAATAAAAAATGTAATTAATAAATGGAGGTAAACAGTTAGATTATATGTTGTAGCAGATAGGTTATCTGATGCAACATATTTTATATTTGTTACAACAGATAATATATCTGTTGTCACAGATGTGTTATCTGATGCAACAGATATAGAATCTGTTGCCACAACTCAATAAAAACGATTCTTTGAAAGAACTAATTAATAATAATAATTTGAAAAGTCATGACTTATATCACAATATTTATTTTCTTAATTTAATCAAAAATGTAATTAATGTATGAAGGTGAATAGTCGCGCATTTTTGCCTCTCATTCAAATTCAATCCTCTTTAAATATGTCCCTCCTTACTCAATCGTTCATTCAACTACACTCTATTTATTTATTGCATCTCGTCTTTCATATTACACTCTAGAAGATAAGATTATGGCTGACCCAGTGTGCGACGTTGCTTTTCTATAAGACGCCGTGAATGAACTTCGAAATCAAGTTTGTGACCTGAAATGGAAACTGGGAGGAGTTAGATCAAGAATGCTCCACGAGATACGCAGTATAAGGAGGGCCTTGCTACTTCCGGTTGAAGATTGGCCGACTGGCAATGATGATGATGATAATAATAATAATAATTAGATTATTATTTTTCTTTTAGTCTATTATATGTATTTTTATTTGTTTTTGTTTAATAAATAAATTATGTTTGATCTTTGATGTTTTAATCCATATTTAATTTTCATTCTGTCTATTATCTTCTCAACAAACATGTCGATGATTTGACGTAAAAAATAATAATTTAGAATCCAGTAGCAATAGCAAGATTTATCTGTTGGGTTTGTGGCAGGGGTTGATGTGTTGTTCAAAACAGATTACTCATGTTGCAACAGATAAGAAGTCCAATGCAATAGATAAATGGTCTGTTTCAACAAATGACTAGTTTGTTGGTTTGCTTGACTCTGACGTTTTAATTTGTACTCCCTCCATCTCAAATTACCTATCCCAAATTGAGATGCCACATTGATTAAGAAAAATAATTAATAACATGTCTAGTTTACCATAACCCGCTGATCAGTTGGTGGGACAGTAGACGTGTTTGAAATAACCATTGTTTGTTATTCAATCAAAATTTCACAAGAGAAGAAAGCTATTAACGTCGGTTGGCGTATAGTCCTCCCATTAAATGATGTTTTCATTTTAATTTGAAGAAAAAAGGATTAATACAAAAGGTAAAACATGAATTTTTTTAATCTTTTCTTGATTAATGAAAAAGACAAGTAAAATGAGAAATCGAACTAGGAAATTTGGGACGGGTAATCGAACGTAAGGAATAATTTTGAATCTAGTAGCAATAACAAGAGTTAAAACATATTGGTTATTTGTTGGGTTTGTGGCAGGGGTTGATTTATGTTGTTTCAAACAGATTAATCATTCGTTGCAATAGATAATTAGTCTGGTGCAACAGATAAATATCCTGATACAACAGATAATAGTCTGATGCAACAGATAAATCTCCTGATGCAACAGATTACTCATCTGATGCACCAGATGATTGATCTGTTTAAATTATGGGCACTTATGCTGGATTCATGATCGGGGTTCTATCCATTGTTGGAAAAACAGAAGTGTACCCAGATGACAAATACGAATAAAAATCAAAATTTTACTTACCAAAATCACCTATGACAGATAAACATCTTGATACAACAGATAATACGCCTGATGCAACAGATAATACGTCTGATGTAACAGATAAATCTCCTATGCAACAGATTACTCATCTGATGCACCAGATGATTGATCTGTTTAAATTGTGGGCACTTATGTTGGATTCATGATCGGGGTTCTATCCATTGTTGGAAAAATAAAAGTGTACCCAGATGACAAATACGAATAAAAATCATAATTTTACTTACCAAAGTCACCTATGAAGTAATGCCAAAGTGGAAAGTGATGTAGTAAATCAAATTTGACCTAAGAAATTGGTCAGATCGCAGCAGTAGCGTTGTACCAACAACAACAACAAATGATCGACAAGAAGAAGATGATGATAATGAAGTAGAAGATGATGATAATGAAGCAGAAGATGACGAATAAAGCAACAGAAACAGAAACAATGAACAACAAAAATCGCTAAGAGAGAAAAAACAACAATGGATTAGAAGAGAGAGAAAGACACCTTTTTTCCCCTCTGTTTCTCGTTATTTTAGGTATACATTGGGATCAAAGTATAAATTTTAAAACTTGTGGGTTATTTTCAAACTTTCCTAACTTTCTTAATCCATAATAAAGTAATTGTCATCTCCAACTAATAATTAAGATTTGTGTCACCTATACCTCATTTTAAAACTCTTTTGTCACCTGTGGCCCAAACCCCCTAATTGACATCTTATATGAGGCCCGTTTGAATTTTTTTCACATTAATTTTGTATAATAATTTTGTTATATCACTTCTTATAAGTTATTATGAGTCATTTAAGACATGTACGCTTCGCTGCTTCAATCGTGATTTTACTGTGTCACCCTAATTAATTATTATGATCATATAATACTAAAAAAATATTTCTTAAAAAAAGGTAAAATAGACACAAAATGATATGTCAATATAAAAAATTTGGTTGACTATCGAAATTATATTAGTGTCACATAAATTGGGATGAGATAGAGGAAGAAATAAAGTAACATACATTATTTGAAAATAAGACGTATTATAAATAACAATATTAAGAACTTAATATAAAAATATATAAATTACATAATTAACAACTTAAAAAATTTAAAAGATATAAAATATTTGGTCGACTCTCCAAATTATATCAATGTCACTTAAATTATAATAGAAAAAACTATGATAAATGACAATAATTAAAAAGTTAAATAATTTTAATGACTGATTATCTGACTTCAATTTGCATCACATAAATTGAAACAAAAAATAACAAATATTGAACCATCACAAACAAACTGAAAATTCAAATAGCAGATCAATTGAGCTACTACGATTCCTTAAGTCACATAAACTGAACTTCTGTGAACAAGTTATAAAGTATACTTTGGTTAACTAAGTAATTTTAATTTTAGAATCTCTATAAAGTGATTGTACCACATACTTCGTTTAGTGAAATACTAGATGGGCTAGGCCCGTGCTAAGCACAGACCCAACATATTAATTTACTAACAAATGGGGACGAGAAGGCAGTTCAACTTCAGATTGTTTCGTGGGTTGTTTTAGCGCTTTCTCGCTTAACACTCAAGTGAATGGCGTGCAATATTAATACGACATCTATAAACTTCATCAGATCTTCTCTCTCCTTCTCGAAACACCAGAGGTAAACTGCCAGATATTAGGTCCTTGTAAATCTATAGAAAATTGCACCATAATTTCATGAGCAAGAGTATCATTTGTATAGCTACTACCCACCTCTTACATCCACCTCGGAATTGTAACACTCACTGTCAACAGATGTCCAAAAGTTTGGCTAGTATAACACTCAAGTTTCTCATGCTGCTTCGATAGAGCATCAATAACTCTATTCTCTACACCTTTCTTGTATTGAACTTCATAGTCTAGCCCCAAAAGTTTAGTGAGACCTTTTTGTTGTAAAGATGAAGTCACCTTTTGTTCCAAGAGATATTTCAAGTTGCGGTATTGGTCAGTTCTAATCACAAAATGCTTGAACTGCAAGTAGTACTGCATTCAAGAGAGCCATGTATTCCTTTTCATAAATTGACTTACCCCTGTGTTGATGAGCTAACACTTCACTCAAATAGGCAATAGGATCTACCGTCTTGCATTAAAATTGCCTCTATACCACCGTGACTTGCATCAATTTCTACTATGAACTCTTTAGAATAATTAGGTAGAGCTAATACAGGTGTAGTGGACATTGAAGCTTTGAGAGCAGCAAAAGCTTTGTCAGCATCCTCATTACACTTAAGAAAGTCATTCTTCAATAAGTTTGTCAAGGGTCTGCATATTGTACCATAATTTGAAACATACTTCCTGTAATATCCAATCAACCCTAGACATCCCCTAAGTGCTCTAATTGAGCTGGGAGTAGGCCATTCAATCATTGTTTGTATCTTAGTGGAATCAGTGGACACCCCATCCTTGTTTATAATATTGCCTAAAAACTCCACTTTGGGTTGACCAAACGAGCACTTAGACTTTTTTGCAAATAATGAATGCTCTCTTAAGGTAGAAAATACAACCTTGAGATGGTGAACGTGGTCCTCAAGTGATAAACTGTACACTAATATGTCATCAAAGAAAACTAACATAAATTTTCTGAGATAAAGATAGAAAACCTAATTTATTAAAGCTTGAAATGTTTCTGGTGCATAGGTCAACCCAAATGGAATGACCTTGAATTCATAGTGGCCTTCATGAGTTCTAAAAGTAATTTTGTGCACATCCTCCATCTTCAGCCTTATCTGATGATATCCAGCCCTAAGGTCCACCTTTGAAAAAATGATTGAACCATGCAGCTCATCCAATAGATCATCAACAATTGGAATAGGATATTGTATTTAATGGTGATTTCATTTAATCCTCTGTAATCTACACAAAACCTCCAAGTGTTGTCCTTCTTCTTGACTAGTAGAGCTGAAGAGGAAAAATGGGACTGACTTTGTTGGATAATGCCATGATCTAGCATTTCCTTGACCTACCTCTCCAGTTCATTCTTATGATAGTAACTGTACCGGTAAGGTCTCAAACTGACTGGTGTTGCTCCAGATTTAAGGGGTATAACATGGTCTAATGACCTCACAGGGGGTAAGGATTTAGGTTCATGGAAAACATCTGCATATTGCACCAACACATGTTGAATCTGATCATCTGTTACTGCTTGACCACTACATACACTAGCTATCACTAAAAACAATTGAGCCATGATGGCATGTCCTCTCTTAAGCACCTTTCCCATTGAACTCCTAGAAATCATACTCAGACCACCCTTTTCAGTAATGCCTTACAAAACTACCTTATTGTTTTTAATTCAATTGTTACACTATTCTTTTCATGATCAAACTTAGTGGAATTATTTTTCTTCATCCAGTCATTACCTAACACTAAATCACAACCTCTTAGAGGAATCATGAGCAAGTCCTCCTGAAATGTTTTGCCCTGCATCTTCCAAGTGATGAACCCCTTACAGTTGGATTTACACATTACATAGTTGCCATCAACCACAGTGACTCTAACTAGAGAACAATAATTGGAATAGTTACCAGTTTCCTTCACAGTATGCTCATCAATGAAACTATGGGTGCTCCCATTATCCACAAGCACTACTAAGTTTCTATTCTTTACAATTCCTTTCACTAGTATAAAATTGACACCTCTGTTGCCCCCAGTTAATGCACTTAAGCATACAACTTCTTGGACTTCCTGCTCAATCTCCCCTTCCAGTATTAATTCAGAAGGCTCTTCATTAATCTCCACCACAGGTACAACCTCTCCCACTAGATAATTGAGCTGCTTTTTCTTACCTATGTGACCTGGTGCAAATATATCTCCACACCTAAAACACAGGTGACTAGCCTTTCTATACTCATACACTTCAGGAGTTAGTCTGAATACACTAGTTTTACCAGGTGGATTAATAGTAGTTTTAGGTGTCATAGCACTCATTTGAGAGCCTTCCATTAGGGTTTTTGTAGGATCCTTTTCACTGCTTCGATAGCCTTCTCTTAAAGCCTAGCTTGTTCTACTGCAAGCTTAAGAGTAGTAGGTTTATACAGTTTAACCCCATACTTGATCTCTTCTTTCAATGCTCCTACAAAGCTAGATAAAAAATGAGACTCACTCAAATTAGGATTCCTCATCAACATTTGGGCTTTCAATTCTTCAAACTTTACCAGTAACTCACCTACAGATTCCGTTTGAGAGAGTTTATTGAACTTTTCTGCTACATCTTCCAGTGGTTCCACACTAAACCCGTTGCATAATTCCTCCTTAAATTTAACCCATCCTATCACGCCTCTACTCATAACTAACGAGTGATACCAAATTTCTGCAACTTCACTTAAATAAAGAGCTATTGCTTCTACTTTTTTGTTGTTTAATAGTTCGATACAAACTGAAATACCTCTCACATTTTTTAATCCATACCTTAGGCTCATGTCCGTCAAACCTAGGTAGTTCCCATTTAGAAGGTGGTATGGGAACCATGTTTCCCCTATTGTTTATGTTTTCCTACCCAGGAATAGGAAGCAATCCATCTCTTAGTGGTTGATCTCTATTTTTTCAATTCGGTGCCCTTCCTAAGTTCGTCAAGAGATCTAAAATAAGTTCCAATGTTCCTTGTATCCCTGTTTGACTGTTACGAAGCTCTTGTTGTTGGTTCACTGGCACAACCAAAAATTTTTCATGTCGATCTACCCGATTCTTTAGAACCTTAGAACGAGTCCATTCAGCCATATCTGCAACCACAAGTCGCACAAATCACGGGTCTGATACCAATTGTAAGGAGCTGACCTCGATTACGTAACTAAAACTCAATCAATTTCAATTAAACTCAGCAAAATTCAATAATCTCAGGACAAGAAGTTTTTTGGGGCAATTTTCTATATTCAAACTTAATGGAATCTAACTGAAATTGCAGGCAACTAAATGAAAAAAATAAACTACAATTGTGAATCGCTATGAATAGAGCTTCAACCTGTAATTGATAGAAAAGAATTAGAAGGAGAAGAAGACGAAGAGGAGGAGGAGTGAGCAAAGAATGAATGAACTTCTGTTAGAGGAGAGAGAGTAGAGAGCATGAAGAAAATATCAATTTGATCTCAATGCTTCTTCTCTCTCTTAGCAGTTGCTTTTAATCATGACTTGAGCAGAGGTGAAGTGTGCTGACGTGGCATAATCTGCGTCCTTACACTTCATTTAATTACTTCGAATCACCCAAAAGCCTTCTAACTAATTATCAGAATTCTAACTACTATTTGAATTAATCAGCTATACTTATTGAATTAACAGCTCAACCATGACAAATTTGTATCCTTATTAGCTGATGGAAAATATAAAGTTAAAATCGAAATTGGACGTCTGCCATTGAAAAGGAAGAGGAAACAAGCAAAGCCGTTATCAATCCGATTCCCATTTTATGTAGTCGTTTAGCTATGAAAATCATAATTTTGTAAAGTTGGAGTTTTGTTTGGCCATAACCATACATTGGAGTAGTTTTGAATTTTTATAGAAGAAGTGAAAAAAGTGAAAATAAATTTCACTTACTTTCATTTCTCTAAATAAGACTCAAGTTGTATTAGCAATTCTTATGGCCAAATAACTTTTTTGGAATTAAGGATGTGTTTGGTTGAAGGAAAATGTTTCTCATGAAAAATATTTTCTTAGAAAATGTTTTTATGGAAAATAAGTTATTTTCTTAATTATTTTCTCATGTTTGATTGTTGGTTAGTGAGTGAAAAATATTTTTTAAAAATATTATAATTTTTTAGGAATTAGTGGAAAATACACTGCGAGTGTTCATTTATATAATTAGCAGATGAGTAAAGCCGTGTTATGCACGATCCAACGTTCAGCTCTCAACTTTTTTAAAAAAAATATTTTTTTCTAAATTTTTTTACTTGAGAGTGAGGTTGAAAAATAATTTTAAAAAATATTTTTCTTACTTTTTAGAAGCAAGTCTTTTTCCTTAAATTTGAGAAAAATAAGTTGATTTGAAAAACATGATCAACATTTAAGCCAACCAAACATGAAAAAATTTAAAATAAGAGAGTCGAAGTAAGAATGGATAATTTTAAAAATTGTATGAACATTTCAACTTGAGAGAGGTTGAAAAATAATTTTTTAAAAAAATTTCCTTACTTTTTAAAAGAAAGTCTTTTTCCTCAAATTTGAGGAAAATAAGTTAATTTGAAAAACATAATCCAAACATTTAAGCCAACCAAACATGAATTTCTTCATACCAAACACACTCTAAATGAATAAATTTCCAAACACACAAAAAAAAAGACAAAATGCTCTATTGGACCCCTGTACTATGTCAGTTTTGTAAGTTGGACACTTCTACTTACATGTTTGTCATCTGGACCCTTGAACCCATCAAAAAGCAACATTTCGCATCCTTTGATCATTGACCTTGCCTATGTGGCAAGGTCATAGTGACTAGGACAAAGAGAGTGTAACCACTCGCCTAGGGATGCGAGTGGGGTCAATTTTTGATCAATTTTACATTAAAATAATTAAAAAAATAAAAATAATATTAAAATTTAAAAATTAAAAATAAAAAAGGGTTCTTTTTTCCCTCCATCTTTTAAAATTTAAAAATATTTTTAAAATCTTAAAAATAATTAAAAACTATTTTTAAAATTTTAAAAATATTTTAAAATTTAAAAAAAATAAAAATATTTTTAAAATTAAAAAATAAAATAAAAAAGGATCTTTTTTTTTTCCTCTATTTTTATAAATTTAAAAAGATTTTTAAAATATTTTTAAAAATTAAAAAATCATTTTAAAAATTTTAAAAAAAATATTTTTTTCCCTCCCCACCCCACCCCAGCCCGTCCCCACCCCCACACCCCCCAATCCGTCCTATTTTTACTCCATCCTTTTAAATTTAAAAATATTTTTAAAAATTTAGTAATAATAAATTGAAAAAAAAAATTCCCACTTCAGCCCCTCGCCACCTCACCCAGCCTCCCCCACCCCCTCAACCCCAGCCCCTCTTTTTTTTTCTCCATTCTTTTTAATTTAAAAATATTTTTAAAAATTTAAATATTTTTTCCCATCCCACCCCCTCTCCATCCCCTTCCCACCCTCCCCAGCCTCCCCCACCCCAGCCCGTTCCCACCCCACCCATCCCCATCCAGCCCTCTCCCCCAGCCCGTCCCCAACCCACCCATCCCCACGTAACCCCTCCCCCTTCCCCAACCCCCACCCCACCCATCCTGTCCTCATCCCACCCAGCCCTACGCAACCCCTTCCCCAGCCCCCCACATCACCCAACCCTCTTCCTCCATCCCCCCACCCCACCCAATCCCTCCCCAACCCCCACCCACCTATCTCCACGCAACCCCTCCCCCAGCCCCCAGCCCACTCAGCCCCTCCCCTAATCTCCCACCCCACCCCAACCCCACCCAGCCCCTCCCCCACAATTAATTTAAATTAAATATTTTAAATATGTAAATCATATTTAAATTAATTAATTATTTAAGTAAAATTTATTTAAATTAGGTAAGAATTTTAAATTTGATAAATTAATTAATTTAAATAAATTAATTAGTTAAGAATTTTAATTAATTAATTTTTTACTAATTTAAAATTTAAATTAATTAATTAATTAAATTAATTTTAATATTTAATTAAATTTAATTTAATACTTTTTATTATTATTTTATTATTTTTTTATTTTAAAAATGATTATTCAAATTTTTCAAATTTTAAAAGTATGATTATTCAAATTTTTCTCTAATTCATAATTTTTTCTTATTTAATTAAATTAATTTTAATATTTAATTTGCTATGTAGCATTTTAAAAATGACTTGAAATTTAATGTAATATTTTTTTTTTTAAATAACGTGGCAGATGACATGACACACGTGGTAGCTAGTGACAACTGACACGGGAGAGTGTAACACACTCTCCAAAAAAGTTAAAATGTAACTTTTTCGTTGGTTCAGAAATCCAGATGACAAATATGTAAGTAGAAATATCCAACTTACAAAACTGACATAATACAGGGTTCACTATATTATTTTGTCAAAAAAAAAAAAAAAGAAGCAAAGTCCTTATGCCCCAAGAGGGTTTAAATTTGTTGTATACAAACAGCAAAGGAAAGAACAATATTAAGACAAAAGTTTAAAGAAATCATAAAGGCGGACTAACGCATCTACACAGTGGGAATGACATCTACCATAATAACTAACAAAGAAAAAAAAAACAGCATACGCTAGCTGATCAATCAAACCATGTATTAATACTTGCGGAAAATGACAGCATCAGAATGCAAGCGCTTCAGCTGCTGATGGCATCGAGTAGCAGTGTAAGGTGAACAAGATGGTGAGTAAGAGCCATAAGTGTCAGCACGTTAAGAAAGGATGAATATGAGTTCAACTTGTTAAGCTTCTGGCTTAATTTCACCGATTGGGTGGACTGCTCTGGAGACTTTTCTGCCTGTTTAGTTGTTGTTGTTGTCTGACTGGTCGTCTTTGTCCTCGTAGGATCCAATATAGACTCCACTCCTCTACTGCTTTGTTCACTGTTGGATATGTGTATACCTCTGCCTTCTTCCTTCTCTAACTTCAATCTCTCAAACATAACCTGCATATCCCAATAGCACATCATTAAAGAGAACTACAAATCCAAAAATAAGATCACTAGTTAGAAATTACTACCAATGTAGAAATACGAGGATTAGAACACAATTTTGCTGTCACCAGTTCTTTTAAAATAAATTTTATATATTCTTGAGACGGATAGTGTCTATTTCGGAAAATCAGTTTGGATTTATGCCTGGCCGCTCGACGACGGAGGCAATTCACCTGGTAAGGAGGCTGGTGGAACAGTATAGGGAAAGGAAGAAGGACCTGCACATGGTGTTTATCGACCTGGAGAAGGCATACGACAAAGTCCCCAGGGAGGTGCTTTGGAGATGCTTGGAGGTGAGTGGAGTCCCGCTGGCATATATCAGATCAATTAAGGACATGTATGATGGAGCGAAAACTCAGGGGAGGACGGCGGGAGGAGACTCAGAGCATTTCACTGTCTTGACAGGATTGCATCAGGGATCTACTCTTAGTCCCTTTTTGTTTGCTTTGGTGATGGATGTGTTGACGCGGCGTATTCAATGGGAGGTGCCTTGGTGTATGCTTTTTGCAGATGATGTAGTTTTGATTGATGAGACGCGAGGGGGTGTGAATGACAAATTAGAGGTGTGGAGACAAACTCTTGAGTCTAAAGGGTTCAGGTTGAGCAGAAGCAAGACAGAGTATTTGGAATGCAAGTTTAATGACGTGAGGCTGGAGAATGAGGTGGTAGTGAAGTTGGAATCACAGGAGGTATGTAAGAGGGATAGTTTCAAGTATCTCGGGTCCGTGATTCAGGGTAACAGTGAGATTGACGAGGATGTCTCGCACCATATTGGGGCGGGATAGATGAAGTAGAAGCTCGCGTCGGGGGTGTTGTGTGATAAGAAGGTGCCGCCCAAGCTTAAAGGCAAATTCTACAGGGTGGTAGTCCGTCCGGCCATGTTGTATGGAGCGGAGTGTTGGCCAGTTAAGAACTCCCACATTCAAAAAATGAAGATGGCAGAAATGCGGATGTTGCGTTGGATGTGTGGGCTGACTAGAGGAGACAGAGTTCGGAATGAGACTATCAGGGAGAATGTTGGTGTGACTCCAGTGGAGTATAAGATGCGGGAAGTCCGATTGAGATGGTTCGGACACGTGAGGACATGTGAGGAGGAGGGGCATGGATGCCCCGGTTCGTAGGTGTGAGAGGCTAGCTTTGGATGGTTTTAGGCGGGGTAG
The DNA here is from genome assembly GCA_030864225.1 of Capsicum baccatum var. pendulum. Classification (NCBI taxonomy): domain Eukaryota; kingdom Viridiplantae; phylum Streptophyta; class Magnoliopsida; order Solanales; family Solanaceae; genus Capsicum; species Capsicum baccatum. The sequence continues at coordinate 44,190,312 of CM061555.1, forward strand.
GGGTAGGCCAAAGAAGTACTGGGGTGAGGTGATTAGGCGGGACATGGAGCAGTTACAGCTCACCGAGGACATGACCCTAGATAGGAAGATCTGGAGGACACGAATTAGGGCAGAAGGCTAGGGCCAGTTTGGGTCGCTAGTGTAGGGAATCACTTGGTGGGGGTATTATTCTTGTTATGATACCTTGTTCCATGTTTTATTACGAATCTGTTTGTTTTTCTCTGTTTTTTATTACTTATGGGTGTCGTATTTATGTTATGTCATCTTGTTCTATGATTTACTATGTATTTGTGTAGTATCTCGTGTCTCGAGCCGGGGGTCTATCGGAAATAGCCTTTCTACTTCTTTAGAGGTAGAGGGATGGACTGCGTACATCTTACCCCCCCAGACCCCACTATGTGGGAATACACTGGGTTTGTTGTTGTTGTTCTATTCTTGAAGACAGCCGAATCGGAAGAAACAGGATTGAGATATGTTTTCCATTTGGGGTCATTTTTTTTTTCAAATTTGAAATAGGCTAACATACTAATATGACACACATTCCGTTTTTCGAGTTTCAAACTATTCCCTCCATTCTTTCTCCTTTTTTGAGATTCAAACTACTCCTTTCGTTCCAAATTTTGTGTAATATTTTTTCTTTTCGAGATTTAACCTACTCCCTTTGTTTCAAATTTTGTGTAATACTTTCTATTTTTCAATATTCAAACCACTATCAATGTGTGTGCCACTTTTTATTTTTTGATTTTCAAACTACTACTTTTTAACTGCTCTTTAAAGCTTAAATTGAACTACATCAACTAAATATCTTCAAAACTAATATATTTAAAAACTAAAGTAGCAAAATTAGTTCTTGGGAAAAATGTGCTAAAAATATCTGTACTTAGGCGAAATTTGCAGTTACGCACCTTGAACTTTGCGGGAGTCCTACGACCCCCCTAGACTATTTTTTACCATATTTAACTGGCATATATTTAAAACTTGGACCACTACGTCTATTTCACGCGTAAGAAAAAGTTGTTTGATAAGGAGCAAATATATGCCAATAAATGCGGTAAAAAATAAGTCTAGGGGGGTCATAGAACCCCTGCAAAATTCAGAATGCGTAACTACAAATTAGGCCAAAGTAAAAGTATTTTTGCACCTTTTCCCCACCTTTTCCCTTAGTTCTTTCCATTCAATTTGTTTGTCCTCCTTCCATTTTAGTTGGAAAAAATGATCCTTTCGACATGCTTAAGACCCCACGTTTAAACAACAAATTAAAGGTCATTTCAACACAATTGAAATATCTTTAATTTAAAACCACAAGATTTAAAATTCTTTACTTAATTAATTATATGTTAAGTCAAAATAGATCAATCACCACAAGATTTAAAATTCTTTACTTAATTAATTATATGTTAAAGTCAAAATAGATCAATCAAATTGAAACTGAAACGGAGGAAGTATCAAGTTATATTATGAAAAAATGGCCAAAATTCACATAATTTAAATCATAAAAGAACTCGTAAGTTGGGATCGAGGGAGCAAATGCAAAATTTATGCAACAATTTGTAATGTATGAAGAATGTTAAATTATTTAATCTACTTTGTTAGATCAACGAAGTTTTGATGATTGACTTATAAAGTAAACATGTCACTCAAGCTGGTCCAATCATATGAAGATGGAGGACAGATCTCACTTAGAGTACACAGACAAGATCGCTTGAAGACAGGAATTGATAAGCTCTATCGATGGATCACGCGTGATAAGGAAGAAATTGTAGTTAAATACAACACTTTAAGATAAGCTGAAGAAAGAGTTCTACTCAAATAAGGAGATCAGGTTGAAGAAGGAGTTTTACCTGTGCAATGAGTTGTTCTTCACTTTGAAGAGTTGTTGATAAATAGAGAAAGTGATTGATAAAATCACTCATGCACTTACAAAGACAGCAACATATCAACAAATTAGCTCTGAAGTTCCAAAGCTTGAAGCAGTCGAAGTTGAACCTGTTCCTATTACTTAGAATTAAAGAGTCTTAAGTCTTTATGTATTAGGTTGGTTCTTGAGTTGTTGTGTTTTCTAGTCTCAGTGAAGTATAAAATGAGTTAGGAGCTTTGTCTTCAAGTTGGAGAACTCGAAAACTTGGGTACACTCCCCTTGGGAAGGTTTGTGTTTTGTTGAAATAGGAGTTAGAGTTTAATTCCTAGATTACAAGAGTCTTGTAATTTATTGATTGTTGAGGCTCGGTTGTTTTAGTGAAGTTGGGGCTAAATTCTGTAGAGATACGGGTCGTGCTTTTTTTACACCTCTCTGATCCGGGTGTTTTCCACGTAAACATCACTGTGCAATTACTTACTATTTTAGATAGAAACACGTTAGTCAACCCGTTCCATTGATAGGCAACTGTTAGACTAAAATAAGTAATCAGTATGGCACGTACTCTAACAAGTGGTCTCGGAGCGAGGTTGTATTACATATGGCTGCACCTAAGAAAAGATCACTATGATGAATTTCGCACCTACTACTGGTCACAGTGAAGGTCAATCCACTACTAGACCTCCTCTTTTTTATGGCACTCATTTCAGTTGGTGGAAAGCAAAGCAAGGATGGAAATGTCCATCCAAGGTTAAGACTATGAATTATGGGATAGGGTTAGACGGTCCAACTATTCCAATAAATCTAGTTGATGGAGAACAAGTCAAGAAAGAGAGAAGTGAGTTCGCTGCAGATAATCTGGCTGCAGTAAGGAAAAATGCAAGGGCCAAGAACATCTTAGTGTGTGGTTTAGGCCCTGCTGTTATATAACAGGGTATCTGTCTCCACCGTTGCCAAACAAATTTGGGATTTCTTGGTGACTGCACATGAAGGCACCACTCAAGTAAAAAAAATTTAGAATCACTTTACTATTTACTGAACATGGGGCCTTTAGATGATGTCAAAACTCACTGCCTTAACTAATGCGTTGACATAACCGGTGAAAACTATTACTGAGGAACAAGTTGTAAAGGTGCCAAGGGTCTTACACAAGTCCAAATAGGATGTTAAGATTACTGTAATTAGGGAGGCAAAGGACCTTGCTGGGATAACTTTGGATGAGCTTGTAGGAAATCTCAAGACTTATGACATGCAGATTCATTGGGATTTCTTGGTGACTGCACATGAAGGCACCACTCAAGTAAAAAAAATTCAAAATTGTTTTACTATTTACTGAATATGAGGCCTTTAGATGATGTCAAGACTCACTGCCTTAACCAATGAGTTGACATACTCAAGGAAAACTATTACTACTGAGGAACAAGTTGAAAAGGTGCTAAGGGCCTTACCTAAGTCCAAATGGGATGTTAAGGTTACTGCAATTAGGGAGGCAAAGGATCTTGCTGGGAGAACTTTGGATGAGCTTGTAGGAAATCTCAAGACTTATGAGATGGAGATTGATGAAGCAAAAAGGGAAAAGGCAGCTCCTGAAAAATTCTTGGCTTTAAAGGCTACTGAAAGTGATGAAGAAACTGAACTGATTGAGGAGCAAGTGACATTTATAATCAAGAATTTCAACAGTCTTAAGAAAGAACAATGGAATAAGTAGCAAAAAGAGGTCCAACGACAATCCTACGGGATTTTACAAGTGTGGCAAGACTGACCATCAAATCCGAGATTGTACTGTATGGGAAGTTGAATGGAGAAAAGAAAGAGCTGAGAAGGAGTGGAAAGAAAAGGCTTAGAAAATGAAAAAAAGAAATATGCTATGGTAGCTACTTGGGGATCAGACTCAGAACAAATAGATGAGAAGAGATTGATAAAACTGCTCTCATGGCCATTGGAGATTCAGAAATGGAAGAAAAAGATAACACCGCTGAGGAAAGTGTTCCTGGACTTAAAAATAAGTTGCACCTATTTTCTAAAGAAAAACTTCTCTCTCTGATGAGTGTTTTAATTAATGACTTCCAAGAAGTAACTTCTGATAGAGATGAGCTATTCAACAGTCCTGCAAGTCTCAAGTTTGACCTAATTGATATGGAAACTTGCAAAAATACCATTGAAAAAAAAACACTCTCAGGGAACAAGTCAGCCAAATTGGTTCTTCAAATCTGATTCTAAAATCTGAAATCTTAAAACTAACTCTTTCTAAAAAAGGAAAAAAAATGAAAAATGTTGAACAAGAAAAAATTGAGGTTGAGTTTGCTAGGGTCAAACAAGAATGCAATGATGAAAAAAATAAGGTAAAAAAGTTTAGTCAAGAAATTTCAAAACTGAAATTTGATCTTTACAAGGCTACTAGATGGACAAATTCCTAAAGAATTGTTCATCAATTGGGTGAAAAAACTCATAATAAAAAGGCTAGATTAGGTTTTCATAAAAGCTACAATATTACTATGGATCTATGCTATATATGTGGCAGCCATGATCATCCTACTACTAAATGTCCTATTACTGCTAAGAGTAGATCTAGGAGTACAATGCTGGCTATGAAATCTGACTACATGAAAATCCAGAAAAATAAAATGAATAACAGATCTGGTCAGAGGAACAGGTCACACGACCTGTTGCCTCGATGGGCTAGAAGAAATCTGATCTACCCTTTTTCTCATAAGAAAAGACCCAATCTTGTCTAGTATGAAAGTACCCAAGCTTGTCCGGATTCCAAAATATAATTTTTTGCAGGAAAACATGAAAGGAAGCAAGAAGCACTGGTACTTAGACATTTCTTGCTCAATACACATGACTGGTGATAAGAAAAAATTTCTTTTACTCTCCAAAATAAATGGAGGGGGAGTGTTCTTTGGTGATGGAAAAAAGAGAACCATTACAAGAATTGGGAAGATTGGGACTCAAGAGTCAAAGGCACTGGAAGATGTCTACCTTATAAAAGAACTGAAGCACAATCTGGTTAGCATATCACAACTTTATGATAAAGGTAACAAAGTCATTTTTACTTCTGCAGGTGTTGAAGTCAAAAGGGAAGATACCAAAAAAGTGGTACTTACTGCAAGAAGACACGAGAATGTGTACAAAGTTGATATAATAAACATGCCAGCAACAAAGCTAACTTGTTTGAGCTCAATAAAAAAATGATTCCCTCCTATAGCACAAAAGACTTGGGACATGCAAGTCTAAAACAATTAAACAAACTCTCTTCCAACTACATGATGTTGGGTTTGCCTAAAACTAAGCTCAAAGATGAGAAGGTTTCCAGTGCGCTTGTGTAAGGGGGAAAACAGGTAAGGTCCTCATTCAAATCAAAGAAATAGGTCAGTATTATCAAGTACTTCGACCTGGTCCATATGGATCTTTGTGGACCAATAAGAATTCAAAGCATAGGGGGAAAAGGTATGTCTTTATAATTGTTGATGATTATTTCAGATTTACCTGAACACTCTTTCTAGCTTTCAAAGAATATGCCTTTGATGTCTACTCCATATTCATTGAGAAAATGGAAAAGAAGCTAGGCACTTCCCTACTTTTCATGAAATCTGATCATGGTACGGAATTTGAAAATGCAAAATTTTTAGAATTTTGTTCCACAAATGGTATAGATTACAATTTCTCTGCTCCTAGAACACCTCAGCAAAATAGAGTAGTAGAAAGGAAAAATAGGACATTGGAAGTAATGGCCAGAACAATGATGCTTGCAGGAAATCTTGCGAAAAATCTATGGGCTGAAGCAATCAGTACTGCTGCATATATAAAAAATAGATACATAATTAGGACCTATTCTATATAACTCTCCCTATGAATTACTAAAAGAAAAAAGCCTAACATTTCTCACTTTAGAACCTTTGGTTGCAAGTGTTTTATTCATAATAATGGTCAAGATAATCTAGGAAAATTTGATGCTAAAAGTGATGACGGAATGTTCCTGGGATATTCATATCATAGAAAAACTTATAGGTTTTAAATAAAATAACAAACTGTGTTGAGGAAAGTGTGCATGTGGTATTTGATGAATCTTGCGCTAAGACTAACATGCAAGAAGAAAGTGACTCTGAAGAACAATCAACGAAATAGGTTTCACAATCTGGTCCATCGACTCGAGAAACTAAATCTGGAGGCACCTCGACAAGGGGGACTGAATCTGGAGGCATTCAGATGGGGAACTAAATCACCATCTGCTCAAACTAGTTATGGCGATCCTAGAAGATCTCTAAATTTGATCCCAAAAGGGTACAAGTATCAAAGATCTCATCCTATAAAAAATATTCTTATCGATCTCACTTCAGGAATCACCACAAGATCAGGACTGAGAAGTCTTTGTGCCTTCAAAGCATTCTTGTCTTTGATTGAACCAAAGAGGGTAAATGAAGTATCCTTGATGCTAATTGAATCATAGCCATGCAAGAAGAGCTAAATCAGTTTGAAAGAAGAAAGGTCTAACACTTAGTTCTACCTCCAAAAGACAGAAGTGTGATTGGGACTAAGTGGGCGTACAGAAACAAAGTTGATAAACATGAAACAATTGCAAAGAACAAGGCCAGATTTGTGGTCCAAGGATACAATAAGGATACAATCAGGAAGAAGGTATATATTTTGATGAGACTTTTGCACCTATGGCATGACTTGAGGCTATCAATCTTCTTGTGGAATTTTCGGCTTAGAAAGAATTCATACTTTACCAAATGGATGTTGAGAGTGCATCCTTGAATGGTAATTCTTAAAGAGGGGGTGTATGTGAAACAACTTCCTGGATTTGAAAGGAAGGAATTTCTTGACTATGTATACAAGCTTGACAAGGCATTGTATGGACTGAAACAAGCTCCAAGAGCTTGGTATGAGCATTTGTAAAAATTACTTTTGGAGAATGGACATACTATAGGTAAAATTGACAACACTTTATTTTTAAAGACTAATGGAGAAATTTGTTGATAGTGCAGGTTTATGTTGATGACATCATATTCGGCTCAACAAACATCAACATGACTTATGACTTTGCCAAACTCATGAGTTGTGAATTTGAGATGAGTATACTGGGAGAGCTAACCTTTTTCTTAGGCCTGAAAATCCAACAATCACCTTCTGTAACCCTGATTCATCAACAAAAATATGTGAGAGAACTTCTCAAGAAATTCTCCATGGAGAAAGCCAAAGAAATCAGCACACCAATTGCCATTGCTACTAAGATGGATATGGATGAAACAGGTCCATCTGTGGATCAAAAGTTGTTTAGAGGGATGATTAGGTCACTGTTATATCTCACAGTAAGCAGACCTGATATTGTGTTCAGTGTAGGATTATGTTCAAGATTTCAAGCAAATCCCATAGAGTCGTCTAAAAGCTGTGAAAAGGATCTTCCGATATCTCAAGAGAACCACTATCTCAAGAGAACCACTGATCTTGGATTGTGGTGCCCTAAAAGGAGTAATTTTAAGTTGGTAGGTTACTCTGATGCTGTGATGCTGAGTATGCAGGGTATTTAGTGGACAGAAAAAGCACTACAGGTATGACACACTTCCTTGGATCATGTCTAATTACCTGGTCCACTAAGAAACAAAACTCAGTAGCCTTGTCCACTGTTGAGGCTGAGTATGTTGTTGTTGATTCTTATCGTGCCCAATTGTTGTGGATCAAGCAACAACTCATGGATTTTGGTATGGATGTAGGTTGTGTTCCTATCTTTTGTGATAATACAAGTTCCATCAATATTGCTAAAAATCCTATGCAACATAAGAAAACTAAACATATAGATATCAGACACCATTTTCTTAGAGATAACATTGAAAAAGGTCTTATATCAATCATGTTTTGTTTTACTGAGGATAAAATAGCTGATATTTCCATTAAGGCATTGAGTAGAGAGCACTTTGAGAAGAACAGGTTATAGCTAGGAATGATTAAGATTGCATAAACTCCCCTCGATGATTGACTAAAAATCTTAATTTTTGAAATATTGAAAAAGGTCTTATATCAATCATGTTCTATTTTACTGAGGACCAAATAGCTGATATTTTCATTAAGGCATTGAGTAGAGAGCACTTTGAAAAGAACTGATTATAGCTAGGAATGATTAAGATTGCATAAACTCTCCTCGATGATTGACTAAAAATCTTAATTTATGTTTATCATCTGACTAAAATATTGAGTAATCAAGTTTTGTATATTAAGTTGTGTGTCCTAATTCTAGAATTTTGAATGACCTGACAAAATTGTGTATTTAATTATGCAGAAATATTAGTCCATACAAGTGATTTTGGCGTGTTTTGAAATCCACCAGGTATGATGTCCATTAATCTTTTCTAGATTCAGCTTGATGAAACAGCTAAGCTTATTTGATCCCCAAACTATTCGCCTCTGTAACAGTCAAGTCCCTAGAGTCCATATTTTTCAAAACACTGCAAACGTTCCCCCATTAGACATCTACTTCACCTAAAATTCCTTCATCATCACACCTTAAATACCACATATTCCCTCACTCACCAATCAACTCTCACATTGCTCTCTTTTTATCAAGAGTGTGTTTCCACTTTCTTCTCAATGACTTTCTCTTCATCCTCTTCCAATACAACCAAATCTAAACCTCCTAGTGACTCTCACCTCACCCAATCCATGCCTTATGCCTCTCTACCCACTACTAACCACATTTCTCCAATAAACCTTGGCATGTATTCAGATCTCTCTCCTAATTTTTTTCACATCAACAAAAAGAGGCATGTTACAACACCTGTTACCATCCCCAGCTTTTTCTCTATAGAAGTGTTGTGTGGTTCAATGAGATTGGGAAAATTAGCGAAACATTTTATGGTTAAACCTTCTTTACAATCCGTTCAGTTAAAGTCTCTCTCCGTCAAGAAATGAGTTATAAAATTGTTCCTTATGATTCCTTAGATTCTGAAGAAAATTAGGATGCCATAGTTAAGTGAGATATAAACTTTAATATTAAGAAAACCTCTAAACCAATGGGGGAGTCCTGTTAATCCTGTGCAACAGTTGAGAAATATGCTTGTTGAATTGGATCTAGAAAAGAAATTTGAACGCAAAAAATCTAAAAAAGCTCGGCCTACTTCCTGGGAATTTGCTCAAACCGAAATCCTCCTTGCTCGAACTGTTCATAATAGTGAAAAAGAGTAGCTTCGTGCTAAGATTGATGTTCTCCATAATGTTCTTGCTACGAAGAGTAATGCATTGGCTAATCATGAGGCTGAGAGAATACTGCTTCTTGCCAAAATCAATTCCCTTCAAGATGATCTTGCTTGTGAACACGCTCACAGTGACCACCGGACCACCTAGTTTTTTCTGTTCCATCTACCTGCACCAACTCTTAAAGCCCTAGGATTTTTTTTCTATTTTATCTAGTCGTTTTTGGATTGATTATTTGTTATCATGTGTTGGTGGTTTTAATAATATGGCTTCTGTTTCTAGTTAAACTTATTCCTCGTACGTTTTTATGTATTATTTGTCTTTTCTTTCTAGTTTTGCTTGCTTTAGTGATAGCTCCAGTGAACCTGAATTATTAAACATCTATCTTTTTTGGTTTAGGCGTATCTTGAACAACCTTTTCGATGATGTCAAAAGGGGAAAGATGAGTTGTGCAATTTTTATAACCTAATAACTAATTTGTTTCATTTTTATTGCCTTTTCTTGACTAAGTGTTTCAGGGAATATAATGGCCGCATCAAGGAAGTAAGTTTGTCATCATAAAAAAGGGAGAATTTGTTAGATCAATGAAGATTTGATGATTGACTTATAAATGAAACATGTCACTCAAGCACAAAGACGGAGGACAGATCTCACTAAGAGGTCATAGACAAGATCGCTTAAAGACAGGAATGGATAAGCTCTATTGATGGATCATGTGTTATAAGGAAGAAGTTGTAGTTAAATACATCACTTTAAGATAAGTTGAAGAGAGAGTTCTACTCGAATAAGGAGATCAAGTTGAAGAAGGAGTTTTACCAATACAAGGAGTTGTACTTGAAGAAGGACTTTGACTTAGCAACAAACTCTGACAAGTTGAAGAGTCCAATTGAAGATAAAAAGATCAAGGACATTAAGGACTCTTTGAAGAGTTGTTGATAAATTGAGGAAGTGATTGAAAAAATAACTCATGCACTTACAAAGACAGCAACATGTCGACAAATTATCTATGAATTTCCAAATCCTGAATGTCACGACCCGAACCGGGGCCTTGGCCGTGAAGGGCATCCCGAACCATCAAGGCCCGGAGACCCTTGTAACTTCCCAACCCACTAGTGATGTTATCCGCTTTGGGCCTAGGCCCGCACGGTTTTAAAACGCATCACTGGGGAGTAAGGCTTGCTTACTTATCATCCTGCCAATGTGGGACTCCTTATCCTAAGTTGGGGTGTTACATTGAAGCAGTCGAAGTTGAACCTGTTCCTATTACTTAGAGTTAAGGAGTCTTAGACTTTATGTATTAGGTTGGTTCTTGAGTTGTAGTGTTTTCTAGTCTCGGTGAAGTATAAACTAAGTTAGGAGCTTTGTTTTTAAGTTGGGAAACTCGAAGACTTGAGAACACTCACCTTGAAAAAGTTTGTGTCATGTAGAAATAGGAGTTAGAGTTTAATTCCTAGATTACAAGAGTCTTGTAATTTGTTGACGGTTGAGGCTCAATTGTTTTAGTGGAGTTGGGGTTAAATCCTGAAGAGGTACAGGTCTATGATTTTTTTACACCTCTTTGAGCCGGGTGTTTTCCATGTAAACATCACTGTGTAATTACTTACTGCTTTAGCTAGATAGGAACACGTTAGTCAACCTGTTCCATTGATAGGCAATTGTTAGGCTAAAATAAGTAATCAGTAGGGCACGTGCTCTAACATACTTTAGCTCCAAAAATTATTCAATGCGGCAGAGAGATTAATATCTTGTGCTCTAGTAGTTAAGGCCAATACATCATTAAGCTTGATTTTACTTTTAGTGTCGGCTTGGTGATGAAACAAGGGAAACGTACATAGCAAAACAAACTTAAGTTCATAATTAAGCTAAATAGCAACACTTTAATATAGTTATTTTAAATAACAAAAATAGCAATCATTTGATAAAATTCTGATTTTATGCACTTTTTTCTTCTTTTTTAAAAATCCTTTTTCAAATTTTCATGTCTCTTACACTACCTATTTTATCTCCTACAATTTAACATTAAACTTCGACACATATTCATACGATTTCTATTTTCATATTTAATTTGTGATTTTTCTTTTCTTCACTCGATTTCAAATAATTTCTTCGATTTCAAATATGCTCCGACCATATCTGGACATCACCAAAGCTGTCATCAGAGGACATGGCTAGTGATTTGACGGAAGAGATTAGTGCTGGTTTTTTGTTATTGTTATGGTTGTTCATCGGAGTTCGTGGATTTGCTACTACCGAAGTTAAAGCCGTGTCCAGTGAAGTTGGAGCTCATTGGTGGATTGATTTCACCAGAAAAGAAAATGGGGTCCATTTGGTCGAAGCTCAGGGCTTCACCATTAAGGATGGGTCTCAAGAAAAGAGGATGATAAAAAAATGTGTTCTTGTGATGGTAGAAGTCATCGGAGAAAATGAGGAAAATGAAGAAGGGCAAAGTTGGAGGTTGCTTAGTGGTGTTGTACAAGTATTTTGTATATGTATTGAACGAATGATGGCAATGTTTTTAATAGTCTACATGTTGCATATGTATTTTGTCCATGTATTTGATGTCAACAAAGTCCGAATTTATTGTGTATGTATTTCATAACAAACAAATGAATTTGTATATTCGTTTCAAAGAATGATGACAGTGTTTTTAATAGATCTACTTATTGCAGATATATTTGATGTCATAAAACAGTTATGTACTTTTTATGCGATATCAAACTACACATGAATGTTTATATAATTTAAATCATACAGATACAAATCATACTTGTTTTTATACAAAATACTAGTGACAAATATAAATACAAATACAAACAATTTATTTAAAGTATATTATTTGCTAAAATAAAATATATATATATATATATATAAAAAAAAAAGAGAATATAAAATAAAAAGAAGGTAAGAGTGCGATAAGATGCATTAAGAATATGAATTACCTTTGCGGCTCGAGGCTCCAAGTATAGCAAATTGATCAAAAGCATGGAGATGGACGCTAGAAGATTGAAACCTTGAACCGCTTCAGCCGAGTTGGCATAAGGTCGACGTTTTTGGCTTAGAAAATGGGCGAGGAATGCTGCGCCAACGCAATAAGCCATGAGCTTGAAGTAGACAGGGTAAATCTTGCTTTGAACATGTGCAAATTGCTGCCTCGGCAAAGCTCTAGCCAGCACATGACTTGAAACAAATGTCACCCAAATACACATCCCATAAGCCATTGTAAATCCCAGAAAATGTGTCAAACGCATCACAGGATACAAATGCTCCAGCGAGAAGGTATACGCAAATACATCACAGAAGAATAAACGTCCTCGCTCGAGGATATCTTTCAAGTCCTCCTTCCCACCTTCTTTCACTTGTTGTGTTTTCTCAGATATTTCTTCTTTCACGTGCTCCATTTTTCTCTTTGCCGCGTCAACAACATCCTTGGCTTTTTCTTGAACTTGCTCAACTATCTCCTTCGCCTTATCTGGCGCTCCTGTAACGGCATCTTCAACTTGATCAGCAGCTTCATGGGCTTTTTCTGAAGCCTTGTCTTTGTTTCTTCCCAGAGCAATAGCAATTTTTTCTTTGCACTTGCCAAAGGCGTCACAAACTAACTCTCTAGCACTTGTCTTAGTATGAAATAATTCACCATTTTCTTCATCATCTTGACGACTCACATAGGCAGCCGGACTCGACATCCCTTGACCGATATTATTTGGCTCTACTTTTTCGTATAACTTGTCTTTGAGATCACAAATATACCCTGATTTTGATTTTCCCTTCGGAATTTCAGATTCTTTTGGGGAGATTAAGACCTTGGTGCCGTCATCTTTATCAAATTCAACCACTAAAACAACATCATCCTTCTTATTCTTCGGACTGAAAAATCCTGCTGTAACAAGTGTGGACAATACCAAAGAAATGGCCAAAATATTCATCATATTTTTATTTTTTTTAGCAAAAGACAGCGTTGTACCAGGGATGGAAGCTAGTGGGAGGAACAGTCAATTTGAACGTTTCCCACGTCAGGGATGAAAACGTATACGTGTTACATTGCATGCGGTCTGAGAATCTACGTGTCCGCTTCTAACGTCTGATCTAAAAGCATTTCAGATGGAGACTAAAAGCTTTGTCCGCCTAATTTCACTTCGACTAACATTATAGTAAATCAATAAAAATAATTTTATTATATTAATTTAAAAAAAAAAGTTAAATGATGAATAATATTTAATAGAAAAAATAAAATTAGTATAAAATAATAAATTATTTATTAGTTTTTAAGCTAAATAAATATTATTAGACATTTTTATTATAGTAAATTTAAATACCGTTGGATAGAAAAGAGTACGACTGGGAAAATTATAAAAATCACAATTTATATTTTTAATATTACAAAAAGTTTCAACTCCCTAAATATATTACAAAAACACTAATATATACACAGAATACTATGTATATGTCGATTATGTTTTATATATTTATAGGGAGAGAGAGTAAAGTAATTAAAAAAGTGGGAGAAAGTGTAATTACTTCTAAAAAAATTGATATTTATGTTATTTATACTTAACTACGATAAGACTTTTTAAGAAAGCTCTAGTATAATAATCGTTTTCTTAGTTTTATTTGATTAAGAAAAATAATTTGTGACAAGTAAAATTAAACGGAGGGAGAATAACTTATAAGTTAGTAACGTAGCAGTAGTCACAAATGTTAGTAATCCACAAAATAACCATTTTATCAGCAAATCGCTTTTACAATCAGTAAAAGATTGATAATATTAATTTTAGAGAGAATACATCGTCAGGCCCTTAACTTGGCGTCATTTTTTACTTTGACATCTCAAATAGACGTTACTTACTTTTAACATATCAAAAAACTATAAAGTGTGTCAATTTGACACCTTTTGTCCGAATCAATAAAAATATATCGTGTGCGTGTATTACACACAACAATAACGTGTAAAGTGACCAATAATATTATGACATTTAGCATTTTTCTTCCAAATTAATTATTCAATAACTATTTTTAATTAAAATAAAAAAAAACACCAATCAAATATTGACACTTGACAATTTTTTAACTTAAATAATTATAAAAAAATTATAAAATTTAATTTTTCCACCCCCAACAAACCCCGTAAGTCATCTTCTCCGTACTCCCTCCCCGCCCCTCCCACCCCCACCCCCAAACTACCATTTTGTTTGGCAGCCTCCCCCTTCCCGTCATCTTCCTCAACCCACCCCCACCCACAAATCGAGACACCTACTTCGCCACCGAAAACGCACACACAACTTTCATTTCATCTGAATAGGCATACACACAGCTACACACATGGAAGAAAATAAATTAGCGGAAGAAAATTATTATATATTTAGTAATTCATAAAACAAGGAACCTGAAATCCTTCAGCCCTTTTTGAGCCAAGATTTCACTATTTCAGTTCCAATTTTCAGTACTTTTGAAAAGTTTCAGTTCCAATCATGATTATTTCATTATCTTCTGAAAATTTTGACTATAAATTTTCAATTTTTTTCCTCTTGAATTTCTTATAATTGGGTGTGTTCCGTTGATTAATGGAAGGAGTATTATTTGATGTTCATGATGTGTATTATTGTTGTAGGCATGTTAATGGAGTGAGTATTTTGTTAATAGAGTGAAATTTATTTTTGAGTGTTGATTTCACCTCCATTATAGGAGGTTAAGATAAGAAAAAGTTGTGGAGAAGACAATCTGTGATTTTCAATAATTTTAAAAAAATTTAAAGGTGAAAAATTACGAAAATACCCCTCAACGCGCTTAAAAGCGAATGTAATACCCTCTCTTTGCTGATTCTGCAAAAGGTGTCAAAATGACACACTTTGTGACTACGTGAGGTGCCAAAAGTGAGCAACGTCCACTTGAGGTGCCTAAGTGAAAGATGATGCGTACTTAAGAGTCTGTCGATGCCTAAGTGAAAGATGGTGCGTACTTAAGGGTCTGCCGATGTATTCTGCGTAATTTTAACATTCATGTTTGCATCGTTTATACGTGTATATGCGCGTTATTTACATATTTATAGAAGCTGATAATATTTAAAGATAAGATAATTACAGAATCTGATAGCAGACTTAAGGTAACATAACATTCATGTTTGCAAAGTCGCCTGATTTCCAGCGGCCGTTCAGGAAAAGAAAATAAGTCACTCCCTGCACAGTTTTTTGTTTCATTTGATATCTTTGAAGATGAAGTGTCTGATTTGGTATTTTACCTCAGAAAAGAAAAGTAGCCCTTCAATGAGCGCATGCGTTTTAACATCCAATGAATAATCCTTTTAGGAAATGGAGAAGATTCTAAGGACATCTTGAGAAAAATCGTATAGAATTGTTGGTCATTTTTGTCGCGTAGAGATGCCAATGAATGTGTTCAGTCATCAAAGATATGATGACCTTCAGTAATCTTTACCTGTCACTTTAGTCATAAAAACTTGATCCAAAATAAATCAAGAAAGTAGGAGGTGCCCATCCACTCCTTAAGCTGGAGTGGCTAATTGACAATTTATATCAAGTTGAGGAGTTTCCAAATAATTAGCGTAGATCTATCAAAAACAACCACTCTACCTCTAAACTAGAGGTAAGGTATACTTACTTACACACTACCCTCCCCGGGTCTCACTTTGAGAATCCTCAAGTGATACAAAGGTTGGCAGTGCAACTTTCACTTTACCAAAGCAGATAAAATGCAGGTGAAAAAATACCAGCGCCCTTGAACTACTTTTACAGGAGCAAAGGAGAAAAAAATACCTACATTAGTCTATAGCCAAAAAGAAAACAACAACAAAAAATTAACCTAAAAAATATAATTCTAACCCAATAAAGTTAGCCCGCAGGTATTTTCCAGCAAGATTTCAAATAAAACTGCATTTACCTTAAATCTAGAGAAAAAAACTGCATTTACCTTAAAGCTAGAGACATTTTCTGCACATCTATCAGTTTGATTAAGGGAGAACTATAATGACATCTGTCCTGACGTCAACTTGATACATAGGGAATTTCGACAAGGGTGAGGGAGAATATGGTAAGAAGAGAACAAGAACTAGAGCGTCGGGTTGTTGACAAAGTACGTTGCTAAATTGTCCATTCTTCGAAACGAAGCCTTCTGCCAAGAGAATCCGATTCCTCCTATCATGACTTATGCATAATACATGTACAAGCTGTTTGCAGCAGCACATGCAATTGAATTTTCAGTTGGATGCCATGTAAGGTGGAGCAGTTTGGTTGTGAAATCATACGAGTTTCCACTAGCATCAGCCCCAGGACTTTCTGATCCTGTAATGCATCATAAAGATTCAGATATATTTCATAGTGATGGCGCAAATTTTCAAGTATAGATAATGAACGTGCTCAGATATGGGAAGAAACTTTATACTTGTATCTAGAAAAGCATACCTCTCCTGACAACACGCGTTATACTGCTGCCCAAGGACCTGGAAGGCCTCGAAGGGGTCTGCACTTGTCTTCTAAAGGAAAATAATCAAAGACCAAAATCCATGACTTTACAACATATCCATATAAAATTTACATGCTGAAAAACTTTTAGTACAGGTACCTGGGGTTTTTGCTCGCCTCTAATGTAGTTGCTTCCGTGCTTCCCGCAGCACAACCAAACACACGAAACAGATTGCTGAAATAGTAGACAGTATTTATTGAGAAATAATCACTGGTCAAGAAGCAAAAGGAGAGAGAAAAAAGAAGAACTCTACGCACCTATAAGATCCAGTTGCTACCCGTGAACCATCACCACTAAGGCAACACTCAAATTTATCAAAGATGGAATCATTCTCATATAAATCACACAGCTGCATAGCAATACAAAAAATTATTAATCAGCTCAGACACAAATGAGAAAGTAACCAAGCACAAACACCTAACTCTGGGAGAGAGCAATTCACCTTTGGTCTCAAATATTCATGAACCTGAAAAGTTGAAACTGGACCAGAATCCATGTTTATGTCCCATAGCTGCAAGGTAAGGTGAGTTTCAGTAACAAGGAACAATCTTTCTTTCATATAATTAGGTTAGGATTACCTAATCGGGAAAAAAGAATCAGTGACAGAAATAGCAGCAAATTCAAACTGAAGACCAGGTCCCATACCCCTCACTTCTTCTCATTGTTTCTTTCCTTAAAAACAAAAAATTTGGCGAGTAGGCCCACCTAACCTAAAGCTAACAGAAAGTAGAGATCTTGCAGGAACTTAGTATAATAGTTACCCTGTTCTAAACAACTTTTTTCAGATTCACAAACATAAGTTGCAAATGAAGCTAAACCTAATGGAACTTTGAAAAGTTAAATCTTTTTTGAATTCTTTAGATATGTAAAATCATGAAAAGTTTTGCAGTACCCGTTTGGTACCATTTTGTGAAACAATACTTTTACGTGCAAAAAATAAACAGACAAGATGAGGAAAAAAAACACATGAAGATACAGTCCCATCTTCCAGAAAGTCTTTCTAACAAAATATTTCAGTAAAGAAAACTCAAATTGCACTATAAATGTTTATCAATGTGCCTTTTCAGGAATAGGTAGGTATACTAGCAAATTAGATCCCACTACGGCAGTGAAGAATTGCCACACTAAACGTGTTCCCAAACCAATTACCAAGAATGGACCTAGAGATGCAGTGGACCACAGTCATGTTACCTTTTGAGAAGTCTGTTTTCCTTACTTCTACATATCAGACAGTACTTAAGAGAGTCAAGAATGTGATACGCAATTTGCACATCTCTCATATCAGTCAACTGAAAAGGATTAGCCCTAGAGAAACGAGTGAAAGACCAACCTTAAGGGTCATATAGTCACGACTAAGTATGTATCTTCCAGTCTTTGCAAATTTTATATCTGAAATTGAAGCAATTATCTCGGTAAAAAAGGATCTTGAGCCAGGAGTTTCCTGTTCCTCAAACCTGCACGTAGGAAAAACCCAACATTTCAACTTATTAAAGCTACGAGAAAGTAATTTTAAAATAAGTATCTCTCAACTTGAAGGATGTCATTTTTCAGAGCCCTTTATACTGGTAAGAAACTAGTGCTCTTCCAGAATACTTCTTTGCAGGTGATATCTTGTTTTGTTTTACAGGATAAAAAAGAAAAACACTCATCAGCAAAGGACGACAAGTTAAGTGTGATTCTTACAGTTTAGAGTGCGAGTCGCACAATGCTGACTGCCGCATATCTACCAAACGTATTGATCCTTTTGAACTGCTATAAGCCAAAATGTTACAATGAGTAGGGTGAAATTCAGCTGAAGTTATCACCTCTGCAATAACAAACAAGTAAGCAAATTTGAGCATTCATTGAAACAAGTGTTTGATAAATAAATAAATAAATAAATAAATAAGAAAACTATCATGTATAGAGGTGACCACAACAAAATGGAAGTTAAGATCGATATACCAAAAACTCACCAGTTAGATCTTCCATATTTACAGGCTTGAGATCAACGATATTGAAACTTTGATTGCTTATTTGCAAGTTCCAAAGGTTAATACGGAGATCATCAGCTGATATAAATGTTTCCCCATCACTAGATGGAAGAAAGAAATGAACAAAAATTACTATTACACGCTCACAAATGAAAGAGACATGGTAAATCAGATCTCAAAGTAGCATGGATCTTCACCAGTTATTTGAAATAGAATTGATATGATAGTCATGTGCATGGGCATACACTCTTCTACATCTAGCAGCAAGGCTGCTCTCACCGCTAGTAACCTGCAATTCAGATTCCAAAGCTCTTAGATGCAGATGAAATAACAAAGACAGAAAAATATTTCAACAAACAGCATTTGTCAGGGAGAACATGAGCTAAAGCCCCATGAAAATCCCTACAGCAAAGCGGAAAATAGTCAAGAACAAAAGCATTAAGGGTTTTCAGTTACCCAGCCTGAGAAGTAGAAAATACACGCATCTATGTGCTGACCCATATCCATGCAAGCACAAATACACACGTGTACATATGTATTAGCTTGAACGCATAGTTAAAAAATATTCAAAAGGTGCAACTTGGAATATACTAAAACGTGAAATACAGCTATATTTCTGGCTTCTTGTATTTTGCACCAAAACACGGATGAACAAATTAACCAAAATGATACACCTTAACAGATATTTTGGAATAATATGCAAGTCATCAAAACAGATTCTCCAAATAAACCAAAGTAAGGAGTATCATATATGAGTTGAGCTCAAACATTAATTTGTGAAACATTCTCCTCTCTATAGTAATTTCTTTCTGGCAATTATATGCGCAACCTTTTACCAATAAAGTTGCTGTTTTTATAGGTATTGCTGGACATAATTAAGAGAACTAATCTACATACTTGGAGAGGTTACAAAAACCAATGCACATAGAAAAACTTGACATCCACATGCAGTAGAAGATAGGCAGTTGCTTATATAGCTTAAGTACAATACCACAGGTAAGCGCAATGCAGAAAGACCCCCAGGTGGAAATGACAAATGATTGCTTAAACATTGGGAAGATCCATCTGTGTAGCAGCCATTTGCAAGATGCTGTTTTTGACTGGAAGAAACGCTAGAACTGGGCATGCTGCCATTTGCAACACCTAAGTAAGGGTCCACATTCAAGTCAGATATTTTCTGAACCTTCTTCTCTTGGACCTGAAAAATTTAGAAAAAATAATTAGGAAGCAAATTAGCATGTTGATAGGCAGCGTCACCCTCAACAAGCAGAACTAGGTGCTTCAATAGTAGCTTGTCAAAAAATTGCGCATCTCAACTAATACGCAGTCCACAAGAATGGAAGACGAGTTCTGTCCATGGCTGATGTACAACTATAAAGAAACAATATTCCCAACAAAAGACAACTTCTCCAACGCATTCAACCAAATTTCACTTTTCCTAGGCATCCCACCACACAATTTTTCTCAGCCTCTTCCTAATACAACAAATTTATAATACTATCATGAATTCGAAGATGAAGACATGTCAGACTACACACTTGAAATTGCTATTAGGATCACTCTCCCATGTAACAGTACTTTGGGAAAGGTAAATAAGGAAAAAGATACATTTTCTTTTTACTTGATAGGGGTAATCAAACACCTATGCTACATTTACTACCACTAAGAATTGTGGAGAAGCAAATCGAATGAGATACCTTACCTTCCAGAACTTTATAGTTTTATCATTCGTAGACAAAAGAAAGAGGGCACCATTAGTCATTTGGCACCACCGGATCTTATTGATCTTCTCCTCAATCTCCAAACTCTTCAAATAATCAAACTGAATGATGCAGAACAGGAAATTAGAGTTCCACTTGAATCGGCAAAAGGAGGAAATAAGAGCAGATGAAGAGTGAAAACTAGCAGTATGAAAAGCAATAATCTACTTGCACTCAAGGGTGTGGGACAGTGGTTAATGAGGTGGGTTAAGAACCATGAGGTCTCAGGTTGCAATGCAACCGGTGGGAGGTATAGCAAGTATCCCGTGGAAAAAATCAAAATGTGTGAAGCTGGACTGGATACCACAGTTATTAAATAAAGGGCAGTAATCCACATCTCTTACCAGGACAAGGGAACCTGAAGGTAAGCTCTTTTAAATATTGTTGTCCGACAAGTACTAGATGCAAGAGTTCCTAAGCAAAAAAAACAGCAGGAAAGAAGGTTACAAATAGAGATGTGTCACCTACCTCAGGCTCATGGCTTTGAAATTCTGTCTTGTAGTGGAATTCGGGATGCCGGGTGACTGGATAAGCCATTCTCTCTAATTCTCTTCGGCTTCCAACATGCTAACAAAAAAATAGTGCACGGTAAAGATCTGATCAATTAAAAGAACCTCCAAATCTGAATAACTACAAGGTTGAAGAAACAACCTCCTTTGTATCGGTCCTTTCAAATAATACCACCCTACCCCCGCGATCCCCAGTGGCAAGATGGTCACCAGTTCTATCAAACTCAATAGCTGAGATGACATCAACTGCAATAACAGAGACAGAAAACAAATCATAAGACCCCAAAGTGTCAAAATTTTCTAGGAAAGATTTTCCCACTATTTGAGAAAGTTATGCAACTGTAGAAAGATCAACAGCATTATTGCATGACATCAAGTTATGTAATATTGATCCGACAATTCCGTGGCTTCACAGGAAGGTTCATCTACGTGCAAAAGTTTGACAGTAAACTGTCAACAACTATCTTCATGTAACACGAACTGCCAAAACTACTAGTCAAAGTACGTTATACACCAAAGGACAAGCTGTGTATTATTAAGAGGAAACCATGCCCAATATTGAGAGACAACCCTCTGTCTCTTTCTTTTACCTGGATATTGCAATATCAGCATAAATGCTGCAGTATCCTAAACTGTAAAATCCTATATTAAATGAACTCAGATGAAGGCAACCATAAAAAAAATTCCTGCAAAACAGTACTACTGGCAGCAAATTCACGAGTCACGAAAGGATGGATCTAGGGTATCAGTCCCCGGAGCCTGTAACTTTTGTGTAGACCCTATATTTATATTGAGAAATTCATTAAATATATAAAAACTATTTGATGGGAACCCTATAGCAAAGTAAACTTTTGGTCCAGCAGAAGAATTGGAACCTCACTTATAATAATGTTTTTTTCTAATTTGAGACAGTTTTAAACCCATAAACTTTCTATCCTGGATCCACCTTGTAGTCACGTGCTTGAATTCTTGATGTAGATGCTACATAGTTGGTTCTCATCCTTCCGAGAGTCTTGAGCGTAATAAGAGCATCTGTCGACATAATGATCACCTAAGATGATCATCTCGTGGATATAGAGTGTGAATTAAATCATATGGTTACATTTCTCAATCTATCTAACTTGCTCCTACAAAATCAAGGTCGAAGAGATTGAAAAAATTGTGAATGAGTGATGGAGAAGAATTCCTTGAAAAGTTAAGGATTAGTAATCCTTTTTAGAAATCAAAAGGATTCAGTTTTATACATATGCTAGAAAGGTAATCAAAAAGAAACAAAATGGTTCTTCTTTCTTTTATCACTTAGGAGCAATGTAAAATAGAAGTCCCGTGCACGGTTTTGAGGGGAAGGATGACGATAGGTTAGCCGAAAGATGATTATCGGTTAAAGAACGTAAGCTGTCCCTTCCTAAGTTGATCGGACTCGGGTTCGGGTGTCCGATACAGGTACGGATCTAGAGGTCGGTTCCTTCATGGTCTCACTTCAAAGATTCGGGGATATGGATCTAGAGATGAATACGGGTGCGGGAATTCGGTAAAAAATAATTTAAATATCTAAAAATAGAATTAGAAAACACAAATTATGAGATATTATGTGGAAAACTTGAGGAGAAAATATTGTTCAAGAAGAAAATCCTGAAAGGAGATAAAAAGAAAAGCAATAACATAGAAGTTCCTATATACAAGGTATTCCATCCTCTTCAATTTCACCTTATTTTGTTTTGATTACAAAATTTTTTAAATCTATCCGGACTCTCCCATTAAATTTTGGTGAAAGTACCCAAAATCGGTTGACCAGAACGGGTACGGGATCCCACACCCATGTCGTGTCGACACAAATGCGGCACCGAAAGTGAAGAGTATGAGTAACTTAGGCCCCTTCAACATATGCATTTCAAACGTCTGATAAATTACGCTTCAACATCAAGATAAGTGCAACATTGTTGAAAATTGTCCAAAGCCTACATTTTCTTTTATAGGTAACTATGCAAAGCCTACACTAAATGAACTCGCTCAAATACCACCCAAAGAAAGTTCCTAAATGACGAGCTTATCCTTATAAAGAAATGATGAACATTTGCATGAACTGCCGCTTAATGCGACAAAACGTTGCGAAGTTAAAGGGTTATCTCTTCATAATGAAGCGGTGTAGATGCTACATAGTTGGTTCTCATCCTTCAGATACTACGAATATAACAAGAGCATCCGATGACATAATGATCACCCTAAGATGATCATCTCACGGCTATTGAGAGCAAATTAAATCACATTGTTATATTTCTCAATCTTTCTGACTTGCTCCTATGAAGCAAAGGACAACAAGATTGGAAAATTATGAATGAATGATGAAAGATTCCTCGAAAAGTTAAGATTAGTAATACTTTTTAGAAATCAAATAGATTTAGACTTATACATACGCTAGGAAGGAAGGTCATCAAAAGAAAAGAAAAGGAGTTCTTCTTTTATCACTTAGGAACCACGTAAGGTGAAAGTCTCATGCACGGTTTTGAAGGAAGGAGGAGGCTAGGTTAGCTCAAAGATGGTTATCAATTCAAGAACATGAGGTGTCCCTCATACAATGCATTTCAAACATATGATCATTACGCCTTAACATAAAGCTAAGTGCAACATTGTTGAGAATCGTCCAAAGCCTACATTTTCTTTTATATGTATCTTTACAAAGTCTACACTAAATGAACTGACTCAAATACCATGCAAACAAAGCTTCGAAATGACGAGGTTATCCTTAGGAAGAAATGATGAACATTTGCATGAATTTATTAACACAACTACTACAGAAGGAAGTTTTTATCAAAATGCCATCATTTTGCCGCTTAAAGCGCCGAAACAATGTGAAGCGAAGGGGGTTATCGCTTTATGAGTGAAGCCAAGAGCTTTAGAGAAGTTTGCGCTTCAAACAACGCACATAAAATGATTTAATAAGAATCCATTGATTATTTGAATCTCAACTTTGAGGAGTTTGATTAATATACCTGAATTCTCAGTGTCGATACTATACAGTGGGTTCACATCCTTCAGATATGAGTTTAACAAGAGCATCCGTCAACATAATGATCACCCTAAGATGATCATCTCGTGGATGCTATTGAGAGTGAATCAAATCATATGGTTATATTTCTCAATCTTTCTAACTTGCTCCAACGAAACCAAGGTCGAAAAGATTGAAAAAATTTGTCAATGACTGATAAAGGATTCCTCGAAAAGTTAAGGATTAGTAATCCTTTTTAGAAATCAAAAGGATTCGATCTTATACATACCTAGGAAGGTAATCAAGAAAAGACAAAATGGGCTCTTCTTTCTTTTATCACTTAAATGCTATGTAAAATGAAAGTTTCATGCATGGGTTTGACGGGAAGGATGAAGATAGGTTAGCCGGAAGATGGTTATTAGTTAAAGAACGTAAGGTGTCCCTATTACATTGCATTTCAAACGTAGGACAAATTATGCTTCAACATCAAGATGTGTTGCATTGTTGACAATTGTCCAAAGTGTACATTCTTTTATAGATAACTATACAAAGGCTACACTAAATGACTAACTCAAACACCATGCAAACAAACAACAACAACAAACCCAGTGTATTCCCACACTGTGGGGTCTGGGGAGGGTAAGATGTACGCAGTCCATACCACTACCTCTGGAGAGATAGCAAGGTTGTTTTCGATAGACCTCCGGCTCAAGACAGAGAATAATAAACAAATTCATAATAAAAGCATGAAACAAGATGGCACAACAGAGATAATACACCCACACATTAATATCCTACACTAACGTATCAAAGGCACCCCCCACATGCACTAGCCTTCTATCCTAATTCACGTCCTCCACACCTTCCTATCTAGGGTCATGTCCTCGGTAAGTTGTAACTGCTCCATAGCACGTCTAATCACCTCTCCAATACTTCTTTGGCCTACCCCTACCCCGCCTGAAGCCATCCAAACCTAACCTCTCACACTTACGAACTGGGGCATCCGTGCCCCTCCTCATCACATGTCCAAACCATCTCAGTCGAACTTCCCACATCTTGTCCTCCACCGAAGCCACTCCAACCTTCTCACGGACAGTCTCATTCCTAACCCTATCACCCCTAGTAAGCCCACACATCCAACGCAACATTCGCATTTCCGCCATCTTCAGTTTTTGAACATGAGTTCTTGACTGGCCAACACTTCGCTTCGTACCACATGGCCGGCCAGACTGCCACTGTGTAGAACTTGCCTTTCAGTTTGGGCGGCACCTTCTTATCACATAACACTCCTAAGGCGCGCCTCCACTTCATCCAACCTGCCCCAACACGATGGGAGATATCCTCATCAATCTCACCATCTCCCTGAATCATTGACCCGAAATACTTAAAACTATCCCTCCTACAAACAACCTGGGACCCCAACCTCACTACCCTGTCGTCCTCCTGCCTCAAGTCATTAAACTTGCATTCCATATACTCCGTCTTGCTCCTACTCAACCTGAACCCTTTAGACTCAAGGGTTTGTCTCCAAACCTCCAATTTATCATTCACATCTTCTCGCGTCTCATCAATCAAAACAACATCATCTGCAAAAAGCATACACCAAGACACCTCACCTTGAATACGCCGCGTCAACACATCCATCACCACCGCAAACAAAAACGGGCTAAGAGTCGATCCCTGATGCAACCCCGTTAAAACCGGGAAATGCTCTGAATCTCCTCCTGCCGTCCTCACCTGAGTCTTTGCTCCCTCATACATGTCCTTAATCGATCTGATGTACGCCACCGAGACCCCACTCACCTCCAAGCATCTCCAAAGCACCTCCCTAGGGACTTTGTCGTATGCCTTCTCCAAGTCAATAAACACCATGTGCAGGTCCTTCCTTTCCTTATACTGCTCCACCAGTCTCCGCACCAAATGAATTGCCTCCGTCGTCAAGCGCCCAGGCATAAATCCAAATTGATTCTCCGAAATAAACACTATCCTCCTCAACCTCCGCTCAACCACTTTCTCTCAAATCTTCATCGTGTGACTCAACAACTTAATACCCCTATAGTTGGTGCAACTCTGGATGTCACCCTTGTTCTTATATAAAGGCTCAAACACCGTGCAAAGAAAGATAAAAAATGATGAGCTTATTCTTATAAAGAATGATGAACATTTGCAAGTCTTTATCAACACAACTATTGAAGAAGAAAGTGTTACTAAATTCCATCACTAAAGCGACGAAACAAAGCGAAGCGAAGGGGTAATCGATTCATGAGTGAAGCCACGCGTTTTAGACAAGTGTGAGCTTAAAAATATGCACACAAAGTGATTTAATTTAATTAGAATTGCTTGATTATTCTAATTTCAACTTGAGGAGTTAGATTAATATACTTGAATTCTCGATGTAGATGTTACATAGTTGTTTTCATCCTTCAGAGACTACATGGGTAACAAGAGCATCTGTCGACATAATGATCACCCTAAGAGGACCATGTTGTGGCCATTGAGAGCGAATTGAATCATATGGTTATACTTCTCAATCTTTCTGACTTGCTCCGACGAAACCAAGGTTGAAAAGATCAAAAAAATTGTGAATGATTGACGAAGGATTCCTCTAAAAGTTAAGAATTTAGTAACTCCTTTTAGAAATCAAATCGATTCGATCTTATACATATGCTAGGAAGGTAACAAATGGATTCAATCTTATACATATGCTAGGAAGGTAACTAAAAAGGAAAGAAAATGGGTTCTTACTTCTTTTATCACTTGGATTTGTGTGAGATGCCAGTCTCATGCACGATTTTGAAGGGAAGGAGGAGGCTAGGTAAGCCAAAAGATGGTTTCACTTCATGAACGTAAGGTGTCCCACATACAATGCATTTCAAACATATGATCATTACGCTCCGACATCAAGATAAGTGCAACATTGTTAAGAATTGTCCAAAGCCTACATTTTCTTTTATTTATATCCATACAAAGCTACACTAAATGAACTCACTCAAGACCATGCAAAGAAAGCTCTGAAATGACGAGTTTGTCCTTATACAGAAATGATGAACGTTTGCATGAATTTATTAACATACTATTAAAGAAGGAAGTGTTATTAAATCCCATCACTTAGTTGTTTAAAGCGATGAAACGATGAGAAGTGAGGATGTTATCATTTCAATGAGAAGTGAGGATGTTATCATTTCATGAGTGAAATCACGCGCTTTAAAAAGTGGGTGCTTTAAACAACATGCGCAAAGTGATTTAATGAGAATCACTAGATTATTCGAGTCTCAACTTTGAGGGGCTATGCGCTTTAAAGAAGTGGGTGCTTTAAACAACATGCGCAAAGTGATTTAATGAGAATCACTTGATTATTCGAGTCTCAACTTTGAGGGGATATGTTAAATCAACATATAGAATGCTAAAAATGTGTGCGCTTCACTTCTCGCGTTTAGAAGCTCAACGTAACATGTCGCTTCTTTGCACTTTCACTTTTAGAAACATTGGAAGCAAACATATAAAATCAAAACCTCAACAATGCTAGAGCGAGGCAAAATTACAAAAGAAAGAGATAAGATACTTTAAACACGTAATAAGATCTCAAAGCACCTTCTTTAAAGAGGATTACTGTTGATGGAATGCAACTCTTCTACTTAAACAGGTATAACTGCCAAGAAACATAGTGAATTTGGTACTGCCATGGATTTCCACAGAGCCTTGCAACTTAAAAGAAGTCTTCTGGCTTCCAAATTATAGAAACTACGACTTTAGACAGAATAAGAAGACCGCCGCCATAAGTCAAGCAAACTAGCTCCATGAACTAGGACTTCTGCAACTATAAGTGTTGTTTCTAGGCACTCTTCGGCAAATTTCGTTGATCGACAGTATCAGTCAGTGCCTCTTTTCTTCCACTGTAATATTCTGCATGCTTGATCAATAAACCATGAGGATTGAAGGAAAAGGATCCAAGCACAAAAAGCATAACGAGAAGGGATCTTGAGTGTGGTTTCTATTGAGGGGAAACGACCTCAACGACAATCCATGTTGTACAAAAAAGGAACCCTAATGGCTGAGTAAAGTCAGAAAGAAAATCCTAATCTGGATTTAACTTCTGTAGGAGTCTCACTTGGACCCAAATTGTGAAAATTACGAAAGAGCTACCAGTCGATCCAACTTCTTATTACTTCCTCCTTTTACGTTTTCACTCTCTGAGGTACTTCAGTAATTATTTAACGGGTACAATGAACTAAGCTATACCAAAGGTCATAAAAATATACTTCTCTTTCATAAATTAAATTTTCAGCTATAACTAACAAACCAATTGTTATAGGACAGAGCTTAAAACCCAGAATCCAGCCGAATCCTTGGTTGGACTTAAATTCCCATGAAACAGAACTTCCCTGAGATTTTGGTATGACGTTGAAGCAAGAAACAACAATTTTTCAATGCTGGAGTAACCAAAGTTGGAATTTTGGCTTGGGGAGAAAGTTCTATGATTGGAGTAAAGAACTTCAGGTAGCTGTTATCCAGACTAGAGGGAGTCCGCATACAGGCAGATATTCCTGATTCTCTAGCACAGACAGAGGACAGAAAAGGAAAGTTAATAAAATCTTGCTATTACCAGATAAATCTCCAAAGGGCAGGAAATATGGCCATGGAAAGCAGTGAGGAAGAAATGAAAATTACCAAGAGCACCTTGCTTTGGCTCGCTGGCAGTACAGGAAGCATTCCTAACACAGAACAATTTACTAAGAAGGTTTCCAGCTATGCAGTAGGTGTTCTCTGCGTGAAGCCAACAGTGGATCTCCCGCTCATTTTTTTATTTTTTGTATAGTCAATATACATGGGAGGCATGGACCTTGTTCCTTGATGTGTTTTCGATGCAATGGGTGCATCCAGAAACACTTTGGGGAATAGAATCAGGATTTCAATGGGTATGTTGTTGTTGTTGTTGTTGTTGTTGAGAAATGGAATCAGGAAAGTTCTAAAAGAGGAAGTTAAAGCACAAGGATAGGAGATGGAGGAGGCTGAAACACTCAGCAGATGGATATGAACTTTTGCCTGGGAGATGTCAATCAAATTACAATAAACAACTTGACCACCCATCAAGAGTCCAATGACGTCGCATCTCAGGGAAGAAAAAAAGAGGCAACCTGATGAACAAAGCACCCGCGTTCACGCAGTGTCCGGGGAAGGGCCGCATCCCAAGGGGTGTGATGTAGACAGCCTACCCTAAGAAAAGCATTAGTGGCTGCTTCTACGGCTCGAACCGTGGCCTATACGTCATACGGAGATAACTTTCCCGTTGCTCCAAGGTTCCCCTTCATGTAGCATCTTGAAACCACAATAGAAAACTTAGCTGATACAAAATACTATCAGGAAGCCTAACAGCATTGAATAAATTCTCATCGAACAACTTTAGAAACTATATGAAATGGACAGGTTCTAATAGCAGAACAATTTTGAACCAAAGTCTTCTCACTGGGACAGTCTCCATTTGTCATGGTGCAGTTAAGCACTTGGCTGGATTCAAGCCAACACCCCATGGGCAATCTCCAATCTTTCCAAAACTCAAGAAAGGTGTTTTGTCTACCTTGACCATTTAGGCATCTCAGCCAGTATGGATTTGGATTGTCTGTCTGGGCAACCATCCCACGGAGTATTGAAGTATGCCCTGCAATCTCTAGAAACTTATTATAGGAGCTAAAAAGATGTCTAGTGACTGCATCATAAAAGGTTGAACAACCTTAAACAAGAGGGTACATGTTCCCGAAACTGATACCGCTACACAGGTAGAGTATACCTAGCGGCAAAACACTTAACTAATTTGTCACAAATACATCATATGGGAATTCAGGACTGTAACAAGCAATTCATGCTCTTATAACTTAAACTGAAGTATGAAAGCTCTACACACTTAATCAATAAGTTCATACATCACCTACACCATCAACTAATCACCCTTGCAATTGAATAAAGTTTAACAAGTAATAATTCAAAAATCTTCAAAATTAGGAAGAAAACACATAAACTTAAGCTAAAAAAGTGAACTTGGTCAGTTCATTTACACGATACTGTTCATATCCAGTGAGTTTGGCATGCAAATCCGTAATCGAAATCAAAACAGATTTTCTCAGCTTTCAAACAATGAACTAAAAACCTAAAAACAACAAATGACACAAAGAAAACAAGTGTGGATCCAGCGTAACAGATGAATTTTTACCTTCCTGAACTTCTTCGCCGGCAGCACGTTCACCAAAAACCTGTGAGAATTTCCACTCCAAATGAGCTGGTGATACCGCCGAAGCTCCAACATCACCACCAACATTCATTTTCTTTCCCACACCGATTAATTAAATCAATAAAAAAAAAACACCAATAGAGAATTCACCAAGCAAGCAAAGCAAATGATCGAAAATTGATAAATATAGAACAAAATTAATAAATATAAACAACTCCAATCGTCTAGAAATCTCCGTCAGTCGGTTGAAGAGATCGGTTCAAATCCGACTAAATTACAAATTCGCAAACGTGACGAGTAACGCCACATGGCTATTCGAACACGAGATTTTCGCTGATAATGATGATGATGATGAGGATTGAGATAATGCAAACAAACACAAATTTGGAGGTAAGCAAAACCGTTTTCAGCACAACACTCACTGTTTTCTTCTGTTCTCTCTCTAAAAATAAAAAATAAACACAACAAAGGTTTCTAGCTTTCTCTCTCTACTTTCTATTTTTTGCATAAGCCCTGCTTTAATCTTGGCATTTTTGAGTAAAAAGAGATGAAAAAAGAAAATGGATTTTAGTGGGGGATTGATTCTTTTCTGGGAAAATATTTTGTTGAAGATGAAAAGAGGTAAAATAAATTAATTATGTTACCTTGTTGTAATTAAGTGGTAAATTGAAGTAAATGTACTTAATTAATTAAAATTATATGGTAAACTTTATTAGAACACACATTTTATGGAATATGCTTTTGGGGGAGACTAAGAGTAATATTTTTATTATTTATTTATTTTTAAATGAGGAGATAATGACGGAATCGAATCTTGATCAACGTTCAATGATATGAAATTTCAGATGGTCAATCTACTAAACTCTTAAAATTACTTGTTATGTTTTTATTATCAAGTAGAAAAGATTCGCGTAATAAAATCTTATGCATATATTGACTGAGAATATATACAATCTTTAGATTTTTTGTTTGTTCATATTTATAACTTGTGAAGTTGTAATGTTTTGAAAATAACATTTTTAAAATAATTTGAAGGTAAAAGTTCTTTAAATTATATATATACATTAAGTATAAAAACATTTATCATTATTAGCAAGATAATAATGCAATGACACTTTGTACTTATTGATTAAAACTCTTTTTAATTTTTTTGTTAATATGTGTTTTAAGAAGTTAATGTTCGTTGTTATTTATCGATCATAGCTATAGTTATATCTATGATATTTTATGGGAAAATATTTTGTTGAGGATGACAAGAGGTAAAATAAATTAATTATGTTACCTTGTTATAATTAAGTGGTAAATTGATGTAAATGTAATTAAATTTAATTAGAATTATATGGTAAACTTTATTGAAAGACACATTTTATGAAATATGTTCTTTTAGGGAGATTAAGAGTAATATTTTCAAAAAAAAATAAAATTAGAGAGATGATTATGAAAATCTTGACCAATAAAATGAAACTTTAAATAGTCAACCAATTAAGCAAATAAGATTCTCATTTGTACTTTTATTACCAAGTAGAAATGGTTCACATAATATAATTTTATGTATAAATTGATTGGGATATGTATACATTCTTTAGATTTTTTATTTGTTCCTATTAATAATAAGTTGTAAATTTTTTATTTGTTCATATTTTATTTTTTGTGACCATTAATGTGGGGTTGATTCTTTTGTGGGAAAATTTTAGTTGAAGATGAAAAGAGGTAAAATAAATTTATTATGTTACCTTGTTATGATTAAGTGGTAAATTGAAGTAAATGTAATTAATTAATTAGAATTATATGGAAAAATTTATTAAAAGATGCATTTTATGGAGTATATTTTTTAAAAAAATTAAGAGTAATATTTTTATTATTTAAAAGAATTAAAAAATGATTATGAAAATCTTGAACAATAAAATGAAACTTCAGTTAATCAATCAACTAAATTATTAAGATTATTCATTATATTTTTATTATCAAGTAGAAAAGGTTCACATAATAAAATCTTATGCATATATTGACTGAGGATGTATACATTATTTAGATTTTTTATTTGTTCATATTTATTACAAGTTGTGAAGTTGTCAAAATGTTTTGAAAATAACATTTTTAAAATAGTTTGAAGGTAGAAGTTCTTTAAAATACATATATTCATTAAGTACAAAAACATTTCTCATTTTAGCAAGACAATAATGCAATGATACTTTGTAGTTATTGATTAAACCTTTTTTTAGTTTATTTGTTAATATGTTCCATCTATTAGAGTTTTAAGGAGTTAATGTCTGTTGTTATTGATCAATCGTGGATATATCTATGATATTAGTCAAATTTAGTGAAATTAATTTGAATATATACTGAGAAAGTTGAAACCCGAACAAATAACATAATTTTTACATTCAATAATATGATAGTAGAACATAAGATTTTCAACTATTTATTAGCTTCTCATATAATTATTTTATGAAATATTTTGATGTTTAACCTTAGTACATAAACATAAAACCTTTATAGAGAAAAAAATCATGAGGACTAAATTGTTATTATTAAAATTCTCTTTTCTTGAAATAGAGATATCATTTAGAGAATTTGTTAGCTAAAAAACATAACGTATATGGACTCTAAAGATTCTTTTTCCTCAAAAAGTGATTTACAAAATGAAGTATAATGCGATTTCACAAAAAGCCAAACAAATAAAGAATGCAAAAGCCTCGTGACATTTTTCTATTTAAAAATTGAACATATCCTTTTTTTAAAAAATATATATTATTATGTGGTTAATTGAAATTTTTAACAAAGCTACAATATTTTCTCTGATTTTGCTCTAAATAATATTTCGGTATTTGAAACAATAATGATATTGAAAAACTTTTTTGATGCATATTAAAATTAGAGATTTTGTCCCACAAAATTTTCGTCATTTTTTCCAGATGAATTTATGTCTTAGGGCAACTCCAATTTCTAAATATTAGTTGTCATTTTTTAACTTTAATAGAAATATTTTTTTGAAGTTTCAACTAATCTTGTCCAAATGCTTAGAGATTTTACAAGTTCAATTTGTTCCATTACCGTATACATATTTACTTACTAAAATGAGTACAATGGGTAAAATTAAACAAAATATTTTTTTGACTTATCTAATTACTCTTTTTATTTGTATATCATTAATTACTTAAATAATTCAAGACTGACAAACAAATTAGCTGAAGCACTATGCTCGTGCTTAGAGATAGCTTCCTTTATTTCCTTAGCTGGCCTTGGAGTCTTGTACAAGTTCAACAAAAATAATATTTGATTCGAAAAAGGAAGCTCAAACACGAGTCTATTATATTTCTTGAAGTTAACAATACAATTTTCTCTTGTTATGTGCAATATAATATATTTTTTCCAACAATTCTTTAAATAATTTTTATATTTTCCCTCTTTTTGTTTTTTAAATATAAAAATAGAAATATTAGCAAATAGCAAACCATTTTTGGACTAATAAAACTTTAAAATAAATCAACAAATAAAACGACTACGACAAGAATTAATTGAAAAAAATATATCAGATTCACTATTTTACAATTTAAAAATTTTATTAATAAGAAAATATATTTTTATAAAAAAAATATTCTACAAATAAGAATAAAATGTGTATCTAAATATGACTTTATTTTTTATATTTTTTTTACAAGTAAAAGTTGCTAAATGATATAAATTTAACATATCAAAACTAAACGCTTTTTTTGTTTGTTTCTTTTTTTAAATAATTTGTTTAAGAAATGATCCAGTACTCTGTGATTGTATATTAGTATACAATATATATCATGGGTGGTCACATAGAAGACTAAACTCCTTTTTGAAGGAATGAATCGATCCTTTGTGATACCATATTAGTATACAATATAGTGTGTGTTATAGAAAATTAAGGAATGTCTTTTTAAGAAATGAGTTAGCCGACTATGATAATATATATCATGTGGATGTTATAGAGGACTGAGAATTATTTTAAATGAATGAATTAACGCTATATAATATTCT
This sequence comes from Capsicum baccatum var. pendulum, assembly GCA_030864225.1. Lineage (NCBI taxonomy): Eukaryota > Viridiplantae > Streptophyta > Magnoliopsida > Solanales > Solanaceae > Capsicum > Capsicum baccatum. Next base: position 44,224,287 of record CM061555.1, read on the forward strand.
ATCAGAAAATAATATATATCATGTGAATATCATAGATAGCTAATTTTTTCTTATAAATAAATCAACAATTTATAATACTCTATCGGTATATAAAATATACTATGTGAGTATATAGAGGATTGAATACTGTTTTTAAAATGAATTTAATTTGTATATCATTTATTACTCAAGTAATCCATGAGTCACAAACAAATTAGCTTAAACACCATACTCGTGCTTAGAGACCACTTCCTTTATTTTCTTGACTTACCTTGGAGTCTTGTGCAAATTCAAACAAAAGTAATATTTGATTCGAAAAAAGAAGCTCAAATACGAGTCTATCATGTTTCTTGAAGTTAACGATACATTTTTCTTTTGTTACGTGTAGTTTAATATTTTTTTTCAACAATACTTTAAATAATTTTTATATTTTTTCTCTTTTTTGGTTTTTCAATAGAAGAAAATACATATAAGATAGAAATATTAGCAAATAGCAAACCATTTTTAGAACAATAAAACTATAAAATAAACAAATAAATAAATTGACTGCAAGAAGAATTAGTATACAATATGATTGTTTATTAGTATACAATATATGATTGTTTAAGAAATGATACACTCTATGATTGTTTATTAGTATACAATATATATCATGTGGATGATCACATAAAAGATTAAACTCTTTTTTGAAGGGATGTATCGGTCTTTTGTGATACTATATTAGCATACAATATATACAATGTGCGTGTTATAGAAAATTGAGGAGTGTTTTTAAAGGAATGAGTTAGCCCTCTATAATAATATATATCATGTGAATGTCATGGAGAACTGAGAATTATTTTAAATGAATGAATTAACGCTCTATAATATTCTGTCAGAAAATAATATATATCATGTGGATATCATAGATAGCTAATTTTTTCTTATGAATAAATCAATAATTTATAATTCTCCATCGATATATGAAATATACTATGTGAGTATATAGAGGATTGAATATTGTTTTTAAAATGAATGAACCAACACTCTATGACATCCAATCAGTATATAATATATACCATGTAAATATCACATATAACAAATATTATGAATCAATTAATTACTCCAATAACCCACGAGTAACAAACAAATTAGCTGAAGCATCATACTCGTGCTTAGAGACCACTTCCTTTATTTCCCTAACTTGCCTTGGAGTCTTGTGCAAGTTCAAACAAAAATGATATTCGATTCGAAAAAGAAGCTCAAACACGAGTCTATCAGGTTTCTTGAAGCTAATGATACATTTTTCTTTTGTTATGTAATTTAATATATTTTTTTTCAACAATACTTTAAGTAATTTCTATATTTTTCCTCTTTTTGTTTTTAATGTAAGAAAATACATAAAAGAGAGAAATATTAGCAAATAGCAAACCATTTTTAGAATAACAAAACTATAAAATAAGCAAATAAATAAATTGACTACAAGAAGAATTAATTTGAAAAAAATAATTAGAATCACTATTTTATTACTTAAATTTTTAATTAATTAATAATAATTTTTTTTATAAGAAAAATTATTCTACAAATTTGAAAAATTTGTATCTAAATATGACTTTATTGTATTTTTTTACAAGTAAAAGTTGCTAAAGGATATAAAATTAACATATCAAACTAACTATTTTTTTTTGTTTTTTTAATATTTTGTTTAAAAAATGATCCAGTATTCTACGATTGTTTATTAGTATACAATATATATCAAATGGGTGGTCACATAGAAGACTGAACTCTTTTTTGAAGGAATGAATCGATCTTTTGTGATGCTATATTAGTATACAATATATACGCTGTGTGTCATAGAGAATTGAGAAATGTTTTTTTTAGGAATGAGTTAGTCCTCTATGATAATATATATCATGTGGATGTCATGGAGGACCGAGAATAATTTTAATGAATGAATTAACGCTCTATATTATTTTATTAGAATATAATATATATCATGTGGATATCATGGTAAGGTAATTTTTTTTTCTTATGAATAAATCAACGATTTATAATACTCTGTCGATATCAGAGGATTAAATACTGTTTTTATAATGAATGAACCAGTATTTTGTAACATCCTATTAGTATATTATACATACCATATAAATATCATAGATAACAAATATTACGAATTGTTAATTACTTCAATAACCAACTAATCACAAACAAATTAGCTGACGCACCATACTTGTGCTTAGAGACCGCTTCTTTTATGTCCTTCTCTCGCATTGGAGTCTTGTGCAAGTTCCAATAAAAATGATATTCGATTTAGAAAAAAAGCTCAAACACCAGTCTATGATGTTTCTTGAAGTTAACTATACATTTTTCTTTTATTATGTGTAGTTTAATATATATTTTTCAACAATAATTTAAATAAATTTTATATTTTCCCTCTTTTTTGTTTTTTAATATAAGAAGATATATAAAGATAAAAATATTAGTAAATATAAAATCATTTTTGCACTAATAAAACTATAAAATAAACAAATAAGTAAATTGACTACAAGAAAAATTAATTGAAAAAAACATTAGAATCATCATTTTATTACTTAAAATTGTAATTAATAAGAAAATATATTTTTCTAAAAAGATTATCCTACAAATGAGGAAAAAAAATGTATCTAAATATGATTTTATTTTTTATATGTTGTTTACGAGTAAAAGTCGCTAAAGGATATAAAATTAACATATCAAACTAAACTTAAAAAAAAAATGTTTAAGAAATGATACAGACTCTATGATTGTTTATTAGTGTACAATATATATCATGTGAGAGATCTCATAGAAAATTAAGCTCTTTTTTTGAAGGAATGTATCGGTTTTTTGTGATACTACAATAGTATACAATATATACAATGTGCATGTCATAGAGAATTGAGGAATGTTTTTTAAAGGAATGAGTTAGCCCTCTATAATAATATATACGTCAAACACATCGATAGGCTCCTTAACTTGGCACAATTTTTTACTTTGACATCTTAAGTGGACGTTGTTCACTTTTGACACCTCAAGTAGCTTACAGATGTATTATTTTGGCACTTTTTGTTGAGTCATTATGGGACGTGTGTTACACACATTTTATGCGCGTTTCAGGGGTATTTTCATAATTTTTTTTATCTTTCTTCTCTTTCTTCTTCACTCTTTCAATCCATTAATTTTCCACCATTTTTTTCATTTTCTTAACATATCCGTATGCTAATTTTTCCTTCATTGATCAAACTAACAGAGAAAAAAAAAAGAATGATTAAACCAAGAATCTTCCTTCTTTAATGAGAATTTTCTATTTGATTTTGTATTACCAACGGTACTTTGTTGGAGTTAGTAGCTTGTTATGTTTTAATGTTTAAAGGCATTATCAAACAAATGGAAATACTGCATCAGCATAGTTGTTATCTTTGAAGTGCTGTAACTTGATTTCGTGTTGAGAAAAGTTTTGGAGATGGAGAATAATATGAGAGTTTTGGAGATGGAGAATAATATGAGCTCTTTGAATCATTTTAAGAAAAAAAAAATTAAAAAACAAGAATGGTTAAATCAAGAATTTTTCTTCTTTAAGAAACAAGAAATCAAGAATTAAAAATGGTTGCTTTTAAGAAACAAGAATGGTTGATTTTTTCTTCTGTTGATTTTAACCATTCTTGTTTCTTAAAATGATTTCTTTTTCTTTGATCAAATTAACAAAAAAAAATGACATATTTTATAGCTTGTGTCTGAAATTCGTGAAACTCTTAATGCGTATCTGTCATCCTTAGAGAATGGGGAGGTATGTTTATCATCCTTAGAAAATTTAACCTCCATTAATGGAGGTCAAGAAGGTTGGGTGGGGAAGACATTGTTGAGAGTTTTTTTTTGTAGTTATTTGGTCAAAAAACACATATCATTCATTCATTGGACATAATTGTCATGTGTTTTAGTCTTTTTTTCAAAAAATAAATAAAATAAAATTGTAGGTGCATATAGTGATGTGACAATTTAAATGAGTTGACACACGTCAATTGGTTGTTTTGTCCATGTTGGCAGCGGTTGAGATGCAACAGTAGAGCTGATGCCAAAAGATGTCAAAATGACACATTTTATAATTATTTAGGTGTTTAAAATAAATATCGTTCACTTGAGGTGCCAAAGTGAAAGATAGTGCCAAGTTGAGGTGTCTGTCGATTTGTTTGGCCTAATATATATAATGTGGATGTCATGGAAAACTAAGAATTATTTTAAATGAATGAATTAACACTCTATAATATTCTGTCAGAAAATAATATAAATCCTGCACGTGGATATCATAAAAGGTTGATTTTTTTTTCTTATGAAAAAATCAATAATTTATAATTCTCTGTCGATATATGAAATATATTATGCGGGTATATAGAGAATTGAATATTGTTTTTAAAATGAATGAACCAATACTCTATGACATCCTATCAGTATGTAATGTATACCATGTAAATATCATAAATAACAAATGTTATGAATCAATTAATTAGTCCAATAACCCACGAGTAACAAACAAATTACCTAAAGCACCACACTCGTGCTTAGAGACCACTTCCTTTATTTCCCTGACTTGCCTTGGTGTCTTGTGCAAGTTCAAACAAAAATGATATTCGATTAAAAAAAGAAGCTCAAACACGAGTCTAACAGGTTTCTTGAGGTTAATGATACATTTTTCTTTTGTTATGTAATTTAATATAATTTTTTTCAACAATACTTTAAATAATTTTTATATTTTTATATTTTTTTTGTTTTTTTAATATAAGAAAATATATAAGGATAGAAATATTAGCAAATAGCAAACCATTTTACACTAATAAATTATAAAATAAAATAAAAATTGATTACAAGAAGAATTAATTGAAAAAAATATTAGAACCACTATTTTATTACTTAAATTTTAATTAATAATAAAATATATTTTTATACAAAAATTATTCTACAAATGAGAAAAAAGGTGTATCTAAATATGACTTTATTTTTTTTATATGTTTTTTACAAGTAAAAGTTGCTAAAGGATATAACATTAACAAATAAAACTAAACTCATTTTTAGTTTTCTTTTAAAAATAATTTGTTTAAGAAATAATCCAGTATTCTATGATTGTTGATTAGTATACTATATATATCATGGGGTGGTCACATAGAAGACTGAACTTTTTTTAAAGGAATGAATCGGTCTTTTGTGATACTATATTAGTATACAATATATATAATGTGGGTGTCATAGTGAATTGAGAAATGTTTTTTTTTTGAGGAATGAGTTAGTCCTCTATGATAATATATATCATATGAATGTTATGGAGGATTGAGAATTATTTTAAATGAACAAATTAACATTCTATAATACTCTGTCATATAATATATATCATGTGGATATTATAAAAAGTTGATTTTTTTCTTATGAATAAATCAATAATTTATAAAACTTTGTCAGTATATAAAATATACTATGTGAGTATATAGATGATTGAATACTGTTTTTAAAATGAATGAATCAATACTTTATAATATTTTATCAGTGTATAATATATATCATATAAATATCATAGATAACAAATATTATGAATCGATTAATTACTCTAATAACCCACGAGTCACAAACAAATTGGCTGAAACACCATACACGTATTTAGAGACCGCTTTCTTCATTTTCTTGGAGTCATGTGCAATCTCAAACAAAGACAATATTAATACAGGGAAGAAGCTCAAACACGATTCTATCATATTTCTTGAACTTAACGATATAATTTTCTTTTATTATTTTAGTTCAATATATATTTCTTTGGACAATTCTTTACATTATTTTTTTAATATCTTTTTGTCCTTTTCCTATTTTCTTTTTATTTATATTCAAGATAAAAATCAAATATAAATACAATAATAATAGCGAAGCATTTCTAGACTAAGAAAAATATATATAAAAAACTAAGTAATGAAATCACAACAAAAATTAATTGAAAAATATTATTAGAATAACTATATTACTATCACAAATTTAAATTATAACAAAATATATTTTTACAAAAAAATTAGTTTACACATGAAACAAAACTTGTATGTAAAGTATGATTCTATTTTTTTTCACAAGTAAAAGTCGCCAAATGATCCAAAGATCAAAATAAGATTAAGCTCTTTATTATAATTTTGTAAGGAATAAACTCAGTCCTCTATGATAGTCTAACAGTATATGACATATATCATGTGGGTGTATTATAGAAGACGAAGATCTTTTTTGAAGGAATGAATAGTCCTCTATGATACTATGTTAAGATACAATATATAATGTGATGTCATAAAGAATTAAGGAGTGTTTTTTTCTAAGGAATGAATCAATCCTCTATGATAATATATACCATGTAGGAGCATAAAGGATTGCGATTTTTTTTTGAATAAATAAATCATTACTCTATTATACTCTGTCATTATATGATATATAGCCACATGATATCATAGGGAATTGATATTGTTCTTTTAATAAATGAATCGACACTTTATAATACCCTGTCAATATATGATATATACTATGTGAATATATAAAGGACCGAAGAATATTTTTCGAATGACTAAAGTAGCACTCTGTAACATTACATTAGTTTATGATACATAACATGCGGATATCACATAGGATAGATGAGTTAATTTTGCGAAGGAATGAATCTACCTTCAGTAATATACTTCTAGTACACGATATAGATACAAATTGATATCGTAGAGGACTACGTGTTTTTCTTGAATGAATGAATAAGACGTTTGTGATACCCATCAGTATATAATATATACCATCTGCATAGAACATTGGACTGAGGACTATGTTTCTACATAAATAAATTAGTTCTTTATAATATCCTATGAGTATATAATATATGTCATGTGGTATCATAGCATACTGCAAGAGTATCCTACAACTGCTGCTGATTTACATTATTTTTTTGATATAATATATGCTAGACTAAGTTGTTTTCTGATAATTAATATAGAAAAGCATGAAACAAATTTTAGAAGGTACACTATCAGCTATATTTTTTTTTCCAAATGAAGGAGTCAAAGTTTTATTTTGACTACATATTTTTCTCTTTCAAATGAGTTTTATCTAGTTAGTTAGATTTTGTTTTTAAACAATGGGGGAATCATTTTTATAGAAATTTGTGGGAGCATTTATTGGGAGATTGATTAATATTGTTAATTTTCCATGATCTACGCTACCCACGAACATGACAAGATGAGATTGTTCCAATGGTTAGCATAATTTTGTAGTTGTGGATCTTTGTCACCAAGTAAGCAAAGAAAAAGATGAGAGTTTCTATGAAGGGGTTAAATTTTATTATCATTTTTTTTAAAAAAGCTAATCGCAGACATGATTCCTTTTCTTACTTGATTAACTATAACACTGGCTAACAAAGTTTATAGCTATATGTAATTAGGGCTAAATGAAGACAAGTTATACTTTAGGCATGGTTAATTGATTTAGGAAGGAATAAGTTGCCGCTCCTAAGAAATAAGGGGCATTGATCCCTAGTAATTCGTTGCCTCTTTACTTGATTGACTATATAGTGCTAATATTTTTTAGGGCCCTGTACATGGACTAGCCACCTATTTGGGCTAAAGCTTTAAAAAAGAATCAGAAATATGACTGAAGCAAATAGAAAAAGGGTGGACTTTCATCATCAAAATGACAAGTGAAGTGTGAAAAGAGAGGAAAAAGAGGTGAAGTTTCACATCTTGTCAAGAATGCCTACCATTAATTTTGCCCAAACATAAAGATATTCTTGTAGATAAGTAAAGTATGTTTAATAGTAGTACCATTAACCCTTCTGTCATAAGCCACAATAAAACATCCACCAAAATATTTGGGCTTGGATTTTACTAGCCATTGAGTTTGGGCCATTTGAAATTGGTGCAGCATAAGTGATTACAAAAGCCTGGTTGTGGAGAAGCCACACAAGTTATGGGCTGAGTAATGTCCACACGACGCTGCTACATACAGTTAGATTTGCACAAATAGGATCAATTGAGTTCATTGTTTAGTTTTTGTGCAAAATTAACCTTGGTGCACCACGAAAGAATGTGGTGTAGTGGATGGGGCTCCTCCTCCCTTAACCAGAGGTCTTGAGTTCGAGCACTAGGTATGAAAAAAATCCTTGGTAGAGAGCGCAACCCCCGAAAAGGCACTGCCTGGCGCGAATCCGGATTAGTCGGGCTGCAATACGAGTACCGGACCGAATGTGAACCAAAAAAGAAAAAGCCTTTTCACAATACAATTGGAAGAATGAAATACTTCTTCACAGATTGTGTCAGTTCGGACATAACTTTAGTGCAATCTTTATCCTACATATCTTGTTGGATTTACATACCATATGTTGTTCACAAGTACGTGTGTAACTCTGGTACAAATCATTTACAAGTTTTATCGGATTGGAAAATAAACTCTTGTTGGCCAATTATATAGATGAGGTGTAATTATGGTACTAATCATCCACAAATCTTTTTGCATGGCAGATCATGTCTTGTCTACAAGTTATGTCAATATCAATTGTTAACTAATTCCGTAAAATAGGAAAAACTTATCACGTCCACAATTTTTGGTAAGCGATCGTAACTTTGATACAAATTAGAGTTATTCACAAGTTCTGCCGGATGAACAAATTTTGCATATACTGTTCACAAGTTTGTATACCTTGATTGGAAGAACTATACTATATTCATTCTATCTATTTATTAAATTATTCACAAGTCTTGCCGGATCGGAAAAACTGACATTTGTTGTTCAAAAATTTTGCCTGAGTAGTAAGCCTTGGTATTACATCCATTCCACTTGCCTTATTAAATCATTTGTAGATTTTGCCAGAAGTCTTGCTACTCCAATAGGCCCCAACAGTGCTAATCCTATATGCATTTCAATAAAGTCTGAAGCCCAATATAGTACTAGTAACATAAATATTTATTAAGTTGTACTATATGATGGAATAAATAATCTTTTAGAATTGTTTATGTATTTATATATTAACCGGTTATATCATGTTATCGGATTCAAGGTTATCACTTCATGTTTATAATATAAAACAGTTACGTGTAGCTGATAATTCATATTGTTCAAAACCATTACACCGTCCATATAGAAAGAGTAAACATTTAGAATTTATAAACATATCACATGATAATGGTGCATTAGAAAATCAAATGAATCTGGCAAGATGAGTGAAAAATAAAAGCAGGAGTCATGCTATTGCCCTTTATCTAGTGGATGTGCCAAATAAAAGAATCTGGATGCTTCTAAATCAACAAACTCACTACATAATTTCATTTTTCTTGGAATATTCCAGATGTCCCCTTAAAATTTTCTTTCTATCGCAGAGACAGTTGCCACGTAATGACAAACCACGATCATATTACTAAGAACTCGTGGTAAAAGTGAGTTTTGTTCTAGTGTTGGAAAATAACATTTCAAAATATTCATTTGTTCTCCGTTATTTATGTGGATAAGCCTATATTCTAAAATATATTTATGATTTAATTTTGATCACATGAATCACATTTCCAGTCGCGTAACTTGATAACAATTCTGCAAAACGCTTCCGCTTAATCTCTTTCGAATTGAGCCGATATTTGTTAGGATCATCATTCAAAATGTGAATATTTCTGCTCCATTGATAACTTTAATTCCATATATATCTATATCTATAATCTATAATATATTAAAAGTGTGAAACCCCTTAAAAAATGATTTTGTCCATCATTAAAAAACTCTCATTTAGACAAAATTGTCTTTTCAATATTTTATTTAATTATTTTTTATTATATTAACTAAACTCCTAAAATATATAGGACTACTAAAATATATGGAATGAGAATCAATTAATATTTTCCTTTATACCGATCAATTTAAAAAATACTCCTAAATAACTTCACGAGGAAAATGGGCCAATAATTGACCAATTTTGTTCTTCCTAATACTATGAGAAAACGTAAGATACAGTAGTATATTGTAGAAAATTTTCATTATTCTATATATAGAACAGGTTAGATTTATGATTATGGAAATCTATTTTTTCATTATCGGTAATGACGGCGTGCCTTTAGAGATTGAACCTAAATTATTCTTTTGGACAGTATCATGGTAACATTGATAATAGTACTTTACTAAGGAAATACTTCTATAAATATTGAGATGTGTTATAAATATATTTACATTATAGTGAATGTCTATCAAGATCTAATAACATCTAGTTGATATCTATCAGGATTTGAAGTATCTGACTATTAGTCAGAAATAAATAAAAGAGTTTTGTTCATTGTATTCTCAATCTTATAATCTCTCATTCTCGACAGAAATAAAGAAACCTCCTCTCTTCTCTCTCTATTTATTTTTATTTTTGTTCTTTATTATTTTATAACACGTTATCAGCACGAGACTCTATCAAACAAGGTGGGATTATGTCAAACAAAGTGAGATTATAAATCTTAAGGATTTCAAGGTTAGTAATTTCTTATGTTATTTATCTTTTGCTACTAATAATATAATTATTGTTGGATTTGAGGAAAAATAATTGGTTTGGAACTATTTATGTTTTAAATTTATTCCTCAAGAACAATATTATCAAAAGGGATGATAATATGTTGGGTTCAAGTCCCATCGATTTATGCCTGAGACGCCTTTATATGGATAAGACCTTGAGTTTGAATCTCAATGCACTGTATTAATGATATTATGATGGCTAATGCAAAATAATGAATATTTAATGAAACATGTCCCATTAAATATGCTTCATTCCTTGAATTGAATGTGGTAGCAATAAATCATATGTATGCCTTAATTTGCTTTTGTAGTAGCTATCATAATTTGATACGCTTAAGACATGATTATATTCCATTTTTTGGAATGAAAATTTTGATTATTATAAATATAGATCTATACCCTGGGGGTGAATGTGACTGTATATATACTTGAACATATTTTTTGTTGTGAAGACATCACAATGCACCTCCGAATGAGGAAGAATAATTGGGAATTGATTGTGATGATATCATAACTCACCTCCGAATCAGGAAGAATAACTGAGAATTGATGATATCACAACTAACCTCCGAATGAGGAAGAATAATTGAGAAGAGTTATTTTGAAATCTACTTCTGAAGTAGTTAATATGAAATTTATTCATGTCATAGTAAAACTGAAATTTACTAACTCAAAAGCACATGTCATGTCAACTTGGAGTTTACTAAATTAAAAGTTCATAAATTGACATGAACGATTGCGACATCCCAAAGATGTGCATACTGAGTATGTAACAGATATTGAAGAATTAGAAAATTCTTCATTACTTTTAATGTTGCTTGTTCTCATAATAAGTTGGTTGGACCAACTAATATTGGGATTGGATCCCTTAAAATCCGAAAAGTATAAAAGGTGAATATGGGCCCGTTCACCAGTCATGTGATCTATTAAGATGCATCGATATAGTATAATCACATGTACATACATTATCAACCTCCAGTTTGACATTCATAATGTTGCTTGCTCAATAAAATTGAGTTAAGAAAATAATTTTTAGATTATTTAATCAAGATAATTCATCTTGATATCTTGATGATGATGGTTTGTCATTGAATGCCTTCGATAAATAGCTAAACCATTGCTAATGAGAACAAAGCTTCATGTGTTGGTCTGAAATATGATATACTGCATACAATAGCACTTGTATGCATTAGATCAACAAATTATGATTATTTTTTCCCTCTCAATTGGTTCTAAGTTAGGAATCATACGTTGTCCATCTAATAGTTGATGTGCGATATATGATTAATGAATATACCACGATGCACAAAGATTGATTCCTCAAAGAAGATGGATGATGTATGTTAGTTAGTTTTCCTAACATAAAGGGGGATTATAAGCAACTATGAAGTATGTTAGGAATTATCATCAGATCCTCATTCATAAGATAATTCAAGTCATATGCCGAAAGCATCTCATATTTATGCTGCAAGTGCTCCTATTTCGTGTCCTTGAAGGACAAAGTCTATGAATGCATGAAACATGGTAGACTAATCGGTTCCAAATGAAATAATCCTTGAAAAGGATAAGGAGCAAATAATTATCATAAGAAGACAATGTGCTCTTGAAGAGTCTACTACACAACACTTCATGAAACCTTATGAGAGGTTTAGGTACCTGAAAATAATGAAGTGATGAGATCTCAAAATATTATGTCACATTGTGAACCGATACAAAATAAGAAATCGTCGATGATATCTTTGATACAATATTGGCGTAATATTGTAAAAGATCACAAAGATCTAAATTCTACGTTTATTTAAGCATGCTGACGTAGAAATATTTATCAAGTGATATGAAAGGGTGCATCTTGGTAAGTGAAAACTTATTTGATTTGCAGTCCAGACACTTGAAGATGTCACACATAAAATGTTGAATATTGTCACTTGACAAAATTTGTACGAAAACTTCTTTAAGGATTCAAAATATAAAAATTTCTGCAAAACTTATTGATAATCCTTATAATGTATAAGCTTATAGCTTGGAAATTTTTGAAACTCTTGGAGAGTTTTCAAAGCAATAAATTATTTGCTGAAATGAGAAATATACTGAATTAGATTGGTTATGAAGTACCATATCTTAGTGCAAGTGGTGCACTCATGTATCTTGCAAATACTACAAGGTCTGATATAACCTTTTCAATCAATTTGTTAGCAAGGTATATTTCTTCTCCTACTATGAGTCATCAAAATGGGATAAAACACATGAGCTTGTTTTATTCTAAGGATTGCAGTCCCGATCTTATTGTTCATGCAGATTTTGGGTACTTATTAGACCTACATAAAACTCAGTCTTAAATAGGCTATGTGTTCATATGTGGTGGTACTACAATATCTTGGAGATATACAAAGCAGTCTATCGTAGCCACTTCATCGAATTATGTTGAGATAATAACTATTCATGAAGCAAATCAAGAATGTGTATGGTTGAGGTCCAAGATACATCTCATTTGAGAAAAATGTGGTGTGAAATGTGATAATGTACCCACAATTTTATACGGAGATAATGCAACATGCATAGCACATCTTAATGGAGGATTCACAAATGGAGATAGAACGAAGCACATTTTGCCAAAGCTTTTCTACATATATGAGCTACAAAAGAATGATGATATTAACGTGCAACAGATTCGTTCAACTGACAATGTGAGTGATTTATTCACCAAATCTTCTCCAATTACAACTTTTAAGAAGATGGTGCACAAGTTCGGGATGCAAAGGTTCAAGGATGTTCTCATTAGGGGGAGTTAATACGCGTTGTACTCTTTTTCCCTTACAAGGTTTTGTCCCACTGAATTTTTCTTGTAAGGTTTTTAATGAGGCAGCCGATATGCGTATTGTTAGAGATGTGTACTCTTTTTCCTTCACTGGATTTTTTTTCCTACTGGATTTTTTCTAGTAAGGTTTTAACGAGGCACATTATCTATCTAAACATTCAAGGGGGAGTGTTATAAATGTATTTACGTTATAGTGAATGTTTATCAAGATTTAATAAGATCTAGTTGATATCTATCAAGATTTAAAGTATCTGACTTTTAGTCAGAAACTAGGAGTATTTTTTCCTATAAATAAAGGAGTTTTGTTCATTGTATTCTCAATCTTATAATCTCTCATCCTCAACAGAAATAAAGAAACCTCCTCTCTTCTCTCTGTATTTATTCTTGTTTTTGTTGTTTATTATTTTATAACAAGATGCATGTTAAACTAGAGAATAAATCAATTTACTTATTGGAAAAGTATACTAGAGAAGAAATAAATTTACTTATTGGGAGAATATGATTGATGCTCATTAATTTACTTAGTGGATGCTTAATTTTGTAACTCTCAACTTCTTTACTATTTTTGTAAATATAATAGAATTCAATGTGTGTGTGTATATATATATATATCTTCTTTGTTTTCATTAATGTCATTTTTAGAGTCAAAATTTTTGCTTAAACAAGAATTATTTTAATCAAAATCAAAATTTTGTGATCACTATTGTTTTGTTGTAGTTTACAAGTCACAGATGAATGTCGGTTGACTTTGAGGGATTTCTTATATAAATATTAGGTTTAATTATATTATTTTGATGTCTTTATTATCATATTATTTTATTTTAATTTACAGGTAGTAGATGAATGTCAGTCAGCTTTGAGAATTCTTTTTTAGATAAAGATTAGGTTTAATTGTATTGTCTTAATATATCTCTATTAGTTTATTATTTTGTGGTAGTTTACAGGTCATAGATGAATATCGATCGACTTTGAGGAATTTTTGTGTGTAAAGTTTAAATTTAATTGTATTACTTTGATATTTCTTTTATCGTATTATTTTGTTGTAGTTTGCAAGTGGTAGATAAATGTTGGCCGACTTTGACGAATTTTTTTAGGTAAAGGTTAAGTTTAATTGTATTGCTTTGATATCTCTGATTTGAGTTTTTTTTGTGAAAGATTAGGTATAGTTATATTATGAGAAAAGACATCTTTTCCTCCCTAAACTTGTCCTCCCAACTCACTTTAACACTTAAACTTAGCTTCTGTTTATTTACCCCCTTAATATCTTTAAACTGTATTAGTTTCACCCCTAATGCTGACGTGGCATTTTCAATAAAAAAAGGTGCGTTTATTTGTAAAAAAAATTAATTTCAATAATATTATATTTAAAATATAATAGAAATAAAAAATAAAAAATAAAAAAATAAACACCTTTCTTCTTTCTTTTGTAAAATATTTTCCTCCATTGGAATGCCACTGAAAATAATCACTGGAAATTCATAAATACATGGTGTCCAAGATTTGGTGGTGGTGGAAGAGTATAAAAAACATCATGAGAAGATGAAGAAGAAGAGAAGGGGTTAATGTTTAAAGAAGGGTCTATGTCGTTGTTGTGGTTGTTCTGAAGAAAATGGAGTTGGATCATATGGTCGGAGGAGTCTGTAGTAGTAGAAGTGGTGGAGAACATATTACGGCGAGAAACGACTCTTTCACGCTTACGAGCATTCTGGTGTCCTCCAAGTGCTTGAGAAGTGCAAAACTTGCGAGAACAATAGAGACAAGAGAACATTCTAGAAAATGATGACACTTTTGGTTTTGCTTTAGGGATAGGGATCATTGTAACACCCCATACTTAATTATGTGCATTAGCCATGGTTATATGTGTTGGAGTATATGTATTGATCCTAAGTTAGGTATATATGAGTTTAAGTATGAGTATTGATTATTTTGAGATGGTTTCAAGTGTATAGTTTGATTATATGTGTATGAAAATCGACTTTATTTATACCGGAATTTGCCCGTCGATGGTTCCATACGAAGTTTATTGAATAAGCTTTCCAACGATATAAAGATTTCCAAAAACGGATAAGTTTCGGATATAATCAAGCACGTTCGAAACTATAAAACGGCGGCCGGGATAATTGTGAACAGTAAATGTGCAGGAAATTCAAACTACTGAGGCCTGCCAGTTTTTTGGGTCGACTTTAAACGATCATAACTCCCTCAATATAATGAACTGGGAGAGATAACACCTATCAAAAGAAAGATCTTTGAGTCTTGTTTCCAATGCAATTGGTTTCATCCAAATCCAACATCTAAGTAAGGAGTTATACTCGTTTTACTTCAGCCTCTCAAAACAGATTTTTAGGGTCAACTTCAAACGATCATAACTCCTTGTACAGGACGAGCTGGGTGGCCTACTTTATATGAAATGAAATCTCTTTGAATTATCTATCCAACGATACCAATTTCACCCAAATCCGATATCGGAGCAAAGAGTTATGGCTGATTTACTTTAGCCTATCAAAACAGTCCATCATGGACAGATTCAGATTTACTTAAATTTTTAAGGGCAATATGGTCATTTTCCATCACCTCTTGGACGAAAATTGGTCATTATATAGATATAATTGGTCTTATATCCATCAATTATCATCATATTATTGGAAATAAGAAACCCTAGCCAAATTTCAACACCAATTATCTTGTGATTCAACCGTAGAAAATCCAAATTGATTCCGTAGTTGTGTTCACCGTCTCGAGGGCTTCGAGAAGCACCCCTTATTTGTGCCAACAGGACTTCGAAATCAAAAGGGCCATTTTATGGTAAGGATGTAAATTATGTTGGTGTTATTTATATGGATATGTATATATATATGCATGTGAGCATAAGGAGTATGTTATTTGATTGTTGTTGAAAGATGATTGGAAATGATGTTGGATTATTCTTGTGCATGGTTGGATTATGTTGAATTGTGAAGGGATTTGGTGTGATGATGTGGTATTGAAATGATGATTATATATATATATACACATAAACCTATTGATCAAGTTGGTTTTTGGAATGTTTTACAAATATTGGTTGTGTGGAATTATGGAAGAGAATTGTGGTGTTGGGTTGCTAATACTAGATGCCAAATATTTCATTGTAGATAAGTGATTTGTAAAGGCGGGAAGTTGTGTCGAATTGGTGTCCGAATCTACAACGAGGTATGTAAAGCATACTCTAACGATGTTCTTTGGCATGAAAACACCAATGTTCCATCAAGTAAGATTCCAAGGTTGTCCAAACACATGTATTGTTCTACATTACCAACGAAGTTGTTTCCATTCTATAAAGTGTCAAAATATTTCATTGATATACCAAAAGGCTCCTATTTCATTGTTGTGATATTGATGATTCTGAAACACATTGTTGATGTACTAATGAGTCTTTATTACATCGTTATTGTATAGAAGGTCTATTACTTGATTCCTATTGATGTATCATTGTTCCAAAGGTACTATATTGGCATGAATACTAATGTAATAATCTCAAAAGCTTTTGAACTAAGTTATTGGAAAGATTTCTTATGTGTGTTACTTGATATACGTGTGGGTGGTATCCCAGGGGCATAAGCCTAGCATGGGTCGATCCCAATTGATATGTACTGGAGGCAGCCTAATGGTCACAGTACGGTACAGTATTGATTATTGTTAGGTGGTTGGAGGTTCGGGAGGAGGAGGTAATGGCGAATGATAATTGTAAAGAATGAAATGAACGAATATATACCGTTCCACAAATGTGTTTGAATCCAAGAACCCAGTTCAGATTAATGATAATGTACATGATCCTAAAAGTATTTATGAAGTGTGGTTCACTTCTATTATGATTTATTCACATGTGTATGATTTTCTTGATCCCCCATATCACATATGATTATCTACACCTTTACATACTCAGTACATATTTCGTACTGACGTCCCTCACGGGGGACCTGCATTTCATGCTGCAGGCACAGGTACTTCAGCTTATTCACATCATAGATAGGAGCCGGGTCGTACAGCTATTGTTGGTGAGCTCCAGTTTGCTTTGGAGCTTTCCGAGTCGGTTCCTTATGTTTTGTTATTGTACAAGAGTCATGTGTGGGTGGGGGTTTGTCCCGACCCTAGTTATGTCATGTATATATGTCCTAGAGGCTTTGTAGACATAAGGAAGGGTCAAGTCATGAGAATTTATATAGTGATGTTATATTTGTATATGTGGTGGCCCCGACGGCCAAGTATTATATATATATATATATTTGTGCGTGTTGTGCTGATACAGGAAATTAGACCCTTCTATATGTAATGAAGTGCTGCCCAAATTTTTGGTGAATGTAAGTGAAGGTACAGGTATTTGAACGGGTTCTCCCGGGCCTTCTCGGCTTCGGGTGCCAATCCGGCCCGATGGGATTTTGGGGCGTGACAATAATGGAGGGATCCACCATATCTGTGGTGGAGGAATTAGACTGCAGCTGGTTACAGAAATCGTAAACAAGTTGCTGCTGGCTGAGATCCGCCATTAATGAGGTCTTAATTGATTTTCTGAGGAAAGAAGAAAGAGAATGGATTTTCTGAGGGAAGAAGAAGGGGGGCTGCGCTGGCAGGGTAGGGGGTGAGGGTTGGAAGATGAGAGGGTGGGGTGGGCGGGGTGGGGGTATGTGAAGAAGAAATAAAATAGGGGTGGGGGTAGCGGGTGAGGATGGTGGGGTGGGGGGTGTGAAGAAGAAAGAAAATAGGGGTGGGGATGCCTTTTTTATTTAAATATATATAAATATATATATAAATAAATAAATATTTATATATATATTTAAATAAATAAAATAATATATATATATTTTTTATATAAATAAAATAATATATATTTTTTATTTTATTTAAAAAATATATAAAAATAATAAGTGGGGGATTAATTTTTTTTAGGAAAATAGTAATTTCTTACGTGGCAATGACATGGCTTCGATGTGGCATTGACGTGGCATTGACGTGGCCATGATGTGTAGGCGAGTGTAACACACTCTCCGTTGTGAGAGTGGTATTCAGTTTTGAGGGGTGAAACTAATATACTTTAAAGATGTTAAGGGGGTAAATAAAAAAAAGTTTAGTTTAAGTGTTAAAGTGAGTTGAGGCGACAAGTTCAGGGGGGAAATCATGTCTTTTCTCTTATATTATTTTGATATCTCTATTATCTTATTATTTTGTTATAGTTGATAGGTGGTAGATGAGGGTCAGATGCTTTGAGGAAATTTTTATGTAAAGATTAGATTTAATTGTATCTTTTAATATCTCAATTATCGTATTGTTTTGTTGCAGTTTATAGGTGATACATGAACGTCGATTGGCTTTGAGAATTTTTTCGGTAAAGGTTAGGTTTAATTAAATAAATTCTCCATCTTTACATATTCAAAAGATGTTGAATTTAATTATTGTATTCATCTTTATTATTAAAACACATTTTCTATCTAGTGTAATGTTTGAAATCATTAAAGTAAGGTACACGCGCAAGGCGCATACACCTAAACTACTATATATATATATATTTGTTAAAAAGTTATATTATACATACAAAATTTATATATTATGATTTTTTGTCAAAAAAAATATATTGTACATATAAAATTAAATATACAAAATCTATTCTTAATTTTCTTTTTATATTTATTTCTTTATATTTTAAACTCATGGCGGAACCAGAATTTCTATTAAGGGGTTCAAGAAAATATCTAAGCATACCTCAAAAATAAGTGGGTCGGATCAGATATAAGCGGGTCAGATTTGATTTGAGCGAGCTAGACAAAGTTCAACTCTACCTCAACATGAACAACAAAACGGGAAAGTTAAGCTTCTTTATTTTGATCATGCGTTCAAACATACAAACTTTAAACTTTTTAAAAATAATTTACATATTTAAAAACTACATAAAGGTACAATAAGTTACCAGAATTGTACTTTACGTTTAGGTTTGTTTATACATTAACATGATAAAACTAATACTAATTTTTCCTTAATTTTAAGGAGAAAAGATGTAAATTATTTTAAATCAGTCAAAATAGATAAATAAATAAATATAATTTTTTTGAAAAAAATAGAAAAAGAAGTCGATCATCAAATTAGTAACCATGAAAGTGAGTGAAGAGAAAATAAAAGGGGATAGAACAAGTGAGGGAGAAAGTGAAAAAAAAGGGGATGGAACATAAGAGAGCTAGAAAATAACTAGGGATTTAATCCAAAAGCTAATATAAAAGATTGAAAAAACAATGTTATTTAGACTTGAACCCACATGGATTGAGAAATTTTGTACCCCTTCACCACTAAACTAAGCTTTCGCCTTGTGTTAAGGGGTTCAACACTTAACATTTATACCATAATTAAAATTTTAATCTTATATATACAATATAATTTTCTGATGAAAGGAATTCATATGTAACTCCTGGATTACATGTAGATCCGTCCATGCCTCACCGTTATTGCCATGATAAGAAAACGTGCCCACTTGTCGATCCTTTTTTCAAACACTCGTACACTCCCCCTACTTTCATGAACATAACGTGACACAAATACAATCTTTATTGTTGTCCTTAAAATCGCAATTGGGATTATGCTAGAATATTTCCTAATCTAGAACCATCATTTGTACTCTTGTTCACTTCATTAAATCACTAACTATAATAAATTTATATGATTTGATACCCGACTATCACTGCTAAATATTCAAATTCACTACGAAAAAAATATGAAAAGTCGATCACACAAAACCGACCACACATTGTGGTCGGAAAAAATCAATCACTAGTGGTCGAAAAAAACCGATCACTAGTGGTCAGTTTTTAAATTTTTTGATTTTTTAATTTTGTTTTTAAAAGCGACAACATGTGGTGCTTTTATATTTTAAAAAATTAAAATAATTATTTTAATAATTTTTATATTAATTATTATTTATTTTACAAATAAAAATTAAAAAAAATCGACAAAACCGACCACTTGTGGTCGGATTTTTCTAAAAAATATAATTGAAAAATATTTTTAAAAACTGACCACTTGTGGTCGGTTTTTAATTTTTATTTTTTTTTAAAAAAAAACCGACCACTTGTGGTCGTTATTTTTAAATAAAAATAAATAATTTTAAAAATCAACCACTTGTGGTCGGTTCTTTAATTAAAATAAAAAAATAATTTTAAAAAAATCGACCACTTGTGGTAGGTTTTTGAACTAAAAAAAATAAAAAAGTAAATAATTTTTAGAAATAAATAATTATATATATGTAATCAAATATATATATTATTTTCATTAAAAAATAATGATATATATAATCTAATATATATATATATACATATATATAATTTTTTAAAATTACACTGATCACACATAGTCGATAATCAATATAATAATAATAAAAATCAATCAATTTTAAATTTTGTGAAAAAATTTCACAAAAAAATATATCAAATAAAATAAACAAACTACGTTAAACATAATTTTTATCTTTTACTTATATTTCAATATTTAAAATTAATATTTTCCTTTGTATATATATTAAATGACGTTAAACATGCATAATATTTGTATAATGAATGTGTCTATATATATATATATATATCATTTCGTTGAGATAATGATATTATATTATATTACTCTTGCAGTCATAATAATGTAATATATAACCGATAATTCATCAGAATATAATGAACATCTTCTATTATAAGGTAATATACTTGTTGATTTGATATATATATAGTATGCATTCAAGAGTTCATATATATAAATATCTTATATATCATGTAATGATCGATTGATGAACGATTTAGTCAAAACCTAGTAGAATATAATTAAGCTAATTAAATATAGTTAATCGATCACTCATCAGAGTATATATATGAAACACGTCGCATTATATTATTGGATAATATACCCGTGTACATATGTGATATATATAGTACGTATTTAGAACTTGATATAGTCGATAGTATGTGTATGTGTATGTATGTATAGGTATATCTATAGTATATACATATTATATAGTGAGGTATTTTAATGACATAATCTAATCTAATCGATAATTCATCTGAGTATTTGTGATATACGTTGTATATTATTATGGGTAGTAAAATTGTGTATGTGATGTTTATAGTACGTATTTGAAAACTGATAGACAATTGAATATATGTGTATATATGTATATCTCGTGTAGTGACGTATGCAGTAATAGAAATTAAAGCTAGATAACTGAATCTATATATCAAAATATTTTGAATGATATGTTGCTTTATCATTTATTGACAAAGCTATGGAGGAAGGCTTCATCAGTACCAATGCTCGCCAAATCATCGTATCTGCACCAACAACAACAGAGCTTGTCGAGAAACTTGAGGAATATGTTCTTTGTCATGAAAGAGTTGCTTCGAAGTTGAACTGGGAGACGGAGCAGCAGCTTGGCTACCCTCAAGCACAAGAAATTGGCGATGATTAAAAAAGGGGACTTGCAAGCATATAATTTCTCTATTTTTTGGCGAGTTAGAATAGAAGGAAATATAAGGGTGTTTGCAAGCATATAATTTCAAACGATTTCTCTGTTTTCCCTCATTATTAGTAAACATGCACATTCATAATTATTATACAAAATACATTATCTATTATTTTATTATTTTTCGTAAACATGCACATTCACAATTATTATACAAAATACATTATCTATTATTAGTGAAATAAAGAACATTTTTAAAATTTGTGTATTTTCTAACTCAATTGTGCCAATTCATAACAATTTTAAATTAATTTTACCCGATTTATTATAATTCTAGCCAAATTGTATCTAATTAGACTCAATTTATTTACCCTTTAACCCAATTTTATCCAAGTTCTTATAATTTTAGCCTGTTTTATTTAATTCATTACAATTGTAGCCAATTTATTACAATCATAGTCAATTTGTGATTCAATTTTTAAATTTTAGTCAAATCCTAATTAAATTCTCAACCTCTAGATCTCAACCGTCGATTAAAAACCGATCTAACAGCGTTTGACGCCCAATTTTGACCTTCCGATACTACATTTAGGCTGCTATTTTAGCAAAATTATTAATTTTTAAATGTTAGTATTTTTACACATTTTTTCTTGCATCAAACAGATTTTGACGTGTCATATTCATTATTTAAAATGTACAAATTATTTTACGTAACATTAATTTTACATTAATGTTTCATTATTTTTTCTCTTTATTATTACAATAGCAGTCTAAGTCAATTTAATTACCTCCAATTTATTTAAATTCTAGTCATACTTATACTCAATTGATGTCAGTTCTAACCTATTTTCAATTTTAAAATAATTTTTATCCCCTTCTCAATTTTAATCACAGCCACTAATCTCATCCGATCAATGACTGAGATCGAATCCATCATCTATCACCTTTTTAAATAAAATAAACCCTAATCCCTCATTTTTAACCAAAACAGCCGCAAAGGCTCTCCTTATCTCTCTTCTCTCTTTTCCTCTCTCTATACCCAACCTCTAAACCGTCGATGACCACAACACCAGCACCGCTCGCTCTCTCCATAGTCGCCGTCTCCACAGCCGCCAGACACCATAACACCATCGCTATCAACCGCTACGAACCCAGCCTGCAGAACCACCATCTCCTGCTGCCATCGCCATCAACACCGGCGAAGCTAGCCACCAGCCACTGCGAATCCAGTCGTCGACATAGCCTTAAGCGCCACCATTCGCTGCTTAAGCAGCCATGCATCCGTCGGCAAACCCCTTCACCACAATAACGGTATCAGCCGCCTTGCCCGTCAAAAAATGATGGATTCTTAAGAATCCATTTTAGTTTTGATTTCGAATGTACAATGTTAATTTTCTTCTACTCCCTTTTTTCTTCTCTTTTGACAGATTCGTAGACCTTAAATTGATAAGACTCGGTTAAGATCTTATGCGATTTTTTGTGATTAGCGTTTGTGTTTTGCTTAAAATATCATTCGTGAAAATGCATCTTTTATGAAATTTTAGGTATGCAGCTTATAACTTTGATTCCAAAAATTTAATCTAGTTGATTGAGTTAGTAGATTTATCCTATTGATATGCTGGGAATTTACCCATCTTTGTGTCTTTGTACTGTTACTTTGATAGCGGCCGTTCCTTGATATGGATATGGACTGTTTGTTAACAGAATGTTAGGATAATTATGTGTCTAGTTATAGGAGTAGTCATGTTGCTGGACGTGTTGGTGTATTGATTTGAGTGGAGATTTAGGTTAATTAGGTGTAAAAATTGGCAAGTGTGGTAATCATTGAAAATTATTAATAGATTCAGGTAGTATGAGTAATTAAAACTTATATGCTCTAGTTAATGGTGTTTTTCTCTTGGGTTGGTGCAGATTTGCACAACTTCAACTTTAGTTTAGTATTTTTCTTATAATATTTCTGTTTTGATTCAAGTTTCGATATGGTATATGCACTTAAGTATTAAATACATTATATGGTACAAATATTGTGAGATTTAAGAAACTGGAAGAAGATTAAGCCTTAGACTTAGACTTGGAATTTAAAAGAATACATGAGGTTTGGCCTATGAGAAAGGAAAGGCTTTTGCGAATTAGCTTGGTTATCTTGGATTCTTCGATTGAGGTAGGTTATGGTTTAATTGAAAAAGTGAAGTGAGTTACTGAGTCGAAAATGTTTTAAGTGTAGTTACTTGAAAGGTGACTTGTGTTTTGAATATAGTTAAGTGTGGTCACTTGAGAAGTGAGTCGAAAATGTTTAAGTATAGGTACTTGAAATGTGGACTTATGTTTTCAATATAGCTAAGTGTGGTCACTTGAGAAGTGAGTTAGTGACTTCAAAATGATTAAGTGTAGTTACTTGAAAGTTGGACGTGTGTTTTGAATATAGTTAAGTGTGTTCACTTGAGAAATGAGTTAGTGACTTGAAAATGTTTAAATGTAGGTACCTGAAATGTGAACCTGTGTTTTGAATTTAATTAAGTGTGGTCACTTGAGAAGTGCATTAGGGAGTCGAAAATATTTTAAGTGTAGTTACTTGAAAGGTGGACTTGTGTTTTGAATATAGTTAAGTGTGGTCACTTGAGAAGCGAGTTAGTGACTTTAAAATGTTTAAGTGTAGGTAACTTGTGAAGTGAATTAGTGACTTAGAAATATGAACTTTTTATTTTGAATTTAGTTTAGTTTGGTAACTTGTGAAGTGACTTGAAAATGTTTAGGTGTAGGTACTTGAAATGTGAACTTTTCATTTTGAATTAAGTTTAGTTTGGTAACTTGTGAAGTGAATTAGTGACTTGAAATGTTTAGGTGTAGGTACTTGAAATGTGAACTTTTCATTTTGAATTTAGTTTAGTTTGGTAACTTGTGAAGTGACTTGAAAATGTTTAGGTGTAGGTACTTGAAATGTGAACTTTTCATTTTGAATTTAGTTTAGTTTGGTAACTTGGGAAGTGACTTGAAAATGTTTAGGTGTAGGTACTTGAAATGTGAACTTTTTATTTTTAATTTAGTTTAGTTTGGTAACTTGTGAAGTGAATTAGTGACTTGAAATGTTTAGGTGTAGGTACTTGAAATGTGAACTTTTCATTTTGAATTTAGTTTAGGTTGGTAACTTAAAAATGTTTAGGTACTTGAATTATATATTAGTGACTTTTATTTTGAATTTAGGTACTTGAAATGTGAACTTACGTTTTGATTTTAGTAAACTATGGTCACTTGACAAGTGAATTAGTTACTTCAAAATGTTTAAGTGTAGGTACTTGAAACGTGAACTTTTCATTTTGAATTAAGTTTAGTTTGGTAACTTGTTAAGTGAATTAGTGACTTGAAAATATTTAGGTGTAGGTATTTAAAATGTGAACTTTTGTAACTTGAACTAATTATTTGAATATGATTGATTGTGTAGATGGAACCTGATTATAGCTGGATATATCAACGAAATATTGATAATAGAATGGGTGAGGCTGAGAATGAAGATGTGGATGATGAGTTGTAGTTTTTAGTCTTTTGTATGTTTTATAGTTTGGATTTGTAACCTCAATAAATTTTGTAAATAATTTGATTTTTAATGTTTGTATTCTTATGGTGGTTGGTTGATTGTATATTAAATGATTGGTGGGCTGTATTGTAAATAATTTGATTTTTAATGTTTGTATTTTAAAAATTTTCAATATTTTTTTTTTTACAAAATTATCAAAAAAACCGGCCAAATGTGGTCGG
The DNA here is from genome assembly GCA_030864225.1 of Capsicum baccatum var. pendulum. Classification (NCBI taxonomy): domain Eukaryota; kingdom Viridiplantae; phylum Streptophyta; class Magnoliopsida; order Solanales; family Solanaceae; genus Capsicum; species Capsicum baccatum. The sequence goes on from CM061555.1 coordinate 44,249,819, forward strand.
TTTTTTAATTTTTTTTTTACAAAAAACCGACCACATGTGGTCCCTTTTCTTCTGAATTTTTTTAAAGAAAAAACTACTACATGTGGTCCCTTTTTATATAAATTAATTAATTAATTAATTCAATTACAAACCGATCACATGTGGTCGTTTTTTTTTATAAATTAATTAATTAATTTAAAGAAAACCGAACACTGGTGGTCGATTTTTATTTAAATTAATAAAATTAATTTTATAAAAAATCGACCACTTGTGGTCGGTTTTTTTTTTTCTATTTTTTTTTCAATTTAAGTAAAATAATAATGAATTTTAAAAATGAACATATATTTTTAAAAAAACCGATCACACGTGGTCGGTTTTTAAAAAGCTGTCGCTACTTTTCCGACCAAAAATTTTGATCAGTTTTATAGTCGAAAAATGGGGAAAACCGACCACTTGTAGTTGATTTTTATGGTCGATTTTCCCCTTTTTGTTTTTAGTAGAATTGTTTGATATGTTGAAAGTTACTCTTTACAAAAACATTTTACATGAGAAAGTTTTCTTACTTATGAAACGGAAGTCATTTTCCTTCCTACTTCCTTATGTAATTATGAAAAATATAAAGAACACTTTCAAAAACAAATATTTATTAATTCCTATATTATTAGTATGTTTGGCCAATTCTTTTTTTCTTCCCAAAAATGTTTATTCTTTTAAAAAGTGTTTATTCTTAAAACTTGAAACTAAGCTTTTAAGAGAAAATAAGTGTTTTAGGGAGTAGTAGAAGTTGTTTTCATAAGCCTGACAATTATTTGAAAAACACTTATTAATGTTCAAAAATATTTTTTAAAATTTATTGGCCAAACAAAATTGCTTATCAATAAAAATACTTTCCAAAATAAACTTATTTTGGAATTTTGACCAAACGATACATCACATAAAACCTAGATTTATTCCCTTAACAAAAGGAATCCGAAGGATGTTAGTAATAAAAATTGAAATATTTTGTTCAATCCTAATTTGTGGAGAACTGCATTCCCCTTCATGGAATATTCTCTCATATTCCATAAAGCCTCCCAACTAATAAATGAAAAGTTATTTATACAATAAAGCAAAAAGTATATATTCACCGTAGGATGATCCATGGTAATCTAGTTTACCAAAATCTAACGGCTAATAACCAAAATAAGTTGAGTATCCAGAAACAAATAAACCAAATGCCAATAGGAATTTGAGTGGCTTTGGCTTAACTTACCACTAACTCATGTCAAATACGTGTAATATTCCCTTGGCATCTTATTTTTTGTACCTAATTCCCTTCCCCCACCTCCCTATATAAAGATCCTTCAATTTGTGCACACAGTACACAGAAAACTAAGGTCTTCTATATTCATCTCTTTTTTTGTTACTAATACCTCGAGAAGTTGGTGAAGAATGGCTGGAATTGTAGTGGTTTTTGACTTCGACAAGACGATCATCGACGTGGATAGTGATAATTGGGTGGTGGATGAGTTAGGTGTCACGGATTTGTTCAATCAACTTCTGCCCACTATGCCCTGGAACTCTCTCATGGTTAGTTTTCGTTTTTTCTTCATGTTATGCCTTTTCTTTTTTGTTATTATACTTTTACGCCTATATATTATATGCCCCGCATGTGGCAAAGCTAGAGGGCCTTTGCTGAAAATTACACTACATGTGTATAGGTTAAAAAACTTTTATATATATATATATATGTTAAACCTTCTAGTAAAAATTCTGCATCTCAAGCTTTGTGCAGCGGGATACCAACAGTGATGTAGCATCATGTGTTTTTGTCTCTTGCTAGTCTTATAATTTCTGTTATTTATCAATTACAGGATAGAATGATGAAGGAGCTTCATGCACGAGGCGAAACAATTGAAGAGATGGAAGAAGTACTGAAACGGGTTCCTGTACACCCAAGGATTGTTCAAGCCATTAAATCAGCTCATGCATTAGGGTACGTATCTTTTAAGTACGGTTTTTTCTTGTATTTCTTTGCTTCATAGAAATTAGAGAAATTTTCATGGGTTTAAACTAATTCAATGTGTGTTAATTCAGATGTGATTTGAGAGTAGTAAGCGACGCAAACGTATTCTTCATTGAAACAATCTTGAAACATCTTGGAATAAGGGATTGTTTCTCTGAGATCAACACGAATCCATGCTACGTCGATGAGGAAGGCAGGCTTCACATCCTCCCTTATGTTGATTTTGAAACGTCTCCTCATGGCTGCAATCTCTGCCCTCCTAATATGTGCAAGGTAAATAACTCTACATCGATTTTTTTGTAATTTATAATTTAGTATGAAATTAGCTAATTGTTGAATTAGTTTTCCTAATTGATGTTCTGTTTAATGCAGAGTATGATAATAAAAAGAATTCAAGGCACAATGGCCAAGGAAGGGAAGAAAAGAATGATCTATCTAGGTGATGGAATTGGCGATTTCTGCCCCAGTTTGAAGCTCGGAGAAGGAGATTTTATCATGCCAAGAAAAGATTACCCAGCCTGGAATTTGATAAACGAAAACAGGACACTTTTAAAAGCAGCGGTCCACGAGTGGACTGATGGGGAAGAACTCGAGCACATTCTGCTACAATTGATCAACACAATCACCGTTGAAGAAAGCCAAATGTTATCTGTCGAATGCAAGTTCCAGACGATGTCCAAAGCAGCTCATGAAGCCTTGCGGCCACGGGCTCTTCCAGTGCCTTACTAATGACAAAAGACTGTCCAAGTCATTACTATGAAGCTTCTGACTTGCAATTTGGTTTGATTTTAGGTAGTTAAAAGTGTGGTTTCTATCTCGATCAACATCAAGAATAGAGATCAATTAAAAGTGTGCATACGCGTTCCCTCTAATTTACTTGTTTTGTATGTATGGCTTTTTTTTTGGGATCAAAGTTATGTAGTATTGGGAGCCTATACCTTCTTTTATTCCAATTTACTATTCAAATATACACTTTACACAGGAGACACCATTTAATTTTGCACTTGGTTGATTACTAATAGAGATACTAGTAGAAGTATTGCAAAAAACAAGGCTGAATGATGATCAGGTGTTCGTTCTTAGCAACATTAGATTAACGTTGCTCATTCTTGGTCTTCCGAAACAAAATCTCCTTCACAACTACAAACACGGTTTGAAAAATAAAAATATGGTCATGAGATTTGAAAGAATATCTCAAAATAAATTTTGAACTTCATAAATGATGTGACAAGCCAATCTCTAGTCTTGTATTTAGGAGATTCAAAATCAATACATACATAAAATTAATCGTCTTATGTATGCAGTGTTATTATTTGTCGAGAGTGTTCGGGTGATACAAACACTTTGATAACGCCATAAAATAAAAGTTACACCAATATAGTGAATTGAAATCTTAGATGGTCATTCAACTAATTATAGCCCCTCTGTTTCATTTTATTTGACTTCTTTCTATAATTATTTATTTCAATTTAGTTGTTTCATTTATGAGATCAACATAATTTTACTCTTAACATTAATCGCTTGTTCTCCAAACTATTTTAAAGATATATTACTCTAAACATCAATTAATGAGAGTAATATGGTAAAATAGTTATATCAATAATTGTTTTCTTAATAACTGTGCCATGTCAAAAAGTTACAAGTAAAAGTGAACGGGGGGAGTATTTTCCCTGTCTTGTGAATTAAATTTCTCTTGTTGGATACTTAATTTACGTAGACACAATTCTTAAGTTTCATTTTGACTGATTTCTTCCCACATAATCTAAATTATATTTATTTTATCTTCACTTAATATTATTTTACTCTACCATAAAATAAAGAAATGAATCTCCATTTTTGTTTTCTTTCACGTTTTCTTGATTCATCACATTTTAAACAATAAAAATGTGTAAATATTTTTTTACTAAAACCGCACATAAGTATACATGGTAGTGTTTTGTAACTTATATACATTTTTAAATAAATACAGAAAATTAATCGAACTGCATCGATACTAGGAAAAACCAAGATGATGAAATGGTTCCAAAAAAACATAAGTATTAGTTATACAGAATAAAATAATTAAAAAGTTGATATGATATAAGTTTTATAAATAACTGTCCAAATAATACAATTGACACCTAATTCTGACCATAAAGATTTGGTAAACTAACAATTAACACCCTCTTAATTTTCTCTACTCATCCAAAAATATTCAATTAAATTGTTAATCTTAGAGATATGTTCTTAATTTTACATGCACCAATCTTTATCTGATCTTACAACAATGACGGGTTTAATTTAGATTTGAATCGGAAATTTTGATACACCTTGTATGACTATCAAATTATTACAATCAAATTTATCTTAAATTATTATTATTTAATATTCAACATTTGTATGTAAAAAAAATTGAAGGAATTGTTCAATCCTAATTTGTGGAGAACTGCATTCTCCTGCATCGAATATTCTATCATATTCCCATACAGCCTCCCAACTAGTAAATGAATTAATTTTTTATACCATCAAGTAAAAGGCCTGTATCCACCGTACGATGATCCGTGACAATCAAGTACCACAAAAATCTAACGGCTAATATTGGAAATAGCTTTTCTAGAACCAAGTGAAAATAGGAATTTGTGCGGCTTTGCGTTAACTTTACATAAACTTATGTAATATTCTCTCGGCATCTTTTTATTGTGTACCTAATTCCCTATTTTCTCTCCTTATATAAAGGCCATGTGGCTTTTCTCTCAATTCATTCTCGAGTTTTAACAATAGTTTTGTGTTCTGAGATTCAGCACTTTTCTTGGCAATAACTATTTAGTAATGGCTGGAATTGTGGTGGTCTTCGACTTTGACAAGACAATCATTGATGTGGATAGTGATAACTGGGTGGTGGATCAGTTAGGTGACACTGATTTGTTTAATCAACTTATGCCCACTATGCCATGGAACTCTCTCATGGTTAGTTTTCTTTTTCTTTCATGTTATGCCTTTTTTCTACAATATCATTGTGTCCATTAGTATGTGGATTTAGGATCTTTAATTTATGGGTTTTGAATCGTATTCTTTTTGGCTTACAAGATCCTGCATGGATAGATTAATTTATATACGTCGAAATTTTCTAATGCATTACAAATTTAATCGTCAATGGTCCTAATAAAAATAGCGATGTACAGCTTCTCGTCTTTGACATTAGAAAAGATAGTACTATGCAACAACATACGGACGTATTTGGTTTCCCTGCATTGCCTAAAGTTTCCGTCTGTTTTCTGTGTTGCTCGAGGCTGATGATTTCTGTTCTGTTTCAAATTACAGGATACAATGATGAAGGGGCTTCATGCACGAGGGAAAACTATTGGAGACATTGAAGAGGTGCTGAAACGGGTTCCCATACATGCGAGGATTGTCCCAGCCATTAAATCAGCTCATGCATTAGGGTATGTATCTCTCAGTTACAGTTTTTTTTCATGGCGTACGCTGCTGTAAATTCTGTATTTCCTTTGTTGTTCTATAATTTAGGGTTCTAACTAATTCAATTTCGTGTCAACTGATCAGGTGTGATTTGCGAGTAGTAAGCGATGCAAATGTATTCTTCATTGAAACAATCTTGAAACATCTGGGAATTGGGGATTGTTTCACGGAGATCAACACGAATCCAGGCTGCGTCAATGAGGAAGGCAGGCTTCAAATCCTCCCTTACGTTGATTTTCAAACAGCCCCACATGGCTGCAATCTCTGCCCTCCCAACATGTGCAAGGGTCTGATAGTAGAAAGAATACAAGCCTCCTTGGCTAAGGAAGGGAAGAAAAGAATGGTCTATCTAGGTGATGGGATCGGCGATTTCTGCCCCAGTCTGAAACTCAGAAAAGGAGATCTCGTCATGCCAAGAAAAGATTTCCCAGCTTGGAATCTGATAAACAAAAATAGGACACTAGTAAAAGCAGCGGTCCATGAGTGGACTGATGGGGAAGAGCTTGAGCACATTCTTCTACAACTGATTAACATAATCATAGCGGAAGAAAGCCAATTGGTATCAGTCGAGTGCAAATTCCAGACGATGTCCAGAGCAGCTAATGGAGCTTTGCCAGGGGCTCTTCCAGTACCTTACTAACGGCAAGCCCACCAAAGTCATTACCATTGAGTACCTGACTTGTATTGTAGGTAGTTGAGTGGGGTCTCTCTGTTGATCAACTTCATGAAAGAGATCAACTTAAAGCGGGCTACAAGATATCTAGAATTCCACTTTGTGTATCTATGGCTTTTTCCTATCAAAAGGTGAAAAGTCGTCAATGTATTTACACCTGTGGTTTTAGTTCAAAATACTCTTTAACAAATTCTAGGAAAGAGGAGGCTTTGTAGCACTGGCCTCTATACATTGTTTTTACACCAATTTACCATTCAATATGAATCTATGTTCATAGAATCTCCAAATTTTATCTCCATTTAGTTTCAAGGAAAAAGGCTCAAATATGTCATCGAATTATTAAAAATGACTCATTTATGCCATTTGTTAAAAGTTTGACTTGTTTATGCCATCGCCGTTATAAAATAGGTTTATCCATGCCATTACTTTTTAACGATGATTTTTCAAAAACAGCTTTGCCACATGTCGTTTTATTAGAGATCCACATCACTAATTAAAATAATGGAAAAAGACTCAAATATGCCATAGAACTATCAGAAATGACTCATTTATGCCATCCGTTAAAAGTTTATCTCGTTTATGCACTACTAAGTGCATAAACCGACCATAAAAAACCGACCACAGTTTTAAAAAGCGACCACATGTGGTCGCTTTTATATTTTAAAAAATCAAAAAAATTATTTCAATAATTTTAATATTAATTATTATTTATTTTATAAATAAAAATTTAAAAAAAATAACAAAACCCATGTGGTCGGTTTTAAATTTTAATTTAAAAAAATAAAAAATAAAAAACCAACCGCTTGTAGTAGATTTTTTAATTAAAATAAAAAAATAATTTAAAAAAATGACCACTTGTGGTCGATTTTTGAAATAAAAAAAATTAAAAAATAAATAATTTGTAGTAACACCTAATTATATATTTATGTAATCAAATATATACATTATTTTCATAAAAAATAATATATATATAATCTAATATATATATATATATATATATAATTTTTTGAAATTACACTAATCACACGTAGTCGATAACCAGTATAATAATAATAAAAATCAATCATTCTTAAAATTTGTAAAAAAATTACATTAAAAAATATTTCAAATAAAATAAACAAATTACGTTAAACATAATCTTTATCTTTTACTTATGTTTCAATATATAAAATAAATATTTTCCTTTGTATATACGTTAAATGACGTTAAACATGCATAATCTTTGTATAATGAATATGTGTATATATATCATACCGTTGAGATATAATTTATGTTACTATTCCAGTCATAATAATATTACCGTTGAAATATCTTTATATATGTGTGTGTGTGTATATATATATATATATATCATGTAGTGATCGATTGATGAACGATGTAGTCAAAACCTAGTATTTAAGCTAATCAAATATAATTAATCGATCACTCATCTGAGTATGTATAAGAAACACGTCGTATTATATTATTGGATAATGTACTTGTGTATGCATGTGATATATATAGTACGTATTTAGAACTTGATATAGTTGATAGTGTATATATGTGTGTGTATGTATAGGTATAAATATAATATATACATATTATATAGCGACGATATATTAATGACATAAGATAAACCCACCGATAATTTATCTGAGTATATGTGAAATACAATGGGGTAGTAAAATCGGGTATGTGATGTATATGGTACGTATATGAAATACGTCGCATTATATTATTGGATAATATACTCGTGTATGTATGTGATGTATATAGTACGTATTGATATAGTTGATAGTGTGTATATATATGTGTGTATGTATAGGTATATATATAGTATATACAAATTATACAGTGAAGGTCTATTAATGACATAAGATAAACCAACCGATAATTCAACTGAGTATCTATGAAATACGTTATATATTATTATGGGATAGTAAAATCAGGTATGTGATGTATATAGTACGTTTTTGAATGCTGATAGCCAATTGAATATATTTATATATACGTATATCTCGTGTGGTAATGAATAGATGTACTATTTTGTGTCAATATAATGTAGACACACGTATATTGTTGAAGTTGTAATAACGTAAGACATGCATTACAAGGTATATATAGGGGAGGGGGGAAGGAAGTAGAGGAGGGAGACAGAAAATTGAATCCTGAAACTAACATATACTTACCATTTGCTTTGAATTTTGAATTTTGAACGACCGCCAAATTTTGGCAGTGAATTTGAGTTTTTTCGCTTAAAAATTTTGTATCTGAATATATGTGAAATACGTTGTATATTATTATGGGATAGTAAAATCATACATGTGATGTTTATAGTACGTATTTGAAAGCTGATAGACAATTGAATATATGTATATATACAATTGGAACCAAATACATACACAAACACAAAAAACTGCATACGCACATACACCGACCTTTCTTTCAAAAATTCATCGACTGCCGCTGTCGCCAAGCTTCCACCGCCGCCGATCTTCCACCGTTGACATCACCACTAGCAAAGAAAAAATCACCCATTGAGGTATCTGTAGGTAAGTATTCTGAGATTTTGAAGGAACCAAAAGACATGAGAAATATAAATTTTCTATAATAGTTACTCTCTAGTGCCAAATCCGGACAGGTTGTAAACAGTAGACATAAAAAATACCGAGACGCTTTTTTAAGCCAACCTCTCCGTCATATTCTTCAAGTCAAATTTTCCATTTTCAACAGTGTTAGCTCTTCCAATTTTCTTAGTTCTTGCATTACTTGAAGATGATAGTAAAGCTTGAGCGCCTTACTGTGTAAACGGGGTGACATCAACATTTGAGTTGTACAATATTGAGAAAAGACGTTTAAGAGCTACTAAGTAGTTACTTGAGGATTTGAGACTTAATGAACAAAATAGTCAGATAACATAAACTAAACAACTCTTTGTAGAATATAATGGAAGTTAGGAAATCATTAAGGGATCAGAAATGACCATTTCGTTGTTATAGGGTGGCAGTACATATTCCATGAACTTAATGTTGTAGTACTTGATTAATAGTTTGAGCTCACAGAAAGTTGTAGTAGTCTATGTTTTAATTTGCTAAGCTCATCATTCTTGATGTTGCAGCTTCCTGTGAGAGAATCTATAAGCAGATTGAAGCTGGCATTTTGAAATATCAAGAAATTAAGAAAAATATCAAAGGTATGTTGACATAGTGAAGCCGTGTGGGGCTATCTTCGATTCACTATTATTGTTATATTCTTGTTATTGTTCATATTGAAGTCTAGTGAAGCCATGTGTGGTCTTTTTCTATTCACTAGTATTATTGTTATCTTCTTGTTATTGTTCATATTGAAGTCTAGTGAAGCCGTGTGTGGCCTTGTTCGATTCACTAGCATTGTTGTTGACATCTTGTTGGTCTTGTTGTTGCTTGTTTTGAATGTGGTTTGGTTGTTGACTTAGTAACTTGAAAATGGTTAATTGTAGGGACTTTAAAGGGGATTTTTTGTTTTGAATGTGGTTTGGTTGGTGACTTAGTTACTTGAAAATGGTTAAGTGTAGGGACTTTAAAGGGGATTTTTTGTTTTGAATGTGGTTTGGTTGGTGACTTAGTCACTTGAAAATGGTTAAGTGTAGGGATGTTAAAGGGGATTTTGTCTTTTGAATGTGGTTTGGTTTATGACTTAGTTACTTGAAAATGGTTAAGTGTAGGGACTTTAAAGGAGATTTTTTGTTTTGAATGTGGTTTTGTTTTGATACTTAGTCACTTGAAAATGGTTAAGTGTAGGGACTTTAAGGAGATTTTTTGTTTTGAATGTGGTTTGGTTGGTGACTTAGTTACTTGAAAATGGTTAAGTGTAGGGACTTTAAAGGGGATTTTTTATTTTAAATATGATTTTGTTTTGATACTTAGTCACTTGAAAATGGTTAAGTGTAGGGACTTTAAAGGGGATTTTTTGTTTTGATACTTAGTCACTTGAAAATGGTTAAGTGTAAGGACTTTAAAGGGAATTTTTTATTTTGAATGTGGTTTGGTTGGTGACTTAGTTACTTGAAAATAGTTAAGTGTAGGGACTTTAAAGGGGATTTTTTGTTTTGAATGTAGTTTTATTTTGATACTTAGTCACTTGAAATGGTTAAATGTTGGGACTTTAAAGGGAATTTTGTGTTTTGAATGTGGTTTGGTTTTGATACTTAGTCACTTGAAAATGGTTAAGTGTAGGGACTTTAAAGGGGATTATTTGTTTTGAATGTCGTTTGGTTGGTGACTTAGTTACTTGAAAATGGTTAAGTGTTCGGAATTTAAAGGAGATTTTTTGTTTTGAATGTGGTTTTGTTTTGATACTTAGTCACTTGAAAATGGTTAAGTGTAGGGACTTTAAAGGGGATTTTTTGTTTTGAAAGTGGTTTGGTTGGTGACTTAGTTACTTGAAAATGATTAAGTGTAGGAACTTTAAAGGGGATTATTTGTTTTGAATGTGGTTTGGTTGGTGACTTAGTTACTTGAAAATGGTTAAGTGTAGGGACTTTAAAGGGGATTTTTTGTTTTAAATGTGGTTTTGTTTTGATACTTAGTCACTTGAAAATGGTTAAGTGTAGGGACTTTAAAGGTGTTTTTCTTATTTTGAATGTGGTTATGTTTGGTGATAATTGAATTTTTGTGACTTGATCTAATTAGTTGAATCTGATTGATTGCGTAGATGGAACTTGATTATAGCTGGATATATCAACGGAACAATGATAATAGAATGGGTATTAGGGAGGAATTTGTTGAAGGTGTCAAATGATTTATTGAACATGCTAAGACACTTAATGTTTGGACACATTTTCGAGCTATTTGTTGTCCTTGTGTTAGTGTGATGGTATAAATATTGTAAATGAAGAAGATGTAAAGAAATATCTTTATAGAAAGGGGTTTCATGAGGACTTTTTAAGATTGCGTGGTATTCATAGTGATGTTGCGCAAAAAAACTTTGTTGTTGGAGAAAGTAGTTGGTCTGCAGGGCATAATGAATATCAAGATACTAGGATGACAGAAATGGTGCACGATGCTTTTGGGATGCAATATGGGGGCGACTTGAGGGAAAATGTCAAAGATGTTCCTAATAGTGAAGCGGGCAAATTCTATGAACAATTGCGTGCTGCTAGTCATCCTTTGTTTGATGGGTGTTCGCACTCTCGTTTGTCTGTTACTGTTAGATTATTAAGTATTAAGTCTGACTGGAATATTGCTGAAGGAGGAATGGACTCAATGATAAACCTTATTAAAGAGTTAGTTGACCCCAGCTTGGATGTTCCCGATTCTTTCTATAAGGCAAAAAAATTGGTGTCAAAGTTAGGTATCTCCTCGTTAGAATTGATTATTGTGAAAATGACTGCATGTTATACTTTAAGGAAGATTCTAACCTAGAGTCCTATAAGTTTTGTCAACGCCCTTGATATAAGCGCGGTTCTAGGGGAAATCAAATTTCTATTAAGTCGATGCATTATTTACCTCTAATACCAAAGTTGAAGAGGTTGTATGCTTCAAACAGCTCAGCTCAGCTCCTCATATGGGATGGCACAGTGAAAATAGAAGGCCCACTGGTGTTCTATGTCATCCATCTGATAGAGAGGCTTGGAAGCATTTTGATGCAACTTATCCAGATTTCCCAGCTGAGCTATGAAATATTTGTTTGGGATTATGTGCGGATGACTTCTCTCCTTTTTCAGTTGGTGTTGCGCCATATTCATGTTGGCCTGTATTTATTACCCCTAATAATCTTTCTCCTGAAATGTTGATGACTAATCCCTATATATTTCTGAATTGTGTTGTTCCTGGTCCGCCTAATCCAAAAAGTGATAGATATCTACTTACAATCTTTGATTGATGAATTTCAAATTTTATGGCACGGGGGGGGGGGGGGGGGGGGGGGGTTGAAACTTGGGATATCTCACTTAAACTGAATTTCAATCTACGTGCATATCTAATATGGATTGTTAATGATTTTTTTATTTATGGAATGTTGTTTCGGTAGATGACTGCTGGAAAGCTGGCTTGTCCATACTGCATAGAAAAAACAAATCTTTCATATTGAGAAATGACAGGAAAAATTCATGGTTCGATTGTCATTATTGTTTCTGGCCACCTGATTATGAATTTAGGAGACTCAAGAATGCATTTAGAAGGAATAGAAGGGAATATGATGGTCCACCTCCAAGGCTGTCTGGTCATGACATCTGGGAGATAGTTCAGGATTTGCCTAAAGCCAACGAGGAACCATTGTACAGGCTTGATGGATATGACGTTTCGCATAACTGGACTAAGTAAAGTATATTTTGGGAGTTAGAATATTGGCTAGATAATTTACTTTAGAATAATGTTGATGTCATGCATACTGAGAAGAACTATTTTGACAACTTGTTCAACACGAACTATTTTGACAACTTGTTCAACACAGTTATAGATGTCACCGGCAAAATAAAGAATAATCCTAAGGCCAGACTTGACTTACCAAAATATTACAAACGCAGAGAATTACACTTACAGGAGGGCCCAATGGCAATGTTCTTAAGCCCAAGGCTAGTTTTACATTCAAGTTGGACCAAAAGCATCAAATATGTGAGTGGGTCCAAAGTTTGAAGATGCCCAATGGATATGCCTCAAATTTGTGAAAGAGGATTGATATGGCACAAGGAATCTTGCATGGAATATTTTCATGGAACAATTACTTCCAATTGCTTTTATTGGTTTACCTGAAAACATATGAAAACCAATAGAAGAGATCAGTTTGTTCTTTAAAGACTTATGTACCACCACATTAAAAGAAGAAGATCTGGCGCGAATGGAAAGTAATATTATTGTTATCACCAACAAGCTGGAGAAGATTTTTTCTCCAACTTTCTTCGATGTGATGGAACATCTTCTTATTTACCTTGTGCACGAAGCTCGACTAGGCGGTCCTGTTCAAACTAGGTGGATGTATCCATTCAAACGATAAGCAATTGCAACATATTTAAATTCATACATATCTTTTTTAAATATAGTAAACATCTAATCTTAAGATTGTGCAGGGCAATTGGAAAATTGAAAAGTGTCCCAAAAACAAACATAGGGTGGAAAGCTCTACAGTTGAGGCATATCTTGCAAGAGAAACGTCTCAATTTTGTTCATACTACTTTCATGATGAAGTTGCTTGTTCAAGAAACCAACCGAATCATCATCAGGACGATGTGAATGATCCTCATTTGCAACCGATATCAATTTTCAAGCAATATGGTTGAAAGGCTAAAAAGACCATACGACGCCAGTTCACTCCCATGTAGCGCAAATCAGCAACTTTGTATGTCTTGCTGAATTATCCGGAAGTTGAGCCCTTTCTGAAGTTAGGAGATTAAAATTTTAACATATCTTATTTTCTTACAAATTCCCTTAAAAAAACTAATTGTGTTTCGCATGTTGGATCTTCAGTTCATTTAAGACTCAATTCCATGAAAATCAAGTGTATGCATTCTTTGCAATATGGTTTACATTTGAGGTTCGTAAGTGTATTAATATATTTACAAATTTTAAAAATTTACATATTGCTTATATATATATATATATATATATATATATATATATATATATATATGTATAATATTTCTAGGTACACCAGTCACCAAATGTAGCCACATACTATTAACTCTTGAGAGATATTTCTTTGGGTCCAGTTGAAGCTCATGCGATGTCCCATTACACAGTAAATGGGTTCAAATTTTGCACCGAACAACACTCCAGAACAAGAAAAGCAAACAATAGTTGTTTTTGGGTTAAGGGTGATGATGATGTTGATTACTTTGACATCATACACGAGATCTTAAAATTGGAGTATGCTGGTTTTCCAATAAAAAATTATCCTCTTTCGATGTAAGTGGTTTGATCCAAGTACAAGAGGCACAAGAGTGCATAAGGAGCATAACATCATTGAAGTGAAGCACAATAGATCGTATCCTGTTTACGATCCATTTGTTCTAGTGCAAAATACTAAACAAGTATTTTGCTTCTTATCCGTTGCACAGTGATAAATCTGATTGGTGGACTGTAATCAAAACAAAGACTATAGGATAGGTGAAAGTTGAGAATGTATTGGAGACTGCATATCAAAATGAAATGAATATTGATCACCAGCTAGTGGACGTTGACTTAGTGGATACTTTGAATCACCCAAAAAATATATTTGAAGAGGTTAATATTGCGGAAGAAGAAGCTGAGTGGGTAGGAGATAAGGAAACTTCCAAAGAGGGTGAATGGTTTAGTGGAGAGTCTTCTGAAGAGGAGGATTAGTTTGTGTAGGTTGTATTTATTATGTATTGATCATGTCTTTATGCTTTGTACTATATATTTAGCTTTATGTTTCTTGTTTAAGATTGATATGCAATATACTGTTTAAGTTTTTTGTTTTTTCTTTTCCAAGATTTATATAATAATAAAAATATTCTTTTCTATCTCGTGTTGTTGGAGCGATTTGAAATGTGAATTAGTAACTTGAAATTAGTTACTTGTAATGATTTCTTCTATATTCATTTTGTAGGAACTAACTACTTATTAGCTTTACATAATTTAGATGTCAGGCAGAGGTGACACAGGTAAGAAAAAAGTTGTTCTTATGAAAACAAAAAGGAAAAAACAACCTCCGCCGTATAGACGACCGGCAGAAATTCATATAACTGAGGGTCAATTTGCTGACGCGACAACACGACCCTCATATTCTAGGTCGTCTCAGCAGTCGGTTCCTACTCCTACGTATGTGGGGCCACTTAATGGGTCTACACCAACTCATTCTGCTCCTATCACCGTGACACTGCCATCGCAGTACTATCAAACAACCGCTGACCCATCCAGAGTACTACCATCGTTAGTACCCCTCTATGGCAGTCACACAGTTTCGCACAGTGGTTCTACAGAATCTATTGGATTGTCGTATCTTCATCTTGGAGTCACTCTATCTGGTGCTTCAGATTCACCCACGCTAGTGCATCCACTATCACTCAGTGCATCCACTATCACTTAATCCGCAGCTAGGCAACAGAGATATTTTTGGGAGACGTTATCTTATTCCATATGCGACAGAGTAAGATTTCTAAATATAATAATATTATTTATTTTCTCATTACTATATTATTATGCTCTATGAAATTACTGTTTGATCTTGTATTGTAGGTTTAGGCCGGATGCTGGAGTTGGACAAACTGCGAGAAAATGCATTTGTCAGAACTTCAACGGCTACTGGAACAGTTTGCAAAAGGTTTCAGAAATTGACAGTGAAAGAATGTTTCAAGAACTTAATGCAAGGATTTAACTTATCGACTACTTAACACTTTATTAGAACAAAAGATTGAATATTATATTTTTATTTTTATTATAGAAATTTTACTGGTGGGATGATGCGAATGCATGTTTTATTAAGAGGAACTTTTTTAGAAGATGTATATCTAGATTTAATAGTCTGTTGGATTATGCTCGAACCAACTTAGTACGACCTGACTGGATTAGTGAACCCTTATGGCAATACTATATTCGCTATTGAAATAGCGAAGAATATCAATTGCTGAGGGATAAAGAAAAGAAAGCCCAAGCATCATCTAGGGGTGGCTCCATACATATTGCGGGTGCCAAAAGTATAATGCCGTGAAGGAAAAAATGGTATGCAATTTTTACAGTTTTAATTGTTTGTTTCTATTTGCATTTTTAATTATTTGAACATTGATAATTTTTTCATATGCAGGTAAAAGAAAAGGGTAGGAGCATACCACAAGGTGAGCTATTCAAGGAGGCTCATCTGAAAAAGAAAAAGAACCCGACTGATGAAGATGTCTGGGTTGAACCTCGTGCAAAAGCTGCCCATGTAAGAATCAAATTTTGAATTTATGAATCTTTTTCTCAAAGTTGATATTATTCAAGTGTAAGTACTTTAATATTTTTCGACTGTTAATTTTAACTTTACTTTGAATATAGGACAAATATATGCAGCTCGTTAGTGAGTATCGTAGTACTCAGCCTCCTGATAGTCAGGGTGACCCACTACCCCAACATGTAGAGGAGGAGTTATGGGACAAAACTGTGGGTCCTGCAGTTATAGGCCATTGCTACGGATACCACAAAAAAATTTTTGGCGAGAATATTAGGTGTTCGTCTGGCCCTACATACTCTAACTCTTCAGTTGATAGAAAAACCATTGAAAGACTAGAAAATACGATTTCCAAACTCACCGAAGAGCTTGCTGAACAGAGAGAGAGAGGGCGCAGAAGAAGGAGGAGCAAACATCATCACAAATCAGGATGCTGCATGAGTAGTTCAACTCTTTCATTCAGACAACAAGGATTATTCCTCCATTTCCTGGTGATGCAGTTCGGGCTGCAAAAGGTGTACGCCCCCTAGATGATATCAACACAGATGAGGATATCGAAAATGATGAGGATGAATTCGATGAAGATGAGTTTTAGTTTTTGACTTTTGTATGTGTTGTACTTTGAATTTAGACATTTTGCTGTAGTTTATACACTTTTGAAACTATTATTGTAGTTTTTACACTTTCACTTTTGTTGAACATTTTGTATGTGTTGTACACTTTTGAAAGTATTTACATTTGTATTTCTTTTGTTGTATTGCATGTAGGTCCATTTGTTGATTTTTATTTTTTAAAAAAAAATTCCAGAAAAACCGACCACAAGTGGTTGATTTTTTTAATTTTTTTTGCATAAAATTGACCTCAAGTGATCGATTTTCTAATAAACTAATTAATTAATTTAATAGAAAATCAACCACTTGCGGTCGTTTTTTTTTTGAATTTTTTAAAAAAAATCATTTTTCCAATTTTAATTAAATAATAATGAATTTTAAAAATATATAAATATTTTTAAAAAAACCGACCACAAGTGATTGGTTTTTATAAAACTACCACTACTTTACCGACCAGGCACTTTGGTCGGTTTTATGGTCGAAAATTGGGGAAAATCAACCACTTGTGGTCATTTTTTGTGGTCGAATTTTCCCCTTTTTTTAGTAGTGATACCATCGTCGTTAGAAAACTGGTTCATTCATTCCATTTCTTATTAACTGTGGTTTTTCAAAAACAGCTTTACCATACGTCATCTTACTAGAGGTCCACGTCTATAATTAAAATTATGTGATTGTTCCAATTAAGTTAACTAAACAACTGGATATATTTCAAGATGTTCTTCGGCCAAGCTCCAATAATTGTAAAAACAAGTGAGGACTAAAATATTCTTTTGCCAAGACTTACAAACTTCAAAATGACTAGTCAATCATTCTCTATTGCATATATTTTGGTCGATTAATGTTTATGCTTCAGGGATTTTTCAAATCAATGCTATGACGGGTGATCTTCCTTTCAGATTCAAGGCACTGACTAGTATGAACAAAATGTAAGAGAAAATAAATCAATTCTTATTTATTTATTTTAATTAATAACATGGACCTCTAGTAAGATAACACATGATAAATCTATTTTTGAAAAACTACCATTAACAAGCACTGACACGTATGAACCTGTTTTGTAATGAAGATGGCATACATGAGCCAAACTTTTTACAGATGACATAAATGAATCATTTCTGATAGTTCGATGGCATATTTGAGTCTTTTCTCTTTGTTTTAATTAATGATGTAGACCTCCACTAAGAAGATACGCGGTAAAATTGTTTTTGAAAAATCACCATTAACAAGTAATGGCATGGATGAACCTGTTTTGTAACGGTGATGGATAAATGAGCCAAACTTTTAACGGATGACATAAATGAGCTATTTCTGATAGTTCGATGGCATATTTGAGCCTTTTCATTGGTTTATGTAGATGAGTTTTCAAAATTTTCCAAGCTTCATTATAGTTGCACTTTATTTTCTTGGTCTACCAGAAAGAAGCACAAACTTTTATAATCAACAAAAGAGTTGCCTATTGTAGCAAGATAGATGGTATAATTCGTAAGTTGCAAATAATATCCAAATAACACTTATTCAAGACTTGGATATTTGAATAATTCTTCAATTTTGCATCAACCAATCATCTCAAGTTCAATCACCATATGTGGATTCAATACAGTCCCTCAACGGCTCGACAGATCTTGGCCCTCCAATCAATCTATCCTCGACTTCATCACTCAATGCTTTTCCTTATAAAATACCGTTAAGGTGGTTAATCCTGGCCCATGCGTCATTGTTACACTAATTCCTCCCCTCTTTCCATTTCAATACTAGGCCAGGTCATTACTCAATTTTAGGTCATGAAAACTCGCAAGGGCTTTGCAAGCTGTTATTTTAACTAATTGGAGATTTGAAGGGAAAAATTCCAGGTTTACCTGTTACAGTGGGGATAAAAATGTATCACCAACTTGAAAATTGCAAGTCCATCAAAAGTACTGGAAACCCAAAAACCTCTAAATTGCAGCATCTTGTGCATATAGCTTGAATAAATTCCTCGTCCAAAAATGCATCATGGAGGTGAAACTCTAGCAAAGATGAAAACTTTATTACACCATCAGGGGGCAATTTAATCTTAAATTCAGCACGTTAAATGCTTTGGCATTAAAAATTGCCTCAGGTAACTTGTTATAATTTTTTTTTTTTTTGTCTTGATAAATAGGTATGCTTACACTTATATTCATCAACTCATTGAAATTACAAGCTACAAATGCCAATTATAGTGGAATTTATATCTATAATCTATATCTATAATGTATAATATATTATAAGTGAAGATCCTTAGAAAAGTGATTTGAACTTTTTACCCTTCATTAAAACTCTTCGCTTTAGACAAAATTATCTTTTTACTTTTTTTCTCCAATTAAATTTCTCAACATTAAAAAAAAAAAAACTAGTCAAGTAAAAAAAATTCAATCGACATTTTTCTTTTAAAATTTGTGTCCTATATGGTATTTTAGTACTATTAAAACAAGGACTTAATAACTATTCAAGTTAAAAAAAATTCATTCGACATTTTTTCTTTTAAAATTTGTGTCCTATATGATATTTTAGTACTATTGAAACAATGACTTACAAAAAAATAACTGTTCAAGTTAAAAACAATTCAGACGACATTTTCCTTTTAAAATTTGTGTCTTGTATGATATTTTAGTACTGTTAAAACAAGGACTTAAATTTTCCTTATAATCACAAAATCTCCTCCACAAAATCATATTCTTCTTTACAATAAAAAAAACACAATGGAAGAAACCCTACCAATCCAACAAGATTCAATCAAAAAGTTTATTCATATCTGATCGTTTTCTTGGATGTGATATAGTCAATTTATTTTGGTTATAATTATTTTTGTTTTGTTTTGCAGTATCTGTTTCGACAAACATGTCTATCCATTGATTTGATTATTTTTACTATTATTTGTTGATAATAGATTTATGTACAAAGGCAGGAATAAAAGGCTTGTGTACATGTATATTGTTGTTGCCACTAATATTATATCACCGCCAGTATATTCTTATCCATGATAAATTCTAGAGAAAATTGAAGGAAAGATAACTTTTAAGTCTTGAATGAAGGATTGGTGACATTGACCAACTTAAAGGGTCAAACATAATTAAAAAACTTTATTAGGTTAATTGTGGACTTGATTAATATTTTCCAACCTTTTTAATCTTTCCAAAAATACAAATCAACCCACACCCATCAAACTTTCCTCTCTCTTCCAATCAATCTCTCTTTTCTCTTTCTCTCAATAGTTTCTCTCTCTAACTTCTCCCAACCAACAACTTTCCAATTTTCTCCCTTCAATCTTATGCAACTTCAACCTATGACGACAAATAGTATTGAGTTCTTGCCCGTTCCTTTTTGACTTTCAACCGTCAATCAACGTGACAATATTCTCCGATGACAACAACTTTGAGTTCTTCATCATTTTTTTTCGATTTTCACAGGTAAAAAATTAGGGCTTTTTAGTTATGACGAAAACGAAGAACTTAATTTGTTGGTGTTTGTTATTTTTTTTATGTTTGTTATTTTTTAGTTGAATTTCTCATCTGGATGTATCTGCTACTGTTGTTTTTTCAATAATAGATAAAATATGTAACGTGAATCCAATAGATGAGTAATCTGTTGCAACATTTATGACTAGTCTGTTGCGCAGATTAGTAATCTGTTGCAACATATATGACTAATTTGTTGCGCAGATAGTAATCTGTTGCAACATATATGACTAATCTGTTGCACAGATTAGTAATCTGTTGCATAGATTAGTAATCTGTTGCAACAGATTATATATATGACTAATTTGTTGCAACTTGTAACATATATGACTAATCAGTTGCAATAGATGAGTTATCTATTGCAATATATATGACTAATCTGTTGCAACAGATGAGTCATTTATTGCAACAATATGTGGATAATATGTTGCAACAGATGCGTCATATGTTGCAACAGATTACTCATTTGTTGGATTTGTATTATAGTATTGTAACATGAATCCAGCATATGGGTCATCTGTTGCAGCATATTAGTCATATGTTGTAATAGATTAGTCATATGTTGTAACAGATTACTCACTTATTGCAATAGATGACTTATATGTTGGATTCATGTTGAAGGTTCTATCCATTATAGCAGTAGCAGATACATCAAATAAGAAATTCAACAAAAATCATAATTTTACTTATAAAATCACCTATGAAGTAATGTCCAAGTGATATACGAACAAAATTTGACCTAACAAAATTTCAAAAATTTCAACAGAGGCAAACCGAATAAGTAAAATACATGAAAAAATTCATGAAACAAGTAAAGAAGATAATATATCATACATCAAATGTAAAAGGATCAAGGGGACAAACGTTTGAGTTCTCCTAAAAACGTTCAAGTTTCCTAGTATTTTAATTGCTTTCTAATAGTTGACCCATTTGGTACAATAAATTTTCTATCTATTTGATAATTTCCAATAGGTGAATCATCTGATGCAATATGTTAGTCATTTGTTTATTCAAATTAAGCAATTATTAGTAATAACTAAAATGATTTAGCTAAAATTAAAGACGTCTCTAAGACAATGGGACAAACATTTGAGTTCTCCTAAAAATATTTGAGTTCTATAGTATTTTAATTATCTTCCAACAGATGACCTATTTGTTGCAGCAAGTTAGTTATCTGTTGCAACAGATGTTTATAACAGGTTAGTCATTTGTTGATTCAAATTAAACAATTATTAATAATAATTAAATTAATTTAATTAAAATTGAAGACAAGTCTTTTATACAAGACCTTAGACAAGGGAACAAATATTTGAGTTCTCCAAAAAATATTTGAGTTTTAGTATATTAAATTGCTTTTCAACATGTCTATTTAATAATTTTCAATAGATGAGTCATATGTTGCAACAATTTAGTCATCTGTTGCAACAAGTTGTTTGATAATTTTCAATAGATGAGTTAGTTATTCCAACAGGTTAGTAATCTGTTGCAACAAATGTCTATATCTGTTTGATCATTTTCAACAGATGTCTTTAACTATTTGGTCTTTTCCAACAGAATACTCATCTATTGCAACATGTTAGTTATCTATTGATTCAAATTAAGCCATTATTATTAATAACTAAATTGATTTAACTAAAATAAAATATGAATTAATAAGTTCAATTACAGTTTTAATTAATCTCATGGTAATTACACGATCAGCTAAGTATGTTCATCCTGAGTAGAGTGATCAATTGATCAATTTTATTTGAAATGATTCAAACTAATCCATTATTAGAAATAACTATATTGATTTAACTAAAATTAAAGATAATTAGTAAGTTCAATTACGATTTCAATTAATCTTATGGTAAAAATGATGTATTGATAAATGATGATTTGTTATAATACATCAAACCCCCCCATAAACTTGTCTCCCCAACTTACTTTAGCACTTAAACTAATCTTCTATTTATTTACCCCCTTAACATCTTTATAGTGAATTTATTCCCCCCCTTATGCTGATGTTGCATTTTCTTAAGAAAAAAAATGCGTGAACAGTATTTTTTTTTTAAAACTAATATATATATATAAAGAAAAAAAATCCTCCTCTTCTTCACCCAACCCCGCCAACAGCGCCCCCCACTTCTCCTTAGCCAACACTCCCACCCCACTTCTCCTCCAATTATGAAAGTCGCCATCCCCACCTTTAATTTATCCTCCTTCAATCTCTTAGATCAATATAAAAATGAAATTGAATTTAAAAATTAAACAATCTACATGGTTTGGATATTTGGTTGTTGGTTCTAGAGAATTTGGTATTGATTTGATTGAATTTTTCATGTGGGTTGAGTTTTTTATCACTATTTTATGATATTTTTCGATGATGGTAATTAAATTTTTCAAGTGGGTTGGGTTTTTCGGCGAAAATTCATCAGAATTTTCATCGAAAAACCTGGCAGGCATGGTTGTGTGGGGATGGATGAAGGTGGATGGGGGTATGTTTAGGTGTGGGAGTGTAGGGGTAGATGGGGGCGTGTGTGCAGGTGGGGGTAGATGGGAGGGGTGGTGGTTATGAAGAAGATGAAAAATGAGGGGTGGGGTATTTTTTTAATTTAAAATATTTTATATATTTTAAAATATGTATATATATAAAAATAATATTTATATATATTTTTATATATATTTTATATAGATATATATAAAAATGCTTTATTTACGTGGCGGTGATCTGGCGCTGACTTGGTGCTGACGTGTCAGCGAGTGTGATGCACTCTCCCCCATGAGAGTGGTATTATATATTAAGGGGGGAAATTAATTCACTATAAAGATGTTAAGGGGGTAAATAATTATTCGTAAAGTTTAAGTTCTAAACTAAGTTGTCAGGACAAGTTTAGGGGGGTTTTGGTGTATTAACTCTTGTTTTTATTGAATAAATCTTGCTATTGATTTATTTTTCAACAAATGAATAATCTGTTGCAACAAATGAACAATTTGTTGCAACAGATGAATCATATATTGCAAAAATGAATCAATTACTACAACAGATGAGTCATATATTGCAGCAGAAGGGTCATCTATTGTAATAGATGGACCATATGTTGCAACAAATAGATCATCTGTTGGAAGAACTCAAGGGTCATGACTTTTCGATCATTTAACTAAAAAAAATGATTCGTAAATAAATAATATAAAAAATATGATTAACACAATTTTGTAGCTATTTAATTTAAATAACTAAAATACCAAAAAGCTGAAAAGTCATGACTTTTTACCTTTTTTGTATTTAAATCTATTTTTTAATTTAAATAATCAAAGTCACCAAGTTTGATTTAATTAAGAGATATAATTATTAAAAAAAAGGTGAACGGTCGTGATTTTTTGCCTAACACACTGCACTACTCACTCATTCAATTTTTTATAAATAGGTCTCCTTAGCTCTATCTCTTGCATCTTGTCTTTCATAAAACTGCCATTATATCTTCAATCACTTCTCTTTCAAAAATAAATTTCTTGTTCGTCCGTTAAGATATGTTTTATTTTCTTGTTCTAATATGAAAATTATTAACATGCATCTATTTTCTAGTTAAGTTTCACATTTTTTTTTTGTTAAACTACTAGTTGGTAGTATATGTGGTTTAGTCTTTTACGTTATTTGTTCGTGCATGTTCTAGATATGATTGATCTAATTTGGTATATGGCGATTCTACTTGACACTATGTAGGAACTTGAAAGGCTGGTTCATGAACTCAAGTGAGAGTTGGGCACCGCGAGAGCAAGGGTGCTTCGTGGGATTTGAAGGCTAAGAGGTCTGCTGCCCAATGGATTTTCGATTGACAATAATAATAATAATAATAATAATAATAATAATAATAATAATAATAATAATTAGGTTATATATTTTGTTTATCATATGTATTTTTTTATCGGATCTACCTAATGTTGTAAATATTTTTTATGTAATGAATGAGAAAATCTATATTTGATTGACTGAGTTTATTCTTAATTTTTTCATTCAGCTTATTTTTAAAGATGTTGTGAGGTGTAGATTTTTGAGCGTTCGGGAGTGGAAAGAATCAATTACAATAAAGAATTTGTTTGGTTGAGAGCAAGGTCATAGACTAAAATTAAATAGCAACAGAAGATTATTTACTCTTACAATAAAATTAAAGATAGATTGATAATAGATGGCCCATCTGTTGCAACAGATGAGTAATCTATTGGAAATGACCAAGTAAATAAAGACATCTATTGCAACAGGTTGATCGTCTATTGCACCAAATTAGTAATATGTTGAAAATGACCAAATAGTTAAAGACATCTATTGCAACAGATTAGTCATCTATTGCAACAGATTAGTTATCTGTTGGAAATGACAAACAAATAAAGTCATATGTTGCAACAGATTGGTCATCTGTTGGAAATGACCAACAGATAAAGATATTTTTTACAACAGATGACGAATATGTTGCAACATATGTGCATATCTGTTTGATAATTTTCAACAGATGACTCATCTGTTGCAATATGTTATACACTTAAATGATCATGTAATTACTATGAGATTAATTGAAATTATAATTATTAAATCAATATAGCTATTACTAATAATGACTTAATTTGAATCATTTCAAATAAAATCAGTCAATTGATCACTCTACTTAGAAGAACACACTAAGATGATCGTGTAATTAATATGAGAATAATTGAAATCGTAACTGAACTTATCAATTCATCTTTAATTTTAGTTAAATCAATGTAGTTATTACTAATAATGTCTTAATTTGAATCATTTCAAATAAAATTGGTCAATTAACACTTTACTCAAGACGAATATACTTCGATGATCATGTAATTACTATGAGATTAATAAAATCGTAATTAAAATTATCAATTCATCTTTAATTTTAGTTAAATTAATTTAGTTATTACTAAAAATTTTAAAATTTTAATTATTTCAAATAAAATTGGTCAATTGATCATTCTACTTAAGACTACACACTTAGTTGATCATGTAATTACTATAAAATTAATTAAATTTGTAAGTGAACTTACTAATTCATCTTTAATTTTAGTTAAATCAATATAGTTATTTCTAATTATGACTTGGTTTGAATCATTTCAAATAAAATTGGTCAATTGATCACTCTACCCAGGACGAACACACTTAGTTGATCAAGTCATTATCACGAGATTAATTGAAACTGTAATTGAACTTATTAATTCATATTTAATTCTAGTTAAATCAATTTAGTTATTACTAATATAATGACTTAATATGAATCAATAGATGACTAACATGTTGCAAAAGTTGAGTAATCTGTTGAAAATGACCAAACAGGTAAAGTCATCTGTTGCAATAGATTAGCCATTTATTTCAACAGATTAGTAATCTGTTGGAAATAACAAATAGATAAAGTCATATGTTGCAGCAGATTGGTCATCTGTTGGAAATGACCAACAGATAAAGACATTTGTTACAACAGATGGCCAATCTATTGTAAAATATGTGTATATCTGTTTGATAATTTTCAACAGATAACTCATATGTTGTAACAGGTTAAATCTGTTGCAATAGGTTATACATTTAAATGATCATGTAATTACTATGAGATTAATTGAAATTATAATTATTAAATCAATATAGCTATTACTAATAATGTTTAATTTGAATCATTTCAAATAAAATTAGTCAATTGATCACTCTACTCAGAACGAACACACTTAGATGATCGTGTAATTAATATTAGAATAATTAAAATTGTAATTGAACTTATCAATTCATCTTTAATTTTAGTTAAATCAATGTAGTTATTACTAATAATGTCTTAATTTGAATCATTTCAAATAAAATTGGTAAATTAACACTTTACTCAAGACGAATATACTTAGATGATCATGTAACTACTATGAGATTAATTGAAATCGTAATTAAAATTATCAATTTATCTTTAATTTTAGTTAAATCAATTTAATTATTACTAATAATTGCTTAATTTTAATTATTTCAACTAAAATTGGTCAATTGATCATTCTACTAAAGACTAAACACTAAGTTGTTCATGTAATTACTATAAAACTAATTGAAATTGTAAGTAAACTTACTAATTCATCTTTAATTTTAGTTAAATCAATATAGTTATTTGTAATTATGGTTTGGTTTGAATCATTTCAAATAAAATTAGTCAATTGATCACTCTACTCCGGACGAACACACTTAGTTGATCACGTAATTACCATGAGATTAATTGAAACTGTAACTGAACTTATTAATTCATGTTTAATTTTAGTTAAATCAATTTAATTATTACTAATATAATTATTTAATATGAATCAATAGATGACTAACATGTTGCAAAAGATGAGCAATCTGTTGAAAATGACCAAACAGATAAAGACATCTGTTGGAAATGACCAAACAGGTAAAAACATCTGCTGAAAATAACCAAATAAATATAGACACATGTTGCAATAGATGACTAACCTATTGCAATAAATGACTTATCAATTGAAAATTATCAAACAAATATAGACATTTATTGCAACAGATGACTAAGTTGTTGCAATATATGACTCATCAGTTGAAAATTATCAAACACATAGGATATATGTTGAAAAATAATTTAAAATACTAAAGCTCAGATGTTTTTAAGAGAACTCAAATGTTTGTCTCCTTGTCTAAGGTCTTGTCTTTAACTTTAGTTAAATCAATTTAGTTATTACTAATAATTGCTTAATTTGAATTATGTCAAATAAAATTTATCAATTGATCATTCTATTAAGGACGAATACATTAATTTAAATTGTAAATGGACTTATCAATTCATATTTAATTTAGTTAAAATCAATTTAGTTATTACTAATAATGACTTATTTTGAATCATTTCAAGTAAAATTGATCGATTGATCACTCTCTTCGAGACGAATACACATAATTGATCATGTAATTACTATGAGATTAATTGAAATTGTAAGTGAACTTATCAATTCATCTTTAATTTTAGTTATATCAATTTATTTATTACGAATAATGGCCTAATTTGATTTATTTCAAATAAAATTGGTCAATTGATCACTCTACTCATGACAAATACACTTAGTTGATCATTTAATTACTATAGATTGATTGAAATTGTAAGTTTATCTTTAATTTTAGTTAAATTAATTTAGTTATTACTAATAATGACTTAATTTGATTCATTTCAAATAAAATTGGTTGATTGATCACTCTACTCGGGACAAATACACTTTGTTAATTATGTAATTACTGTGAGATTAATTGAAATTGTAAGTGAACTCATCAAGTAATATTTAATTTAGTTAAATCAATATAGTTATTACTAATAATGACTTAATTTGAATCATTTCAAATAAAATTGGTCAATTAATTATTCTGCTAATGATGAAACACTTAATTGATCATGTAATTACTATGAGATTAATTGAAATCGTAATTGAACTTACTAATTCATCTTTAATTTTAGTTCAATCAATATAGTTATTTCTATAATGATTTAATTTGAGTTATTTCAAATAAAATTGATCAATTAATCATTCTACTTAGTACGAAGCACTTAATTGATCATGTAATTACTATGAGATTAATTGAAATCGTAATTGAACTTACTAATTCATCTTTAATTTTAGTTAAATCAATGTAGCTATTTCTAATGATGACTTAGTTTGAACCATTTCAAATAAAATTGGTTAATTGATCACTCTACTCAGGACGAACATACTTAGTTGATCCTGTAATTACCATGAGATTAATTGAAACTGTAATTGAACTTATTAATTCATATTTTATTTTAGTAATGAATTTAGTTATTACTAATAATGGCTTAATTTGAATCAATAGATGAATAACACGTTACAACAGATGATTAATCTGTTGGAAATGACCAAACAAATAAAAACATCGGTTGAAAATGACCAAATAGATATAGATCTGTATGACTCACTTGTTGCAACAACTAATTCTTCTTTGACAATTATCAAACAGATATAGACATCTATTGCAATAGATGACTAAGTTGTTGCAGCATATGACTCATCTATTGGAAATTATTAAATAGACAAAATATGCGTTGAAAAATAATTTAAAATACTAAAGCTCAAATGTTTTTTAGGAGAACTCAAACGTTTTCCCCCTCGTCTAATGTCTTGTCTTCAATATTAATTAAATCAATTTAATTGTTATTAATTATTGCTTAATTTGAATCAACAAATGACTAACCTGTTATAAGAGTTTGTTGCAACAGATGACTAACTTGTTGCAACAAATAGGTCATCTGTTGAAAAATAATTAAAATAATAGGAAACTCAAATATGTTAGGAGAGCTCAAATATTTGTCCCATTGCCTTAAAGACTTGTCTTTAATTTTAGGTAAATGAATTTAGTTATTGCAAATAATTGCCTAATTTGAATCAACAGATAACTAACAAGTTGCAAGAGATGATTCATCTGTTGGAAATTACCAAACAGATAGAAAATATTTTATAACAGATGGGTCATCCTGTAATTCCCCAAAATCTCATCCCGAGATGTCACACGCTGCTTAAGGCTACGAGTAGTCCTAAGCTAACCCTTTGAGCCTGCTACTACTCCTAACTCTTACTTTAGGTCAATTATAGCAAAACAAACGTACTATCATAGTATATCTCAATTGAAATAACAAAGGAATACTATCCGAATAGTAATATACTGACAAGACTAAAACATCACTAATAGTCTAGTCTGACAAAGCTCTCTACTACTCAAACTAGAGAGCCATTGAGACAGACCCCTAAATGACCCGAACGGACCTAAAAGTAATGCTCAAAACACTATAAAAACGGACAGGCTGCAGATATAGGTCGTCGAACCATGAGGACTCACCAAAGATAAAGATGTAGATAAGATGCTCAAAGATCACTGTCGCTGCTGAGACTGAGCACCTGAACCTACATTATAAGATAATGTAGCACATAGACATACTTGTGATCAGTACTTTGAGGATGTACTGAGCATATGGGGGTGAAATGCAATAAGTAAACAATATCATAAATCCTTACAAATACATGCATGTTATGATAGATGACTCACATAGCTTGAATAAAATCGTCATAAATTATGGATAGGAAACAAATAATATAAATCACGTGAGTCATTTCATTTTATTCTAAATCTGTATTCTTTCTTTGTTCTCGAACTTGTAAACTAGATAAAATCTCAAAGTATCAACTTTCAGGACATATTCTTTAATATTGTGAGAACAAGCAACTTCCTTAAGACTTAAACATCATGACGCTTGAAAATCATAGAAATCTTAGAATCATAGCTTTCGAAATACTTATACTTTCAATACTTATGCTTTTAGCCTTAGGAGGGTAAAACTTCTATAAAACTCAAGAACTTGGTACTTTAGGAACTTTATGACTTAAGACTCTAGAAAACTTAAGAGACTTTGGGACACTTGGGAGTTTCAGCTAACCAACATAAACCATGTGAGCTACATGGAGTCCAACGTCTTTCCCACGTTGGGGAGAGCTGTTCTATTCTTGCCATCGGAGTAGAACCTTAGCTTTTTAGTGATCACTAGCTTAACCCACTTGGGGTAAATTAGAAACCTATAGGGGCACGTAGTTTTAGGGCATGAGACCTCAGAATCAAGCCTAACTCGGTGCTAAATACTACTCCCTTACTTAGCTCAGAACTTTAAGAAAAATCCACCTTAAACAATTCAATAATATGTAATGGGAGCCAATATGCTTCCCCTTTTATCTCAAATAAAAATGATGTGGATTTCTTTCTTAGCTTCGGATCAAAACTCAATTCTTTTCTTGAAATCTTGGTAAACTTGTCATGAATAAACTTTAGATCTTCAATGACCAGGGAATTTAGGTACACTTCTTGAAACACTTTAGAAGAGTATCAATAACTCATTCTCAAAGACTCACAATTTCACAATAAGGCTCAATTCATGATAATAACTCTTGGAAATTCTTGAAAATACGATATCAATATAGGAGTATGCAAATTATAACATAAATTCTCAATTCAAATCATATTTAAACAAGGTAATCATACAATTCAAGGCTTGAATAATCCCATAACCTCATAAACTTGAAATATAGCAAATTAGATATTAACTCATCTTAGAAATACGAAAATGTTTAAGAAAACTAAAACTTTTGGGCACAAGAACGAAAGAGTGTTCTTGTTCAAACCACACATACCTTAAAATTAAAGCTTTGGATAAACTCTTAACTTCGGATTGCTATTCTTGAAATTGATGGGCGCATCTTGTAGCCTTCGGAATGAGGATTCCGAATCTTGAAGAATTATCGAAAACTCACGGCTGAATCTTGAGATATTTGGATGTTTAGGTTGAAACCCTAATGAATGTTCTTGGTGAATTTTGATGAAATTGATCCTATTTTGGTATTCTAGGGATTAAATCCCGTGTTAGTGATGATCAGGGGTTGGAAAAATACCACATTACTCTTAATGAGTCGGAGAAAGAAGCTAAAAATTGGCCTAGTGCGATCTACAGGGAGGTGCCCTGCCTAGAGCACTGGAGTACCCTAGGCGGCGCCTTACTTAGAGCGGTGCAAGGACCAGGGCGGTGCCCCACTTAGAGCGGTGGTGTTACCTGGGCGGCACCCCCTTATTGCCTTTAGCTACTATTTTGCCAACCCAAACACGACCTTAAGCTCATCTAAAAATTCCAAAACTCACCCGACACGTACTCTAAACTTGCCCCATCGTAACGCAACCAAAAAATCAAGAAACAGAGGTGGAAAAGTTTGTGAAATAATTCAACGAAGATTGAAGGCTTAAATTAAACTAAGTGTTGGAACGCTTATCTAAAACTCTAAGTGTTAAGCTTCTTTTATCATGCTTTGATAGATTTAACAACACGAAAACTGTACAGGGTCTTACAATATCTCCCCCTTGGGAATATTCGTCCTCGAATATCACTAGATATGTTAAGAACACAGAGAAAATGAAGGATACACAACTGAAATATTTGGCTAAACTGACTTTACTTCATTCTAAACTTTCGATTACTTCATAGAATACATAAACTTCTGATAAGAATGGTTATACAGCTGCAACTTTATTCGAAAGGGACTGAATTAAGAAAGAATGGTACCTTAGGCTTGATCTGAACTTGCGAAAAAGAGGTGCGGGTACTTGGATCGCATATCTGCTTTGGCTTCCCAGGTAGCACCTTCAACTGACTGGTTCCTCCATAAAACTTTAACCAAGGGAACTTCTTTGTTCCTTAGTCTCCGGACTTGGTAATCTAGGATTTCAACTGGGACCTCATCAAATGAAAGACTGTCCCGAACATCAGGGCTTTCCGAAGGATATATAACAACAAAATCACCAATACACTTCTTAAGAATGGAGACATGAAAGACAGGATGAACAACTGACAACTCTGCAGGCAACTCAACTTCATAAGCTACTCTCCCAACACGACCCAGGATCCTATAAGGACCAACATACTGGGGACTATGTTTCCCTTTCTTCCCAAACCTTTTCACCTCTTTCATGGGTGAAATTTTTAGATACACCAAATCATGAACTTCAAACTCAAGGTCTCTCCGTATCACATTGGCAAATGACTTTTGACGACTCTAAGTTATCTTTAACCTTTCTCTAATTAATTTCACCTTCTCTATTGCCTCAAACACTACGTCGGATCCAACTAAAGTAGCTTCACCCACCTCGAACTAACCTATGGGTGATCTACATCTTTTACCATACAAAACCTCAAATGGTGTCATCTTGATACTAGCATGGTAACTATTGTTATACGCAAGTTCAATCAGTGGAAAATGCTTATCCCAACTACCTTTGAAAAGCACACGCCCTCAACATATCCTTCAAAGTTTGGATGGTCCTCTCGGCCTGACCATCAGTCTGTGGAAGGAAAGTGGAACTCAAATGAACTTGGGTACCAAGACCCTTCTAAAATGCTCTCCAAAACTGAGAAGTGAACGGAGTACCCCTATCCGAAATGATAGACAAGGGGACTCCATGCAACCTAACAAACTCCCGAATATACAACCTAGCATAGTCCTTAGCTGTATAAGATGTATTCATAGGCAAGAAATATGCGAACTTAGTCATCCTATCAACAACAACCCAAATAGAATCATGATGGCGTCGGGAAAGAGGTAAACCAGTCACAAAATCCATATTCACCTCTTCCCACTTCTAAGTGGGTATACTGAACTCTTGCATCACACCACCAGGTCTTTGATGCTCTACCTTAACCTATTGGCACGTTGCACACTTCGCCATAAACCTAGCTATATCCTTCTTCATACCACTCCACCATTAGATTTCCCGCAAGTCGCAGTACATCTTAGTAGCACCGGGATGAATAAAATACCGCGCACCATGGGCCTCAGCCATAATCTTCTGCCTCAGATCATCAACACAAGAAACACACAATCTACCCTGCAATATCAACACACCATCTCCCTTTTGGAAGAAAACCTCAACCTTTTGGTCCTTAACTGACTTCTTCAGTCTGACCAAACTAGCATCTAAGTCTTGCTTCTCCTTCACTTTCGAAACTAAAGAGGATCCGGAACTACTCTACACCAAAATATTCCCTTCAGCAGAATCAAGAAATCTAACATCTAATCTAGCCAAACAATACACGTCATGAGCTAACTCTTCCTTACCCTTCTCCAAATGAGCAACACTGCCCATAGATAACCTACTAAGGGCATCTGCCACTACATTGGCCTTTCCTGGGTAATACAATATATTTATATCATAATCTTTTAGCAGCTTTAACCATCTCCTCTGTCTAAGATTTAGCTCTCTCTGAGAAAATACATACTGTAGGCTTTTGTGATCGGTAAACACATCAACCTAAACACCATAAAGATAGTGCCTCAAGATTTTCAAAGCAAAGACCACAATAGCTAACTCAAGATCATGGGTTGGGTAATTCTTTCCATGAGGTTTCAACTGCCTAGAATCATAAGATATAACTTTACCATTCTGCATTAGCACACAACCCAAGACAACTCTAGAGGCATCATAATACACCACAAAACCATACGTACCATCAAGTAAAGTCAACACAGGGGCTGAAGTGAGTCGAGTCTTCAACTCCTAAAAACTCTTCTCACAGGAATCTAACTAAAGGGACTTAACTTTCTTTTGGGTCACCGGGTAATAGGAGACGCGATGGATGAGAAACCTTCAACAAAACGACGGTAATAGTCAGTTAGACCCAAAAAACTCCTAATGTTAGATGGAGAGATAGGTCTATGCCAATTTCTCACAACTTCTGTCTTTTGGGGATCAACTCTAATACCCTCGACTGAAATAATATGACCCAGAAAAGATACTGACCTTAGACAAAATTCACACTTACTGAATTTAACAAATAATTTATGCTCTCTAAGAGTCCGCAAGACAATTCTAAGATGATCTGCATGGTCGTGCTCACTACAGGAATACACAAGGATATTATCTATGAAAATAATTACAAACATATCAAGATACTACTTAAACACTCGATTCATGAGGTCTATGAAGGCTGCTGGAGCATTGGTTATCCACAAAGATATGAAAAGAAACTCGAAGTCACATAACGGGTTTGGAAGGCTGTCTTCGAGATATCACACTCCCTTACTTTGAGTTGATGATAACCGGATCTAAGGTCTATCTTAGAGAAATAACTTGCACCTTGCAACTGATCAAACAGGTCATTAATTCTCGGAAGAGGATACTTATTCTTGACTGTGACCTTATTAAGCTGGCGATGGTCAATGCACATATGCAAAGAACCATCCTTCTTTCGCACGAATAGGACAGGTGTGCCCCAAGGAGATACACTGGGCTCCATAAAACCTTTGTCTAAAAGATCTTTGAGTTGCTCTTTTAATCCTTAAGATCTGCGGGTGCCATATGGTAGGTAGGAATAGAAATAGGCTGAGTGTTTGGAAGAAGATCAATACCGAATTCTATCTCTCTATTGGGAGGTACCCCTGGGAGATCTTCTGAAAAAACGTCTGAAAACTCATTAACTATACTGATTGATTGGATAGTTGGATCCTCAGACTTAATGTGTTTAAATCTAACTAGATGATAAGTGAAACCTTTGGATATTAGCTTTCTGGCTTTGAGGTAGGAGACAAAATGACTTTTGAGAGATACTGAACTCCCAGATCACTCAAAAATGGGTTCACCAGGAAACTGAAACTTGACTGCACAGGTACGACAATCTATAGATACATAACAAGAGTGAAGCCATTCCATACCCAGAATAACATCAAAATCCACCATATCCAACTCTATCAAATCAGCAAGTATGACTCTGTGAAGGACTGTAACAGGATAATTTTTATACACTTGCTTAACAACAATAGACTCCCCTACTGGAGTAGATACTAGGAAAGGCTCAAAAATCTTTTTGGGACTTACTTCAAAGTTCACAGCCACAAGTGGGGTCACATAAGAAAAACTTCATCCAGGGTCCAACAATACATAAATATCAAATTGAAATACCGGAGCATACTAGTAACAACATCGGGAGAATCCTCCTGCTTCTGGCAGTAAGGTAAGTCATAAAATCTATTTTGCCGCTGACCACCAGCAGTGCTCAAAGAAGAGCCCTGTGGAGGAGCTGAACAGGCTGTGGGAGCTGGTATACTAGTGGCTTAGGCCTGAGGTTGGGTATCTCTGCTCCCCTTCCTGGCACATAGGCACTCTCTAAGTCTGTGGCCTATTTTTCCACAATCGAAACAACCTCTTTGCTATGCCAAACACTCACCCGGATGATTCCTGCCACACTTAGCACAAGGAGGAAAATTAGGCCTTTTACTTACGTTGTTCTGGGATCTAGACATAGTTGGCCTGTTTTCTTGCTCCTGCCTACCTCTGGGTGCGGGAGCACTAGTGGATGTAGGTGATGGAATGGATGAATGACTCTGTACCTGAGGGCAGTTCTCTCTATGGGATCTATCCTAACCATACTCATGTTGCTCGAATCTAACTCTCTTGTTCCCCCCCCACTCTATCTCTTTCCCTTATCATATCTACGTTTATCTGTAGTGTATGTATCATCAATCTAGACAGGTCCATATCCTTGTTTAATATAGCAGTCCTGCACTCTTTCAACACCAAACCAGAAATACCTGTCATGAACTTGCTCATGCTAGAGCGGGTGTCAGCAATCAAGTCAGGATCATATTTGTCTAACTAGTTGAACTTCAAGAAGTACTTCTTAACAGTCATTGAGCCCTGCCTTAAGTTCATAAACTCCTCTACTTTTGCCTCCCTCAACTCTAATGGAAAAAACTTATCCAAGAATGTATCTCGGAACACCGACCAAGTAATGGAAGCATCATCTTTCCCTCTATTCTTCCTCCACCCCACAACCCAGTCATCTACAATATCCTTCAATATGTAAGATGCCAACTCAACACTTTCTTCCTCAGACACATGTATCACCTGCGTGATCTTTCTCACCTCCTCAAGATATTACTGTGGGTCCTCACCTGCCTTAGATCCATAGAACTCTGGCGGATTCATCCGCATGAAATCATGAATTCTAGCAGCAACTAAATCACCTCCCTGTTGGTGCGAAATTGCGGCCTGGTTGGCCTGAACATTTATGGTGAATGCTTGGGCTAGCACCTAAAAAGCTGATCGGAACTCAACATAAGACACGTTTTCGTTCAAGGGATCAACAGGTTGAGGTTGCTGATCATTATTGTTTCTGCAGGCTCGAAGAGGAGGCATTTTCTAAAATAAGAGAGCATGGATTAATAGTTGAGAGAGAGATAAATTTAAGCACGATAGACTCTTAAAGAAAGAAATGACTTCTTCCTAAACCATTTTGTAGCCTCATGCTCATAGATGTGGCACACTACACACCAATAATTAAGACTCTACTCAATGCTACTTGTGAGACTCCCTAGGACTCCTTAAACCTTAGGTTTCAATACAAAGTTTGTAACGCCCTAAAATCTCATCTCGATATGTCACACGGTGCTTAAGGCTGTGAGTAGCCCTAAGCTAACCCTTTGAGCCTGCTACTACTCCCAACTCTTACTTTAGGACAATTATAGTAAAACCAATGTACTATCATAGAATATCTCAACTGAAATAACAAAGGAATACTATCCGAATAGAAACATACTAATAAGTCTAAAACACCACTGATAGTCTAGTCTTACAAAGCCTCTACTACTCAATCTAGAGAGCCATTGGGAAAGACCCGCAATTGACTCGAACGGATCTATAAAGATGTAGATGAGATGCTCAAAGATCATTGTCGCTGCTGAGACTGAGCACCTGAACCTACATTATGAGATAATATAGCACATAGACATATATGTGGATCAGTACTTTGAGGATATACTTAGCATATGGGGTGAAATGCAATAAGTAAACAATATCATAAATCCTTACAGAAAACATGCATGCTATGATAGATGACTCACATAGCTTGAATAAAATCCTCATAAATTATAGATAGGAAATAGATAATATAAATCACGTGAGTCATTTAATTTTATTCTAAATTTGTATTCTTTCTTTGTTCTCGAACTTGTAAACTAGATAAAATCTCAAAGTATCAACTTTCAGGACATATTCTTTAACTTCTTTAAGACTTAAACATCATGACGCTTGAAAATCATAAAAATCTTAGAATCATAGCTTTCGAAATACTTATACTTTCAATACTCATGCTTTTAACCTTAGGAGGGTAAAACTTCTATAAAACTAAAAAACTTGGTACTTTAGGAACTTTATGACTTAAGACTCTAGAAAACTTAAGAGACTTTGGGACACTTGGGAGTTTCTTCTAACCAACATAAAC
The DNA here is from genome assembly GCA_030864225.1 of Capsicum baccatum var. pendulum. Classification (NCBI taxonomy): domain Eukaryota; kingdom Viridiplantae; phylum Streptophyta; class Magnoliopsida; order Solanales; family Solanaceae; genus Capsicum; species Capsicum baccatum. Next base: position 44,286,685 of record CM061555.1, read on the forward strand.
CATGTGAGCTACATGGAGTCCAACGTCTTTCCCACGTTGGGGAGAGCTGTTCTATCCTTGCCATCGGAGTAGAACCTTAACTTTTTAGTGATCACTAGCTTAACCCACTTGGGGTAAATTAGAAACCTATGGGGGCACGTAGTTTTAGGGCATGAGACCTCAGAATCAAGCCTAACTCAGTGCTAAATACTACTCCCTTACTTAGCTCATAACTTTAAGAAAAATCCACCTTAAACAATTTAACAATATGTAATGGGAGCCAATATGCTTCCCCTTTTATGTCAAATCAAAATGATGTGGATTTCTTTCTTAGCTTAGGATCAAAACTCAATTCTTTTCTTGAAATCTTGGTAAACTTGTCATGAATAAACTTTAGAACTTCAATGACTAGGGAATTTTAGATACACTTCTTGAAACACTTTAGAAGAGTATCAATAACTCATTCTCAGAGACTCACAATTTCACAATAAGGCCCAATTCATGATAATAACTCTTGGAAATTCTTGAAAATATGATATCAATATAGGAGTATGCAAATTATAACATAAATTATCAATTTAAATCATATTTAAACAAGGTAATCATGCAATTCAAGGCTTGAATAATCCCATAACCTCATAAACTTGAAATATAGCAAATTAGATATGAACTCATCTTGGAAATACGAAATTCTGTAAGAAAACTAAAACTTTTGGGCACAAGAATGAAAGAGTGTTCTTGTTCAACCCCCACATACCTTGAAATTAAAGCTTTGGATGAACTCTTAACTTCGGATTGCTATTTTTAAAATTGTTGGGTGCTTCTTGTAGCCTTCGGAATGGGGATTCCAAATCTTGAAGAAGTATCAAAAACTCACGGCTGAATCTTGAGATATTTGGATGTTTAGGTTGAAACCCTAGTGATGTTATCGGTGAATTTTGATGAAAGTGATCCTATTTTGGTATTCTAGGGATTAAATCCCGTGTTAGAGATGATAAGGGGTTGAAAAAAATACCATATTACCCTTAATGAGTAGGATAAAGAAGCTGAAAATTAGCCTAGCATGATCTACTGGGCAGCGCCCTGCCTAGAGAATTGGAGTACCCTGGGCGGCAGCCTGCTTAGAGCGGTGGTGTTACCTGGGTGGTACCCCCTTATCGCCTTTAGCTACTATTTTGCCAATCTAAACATGAACTTAAGCTCGTCTAAAAATTTCAAAACTCACCTGACTCGTACTCTTAACTTGCCCCATCGTAACGCAATAAAAAAATCAAGAAATAAAGGTCGGAAAGGTCGTGAAATAATTCAACAAAGATTGAAGGCTTAAATTAAACTAAGTGTTGGAAAGCTTAGCTAAAACTCTAAGTGTTAAGCTTCTTTTATCATGCTCTGAAGGCTTTAACGACACGGAAACTTTACAGGGTCTTATACATCCATTAGAAAGCAATTAAAATACTAGGGAACTTAAACGTTTTTAGGAGAACTCAAACGTTTGTCCTCTTGATCTTTTTGCATTTGATGTATGATATACTATTTTTGTCTTCTTTACCTGTTTCATACAATTTTTCATGTGTTTCACTTATTCGTTGTGCCCTTGTTTAAATTTTTGGAATTTTTAGGTCAAATTTTATTCGTATATCACTTGGACATTACTGCATAGGTGATTTTGTAAGTATAATTATGATTTTTGTTGAGTTTTTTATTTGGTATATCTTCTACTGCTACAATGGATAGAATCTACAACATGAATCCAACATATGAGTCATTTGTTGCAACAAGTGAGCAATCTGTTAGAACATATGACTAATCTGTTGCAACAGATGACCCATATATTGGATTCATGGTACAACACTATAATATGAATCCAACAGATGAGTAATTTTCTGCAACATATTAGTCACATATTTTGCAACAGATTACTCATCTGTTACAATAGATTTGTCATATATGTTGCAACAAATTACTTATCTGTGTAATAGATTACTCATCTGTTGGATTCATGTTACATATTTTATCCATTATTGAAAAAATATCAATAGAAGATATGCCCAGATGAGAAATTCAACTAAAAATTATAATTTTACTTACTAAAATCACCTAATTAGTAATGCACAAGTGATATACGAATAAAAATTTGATCAAGTTGCAACCGTAGCGGTAACAACAACAATATTCAACAACAATAAGAAGATGATGATGAACAAGAAGCGATGATAACGAAGAACAAGATGATGATAATGAAGAGGATGATGAATAAAGCAACAACAACAATGAACAACAAAAATTGCGAAGAGAGAGAAAACTCCAATAAATGAGAAGAGAGAGAAATGTGTCTTTCTTTTCCTCCGTTTCTAGTTATATTAGGTTTTACATTGGATCAAAGTATAAATTTAAAAACTTGTGGGTTATTTTCAAACTCCTCTTACTTTCTTAATCCTTAATAAAGTAATTGTCACTTCCACTCCATTATTAAGACTTGTGTTACCCATACCTCATTTTAAAACTCTTTTGTCACCTACAGTCCAAAGTCCCTAAATTCTAACATATGTCTCTTGTATTTTCATTATGTCTTTTTTAGACTATTTTTGTATTGAGTGAGGAATCTATCGAAAACAACCTATCTACCTCACCGTTAAAAGTTGAGATAGTGATAAGGTCTTGGTATATACTCTATCCTCCTCAAACTCCACTTCACGGGACTACACTGGGTATATCATTGTTGTTGTTAAATTCAACCATACATTATGTTTTATATCATCACTATTTGCTTGAGTTTCAAAAGTCTCATGTGTTCTTTTTGTCCTTTGCAGAAAAAGAACTTAAACATAATCTTATAACGATGTTTTTTGTTTATGGTGTTTATAGATGGGGTTATTTGGATAACAATCCTTCCCAGAGGAGGTAAGGTTCACATATTGATGTCAATATACTATGTTGTTCCCTACACCAAAGTAATATAAATTCTCAGCACAAACAATATCGTAAATAATATTCCAACCTTCCGTTATTAATTGTTTTCACACAAGTTTATTTTAGTTCCTAAAATATTTGCATCATGATATGTTCTAACTCTTACAAGTCTGATTTTAATGTTATGATTATTGTTCTCCAATCATCGAATTTATTGATATTTTAAGGCACATCTTTAGGCCACTTGATGTTGATTTTACTGGTAGTTGTTTTTTATTACAAGACTTAAGGGAAATTGTATGTTTAAATTCCATGAATAGAAGTTTCAATGCTGAATTTATTCTTGTGAACTAAATATTTTTTTTGTCACTCAGATTTCTACTTGTCTTAGGTGGAGACTATTTGCTATGAATTTGACTGTCGGAGGAGGTGCAGCTACACTATTTATTACTCACCAACTATTTATGTGTGTTTCCTTCAGTTTTTATCTTAAGGAGTTGGTTGTTGGTGGATTTGATCGTGTTTATGAGATAGGAAAGCAATGTGACAATCAATTTAACTCGTTAGCACGTGACAGTAAATACTCTTTAGATATGCATGTTCATTTCGGATAATGTCATCAACTCATTAGTGATGATTATATTCCTCTCCGAAGGACCATGGTAGCAGCAGGTGAGTAAATTATCTCCTCTCTATAGTGTTTTAATCAATCAACAAAATGTTAGATGCTGCAACAAAGTGTTAGGCATAAGGTCAAGAGATTTAACCTCATTCAGGAGATTCAAGGAACCATAAAAACTTTGAGAATGTGAATGTTGTTACCTAGCAACATCCAACAAAAAGCTTCATGACTTTTGGGTTTGAATATTTGAAAAAGAGATGCATAGATGTCCAAACGTGGAGGTGTGAGAGATTAGTTATGAATGCTTTAGGAGAAGTAGAGGTACACCGAAGAAGTATTGAAGAGAGATGATTAAAAAAAGATATGATGTAATTACAGTTTACTGAGGACTAGGGAATATTGAAATGATTTTCCTTGAGACTGAGGGTCTATCAAGAACATCTCTACTCGAGGTAGAGATAAGGTCTGCATACATGCTAAATATATTATTATTGTACTAAGACGTCATCCTACACTAGAATAATAAAATCATAAAAAGGTAGTTCTATTGGTACCTTACAGCTTGAAAGCCTAATTTTATTTGTATTAGTTTTAATTTAAATATCTTAAATCACAAATGATACTCAAAAAATGTGAAATTCATATACTAACTCCTAGAGAATCAATACCTTTTTGTGTGAAAAATTATGTTTGGTATACTGATGTGAGAAAAATATTGAAACTTTTATTGGATCGATTTAAATTTAGTTATGAATGTAAAACTCATAATATTGTTAAAACAAAGAAAATTATTTTATACTTTTTACATCGAGAACTTGTGATAAGTAAAACAGAAATATTACGTTTTCTATCGATAAAAATGATTTCACTGTTTTTTCCTAATATTTAAGATTTGAAAATTAATTAAATATATTTATGGTAATTTTTTTTTTATTAGAAGTCATCAGAATTAACGACAACCAACACTTTTTCATTAGTTTAAGAATTGTAAATCAATTAAATTTGATTTTAAAAAAATTTAAAAAATCTAGAAATAACTGTAAAAGCGTTAGAATAAGAAAAATTTAAGAAGTACCAAATTTTTACAAGTTTTAAGTATGTAATAAAAATGTAATCTATTATTTTGTAAAGATTTGACTTTAAAAATAAGAAAAGATTTTAAATATATAAAAAAAGAAAAATAATCATACCACAAATATGGTTCAGATTGATGCGTCTATCTTAGCCTATGACAGTAAAGGAAAGAGGTACTACATGCCAAACGTAAAAGTGATGATCTATCAACCACTTGAAACTTCTGGTGGTAAAGTATATGAGCTTACACTAAAATATATGTTTATGTTTATATTATTATATCAAAGTGTAAAGGATCTTTGAAAAGTGATTTGAACTTTTTACATTTTATTAAAAATCTCGACAATATACAAATATGTGTTTTTTCTTTTAGCTGGAACTTTTAATTAAAAAAAAAGAGAAGAATCATTTGATGTTGCTAAGAAATGAAGTGGATTAGATGATGATAATCAATTGTTATATATCGTAAAAATCAAAGGTTATGTTTCTAATTATAATTCTAAGAAATTGTATGTGACACTCAAATGATGATATGTATGTTCTTATTTGATTTGGACCTAAAGTTCTTACTTCTTCTTCATCCCCTATGAACTATGGACAGAAGAAGAAAAATAATTTTAAAGAAAAAATAGACAAAGAAAAGACTACCATTTTCATGATAAAAGAATCCATGCTTACAAATTGATCATTTTTGTTTCTGCGAATTTGTTAACTTTGTTTTCTATAATTTTCGTCGTCTCTATATATTCTAAGTAGTTATTGGATTTAAGTTTGATTTATGCTCAACATAACAACATGTTTTATGATTGACATTTAAGTTATTTGTGATACTTAATTAGAATTATATTTATTTTAAATTTTAAAATTATTTAATACAATATTCAAGTTAGTCCTTATTGATTTAAGTGATAACATAATTGGACTTCAATGAATAATAAATTTATATTTATCTATACTATATTAAAAGTGTGAAGTGTCTCAGAAATATTGTTTGAACTTTTTGTCCTTCATTAAAAGTCGTTGCTTTAGACAAAATCGTCTTTTCACTATTTTTCTAATATTTAAGTATTGAAAATAAATATTTATAGTAAAACATTTCCTGATTAGAAATCATCAAAACTAATGGCAACTAATACTTTTTTCATTACTTTAAGAATTCTAAATCAACTTTAACTAATTTTTTAGAAGATTTGAAAATCTAGAAATAAATATGAAAGCATTATAATAAGAAAATATAAGACGTACCAAAATTTTAAAAGTTCTAAGTAATCAAAGATTTTCTAAAGATTTAACTTTAAGAATAAAAAAAAAAATTAAATATAGAAAAAATAAAAAAATAACCGTACAATAATCATGGTTCAAATCGATGCGTTTTTCTTGGTCTCTAACAGCAAGGAAAAGAGGTACTGCATGACATACGCAAAGGTGACGATCCATTAACCACTTGAAACTTCTGGTGGTAAACTATATATGTGCTTATAATAAAATATGTGTTATCTTTGCATTATTTTATTAAAGTGTGAAGGATATTTGAGAAGTGATTTGAATTTTTTGCACTTCATTAAAAATTTTCGTGATAGATAAAATCTTCCAATTTTAAATAATCAAAAGTTATACGTGCGAGACACGTGCGGTTAAACTAGTTTAACTAAAACTCCTCCTCCCATAAACTCTATCCTGATGTTATAAGTACTATAAATAAATTTTATTTTATAGTTAGAAATTTTAATGTAGTCTGTCATACGTATTTACGTTTCTTTCTTTCTTTTGTGTAAATTGCAAAACATAATAAAAGCAATATATAACAATATTTGTGTAGACTCCTTAATGACAGACACTCTTATGAATATTTTCACAGGCTTAAGGTTAGGGTTTTCAAACGCCAGAGAATAATTTTGGGGGCAATGGAAGAGAATAGTGATGAAACATGTGATGATCGAATTTCGAAATTGCCAGAGCCAATTTTGCATCACATACTGTCTTTCCTACATGCTAAAGATGCTGCACGAATGAGTACATTGTCCAAGGTTTGGGATAGTGCTTGGAATTCACTCCCCTACTTAAATTTTGGTGATAAATTATTCTCCAAGTCAAAAGACATACTACGTCTTCTGCGTGCTGTGGATCAAGCTCTAGAGAATCGGAAAAAGCACAAGATTTCCATTCAAAAGTTCTCTCTATGGTTACCACATCATCAGGAGCTTTGTTATGTCAGCAACTGGATTAATATGCTCATAGCTTGTAATGTCAAAGAGTTGAATCTAGAAGTGAATAAACCTATTTATAAAGGCATCTGCCTATACAACAGCTTGCCAAAGGTAATATTTGCTGCCAAAGCACTAAATGTGCTGACTTTGGAGGGATTTAACATTGAATTTCCCACTGGTGATGGTGTGATAAAGTTATCATCTTTGCGAGAGTTGAACCTCTTATATGTATGTTTGGATGAGCAATCTATGCAGGCTCTGTGTACAAGCTGCCACAATTTGGAGCATCTATCTTTGTGGTCTATTTGTGGACTTGCCAGTTTTCAAGTTGGCGAAAATTCTTTACCTAAACTAAAAAAGGTTAACTTGGAATATTGCTCTTCTAAACTCCAACTGGTTGATATTGCAGCAATTAATCTCGAAGACCTTAAGATCTACAGCCTTGATCGGAGTCCAAAGGTTGTTAAAATAACTGCTTGCAAAGCCCTCAAGACTTTGCACCTCAAGGGTGTTAACGTGACCGAAAATTGGTTAGAGGACCTATTTAACAGACTGCAAAATCTTGAGAGTTTCAACTTAACTCGTTGCAAGGACTTGAAGAATATGAAGATCACGAGTGGCAGTCTCAAATGGCTGACCGCCTTACGTTGTGGTGATCTGATTGCTGCTGACTTAGACACTCCTAATTTATTGAAGTTACAATGTAGTTTTTACCCATTGTCAACTTTCAAATTGAAAGCTTCAGTGTTACTGGAAGCCACTTTACAATTGTACCCAAAATTTGGTACCTGTGGTTGGCACTCTAAGCTCATGGAATTTCTTGCGAACTTCAATCATTCCAAGGCCATTAAGTTTTCGTGTTTCTACGACAAGGTACTTCTCACAAATTCTCTAGCTAAACCTTCTTAAAGAAGCAGTTTGTACGGTATTTCTAATATATTGTTTCTTTTTATGGATGCAGGAAATAGTTATACCGAAAGACCTGAGAGAAAACTTGCTTCCGCCCCTTTATGGTACTAATATTTTGCACGTAACCTTTCAGAGGCAATCAAATTATTCAGTTGTTGACATTATTGATAGTATGCTTTGGATTTCTCCCCACCTGGACACCCTATCTTTTACCCAAGCTCACAGCTTAAAGACCGTAAAGGTAATATAGTTTATCCTTTAAAGGCTCTAAGTTAATAAAAGATTTAAAATAGTTATTATTGAGGTTTACTTGAACCTTTAGTATTATGTATGGTTTCTGTAGTTTTTTCTTTCATCTTTACTTGCCTTTTGAATCTTTGTTTGGAGACTGTAATTAGTTCAGTGACCAATCAATTCAAAACTATAATTCCTGCAAACTAGTCTTTTTAAGCCCTGTCAAAGAACAGATGAGATTCAAAATTGTTATATCATCCCTTTAAAAGTTCATTTATATAATTTTGCCAGAATATATTTGGAAACATTAGTTTAATTGTCTGGCAATGGTTTTCGGTTCTCTTGCTTATTTGTTATTATTAAGAGAAAAATTGCAGTGGGATAAATTCATCAAGAACAGTGTAAAATTAACTGATAAGACAAAGGAATTCTTCAGGCCTCAAAGTAACAGTATGGGTGTGTTCGGTATGGAGGAAAGTGTGTTGCATGGAAAGTATTTTTTAGGAAAACAAATGATTTCTTACTTAACTTCTTTTGTTCGATATGAAAGTAAAAAGTATTATCTTAAAAGCATTTATGTATATCTAACACAAACTATGAGGATGGGTGGAAGTAAGGTGATGGTGTTGTGGTGGGTGAAGGGAGAGAGCAGGGGGTTTTGTGGGGGGGGAGGTGAGTGGTTGTGAGGGCGGGAGGAGACAATGTCACTTGTTTTGAATACTTTCATTACGGAAGTCATTTTTCTTAATGTCAAGGAGCTGATGTGCTAGTTAAACTTCAGATTTACCTATAGGCTACTTGATATAAATTTAGCGGGTTGGATTAAGTGGGATGAGTGAATAAAATGGTTAAAAGGAGTCTCTTATTATCTCTTAAAAGTTTCATTTCAACAAATTTATGAAAAAAATCATCTAAATTAGCCGGGCGACTTTCTAGGTGAAATACTAATAACTGAGTGACTTTATTTATAAGACAAAATCGAGTGATTTGAGTTATAAAATAATTTGAGTGACTTCCTAGGTGAACTAACCTAAGTTGAGTAACCATCTATTTATGACGCTAGTTTCTTCAGCTTTTTCCTTTTGTTCTTAGTCAATTATTTCTGATTTGTCCTCATTTGACAGTTTATCTATGAAGATGACAATCCTTGTTGGAGGAATAAGTTAAAGAAAGTCAAATTGCATAACTTTACATGTATGGAGAAAGAAAAGTTGAGAAACTACTCTTTAACAAATGCAGACATCTTGGATGAAGATGAGAAGCCTTGTTGTGCATCTCTACCATGGAAATGTTGGAGGCATACGTTGAAGAAAGTCGAACTGCAAAACTTTACACTTATGGAGCAAGAGAAGATGAGAAACTACTTTGTAGCAAATGCAGACCTTTCGGAGATGATTGAGATCAGCCTTGACTAGTCCTAATAAATTAACTATACAGATGATTGTAAATTTGCTAGCACAAGTATCTTGAAGTACTTTCACTGTTGCTGCACCTTTGATCAATGAATGGCGAACTCTTATTGCATTTGCCGAAACATGTTAGAAAAACATCGACAAGTATGCATCTCAATATCCTGATGGATATATGTGTTTACAAAATAAGAACTGGATCATTGTCTTTTCATCTTTATGATATGGTGGTTTATCTTCAACTATAGGGAGGTTAATTTTGATTGGAGCATGGTGTGATTTGTGATCTGCAAATTTTTGTTAGAGGTTGAAGGAATTTACTGACTGAATAAAGTTATGCTTTTGATAGACATTTTACGGTTCAAGAACAGAGGAAGTTGATCTCTGAGGTGAATTTCATTCCCTAATATAGAGGAAGTTATCTACTTTTTTTTTTGGTATGCTTTTTAAGAAATCATAGTAAATAAGAAAGTAATTTTACTAATTTACCTTTGAAAATATTTTTGGAGCTAATTTTGAAACGGTTTTATACTTTCAAAACGAACTAATTGTAAGGATAAAATGAGAAAAATGTAACTAATCCTGACTTGATTTTGTAAATTAACGAATTGAGACAACTAATATAGGACGGAGAGAGGAGTATGCATAGGCTACTCTTTTTGACTCTTTTTAACTATATGCTCAGCTGGTGACCACAAGGGAATCTTACAATAGCTCTTGTTGGTGAGTGTTCGATTTCCTACCTCCGCATTTTCTCTTTCCCTAAGTTGGAGACCACAAGCTACTAAAAGAGTTGGTATGTCTTTTTCTTTTTTAAATAGAGAAAACGCATAAGACACTACTAAAATTGTCCCGAATTTTCAAAAAACACTTTATGTTTGCAGCAATCTTATCACCCCACAAAGCTTGTAAAGATCACGTTAGAGGTTGAGGGAGTTCACTGAGTTTGAATTAAATTATCCTAACGATAGACATTTTATGGTGATTCAGGAACTAAGGTAGTTGATCTCTGATGTGAATTTCATTATGATAATTGGTATGTGATGTGCATTCTCTCGTGGTTTATAACAACGTTATGATTGAGGTTAGTATTTGAACTAGCAGATTGTTTCTTTTGTATACTGGGCTGAAGTTGTTCTCTGTTAGATTTATCACTCTGCAGGTGGCTAAACAAGTTGTGAATGCATTCATTCCCTGTTCTATTTTTATTACTCCCTCCCACTTTTTCTTTTGCACCTTCAATCATAGAATACATCAAAATTTCACACACACACACATAAAAACCTTTTCAATTAATGATTATTTCTTAAAAATACATGATAATTTATTTATTATAAATTTCAATAACAAACTAATATTTTAGAAAACTTAGTCCAAATCACGAACAAAGTTATTTCTTTAATCACATGTACTGTCGAGATTGTAAACATCAAGAACATACTAAAATTTTAGAAAAGTTAACTCAAATCACAAGTAAATTTATATCCCTTCGATCTTAAGATATATCAAGATTTCACACACAAAAAAACTTTCAATTAGCAATTGTTTAATACATGATAATTTATTTATTATAAACTTAAAAAACATACTAAAATATAAAAAACTTACCTCAAATGACAAGAAAATTTATATATATTGGTAAGAAAATTTTATACCTAAACCTTTTTCCCTACATGCACTAGTTTTGGAGAAATAATTTAAATCTAAATGAAGAGAAATAACTATCATTAATTAATTAATTAATTAATTAATTAATTAAAGAAATTCTAATTTTAAAGTGTGATTAATAAAGCAAAATAAAATTTGCTTAAAAATGAATAGGCTAAGGTTTAATAATTCGGAATTTTTTCACGCATGTTTAAGATTTTTCTTTTTTCTTTTTCCCCCACTTTCTAGTTTTTATTGGATTCAGGTCTCTTTTTTCTTTTCTTTTTTTCTAGAATATTAATTTTTGCTTTTGATTTCTTAAGTATTATTGAGAGTACGAGATGACAAAACAAAGTGCCACTTGTTTTATTATGACCTTCTTCCCTCTTATTTTAGAACTTTTTTTTGTAAGTATAGAAAAAAATCTATCAAAATTAATTTTTCATATATTTTTATAGGCCAAATCTATCGACAACCCCCTCAACTTGGCACCATCTTTTACTTTGATACCTCAAGTGGATGTTGTTCACTTTTGACACCTCAAAGAAAGAAAAATGTGTCACTTTGGTGCTTTTTGTTGAATCAGCAAAAATATATAATGTGCGTATATTACACGCGCTACTGACATGTAAAGTGACAAATATTATGTTGACACTTGTCATTTTTCTCCAAAATAAATTTTAAAGGGAAAAGAATCAAATATGACATCGAACTTTGAGAAAAATCTCATTTATGTCATCCGTTTAAAGTTTGGCTCATCATGCCATTGTCATTACAAAAAAGCTCATTCATGCCATTTTTCGTAACAGTCTGGTTTGGTGGTTTTTTACGAAATTATTTTGTACATGTGGCCAACAATAATTCATTCACATCATCAATTAAATCAGCACTAGAAAAATTCTTAAAAAGTGAACTTTCTTCTAAAAGGTGAAATTGAAATTTTGTTTTCTACACTAAAAAAACTTTGATATATTTCATTCTTCAAGTCATTAAAATCTTCAAGTTCTGATTTTAATTTGATTTTGGTGAAATATACTTCGTTTCGTCTCTTTAATTTTACCGATTATAGAATTCTCCTGAGTATTAAATCAAAGTTTGTGTAAGCTTCTAACTCTTTTATAGGCACTGTGAAGAGTTCATCGGTTTTCAATTTCTTCGGAATCCCCGAACATAATTCTGCAGATATGAAGACCAATTCTAACAAACAGACATCAACTATTTCAAACAATGAATCAATTAGTTACCGAAACATAATTTTTCATAACGTGTACTTGAAACAATTTCAATTTGTACTTAAAGAAAAAATTAGAAGAATTTTATAATCGGTGAAATTAAAGAGAAGAAACGAAGAATATTTCAGCACAATCAAATTAAAATCAGAACTTAAAGAGTTAGACATATGAAAAAATTGTGAGTGTAGAAAACAAAATTTCAACTTCACCTTTTAGAAGAAAGTTCAATTTTTAAGATTTTTTCTTTGGGTGATATAATTTATGACGTGGACGAATCATTGTTAACCACATGTACAAAATAGTTTTGCAAAAAATCAGCAAACCAGTCTGTTACGAAAATGGCATGAATGAGCCTTTTTTGTAACGGCACATACATGAATGAGCCAAACATTAAACGAATGACATAGATGAGCCTTTTATCAAAGTTCGATGACATATTTGAGTCTTTTTCCAATTTTAAATAATTAATTTAAATTGTCACAACCTTTTTTTACAACCAAAAAGATTCATTTTAAGGGTCGAAAGGGTTTTATTATTAAGTGACAAAAGATGAGAATTTGTTTCGAAAAGAATTATTTACTTTTAAACTCAGAGTTGCCACTTGACATAATCGGGTGTGCCAAGTCACTTTTGAGAATCCTTTTTCAAAACTGTTTTTAACTCTTTTAAACTGATCCGCGAACAGAGATTCTGGTTAAGGAATTCTGTTGACCGAGGGGAAGGTGTTAGGCACCCCTCGATCTCGTGGTTCGACCACGGTCTCTTGGTGGAGCATATCGACTAATTTTGACACTACAAATGTATACATCACACAAAACACGTAACAATCAAACAAACAAACAAAACAAAATGAATAAAAAATATAGTGTCCAGTCCAATTTATACAACCCAAAATAGAAAAATGCGAAAATAAATTTTATCTAACCTACACTAATCCTAACTACGCTCCCATGCTACCCGATACCTCGGGACTTCATCACGGACGTCCTCCGAGTACAAAATACTTTGGGGCCTTTCCCGGATAAAATAATACAAGTACTTCGAGGTATTCCCCGGCCAAATGATACAATTAAATCCAAATGCGATAAACAAAACCATTCAACATATATTCCAAACATTCCACAATTCACCATTTCTAAATTTTCCTATCCAAACCTAAGATTTGCCTATCCATTTCAACGCATCACCATTCTATCACGTTCCAATAATATTTATGTTTATTCCAAATAAAGCGAATCGACAACAAACCAAAATTAATCTACAATCCACTTTTATCAATTTCTTAATTCCTCCCTTATTTATTATCAATCTCACTACTACCACAATTTTCAAGTATTCAATTTAGAGATAAAAATCAAGACAATGATAATCAACATGGCTCAAACAAACTCACAAACACACCACACAATCACAACATTTAAACACATTCGAGATAATAATAAGAATTGTAGAGTTGAGGGATGGACCTTAATACCGCTTTTGATGAATGTTATTCGACGAAATAAAGAAAACCCATCTCCGATAACTTCGACTTAAGCCTCAACGACGAATTTATCCATCTCGGTATTGAGAAATTGAAACCCAAAACTGAACTCAACGAACGAGTCAAGATGACCCAAAACCTAAATCCCCAAACCAATAACGAATACTGAAGAACCCGAGATGAAAAATCGCAACGATACCAACCAGTCCCGTATGCGAACTAATCTTAAGATTGATTCGAAATAAGGGTGATTTCAACGAAAAAAAATTTGTCAACAGTTCATGTTTTTTGGTCAAACCTGCCTGGAAATCAAAGGAGACGATGAGATTTGGAGATTTAAGACGGAATCGATCGAATGATGAGATGAAAACCAATCAAAACTGAGCTCCGGTGAGCTGCAAAGGGCAAAACTGGCAGAACCAATCAAAATCCAACGACTATGATGCCGGAACAGTAATCCGAGCCCAGATTCAGTTTTCTCCTTTTATATCTCTCTCTCTCTCTTCGTTCCTCTCCATCTGCATGTGTATATGTGTGCGCAACTCCGGTGAGTGCGTGTTTTGTTTCTTCTCCGGTGGGTCTGTGTAAATTTCGATGGCTGGGTGGGTTTCAGTTGTTTTTTTCGTGTCCAGGTCTGTGTTCATTCCCCCCTATTATGTTAACTGTTAAGAGGAAAAAGAAAAACCATCCCCTCCTCTATGTTCTATGGGCCCCTTTTACTTGGAATCTTTTTCTCTATTCGTCAATTGCAAGAAAACGTAAAAACCAAAAAAGGAATGTAGGGAAAGAGGGTCACGTGAGGGGTAAGGTAGGTAAGGGTAGGGGTATGGGGTGGTGAGGTGTCCGTTTTTAATTGGAGAGGTTGTTAGGATAGGATTAAAACAAGGTAAAAATTGTTAAGGGTTGTTATTTTTGTCATTTTATGGGGGGATAATTGTATGATTGAGGGTACACGATAGGATAGGGTAATAATGTGAAAAATAATCTTTCGGAGGGATAAAATTACGTGTATACATCATGCCACCTTTGAATGAAAACACGTAGTATTTTTAGACAAAGAAGTAGTCAACGAGACAGAATTTTCTCCCGACCATTATTCAAAGGAAGAAACAGAAGGAAGAAGGCAACCGGGTCTTGACTTTGGACATCCTACCTACCCAAGTTGTGAGGAAATCAAGTCACATGTTTCTCAAAGGGGTGGAAGAGAAGTGGACTGTACTAAGCTGGAGAGTCGAGTGAGGTTCCATCGAGGTTCCGATCCGCGGCTTTGTCATTACATCAAAAATGAAAATTACAAGTTAAACATAAATGAAAATTACAAAAATCCTATCTATACAGCTTCTTTGACTCTTGACTTGCTATTTCATCACCCTATTCTTCAGGCGGGCTCCTGACTAGCAATTTCTTCAACTTATTGTTTGACTTTCAATTGCTTCACCTTGTTGTTTATCTTTCAATTTCTTCACCATGTTCTTCAAGCGGGATCCTGACTTGCTATTTTTCAATGTGTTAACTTTCAATTTTTCTCCTTGTTGCTTTGTTTTCAACTTCTTCACCTTGTTGCTTGAATTTCAACTTCTTCACCATGTTGCCTAACATTTCATTTATTCACCCTGTTCTTCAAGCGGGCTCCTGAAATCATATCAAAACTAAAAAGAAAATTATCCCAAAAAAAGATTATTATAAAGAGATTTCCTTTGCCATAAAAGTGAAGTTCCAAGCACAAGAATTAAATTTTGCCCCAGTTTATCATCAAAGGACTTTTGTGAAAGTCACATTATTATAGAAATCAAAGAGAATGACTCGACTAAAAGGTACTTCTTATAGGAATCAAAGGGAATAACTCGACTAAAAGGTACGTCTTCTAGGAATCAAAGGGGATGACTCGACTAAAAGGTACGTCTTCTAGGGGTCAAGGGGAATGACTCGAGTAAAAGGTACATTTTATAGGAATCAAAGGGAATGACTCGACTAAAAGGTACATCTTCTAGGAATCGAAGGGAATGAGTCAACTAAAAGGTATGTCTTATAGAAATCAAAGGGAATGACTCGACTAAAAGGTACGTCTTCTAGGGGTCGAAGGGGATGACTCGACTAAAAGGTACGTCTTCTAGGGGTCAAGGGGACTAAATCGAATAAGAGTTACGTCTTCTAGGGGTCAAGGGGAATGACTCGACTAAAAGGTACGTCTTATAGGAATCAAGGAAGATGACTCAACTAAAAGGTACATCTTATAGGAATTAAGGGAGCTGACTCGATTAAAAGGTACGTCTTCTAGGAATCGAAAGGGATGACTCGACTAAAAGGTACGTCTTTTAGGGGTCAAGGGGAATGACTCGACTAAAAGGTACGTCTTATAGGAATCAAAAGGAATGACTCGACTAAAAGGTACATCTTCTAGGGGTCAAGGGGAATGACTTGACTAAAAAGGTATGTCTTATAGGAATCAAGGGAGATGACTCGACTAAAAGGTGCGTCTTATAATAATCAAGGGAGATGACTCGACTAAAAGGTACGTCTTCTAGGGGTCAGGGAATGACTCGACCAGAAGGTACGTCTTCTAAGAGTCAAGGCTCAATTTAAGAAGTGTACCACCTGACAGATGAAGACTGAAATCCCTGGACAAGAAAGTGTGTCTCCGAGGGATATAGGCTGATGAATTTTACCATGACTGGATTATCAAACCTGTGCAGCAACATCGCTTTCTTTATTTGTAAAAGAAATAAATTACGGGCCTTGATGTTTAGGCTTTGAAATCCTTGATTTGAACGTAATATGTTTCCTGTTTCATCAAAGAAAACTTGTGAGTTTGAAACATGGTGGCTGATTTGTTGCTTTAGCTTTCGCGGCGATCACCCTTGCCCTCATCACATTAATCTTACTTCCAACCATTACATATATTATTGACTTGCTGCTTCATTGACTCAAACTCAGATGATTGAGAGTGACTCTGAAACAAACATAGTATCTCTGCTTTGCCATGCTCCTTAGATAAACCCTTTGAACCTTGGTATTTCCATGAGTTCCCCGACTTCTCTGTTGGCAAAACTTTCTATATACCCTTTTTGGCTCACAATCATGTCTCTTTCATGCTAGCTTTTGTCTTGCTCTGTGCAATTGATAAAGCTGGTAGCTAATTTTGAAATCTTTTCTCTTTTGTTTTGACATGGACTTGACTCAAAGACAAGAAACAAAAAATAGAATGACAATCTTTGTTTGGATAACTGACTCAAGAAAGATAAAATAAAAATAAAAAGAAGAAAGAAAAGACAATGAATGTCCCCTTTTAAAACAAATAAACGATAAATTCATCTAAAAATGACAGTCAACACAAATGATTATGCCATGTATTTTGGATCAGGCTGCCTGATCTTTCCATCCAAACTTTCTATCAATTGTTGTTGAGTTAATGGCCTTGAAACTGAGTTGTTTCCTTAGATCAATTGCATTTAAGACCCTATTAGACTAGTGACACTTTGAAGGGTTTTTGCCAACAAGCCTCTCTCATTTTTCTAGCTCACTATCGCCTTATGGTGCCCGTGAGGGATTTCACCAATAAGAATATCTTATTTTTATTTCTCTCAACTTACCATCTCTTTATGGTACCTGTGAGGGTTTTCACCAATAAGACTCTCTCATTTTTATTTCTCTCCTGATTCCTTAAGCTGAGGAAGACAAGTAGTTCCCAAAATGTATTATCATAACCATTGCATGCTTAGCCTTAACATTCTCAGAGATTGATCTGAAGGTCTTTATTTGGCTGTAACTTGGCTTTTGGATAAGATTATAAAGAGCGGATAGCATGAGGCTCAAACGACACTTGAAGTAGGATACGACTTACAACTTTTGGAATCGACTCAAACAATGATGATTAACTCATGCCCCAGTTTCTTTTGACTGGCAATTCTAAATTGTTTATTTGGTTGGACCGTGCCCTTAGTAAGGCAGCCTACGTATCTTACCCTCAAGAGAGTAGAATCAGGTCATACGTAGTTTTGGCAGCTTGTTCTTTCCCTTGATTCTATTTTTTTTCCTTTTGTTGACTCTTTTTCTCTTTGAAACTTTTCTGACTTTATTTTTCTTTACACTCATCTTTTCTTTCTTTTTCGACACATTTTTTTTTTGAATTTTGTTGACTCTATCTTGATTCCAAAATAGGGGTATGAAAGAAAATAACACTAAGGCCTAAATGGGGTAAACAAAGGATGACACAATGTTTGGATAGTAGAATGAAATGCCTTCGTCATATTAATTCTTGAAAATGCTAGTACATAGCATGCAATGCAAAAGTGCACGATCAAGATCACTTATGAAATGTTTTACAACACTAACTTGCCCGAGCATGTGTGCCACCTCTTTTTCTACACTTTCCCAGCATACAACTCTACTTTGTTGTACATTCCTCATGCTGAAGGACTCATGACTTCGTGGAGCTAATTTTCTTCCTGTTCCTTTTGACATAGGATCACACATTCACTACTTGACCTAATTGAGATATGTCTTTCAATTGATGATCAAGTTATTCTCATGATTCTCAAAATAATAGCCTTAATTTTCAAAGAAGGCTTCAACTTGACCACTAAATGCCCCAGCACTCTATCTATTTTATCAGATGCTCTATTTTTCTAACTTTAACCCTCTGATTTAATGTTCATGCTTAAACTGGATTTTAAGATCTGGCTGTAAATTTCACTAGCATGTCATGTCTCTAGAGTCAACATAAAATGTACTATGTAAAGAAAATAAAGAAAAAACACATATTTAAAACACAAAGAAAAATAGGACACTTCATTTAATAAAAATGAAAGATAGAAGGGTTTGAACATAATGACAAAGGGACAAAATAAGATAGATCCCGAACTACAATCCTGAAATAATTCTGATAACAAAAAATAAAACAAAACAAACTACTAGACCTCTTCCTAGTAGGGAGAAATGACTTCTCAATTGCTCAGCCTGACATCTTAGCCACTGGTTTGCATATCAGTATGACTAGAGCTTTCCTCACTGTCAATGTTCTGCACCATAATTGATTTATGTTGAATCATCTTTTCAATTTCTCTTTTCAAAGCACGATAATCTTCAATATTGTGACCCTGAACATCAGAATGATATGCACATCGTATATTAGGATCAAAACTTCTTGAATGTGGGTTAGGAGTATACCCAAGGAGAGGAGTGATCATGCCCCGCTGTACTAATCTCTGGAATAAACTGGCATAGGATTCCCCAATAGGAGTGAAATTATCTTTTTCTTTTCTCTTCTTTGCAAACTCTGGACTTAGATGAAACTTGAATTTAGAGGTTTCTTGGTAAATTTGTGGGGGTTGAGGACGATGTTGAGGGACAAGTGCATACCATTGTGGATAAGAAGATGGATGAGCATACAATTGTGCATTGTTCAAAGGATATTGAGGAAGTGGAATAGGATTTCTTGGATTTTGGGGAAAGAAACCTTATTGCAAGTGGTTATGTGGATCTAATAAGTAAGATCAGGATTGAGGCTGACAGTATTGGTGGGTTGGACCTCTCAAACTTTGCTTTGGCCCTGGCATAACAATAGGTGCATTTTCCTTCTTCTTTTCTTCAGTTTTCCTTGGTTGATTGTAATGTCGTCCCAAATGTTTCATAGAATTCTTCTGTCCATCAGGCTCCCCAAATTTTGATGTCTTAAAGCTAGGAGGAAGGTTAACACTTGAAGACATGCCCTAGTTTTTATATGAAACATCTTCATAGCCCATAAGTCCAGGGAAATTTTTCATATCATTTTCTACACTCTTAAATTTCCCAACCATTTTCTCTAGCTCATCTAGCATTCTAGGCTTCTTAGTAAGAAATTTTGACGGTCCACTTAATTTAACGGTAGGCTCAAGAGTATAACAATAATCATCAAGAGTATTGAACATGAATTCATTAGTGGAATGGGGAAGCACAATTGTTGGATTGATAGTAGCCAAAGTGGAAGTCTTAGTAGAAGGTTGAGCAACAAAAGCACAGACAGTATGTGGTGCTGTGAATATGGTAGACTTATACTGAGGAGCTAAATAAAGAGTGGTGGATGTATTGAGGTGCATTTGACGTGGAATGGATTCTGAGGCATGCTGTGGTGCATCAACAACAGTAGGAAACTTACTTTGCGATTTTGGTGGAAGACTCAAGGTATTTTTAGGGTTAAAAGTGGGGAACAGAGGTGGAGGCAGCCCACTGGCCCAAGGTCGGTACATTTACATCATTTGTTGTCTCAGTCTCAAATTCTCTTCCCTTAAACTCTCAATTTCCTGACTCTTTATTTCATCCATGGTGCCACTCTCTATATCCATGTTGGACACAACTAAACCTTCCTTGGATTTGGTGTGATATGGAGGACCAGCCAGGAAGCCACAAACCAACCACCTTAAACTAATTGAACAAAAGGCAACAAATATGTTAGAGTTCAACATTTTTCAAAACCTCTTTTTTTTTCTTTTTTTTTTAAAAGATCACCGAACCCAAGAAGGGCGCCTACGTATCTCACCCCCGAGAGAGGAGAATCAGGTGTGCGTAGTTCGTGAAGTCTTGCCAAAATGGCCAAATAAACTCTTTTTTTTTTCTTGAAATTTTAAGAAAAAAAGAAAAATGATAAATTGTCAAAAGAATAGACGAAAATCTTTTTGAGTTTTTCATCTTTGGAAATCCTTATATAAAATGAAACCTATGATTACCAAACAAAAATCTTTTTGGGTTTTCGATTTTTAATATCATACGATAAAGAAACTTGAAATTATTAAAGGAAAATCTTTTTGTATCTTTTAAAGATGTATATGACACCTACTCTAGATGAAGAGTGAAGAAAATCTTTTTGGATTTTTTAAATAAGATCTCCGAACCAATAATAGGCTGCCTACTATCTCACTCTCGAGAGAGGAGAATCAGGGGTGCGTAGTTCGCCCAGATTGAACAATTTAGGATTAAATAACCAACACCCTGACTTGAGAGACACGGGCACAATCATAAGATGCAAAATGTCAATAAAATATTTTTGAGTTTTTCAATTTGACACTTCACATAAAAATGACACCAACAACTATGAAAGAAAAATCTTTTTGATATTTTCGTGAAATGTACAAAACTCTTACAATTTTTTTTTTTTGCAATTTTCTTTTATAAAAACTCCTATGAATGAAAAAATCTTTTTGAAGTTTTCGAATTGTGAATGCATACTAAACGAGATAAAGGAAAAATCTTTTTGATGTTTTTGTTTTTGAGAAATGAGTGCAAAAGGTAAAAATCTTTTTTGAATTTTTAGATTGTGAAGAACAAAAGCCATTAAAAACTCTAAAAAACTACGAAACTTTTTTTTTTCGATTCACCTTTTTTTTTTTTTTTTCCCTTGCTTGCACACCTTACTTCTAACACATGTTTTCCCCAAATCAGTCCATCAAATGACCATGTTACCCTCAAAGATGCAACATTTAGCACGTATGGATGCTTTAGAGGTGAGTCTCCTACAAAGAACCAAGTGGTCCCCGCTAGGTCTCAATTTGATGCGCATAAGCATGACCTAAAGGTTGACCTATGTTGGGGTTCACTAACAATGCTGTTCGGGGGAGTGTATGGTCGATAGTGGATGCGACAGCTTTCCACCTACTCCATACAACCCAACGGCTCCCCCTCCTAAAATAAGGATGACTCAACTAGAGGTCGTGTACACACCTGTACTACAGACTTATTGCAGAAAGAATGACTCAGGTTATGCACATGATGCCAGATATAAAGCGGTAACACATAAGATAAAAACTGTACACAAAGATCACATAGACACTCAACAATGATAAACAATAACACAAAACAACACAAACAAAATATCTATACACCTATAGTGCCAAACTAAGCCGATACAACTCCAAAATAAGCTTGAATTCTGAAAAATCCCCAGCAGAATCGCCAGAGCTGTCACACCTCTTTTTTTTTACAACCAAAAAGATTCATTTTAAAGGTCGAAAGGGTTTTATTATTTAGTGACAAAAGATGAGAATTTGTTTCGAAAAGGATTATTTACTTTTAAACTCAGAGTCGCCACTTGACATAATTGGGTGTGCCAAGTCACCTTTGAGAATCATTTTTCAAAACTATTTTCGACACTTTTAAACTGATCTGCGAACAGAGATTCCAATTAAGGAATTCTTTTGACCGAGGGAAAGGTGTTAGGCACCCCTCGATCCCATGGTTCGATCACGGTCGCTTGGTGGAGAATATCGGTTAATTTGACACTACGAATATACAAACCACACAAAATATGTAACAATCAAATAAACAAACAAAATAGAACGAATAAAAAATATAGTATCCAGTCCAATTTATACAGCCCAAAATAGAAAAATGCGAAAATAAATTTTATCTAACTTACACTAATCCTAACTACGCTCCCATGCTACCCGACGCCTCAGGCCTTCATCACGGACGTCCTCCGCCTACAAAATACTTTGGGGCATTTCCCGGATAAAATAATACAAGTACTTCGAGGTACTTATCAATTCTTAAGATAATTATAATTCTTAATTTAATGCAATAACTAATTATCAATTCACTTTAATTTAAGAGATATATTTTCAATCTTCAAATTAAAAGTAGAAAAGATAATCCTTGCTTTCAAATATTTTTCTCTCTTATATTCAATATCCATATATTTTTAAATAAACTAAGTATTCCATTATTTGCTCGTGTATGTTTTGTTTTATTTTCATGTATGTTAATCATCTAGTATTATTTCATTATTGTGTATTTTTAATTTTAATGTAATGGGGTAAACATAGTTTTTTATGGATAACTATTTATGGAATAAAATTCATTTTATTTGAAGTGCAGATATATCACATATTTTTATTTTATATATATAATTAATGTAAAAGTTAGATTATTATTATTATATTTTTCATATAATTTATGAGATAAATATTCATGATAATTTTTATATATTTTTTGCACCATTTGATATAATATCAAACACATTTGATATATCAAATGGTGCAAAAATTATATATAAAATATAATAATAATCTGACTTTGACATTAGTTATATTTATACAACAAAAATATAGGGATAATACCCACGAAAATACCTGAAGTATGACCGAATTACCGGTTGAGCATACTGAACTTTGCGGGGGTCCTATTACCCCCCAACTTTTTTTTCGTATTTTAATGGCATATATCTGCCACTTGACACACTGCGTGTGATTCACGCGCATTGAGCGCGTGAATCGTGTTAAAAATATTTTAAAACTCTTTTTTTTGGCAAACAACCCCTTAATTTTATAATTATTTAAAGTTTTATATTTTTATTTGTTTTTTCATTCTTTTTTCTTCTTAACGGAGCTCGAAAAATCATGAAAAAAATTTCATGTATGAAACTCGAAATGTTTTCGAATTAATGAAAAGATTAATGGTTATAATTAATGAAAAGATTTTTCCGAATCTTTCAAGTTCCATTTATAATTTGAACTCGGAATTATAAATGGATTCGAACTCGAAATTATAATTCGAAAAGATTAATGGTTATAATTAATGGAAAGATTTTTGAATTAAATTTCATGTATGGAACTTGAAAAATTCCTTAATGGTTATAATTTAATGAAACTCGCTAATTGAAACCCAATGAATGGTTCGGAAGATTCAAACTCGAAAACTCGCTAATTTAATTCCGAGTTCCATTAATGGAAATTGAATCTTCCGAGTTCCATTAACGGAAGATTGAATAGCTTCATGGAAATTGAATCTTCCGAGTTCCATTAACGGAAGATTGAATAGCTTCATACATGAAATTAAATTTTTTGAATCTTCCGAGTTTCATTAATGAATTTTTTGAATCTTCCGAGTTCCATTAATGGAAATTGAATCATGAAATTAAATTTTCTGAATCTTTCGAGTTTCATTAATGAATTGTTCGAATCTTCCGAGTTCCATTAATGGAAATTGAATCTTTCATTGAGTTTTCAATTAGGGAGTTTCATTGAATCTTTCATTAATGGAACTCGCTAATTGAATCTTCCGAGTTTCAATGGAAAATTAATGGAAGATTCCATTCAATTATTTGGAAAAACTTTCTTCATAAATTCAATGGAGTCATTTGGAATATTTACTATGGTTGTAATTGTGAAAAAATATTGAAAAGTGATAAAATGGAGAAGAAACGACGCGTGTACTACACTTTCCACGGAAAAAATTGGGTATACGTTTTGAGGGTGGGGGATTAATTCCACTTTAAAAAAGTCTGGGGGAGTGGGGAATTAATTCCAATTGAAAAAGTATAGGGGGTAATAGGACCCCCGCAAAGTTCAATATGCTCCACTGGAAATTTGGTTAAACTTCAGGTATTTTCGTGGGTATTATCCAAAAAATATATGATATATCTGTTCTTCCAACATAATGATTTTTATTCCATAAATATTTATTCATAAAAAATTATAGTTAACCCATTACACTAGAATTTAAAATGCACAATAATGAAATAATACTAGATGATTAACATACATGAAGATAAAATAAAACATACACGAGCAAATAATGGAATACTTAGTTTATTTAAAAATATTTAAATTTTGAATATAAGAGAGAAAAATCTTTGAAAGTAGGGATTATCTTTTTCACTTTTAATTTGAAGATTGAAAATATATCTCTTAAATTAAGGTGAATTCATAATTAGTTATTGCATTAAATTAAAAATTATAATTATCTTTTTTTGATTTTTTAAAATGGCTATATATGAAAAAAAAGACTTTTATTTTTGTAATATCGAAAAAGTATTATTATTTATGTAATTAAGTTTTATAGATGACCTTTTCATATAATTTGCCTAAATAAAAGAGCAAAATAGGCTCAATAAATATATGAAAAGGGCATTTTGGCCCAATAGATAGGTGAGAAGGGCATTTTAGGTCCAATAGGTAGACGAAAAGGGTATTTTAGGCCCAATAAATAGACGAAAGATATTTTTACATCATTTTATATAGTTGAAGGGCATTTTAAGCCTTTTTCCATATATAATCTCACCTACTCAATTCCATCATACCAACAGCTTCAATTTCATCAAAAATGATTCTTTTTAGTTTTTTTCAGCTGGGTTTTTGAGGAAGATAGCTAAACATAGCTGAAAATGGGTAAATGGGTCGAGTCAGAAGGAAAACATATTTTCTTTTTGTTTTTTTTAGCTGATTTTTTTGATGAGATTAGCTAAACATGAGCATATGGATGTGTTAAGAAAAGGAAAAAAAAGATGGAAAATTAATGGGTTGAAAGAGTGAAGAAGAAAGAGAAGAAAATTAAAAAATACGAAAATACCTCTGTCACGCTCTCAAAAGCGAGTGTCATATACTCTCTTTGCTGAATCAGCAAAAGGTGCCAAAGTGACACATTTTTCTTTCTTTGAGTTGCCAAAAGTGAACAACGTGCATCTGAGGTGTCAAAGTGAAAGATGATACCAAGTTGAGGGGATTGTCGATGAGTTTGACCATTTTTATATCTAAAATTACATAAATACACAATTTATGTTTTCAATATTACCAAAAATTCCAACATATACACAGAATGTTGTGTATATGTCGGCTATGTTATGTATATTAATAGGGAGAGAGAGTAAAGTAATTAAAAAAATGGAAGAGAATGTAATTACTTTCAAAAGGGTTGGTATTTATGTTATTTATACTTTTTATATTATATATTTTAGGACTTTTTAAAAATAGTATAAATATAATGAAAAGATAATTTTATTTATGACGAAGATTTTTAATAAAGGGCAATTTTTTTTTTTTTTTTTTTTAGGGTATTCATAGATTTTCAGTGGAGATCACAAGAAAAGTTGTTTTTATTTAAATAATTCGGGATAGGGGAAGAGAAAACCAGCGAGGAGATTACTAAGTGGTAACGAACAGTCACTAATAAGATAGAAAATTCTTGTTGCCAATAAGATTCCCAATTGGTAATCAAATATGCTTAGGTTTCTCTCTCTCTCTCTTTTTTTTTTTTTTTTTTTTTAAATGAGCAACTATTTTGTGTGTGATAAATATTTACATAGGCTTAGAGTTTGGGTTTTGAATAAAATTGGTGGCCGAGGCAATGGAAGTGAATTGTGATGGAGATGCAACAGGTGATGATCGAATTTCCAATTTGCCAGAGCCAATTTTGCATCACATCATGTCTTTCATTTATGCTAAACATGTCGCGCAAATGAGTACATTGTCCAAGGCTTTGGCTACTGCTTCGAATTCACTCTCCTACTTAAATTTTGGTTATATTTCCGACTGGTGGTCAAATTGTATGCATGTTGTTATACGTCAAACTCTAGCAAATAGGAAAAAGCACAAGATTTCCATTCAAAAGTTCTCTATGGTTAGGCTATTTTGCTCCTCTTTCTTATGTCGACAGATGGATTAAGATACTCATAGATTATAATATCAAAGAGTTGGATCTAAGAGTAGACAGACCTGATTATCGAGGCAACATCGGATACAACAGGTTGCCTGAGAAAATCTTTGCTGCCAGATCGCTAAATGTGCTGAGTTTGTATGGATTTAAGATTGCATTGCCCGCTGATGATGGTATGATAAAGTTACCATCTTTGCAGGAATTGCACCTCTCTTATGTGTTTTTGGATGAGAAATTTATTGAGTCTCTGTGCACAAGCTGCTGCAATTTAGAGCATCTGTCTTTTCGGTATTTCGACGGACTCACCAGCTTTCAAGTTTGTGAGACTTTACAACTTCCCTGTTCTGTACTCCAATTGGTTGATATTGCAGCATTTAATCTCGAAGAGCTTAGGATCAACAGCCTTAACAGGAGCATAAAGGTTGTTAGAATAACTGCTTGCAAAGCCCTCAAGAGTTTGTACCTCGGTGGTGTGGATGTCACCGACAATTGGTTAGAGGAACTATTTTACAGCCTACAAAATGTTGAAAAGTTTGAGTTATCTCGCTGCGATACATTGAAAACTATGAAGATCGCAAGTGGCAGGCTCAAATGGCTGATAACCTCAGATTGTGATAATCTGATTGCTGCTGACTTCGACACTCCTAATTTATTGAAGTTCCAATACAGTTGTCATCCATTGTCAACATTCAAATTGAAAGCTTCAGTTTTGCTGGAAGCCATTTTCCAGTTGTATCCAATATGTGGTTGGCACTCTAAGCTCATGAAATTTCTTGGGAACTTCAATCATTCCCAAACTATTGAATTATCGTGCTGCTGTGACGAGCAAATTCTCTAGCTACATCTGCTTAAAGAAGCAGTTTGTTCTGTGTTTCTCATATATTGTTTCTTTTTCCTGTAGGACATAATTATACCAAAAGACCTGAGAGAAAACATCCTTCCGCCCCTTTATGGTACTAATATTTTGCAAGTGAACTTTCGTCGTCAATTCAGTTATTCAGTTGTCGATATTGTTGATAGTATGCTTTGGATTTCTCCTCACCTGCACACTCTATCTTTTACCCAAGCTCCAGGATTAAAGACCCTGAAGGTAATAGTTTATCCTTTCTCAGTTAATAAAAGATTGAAAGTAGTTATTATTGAGGTTTCTGCAGTTTTTTTTTGTCATCTTTACATGTTTTTTGAATTTTGAATCTTTGTTTGGTGTCTATTTGGCCATAGATGTTGCAAGTAGTTTTTAGAATTTTTTTAATCAAAGTTTATTTTGGCCAAGAAACCAAGATCTTTTTGCATCAATAATGATTTCCCAAGCCCATAAAAAGAAAAAACCTCTCATTAAACACATTCTTATTAAATAGACTAGTAAACTTATCCGCGCTTCGCACAGTCGATAATAAAGTTATCGTACTCCTATGTTATCGTATTTGAATTTTTTTATACCGTTCTATTAAAATTTTGATAAAGTATAGTTATTTCTAAAAATATAAAATATAAAATATAAATAGTAATCTTTGTTTCTTTATAAATATATTCAGTAGATTATATATTAAAAATTTATTTTTGAAATGATCAAATATAATGTCTTCAGAATCATCAATATAATACACTGATAAGTAACATGCACTTATATCAATACCTTTATAAGATTCTTTGCAACAACTTACTTTTGTATACAGTAGTAACCTCGAGCGATTTGAAAATTAGAAACAAACAACATATAATGATAAGGTTTAGGGGATGTCAAAAAGAAAAAAAAACGATGAAAAGGTACATATATAACAATAGTATTAATGATGAAGAAACAAATATGCCACCTTTCAAATTATTTTAAATGCAAAAAAATAAGAACTTACAAAGTCGAGGAACAAATAAAGTGCACAATTAATCACAAAAAATAAGAACTTACAAATTTGAGGAACAAATAAAGTGCAAATTAATCACCCACCTTCACTTTTCACCTTCTTATCTTCTTCATGTTTTTATATGTGCTCAAATAAAATCATTCTAACATAATATGGTAGCCTGCTAGGATACTGAAATTCATTAAATTGATCGACTTATATGATAAAATAAAATTGATTAGTATAGAATAGATAAAACAATTATATCTGAATTTACTTCAAAATTTATAGAAGATGGGAGTATCTTACACACTCAATCTTCCCTTATTTTTTTTCAATTTGTCAAATTCAGATAAAAATTTGCCATGGATATTGTTATTATTTCATTTGTTTGAAGAAAGGAAAGGGAATTAAAAGATAAAAGTATATTCAAAGAGTGAAGCTGCTCAATCCGTTCTTTAATTCCTTTCCGAACTCCATTCACATATTTTCAAACAAAAGGATTTTTCAAACCTCACAATTAAAACTTGAGAGAAGAATGGGCACATATAAGCAACAATTTAGAAATGGAAAAAACAAAACATTCTTGTCAATATTGCCAATCCCTAATTTCACATAACAGGGTGTTTTGAGAACTAAAAGTAACAAAAAGAATTTACCACCTCAAAAATTTATAGTAGCTTCTAATTACCTTCTGGCAGAGGGTAGTGTGATATTTCTTCTTTCAATAATTGACGATGAACCATGAAATGTGAAGCTGATTTGGGAGGAAAAGGCTAGCTTTAGCTAGGTTTTATTGCAAATAGAATTTAATGTGTCAATAATTTTCCCATTATTATTTCAACGTGGGCTGGATAAAACAGTTACCTAAGTGGGCTTTATTACAAAGTTGTACGGGTGTCTTGAATGAAGGATTCCAACTTAATTCATGAGATTTTTTGTTAATTCTATTATTATGTTGAGAAATGAAGAAAAATGCTTAAAAAAAAAAGGAGAAAAAAGACAAATGCAAATGCTGCCCTCTAAGGCATGCCACATCACCATGATCTTGATTCTCTTTTATATATATATTGATTGTTTGTACGTAGAATAGTTAGTTACTACCATTCTTATTACTTATATTTTTAATAGTTTTTATAACTTATGTGAATAAATCATGTTTCATTTTTTTTTTTTTAAAAAAGAGTGAAATATGTTTCCCAAAAACTATGACCAAACACATCACCCAAATCCATTTTGCCAAACATATTTGGGAACTATGGCCAAATTAATGAATTAACTGATAAAATAAAGGAATTCTTCAGGACTTAAAGATTCTATATACTTGACTGGCCGACTTGCTTAAAGTTTTGAGTAAAAAGAACTTCCGTACTAACATGGCTATCTATTAGCTTTGATGGACAGAGTTACCTGATACCTACTGCTGGTAGGAGGTGACAAGTATCTCATGGAATTAGTCGAGGTGTGGACAAGTTGACCTGGACACCACGTTTATCCCAAAAAAGAAAAAAATATGGCTATCTATTTCTAGTCTTCTGCGGGCTATTCCCAGTTTTTGTGAGCCTTAGCTTCACTTGGTGCTGCTGCTTCCTTTAGTATTGTGCATTTTATTTGTTGTAGTACTCGTTGAGATGATTCCTTCATTCAGATAATGATTAACACTGATTTCGAGCAGCAGATAAGCTAATACTAATAGATTTTCAAATCTATCTAATACTGCTTTCACAATTGATTCTTTATGACGTTAATTTTTTTTACCTTTGTTCTTGTTGTTCATGCTTCATATTCTAATCTAACTGATTTTCCTCGTTTGACAGTTCATATATGAAGATGCATCAGATGAAGACAAGAAGTTTTGTGCATCTCAACCATGGGAATGTTGGAGGCATACGTTAAAAAAAGTCGAATTGCATAACTTTTCATGTATGGAAGAAGAGAAGTTAAGAAACTACTTTTTCGCCAATGCAGATAACTTGGAGATGGTTGAGATCAGCCTTTGACTAGTACTAGTAAATCACTTTTACAAGTTTACAACAACAACATACCCAGTGTATTCCCACATAGTGGGGTCTGGGGAGGGTAGAATGTACGCAAACCATACAATTTACAGGTTTAATATAGTAAATTGTACATTTGCTAGCATAAGTATCTTGGAGTACATTCATTGTTGTTGCACCTTTGACTAGTGAATGACTCACTTTAATGGTATCTCCAAAACATCGTTGCCCTATCAGGTTCTAGCAATTTAGTCCGATCAGTCGTTAAAAATGCAAACTAAAATTGTACCAGTATGATTTTATCTGATATGAGAGCAGAACATTTTGCAAGGCAAATCCATATTGCTTACCACATGGATCTCCTTTATGTTCCAATGATCTTTTCATTTTCAATTACTGTCTCCTTCTCCTTTGTCTTAGACTTATCCATCCTAGCTTTAATTCTGTGACAATCTTTTCTAAATAACAAGCACTTTCAGAATGACCTTGTAGGCAACGATAGTGACTGTATTTCAGAACTTGTTCATATTCTACTTTCAGCCAAAAATTATCGTCTGCCATCCAAATTCCATCTTCCCCTGGTTTAGAGATATCAATTTCAATTTTTAATTCTGATTTGGAGAAATTTGCTTGCTGCACTTGAGACGAGGGTCTTTCGGAAACAACCTCTCTAGCTCCACGAAGTAGTGGTAAGTCCTGCAGATACTCTAGCCTCCCAAGACCTCACTTATGGGATTTTACGGGGTATGTTGTTGTATTTGGAGACAGTTGCTTGATCGGAGCTAAGGCTTGACCCATCGAGCTGACTACCTTTGAGAGAATGTCCCAACAAAAATAAACTCTGAGGCAGTTGATGAAGGAGGATCCACACTGGAGCTAACAGGGTTTCAACTTCTTGGACAAATTGAGTCCGGCAACCATGGAAGGAGCTTCATCAGATTGCCATCTTGCTATTGCAAAATCTTTTGAAGTAGATTGTATTGAGAGTGGTGAAATCCAAGTATACATGTTTGGAATCAAAATTAAACATGCAATTTTGAATGCTCCCAACAGTGGGCATTGACATATGAAACACTTTCTAGTTGATTTGTTCTTTAAAAAATCTGCCAACAAGTGTGCATTTGCCGTCTTCCGTTATGTTGATGAAGTTCTCTTGTATCCTTAAAGGTAAAACAAATTGGTCTAATGTTCTTTTTCTTCCACTAAGCTAATCGTTTGATAACTAGCACATGTTAATGTTTATCTACATCTTTTCAACCATTTGTCAAAATAGATTTGAAATAAGGCAAACGATTAATTTTTAGAGATACTTCTTTTCGCATCTGAGGAGTTTCTGACTATCAAACTGTTTGAGAACTTGGCGAATGATGAGCTCGCATTTCTATCATTCTCCACTTAAATATGCATATTTTTTGTCCTGATAGTGTTTGAACTTGTGACATGTCTCTTCAAAGAGTGTTGGGTTCAAGTTGAATGTGTGAATGTAAAATGGAGGGAATAATTTGAAGGGAAAGTGAGCATTCACTTAAAGGAAAGTCTTGTTCTCCCACATTGGTGGGAGAAAGCAATTTTCTTGTTTTTTTTGTTAAGAAACATACTTTCACATGAATAGTGCGGTAAGAACAAAGTGATGTCTTGTGTTGTTGTTGTTGCTGCTTAGCTTGAATTTGGATATGGTAATGATTGGGAGATTAATGTTTGGACAAGGTTTATTTGAAATTTGAAAAATAAGTGAAATATTTAATCCAAAAATACTCTCCATGTGCGGACGTGTTTTGGATGCCATGCAAGCGACCCTTCGAGGAATGACACACACTGTTTCGTAAAAGGGGTGACCAGCGCGCGCAGGTCAGGCGCAGCTCCAGTGCAGACATGGTGCAAGTTACGTGACTATTTAGAAATGATGCCTTTCCATAAATGATTGCTTCCTTTCCGAAGGAACACTTAATGTCTATAAATACCTGAACTTCTCCTTAACTAAAGGTACGATTTTAAGAGCTGAAAACATTCTTCTTCTTCCCAAAAATTTTATTGCGATCAATAACCGTTGAGTGTGTTCGAAGATTCTGTACTTTCAGAAAGTGAACCATTTTATCTTGGGAGGAAAGATTTCCTAACCTCGGATACTTGAGGGGAATAAATTTCTTAAGGCTACACCGTGAAGTCGGTGGACTTGGTTCTAAATTCTGCTTCATCTTTATTTCTTTAAAAATTAATAAACATACTTCAATTGATAGTTCATTTTGATTATTCATTTGAACTTGTGTTTAAGGTGTTGAACTTCATTGTTGTTCTTGAAAACTTATTCCTAAACTTAGGTGGAAGTTTATATTAAAAACATACCGATTGTATATCCGAAACAAGAGAGAGTTACATGCATTGTTCCAAATCTTGGAATTAGACAATGTACTCATTCGTACCAACATCTTTAACAACAAGGAAAGACATTGTGTGCTGCAAAATTGGCTCCGGAAATTCAGAAATTATGTCTATTGAGAATTGTAGACCCATTATATAACTGTGATAGAGAATAGCTGAATTTAACTCGAACTCCTCCTCCCCTTATATATCTTTCCTTATGTTTTAATATAAATAAATTTTTATTGATATTTAGAATTCCTACATTTGAATGTAAATTTTCTCCTCAGTTGAAGACCACAAGCTACTAAAAAGAGTTGGTATGTCATCTATGTTTAGGTCTTTTCCCTTTTTACTTGGGAAATCAACTATAAATAAATTGTAAAATGAAACAAAAGAAATATATACCAATTTTTGTGTGGACTCCTTTCGTAAGTAGGTTGGGTTTATAGGAAGAGAATGACAGAGGCGCTTATAAATACTTTCATAGGTTTATAGTAAGGGTTTTGAATAAATTTGGCGGCCGAGGCAATGGAAGGGAACAATGATAGTGCAGATGTAACAGGTGATCATCTCTCACGACCCAAGTCGAGGCCCAGTTCGCGATGAGCATCTCAAACTATGGAGGCCCGGGCGCCCATCTCTATCTGGAAATCATACACATATTCATACACTATAAAAGATAATGCAGAAATACACATCAATATGGGATCATGGTCAATATTATAATTCAAATGAACAATCTGAAATGAAATCCATAAACCTCCAACAATATCTAACATCAGTCTATGAAATCTCTAATACATTAACACCAACATCTTGTTTAGAACTAGGACAAGACCCCCAGACCATAAACACAAAATAAGATAACAAAGTATAATAACTAGGCCTTCCAGAATAGAGAAGGCTCACCAACTGCAACTTCTGACACACACAAGTCTACTGCTGAACGGGACCCCGGGACTGTGCCTCAGATCCTGAAATATAGAGGGTCAATACATATGTACTGGTACGCAGAATATTCCAAAATAAAATACCAGTATATAAAGTAGGAGAGAGAATTTCATGAAAAAGATGTCATTCATAACACATTTAAAAATCCATGGGCATAATCAATAGGCTTTTTTTAAAAAAAACGTTTCTGTAAATTTCAACTCAACATCTTTGTCTTACCTCTGAGTTAGGTGGTACACCCTATAAGTCTACGACCCCACGGGCTATATGCAGTCCGTTCTTGACTCGGTGGCCAAGCCCCCAACCCAAGTTTGCCGCAAGGATTGGTGTTTCTGATACTGATACGCCACAGTGCACTAGGCCAACTTATAATCCCTCTTGGGGACATAATAACCCGTATCGGCAAAACACGATTTTGAGCAATGAGTTATCTGAACTCGTTCCTTCTTCGGGTAACCACCTAACATCTCTTAAGCCCATTATTTACCTTTTCTGAACATGCATCTTTCTGAAATAAAATTCTAAAAATCTGAATGAAATCTGACTTATGTTTTGTTATGAGTCTGTTATGACATTATCTGTTTGGTATCGTCATACCAAGACTTGAAAATCATATATTCTAAGTCATAAAATATCATGTACAATTCTTTCATTCAAAACAATGTTCAGACCACCAAAACATTCAAATGGTACAAGAGGATTCATATTTCGAAACATATGTGAAACCATGCAAAAATTCTCTCTTTTCAATTCTTAAACATATGGTGGTCACTTACTTTGTAGTAAACCATACAATTCTTTTAATAGACATCTTCATCATTTATCAACAAGTAAAACACCATTTGTTCAACTCACAATCAATCTCAAATCAATTAGTAATAGCTAAGAAACATTTATATCATGCTTTAAAAGGTAAAATTTATCAATTCGTAACATGTGAAAATCAAAAGGGTAGAGAGGGAGTACAAATATTCATGCTCTCAATTCACCTTTCAAACTTCGAGCACACACATACATACATACATATACACACACACATACACACACACATGTGTATGTGTATGTATATATATATATATATATATATATATATATATATATATATATATATATATATATATAAATGAAAAAAATCAACTTTATGGGTAAAATCTCAAGACTAAAACATGATCATTAATAGGATTCACAAATGCATAATTGTCTATGTAAATTCAAAACTCTTTTTGTAAATACATGATTTCTCAACATTCAAATATTTTTAAAACGATTTCACCATGCCCATGTAGTTTAGGAAAACCCCACGTACCTTAGATTACTTAGTTTGAAGAATAGGACTCGAATCTTGACTCGTTTCTTGAAAATCTTGAACTTAAAGATGGATTCTTGATCTTTGGGGGGGAGGGGGAGTTAGGGTTATTGTTCTTGACAGAATTGAGTAATTATAGGCATATAGTGCCCTAATAACGTTTTAATCAATTTTTTACACAACTTGGGATTATGAAAAAAGTCCAAACTGCCTCTTCAAAATTTAAAAGTTCAGCAGAATCCCATTTTTGGGAACCATCGCGTCGGGCCCCAAAGCGTTAGGCAACGCGACACATTAATATCGCATTGAGTTGCTATTTATGAAATTCAAACACGTCCCATCTCTCATCCAAAAAATCTGAAACTCCCCTGAGACATCATTTTTTCATCCCTGGATATGAATCAACTAAAACATCAATGTCTCGGGATCGGAAAGATCGATTTAGAACTCATTGAACTTTAGGAGTTTAAACTATAACTAAGTCCTTTTAATACTTAGAAAAATTTTAGGTTGTTAGCTCTTTAAGCATGCTACTAAGCGCGGTATCCATTCGAGAATGCTACGTAGTAGTACATTATTCTCCCTTGGGATCATTCATCCCCGAATGATGGCTCGAAACACAGACAAGCACGATTTCAAACACACTAAGGAAAAGATAAAGAGCAAGGTATATGATTTATACCTTCTATGTCGTAATCCATAGTCTCAAAGAGGTTTGGGTATCTAGCTCACATGTCATCTTCTGACTTCCAAGTAGCTTCCTTAGATTTTTGATTCTTCCACAACACCTTAACTGAAACTATTTCCTTACTCCTTAGCTTCCGAACTTGGCGGTCCAAAATGACAATGGGTTCTTCTTCATATGACAAGGAGTCTTTCACATTAATAGTTTCTATCGGAAACACAAGAGAGTGATCTCTAATACACTTCTTTAACATGGACACATGGGATACTGGATGCACGAAAGCCAGACTCACAGGCAAGTCTAACTCATAGGCAACCCCATCTATCCTTTTCATAATCTGATAAGGTCCTATTTAACAAGGACTAAGCTTCCCTTTCTTCCCGAACTGCATGACTCCTTTCATAGGGGAGACCTTTAGGAATACCCAATCATCAACTTTGAATTCTAAATATTTCAT
The DNA here is from genome assembly GCA_030864225.1 of Capsicum baccatum var. pendulum. Lineage (NCBI taxonomy): Eukaryota > Viridiplantae > Streptophyta > Magnoliopsida > Solanales > Solanaceae > Capsicum > Capsicum baccatum. The sequence continues at coordinate 44,322,388 of CM061555.1, forward strand.
TCTAACATCGACATAAGATTTCTGATGACTTTAAGCGGTCTTAAGTCGCTCCCTAATGATCTTCTCTTTCTCTATCACCTGATGAACAAGGTCAGGCCCAAACAATCGGGTTTTACCCACTTCATACCATCCAATTAGTGACCTACATCTCTTCCTATAAAGTGCTTCAAAAGAGGCCATCTGGATACTGGAATGGTATCTATTGGTATAGGAGAATTCTATCAATGGCAAATGATCCACCTAACTACCTTTGAAGTCATTCACACAGGCCCTTAACATATCCTTAAGGGTCTGAATGGTGAGTTCAGCTTGCCAATCAGTCTGAGGGTGAAAAGCAGTACTAAGGTTTACTTGGGTACCTAAACCCCTTTGAAAAGATCTCCAAAACCGTGAGGAAAACTGAGTACCTCGATCGGATATAATGGACACAGGATACTCATGTAATCGAACTATTTCTTAAATATACAGCTTAACATAATCATCCCTTGAATAGCTATTCCACACTGGAAAAGAGTGAGCAGACTTGGTCATTCTGTCTATGATCACCTAGATGGAGTCATATTGGTTTCGAGACTTTAGAAGTCCCGTAATGAAGTCCATATTGATCATCTCCCACTTTTACATAGGCAAGGTTATCTCTTGGGAAATGTTACCTGGTCTCAAATACTCTATCTTGAGTTGTTGACAGTTCAAACACTTGGAAAAAAATTTAGCAATATCTCTCTTCATATATTCCACTATTAAATAGTCTTAAGGTCATGATACATTTTTGTAGAGTTGGGGTGAATAACATATCTCGAAATGTGAACTTTATCAAGAATCCTCTCTTACAATCCATCCACATTCGGCACACATAATCTACCTTGGTATCTCAAAATCCCATCACCTCCGATTTTAAACACCATCACCTTCTGTTGACTAACATCCTTCTTAATATGCACCAAGACGGGACCCTCAGCTTGTTTCTCCTTAACTTCAGCACATAAGGAAGATTTAGCTATCTCATGAACAACCACTCCTCCGTCTTCAGAATCCAGGAGTCGATCTCCCAAATTTGCAAGCCAGTGAATATCTTTCACTATCTCTCTCTTTTCTTCCTCAACATAAGAAAAACTGCCCATTGATAACCTGCTAAGGGCGTCGGTTACCATATTTGCCTTGCCCAAATGATAATGCAAGCTCATATCATAATCCTTCAATAATTCTAACCACCGCCTCTGTTTGAGTTTAATTTTTTTTTATGAGAAAACATACTGTAAACTTTTGTGATCAGTAAATATATCTACATGCACCCCATAAAAATAATGCCACTAGATCTTAAGTGCAAACACCACATCCGCTAACTCTAAGTCATGGGTGGGATAATTCCTTTCGTTCACCTTTAACTGTCTAGATGCGTAAGCTACCACTTCACCATGCTGCATAAGTACATACCCAAGTCCCACCCGGGACGCATCACATTACACAACAAAACCCTCTGTACCCCCAGGACGAGTTAAAACTGGTGCGGTAGTCAACTTATCTTTCAGTTTCTCAAAACTACCTTCATATGAGTCAGACCATAAGAATTTTACCTTTTTCTGAGTCAATTTGGTAAGGGGAGCAACTATGGAGGAAAATCTTTCTACAAACCTTCTGTAATACCCTGCCAATCCAAAAAAGCTCTGGATATCAGTTGGAGTCATAGGTTTGGGCTATTTTTTTACTGCCTTAATATTTTGGATGTCAACCTTAATCCCCTTACTAGAAATAATGTGCCTCAGGAAAGCAATAGCACTAAGCCAGAATTCACATTTGGAAAACTTTGCATATAATTCGTTATCTTTGAAGGTCTGAAGGATGATTCAGAGGTGTTTGGCATGCTCCTCCTCACTCTTAGAGTAAACCAGGATATCATCAATGAAAACTATCATGAATAGATCTGAAAACTGACGGAACACCCTATTCATTAAGTCTGTAAAATTCGTGGGGGCATTGGTCAGTCCGAAGGACATGACTAGAAATTTGTAAGGGCCATATCGAGTTCAGAAAGCTGTTTTGGGAATGTCAGCCTCTCTAACTTTCAACTGATGATACCCCAAAAGGAGGTCTATCTTAGAAAAACATTTGACACCTTGGATTTGATCAAATAAATCATCGATTCTAGGAAGAGGGTATTTATTCTTGACTGTGACCCTATTTAACTGACCATAATCTATATACATATGGAAGGAGCCGTCTTTCTTACACATAAAAAGTATGGGAGCACCCCAGGGAGAAACACTAGGACGAATGAAGCTCTTATCAAGAAGTTCTTTCAACTCTTTCAATTCTGCAGGAGCCATTCTGTATGGTAGAATAGAAATAGGCAGGCTATCCGGCAACAAATCAATGCCAAAATCTATTTCTCTATTAGGTAGTATTCTACGGAGGTCATCGGGAAAAACTTTTAGGAATTCATTAACTATAGGGACAGACTGGAGGAAAGGACTTTTAGTATTAGAATGTTTGACCCAAATAAGATAATATAAATAACCCTTGGATATAAGTTTATGGGCTCTGAGATAAGATATAAATTCCCCCTAGGTGCTAAAGAATACCCTTCTCACTCTATTACTGGCTTATTTGGAAAGAAAACAGTGACTCTTTGGGTTCTATTGTCTAACGTGGCATAACACGAATTGAGCCAATCCATCCCTAAAATAACATCAAAGTTAACTATATCAAGATTTACATGATCTTCCACAATATTACGATGACCGACAGTCACAACACAGTTTCTATACACCCTCCTAGCCACAATGGAGTCACCGACAAGAATGGAAACAGAGAAAGGTTCCACAATAATTTCAGGCTCAAAGACAAAACTAACTGCCATATACGGGGTCACATAGGACAAGGTAGACCCGGGATCAAGTAACACATACACATCACAGGAGAAAATTTATAACGTACCAGTAACAATGTCTGGTGAAGTTTGTGTATCCTGGCGGTTAGATAAAGTATATAACCAATTACGATCACCCCTGGTAGCTGAAGTAGTACCCTTTGGTGGTGGCGGAGCTGTGGGATTCATCTGAGACCTAGAACCACCAAGGTTTCCTCTTACGGATGGACAATCTCTCTGAAAATGGCCTGACAGACCACAAGTATAGCACACCAACCTACCAAACTGACACCTTCTTGGGTGATTCTTCCCATAATTTCCACAGCGAGGGTGTGACCTAAAAGGCTTAGTCACACTCCTCTGGGACTGAGTACCCTGAGTTCTAAGCCTATCTCCTGACTGGAATCACTGATCACCCAATGTCCTGGGTGCAAGTGCACTTGCCGAAGACTGAGAATTGATCCATAATTTCATCTTAGCCCACTTATTACCCCAATTATTGCCACCTTGATGCTGACTGTTATTCTAGTCTATAGATCTGGCCCTCTTTTCCTACCTATATTTCTCTCTGGCCTCTGCTATTCTTTTCTTCTTCTCAGCATCACTCCCTTACAATCCAGTACCAGATTATCCGAGAGACTAGATACAAACTTTCTTATTCGGGCTCTCATGTTATCCGCCAATTCTGGAGCATACCTGGACAGTTGGGTGAACTTCAAGGTATACTTCTTAATACTCATTTTTCCTTTCTTAAATTCATAAATTCTTCAGCCTTTGACTCCCTCAATTCATGGGGAAAGAAGAAGTTCAGAAAATCTTCCACAAACTCACCCTTACACAAAAGGCTCAACATCACTACCATTCGAATTCTCCCATTCATTAAACCACTGATTTTCCATATCCTTTAGCTAATAGACTTTCAATTCAACCCCTTCAACTTCATTGCATGGATAACTCTAAAAATTTTCTTCGGTTCATCAATGAACCCTTGAGGGTCCTATTCAACCTTCATGCCAGTAAACATAGGTGGGTTCTGCCTCATGAATTGATCAACTTGTGTAACCTCAGATAAACCATACATTAAACCACCATCTTCAGACCGACAAGCCTAGGAGCCCACCAACTAAGCTATTATATGAATGGACTATCGAAACTCAGTATTTAAAACTTCCTTTTAAGGAGTCTAAGGACGGTTAACACCGATCCGTGGAGTTCGAGGTGGACTATTCAGAACTGGAGGAATTCCTAGAGTAAGAACAAACTCTAAAGTACGAGCTCTGTGACGGGTCTGCATCCTATGAGTGGGACGGACATCCTCAGCCTGAGCATTTTGTTCATTAGTTCTACGGGGAGGAATGATAACTTTCTAAAATACACAAAATCATTGATTAGAATCATTTTCTAAAATACACAAAATCATTGATTAGAGTCATTGAGACTCTGCAGCACGAACTCATCATTAAAGAAATATAGACATTTCTAAATTCCTTGTAGCCTTCTGCTTATAAGTATGACGTCTACACACCCATAAATAGGACTCTACTGATACTAGAAAAACCACGGGAACATTAAACACACCCCAAACAGTCTACTAATCAAAAAGATTCTTGGACCGATTGGAGATATCACTCGAATTCAACAATGACAACGACAATAATGAAATAAAAAAGGTGTTTATCACACCAAAATAGCAACACCAACAATAATATGAAGAAAAGATGAACAACAATGAAGTGGTAACAATAACAACACCTCACGGGTTACATTAACAAAAATAAGAAACAACGATTACAACAAATAAGAGGATAGATAGTTAGATAAAATGAAGGTGTAATCTTAAAAACCCAAAAGCCTATTCCACTCTTGGACGTTTAACAATACACACAACAAATACCTAACTCCTACGTTGGCACAAAAGTGACCTCGATCTCCCAAGCATCCAACGTTTCCAAGCTTGAATCCAACACGAGTTATTACACACTCAAGTTGATTTTCCTAGTTACTATGTTTCGGCCAAGAGACCATTCTCTTAAGAGAGGGTGTTTCAATGTTACAACTTTCAATATTCATCAAAATCTAACTAATGAAACCCTACATTATTCTATTTATAGTGTATTACAAATAATAGGTAAAATGACCAAAAGGCTCCTTAGTGATAGGGCTCCCCTCTAGTGTATGTAGTGGACTGTTTTGTCCCTTTTAGTGTATGTAGTGGACTATTTTGGTGTCTATTTAGGTGCTCCTTTGCACTTCATTTGCACATACCAAGCCTTGGGTCCAACATATGCCCTCATAAGTCCATCTACGTGATTGTAATCATATCATCCTCCCTTTCTTGAAAAAGATTCGACCTCAAATCCGTACCTTGCAAAATCAAAGAGGAAACAAACAAGTACACATCCTCATGGCATGAGGGTTAGGGTTAGCAAAAATAAACAATTAGTATTATCATTCCATGGTGGTACGCACTTGAGGCCCAACCAAGGATCCTTTGTCTTAATTATGAAAAGCTTTTATACAACATCACAAAGGAAAGGGCTCGTATGAACATCAATAATTAAGGGACCAAAATCGAGACTACGCTTCTCATATGATGTATATCCATCAAACTCATAAATATCATTATATGCATATAGGTAGTGAATAAAGGCACCAAAGGCATAATTCTCATGTAAGATGTATTCACAAGTAGGAACACACAACGAGAGAAAGGGACATTGCAAGCACGTAGGACCTCTCTCCTTCCAACCATTCCCAAGGGAAGGCATTCCATCAAGAGAGTCATACCAATAACGAGAATAGGGAAACTACCATAAAACAATTCAATCCAAGGCAAGTAGTTTTCCCAAGAACTCGACTTCCCTCTACAAATGATGTGAAGCATGCTTTCAAGAGTCCCACAAGATACGTCAACTTGTCCAACCCCATGAAGGTGACAAAAAGTCTTTAACATCCTTAGATCCTTCCACGAACAAGAATACAACATGGCATCCAAAAGTTGGGGTTCACATAACTTAAGTAAAAGTATGTCAAACATGGATGCACGGATATGAGCAAAACCCCAAAGAGACAATGACACATTTGCCCTAGGGTCCTTGAGTAGACACAAACCACCATTAACACCAAAGAGATCATAATTCAAGTCACCATATTTGTCAAGCACGGGTGAGGTGTCATGCAAAGAAGTACAAGCAAAATCATTTAAAGATATGTCAAGCACATGATTAACCCTATGAGCTAAGCAAATATTAGAATCTTTACAGCAACATAGGCTCATGGGTTCACTCCTTTTTCCTTGACCAACATTTTCAAATTCTTCACTCACTTGAGATTCATTAATCACATCACACATTCTCAAGTGGTGGGCAAGTTTTACATACAAGTTGGTCAACACAATTTTCACACGACGATGTACTTTCATTCAACACAATAACTTCAACACTAGGTGAACACAAATCGATCTTACTAGAAGAGTCGATTCGGTCATCTATAGGATCAACTAGTGTATCCAATCGCACAACGTGTACATCATCCACAAGTGGTAAGGAATCAATATACTCATATGTAGGTAAGCTAATACTCACACTCAATGGCTTATTAGTCACACGTTCATCATTCACATATACCAAAGTGTAAGAATTATCTATTTTTCCTTGACGTTCATGAGTATGTTCATTTTTACCTTGGTGTAAAAGTCCTTCACAAGTTTGGGCAGAAACTTCCTTCGGGAATCTCTCTCCGCAAGGTGTTTGGAAATTAGGTTTTGGATTTTTTCGGATAAGTGTGGATACCAATTGGCGTAGCCTTTCAATGTGTCATTTCATGTGTTCAATATTATTGGTGATGCGATCAAATGTGACATCAAGATTGGTGGAAACCATGGTATCTAAAATAAAAGACAACAACGAACAACAAAAAAAATAAACTTGTTAGATAAAAAATGCCTTACCACACTCTCACTCTCGATTTTTACCTCTTAGTTTCACAATTGTTGAAAGCCGGCTTGTACTTCGTTAGTGATTGAGGGTCGAGCCTACTCTTGCCCGAAATAGATTTTCATTTGAGTTGACTCAAAGAAAATTTGTTTACAGACTTGAAACAGCAAGATACAATGAATTCACAAAAGATAAAAGCACACAACAAACTCTTAACATGAATAAACGAACACAAAGACTAACTAACAATCTAGTAGACGAGTACAAGTTTGCAATTAGTATTGGAACCAACGAAATCAAAAATTTGAGCCACAATTATTGCGTGAACAGTACCAATAATGATGTGGCAGCACATAATTGGTTGTGGTTTCTAACAATTTTTTTTTGTCCAATTTCAAGTCCTGGTCAATTTACAACTTAGGAATTGTGGAATTTGTTTAATGGAGGGAAATACAAGTCTTGGAGCCTTTTTGAAATTCAAACACAAAAATTCTTGACTTGACTTGCACTTTTCCTCAAAACAAGGGTCCTTAAATTATAGAAAAGTTGTTGGAAAGTGATGTAAAGTCTTTTGGTGGTTGGGAGTCTTTCAAGACTAACAAGTACATACACCTTTTTCCTTCACCTTTTAGGATCTAGGATTCACTTTTTATTGAATGAAGGTGAAGAACTTCAAGAAAAACAACAACCACACCAAGAACAATAACAACAATCTTCAAGAACAACAATAATTCCAATGGCCAACTCCAATCCACAACAACAAACTACCAAGTCTCTTTACTATTGTGTCTTCGATTTTACAAGAGATGAAGGTTGTGAAGAACTTCAAGAACAACAACAAAATTAACCAAGAACTACAACAACAACACTATTTTCAACAACAACAACCACACACACGGCTCTACCACACGGTCTTACTTGTTCACTACAACAACAACAAAGCTCAAACTTAGATATGGACTCAAGTGTTAGTGAAGAACAAAGCTAACACTATAAACACTCAAGACAAATAAAAATCACATCCAAGGCACAACAAGAACGCAATTCTCGACCAAGAACACAATACAGGCAGATTGCACTTTTTCTAGAATTTCTAGTTTTTCAATAATTTTTTTTTATTTTTCAACTAACAAGCCCAAGATTGATATTGTGGGAACAAGATCAATCCATGATATGATACCAAATAATACAATAAAAACCAAAGGAACATTAAACACACCCCAAACAGTCCACTAATTAAAAGGATTCTTGGATCGATTGGAGACCTCACTCGGATTCGACAATGACAACGACAATAATGAAATGAAGAAGGTGTTTATCACACCAAAACAGCTGCAGCAACAATAATATGAATACAAGATGAAAAATAAGAAAGTGATAACAATAACAACACCTCACATGTTACATTAACAAAAATAAGAAACAACGATTATAAAAAATAAGAGGATAGATAGTTAGACAAGATGAAGGTGTAATTTTAAAAATCTAAGAGCCTATTCCACTCTTGGACCTTTAACAATACACACAACGAATACCTAAATCCTACGTTGGCACAAAAGTGACCTCGATCTCCCAAGCATTCAACGTTTCCAAGCATGAATCCAACACGAGTGATTTCACACTCAAGTTGATTTTCCTATTACTATGTTTCGGACAAGAGGCCATTCTCTCAAGAAAGGGTTCTTCAATGTTACAACTTTCAATATTCATCAAAATCTAACTAATGAAACCCTACATTATTCTATTTATAGTGTATTACAAATAATAGGTAAAGTGACCAAAAGGTCCTTAGTGATTATGATGCCCTGAATCTGGTACCCGAAAAGCTACACGATGCTCATGACCTCAAGGGACTATAAGTTAACCCATGATAGATATCTGTAACTGAGCACTGAATAATATACTGTAAATATGTGAAATATAAGCTATAAGGCCATAAGGTTTGAAACTAAACTAATACTGAATATAAAACAATATCTGTAATGGGGTATAACAATACCTAAAGCTAAAATAAACTATCTAAAATATGCTGTAGTCTGAAAGCCTCTAAACTATTTGAAAATTGTGGAGTTGATGGACATGTCCCCAACTAACTCCGAACTAATGAAATAATAATAGTAATAAAATAATTATGCTATCCTCGAATGACGAGGATTCACTGTTGTTCTGGCTATTGAACGTCTGATCTACTAAGGATGCTCGGGAGCTCGTCTTTCTAAACCTATAGTATAAAATACCATAGCACAAATGCGTCAGTACGTTGAATATACTAGTATATAAGTGAGGTAGGCTAAATGCAATGGTTCACATGCATGAACAATACTAACTGACAGAATAATATGAACGTGAGAATATATGCATGAATAAGAGACTGTAACTGCATTCGTGATAACACTGACTCATGAATTCTGATAACATGGATTTACTGATATCTAAGTACTTATACTGGGATACTAAATAACTAAGTCTATAGAGTACTAAGGACCTGATGTACTAAGTCTATAGAGTACTAAGGACCTGATGTTATATTATTGATAAGGAATGACTATTTTCGACAGTTTTGATTATGAAGAATTGTCTGATTGACTGTATCTAACATCCTGAAACTGAATACTGATAACATGGGTTTTGTATAATTAATATACTATTAACTGAGTTTGTGGTAACATGATTACTAAGTCTGAGTACTGATAACATGAGTTACTGATAATGGTATAACTAAAATAACTGATACCGAGCGACTGTATCTGACAGTTTAGGTTCTGATGGAACTAGCTGGGTTTTGTACTATTTTGAGTTGAATCTATCTGACAATCCTAAATTCTGTAGAACTATCTGAGTTCATTACTGAGACTGAATGACTGTATTTGATAGTCCTAATTCTGTAAATAAAATGTGGGAAGTAATCATCTAATCGACATGCCCCTAATAAGCTATTATGGCTGTGTTGGGGTCTAATCTGTGACCCCAATTAGAAGGGTGTCAATACCACACCATTGGTAAGGACAAGCTGTGGGTAATCCTTATCTGATAGTGTCCCCAAAAGAAAACGGTGGGGCCCTTATCTGACAGTGCTTATCCACCTCATCAACCCTCATTTGACAGTGTCGATGTCTCAACCTATGTTGGTTACATAGTTCTAGAACGCAAGGATTGCTTCTAAGAATGACACCCTCATCTGACAGTGTGTGTTCCCATCCTTGCGATCACTCGGTGCTAATTCTTACACCCATCTGAATAGACACTAAACATGATTAATTGAACTGGACTACACTGAATTCATGGAGTTCCGTTGACTGATGGAATACTACTGAGTTTCCTGAGATTACTGAGATTATTGAGTTTTAATGGAATTTTTGAGATTACTGGACTTATATTGAATTCACTGAGTTTTCCTGAGTCATATGACTAACTGAGTTCTACTGAACATGGATTGACTGAGGATATCAAGAAAACATGACACTGGCTCTAGGCACACAACTGGATTGTCGGGTACAAGTACCCCCCAGGACTCGATAGCATGAAACTGACAGGACATGACACTTCTTGAATAATGATCAATATCAACAATTCATAATACAATAAGTTGGGGATTTCATAAAGTACATGGTTATCATAAGCTTGTACATGAATAGGATTACATATAAACATGGCATAATTTCATGAGGCTAATTCATGAGCAATCCAACAAACATTTACTAGGCACATTTATAGCATGGGAGTTCTTTGAACATAAGGGTAAAACATGAATCCATCACTTAAGTCACAATTGAACTATATTACATGATTTCTAGTCTTCTAGGCATTTTATCAAACACCTTACACACACCACTTAGGGCATAGGTATAATCATCAATTAACACCTCATGAGCCACTCAATTCATGGATTTAAACTCATATACTAACGTAATTTCATAAAAATACATTAAGATTCCAACATGGGAATCATAAGACAACAACAACAACTAAATGAACATAATCAACACATAGCATGAATATCATAATTCATAGTTTAAAGCTTGATTCTTGGGCTTCATGGACGAAAGTAATCCATGAATGAACACTATGCATACCTTAGTTCATGATTTAGCAAAGATTGACGAAGGACTCTTGAATTTGAATCCCCAATTGAAAACCCTAGCTTGTTCTTGAGAGAAACTTGAGAGAAACACTATTTTTGGGTAAAATATGGATGAATCACGTGTTGTTGGGTTTACATAGGGGTGAGAAATTGACCCTTTTAACCCTTGGAAGCGTATTTTAATTCTTGTGGAAATTTCTTAATTTTCATCCTTGGCGCGACGCGCCACTATCGTGCCAAGTCACTGGAACTGGAAAATTGGGAATCTGCATGGTGGCGCGATGCGGAGCTATCGCGTTGCCACTTTGTTTGTGAACTGGAAGTTTGGCGTGATGCGCCACTATCGCGGAGCAATATTGGAAATTGACAATTTCCATTTAATCTGGCTCTGCGACGTGCTGATGGCTTAGGTGATACACTGGCTCACTAAAAAGGCTCTAACTCTTTGCCCGGGTGTCGGACTGTCTCCCCTCTAGTGTATGTAGTGGACTGTTTTAGCCCTTTTAGTGTATGTAGTTGACTATTTTGGTGTCCATTTAGGTGCTCCTTTTCATTTCATTTGCACACACCAAGCCTCGGGTCGACCTCATAAGTCCATCTACGTGATCGTACTCGTATCATTATCTACTAGATCTTGTACAAATCTCGGCCAAGATAACTTCACAAGAACAACAACTTTTGGCCAAGAACAAAAAAAAAGACAGATTTCAACAATACACACAACAAATAACTAACTCCTACGTTGGCACAAAAGTGACCTCGATCTCCCAAGAATCCAATATTTCCAAGTTTGAATCCAACACGAGTGATTCCACACTCAAGTTGATTTTCCTAGTTACTATGTTTCGGCCAAGAGGCCATTCTCTCAAGAGAGGGTGTTTTAATGTTACAACTTTCAATATTCATCAAAATCTAACTAATAAAACCCTACATTATTCTATTTATAGTGTTTTACAAATAATAGGTAAAATGACCAAAAGGACCCTTAGTGTTGGGGCTCCCCTTGTAGTGGACTATTTTGGCCCTTTTAATGTATGTAGTGGACTATTTTGGTGTCCATTTAGGTGCTCCTTTGCACTTCATTTGCGCACACCAAGCCTCGGATCCAACATACGCCCTCATAAGTCCATCTACGTGATCGTACTCGTATCATCTACCCGACGCAATTTCACAGATATCCTGGGACCATGAACCGTGCTCTGATACTAAGTTTGTCATGACCTAGCCGCGACGAGCATCCCAAACCATGGAGGCTCGGGCGCCTATCTGTATCTGAAAATCATGCACACATTCACATACTACAAAGGATAATGCAGAAATACACATCAATATGGTCAATATTATAATTCAAATGAACAATCTAGAATGGAATCCATAAACCTCTAACAACATCTAATATTAGTCTACAAAATCTCTAATACATTAAAACCAATATCTTGTCTAGAACTGGGACAAGACCCTCAATCAGACCATAAACACAAAATGATATAACTAAGTGTAATAACTAGGCCTCCTAGAATAGAGAAGGCTCACCAACTGCAACTTCTGACGCATACAAGTCTACTACTGAATGAGACCTCGGGACTATGCCTCAGATTCTGAAATATAGGGGGTCAATACATATGTACTGGTACACAGAGTATTCCAAAATAAAATACTGATATATAAAGTAGGAGAGAGTATTTCATGAAAAATATGTCATTCATAACACAGTTGAAAGTCCATGGGCATAATCAATATGCTTTTTTGTAAACATTTCTGTAAATCTCAACTCAACATCTTTGTCTTACTTCTGATCTAGGTGGTACACCTTACTAGTCTAGGACCCCGCGGGCTATATGGAGTCCTCTTTTGACTCAGAGGCTAAGCCCCCAACCCAAGTTTGCCGCAAGGGTTGGAGTTTCTGATTCTGATATGCCACAGAGCACTAGGCCAGCGTATAATCCCTCTTGGGGACATAATAACCCGTACCGACAAAACACAATTTTGGAAAATAAGTTATCTGAACTCGTGCCTTCTTCGGGTAACCATGCAAAGATTATCTGTTTGGTATTGTCATACCAAAACCTGCAAGTCATATCTTCTAAGTCATAAAATATCATGTACAATTCTTTCATTCAAAACAATGTTTAGACCACCAAAATATTCAAACGGTACAAGAGGATTCATATTTTAAAATATATGTGAAACCATGCAAAGATTCTCTCTTTTCAATTCTTAAACATGTGGTGTTCACTTACGTTGTAGTAAATCATGCAATTCTTTCAATAGACGTCTTCATCATTTATCAACAAGTAAAACACCATTTTTTCAACTCACAATCAATCTCAAATCATTTAGCAATAGCCAAGAAACATTTATATCATTCTTCAAAAGGTAAAAATTATCAATTCGTAACATGTGAAAATCAAAAGGGTTATAACTAGAGAGGGAATACAAATATTCATGCTCTCAATTCACCTTTTAAACTTCGAACGCATACATACATATATATATATACATACATACATATATATATATACATACATACATATATATACATATATACATACATATATATATATATATATATATAAACATATATATATATATATATATATATATATATATATATATATAAATGATAAAAAAATCAAATTTATGGGGAAAGCCTCAAGACTAAAACATTATCATCAATACGGTTCCCAAATACATAATTGTCTATGTAAATTCAAAACCCCCTTTGTAAATACATGATTTCTCCACATTCAAATATTTTTAGAACGATTTCACCATGATCATGTAGTCTTGGAAAATCCCACATACCTTAGATTACTTAGTTTGAAGAATAGGACTCGAATCTTGACTCGTTTCTTGAAAATCTTGAACTTAAATATGGATTTTTTATCTTTGAGAGGAGAGTTAGGGTTATTGTTCTTGATGGAATTGAGTAATTATGGGAATATAGTGCCCTAATAACGTTTTAATCAATTGTTTACAAGACTTGGGATTATGAGAAAAGTCCAAACTTTGGGAACCATCGTGTCACGTCGGGCCCCAACATGTTAGGCATCGCGACACATCAATATCGCGTTGAGTTGCTATTTTTGAAATCCAAACACGTCCCATCCCTCATCCGAAAAATCCAAAACTATCCCGAGACATCCTTTTTTCATCCCCGAATATGAATCAACTCAAAAATCTATGTCTCGGGGTCGGAAAGATCGATTTAGAACTCACTGAACTTTAGGAGGTCAAAATTTGACTGTGTCCTTTTAACACTTAGGATAATTTCAGGTTGTTAGCTCTTTAAGCATGCTACTAAGCGCGACATCGATTCGAGAATGCTACGGGGTATTACATCGTCGAATTTCCAAATTGCCAGAGACAATTTTGCATCACGTCCTGTCTTTCACATCCTGGAATTCGCTCCACTGCTTAAATTTTGGTTATATTCACTATGGGTCACAACATATGCATGATGTTATAGATTAAATTCTATCAAATAGGAAAAAGAGCAATATGTCCATGCAAAACTTCTCTTTGTGGTTAGGTTATTATCATCCTCGTCTTTGTTTTATTGAAAACTGGATTAAGATACTCGTAGCTTGTAATAACAAAGAGGTGAATCTAAGAGGTTATGTATACTACAGCTTTTATGTTGGTGAAACTTTACCTAAACTGAAAAAGGTTAACTTGGTAAACCTGGAAAGCCAGGAAAACATGGGATATGACCATTCTGTACTCCAATTGATTGATATTGCGGCAATTAATCTCGAAGACCTTAGCATCAACAACCACTCTTATGGGAATATAAATGTTGTCAGAGTAACTGCTTGCAAAGACCTCAAGAGTTTGTGCCTCAATTGTGTGGACATCACGGACAATTGGTTAGAGGAACTATTTTACAGCCTACAAAATCTTGAAAAGTTTGATTTAATTTGTTGCAAGACCTTGAAGACTATGAAGATCACCAGTAAAGGGCTCAAACAACTGAGAGTATTTGATTGCCACAATTTGATTGCTGCTGAATTGGACACTCCTAATTTAATAAAGTTCCATTGCTTTAATGAGAAGTTTAAAGTATGCTTGGGTTGAAAGAAGGGAAAAAAGGCAAAAAGTACGAACTTATGTTAATAAACAAAGTTCCCTTGCATGCGCCGTTCAATATTGGTGTTAGCCCATTAAAAGTTGTTCATATATATATTGTTGCCCCAAAATATTTGGAAATGTTGTTTATTGACTGGTAAATGATTTTTGTTTATCGTTGATTATTAGACAAGTTATTGCTATTTATTGCATAAACCAGAAGATATATGGAGTCGATCAACTTCAACAAGAATAGTGTAACACCAAGGAATTCAAGATTCTTTATACTTGACATTTGCTCCTCTAACTTGCTCTAAGTGAACATTCTTTTGATCTATCCTGATTGGATGAAGCATGGCTGTTTCCTCCTTTGCTGTCTAGGTCTGCGGGGTGTTTCACTATTTGACAGAGCGACTTGCATATAGTTTTGAGTAAAAAAGAACTTTCCTACTAACATTGCTAGCTATTGGTAGTCTTCCACTGGTATTCCCGCGTGTTGGGAGCCTTAGGTTCATCTGGTGCTACTGCTTCCTTTAGTATTGTGCATTTTATTCTTTGGCCATTAGAAAGCACCCGTTTATTGTACTGGCTTAGATGATTCCTCCGTTCAGATAATGTTTTGACTTCGAGCGGCAATAGGCTAACACCAATAGAGTTCTAAACCTTTCTAATACTGCATTCATGATTCTTTTTAACGTCAACTTTTTACCTTTGTTCCTGTTGTTTATATAGTCCATACTGAATGATTTTCCTCTGTTTGACAGTTTATATATGCAGATGCATCAGGTGAAGTTGATAAGCCTTGTTGTGCATCTCTATCTGGGAAATGTTGGAGGCATAGGGTGAAAGTCAATTTGCATAACTTTACATTTATGGAACTATGGAAGTTGAGAAACTACTTTTGCACTAATGCATTCATCTTGGAGATGGTTGGGATTAGTCCTGATAAATCGCTTTTGCCGATTTAATATGGTAAATTGTATTTCTTAGCGTGAGTATCATTACTGTTGGACTGTCACAACCCGATTTCTCAAATCGTGATGGCGCCTACCTTATTCCACCGGTAGGCAAGCCAAACCATAGCCCGGAATGATAGGTAATGGGCTATTAGGCAGAGACAAAATAAAAGATCGCGTATGATAATAACAACCTCAATAATAAGTGAAAACTAAGAAGAAAACATATGTATTATATCAAAACGAGAGGAGGAAAAAGGACCAGCTATATAAATGAATCCCTCCCAAGACCTGATAAGGTCAGTACTAGAGCCACTACTAACAGGTACCCAGAGTACTAGACAAAAATCTAAAATGTACACAAGTAGTCTCGAGTGAAAAAGACTAACTAGAGTAGATAGAGTAGGATCAGTCTCGGACGACAGTAAGCTCACCCCGCTCTAAACCAACACTGAAAGGTAAGAACTACGTCAACGCCTAGTACCTGGATCTGCATCAGGAAAAAAGATGCAGAAGTGTAGTATGAGTGCCAAAAACAACGGGTACTCAGTAGGCATCATCGGCCGACTGAGCTTAATACAGAAAATGTGTAACTACAATGCAAGGACATAATCTGAGTTATTAGTAAATAGGGATGTAAAGGTAAACAACTACCAAGCTATGCAACGGCTATAAAGGAATAAACTTATGCAATACAGAAAAAAATAATGATGCAGTAATAACAAATAAATCAAACATAACCTAACTGAGCCCCCGTAAGCCCACTAGGCACACTGAAGAAGACAATTAACCCGACCGTACCCCCGTAAGCCGGTGGGACACACAAGTGATGAAAGTAAACATAAATAATCAGATGCCGGACTCAAACCGGAACTCAGAGTAACCCCAACTATAATCAAATGCCGGACTCAAACCGGATCTCATAGTATCATAATAATCAATTGCCGGACCCGAACCGAAACTCATATAATTATAATAATCAATTGCCGGATTTGAATCAAAACTCATAGTAACCATAACCCACCGATAATATTAAAATCCATATCATAACAATATAAATGTCTAAATAATCATTTATTAATCTTAATTAAAAAGGGATAAATTCAAGGTTTTGCAATTTAACTTCACGTTCTAAAGTAATAGATGCTATATTATGCTAAAAGATAATTTTTCAATATTTACTAGAACGGGGCCTTAATCCGAATAAATAAGACAGTTTATATAAATCAAATAATATACATCTACAAGTATTTATTCAAAGCTAGCATAATAGTTCACAATTTCGATATATAAGCTCAATCTAAAAGTAGGTAAACCTAGCCTACCTGGACGCCAAAGCTAGAATATCTATCCGCGAAGCCTCCGAATAATACTAGTAGAACCCGAGCTTGAAATAATTGATTTGGATAATTAATCTTTAACTTGATGCTCAAATGATGTCAAATTATTTTAGCCCATAAACTAATACTACCGAAAATATAAGAATACTAGTACTAGATTTGCCTTTTTGGTTAAAAAAAAGATTTTCTCTCTTTATGGAAAGACACTACCAAGTATCTATATATATAGATGTATAAGAAAAAAGATAGGACTTAATCAAGTGGCACATGTATCGTATAAGTAAAATGTTGCTATCCACATATCAATTTCCATGTGTGGAGGTCAAAAACCACAAGTGATAATTTTCTACAGTCTGTGTATAGATATTTGGGTATTGCCTAAATTTGTGGTAAAGTAATTATAATATTTTGAATATACCATATTTAATAGAAAATTATTTTTGACAAAACCTATATTATATAATAATAATATTTTAATATTTTAAATTTACTATCTCTGCATAAAATATTAATAAATCATAAAAAAAATCTATTATAAAATAATATAAATATATCATCACTTAAAGAATTTTATCAATATCGAAAATATTTTAGAAAAATACTAATTTATATTTCTACCAAATACCAAATTAAATTAAGTAATCCATGATACATTTAAATAGTAATAAAATTATATGAAAATAAAGAGAAATGACCGTAAGGGTCATTACATGGACCTTTGACTAGTAAATTGCTAACTGACTGCATTGCTGAAACATTTAAAATCTACCCCAGTTGAAGTAAAATTGCAGTTTTCAAGACAACGCAATTCAAATAGGAAAATTAAAAGAGCTTTTGCAAAAGAAACTTGTTTGTCTATTGAGTTCGAAATAATTTTGTAATAAATATCCTTGTATCTGGAGAGACCTATCTGCTAAATTACATAAGCTTTTAGTGGAATATGATGCTTTTGGTAGAAGGGAGTTTTGGAGCACGATAAAGTTAGCCTGGATGAGACCAATAGGTCACTAGATATTTTTGACACATCCACTTCTAGTTGCAAATTTTCCACAGAAGTGAGGATCAACTCTTGTATATTCTAACTATGTTTGCGACAACAATTATGCGGCCCAAATAGAGATGGATCATTACTCAGAAATTTGTACATAATGAGATTACTCACCTTAGGGAATAATTCTCATTCTGTGGTGATAACGGTAATCTGGTCTTGCTAAGTAAACCAGTCTTTTGGATTTCTTTTTTCGACTCTTTTCTCAAAAACCAGAACCAAGACAACACATTTCTTTAGAGGAACCTAACAATTATAGCTTTGTGCCAACAGATTTACGTTTCTCAGTTGTTTTAAGGACTAGAACAATGAAAAATTATTGTGAGCCGTGGATTTAACCATTCATTAGTAAGGCATACTTCGTGTGAAGAGAAAACAAGTATTTTTCTTTGGAGCTTCAACGATCTGGATAATTATAGCAGTAAATACAACTGCACGTCACTCTTCAAAATCAAAATTTAACCTAGCAGAAAGAAAGTTTGATTACTAAACACTAATCTTGACGTGCTGCCATCCATATTGAGAATACAATTAAGTAAATAAAATTGCACTCTCTCTAACTGTCTAAGCTTTTTGAGATAAGATGGTCACATATTTCAACGTTGAATGAATGTCACACTTCATTCCTTCAACTAGTGTTTAACAAAATACTAAAAGCACGCAATCACGCATTAAATTCACCTGGCATACTGAAAACTGCTGCATACTACGCAAAACACACAGAGTAATCCTGGAGGCATAACCTGAAGAGTCGGCAATACGGGAATAGGGAACCTTTTCGTCCCATGTTTGAATTTTGCACTAGCTTTAATGGACTAATGAGTGTATGTGTGGGTTGAAGGAAGAAAAAAGGGGGAAAGTTGTAACACCTCGTAGCATTCTCAAAATGATACCGCGCGTAGTAGCATGCTTAAAGAGCTAACAACCTGAAATTTTCCTAAGTGTTAAAAGGACTTAGTCATATTTTGAACTCCTAAAGTTTACTGAGTTCTAAATCGATCTTTCCGACTCCAAGACATAGATTTTTGAGTTGATTCATATTCGAGGATGAAAAAGGGATGTCTCAGGGGAGTTTCGGATTTTTCGGACGAGGGATGGGACGTGTTTGGATTTCAGAAATAGCAACTCAACGCGATATTGATGCGTCGATGCCTAACGCGTTGGGGCCCGACGCGATGCGATGGTTCCCAAAACAAGATTCTGCTGAACTTTTAAATTCCGAAGGGGCAGTTTGGACTTTTCCCATAATCCCAAGTCGTATAAACAATTGATAAAACATTATTAGGGAACTATATTCCCATAATTACTCAATTCCATTAAGAACAATAACCCTAACTCCCCTCCCAAAGATCTAGAATCCATCTTTAAGTTCAAGATTTCCAAGAAACGAGTCAAGATTTGAGTCCTATTCTTCAAACTAAATAATCTAAGGTACTTGGAGTTTTCCTAAACAACATGGATATGGTGAAATCATTTTTTAGTAAAAATGTTTGAATGTGGAGAAATCATGTATCTACAAAAGGGTTTTGAATTTACATAGACCATTATGCATTGTGAATCCTATTGATGATGATGTTTTGGTCTTGAGGCCTTCCCCTTGAAATTGATTGTTACTCGTGTATATATGTATGTATTTGATGTTTGAAATTTGAATTGAGAGAATGAAGATTTATACTCCCTCTCTTGTTACGAAGCATCTTGATTTCATATGTTATGAATTGTTCAATTGCATATTGAGAAGCATGATACAAATGTCTTTGTTATTGTTTAAGACTTGATTTTGTTATGAACCGAAGAGAGGGTGTTTTTCTCTAATATAAATGAAAAGAGATAATTTAAAGAGTTGCATGATTTACTACAAA
The DNA here is from genome assembly GCA_030864225.1 of Capsicum baccatum var. pendulum. NCBI lineage: Eukaryota > Viridiplantae > Streptophyta > Magnoliopsida > Solanales > Solanaceae > Capsicum > Capsicum baccatum. The sequence continues at coordinate 44,342,544 of CM061555.1, forward strand.
GTAATTGACCACCATTTGTTGAAATGTTGAAAAGAGAGGATTTTTGCATAGTTTGACATATGTTTTGGAAATATGAGTTCCCTTGTACTGTTTGAATGTTTTGGTGGTCTAAACATTGTTTTGAATGAAAGAGCTATAACATGATATTTTATCACTTAGATATACGACTTGCAATTCTTGGTATGATGATACCAAAACAGATAATGCCATAATAGACTCATAAAGAAACATAAGTTAGATTTTATTCAGATTTTTAGAATTTGATTAGAAAGATGCATGTCTAGAAAAGGTTAAAAATGAGTTTAAGAGATGTTAGGTGGTTATCCGAAGAAGGCACGAGTTCAGATAACTCTTTGTCCAAAACTATGTTTTGTCGATATGGGTTATTATGTCTGCAAGAGGGATTATATGCTAGCCTAGTGCTTTGTGGAATATCAGAATCAGAAACTCTAACCCTTGCAAAAAACTTGGGTTGGGGGCTTGGCCTTCGAGTCAAGGGCGGACACCATATAGCCTGTGGGGTCGTAGACTTATAGCGTGTACCACCTAGCTCAGAAGCAAGACAAAGATGTTGAGTTGAGATTTATGAAAACATTTTAAAAAACCTGTTGATTATGCCTATGGATTTCAAATATGTTATGAATGACATATTTTTCATAAAATTTTCTCTCCTACTTTATATACAAGTACATATGTATTGACCCCCTCTATTTAAAGATCTGACGCACTGTCTTGGGGTCCCGTTCAACAACAGACTTGTGTGTGTTAGAAGTTACAGTTGGTAATCCTTCTCTATTCCTGAAGGCCTAGTTATTATACTTTGTTATCTCATTTTGTCTTTATGGTATGACTGGGGGTCTTGTCCCAATTCTAGACAATATGTTGGTTTTAATGTATTAGAGATTTCGCAGACTGATGTTAGATATTGTTAGAGTTTTATGGATTCCATTCTAGATTGTTTATTTGAATTATAATATTAACCATGATCCCATATTGATGTGTATTCCCGTATTATCCTCTACGATATATGAATGTGTGCATGATTTCCAGATAGTGATGGGTGTTTGGGCCTTCATGGTTTGGGATGCTCATCATGGCCAGGGTCTCAGCTCGGATCATGAAAAAACTTGGTATCAAAGCATGGTTCATGGTCCCAAGGTGTCTGCAAAATTACGTTGGGTAAAGTCCGGTTTATGGGTGTGTAGTGTGCCACACTTATAGGCAGGAAGATATAAGATATTTAGGAATGTCTCTCTTTATTTCATGATGAGTCTATGCTGTAGAGTCTGAATGTCCTTTAATCAATGATTGTGTGTATTTTAGAAAGTTACCATGCCTCCCCGTAGAACCAATGAACAAAATGCTCAGGCTGAGGATGTTCATCCCAATCATGGGATGCGGACCCATAATAGAGCTCGTACCCCAGGGTTTGTTCCTACTATAGGAGTTCCTCCTGTTCTGACTAGTCTACCTCGGGCTCTATGGAGTGGTGTTACCCATCCTTAGCCTCCTTAGAGAAAAGTTTCAAATGCTGAGTTCCGACAATTTATTCATATAATAGGTCAGCTGGTGCCTTCCAGGCCCATCGTTCTGAAGATGAAGGTTCAGTGTCTAGTTCATCTAAGGTTACACGAGTTGGTCAATTCATGAGGCTAAAACCACCTATGTTTACTAGCACGAAGGTTGAAGAGGACCCTCAAGGGTTCATTGATGAATCGGAGAAAATTTTTAGAGTTATGCATGCAAATGAGGTTGAAGGGGTTGATTTGGTAGCCTATCAACTAAAGGATGTGGCCAATCAGTGGTTTAACAAATGGAAGGATTCGAAAGGTAGTGATGCTGAGCCTTCTGTGTAGGGTGAGTTTGTGGAAGCTTTCCTGGACCGTTTCTTTCCCCCAAAATTGAGGGAGTCAAAGGCTGAAAAGTTCATGAATTTGAAGCAAGGAGAAATAAATGTTAAGGAGTATACCTTGAAATTCACCCAGCTATCCAGTTATACTCCAGAATTGGCAGGTAACATAAGAGCCCGAATGAGGAAGTTTGCATCCGGTATCTTGGATGATCTGGTGCTGGAATGAAAGAGAGCAATGCTAAATAGAGATATGGATTTCTCCAGGTTGTCCATTCATATGCAACAGGTTGAAGAGCAGAAGAAAAGACTAGCAGAGGCCAAAGAGAAAGACATATAGGCAAAGAGGGTCAGATCTACAGACCAGAATAATAGTCAACACCAAGGTAGCAATAATTGGAGTAATAAGTGGACTAAGAAGAAATTCTAAAGTAATGCTTAGTCTTTGATAAGTGTACCTACGTCCAGGCCTTTGGGTGAGCATCGGTTCCAGTCAGGAGATAGGCCTAGAGCTCAGGGTACTCAGTCTCAGGGGAGTGTGACTCATCCTTTTAGGTCACACCCTTGTTGTGGAAATTATGGGAAGGATCACCCAGAAAAGTGTTAGTTTGGCAGGTTGGTGTGCTATACTTGTGGTCAGTCAAGCCATTTTAAGGTAAATTGTCCATCGGTAAGAGGAAACATTGGTGGTGCTAGGTCTTAGATGAATCCCATAGCTTCACCACCACCAAAGGGTACTATTTTACCTACCGAGGGTAGTTGCAACCGATTATATACTTTATCTAACCGTAGGATGCAGAGGCTTCACCAGACATTGTTACTGGTATGTTACAAATTTTATCCCATAATGTGTATGTGTTACTTGATCCCAGGTCTACCTTGTCCTATGTGACACGGTATGTGTCAGTTAGCCTTGGCTTTGAGCCTAAAAATATTCTGGAACCTTTTTCTATTTCTACTCCTATCAGTGACTCTATTGTGGCTAGAAGGGTGTTTAGAAACTGTGTTGTGTCTGTCGGTCATCGTTATATTATGACAGATCTTGTAGAGCTTGATATTGTTGACTTTGATGCTATTTTAGGGATGGATTATCTCTATTCGTGTTATGCCCCATTAAACTGTAGAACCCGAAGAGTTATTTTTCCTTTCCAAATGAGCCAGTGATAAAGTGGAAGGGTATTCTTTACCACCTAGGGGAAAATTTATATATTATCTCAGAGCCGATAAACTTATATCCAAGGGTTGTTTGTATCATCTTATTCGGGACAAATATTTCAATACTGAAAGTCCTTCCCTCCAGTCTGTCCCTGTAGTTAATGAACTCCCAAAAGTTTTTCTTGATGATCTCCCCGGGAATACCACCTGATAAGGAAATAGATTTTGGCATTAATTTGTTGCCGGATACCCGACCTATTTCTATTCCGCCATATAGAATGGCTCCTGCAGAATTGAAAGAGTTGAAAGAACAACTGAAGATCTTCTTGATAAGGGCCCCATTCATCCTAGTATTTCTCCCTGGGGTGCACTTGTACTTTTCATACGTAAGAAAGATGGATCCTTCCGTATGTGTATAGATTACCGTCAGTTAAATAGACTCACAGTCAAGAATAAATACCCTTTTCCCAGAATCGATTATTTATTTGATCTACTCCAAGGTGCCAAATATTTTTCTAAGATAGACCTTCATGCGGGGTATCATCGGTTAAAAGTTAGAGAGGATGACATTCCCAAAGCAACTTTCCTAACCCGATATGACCGCTACAAATTCCTAATCATGTCCTTCGGACTGACCAATGCCCCCAAAGCTTTTATGGACTTAATAAATAGGGCATTCCTTCAGTTTCTAGATCTATTCATGATAGTTTTCATCGATAATATTCTGGTTTACTCTAAGAGTGAGGAGGAGCATGCCAAACACCTTCGAATTATCCTTCAGACCCTCGAAGATCACGAATTATATGCAAAGTTTTCCAAATGTGAATTCTTTGTTAGTGCTATTGCTTTCCTGGGGCACATTGTTTCTGGTGAGGGGATTAAGGTTGACCCCCAAAAGATTGAGGCAGTTAGAAAACGGCCCAGACCCACGACTCCAACCAATATTCGAAGCTTCTTGGGTTGGACATGGTATTATAGAAGGTTTGTAGAGAGGTTTTCCTCCATAGTTGATCCCCTTACTAAATTGACTCAGAAAAAGGCAAAATTCTTATGGTCCAACTCATGTGAAAGTAGTTTTGAGAAATTGAAAGATAAGTTAACTACTGTGCAAGTTTTGACTCTTTCTGAGGGTACAGAGGGTTTTGTTGTGTTATGTGATGCATCCCGGGTGGGACTTGGGTGTGTACTTATGCAGCATGGTGAAGTGGTAGCTTATGCATCTAAACAGTTAAAGGTGCACGAAAGGAATTATCCCACCCATGACTTAGAGTTAGCGAATGTGGTGTTTGCACTTAAGATCTGGTGGCATTATTTTTATGGGGTGTATGTAGATATATTTACTAATCACAAAAGTTTACAGTATGTTTTCTCACAAAAAAAATTAAACTCAGACAGAGGCGGTGGTTAGCATTATTAAAGGATTATAGCTTGCATTATCATCTGAGCAAGGAAAATGTAGTGGCCAATGTCCTTAGCATGTTGTCAATGGGCAGTCTTTCTCATGTTGAAGAAGGAAAAAGGGAGATGGTGAAAGATATTCATCGGCTTGCAAATTTGAGAGTTCGACTCCTGGATTCCCAAGGCGGAGAAATGGTTGTTCATGAGATAACTAAATCTTCCCTATGTTCAGAAGTTAAGGAGAAATAGGCTGAGGATCTCATCTTGGCACAGATTAAGAAGGATGTTAGTTAACAGAAGGTGAAGGCATTTAAAATCGAAGGTGATGGGATTTTGAGGTACTAAGGTAGACTATGTATGCCGAATGTGGATGGATTGCGAGAGAGGGTTCTTGACAAAGCTTACACTTCGAGGTATGTTGTTTACCCCAGCTCTACAAAAATATATCATAACCTTAAAACTATTTATTGGTGGACTAATATGAAGAGAGATGTTTCTAACTTTGTTTCCAAGTATTTAAATTGTCAACAAGTCAAGGTAGAGCATTTGAGACCAGGTGGCACTTCCCAAGAGATAGCTTTACCAATGTGAAAGTGGAAGATGAGCAATATGAACTTCACTACGAGACTTCCAAAGTCCTGAAACCAATATGATTCCATTTGGGTGATCGTAGACAGGATGACCAAGTTTACTTACTTTCTTCCGATGCGGACCAGCTATTCAGGGAATGATTATGCTAAGTTGTATATTCCAGAAATATCCGGTTACATGGGGATCCTGTGTCCATTATATCCGATTGAAGTAATCAGTTTTCCTCACAGTTTTAAAGATCTTTTCAGAGGGGTTTAGGTACCCAAGTAAACCTTAGTACTTCTTTTCACCCTCAGACTGATGGGCAAGATGAACGTACAATTCATACCCTTAAGGATATGTTAAGGGCTTGTGTCATTGACTTCAAAGGTAGTTAGGTGGATCATTTGTCATTGATAGAATTTGCCTATAATAATAGCTACCATTCTAGTATCCAGATGACCCCTTTTGAAGCACTTTATGGGAGGAGAGCTAGGTCACCAATCGAATGGTATAAAGTGGGTGAAACCCGATTTTTTGATCCTGACCCTATTTATCAGGCGATGGAAAAGGTGAAGATCATTAGGGAGCGACTTGAGACCACTCAAAGTCGTCAAAAGTCTTATACCTATGTTAGAATAAAAGATTTAGAATTCAAAGTTGATGATTGGATATTCCTAAAGGTCTCCCCTATGAAGGAAGTCATGCAGTTCGGGAAGAGAGAAAGGCTTAGTCCTCGTTATATAGGACCTTATCAGATTATGAGGAGGATAAGTGGAGTTGCCCATGAGTTAGACTTGCCTACAAGTCTGGCTTCCGTGCATCAAGTATTCCATGTGTCTATGCTAAAGAAGTATATTAGAGATCACTCTCTTGTATTTCCTGTAGAAGGGATAAATATGAAAGACTCCTTGTCAAATGAAGAAGAATCCATTGCGATATTGGACCACCAAGTTCAAAAGCTAAGGAGAAGGAAATAGTTTCGGTTAAGGTGTTGTGTAAGAATTAAAAAAGCTGAGGAAGCTACTTGGGAGTCAGATAATGACATGTGATCTAGATACCTAAACCACTTTGAGACCGTAGATGATGACATAGAAGGTAAAAATCATATACCACGCTCTTTATCTTTTCCTTAGTGTTCTTGAAATAGTGCTTGTCTATGTTTCGAGCCATCATTCAGGGACGAATGATCCCAAAAGGGGATAATATAACACCCCATAGAATTCTCGAATTAATACCGTGGTTAGTAGCATGCTTAAAGAGCTAACAAACTAAAATTTTCCTAAGTGTTAAAAGGACTTAGTCATATTTTGAACTCCTAAAGTTCAATGGGTTCTAAATTTTTTAGTTGATTCATATTCGGGGATGAAAAAGGGATGTCTCAGAGGAGTTTTGGATTTTTCGAACGAGGGATGGGATGTGTTTGGATTTCAAAAATAGAAACTCAACGAGATATTGACGCGTCGATCCCTAACGCGTTGGGGCCCGACGCAATGCGATGGTTCCCAAAACGGGATTCTACTAAACTTTTAAATTTTGAGGGGGCAGTTTGAACTTTTTCCATAACCCCAAGTCATGTAAACAATTGATTAAAACATTATTAGGGCACTATATTCTCATAATTACTCAATTCCATCAAGAACAATAACGCTAACTCCCCTCCGAAAGATCAAGAATCCATCTTTAAGTTCAAGATTTCCAAAAAACGAGTCAAGATTCGAGTCCTATTATTCAAACTAAGTAATCTAAGGTACGTAGGATTTTTTTAAATAACATGGATATGGTGAAATCATTTTTTTAAAAAAATATTTGAATGTGGAGAAATCATGTATCTACAAAAAGGTTTTGAATTTACATAGACAATTATGCATTGTGAATCCTATTGATGATGATTTTTGGTCTTGAGGTCTTCCCCTTGAAATTGATTGTTACTTGTATTTATATGTATTATTTGATGTTTGAAAGTTGAATTGAGAGCGTAAAGATTTATACTCCCTCTCTTGTTATGAAGCATCTTGATTTCATATGTTATGAATTATTCAATTGCATATTGAGAAGCATGATACAAATATTGTTGTTATTGTTTAAGACTTGATTTTGTTATGAACCTAAGAGAGGGTGTTTTTTGCTAATATAAATGAAAAGAGATGATTTAAAGAGTTGCATGATTTACTACAAAGTAATTGACCACCATTTGTTGAAATATTGAAAAGAGAGGATTTTTGTATAATTTGACATATGTTTTGAAAATATGAGTTTTCTTGTACTATTTGAATATTTTGGTGGTCTCAACATTGTTTTGAATGAAAGAGTTGTAAAATGATATTTTATGGCTTAGAGATATGACTTTCAAGTATTGGTATGACTATACCAAAATAGATAATGCCATAACAGACTCAAAATAGAACATAAGTCAGATTTTATTCAGATTTTTAGAATTTGATTTCAGAAAGATGCATGTCTAGAAAAATTTAAAAATAGTCTTAAGAGATGTTAGGTGGTTACCCGAAGAAGGAACGATTTCAAATAGCTCATTTCCCAAAGTCGTGTTTTGCCGATACGGGTTATTATGTCCGCAAGAGGGATTATACGCTGTCCTAGTGCTCTTTGGCGTATCAGAATCAGAAACTTCAACCCTTGTGGAAAACTTGGGTTGGGAGCTTGGACGCCGAGTCAAGGGAGGACTCCATATAGCTCATGGGGTCGTAGACTTGTAGAGTGTACCACCTAACTCAGAAGTAAGACAAAGATGTTGAGTTGAGATTTAAGAAAATATTTTAAAAAGCCTATTGATTATTCCCATGGATTTCAAATGTTTTATGCATGACATATTTTTCATGAAATGCTCTCTCCTACTTTATAAATCATTACATATGTATTGACCCTATTTCAGGATCCGAGGCACAGTCTCGAGGTCCCGTTCAGCAGTAGACTTGTGTGTGTCAGAAGTTGCAGTTGGTGAGTCTTCTCTATTCTGGAAGGCCTAGTTATTATATTTTGTTATCTCATTTTGTGTTTATTGTCTGACTGGAGGCCTTGTCCCAGTTCTAGACAAGGTGTTGGTTTTATTGTATTAGAGATTTCACAGACTGATGTTAGATGTTGTTAGAGGTTTATGGATTCCTCTCCAGATTGTTCATTTGAATTATAATATTGACCATGACTCCGTATTGATTTGTATTCCCGCATTGTCCTTTACACTATATGAATATGTGCATGATTTCCAGACAGTGAAGGGCACTCGGGCCTTCATGGTTCGGGATGCTCGTCGTGGCCAGGATCTTGACTTTGGTCGTGTCAAAAGGTAAAAACTTTATGTGATAAGCCAGAGGTACCTTGCATCCCCCAAGCTGTTTTCTCATCATTGAACCTAGTATATCTTTTAAATTATGGTTTCATATTTACTATTTATTGCTATTTTAATAGATTTTTAATTATAGAAATTTATGCATCACTCCAGAAGTACCGGTTTATGTACCAAAAGGCTACATGCGTTTCTGCATCATTTTAAAATTAACCACAGAAGAACTCATGAATCCTCTTAATTGAAGAGGATGACATGAAGATTGTATGATATGGATGTATAATACCTCAGATTGAATATTCTGCACTTGAAATGATGTATCAGTGTCGTTAAGGTAAAGTGAGAAAGACCAATTATATAATTTCAGCCACTTGATTCAAACTGGTGCATTGTAATTAAGCTCACCAGTGTCTATCTCTTAGTGAACAGTCATATGTAGATCACTGTGTTTAAGTGGATTATAAAAATTCTGCCTAATTAGACAAAATGAGTGAGATGTTGAAACTTGAAGTCATATTTTCGGTGATTTGTCCAAATAGATTTGATAAAAGAATTCGAAAAGCTAAATTTATGCATCATTATAGATGTAGCCTAAATAGCAACAGTATCCAAAACTTTTCCACAAAAATGTTGTGCGATCCACAACCTTCACGAGCATTGTTGTATTTTCAGACTCTGATGAGTTGGAGAAAAAATTATCACCCTAATTTAGGTAGGAGAGTTCATTCCATGCACAGTTCTACATGTTGGACTTGGACAATGAATTCATTCGAACATCATCTTTAACAACAAGAAAACACATTATGTGCAGCAAAATTGGCCATGCCAATTTGGAAATTCCGCCTATTGCTTCCATATTACTTCTCCCCTCCATCATCAATACTGAAAGAGTCGTCAATATTTATCCTAGTTCTAGTAATAGACCATTAAATATCGCTGATCACTGAATTTAACGCAAACTCCCCATTCTATTGGAATATTATTGTATCCATTCAATGAATCGGGTTGATTCACCCGTTTCATCTCGCTATTTATTCATCTGTTGCAGTACGTAGATTGAGTTAGCCTTGGTTTCAGCCGCTTCAACATGTTGATTTCGTTCCAAATTTAGAAAATTTTTATATATTATTTTATTTCTTTGTACACCTAGATAAATTTTTAGTATATATCTATAATATTTTATATCTTAATTAAGAGTGTATCCTAATTTAGTAGTGTATCACTTTATTATTTTGTACCTTATTTAGACTTGTACTTATATCCTATTTAGATGATTAATTATTTGTATAAATAGGATATTGTACCCTCTATTTTTATTTTCAGCAATCACCTTCAAAGTTCTTTCAATTTTTAACATGACATAAGAGTAAGGTTTCGATCCTTGAATAATTTTGTGTCATTTTTCATATTTTCTTCAATATGAAAAATATTTTTTGACTTTTTGATTCACTATGTTTGGAACATGTCTACTGACATGTTCCATTCATGACGACTGCATTCGTCGCCTTTCTCTCATTATTATCATCATTATTTTCTTGATAGCATTCAAGATGTAATAAATCTACTACCAATTCATTCATCTTAGTAGTATTATAATGTATGGAACAAGTCTACTGACTTGGTTCTTTCATGGCGAATGCTCTCGCCAACTCCATCTATTATCAAAATTATCAATTGTTTCAATCTTTTCTCCTTTTAATTTTTTTTAATCTGAGGTTTCATTTATTGTGGTTGTGTTTTTTCCTTTGACAATTTCATCTTTTATTGTTTTTTGGGTATCTCTTTGGTTGGATTGTGTTTCAATCAATATGTTTTGACATCTGAAGTTTTGTTAAGGATCCTGGTAAAAATCCGTGATCTTGTTCACTTTCACTCATCAATTTCATCTTTTTAAGGGTCCTGGTAAAAATTTCTGATCCCATTCATCTTCACTTACCAATCATCCCAAAACAACACAACCCCTCTTTCTTTTTTATTATTTCTCAAAATATTCAAATTATTTTTGAATTGTTGGTGGTTTTGTTTTTTAAAATGATAAAATTCATCAATCACTATCACCACCATCGTCAAAATCATCAACCACAAATCGTTTTTCTAATTTTATAAAGGTCCTCATTCCAATTTTATATACCCGTTTTGATATTTTTATTTTTTTTAAGATCTTTATCATCAAGAATCACTCCTCCGAACATCATTTTTCAACTTTTTTTATATAGGAAATCACATCAGTAAACATAACTGATGATATCATTGGACCAATTGCCTCACTCATATCATATTCATGGTTGATATTAAATTCAATTTTAATTTTTTCTCAGTTCGATTATATTCATCACAAAGTTCAATTTTCTTCTCACCGGTCCTTTTCATCACAGCATATTACGTAAGTTGGGGGATTCTTTCATACCCTCCAACTTGAGGCGATATTGAAATATTATTGTATCTGTTCAATGGATCAGGTTGATTCACTTGTTTCATCTCATTATACATTCATCTGTTGCTGTACATAAATTGGGCCAACCTTGATTTCAGCCTCTTCAACATGTTGATTTCGGCTCAAATTTAGATAATTTATATATATATATATATATATATATATATATATATATATATATATACACCTAGGTAAATCTTTAGTATATTTCTCTAATATCTTAGACCTTATTTAGGAGTGTATCTAACTTATTTAGGAGTGAATCACTTTATTGTACCTTATCTAGACTTATACCTTATTTATTAATTACTTGTTTAAATAAGACATTACCATCTATTTTATTTCAATTGAATACATTCAATATAATCAATTCAAGTTCAATATTCAAGTATTCGATTCAATTCAAATTATTCAATTCAGAATATTCAGTTTTCATTCAATTCATTCATTCTATTATTCAATCATTCACATTATTCAAGTCATTCAAATTAATTCAATTCATCCAAATTTTCATTCAATTCATTTAATTATTCATTCAAGAAAGGGGGAAAAAATTTCCTCATTCAATTCTCTTTTAATTTTCAGCAATCTTTTTTCAAAACATCTTTGAAATTTTAACACATCCTGTATGAACTCTTTCCTTTATATTATAATATAAAATATAAATAAAGTTTTATTTTATTATATTTAGAGGTTCTAATATTTGAATTTAAATTTTAATTCTTTCTTTATTTGTATAAATGATAAATCGAAATAAATGAAATAATATAACAATTTTTGTGTACAGGTTTAGGATAAAGAATGACAGACTTACAAAATATTTTCACACCCTTAGTCCTTAGAGTTAGGGTTTTCAAACTCCAGAGAATAAATTTGGGGGCAATGAAAGGGAATAGTGATGATCGAATTTCGAAATTGCCAGAGCCAATTTTGCATCACATCCTGTCTTTCCTACGTGCTAAATCTGCAGCACGAATGAGTACATTGTCCAAGGTTTTGGATAGTGCTTGGAATTCACTCCCCTACTTAGATTTTGGTGAGATTTTATGGTGGTTAAAAGATGTGAATGTTGTTATGGATCAAACTCTAGCGAGTAGGAAAAAGCACAACATTTCCATGCAAAGGTTCTCTCTATGGTTAAGCTATTATGCTTGTCTTTCTTATGACGACAGATGGATTAAGATACTCATAGCTTGTAATATCAAAGAGTTGAATCTAAGAGTAGAAACACATTATTATCGAGGCAACTTCCTATACGGCAGCTTGCCCGTGGCAATCTTTGCTGCCAAGTCTAAATGTGCTGAGTTTGCATGGATTTAATATTGAATTGCCGCTGATGATGGTATGATAAATTTATCATCTTTGCGAGAATTGCACCTCTCTTTTGTGTTTTTGGGTGAGCAATTTATTAAGGCTATGTGCACAAGCTGCTGCAATTTAGAGCATCTGTCTTTGCAGTATTTCAACGGACTCACCAGCTTTCAAGTTGGTGAGACTTTACCTAAGCTGAAAAAGATTGTGTCATACCCCAAATCCCATTGGAGCGGACTGACACCCGTAGCCGAGGAGGCCCGGGAGAACCCGTTCATAACCTATACTTTCACATTTACATTACTTATGAAAATTAGAAATTTGGGCAGCACTTCGTTGTAAATAGAAGAAAACAGTACCTGTATCAGCCCAGCAGACACGCATAAATATATATATGAACAGTAATTGGACGTCAGAGCCATCACGTCTATCAACCAAACACTCCTATGGCTGTACAATATGTCTACAAAAGCCTCTACATAGATACACAACTGAGTTGGGGTCGGGACAAACTCCCGCCCACAAAAGACTTTTATACAAATACCAAAAGTACATATAGAGACGACTTGGGATGCCCCGAAACAACTGGAACTCACCACTAACAACAGAATGTCCTGGCTCTTACTGCGGAGGTGTACGACCTGAAGTACCTGTTCCTGCAGGCATGAATACAGGTCCCCCGTGAGGGACGTCAGTACGGAAATATGTACTGAGTATGTAAGGCAGTGAGTATCAAGATGAGATACAAAAGGTCAACAGAACCGAGATACCAGTGAATAAACAGTATGAGTAGACCACACTTAAAAGAACTGATGGGATACCTGCACATTACTTTCATATCATTACTTCCCGTAATCCTTATCAATACATAACATATGTCATACAATGGCCAACTGATCAGTGGTACTAATACAATACATCAGGGACCACCCCTGGAATAGCATATATACATAATCTTTATAATACAATGTCCAACTGATCAGTGGTACTAATACAATACATCATATCATCAATTTAAAATACAGACATTCCATTTCTTAATTCAATTAATCTTTAAGATTGGTTACTTTGTGGTCACACTTTATGGAACTTGAAACCATGATACCTCAATAGGAAAAATATGTAAATAGGTAATCAATATCATGAAAATGAAGTAGAGAATCATGGATACCTCATTAAACCATTTCGGAGTCAACAATAGTATATGGACATTTTTTTTGACTAGCCGGACATCTTAAAAGTGAAAACAAGTTCAATTGGTAGTGTCGAAGATCATATGATGTTACTATGTGTCTTGTTTCGTAGGACAATGTTGGAAGCTTACTTGAGAGTGCCATGGGTCATTATTCATGCCAAAGATTAGATAGAGTATGTCTTACATACCTTGATATAACCACTTCAATACAAGTGACTTCCCGTACTCTTCGAACACTTATCTACAATAAGTCATTTGTGGCAAACTAGTATTAGCAACCAAACCTTACCATTTAGGTATTAACTTCACCAAATAATGTCTCGGAAGTAATCCTTTAGCTCATCAATAAGAGTACTACATACATCCTCTTATACTCTTATTACATTCACATATCATGCATTTTCATGAAATATCCCTCAACATCACTCTTAGCCTTTATTTCCCTTCTTAATCACCATCCAAGACCAACATGATCACTAGGCATACATAACCACTAATATAATGATATATCACCACAATTCATCCTCCATAATCCAATACAACAACTTCCATAATTTACTACTAACAATTTATACACAACAATTCATAACTATGTTTCTAGTTATCTCCCAACATCAAGACAATACTCATAGTCCTTTATCAATACTTATTCATGGATAAGAATCAAGAATAAACAATATTCATACCTTAACAATGAACTCTTGTATTTAGAATCCTCCTTACATAATCAAGGGGTGCTTCTCGAAGCTTTCGAGATGGTGAATACAACTACGGAACCAATTCGAATTTTCTACGGTTGAATCACAAAATATTTGAAGTTGAAATTAGGCTAGAGTTTCACCTTCTCTTAATAATTGGATGATATCTGATATATGAGGCTAAGTGCAGGTTTATAAAGACCAATTTTCGTCCAAGAGGTAATAGAAAATGACCATTTTGCCCTAAAGATTTAAATAAATCCCGAATCTGTCCCCAGTGGACAGTTTTGACAGGCTGAAGTAAATCGATCATACCTCTTTGCTCCGGTATCGTATTTGGGTGAAACCAATTGCATTGGAAAGATAATTCAAAGGTCTTTCATTTTCATATAAAGTATACCACCCAGTTCTTCCTTTACAAGGAGTTATGGTCGTTTAAAGTTGACCCAAAAATCTGTCCCACAATTCTGTTTTTTTTTATAGGCTGTAGTAAAACGGGTATAGCTCCTTACTTAGACATTGGATTTGGATGAAACCAATTGCATCAGAAAGAAGACTCTCGGAGCTTTTCGTCGATATATAGCAGCTCACACAGTTCTTTTTGTACAAGGAGTTATGATCGTCTAAAGTTGGATTGCCTAGCTGCAGTAATTTTCCTGCAGAATTACTGTTTACAGGCTTCCCGGCCACCGATTTAAAATTTCGAATGTGCTCGCTTATATGAAATACTCCTCTGTTTTGGGAAAACTTTATATCGTTGGAAAGATTATTCCAATACCTACACATACAACTATTGACGGGATACTTCCGAACACCATACACTTAATTTAACCCATACGCAAGCCTTTAGGACTCCATATAATCGCGATAAGTGTACGAAAAAATTTACGGGGTGTTACAGATTGACTTGGTAAACTTGGAGCCTCCTGATTCATTCCTCCAATCGGTTGATATTTCAGAAATTAATCTCGAAAAGCTTAGCATCAGCAACAAATTTTATGGGAATATAAATGTTCTAAGAATAACTGCTTGCAAAGCCCTCAAGAATTTGTACCCCAATTGTGTGGATATCACTGACAATTGGTTAGAGGAACTATTTTACAGCCTAAAAGATCTTGAAAAGTTTGATTTAATTTGTTGCAAGGCCTTGAAGACTATGAAGATCACGAGTGAAAGGCTCAAACAACCAGAAAATCATGCTGTCTAAGGCCTTGCGACAACAACTTGTGCTGTCTAAGTAGAAATGGACCATTACTCAGAAAATCGTACATAATGAGATTACTCACCTTAGGGAATAATGCTCGATACGAGGCACACCATCTGCAATAGAACTCAACAATCACTGTTCTATCTCCAGCTTAACATAATGCATCTACAGTACTCATTCTGCGGTGATAACATAATCTGGTCTTGCTGAGTAAACCAGTCTTTTGGATTCTTTTTTTCGACTCTTTTCTCCAAAACTAGAACCAAGACAACACATTTCTTTAGAGGAACCTAACAATTATAGCTTTATGCCAACAGATTTTCGTTTCTCAGTTGTTTCAAGGACTAGAACAATGGAAAATTATTGTGAGCAGTGGATTTGACCATTCATTAGGCGTAAGGCATAATACTTCGTCTGAAGAGAAAACAAGCATTTTGCTTTGGAGCTTCAACGATCTAGATAATTATAGCAGTAAATGCAACTGCATGCCACTCCTCAAAATAAAAATTTAATCTTGCAGAAAGAAAGTCTGATAACTAAACACTTATTCTTGACATGCTGCCATCCATATTGAGAATAAAATTAAGTAAATATAACTGCGCTCTCTCTAACTGTCTAAGCTTTTTTAGATTAGATGGGCACATATTTCAACGTTGAATGAATGTCACACTTCATTCCTATATAACTGCGCTCTCTCTAACTGTCTAAGCTTTTTTAGATTAGATGGGCACATATTTCAACGTTGAATGAATGTCACACTTCATTCCTTCAACTAGTGTTTAACAAAATACTTAAAGCACGCAATCACGCATCAAATTCACCTGACATACTGAACTATGCTAAACATACAGAGTAATCCTGGAGGCATAACCTGAAGAGTAGGCAACACGGGAAAAGCGAACCTTTTCGTCCCAAGATTTGAATTTAGTACTAGCTTTAATGGGCAGATGAGTATATGTGTGTGTCGAAGGAAGAAAAAAGGGGAAAAGGTAAAAACTTTATGTGAAAAAACAGAGTTACCTTGCATCCACCGCGCTGTTTTCTGATCATTGAATCTATTACATCTTTAAAATTATGGGTTCATATCTAATATTTAATGCTATTTTAATAGATTTTTAGTTACAGAAGTTTATGCATCACTGCAGAAGTACATTTATGTACCAAAAAGGCTACATGCGTTTCTGCATCGTTTTAAAATTAACCGCAGAAAAACTCATGAATCCTCTTAATTGAAGAGGACGAGATGAAGATAATATGATATGGAATATGGATATATAATACCTCAGATTGAATATTCTGCACTTGAAATGATGTGTCTTTGTCGTTAAAGTAAAGTGAGAAAGACCAATAATATAATTCCAGCCAATTGGTTCTCTAATGTGACCATATATTTTGGCCAATATTTTATTGAAAATCTCTCGAACTTCTCATGATAAATGATATATTAAAAATCTCTATCAAGAGTTTTTAGTGAGAGTATTTGTGAGAGAGGTCTGGGAAACTAATTTTATATTGTAAATTGTTCCTCCTATTCCCAATCCTCGATTATGAGGATTTTGTAACGGCCCAACCCATTAATGATATTGTCCGCTTTGGATCAGGCTCACACGACTTTCAAATGTGTCACTAGAGCTTAAGGGGTGAATCTAAAAAATAGACCAAAATTAGGATGACTTTCAAATTTTAGTCCCAAATAATTTTTTTTTCTTAAAATAGCATTTATTAACTAATATTTTTTTGAACAAAATTGTCCCTAATCAATGGAGTAATTACATAAATGATCTCCATAATGGATAATAACTCCATATTTATATCTTTTAACTTTTATTTTTTTCTCTTTTTAATTTTACTTTGATTTTTATTTTTTGTTTTTCCTTTTTATTTTTTATTTTCTCAACCTTTACTTTTTTTCTTTTTTCCTCTCAACTTTTTTTTTTCTTTTTTCTTTCCTCTTTTTTTTTTGTTCTTTTTAGTTTTTTCTTAACCCTTACTTTTTTCTTTATACCTTTCAACGTCTACTTTTATAAAATAAATTTTTTTCTATTTTTCTTTAATTTTTATTTTTTCTTTTCTTTTTAAATTTTTCTTGACCTTTTTTTTTATTTAATCTTTCTTTTTTTATCAACCTTTATTTTTTTCCTATTCTCTCTCAACTTCTACATTTTCTTTGATTTATATTTTTTCAATTTTTTTCTTCATTTTCTTCTTTTTCTGCAATTTTTATTATTTCTGTTCTTTTCTTCGATTTCTTTCATTCAAGTTACATCTCATGAGCAAGAGTTGACACTATCACATTAGACTTACGACTTTTGAACAATAATCTACGTTTTTTGTGCAAGAGTTGACACTACTACATTGTAGAGACATGACTTATGACTTTCAAACAACAAGTTATGTTTCATGGGTAAGAGTTGACACTACCACAATATTGTATTTTGATTTATGAGATGTTTTATAACTCTTACCTTAGAGGTAAGACTTAACTCAGGGACTTTCAAACAACAAATTACACCCCATGGGCAAGAGTTGACTCTACCACGTTATGTTTTTATTTATGAGATGTTCTACAACTATTGCCTTAGAGGCAAGACTTGACTCAAGAACTTTCAAACTACAAATTATGCCCCACGGGTAAGAGTTAACTCTACCACGTTATATTTTTATTTATGAGATGTTCTACAACTATTGCCTTAGAGGCAAGACTTAGCTCAAGGACTTTCAAGAAACAAATTATGCCCCACAGGCAAGAGTTGACTCTACCACATTATATTTTTATATATGAGATATTCTACAACTATTGCCTCAGAGGCAAGACTCAAGGACTTTCAAACTACAAATTATGCCCCACGAGCAAGAGTTAATTCTACCACGTTATATTTTCATGTATGAGATGTTCTACAACTATTGCCTTAGAGGCAAAACTTGGCTCAAGGATTTTCACCTCCACGGACAAGAGTTGACTTTATCACATTATGTTTTCATTTATGATATGTTCTATAACTATTGCCTTAGAGGCAAGACTTAATTAGCTCAAGGACTTTCAAACTACAAATTATGCCCCACGGGCAAGAGTTAACTGTATCATATTATGTTTTCATTTATGAGATATTCTACAACTATTTTCTTAGAGCCAAGACTTAGCTCAAGGACTTTCAAACTACAAATTATGCCCCATGGGCAAGAGTTGACACTACAACGTTATGTCTTCACTTATGAAATGTTCTACAACTCTTGCCTTAGAGGCAAGACTTAGCTCAAAGACTTTCAAACTACAAATTATGCCCCACGGGCAAGAGTTGACACTACCACATTATATCTTCATTTATGAGATGTTCTACAACTCTTGCCTTAGAGGCAATACTTAGCTCAAGGACTTTCAAATAATCAATTATGCCCCACGGGCAAGAGTTGACACTACTACGTTATGTCATCATTTATGGGATGTTCTACAATTCTTGCCTTAGAGGCAAGACTTTGCTCAAGGACTTTCAAATAATAAATTATGCCCCACGGGCAAGAGTTGACACTACCACATTATGTCTTTATTTATGAGATATTCTACCACTCCCGCCTTAGAGACACGACTTATCTCAAGAATTTTTAAAGAACTTCATAACAACAATTCATGCCCTTAAATTTGCTTTGATGTCAAACAAGAAATCCCTTTGTGGATTATTCAAATTTTTATTTATTAGCAAAATATAATAGAAGTTGATAAAAAAGAAAAACCAATCAAACAAGATAGAGAAATAAAAAAAAATTGAGAAAAAAAGAAAAGAAAATAAATAAAGATCAAGAAAAAAGCGAAGAATTAAAAAAATTGTGAAAAATAAAAATAAGAGGAAAAATAAAAATAAAGTTTGAGAAAATAAAAGAAAAAAAGAGAACTAAAAAAAGAAATAAAAAAGATCAAACAAAATAGAGAAATAAAAAAAAGAGTGACAAAAAAAAGTCAAGAAAAAAATAAAGATTAAGGAAAAAACGAAGAATTAAGAAAATTGAGAAAATAAAAAATGAGAGGAAAAAATAAAAATAAAAATAAAGTTTGAATAATGAGGGAAAAAAAGAGAACTGATAAAAAAAATAAAAATAAAATAAAGGTTAAAGACAAATGAATTTAAAAAACTAAAAAAAGGAAATAGATAATGCTTGAGAAAAAAGAAAAAAGAGAAAAAAAATAAATGTTGAGACAAATGAATCAAAACATGAAAATAAAATTAAAGAAAAAATAAAAAGTGAAAATAATAAAAAATAGAATAATAAAATTAAAGGAAAAATAAAAAAGTAAAAATAATAAAAAATAGAATAATAAAATTAAAGAAAAAATAAAAAATGAAAATAATAAAAAATAAAATTTGAGAGACAAATATTTATGGAAAGTTAAAAAAATATATTTGAGGTGTAGAGGGGCAAAATAGTACTTGTACTATAATTAAAAAACAAGAAAGGTTATTCTTTGAAGACATTTCTTATTAGGGTCACATAGCTAAAGCCACCAATATTTGGGTCTATGGCATGCAATTTTCTTGAGAGTAAGGCTTGCTTATTTATATACCCAACATCTCTCTTGTGTTTTGTCGATGTGAACTCCCTATCCTAAGTTGGGGTGTTACAAATTTACATTGAGAAATTTGATCAAAGTGCAAACTTTGAAATGTGGCAGTTAAAAATGGAAGTTATCCTAGTCCAGGATGGTTCAGATATGACGTTGCAAGGAAAGAGGAAAATTTTAGGAAAAATGACAGACGGGAAATTTGATAGCTTTGATAAAAGGGTTAGATCTAGTATTATACTAAATCTTGCTTATGATGTACTACGTGAAGTGGCTTCGGAAACCACTGCCAAAGGCATGCGGGAAAAGTTGAATGGTCTGTATATGAAAAGGATGGTAGATAATAGACTCTACTTGAAGTAAAAGTTTTACACCTTTCATAAAGATGAAAATACTTCCATACTCTCACATCTTGAAGCCTTTGATTCCGTTCTTCTGGATTTAAGTACTATAGATGTCAAGGTTGAAAAAGAAGATCAAGCTGTTTTGCTAATATGTTTTCTACCCCAATCCTTTAAGCATTTTACAGAAATCATACTTTATGAGAAAAAAAAAACTATCTCTTATAGAAAAATTAAATCTATGATGAAAATCTAAAGATTAGATAGATAGAGATACTATAGGGGAAGATACTGGAAATCAGGCCAATTTATTTGCAGAAGCAGGCCTAATGCAAAGCCTAGATTTAGCAATTCAGTGTATTATTATTTTCATAAAAAAAGGTCACATCAAGTTTGGTTATCCTACATTGAAAACAAAGGAAAAGAAAAGAAAAATGAGCATGAGGATTCTAACTCTGTTGAATTAATTGTGGACTTGATTAATATTTTTAAAACTTTCTAATCTTTCCAAAAATACAAATCAACCCAACCCATACCCCTCTTCAATCCAAATCAACCACTCTCTCTCTCTTTCGACAACTTCTCTCAACTTTCTCCCAACCAATAGTTCTACAAAATTTCTCCTTTCAAGCTCTGGCGATAAATAGTCGTGTGAGTTCCTTTTTGACTTTTAACCGTTAATCGACGTGAATACTTCTTCAGCGACAACAACTTCGAGTTCTTCGTCGTTTTATTTTTTTTTACAGGTAAAAAATTATGAAGAAACAGAGGAACTTGAGCCAACTGCTCTTCTAGTATTAAAATGTGGACTGAATAAAATCCTAATTTCTGACATTTATTCTTCTTGTTATCGTACTGTTAATTTGAATTTCTTGTTTATTTTTGGTCACAGTTGATGTTCTTAGTGTGTGTGTGTGTGATGTGTTGGTGTTGCTGGGTTGATTTGTTGTTTGTCTTGGTAAAAATGGTGTTGCAACAGATGAAACATATGATGTGAAGACTTCTCCGGCGAAAACAACCTTGAGTTCTTCGTCGTCTCATTTTTTTTTTCACAAGTAAAAAATTATGAAGAAATAGAGGAACTTGAGCCAACTACTCGATCTTCTAGTATTGAAATGTTGACTGAATAAAACCCTAATTTATGACATTTCTTCTTCTTGTTGTCGTACTGTTGATTCAAATTTGTTGTTGATTTTTGATCATAGTTGATGTTCTTAGTGTGTGTGTTCTTAGTATGTGTGTGTGTGATGTGTTGGTGTCGCTGGGTTGATTTGTTATTTGTCTTGGTAAAAATGGTATTGCAACAGATGAAACATCTGATGTAACAGATAAAATATCTAATGTGATAGATGAATATATCTGATGCAATAGATGGAAATATCTGATGTAACAGATGAAAATCTGATGCAACTATGAAAATTTGATGCAACAGGTGAACAATCTAACAGATCATTCATCTGTTGCGATAGACGACTCTTCTATTTGGAAGAAATCTAAACAATATTGATCCAACAGATAACTAATTAGTGATCTGTTTTTATTCTTTCCAATGGTTTACTCTTTATTTTACAACAGATTAGTGATCTGTTTTTATTCTTTCCAATGGTTACTCATCTGTTGCAACAGGTGGGTTATATGTTGCAATAGATAACATAACTGGTGCAATATATTAGTGATCTTTTTTTTATTATTTCCAATAGATTACTCATCCGTTGCAATAGGTTGGTTATATGTTGCAACAGATAAACTACCTGGTGCAACATATTAGTAATCTATTTTTATTCTTTCCAACGGTTTACTTATCCGTTGCAACAAATTGGTTATATGTTGCAATAGATAACATACCTGGTTCAAGAGATTAGTGATCTGTTTTTATGGTTTTCAATGGATTACTCATCCGTTGAAACGAATCGATTATATGTTGCATCAGATAAAATACCAGGTACAACAGATTAGTGATCTGTTTTTATGGTTTTCATGGGTTACTCATCTATTGCAATGGGTTGGTTGTATGTTGCATCAGATAAAATTCCTGGTGCAACAGAATAGTGATCTGTTTTTATGGTTTCCACGGATTACTCATTCGTTGCAACAGGTCGGTTATATGTTACAACAGATAACATACCTGGTGCAACAGATTAGTGGTATGTTGGAACTGTTATATTACTGTTATGCATTAATCAATTATAATCTATGTTATATTCTTGTTAATTTAAGATAATATGCCTCCCAAAAGAAAAGAAATCGAATCAAGTCCAAGTAAAGAAACAAGTGCAGCAGCTCGGCTACATCCACTACTCTATGAGCTTGCTTTACAAGTGTTTTCTCAATCAGGAGCAGAAGATAATGAACACAGGGAGGAGAAATCTTTCAAAAGAGATAATCCAAATGTTAATAGCCCTTCCGCTAAAGAGTTGGTCAAAACCTTCAGCATTGATCGTTATCCTATGAGAATGTAGTGCGATGGTGCCACAGATTTAACGGGTGATCTCATGGTTAAGTCAGTCATGGGAAAATTTTTCGACGCCTTCAGAAAAATACTTCAAGAACAAAAATTGAATTCTTATTTTAGGAAAAACTGCTTTGGACAATATCTTGATATGTCATAGAACAGCAATGCTCGTTTCCAGATGAAAATGGTATATGATCTTCTCAAGCGCAGGTTTATGTATGAAAACGAAGATAAAATGGATGAGGTGTGGATAAATTACTGTAGCATGCCTTTTTGTTTTGGTTAGGAAGAGTTTGCCATAGTTACCGGACTAAAATGTTATCCTCCTTTTCCTTCTCAAGTTATACCTACTCTGACCGAAAAAAGCACCCCGCACATACAAAAAGGTAAAGGCAAATTGAGTGATCGTGATGACCTGGTGTCATTGTTGGTCCAAGCTTCAAAAACAAAAATCTGATAGAAGCGTTGAAATGTAAAGGACTTTCAAAGAAGTACAAGCAATCATTGTGCTTGGTTTGGTTTGGTTTGTACATAACGTTCTTTGGATGAGAGACGTTAACAACAACATAAGCCTCGATTTAATAAATCTCTCCGAGGATCTTGAGGAATTTAACAACTATCTTTGGGGTTATGAAAGCTTCAAACTGACTGTTGAATATTTGTTGACTCCGTTAACGCAAAAAACAGTCAACTTATATGGATTTCCATGGGCCTTCATGGTAAATATTTCTTTTATCATGATATGACTCATCATTTTTTTATTCAATAATGCTTTTGATTTATTGACATTATGTTATAGGCTTGGGCATTTGAATCCATTTCTTATTTGAGACAACAAGTAAACTATCAGGAAGAAGTTTCCTATCCAACAATTCTGAGATGGTTGTCGGCCAAAACTGATAAAAATGCAAAATTTCTTGATCTTTTCAATTTACCCAAGGAAGCAGTAAGTCCAATTCTAATCAATTTTTTTTGAATTAATGATTAAATAATTTCATCATCATTCTTAATATATGTACCAATTTATTTTAGATTGTCCATCCGTGGCTTGTTCCGACCAACCGATAGTTGAAGATGCCATTTTTCTTACTTTACAGTCTATGAAAACTTTATCGGACCCTAATGTCGTTGATGGAATAAAAATGGAATTATTTGGAGCAACAACCATCACAAGAAAAATAATTTCGGAAGGTGGGGCTAATGATTTTCCTCTTACAGTTTTGAAACAACAAGCCATTATGATTATCATCATAATAGTTGTACAGATTTTTCTCCATATTTTTCCACATCTAGTGAATATTCTGTATGTAAATGTCAAGACTACAAGGTGAAACACGATAGAGTGATTAATGCTATTAATGCACTAACTGCTTCTGTAAAGGAAATGACATCTAAGAGGGGTGTCATTCCATGAAAGAGGATTTCATATCCAGACACTCCACTAGAGATCAAAGAAGCTAAGAGGAGAAGGAAAGACACTTCCAAGGCATCATCAAGCATAAAAAAAAGAAAGATCGCAATGTCTCTATCTTTGTCTTCCACCGATGTTCAGTGTGCAAGGACCACAGGAGAGCAGCATGAGCTGAAGAAGGTGAATGTACATCATCTGTTCTAAAAAACAAAAATGCATATATCTATTTCAACAAATGATACATCTACTGAAAATTATCAAATAGATATATACATCTGTTGCAACTGTTGTCTAATATATTGTATCAGATTTGTTATTTGTTTCAACAGATGAGTCTTATGTTGCAATAGATGTTCATTTGTTCAAAATTATTGTACTGCTCTGATTTACTTATTCAAATTTGTCCCAACAGATAATCCATCTAATGCAACATAAGACTCATCTGTTGCAACAGATGGACAATCTGTTGTATATCTCTACTTAGCATTGACAATTCTGGCTTTCCAGGTGGATGTCACAGTAGAAGCTACTGCTGAAGAGCATAATATCATAGTTGATAATCCATCAACTGCTTTTAAAGAAGAAGAAAAAATGGATCTTGTCAGTTTGGTAGAAGGAAAAAATTACCCGTTTGAAGGGTTCAACATCTCGGATGAAGCTCCCAAAAAACTAACACAGTTGATCAACGACTATTCAAAATGGATTGCCGATGGGATGTTAAAGATTCATGCCGACAGGTACATAAATTAATTTTATAGATATTAGTTTATATAATTCTTGTTGTAAGAACCTGACACTAACACATATAAATCATCATGTAGAAAATAAAATGACGAGCGTTACAAAGTGAACGAATCGAGTCTTGGTTTTGATATTTTCGACTTTGTTGTTGCACATCCCAAAATGAAGAATAGGTTCTATTTGATGTCACAGCCCCAAACTTGCTGGAATGATGAGGTTTAAATGTCATACATATTACTATGAATTAATACTTTATTTAATTGCATCTGCGTATTAATTTTTTTGTCACATAATCCAAAATATTTGATAATATGTGTAATACTTCGATGTTATTTTTTACTACCTCCGAAAGAAGGCCAAGTTGCAAACAAAAGAACAATACAGATACACGATAGGAAATTATTTATACAAAGTTTACATCAATAATGCCTACGATAGGTATTGTCAGTAACAACCGAAAGTTTTTCGAAATGAGGAGTGCTTAATCAACATCATCAAAGGTTTTAGTATTCCGGCTGGCTTACCTTGGCATTTGATCGATGAAGTGTAAATTCCAATCAATTGTGGTGACGAGTTCTATTGGGTGTTGGCTGTCGTCGTTCTAAAAAAGAGGCACATCCGAGTTTATGACTCAATGTCGTGAAGGAGACGTTCCTGGCCATCGTCTGAGATACAAAAGCTGGCCAAAATATTGCCTACTTACCTTGATATGAGTGGTTTTTTGGACCAAAAGGTTCGTACTGGTTGGTCGATGATTGAAGCATATCGGGATAAAATGGTTAATCCATTTAATGTACAATATGTTGAAGGAATTGCTCAACAAACCATTGGTAGCCTGTAAGTTTAAGTGTCATAATTTAGTTTCATTTCACAAATTTCACAACGGTTGCATGAACTGCAAGATATGAATTATTTTTTTTTATAACGCAGGAATTGCGATCCTTTTGTTACCACCTACGCCGAGTATTTGAGCGATGATTACAAGTACCAAATGATGGACTTGATGTTGGATTACTCCGCAAAGATATGCTGCTCTTTTATGGAAATATGGAGAAACAAAAGCTCAGAAGTCGTACGCAAGTGATGTTAAAGATCCACGAGGACCAAAGCCAAATTTCGTAGCACAGGATGAAGAACAACTTGTCCATATTGATTAAATCTTTATAGCTTGAGTCCGTCAATGTAATAGCATTTCCTTCTTGGTTTAACTTGTTAATTTATTTGTAGAGTAGATCGTTTGTACCCATAATAATTTTTTTTACATTTCATTTATTTTTTGACTTATTTCATGTAATTTGCAAAGGCTTCGATTTATTTTATGCTGTGTATGAATATAATTTAATCCTTAGTTTTGAACATGTTAATTGAAATGGAGTACTAGATTCAAATATTGCAACAGATAATACATCTGCTGCAATAGACGACATATCTTATCAGACAGATTTAGACATATGTTGCAACATGAGATGCAACACGTAGGTCATCTGCTGGAAATTATATAACAGGTCTTCCTACTTTTTTAATTTGCTCCAACAGATTACTGATCAGTTGCAACAGATATATTATATATTGCAACAAATTATATATCCGTTGCGACAGACAGACTGGGAATATCTGCATAGCGTAACAGATGACCAATCTATTCCAAAAGATAATCAGTCTGTCACAACATGTACGATATCTATTACGACAGATATAAAATCTGTTGCTTTATAAAAATTCAACTTGGCCAGACATAAAAATTATTGCCACTAAATGTAAAGTGAATTGGCTTGAAATAAAAATTTGTTATCGTGTTCGTCTCTATCTTTGTACATGTTCTATTTTATACACAGGCTCTAGCATTTAGTTAATACCCCATATGGCCAGACCCATTGCATCTTTCCAATAATGGCGTTTTGCAGAAATTTTTGACTTTTAAAGAGTCGCCACTTAATTTTGAAAAGGAATTAAGAAACCTTTATAAAATACTTAGACTATTCAAAATAGGAAAATCGTTTAAGTTAGAGATTGAAAATAAGAGGTTCCTATTAACGTTTTAGGAAGGTGTTAGACACCTAAAACGTCTGCTAACTTGTGGTTATCCGTACTGTTTGAAAACATCTTTTTATAACTTGTAAAAAGATTAATTTATTGAAAAATGATTGATTTTTTAGAAAAGACTTGTGTAAAATAGATTTAGGATACTTAGTAGGAATTTTAACTAAGTCTAAACAAAACGACTGAGAAAATAAACACATAAAAGGGGAAAGGGAGGAAAAAGTAAAAGATTTAGGCCATTGGGCCCAAATCAATGAAACCTGTCCTAATCTAGGTATTGGGCCCTTTGCCCATAACTTGTCCTAGTCTAATTTTTGAACCTTTAGCTCGAGTCTTGTTCCACCTGAATTAAATACAACTTTGGCTTCGAGACCCAAATGAATGAATAAGCAAAATAAACAAATGAATAAATGAATAAAGACTACAATAAAAATGAATAAATAAATAAATAAATGAACAAATAAATGAAAAATGAGACTTTCAAGTCCCTTGGCCGCTTCAAAGATGGACTTCAACTCATTTCTTCTTCTTTCGACTCCTTGTATTTGTATGCCATATGATCGACTTTGGGATTTTTCCTCGGGCTCGACTCAATGAGATGGCCTCAATGGCCCATTATGAAATGCAAAGGGAAAGAGTCCATTTGGACTCCGAGGCGGATTCATGCAAAAGACAGAAAAAAATATATGCATTAATATATGTTCATAAATTATTCTAACAATCAAACAACATCCAAGCCTTTCAAAGATCGCTACTTCAATGTTTATGAACAAAAGAAACTTAGCTGCAAGATTAATGAACATATAATTGTCTACTAATGTTGAACTTTCAGCATAGAGATCAAAGAGAGAGAAATCTAGTAAAAAGAGAGAGAAATCCGCGAAAACTGATAATGACACATAATCATATATTTCAACATCATACAACAACCAACAAAAAATAATATAATTTAAATTACACAACAAAAACTAAATTAAGTACTCCACCTCCACTATTTGGTGTTATCAAATCCATTATTATTGACCCATAAAAACAACCAACTAAATTTATGACTGTACAGATAACTCATTAAAAATCTTTCATGGCCATAAGAAAATTTACACAGAAATAGTCAAAATACCAAACCTTTTTTTTTTTAAAAAAAAAACCCACGACATAAAATGGCTAAAGTTTGCACCTTTTGAATGCCTAACTATAGAAAACATCCATAAAATCAAACTGGGTACCCATAACAAGTACTAAAAATGCAGTTCGATATACTAAACCTCACGCCATTTGTAGAGTTCAGGGAAGGGCTGAACCACAACAAATAAAATACAAACAGCATTGCATGATGAGGAAAAAATGTAATCTTGAATCAAGACAATAACCACCACCCCACCAAAACACACACAAATGCAAGCTAAAAAAAAGTCATAAAATACCTTTTAATAATTGTATATCATGTCCATTGAACCAATCTTCAAAAATCCAATTATCAAATGCTTTTTGGAAAATCTACTATTTGGAAAAAAACACTATAACAGCCTTGCGAAAATATACTATTCGAACATTGTGAACATCATGGCACAAAACCCGGTTCTTCGGTCTATGAAATTCTTTGGAGACGAGGGCAATCACTACTAGCTAGTGAATATGGTCTTGCAAAACTTTAGTAGTTCTAGACCGTGAAATTGACACCTAAGTAGAAAGTAATACGAATCATGCTCCAAGGAAAAAAGGGTATAAACTTCATCGACTTTCGATATCAAACGCATAAAGAGACTGAATCCGTTCACAGATTTGGCATTCTTCTACATACAATTACATTTTGAAAGATTCAACAGAAAGAGTAAAATCTATAGGAAAAAGGAAAAGAGATGGGCGTAGTATTTTTGTCCTCTTCCCCTTCCCGACGAACTCAAGAATGAGTTTTTGACAGTCGAATGATCATCGAAGAATCACAGGATTTTCTGATTTTTACTGTTGGACTCTTTCTCATCATCCTTTTGGCATTTGAGAAGCCAAAGGACCTCAAGAGGTAGTCCTATCAACGACGCTATCAGCTCAATAGTTACGACAGCGTCCCAATAATAACAAAAGACAAGAAAACATCATGCATCCACTTTAAACATGATAAAACATCAAGACATAAATTTTGACCATGAAAACCAGAGATTTAAGACACAGATAGTACATAAGATGAATATCCAGATCGAAAATTACTTGATAATGTCAAAACTGCATGACAAGCTACATAAGAATGACAGAAACTAGATATCATAATGTTCAAATAGGAAACAACCTAATGTAACAACACAACTAAATGTTCTTCTTTACTAAAAGAAACCTATGGCCTTTAAGTCCTCTACAGCAAATAACCTAGCATAACCTATCGCTAAAAAAAGCTTACAACTTCAGAGATTTAAACAATCAACATACTATGTCACTAAAGCTACGACTTCAGAAGTGAGATGAAGCAGAGATAATCAAAAATTGAATGGGATGAAATGTTACCTGTTCAGGAGCAGCAAAAAGTCTAATTTTGATAAAAATGTTCATTTAAATAACAAAATTTATACACTCTCATGTATATAAATACGAAAACGTATAATCATTAATTAAATGATAAAATTAACTCAAATAAATATTTTAAATTGTATTTATTTGAATAAAATAATGGTTGTGATTTTATTTTAAAATTGTAGAAACTCGAGATTAAATTGGATTGTGGAGGGCAAAAATAAGGTGTCAACAAGCATCACACATACAAGTCATTTATGTGTCGGTCAATAAACACTCGATGTATGCAAGCGAGTACGGCCTGCATGCTGCACCGGTTGTATTTTTTTGGAGCTGGATGTTCTTATTTCGACCTTCAAAATCACATGATTCCTTCATCAAGACTTCAGCCAGCAAATGATCCACCAGCTTACTCTGCGTCAAAAACTTGGGAAACAACTTCATGAGTAGATGCATGTGGGTTAAAAACGTCTTCTCGCTGAAGATAGGTAAGTTGCAGTCATAAACCTTAATCTTTCCCTTATATAGTAGTATCTCAGTAGTGAGAAAATGTTTGACTTCCACGTTCATGACTGCAAAGATTCTCTTTGCCTTGGTCCAGCTCTTGTCGTGTGCATATGGACTCTTTTCTCTAACATATTTAATCGCTTCTTTATCCCATTGTAATGTAGAAACTAACTCATCAAATCCTAAGCCACCAAAATCAGCTAGCTCACAGAGATTAGTGTACCTATCCTTGAAATTAATGTAGAAGTTGAGGTCCATTATCCTATCGGCAACATTATAAGCATCCGGGTACGCTAATTGCCTGCTCCGCATGATGCAGAGAATTTCATCAATATACTGTGGTATAAGAAGACAATTTTTAAATAGGTTAGTAATTGTAAAGAATAAAAACACAGTGGAAAAAATCCGATGCAGAGGGTTCTCTGAATCAGTTCACATATTACCCAGCCAATGCAGCTTATGCAATAGATATGTATTATGTTGCAACTGAATACCAAGTTGTTGCAATAGATTACACATCAACTACGTAGATTCTTCTTCATGGAGTAGATTGGAAGGCTAGGTTTGCAAAAGTAAACTTATATTGTCCTCGTACCACACACGCATATTTGTCATATTCGAGAAGTTTTTGGCGGCAAATGAATGCATGGTGTATTCTTTTTGAACCTTTATCTTCATGAATTCTTCCAGTTCCTTTTTCTTCTTATAGCCAAGCACTACGAATATCACCTTCTTCGGCGACCCCTGAACTTTACCAACTCTTGGAGTGGGAAGAGTTGCAATTTTTGCTAATTTCAGAATGGAGAGAATTTGTCTAATTTTTCTTCTTTTCCTGCTAACCTCCACTGTTGGAGTGCATGGCTCCCTTACCTTGTTGGATGGTATGAAACCCCTCCTGGATTTCAACTTCTCGGAAACTTCAGCAATAGCCTCTAGCCTTTCAAAGAGTTTATCCTCTCTGTCCTTACACGCTTTGCATTTGCAATAAGAATATACGAGTGAGGAGGGGTAAGAGGGACCATTGTAAGAGTGGGAGGGACCGGTGTAGGGGTGAGAGGGAGGACCTGTGCAAAGGGTGTTTTCAAAAGTATTTAGTTTTTGCTAAGCACCAACATGCTCATAATCACGACTGGCAGCAACAACAGCATCAAGATGGCGGCCACCATCACAAACAACTCCACCAGAAATACCCTCAGCAGAAACACACAGATCTATTGCAGTTTGAGGTTGGTCGTGAAGAGATTCAACATTAGGCTGACCTTGCCTAACTGCTCTTCTTATGGATGTTGCTCCAGCCAATTTCTTCTTTATTAACTCCACCGTTGGGTCTTCTTCTGTATCAACAAGACCTTGAGTAAGAAAAAAAGTCATTCCCACCTCATCAATGGTAGGCACGATCCAAGGTTGTACAACCTATAAAAAAAGACAGGAGGAATTTAAATCATATAATAATAATTTACAGTCAGTTGGTTTACACGAGGCTCGGGTTAAATAAATATTAACACAGCCAACTTATACAACAACTAATCTGTATGTTGAAATAGATTAATAATATGTTGCATCAGATTACCCACCTGTTGCATAATTTGCATAGATGGATAATCTATTGAGTAGGGTTCAGAGAACCATAGCAACATATGGTTAATCTGTTGCAAAATATGGATTGTCTATCGCAATAAATTATCATCTGTTGCACCAGTTACAGTTGATGGGTAATTTGTTGCAACAGACGACCCATTTGTCGCAACAGATAGAATATCTGTTTCAATATCTCTCTTTGAGGACAATTATTTTAGTTGAAAGAAGACGTACTGCATCATCCAGAGGGTTAAAGAGATCAACCTCATAAATAATTTTTTTATGCTCTCTGCTGCAGCCAACCACCTACGGATCCTTAGATGAGAAACCTTATCCAGGTAATCCTTTAAATATTTTTTGAGAGGGGGGGGGGAATGGCTTCACGTGCCCAAGCCTAAAAATTATAAACAAAAAGCAATAAAAAAATTCATAACTATATTCAATATAAATTAATGAATGAGTAAAAATAGTAATCAATGTTACCATGAAAGCCCAAGAAAAATCATACAATGTGGTCGTGTTTGGCTTTAGCTTTTTCAGTAAATATTTGATAGTCAAGTAGTAGCTGTCGTATCCCCAGGGTTAATCGTTGAATTTCCCAAAATCTTCAACAAGCGCCAACAAATAATGTTCTGTGACTTTCCTGACGTCTCTTGCCAATAAAACGAAATGGACAAACCAAACTAAGCACAATTTCTCCCTATACTGCTTTGGTATGTCTTTATTCTTGAGATCCGCCATCAAATCCTCCACTCTGTAGCTAGGTCCAACAATGTCCAAAAACCCATATTTTCTTACCTTGTGTTTGTTGGACCCTTTTTGGGGTGTTTTCTTGATCAGAGGTTCTTCTGGACGGTCGCATCTCAAGCCCGTCACTATGGCAAACTCTTTCAATTCAAAACAAACCGGCGTGCCACAGTAGTTGATCCAGACTTCATCCATCTTTTTTATGTCCTTTTTTGGATCTACATCATACCCCGCATACTTGATCCTGTGCTTGAGGAGGCCATATACCATGATCATTGGGAAACGGAGAGGGAGGGCCCCAGCCAACTCAAGAAAGTATGAAAAATAGATCTTCTTAAAAAGACCATCTATGTTTTCCTTCTTCATAATACTTTAAGTTCGTTAAAAGGTTTCCCCAATTGACATTTAAGTACAACATCACGAAATACTGCGCTAGGGTTACTCATCGACATCACAACTCGAAACCCGTCGATACTAATAGTTTTGACAAAATCATGCTGGGATTTTGATGTTATTTCACACCCCATTGGTGAGAAGGAGTTATCACTTTCCTCAGTTTCATTTTGCCCTGACTGAGATTGTTTTAGAAGTTCCTCCGAATCTATCTATAGTCTAGCCTTTTTTGTTGGGTGGTCAGAAGTTGATCCATTTTTAGTTTCTTTTCTTTTGGGAGACATCTTTTAACTACAAACAATAGACAAACAAAAAATACATTGCATTTGATGTTTTCATAATTTTTTAAAAAAAGGTAAGACAAATTTCAATAAATTATTCTACGCCACATAACAAAAAAAAACTCCAACGGACAACCCATCAGTTGGAACAGATGGGGAATCCGTTTGAAGACCTATTTAATATCTCCCAACAGATATTCCACCTGTTACAACAGATGGACAAATTTCAATAAATTATTCTACGCCACATTACCTAAAAATACTCCAACGGATAACCCATCAGTTGGAATAGATGGGGAATCTGTTTAAAGACCTATTTAATATTTCCCAATAGATCTTCCACCCATTGCAACGAATGAACCACCACCACCACAACCAATGCCACCAAGACCACCACCAATGCCACCAATACCAACACCAAAACCACCTACACCATCGCCAAAAAACATAAATACCACCACCACCAACAACAACAACCAACAACACCACAAATATCATCCAATAATACCACGATAGTCAACAAAACACTGAGAGAAAAACTAGGGTTTTCTCGGGTGCTTCCTACATTTTTAGCATCAAAACTCAAAATTGTTAACCCATTCTCGAAGATAATCCAACTAAAAGTCTTCTTTTTCATCATTAACTAGAAAGACCTATTTTTTAGAATAAAGTACAAATGTAGAACTCTTCTTGAAATCTGTTACCTATGAAGATAGAAAATGATGGATACAAGCGGGAATGAAGTCAAAAAAATAACTATATATGATTGTAAATGGGAAGAAAATCAACCTGTTTTGAAGGGTTGAGCACTATGTTGAGTAGTTTTTGTTTGTATTATTGAGAGAGAGAGGATACCCTGAGAGAGAGGGAGAGAGAACTTCAGATTTGAAATAAAAAGTTTTTCATGCAAACGGATGATTTGTAATTTCGAAAAAGAATGACAAGTTTTAAAATTGCTAATTTGGTCTGAATTGATCTTAATTAATTTTAAAATATTTAAAAGATATAGTTTTAAAACACTGAGTTAATGAGAACTCATTTCAACTCAGAGTGATCGATCGACGACTTGGGTCGGGATGAACGCAATACCAACGCCATGCAAATATAAAGACTTGATTGAATTTGTAGTTGACCCTATGAGCTTATTTATTCATCCCTAGTTCCACCTAAATCAACTTAGGTACTATCACTATCCTAAAATTGAGTTGATGATAACTAATTTTAACTCAGAGTGATCGATTGACGACTCGGGTCTGGATGAACATAATACCAATGCTATGTAATTGTAAAGACTCGATTGGATTTGTAGTTGACCTTGTGAGCTCATTCATTCATCCCTAGTTTCACCTAAATCAACTTAGGTACTATCACTATCCTAACATTAAGTTTATGAGAACTCATTTCAACTCAGAGTGATCGATCAATGACTCGGGTCTGGATGAACGCAATACCAATGCCATACAATTGCAAAGACTCGATTGAATTTGTAGTTGACCCTGTGAGATCATTCATTCATCTCTAGTTCCACCTAAATCAACTTAGGTACTATCACTATCCTAACATTAAGTTGATGAGAACTTATTTCAACCCAGACTGATCGATCAACGACTCGGGTATGGATGAATACAATACCAATGCCATGTAATTGCAAGAACTCGATTGGATTTGTAGTTGATCCTGTGAGCGCATTCATTCATCCCTAGTTCCTCCTAAATCAACTTAAGTACTGTCACTATCCTAACATTGAGTTGATGAGAACTCATTTCAACTCAGAGTGATCGATCGATGAATCGAGTTTGGATGAATATAATACCAACGACATGCAATTGGAAAGACTCGATTGGATTTGTAGTTGACCCAGTGAGCTTATTCATTCATCCCTAGTTCCACCTAAATCAATTGCAATGAAATCTATTGCAACAAACAACTGAGTTGTTTAAAATTTTCAAACAGATATTCATATTTTTTGTAATAGATGACATATCTGATTTAATTATCAAATAGACATTTGCATTTGTTGTGACAGATGACTAAGCTGTTGAAAATTTTCAAACAGATATTTGTGTATGTTATAATAGATGACATATCTGATTTAATTATCAAATACAACTTTGGCTTTGAGACCCAAATGAATGAATAAGCGAAATAAACAAATGAATAAATAAATAAAGACTACAATAAAAATGAATAAATAAATAAATAAACAAATAAATGAAAAACAAGAGTTTTAAGTCCCTTGACCGCTTCAAAGATGGACTTCAACTCATTTCTTCTTCTTTCGACTACTTGTATTTGTATGCCATATGATCGACTTTGGGATTTTTCCTCTGGATCGACTCAATGAGATTGCCTCAATGGCCCGTTATGAAATGCAAATGGAAAGAGTTCGTTTGGACTCCGAGGCAGATTCATGCAAACGATAGAAAAAAATATGCATTAATATATGCATTAATTTATGTTCATAAATTATTCTAACAATCAAAGAACATCCAAGGCTTTCAAAGGTCGCTACTTCAATATTTTTGCACAAAAGAAATTTAGCTGCAAGATTAATGAACATATAATTGTCTACTAATGTTGAACTTTCAGCATAGAGATCAAAGAGAGAGAAAATCCATTAAAAGGAGAGAGAAATCCACGAAAACTGATAATGACACATAATCAAATATTTCAACATCATATAGCAACCAACAAAAAATAAAATAATTTAAATTACACAACAAAAACTAAATTAAGTACTCCACCTCCACTATTTGGTGTTGTCAAATCCATTTTTATTGACCCATAAAAGCAACCAACTAAATTTATGACTGTACAGATAACTCATTAAAAATCTTTCATGGCCATAAGAAAATTTACACAGAAATAGTCAAAATACCAAACCTTTTCTTTCCTTTTTTTAAAGAAAACCCACGACATAAAATGGCTAAAGTTTGCACCTTTTGAATGCCTAACTATAGAAAACATCCATAAAATCAAACTGGGTACCCATAACAAGTACTAAAAATGCAGTTCGATATACTAAACCTCACACTATTTGTAGAGTTCAGGGAAGGGCCGGACCACAACAAATAAAATACAAACAGCATTGCATGATGAGAAAAAAATGTAATCTTGAATCGAGAAAATAACCACTGCACCACCAAAACAGATACAAATGCAAGCTAAAAAAAAATCATAAAATAGCTGTTAATAATTGTATATCATATCCCTTGAACCAATCTTGAAAATCCAATTATCAAATGCTTTTTGAAAAATCTACTATTAAAAAAAACACTATAACAGTCTTGCAAAAATCTACTGTTCGATCATCCTGAACATCATGGAACAAAACTCGATTCTTCGATCTATGACATTCTTTGGAGACGAGGGTGATCGCTACTAGCTAGTGAATATGGTCTTGCAAAACTTTAGTAGTTCTAGACCGAGAAATCGACACCCAAGTAGAAAGTAATACGAATCATGCTCAAAGGAAAAAAGGGTATAAACTTCATTGATTTTTGATATCAAACGCATAAAGAGACTGAATTCGTTCATAGATTTGACATTCTTCGACATACAATTACATTTTGAAAGCTCCAACAGAAAGAGTACAATCTATCGACAAAAAGCAAAGCGATGGGGCATAGTATTTCTATCCTCCTCCCCTTTCTGACGAACTCAAGAATGAGTTTTTAACAGTCGAATGATCATCGTATCACAGGATTTTCTAATTTTTACTGTTGGATGCTTTCTCATCATCCTTTTGACATTTGAGAAGCTAAAGGACCTCAAGAGGTAGTCCTATCAATGACGCTATCAGCTTGATAGTTACGATATCGTTCTAATAATAACAAAAGACAAGAAAACAACATGCATTCAGTTCAAACAAGACTAAATGTCAGGCTGAACTGTTAAACGAGAATCAAGACATGAATTTTGACCATGAAAACTAGAGATTCAAGACACAGGCAGTACATAAGATAAATTTCCAGATCAAAAATTACTTGATAATGTCAAAACTGCATAATGAGCTACATAATCGAGATAAGAATGACAGAAACTAGATATCATAATATTCAAATAGGAAACATCCTAATGTAACAACACAACTAAATGTTCTTCTTTAATAAAAGAAACCTATGGCCTTTAAGGACTCTACAACAAACAACCCAGCACACCCTATCACTAAAAAAATCTTACAACTTCAGAGATTTAAACAATCAACATACTATGTCACTAAAAGCTATGACTTCAGAGTGTGAGATTAAGCTGAAATAATCAAAAATTGAATAGGATAGAATGTTACCTGTTCAGAAGCAGCAAAACAAAACTTTGAGCTTTTTCGGACTTCACCACCACAGAAAAATTTGATGCCGCTAAGAAAACTCGACTAGCTGAATACTTTTCCCTAAAATTCTTGCTAAACAAAAGTTGCTCTCTCCCAAAACCTTTTTCTCTTTTCGGACCTAGCTCTTTTTTAGTATTATTTTTTTTAAAAAAAAGCCCCTAAAAAATACTTCACTGAGAGCTACTTATATAGAAAACAAAGTAGGGTTCCCTTTTGCATCTTGAACGATGTGGGAATTCAGATAAAACAAGGGTAATTTCGGAATTTTTTTAAGAGAAAATTCAAACATTTAGATCCGGATAGGGTTTTTAGCAAATAGGTGTCTTAATTTTGGATTCACTTGAACGAATTTCAAAAATGGCTAATAATAATTGGGAGAAATGGATAATTTTCCCAAGAACCAATGAAATTTTGTAAAATATGTACGAATTTGTACAAGTTATCCCAAAATTCATGGAATTCGGACATTGGAGGTGACACCTAACCTCATTTATAGAAGATTTGAGGTTTTTTTTGCTCGTTAAACTGATGCGTAAGGCATGTGACAAAGATAAGAAGGAAGGGTTGGTTGGAGGTTGACGAATTTATGTCAATTTTGCTGTTGAAATTGTTTGATCTGGATGAATTTATGGTCGTTGATGGGTTAGAGGCCATTTTATCACAATTTGGTTGCTATTTTTTGAGGGAGATATGAAATAATAGTGCTGGGCTGGGTCGGGTTGGAGTATTTGTGATACAAATGCAACTAGTTCAAAATCATTCACACGTAGCCAAGCTCGGAAGTTACAAAAAGTCCAAGCCATTTCATGCAAATGGCCATGTGTGAGTGTGTAATTAATTCATATAAGGGACTCCATATTTTGAAGTATGAAGAGGGGCTTTGAAGTGTAAGTTTATTACACTCCAAAAAAAGTGTAGTAACACTTTTTTTTAATTACACTCTAAAGCCACTCAAGACCAAGACTGGAATGGTTATTTTCCTTTAATTTTGTGGAGTACTATAAATAGACAATAACAGGGCTATTTCTTGGACTTAGTTCATTCCTATTATTGAAGCAACACAAGTTTTGTAATATTTTGAGAACTTTTCTCTCTTGTTCTTGAGAGTGAACCCAAAACTAGACAACAAAGTGTAGTAACACTTTTGTTGTTCTTTTTCTAGAAACTTGGGGGTCTTGAGGTTCATGAGTTCCTCTTGATTCAAGTAAGAATTTGGTGTAAATATCTTTTATTCTTAGGGTCCTAATCTTCATGTTAGGGTTCTTAGATTCTAGGATATTTTGTGTCAAGTTACTATCCATTATTTTGTAATCTTGTTGTTTGTATCTTGATATAGTGATTCCGTGTGGGGCTCTTTTGATTCACTATAGTTATTGCAATCTTGTGTTATTTATCTATCTTGTTGAATATTGTCGTTGTTGACTTGAAAGCCTAGAGAAGTCGAGTGAGGCCTTTGATACTCTAGTGATATTGTTCTTGGTGTTCTCTTGATTCTTTGTTGTAAGTTTGATCTTTTGTATCATTTGTTATCAAAGCTCAAGGTACAAAACCAATCTTTCGAAGCCCTTACCAAAAAGTATGTTCTTGGACATTTTGGTCAAAAATTGGTTGTAGATCTACAAAAGATTTTACTTGTTTAGTTTGTTTCTTGTGTTGGTATCTTCCTCACCAACACAAAAAAAGTGTCTAAATCTAAAGTTGAGCTTAATAAGAAGATACTTGTTGTTGTGAAAACTTGAAGTGGCCTTGATTTTGACTTGTGTTGGATGTTGGAGTGCCATTGTGGTGTATTGTTGTTTTGTTCTTGAAGGTGTTGATGTTGTGTTCATCTTAAAAGTTTATCTTCATCCTATGTCTTAAAAGAGTAATAGATCCAAAAAGGTTGCAAGACAAAATTGAAAAAGTTGTTTGTGAGAAGACTTGCCAACATCACCTTCCTAGACTTGACAACCACTTTTCCCTTAAAAAAAGGAACCTTGTCTTGTGGAACTAGTAAGGTCTAACATCACCTTTTGAGATTGAAAAATTTGAAAAAAAAAAGTTACAAAACTTTATGTTTCCCTCCCAATAACAAGTCATCCATTTCACATGATATAACGGGACCAAGGCTTCAAGTTGATGAATTACGTATGTGGACCCGTGGCCAATGACGTGCTACCACCTCACCCTAATTACTTTTAACATGATAATTAAGCTCAAATTTGGATGTTCTAGTTTCTAATTATTGATTCCTAGTTTCATCTAATTGACTTGAGAACTAATTAACAAACTAGTACATTCCTACTAGCTTGTCAATTAGTCCTTTGAAGCTTTGTGTTCGTGTCAACGTTTGTTTATGTGCCTTTGTTGTTTGAATACATTGTAACTCTTGGATCTAGTATGAAGAGAATTCTTTGAGTTTCAAACAAGAATCCATTCTGGACAATAGCATACTCATAACTTAAGGATTTACGGGTTACTAGCCAATCTACAACACTTATTGAGCTTGAGTGTGAGTGAACCTAGAGAGTATGAGTGAGGAGAGGTTTTAAACTAACTTGTTTATTGCTTGTGTAGGTGATATCTTGAAAATGGAGGGAACCACGTCTCAAACCATGGATTCTAATAAAATGGAGAATATGAGGGTCACTCTTAAGGCTATGACCCGAACTCTTGAAAGATTGAGTACGAAAGTGGGAGCCATAAGGGGAGAAGTAACAACTATTAGTAGGAAGTTAGAACAAGTGGAGAATCAAAGAAACTCTCACCCTTATACCCCTCGACATATTTCCTCAAGTGGACATGATAGAAATTTCTCCGCCACCGTTACTCCCGAAACATGGCCACAATTTCCAAATCCTTCACTAGCTCTACTAAATGCCACAAGCCAAATGACCCATAACCCCGTAACCCGAGACTCCAATAGACCAACCCATTCGCAAACTCCTCAAGTTCTGCAAGATGGAATTGGGCGTCTAATACCTCCACTAAATCCAAACCCTCCCTTCCGAGCTCCACTAAACCAAATACCACCACCTCCACAAAATACAATTCCTTCAAATTAAGTCCCAAATATCCAAAACCTTTCCATCCACTTTGAGGAATATGGTAGAGCGAATTATAAAGGGTATGAAGCCATTGATGAGGCTTACAAGAGGGAAGAAGAGATAAGAGGGAGACATATGGATCCAAGAAGATACCGAGGGTATGGAGAAAGGGGAAACCGACACCAAGAGAGAGACGTAGGCATCAATACCATCAAATTGAGCCTTCCTATCTTTAAGGGTGAAAGTGACCCCAAGGTTTATCTTGCATGGAATCGGCGTGACATAAAGTGTTTCAAGTGAATGATATCTCGGAAGAGAAGAAGAGTTGTTATGGCATAGCTCACTTTGAAGGTTATGCTAACACATAGTGGGAATACGTCAAACGGTTTGGTAATGAGGTGATTGATGGACAACCACCATCATGGTTTCGATTGAGGTATCTAATGAGGCAATGGTATCTTCCCAAAAGTTATCGTCATAAGTTTCTTTCTAGGTTGTACAATTTACGACAAGGGAATCAAAGTGTGAAGGCATATTATGATGAGTTTCAACAACTCATGTTGAAGCTTGATCATCGTGGAGAACAAATTAGTCATGACATCATTTGGTTCAAGTGTGGTTTGAACAAAGTGATCTCTACTCATTTGATACTTCATAAGTTTGATAGCGTTGAAGGTATTTTCCAAGTGGCTTTTGAGATAGAAAGGGAACTTAAAGAGAGGTCGTCGTTCAAAGCAAAGGGACAATCGACCTCGGGTTGGCCAAGGGGCAAGGATATGGTTCAATCCTCTTCGGGTTGGCTCAAAAATAAGGACCAACCCACCATTACTTGGCTACCTGAGCCCAAAATAGTCCCCAAAATTCCTCAGAGGCAAGAAGTTCACAAGTATCCTAATCCTAAAGGGTTCCAATGCTTTAAGTACCAAGGTTGGGGGCATAAAGCCAATGAATTACCCAAACGATGCAATGTAATCCTAAGGGAAGGTAGATTGTATTTACTTGGTGAAGAAGTTGGTGTTGAAAGAGAGAAAAATGAGTCTGAGCCTCAAAATGGAGAGGAAACTGAGGGTGAGCCACATGATGATGATGATGGGAAAGATTTTTATCCGCAAGGAAGAGAGTATGTTTTTCCAAACTTTGTAGTGAGGCGTGCCATGGTTAGTAAGGCAATAGATGATCCTAGCCAAAGGGAGAATATATTATATACTAAGTGCCCTATGAAGGGTAGTGTGTGCACTTTGGTGATAAATAGTGGTAGTTGTGCAAATGTTGTTAGTGTTGCTATGGTGAACTTCTTGAAATTGTCAACTACACTTAATACTAGCCCTTATAAGTTGCAATGGTTGAATGAATGTGGTGAATTGAAAGTCATGAGGCAATGTGTGATATGGTTTAAGGTAGGAAACTACCATGACGAAGTACTTTGTGACGTAATACTAATGCAAGCGTGTCAATTATTGTTAGGTAGACCTTGGAAATATCATAGGTCTAACAAACATGATGGGAAGTATAATCAATATACACTTGAGAGGGATGGCCGAAAAGTTACACTTCATCCACTTTTGCCTTCACAAGTGAACGAGTTGCATCAAAGGATGAGGGAATTGAAAGAAAAGGGGGAAGAAATCCGAAAATAAAGAAAATGAGGGGGAACCCATAGGTGGGGTAGTGGGGGTATCCGGGAATGCCTCAACATCAAATGAAAAAAAAATATGGTGATGTTGGTTAGAAAGAAGGAGCTCTTCGTGGATCATGATGAGGACACGCCCATGCTTCTTTTGGCACATTATTTTTACACTAACCCCACTAATTTTTCTATTTCTCCTTTGATTTCTCTTGTGTTGCAGGATTATGAAGATGTTTTTCCCAAAGAACTAATGCAAGGGTTGCCCCCACTTCGGGGTATTGAGCATAAAATTGACTTTGTGTCGGGCTCACAATTGCCAAACAAACCGGCTTATAGAAGCAACCCTATGGACACCAAAGAACTACAACGACAAGTTGAAGAACTTCTCAACAAAGGGTACATCAAAGAGAGCATGATTCCATGTGCGGTTCCGGTATTATTAGTGACAAAGAAGGACGGAATTTGGCATATGTGTGCGGACTGTTGAGCCATCAACAAGATTACGGTAAAATATCGTCACCCTATTCCTAGATTAGATGACATGCTTGATGAGTTGAATGGTTCTTATATATTTTCCAAGATAGATCTTCAAAGTGGTTATCACAAAATTCATATACAACCCGGTGATGAATGGAAAACCGCCTTCAAGACCAAATTTGGTCTCTATGAATGGATGGTTATGCCATTCGGCCTAACCAATGCTCCAAGTACTTTCATGCAGCTAATGAATCATGTTATGAAGCATTTTATTATAAAGTTTGTTGTTGTTTATTTTGATGATGTATTGGTATAAGCAATTCCATATATGAGCATATATTGCATTTACAAAGTGTCTTTGATGTGTTTAGAAAAGAGAAGTTGTATGCCAATATTGAAAAGTGTTCCTTTAGTGTTAATGAAGTTATTTTCTTGGGTTTTGTTGTTAGTTAAAGAGGGGTCGAAGTGGATAAATCAAAGATAGACGCTATCAAAAATTGGCCAATCCCACAAACCGTTGGTGAAGTAAGAAGCTTCCATAGGTTGGCTAGTTTTTATAGAAGGTTTGTCAAAGGATTTAGCACCATAGCCGCCCCCTTGACTAAGGTAATTCGGAAAGATCAACCCTTCAAGTGAGGTGAAGAGCAAGCTAAGGCTTTTAAAGCTTTGAAAGTTATGCTCATTTCCGCAGCTTTGTTACAATTGCCCAACTTTGATAAGACGTTTGAAGTTGAATGCGATGCTAGTAAAGTAGGCATAGGGGATGTTTTGATGCAAGACTTAAAACCCATTTCTTATTTTAGTGAAAATCTCAAAGGTGCTAATATAAAATACTCCACGTATGATTTAGAGTTGTATGCCTTGATTAGAGCATTGGGCAATTAGCAACACTACTTGTGGCCCAAGAAATTTGTGATCCGAACGGACAATGAATCCTTGAAACACTTACGGGAACAAGAAAAGCTTAACAAACGGCATGCCAAATGGATTGAGTTTCTAGAAACCTTTCCTTATGTTATTTAATACAAGAAGGGTAAGGACAATGTGGTTGTCGATGCCTTATCTAGAAAACATGTACTTGTGTTCACTTTGTCTTCAAAGTTAATGGGTTTTGAGAGCCTAAAGGTATTGTATCTCGAGGATCCTCACTTTGCTTCTATATTTAGGGAATGCGAAGAATTGGGTAGGGACAAGTGGGTTTCGAATAGGGGTTCAAATCCCTATGTCAAGTTTGATGGTTACTTGTTTAAAGGTAGACAATTGTGTGTAAATTCTAGCTCTTTGAGAGAGTTGTTTGTGAGGGAAGCACACGATGGCGGTCTAATGGGTCATTTTGGGATTGACAAGACCCTCGGGATATTGGAGGAGCAATTCTATTAGCCTAGAATGCACAAGGATGTGGCTAGGATTTGCGGCCAATGTGTAGATTGTAAGAGAGCAAAGTCTCGGATCCTTCCTCACAGGTTATATACCCTGCTTCCCACTCCTTTACGTCCTTGGATTGATATATTTATGGATTTTATGTTAGGATTTCCAAGGACTAGACGAGGTAGGGATAACATTTTTGTTGTAGTTGATCGGTTTTCTAAGATGGCACACTTCATTCCTTGTTCAAAAAGTGAAGATGCGTCAAGTGTGGATTTTTTATTTGTTGAAAATGTTGTCAAATTGCATGGTGTTCCGAGGACCATTGTAAGTGCTAGGGACTCTAAGTTCCTAAGTCACTTTTGGAAGTCAATATGGGGTAGGCTTGGCACTAGATTGCTATTCTCTACATCTTGCCACCCACAAACCGATGGCCAAACCAAGGTTGTAAATAGGACTTTGGGTTCTATGTTACGATCAATGGTTAAAGGAAAAATGACTTCATGTAAGGACCACTTACCTTTGGTGGAATTTGCATACAATCGGGTTATACACTCAAGTACGGGAATGACTCCCTTTGAGTGTGTATTCAGCATCAACCCCCTCACCCCTTTGGATTTAACTCCTTTGAAAAGTGATTTTATGATTAGATTAGATGGAAGAAAGAAGGCCAAAGCCATGAAGAAATTGCATGAGAAAGTGAGGCGAAAGCTTGAGAAGAAAAATCAAAAGATTTCTAAGAAAGCAAACAAGGGGAGAAGAAAGCTTATTCTTGAATCGGGTTATTGGGTTTGGGTACACCTTAGAAAAGACCAGTTTCCTTCAGAAAGGAAAACCAATTTGATGCTGAGGGGTGATAGTTCATTTTAAGTACTTGAAAGAATCAATGATAATGCCTACAAAATTGACCTTTCTCTGGAATATCAAGTGCACAACACCTTCAACATGTGTGACCTCTCTCCTATTGCCACGGTTGAGGATGAACATCCACCTAATTTTAGGACAAATTCACTTCAAGATGGAGAGTATCATACAAGTGCAACTAGTTCAAGGCCATTCACATGTAGCCAAGCTTGATAGTTACAAAAAATCCAAGCCATGTTCATGTAAATGGCCGTGTGTGAGTGTGTAATTAATTCATCTAAGGGACTCCATATTTTGAAGTGTGAATAGGGGCTTTGAAGTGTAAGTTTATTACACTCCAAAAAAAGTGTAGTAACACTTTTTTTAATGACACTCTAAAGCCACTTAAGACCAAGGCTAGAATGGTCATTTTCCTTTGCTTTTGTGGAGTACTATAAATAGACAATAACAGGGCTATTTCTTGGACTTATTTCATTCCTATTATTGAAGAAACAGAAGTCTTGTAATATTTTGAGAACTTCTCTCTCTTGTTCTTGAGAGTGAACCCAAAACTAGACAACA
Organism: Capsicum baccatum var. pendulum; assembly: GCA_030864225.1. Classification (NCBI taxonomy): domain Eukaryota; kingdom Viridiplantae; phylum Streptophyta; class Magnoliopsida; order Solanales; family Solanaceae; genus Capsicum; species Capsicum baccatum. Next base: position 44,387,460 of record CM061555.1, read on the forward strand.
AAGTGTAGTAACACTTTTGTTGTTCTTTGGCTAGAAACTTGGGGGTCTTGAGGTTCATGAGTTCCTCTTGATTTAAGTAAGAATTTGGTGTAAATATCTTTTAGTCTTAGGGTTCTAATCTTCATGTTAGGGTTCTTAGATTCTAGGATATTTTGTGTCAAGTTACTATCCATTATTTTGTAATCTTGTTGTTTGTATCTTGATATAGTGAAGCCGTGTGGGGCTCTTTCGATTCACTATAGTTATTGCAATCTTGTGTTATTTATCTATCTTGTTGAATATTGTCGTTGTTGACTTGAAAGCCTAGAGAAGCCGAGTGGGGCCTTTGATTCTCTAGTGATGTTCTTGGTGTTCTCTTGATTCTTTGTTGTAAGTTTGATCTTTTGTATTAATTTGGGCCGGCTGGTGGCAGTAATGTGCTGCTTGGGTTATTAAGCTTTAATTGGGGTTATTTATTAGAATTGGCCAATTTGTTTAAGTTTTGGCCAATTTGAAAATCAATTCGCCAATTGCATCGCAATTGTGGCCAATTCGATTTCAAATATGACCAAATTTGATAGATTGGCTGAATTGAATTAAAATTTGAAATGAATTAATACCTCTTTTAATCTCGAGTTTCTTGATTTAATAAAATCAAACAAATAAATATCCAAATAAATTATTTTCAAAACAAATTATATTTAAAATCAAGGCGTTATCCATTAGGATTAATTTTCAAGTTTAATCAATAAAAGCCTAATTTTGATAAAAATATTCATTTAAATAATAAAATTTATAACTCTCATGTATATAAATATAAAAATGTATAATTATTAATTAAATGATAAAATTAACTCAAATAAATACTTTAAATTGCATTTATTTGAATAAAATAATTATTGTGATTTTATTTTAAAATTGTAGAACCTTGTTAAATTGGATTGTGGAGGGCAAAAATTAGGTGCCAACAACTGCCCCCTCCCTTTGGGTAGGATGAATGTAATTAATCCTTGGCAAGGGGAGGTTGACATTCCTAATTTTTGTCCGACCATAAATTCGATCTAAAAGAGGTTGGTTTTTGCACGAGTTTTATGGAGTTATGGCCGGACCTCGATATCAGGTTTCCTACATATCTCAGGTTTCATGAGAATTTAGGCCATCAGTAGTTTGTAAAGCTTGATTTTAAGCACGATTTTCATGAAAATTCACAATTTATCTCAGTTTTGAAATTTTTGATAAAACCGAGAATTTGGGAAATAAAAGGATTTAGGGGGAGGTTGGAATCCAGTCAAGTTTTCGACAAAGAGCCCAACCTACATATCCCTGAGACTCGAGGAATTAGACTACCTGTAGTTCGACTCAATTGGTAGAAAAGATAGTCTTTTATTTCGGACTATCTTTGGCTCGGAACGAGTGACAAATTGATAGATTTGTGGAAAAGAAGATTGTAACCTCTTAAACATGAATGTGGGATCCTTCACATCCATAGGAAAGAACTCACCTGGACATAATTTCCAAAACTCTAAGTGTTTTATCACTTGAATTTGAAAGAATGAGACGGTTACCCTCGGTATGAGTTTAGAATTATCCCCAAGGCAAAGCTAAAATCAAAATATCCCAAAATACCCACATACCTTCTAACAGGAGTGTGGTTGGATGGTGGTGGCGATCATCCTTTAGCTCACGTCTAAAGAGTTTGACGTCCCTCTTTAGACTGTATTTCGTTTTGCTGCTAAGAAAAAGTTCCACGTTGTATTGCATCCTATCTGGAGTTGTCTGGACCTGTGGCTTTGATTTGAGATTTTTATCCTCTCGGATGTTCTCGATAATATTTCAAAAAAGCGTGTTAGTGCAAAACATAATTCACGAAAGAGGTATGTAGCCTTTTACCATATCTCCAAGTAGATTATTGCCTAAAAAACAAAGTCATCTCTTCGTGTACCTGTTTGAAAGGAAATAACTTGTAACAACAGACACAACAACCCTTTTGGTTGTTGCATAATTATCTCATTTTTCTGTTGGATATGTCTTCAAGGTGGGGTGTCTCTCTTGGACACCAACGACACTTTATGCAGAACGGTCCTTGCAACTATGTAATCTTGTGCTGATGTGGTAATCTTTTTGGTCACATATAATGCTAGTTTTATGTAGCATGATAACATCTATGGTTATTGATAATAATTTTTACATATGATCTGAGGTAAGCCTTGTGCATATTTTATACCGATATGACTTATAGATTTCCCTTGAATTGTTAATCATTGGATAATATTGCATATTGTTTAATGTCGGATACGAGGCGACTTACAGATATCCTTTGAATTGCTAGCTTTTAGGTGATCCTACACATTATCCAACCTTGGATAAGAGATGACTTACAAATATCCCTCCAATCGTTAGCTCTCTGGTATTTTTGCACATCATCCGACCTTGGATACAATATGACTTACAGATATGTCTCAAATTGCTAGTCTTTGGGTAATCCTGCACATAATCGATCTTGGATATGAAGCGGCTTATAGAGAACCCTTGGACATTTTCAATTTGATAATCTTGCATATTCTCTGGTAAGAATTTAGTTGTGACTTATGGATAACTTTCAAACTATCGATTTTGGGGTGACGTTGCACACTATCCGGTTAGGATGTTGTTGCGCCTTATGGATGACCTATGAGCTATCAATTCATAGGTAATCTTGCACACTATCGTATTTCAAATAATAAGACTTATATAGGACCCTCAAATTGTCAATTTCTAGGAAATCTCATATATCACCCATCTTTGGATAGCGACTTAAAGACGTTCCTTTAAGTCATGTTCTCTTGATGCATTCAAATGATGAATCATAAAATGATGAGATATCCTCGACGCCAGCATATGCTATCTCACGTGTCAACAGATATTATATGCCGATGATATCCTCGACGCCTGCGTATGCTATCTAACGTGTCAACAGATATTGAATGCTGATGATATCCTCAACGCCAGCATATGCTATCTCGCGTGTCAATAGATATTAAGTGTTGATGAAATCCTCGATGCCAGCGTATGCTATCTTGCATGTCAATAGATATTAGATGCTGATGATATCCTCGTTGCTAGCGCATGTTATCTCATGTGTCAACAGATATTGAATGTTGATGATATCCTCAGTGCCAGCGTATGCTATCTCGTGTGTCAACAGATATTAGATGGCCCTCTGGGCAATGGCATGAATAGTCCTCTTGGCAATGATATGAATGTCCCTCTCGGCAATGGCATGAATGGCCCTCTTGGCACTGGCATGAAATTGCCTTCTTGGCAATGATATGAAATGGCCCTCTTGGCAATGTCATGAAATGGCCCTCTCGGTAATGGCATGAAATGACCCTCTTGGAAATGATATAATGGCCCTCTTGGTAATGATATGAAATGGCCCTCTCGGCAATGACATGAAATGACCCTCTTGGCAGTGATATGAAATGGACCTCTTAGCAATGGCATGAAATATCCCTCTTGGCAATGATATGAAATGGCCGTCTTGGCAATGGCATGAAATGGTTCTTCTGGTTATTTGAAAATATTTTTACCTGAGTCTGTTTGTCTGCGTTTTGCTTTCTACATGTACCTGTACTCAAGGTAGACAGTTAGTAGACATGATGTCGCTTTCACTGGCGACCACAGTCAACCTTTATGGTTGTTTGATGACAAATACTGAGCATCATAATTTGAATGACGTATTCTGCTATTAATCTTCTATTTTTGAATAAATAATTAAATAGCAGATATACCGAATGCAAGTAAATGGGGAAAAACCCTTGTTTGGGGATTACTCAAATACCATTGTTTCGCTTAAGGCGAATTTTGAGGATGACTTTCTGCTCTTCTTTCTATTGAGTGATCCTTTGATTATTATATTTATTGTGCCAACTCCCTTGAAGGTAAATATTTAGTAGACACAAAGTCATTTTTGCCAGCGACTATTTTTAGAAAACTTCTAAATACAATATTCATAAAGAGGATAAGATGTCTTTGTTTGTATTTTATGATCTTAAGAAATGAGATAGCCAATTCAAAAGGTCCTCGATAAATGGGTATTAAACCCATTTTTGGGGCTACCCAAAAATATTGTTCTTAAGCAGTATACGCTCTGGTATGGCTCCCAACTTGATTGCGGATTTTTTTAAAGAGACTCTTATTTTTGTGTATTGATCCCTGCATCCATAGAAAAATGATTAGTTTGAGTGAAACTACTCCGTGTTGACCTTCTTCGATCCTTGGTTTGCTCCTCGAATTCCTTTGGGTACTCCGTCATGTTGGCACCTCCACTCTGTCTCCTTGCTCCAATAGACCTCTAGGCAATCACTAAGTAAAAGATCCGTATAGATTTTTGAAAATAGTCTTAGTTTTAGAAAATAGTTTTGAAAGTTTCTATAAAAACTTTAGAAAATCTTTGCCAGTCATGTCATGTACTAGCTCAACGAAGGTCTTCCTATTGGTTTTGACTACATCCGATAGAGGATTTCCAAAACTTATCATCATTGTTGGAGGGTTCTTCAAATAGTTCTATCATAGCCGAAAATTGAGTCCATCTAGACTTTGTCGCAGCTGGTGACTTCAAAAGTTTGACTTCGAACTCAAGTACTGGAGAATTTGAAATATATTCCAGTGTTTTGTGGAAATTTTGAGGCCTTCTTCAAAATTTCTGCCCCAGTTTAAAGTTGTTTGAGATGATATCAACTCTAGAAGATTCGAAGTCTTTGTTGGTCTTCATTTTCCTTGTTGGATGATGATCTTCCTCTTGTAAATTTTCGAGATTCCTTCTCAAAAATTCTGCCCCAGTTTCCATTTCCTGGGTCTATATGACCGAGCCGTTGGGGCGCCTGCGTATCCCATTGAAGCAGGAATCAGGTAAAATGTAGTTCAGGACTACGCTAAGAATATATATAAAATATTAATGGGTTGACCGAAGCCGACATAGGCCGCCTACGTATCTCATTCTTGAGAATTTAGGTCATCACATAGTTCATACATGAAATTAACAAAAAGGATAAATTATCCTAAGGGGGTTGACCGAAGCCAACATAGGCCGCCTACGTATCCCTTTCTTGGGAATACAGATCAAACGTAGTTTGTACATAAACTCATCTTCGGGGTTAAATGGCCCTATATACTCTTATCCATCCTACTAGAAATAAACACTCTACAGATGACATGACGCTTTCATTACGTTTGTCTTGATAGAACAAAGGATCAAATTTCCAATTCCCTTAGTCATCGCTCGATTTTCCCTAGATCAGGCTTCTTTGATTCTCAAACTCTTTGACTCTTCTATTGACCATTCCAGGGCTATCATTATCTTCCTTTTTGACATGACATGAAAATGGCAGGTTTTAAGTTGTTGTTATATAATGAGCAATGAGTCATGAGTGGAGTGGAGGTCCAATTCAACAATGTTTCCTCCAAATAATCTTCCATGATCCCGGTTGTCTTGAAAAGTTCTTCCCTTACATTTTCCCTTAATTCATCCTCAAGACCAATGCTTATAGGTTTGACAAAATGATTGGTAGAGTCCAGTTTTACTACTAGTCATTTTTATTTTCCTGTAACAAAGCTATAGTCAAGAAGGGGATCTCTTATTCATTTGATCTAGTGAAGTACGACCATTTTGTGCCAACACAATGTAGTTTCTATTACCTTCAAAGTAAAAATAACTCAAAGGCTGACGTGTTAGATTCCGTTAGTAATAATCAAAGCAAGATGATAAGGTAGGAAGTAAACACATAGAGTTGTTTCTCATCTCATGCTAATTGATCCATAAAGTAATGATGACTCAAGAATTTCAATGACTAGGATTTTGCTCAATGATATGGATGGGTGAAATTCATCCGGAAGGCTCAACTTTTATTCTTTCCGACCTTATTACTTCTTTCAAGAAAGTGGAGGTCAACAAAGCTTTTGGAGATATGGGCTGAGCCGAAAGGCTGCCTACGTATCTCAAGGAGGAGAAATCAGGCCCTACGTAGTTCAAAACTATAACAGCTTTTCCTGATTCTAAAATCAACTTTCTGAAAATGGTAGCAATCATTTTGGAAGTTTTAAGGACTGCGGACTTTTCTGAGAAACTTGGGAGACTTAGAGTACGTTTGGTCGGACTTTTGTATAATGGGGTATATTTCTGCCTAGAGATGTTCTATGGAAAATAGGATTGGATCAATTCTCCTTTGATTCGAATCAACATAACACGTATAAGCACATAAATAGTTATATTACACAAGTATATTATAATAAACGTGCATCCTAATTGGGTGACCCTTTTGAGCCAAGGGTTTAGGCCTAACGAATTTTGAAGAAAATATACGCCTTTTTAAAGCCAATCTATTATCCCCAAAAACCTTCATAGGTATACATAAATGACATAGATGTCTACAAAAGTTGCACAAAAGGGATACAATCTTTAGGGAAAGGGAAAATAACATGAGAAAAAAAATAATGTCCCGCTCAGGGGATAGGAAATACTAGTTCCTAAATGCTCTTCTATCGGCCTTCGCCCTCTTTGCTTTGTCCACTCCTCATTATTGGCGACATCCGTTAATGATCAAGTGATTGCCGTATAACTATGCCATAGATGCCATGCAACTATCCAAATCGATCAATTTCTCGCTTGACTTGTTTCAATTTCTTCATCAATCGGTGTACGATTGAGGCATCCTAATACAAAAGTAAGTAAAACAAATCTTTTCCCAAACCCCCAAAGGATAATGATTGGATTAAAAAAACATATATTTCTTTAACACATAAATATGATTCATCTATAATTGACTCGGGGTCAATAGACGCAGGGCAAGTTTTTTAATGGGCCCAATACCCCCCTCGGGTATTAGGTCGTCCTAGGCTCATGCTTAAAATAGGGTTTTGGTTTTGTTCTATTCTAGGTGACTAGAGTGGGTTTGAACGCAGGTTCCCAAGCGGACAACTTTGGTTTGAAAATACGAACAGCCACCAGATGACTCATGTACTAATAAACCGTCATATTTTCAATACGCTATATGGAATTGAAAAATAGGGGCCGGGACATCCACGAAACCCCAAAACAGTTTATAAATATATGCAAGAATATGCTATGAGATGCAATAATTAAATATCGCGAAATCGAAACACATAAACATGTAAGGATTTAATCAAAAGACGAAATCAAACATTTGGTTAGAACCTAGTTAAAAATCCCCAACATAGTCGCCATTTTTGTTTTGCGGAAATTTTTGACTTTTAAAGAGTCGCTACTTAATTTTTAAAAGGAATTAAGAAACCTTTATAAAATACTTAGATGATTCAAAACAGGAAAATCGTTTAAGTTAGAGATTCAAAATAAGCGGTCCTATTAACGTTTTAGGAAGGTGTTAGATACCTAAAACGTCCGCTAACTTGCAATTATCCGGACTGTTTGAAAACATCTTTTGATTAACTTGTAAAAAGATTAATTTATTGAAAAGTGATTGATTTTTTAGAAAAGACTTGTGTAAAATAGATTTAGGTGACTTAGTAGGAATTTTAACTAAGTCTAAACAAAACGACTGAGCAAATAAACACAAAAAAGGGGAAAGAGAGGAAAAAGTAAAAGATTTAGGCCATTGGGCCCAAATCAATGAAGCCTGTCCTAATCTAGATATTGGGCCCTTTGCCCATAACTTGTCCTAGTCTAATTTTTGAACCTTTAGCTCGAGTCTTGTTCCACCTGAATTAAATACAACTTTGGCTTCGACACCCAAATGAATGAATAAGCGAAATAAACAAATGAATAAATGAATAAAGACTACCATAAAAATGAATAAATAAATAAATGAACAAATAAATGAAAAACGAGACTTTCAAGTCCCTTGGCCGCTTCAAAGATGGACTTCAACTCATTTCTTCTTCTTTCGACTACTTGTATTTGTATGCCATATGATCGACTTTGGGATTTTTCCTCGGGCTTGACTCAATGAGATGGCCTCAATGGCCCGTTATGAAATGCAAAGGGAAAGAGTCCATTTGGACTCCGAGGTGGATTCATGCAAAAGACAGAAAAAAATATATGCATTAATATATGTTCATAAATTATTCTAACAATCAAAGAACATCCGAGGCTTTCAAAGGTCGCTACTTCAATATTTTTGCACAAAAGAAATTTAGTTGCAAGATTAATGAACATATAATTGTCTACTAATGTTGAACTTTCAGCATAGAGATCAAAGAGAGAGAAAATCCATTAAAAGGAGAGAGAAATCCACGAAAACTGATAATGACACATAATCAAATATTTCAACATCATATAGCAACCAACAAAAAATAAAATAATTTAAATTACACAACAAAAACTAAATTAAGTACTCCACCTACACTATTTGGTGTTGTCAAATCCATTTTTATTGACCCATAAAAGCAACCAACTAAATTTATGACTGTACAGATAACTCATTAAAAATCTTTCATGGCCATAAGAAAATTTACACAGAAATAGTCAAAATACCAAACCTTTTCTTTCTTTTTTTTAAAGAAAACCCACCACATAAAATGGCTAAAGTTTGCACCTTTTGAATGCCTAACTATAGAAAACATCCATAAAATCAAAGATGAGAAACAACATTGAATGATGAGAAAAAAATGTTATCTTGAATCAAGAAAATAACCACCCCACCACCAAAACAGATACAAATGCAAGCTAAAAAAAGTCATAAAATAGCTGTTAATAATTGTATATCGTATCCCTTGAACAAATCTTGAAAATCCAATTATCAAATGCTTTTTGAAAAATCTACTATTCAGAAAAAAACACTTTAACAGCCTTGCGAAAATCTACTATTTGAACATTGTGAACATCATGGCACAAAACCTGGTTCTTCGGTCTATGACATTCTTTGGAGATGAGGGCAATCGTTACTAGCTAGTGAATATGGTCTTGCAAAACTTTAGTAGTTCTAGACAGTGAAATTGACACCTAAGTAGAAAGTAATACGAATCATGCTCAAAGGAAAAAAGGGTATAAACTTCATCGATTTTCGACATCAAACGCATAAAGAGACTGAATCCGTTCACAGATTTGGCATTCTTCTACATACAATTACATTTTGAATGCTTCAACAGAAAGAGTACAATCTATAGGCAAAAGGCAAAGAGATGGGGCGTAGTATTTCTATCCTCCTCCCCTTCCCGACGAATTCAAGAATGAGTTTTTGACAGTCGAATGATCATCGGAGAATGACATGATTTTCTGATTTTTACTGTTGGATTCTTTCTCATCATTCTTTTGGCATTTGAGATGCCAAAGTATCTTAAGAGGTAGTCCTATCAACGACGCTATCAGCTCGATAGTTACGACAACATCCCAATAATAACAAAAGATAAGAAAACATCATGTATCCACTTCAAACAAGATAAAACATCAGGCTGCACTGTTAAACGAGAATCAAGACATGAATTTTGACCATGAAAACCAGAGATTCATGACACAGACAATACACAAGATGAATATCCAGATCGAAAATTACTTGATAATGTCAAAACTGCATGACGAGCTACATAATTGAGATAAGAATGACAGAAACTAGATATCATAATATTCAAATAGGAAACAACCTAATGTAACAACACAACTAAATGTTCTTCTTTACTAAAAGAAACCTATGGCCTTTAAGGCCTCTACAGCAAATAACCCAGCACACCCTATCGCTAAAAAAAGCTTACAAATTTAGAGATTTAAACAATCAACATACTATGTCACTAAAAGCTACGACTTCAGAAGTGAGATGAAGTAGAAATAATCAAAAATTGAATGAGATGGAATGTTACCTGTTCAGGAGAAGCAAAATGGAACTTCGAGTTCTTTCGGACTTCACCACCACAGGAAAATTCGACGCCTCTAAGAAAACTTGATTAGTTAAATACTTTTCCCTAAAATTCTTGCTAAAAAAAGTTGCTCTCTCCCAAAACCTTTTCCTCTTTTCGGACCTAGATCTTTTTCAGTATTATTATTTTTTTTAAAAAAAGAAGCCCCTAAAATGCTTCACCGAGAGATGCTTATATAGAAAACAAAGTAGGGTTCCCTCTTGCATCTTGAACGATGTGGGAATCCAGATAAAAAGAGGGTAATTTTGGAATTATTTTTGAGAGAAAATTTAAAAATTTAGCTCCGGATAGGGATTTTAGCTAACAGGTGTCTCAATTTTGAATTCACTTGAACGAATTTCAAAAATGGCTAACAACAATTGGGGGAAATGAATAATTTTCCCAAGAACCAATGAAAATTTGCCAAATATGTACGAATTCGTACAAGTTATCCCAAAATTCACGCAATTCAAACTTTGGAGGTGAAACTTAACCTCATTTCTAGAAGATTCGAGGGTTTCTTTGCTCGTCCAGCTGATGTGTAAGTCGCGTGATGGAGAGAAGAAGGTCGGGTTGGTTGGAGGTTGACGAATTCGGGTCGATTTTGCCGTTGCAATTGTTTTATCTGGATGAATTTTTGGTTGTTGATGGGTTAGAGGCCATTTTGTCATGATTTAGTTTATGTAGTTTGAGGGAGATGGGAAATAATGGTGCTGGGCTGCTTGGGTTATTAAGTTTTAATTGAGGCTATTTAATTGGATTTGGCCAATTTGTTTAAGTTTTGGCCAATTTGAAAATCAATTTGCCAATTGCATCACAATTGTGGCCAATTCGATTTCAAATATTACCAAATTTGATAGATTGGCCGAATTGAATTAAAATTTGAAATGAAGTAATACCTCATTTAATCTTGAGTTTCTTGATTTAATAAAATCAAACAAATATATATCCAAATAAATTATTTTGAGAACAAATCATATTTAAAATCAAGGCTTTATCCATTTGGATTAATTTTCAAGTTTAATCAATAAAAGTCTAATTTTGATAAAAATGTTCATTTAAATAAAAAAATTTATACACTCTCATGTATATAAATACGAAAACGTATAATCATTAATTAAATGATAAAATTAACTCAAATAAATATTTAAATTGCATTTATTTGAATAAAATAATTGTTGTGATTTTATTTTAAAATTGTAGAAACTCGAGATTAAATTGGATTGTGGAGGACAAAAATTAGGTGTCAACAGGCGTCACACATACCAGTCATTTATGTGTCAGTCAACAAACACTCGATGTATGCAAGTGAGTACAGCCCGCACGCTGCACCGGTTGTATTTTTTGGGAGATGGATGTTCTTATTTCGACCTTCAAAATCACATGATTCCTTTATCAAGACTTTAGCCGGTAAATGATCCACCATCTTACTCTACGTCAACAACTTGGGAAACAACTTCAAGAGTGGATGCATGTGAGTTAAAAATGTCTTCTCGCTGAATACAAGTAAGTTGAAGTCATAAACCTTAATCTTTCCCTTATATAGTAGTATCTCAACAGTGAGAAAATGTTTGACTTCCACGTTCATGACTGCAAGGATTCTCTTTTCCTTGGTCTAACTCTTGTCGTGTGGATATGGCCTCTTTTCTCTAACATATTTAATCGCTTCTTCATCCCATTGTAATGTAGAAACTAACTCATCAAATCCCGAGCCACCGAAATCATCTAGCTCACAGAGAGTGGTGTACCTATCCTTGAAAGTAATGTAGAAGTTGAGGTCCATTATCCTATCGGCAGCATCATAAGCATCTGGGTATGCTAATTGCCTGCTCCTATTGACGCAGAGAATTTCATCAACATACTGTGGTATAAGAAGACAATTTTTAAATAGGTTACTAATTGTAAAGAATATAAACATAGTGGAAATAATCCGATGCAGAAGGTTCTCTGAATCAGTTCACAAATTACCCAGCCAACACAACTTATGCAACGGATGCGTATTATGTTGCAACTGAATACCAAGTTGTTGCAATAGATTACACATCAGCTGCATAGATTCTTCTTCATGGAGTAGATTGGAAGGCTAGGTTAGCAAAAGTAAACTTATATTGTCCTCGTACCACGCACGCATATTTGTCATATTCGAGAAGTCTTTGGCGGCAAATGAATGCATGGTGTATTCTTTTTGAACCTTCATCTTCATGAATTCTTCCAGTTCCTTTTTCGTCTCCTAGCCAAGCACCGTGAATATCACCTTCTTCGGTGAACCCTAAACTTCACCAACTCTTGGAGCGGGAGGCGTTGCAATTTTTGCTAATTTCAAAATGGAGAGAATTTGTCTAATTTTTCTTCTTTTCCTCCTAACCTCCACTGTAGGAGTGCATGGCTCCCTCACCTTATTAGATGGTATGGCACCCCTCCTGGATTTCAACTCCTCGGCAACTTCAGCAATAGCCTCTAGCCTTTCAAAGAGTTTATCCTCTCTGTCCCTACATACTTTGCATATACAATGAGAACATACGGGTGAGGAGGGGTGAGAGGGACCACTGTAAGGGTGGGAGGGACCGGTGTAGGGGTGAGAAGGAGGACCTGTGCAAGGGGTGTTTTCAAAAGTATTTATTTTTTGTTGAGCACTAACATGCTCATAATCATGACTGGAAGCAACAACAGCATCAGGATGGCTGCCACCATCACAAACAACTCCACCAACAACACCCCCAGAAGAAACACACAGATCTGTTGCAGTTTGAGGTTGGTCGTGAAGAGCTTCAATATTAAGCTGACCTTGCCTAACTGCTCTTCTTATGGATGTTGCTCCAGCCAATTTCTTCTTTATTAACTTCACCGTTGGGTCTTCTTTTGTATCAACAAGACCTAGAGTAAGAAAAGAAGTCATTCCCAACTCATCAATGGTAGGCACGATCCAAGGTTACACAACCTATAAAAAAAAGACAGGAGGAATTTAAATCATATAATAATAATTTATAGTCAGTTGGGTTACATGAGGCTCGAGTTACATAAATATTAACACAACTAACTTATACAATAGACGATCTAGCTACCACAACAGCTGATCTGTATGTTGAAATAGATTAATAATATGTTGCATCAGATTACCCATCTGTTGCATAATTTGCATAGATAGGTAATCAATTGAGTAGGGTTCAGAGAACCAGAGCAATAGATGGTTAATCTGTTCCAAAATATGGATCGTCTATCTCAATAGATTACCATCTATTGCACCAGTTGCAGTTGACGGGTAATTTGTTGCAATAGATGACCCATCTGTCACAGCAGCTATAGAAGGTATACTGCATCATCCGAAGGGTTAAAGAGATCAACCTCGCTAATAATTTTTTTCTGCTCTCTGCTGCAGCCAACCACCTAAGGATCCTTAGATGAGAAACCTTATCCGGGTAATCCTTCAAATGTTTTTTGAGGGGGGAATGGCTTCACATGCCCAAGCCTAAAAATTATTAACAAAAAGAAATAAAAAAAAGTCATAACTATATTCAATATAAATTAATGAATGAGTAAAAATAGTAATCAATTTTACCATGAAAGCCCAAGAAAAATCATATAATGTGGTCGTGTTTGGCTTTAGCTTTTTTAGTAAATATTTGACAGTCAAGTAGTAGCTGTCGTATCCCTAGGGATAATTGTTGAATTTCCCAAAATCATCAACAAGCGCCAACAAATAATTTTCTATGACTTTCCTGACGTCTCTTGCCAATAAACCGGAATGGACAAACCAAACTAAGCATAATTTCTTCCTGTACTGCTTTGGTATGTCTTTCTTCTTGAGATCCGCCATCAAATCCTCCACTCCGTAGCTAGGTCCAACAATGTCCAAAAACCCATATTTTTTTACCTTGTGTTTGTTGGACCCTTTTTGGGGTGTTTTCTTGATCAGAGGTTCTTATGGACGGTCGCATCTCAAGCCCGTCACTATGGCAAACTCTTTCAATTCAAAACAAACCGGCATGCCACAGTAGTTGATCCAGACTTCATCCATCTTTTTTATGTCCTTCTTTGGATCTACATCATACCCCGCATACTTGATCCTGTGCTTGAGGAGGCCATATACCATGATCATTGGGAAACGGAGAGGGCGTGCCCTAGACAACTCAAGAAAGTATGAAAAACAGCTCTTCTTAAAAAAACCATCTATGTTTTCCTTCTTTATAATACTCTTATGTTCGTTAAAAGGTTTCCGCATTGACATTTAAGTACAACATCATGAAATACTGCGGTAGGGTTACTCATCGGCATCACAACTTGAAACCCATCGATACTAATAGTTTTGACAAAATCATGCTGGGATTTTGATGTTATTTTACGCCCCATTGGTGAGAAGGAGTTATCACTTTCCTCAGCTTCATTTTGCCCTGACTGAGACTGTTCTAGAAGTTCCTCCGAATCTATCTATAGTCTAGCCTTTTTTGTTGGGTGGTCAGAAGTTGATCCACTTCCAGTTTCTTTTCTTTTGGGAGACATCTTTTAACTACAAACAATAGACAAACAAAAAATACATTGCATTTGATGTTTGCATAATTTTTTAAAAAAAGGTAAGACAAATTTCAATAAATTATTCTACACCACATGACAAAAAAATACTCTAGCGGACAACCCATCAGTTGGAACAAATGGGGAATCTGTTTGAAGACCTATTTAATATCTCCCAACAGATATTCCACCTATTACAACAGATAGACAAATTTCAATAAATTATTCTACGCCATATTACAAAAAATACTCTAACGGATAACCCATCAGTTGGAACAAATGGGGAATCTGTTTGAAGACCTATTTAATATTTTCCAACAGATCTTCCACCCGTTGCAACGGATGAACCACCACCACCACAGCCAATGCCACCAAGACCACCACTAATGCCACCAATACCAATACAAAAACCACTGACACCATCGCCAAAAAACACAAATACCAACACCACCACCAACAACAACCACCAACACCACAAACATCATCAAATAATACCACGACAGTCAACAAAACACTGAGAGAAAAACTAGGGTTTTCTCAGGTGCTTCCTACCTTTTTAGCATCAAAACTCAAAATTGTTAACCCATTCTCGAAGATAATACAACTAAAAGTCTTCTTTTTCATCATTAAATAAAAAGCCCTATTTTTTAGAATAAAGAATAAATGTAGAAATCTTCTCGAAGTTTGTTACCTATGAAGACAGAGAAAACGATGGATACAAGCGGGAATAAAGTCAAAAAAATAACTATATATGATCGTAAATGGGAAGAAAATCAACCTGTTTTGAAGGGTTGAGCACTATGTTGAGTAGTTTTTGTTTGTATTATTGAGAGAGAGAGGATACCCCGAGAGAGAGGAAGAGAGAACATCAGATTTGAAATAAAAAGTTTTTCACGCAAATGGATGATTGGTAATTTCGAAAAAGAATGACAAGTTTTAAAAATGCTAATTTGGTCTGAATTGATCTTAATTAATTTTAAAAATTTTAAAAGATATAGTTTTAAAACACTGATTTAATGAGAACTCATTTCAACTTAGAGTGACCGATCGACGACTTGAGTTGGGATGAACGCAATACCAACGCCATTCAATTACAAAGACTTGATTGAATTTGTAGTTGATCCTATGAGCTTATTTATTCATCCCTAGTTCCACCTAAATCAACTTAGGTACTATCACTATCCTAACATTGAGTTGATGAGAACTCATTTTAACTCAGAGTGATCGATCGACAACTCGGGTCCGGATGAATGCAATACCAACACTATGAAATTATAAAGACTCGATTGGATTTGTAGTTGACCTTGCGAGATCATTCATTCATCCCTAATTTCACCTAAATCAAATTAGGTACTATCACTATCCTAATATTGAGTTGATGAGAACTCATTTCAACTTAGAGTGATCGATCGATGACTCGAGTCTGGATGAACGCAATACCAATGCCATGCAATTGCAAAGACTCAATTGGATTTGTAGGTGACCCTATGAGATCATTCAGTCGTATCTAGTTCCACTTAAATCAACTTAGGTACTATCACTATCCTAACATTGAGTTGATGAGAACTCATTTCAACTCAGAGTGATTGATCGACGACTCGGGTCTGGATTAACACAATACCAACGCCATGTAATTACAAAGACTTGATTGGATTTGCAGTTGACCCTGTGAACTCATTCATTCATCCCTAGTTTATCCTAACTGAACTTAGGTACTGTCACTATCCTAACATTGAGTTGATGAGAACTCATTTCAACTCAGAGTGATCGATCGATGACTCGAGTTTGGATGAATGCAATAGCAATGACATGCAATTGCAACGACTCGATTGGATTTGTAGTTGATCCTGTGATCTTATTCATTCACCCCTAGTTCTACCTAAATCAATTGCAATGAAACCTGTTGCAACAAACAACTGAGTTATTGAAAATTTTCAAACAGTTATTCATATTTGTTGTAATAGATGACATATCTAATTTAATTATCAAATAGACAATTGCATTTGTTGTGACAAATGACTAAGCTATTGAAAATTTTCAAACAGATATTTATATCTGTTATAACAGATGACATATTTGATTTAATTATCAAATAGATATTTGTATCTGTTGTGACAGATGACTGAGCTATTGTAAATTTTCAAATAGATATTTATATCTATTATAACAGATGACATATCTTATTTAATTAATTATCAAATGGATATTTTTATTTGTTGTCACAGATGACTGAGTTGTTGAAATTTTTAAACAAATATTGATATCTGTTGTAACAGATGACTGAGCTGTATGGATTTCTAAACAGATATTTATATATGTTGCAACAAATGACATATTTGTTTGAAAATATTTTTTTCTCTTTTAATTTTAAAGTAAGCTTCTGTCTGAGTAGATAATATCAAAAAGTACTTACTACTAAAGGCGGTAAAAAATATTTTTTGGATATCTCAAAAGTGAGTTCATTGAGCAGTCTTATCTTGTATTTTCAATGTCACTAGTCTTAGTCTTTATCGTGCCCCTCAAATTATTAATTAAATTAATGAATATTTAAAACCCCCCACGTCTACGTACACAATACATCAATAGAAATTATCTCATCCCTCTTCCTTCAGCTGAAGTTTATTTTATTCAACTCTCATCTTTTTCTTTCTCTCCTCTTTAGGGTTATCACAACCTTTTTTTGTCTCTTTTCTCTTCTTTTCTCATAAATATCCTTTAGGATCTAAACTGATCCATATTTTTTCTTGACTGAAATTACTGTTTTGATCCCCTTTTTGACATTAGTTACTATTTACCCATATCATATTTATTAAAAAAATTTGAAGGAAATTTTAAGTGTTGAATAGATAAACCGAGAATTTTTATTATAATATGTGAAAAAAGTCATCTGTTGGGAGAAGTTTAAAAGCCTCGTTGGCAGTATCATTTTTTATATGTATTTTTTTGTTTTTTTTTATTATTGATGTAGTTATTGATGTTGTTGGTGGGGTTGGCATTGTTGGAACTTGTGGTGTGATGTTGTTGATGGTTCTAGAACAAAGGATGTTGCTTCTTTATTGTTGATGATGTTGTTGGAACAGATATTGTTTCTTTGTTGTTGAAATTTTTTATTTATAGTTTATGCTGTAGTTGATGCTGCAACAGATGGAGAAACTATTGGAACAAATCAAACCACCAGAAAGGTTGGTTTGATGTATTCCAAGAAACTCCACATCTGTTGCAACAGACTCCACATGTGATGCAACAGACTCCACATCTGTTGCAACAAATGGATAATGTTCTTTCTATGACATTAATTTTTTCATCATCTTTGTAGATATAAGGAACTGACAGTTGATCAACTTTTTCCAGACCATCACAAGAGGCTACAGTAAAGATGGGTTCGAAGGAATAAGTTGCATGTAGATGGAACCACTTTATATGTGGGAGGTATGTATTATTGATAATGTTATCATGAAAACAAACATAGAGTGCACTGATTTTGTGAATGTTGTTTTTACTAATTAGTCAAAGATTATTCAAACAAGATGTCTGCAATTTTACAGTTAAGTTTGGTAGGTCCAAACTGATAAGGCTGAGGGACCATGAATGTGGTTCTGATACCCTGTTAAGATTTAATGTCGGTTGTTGCTCATGTTTATTTGTCAAGAATTGTGAAGGGATCTAGTTTTGGTGTCATTTTAAAGAGATTCACTGACGACTGGGCTAACTTTTATGGTGCGTTGGACCCTTAGAGGGCCTTTGAAGCTTAACACTGCATCTAATAAGAATGAAAAACTAATATAGTTATTGCCCTACCCCAAATTTATATGGTTGGGTTGCTCACTTGGGGTGATGATTATACGCCAGAAGGTGCAGTAGGAGAATGCCTTCGAGGGAAAATGGGTGGTTGATGGAAGACTATATCATCTGAGAGATAATTGAAGAAGAGAAATAGGGTAGAAAGTAACTTCTAGTGAATCTGGCCGATGGAATTATCTTAAAAGATGTGAAATTATATCAAGTGCAAATATGAAAGTGTATTCGATAATGTAATTTTGTCTGTTGTCTCTCTGAAAGAAAAATAATACAGATGGACACTTTGCTAAGGAGTTGCGTGGTCGAGATTATCACCTAGATAGAAAATAGGTGAAGACCAACAAAGTAGCCTCACGGGCATCGAGGGTTGAAATAATGTACAACAAGTCTATAAAACTTACGCCAACAACAACTGTATTTAAAATAAGGAATCTAAGTGAAGGGGGCAATTTCTGAATTTTAAATTTCATCCCATGCCTTCTTTTTTGTGTTTTCGATCAGGTCCACTGCCGTTGACCTGATCGAAACCACAAACATGATTGAAAGGAAAATTGAGTATCATTGCTTCCTTATCAATATGGTTATAATTGATTGTATTTTCTTGCCTTATCATGCTTTCAACATTCCTTAGAGAAGATCAGATGATTGCTATAGTATGTAGATCCCGATAATTTTTAAGCTTGCCTCCAGCTTGCTGATTCTGTATTCAAGCTGGTCATTGCCATCTTCGAAGTTGGTAAGGAGTTCCTCATCTCTTGTGAGCTCGATCAGGGACACTACCTTCAAAGTTGTGGCATTTTAGGCGCCCTTTAGAAAACTTTCTTCAGAATCCTTAAAGGATACATGGAGGATCACGGTGTTTGTTTTAGGTCAAAATGTGTTGATGCACACTAAAGATGTGGTCCCAACAGTTGAACAAAACACTTTTATTAAGTGTTGCTTAATGTATCTTGGTCAACCAATTTGATAAATTAATAAGCATGGAGTTATGTAGTGTGTGATCTAAACTGACTCTACCAAGCCTATCAAACGTTGCGTAACTCCAGGCTCATTACCTTATAAAAAAATATGATTGAGTTAGTGCACAAATCAAACGAGCTCAATCTCTCAGCCTTTCTGCTAGTCTCTCTTCTCTAATATAGATGACAAGATATCTTCTATGAAAAAGTCTACACCGTCACCAGACATACTTGCCAGGGAGCAATTCTTTAGAATGAATCAATAGTAATCTCTCACTTGACGATGGTGTAGACTTTTGCATAGCAGATATCTTATAATCTATATTAGAGAAGTGTGATCAACAGAAAGTTTGATAGATTGAGCTTGTTTGATTTGTGCACTAACTTGGTCATATTTTTTATAGGGTAATGATCTTGGAGTTATGTAACATTTGATAGGCTTGGTAGAATCAGTTTAGATCACATGCTACGTAACTCCTTGCTTATTAATTTATCAAATTGGCTGAGAAAGATGCATTGAGAAACGCTCGATAAAAGTGTGTTGTTCAATTGTTGGGACTACATCTTCAACGTGCATCAACATATTTTGACCTAAAACAAACACAGCGACCCTCCATGTGTCCTTTAAGGTTTCTGAAGAAAGTGTTCTGAAGGGCACCTAAAATGCCACAACTTTGAAGGTAGTGTTCCTGATCGAGCTCACAAGAGATGAGAAACTCTTGACCAACTTTGAAGACGACAACGAACAACTTGAATACAGAATCAGCAAACTGGAGGCAAGCTTGACAATTATCGGGATTCACATACTACATCAAGCATTTGATCTTCTCCAAGGAATGTTAAAAGCATTCTAAGGCAAGAAAACATAATCAATTAATCCATATTGCTAAGGAAGTAATGAAACTCTATTTGTCTTTCAATCTGGTTTGTGGTTCTGATCAGGTTAACGACAGTGGACCTGATCAGAAACACAAACAAGAAGGCATGGGATGAAATTTAAAATTCAAAAATTGCCGTCTTCGCTTAGATTCCTTATTTTAACTACAGTTTCTATTGGAGTAAGTGTTTTAGACTTGCTGTACATCATTTCAACCCTCGATGCCCATGAGGCTGCTTTGTTGGTATTCTCCTATTTTTTATCCAGGTGATAATCCCGACCACACAACTCCCTAGCAAAATGTCCATCTGTATTATTTTTCTTTCAAAGAGACAACAGATGAAATTACATTACCGAATACACTTTCATATTTGTACTTGATTCAGATTTCGTATCTTTTAGGATAATTCCATTGGCCAAATTCATTAGAAGTTGCTTTCTATCCTATGTCTCTTCTTCAATTAGCTCTCAGATGATATAGTCTTCCATCAACCACCCATTTTACCTCGAAGGCATTCTCCTACCGCACCTTCTGGCGTATCATCATCACCCCGAGCGAGCAACCCAACCATATAAATTTAGGCTAAGGGAATAACTGTATTGGTTTTCCGTTCTTATTTGATTTAGTGTGAGGATTCAAAGGTATTATCAGAGTCCAATGCACACTTAAAGTTAAGTCCAATTGCTATTGGTTCTCTGCAATGACGATAAATATTGATCCCTTCTTAAAACTTAACACGCATAAACACGAGCAACAACTGTCACTAATTCGTAACAGGGTATCTGCACCATCTTCATGAGGTCCTCAGCCTAATCAATTTCGAACCCATCAAACTTAACGGTACAATGTAGGATCTTGTTTGAATGATCAGTGCATAATCGGTTAAAAACTGCATTCACAAAAATATTATACTTTGTGTGTGTTGTCCCGGTGACCTTATCAGTAATACATACTTAACTCCCACACATATAATAGTGGATCCATCTGCATGCACCTTATTCTTCCTAGCCCATCTATGACTTAAATTGAATAAACAGATGACTAGCTAGTTGCAACAGATGCCATATCTGCTTATATTGTCAAACAATTGAAGACATCTTTTACGACAGATGATCAACCTGTTGCAATATATGACGTATCTATTGTAGAAATCAAACAGATATATACATATTTTGCAAAAGATTTCCAGTATATTGTAAGTTATCTAACAGAAGGAATATATTTTACAACAGATTACCCATCTATTATATTTATTTGAAAGCAATTTTCTTTTCTTTTCGAGATACAATAATTTATAAATAGGTCCCTCCTTACAAATATGGATGATCCAGATCCGTACAAGAATATTCATATCGATTCCGTGTGTGAACTTCAAAGGCAGTTTGATGAACTCCAGAGAGATTTGGCTGACTTTAGAGCAAGGTTGTCGGATGAAAAATGTCTGATTGACAATAATAATAATAATAATAGTAGTAATAATAATTAGGTAATGTTTTTTATTTTACCGTATGTATTTTCCTCCTTTTGTATATCGGATCTACCTAAGGGATTCAAAAATCTATCTTTCATTTGGTGATCGACTTTAAATTTTTAATTCTTATTTAGTATTTAATAATCATTTTGTTTATTCCTTATTCTCAACATGTCGATGGTTGGTGGTAGGGATTGAGCAATTTGTGTCAACAGAGGTTAATCTGATGCGACAGATCGATCATATGTTGCACTAGACAGTTATTAATAAAAAAGGGTTATTGTTGTTATTGAGAGGGTGAAAAGACATGACTTTTCGATTATTTAATATGAAAAATGTTTCGTAAATAAATAATAAGGAAATAAATGATAAACACAATTTATAACCATAAAAGAATGGTTATTTAATTTTACTAACCGATCGTGACTTTTCACAATTTTTATTTTTGAATTTGTTTTTTAAAAATTATTTATTACTCCCCCCGTTTAAAAAAGAAGACTTTTGAATCTTATGGCCTTAAATTAAAGTTGTGTCAAATGTACCAAAATGCCCTTTAATCTTATGGACCTAAACATGCCATGTAGAAAGTTGAAATTAAAGCATTGTCAAAAAAGAAAAGGGGTCATTCTTTTTTAAACGGATTAAAAAGGAAAGTAAGTCATTCTTTTTGAAACAGAGGGAGTATATAATAAAAAAAGTCACAATATTGGATTAATTAGCTTGTATGATGATTGTTAAGAAAAAAAAGGTGAAGGTCGTGACTTTTGGTCTAAAAAAAACTTTTACATACATTTAACAGTATTGTTGATGCATCAAATTTCCCACCTGTTGCGAGTGATGTATCAGCTGTTAGAAGAAATAAAAAAAAATATTAATATAGAACGTCTATTTGTTGCTACAGATGGTATATCTGTTGCAACTGATGGTTTATTAGATTCAACAGATATATAATCTGTTGCCAGAAAATAAAAATAGTTATTATTTTATTAAAGAATTTGAAAAGGTGTTTTTTTTAATTTATAAAATAAAAAAGTCAGCAAATTTGAATTACTAATATGATGATAGTTTTTTTTTTTAAATTAGATTATATGTTACAACAAATATATTATCTGATGCAACAGGTTCACTATTGTTGCAACAGATGATATATCTGTTGTCACAAATGATTTATCTGATGCAACCGATATAGAATCTGTTGTCATAACTCAATAAAAATAATTCTTGAAAAGAACTAATTAATAATAATAATCTGACAAGTCATGTCTTATTACAATATTTCTTAATTTAATTAAGTCATTACTTTTCACAGTAATAAAAACTATAATTAATAAATAGAGGTGAACAGTTAGATTATATGTTGCAACAGATAGTTTATCTGATGCAACAGATTTTATATTTATTGCAACAGATGATATATCTGTTGTCACAGATGTTATCTGATGCAATAGATATAGAATTTGTTGCCACAACTCAATAAAAACGATTCTTGAAAAGAACTAATTAATAATAATAATCTGAAAAGTTATGACTTATCACAATATTTATTTTCTTAATTTAATAAAAAATGTAAGTAATGAATGGAGGTGAACAGTCGTGCCTTTTTGCCTCTCATTCAAATTCAATCCTCTTTAAATAGGTCCCTCCTTACTCAATCGTTCATTCAGCTACACTCTATTTATTTATTGCATCTCGTCTTTCATATTACAATCTAGAAGATTATGGATGATCCAATGTGGGACGTTGCTTTTCTGCAAGACGCCATGAATGAACTTCGGAATCAAGTTCGTGACCTGCAGTGGGAACTGGGAGGAGTAAGAGCAAGAATGCTCTGCAAGATACGCAAGTTGAGGAGGGCTTTGCCACTTTTGGTTGAAGATTGATCGTCTGACAATGATGATGATGGTGATGATAATAATAATAATAATAATAATAATAATAATAATAATTAGATTATTATTTTTCTTTTAGTCTATTATATGTATTTTTATTTATTTTTGTTTAATAAAAAATTATATTTGATCTTTGACGTTTTAATCCATATTTAATTTTCATTCTGTCTATTATCTTCCCAACAAACATGTTGACGATTCGACGTAAAAAGGAAAAATTTAGAATCCAATAGAAATAGCAAGATTTATCTGTTGGTTTTATGGCAGGGGCTGATGTGTTGTTCAAAGCAGATTACACATATGTTGCAACAGATAAGAAGTCTGATAAAACAGATAAATAGTCTGTTTCAACAGATGACTAGTTTATTGCTTGGCTCTAACATTTTAATTCGTACTCCCTCCGTCTCAAATTACCCATCCCCAATTGAGATGCCACATTGATTAAGAAAAATAATTAATAAAATGTCTAGTTTATCATAACCCACTGATCAGTTGGTGGGATAGTAGACGTGTTTAAAACAACCATTGTTTGTAATTCAATCAAAATTTCATAAGAGAAGAAAGCTTTTAACGTCGGTCAGCGTATAGTCCCCCTATTAAATGATGTTTTCATTTTAATCTGAAGAAAAAATGATTAATGCAAAGGGTAAAACATAATTTTTTTAATCGTTTCTTGATTAATGAAAAAGACAAGTAAAATGAGAAATTGAATTAGGAAATTTGGGTCAGGTAATTGGACGTAAGGAATAATTTTGAATCCAGTAGAAATAGCAAGAGTTGAAACATATTGGTTATCTGTTGGGTTTTTGGCAGAGGCTGATTTATGTTGTTCCAAACAGATTAATCATTCGTTGCTACAGATAATTAGTCTGGTGCAACAGATAACATTCTGATTCAACAGATAATATGTCTGATGCAACAGATAAATAGTCTGATGCAACCGATAAATCTTTGGATGTAACAGATTACTCATCTGATGCACCAGATGACTGATCTATTTAAATTGTGGGCACTTATGTTGGATTCATGATTGGGGTTCTATCCATTGTTGGAAAAACAAAAGTGTACCTAGATGACAAATACGAATAAATCATAATTTTACTATTAAAGTCACCTATGAAGTAATGCCAAAGTGGAAAGTGATGTAGTAAACAATATTTGACCTAAGAAATTGGTCAGATAGCAGCAGTAGCGCTGTACCAACAACAACAACAACACATGATCGACAAAAAGAAGATGAAGATGATAATAAAGTAGAATATGATGATAATGAAGTAGAAGATGATGAATAAAGCAGCAAAAATAATGAATAACAAAAATCGCTAAGAGAGAGAAAATAATAATGGATGAGAAGAGAGAGAAAAACACTTTTTTCCCTCTGTTTTCCGTTATTTTAGGTAAACATTGGGATCAAAGTGTAAATTTTAAAACTTGTGGATTATTTTTAAACTTTCCCAACTTTCTTAATCCATAATAAAGTAATTGTCACCTCCAACTAATAATTAAGACTTGTGTCACCTACACCTCATTTTAAAACTCTTTTGTCACCTGCGGCCTAAAGCCCCAAGTAACATTGTTATGCAACTTTATATATACTTGGATGTTTCGAAGGCTCATTATATTTTCAGTACCTAAAAACCTGCAAAGAAAGATAAATATACTTCAAGCCAAAAGACATCTAGCATTCCTTATTTACTTGGATTTTAAAACTTTCCATATGTAAATATAAATTTTTACTTCAAATATTAATTTAGGACTTCAAATAAGAAAAGAATCAAAAATTAAAAATTTAGTTGGTTTCAAATTCTAAATCCTCTCTAACTTAATAACTAAAATTTAGTTGAATTTCAAGTCCAGTAAAAGAAGAATAATTAATATTAATTTATAAATAATTATTAAAGAAGGCGAAAAGATAATTTTGTTTACTGCAGAAATTTATAAAGGGCAACAAGTTTAAATCTTCTTTATTTGTAGTTTAAGTATGTTTCTTTTACTAATGCCAAAAAACATAATATTAAAAGTTGAGCATGAAGGAATAAGAATTTGTTGAATTCAAACAATTAACAGACCAGTAATTCATTGAGGAAAAAAGTTGAGCTTAAGTACCTTCTAATTACATAGGTAAATATACCGAAATCAAATTGAGGCCAAGATCAGCCAAAAATCGTAGAATTCTAGCTATGGAATGAATTTAAAGATACAACAACTGAAATTCGAACAAATAACACATAAGCTAAGGTTCCAATATTAAAAATTCTAAAACAATAACAAATTGACACATATAAGAAAAAAACTTGTTTGGTACTTGCGTGTATTATTGTTGTCTTTTGCTTCCTCATATGAGTTTGAATTGGAGTTGATTTGCAGAGAGAATTAGTAGTCACAGTTTGTAATTTCAAATTATTTTTTTCTCAACTTAAATTCCTTTATCAGGGTAAGATGTACCTTAATAAAATAAGAATCGGAATGCACCCTCTCTTTCTTTCCAGTTTTCAACAATCATAGCTTTAACTTCTATAATATATCATCATAGGGAAAGTCTTCTATTCATTATGAAGGACTTGCTATCGTGCAATATTGAATCCTATCAATTTAAAGGGAAAAAAGGCAGGTTCTCTATGCATGAAGCATTTGGAATTTATGCAGGGTTTTGGGTAGGATCACACCCTGAGAGGAGTGATGTAAGAAGTCGACCACGAATCAAGCATTAGTAATATGATTCGATGACTCAAACCATCAATAGATCACATGAGAATAACATTACAGTAACTTCAAGGTTCTTCTTCTTGATCTTGTCCAACTATGCACTGCAAAAATCAAATGACTTGACCTCTCACACACTCTACAACAATTACTTCATAGAGGAAATTGAAAAATCATAGTTTCCAAGATGTATTCACGTCTTAAAGTCCAGTGAAGGAAGAGGAAATAAACATAAAGAGTATACTCTTTATGACTTATTATCTGCGGTAAAAATACAAGACACCTAATGGTCCATAACTATTAAAGAATGAGTTATTACATCTGAATTCATCAGGAGCATAATGTTCTTCATCTTGTTTCTGACATTGAAGTCGAACTTCGTCGCTATAGGGCAAAACATGCTAGAAGAATTTTTTCTCCATCCATATATAAAGAGCTCTAAAACTTAAAAAAAAAATCTAAATTTTACCTAAAATAAAGAGTCCTAAACCTAAAAGATACGCCAGGAAAAATGTATTTTTGGTCTTTTTTTAACCAAACCTATTTTAGATGGGAAATTTTTTTTTTTGCCAATTTTTTTAATTTTTAATATGTTTATTAATATCTAATATCATAAAAATAATTTTTAAAAAAGGTAAAAAGACGATTTTATCTAAAGTGGAGACTTTTAATGAAGGACAAAAAGTTCAAATTACTTTTTTAAGGGTATTTACATTTTTAATATATTATAGATATAGATATAGATATAGATTATAGATATAGATTTCATAAGTAATTTTCAATTTATGATTCAATTCTTATAAAAATTGAAAAAGATAGTCATGCATGATTCCGTTGTCCATAAATATTACTTTATCCTTCTTTTTTTCTTTGTTAAACTAAGGATGAATTTCTCACAATTTCTTTTTGTGTTCTCAATCTCTCAATTTCGGAAAGATAAAGAAGGAAGGAAGAGAGTGATGATGAGGCCATGTAAATAATAATTAAAGAAAAAATAAAATAAAATCTTGATATTTTTTGTTGCAAAAGATTTTAATGAAAGTGATTCGTGAAGTACCAAAGACGCTTTAATTTTTGCAAAGAAGATATAGTTGGAATTTTTAAATAGTCATATTCAGAATTTTATTTTGCATTATGTTTAGAATAATGCCTTTGTAATGATTAGTTAAATTTCACGTGCATCGCAGTACCCTAATCTAGTTTTTAAAAAATATGGCTACTCGAGTACATGTCACGAATAATAACAACAATAGCACAATTGCATATCATATTCGTATTCACATCTTCATTTATATTTTTGTATTTCTTGATACAATTATTTTTGTATTTACATTCTATAATTTGCGCTTATTTATATATATATATATATATATATATATATATATATTATAGTTCACATTTGTATTTGTATGTTATAGTTTGCATTTGTATTTATATATTATAGTTCGCACATGTATTTGTGTTTTCTAGTTCGCTTCATCATTTATATTTTATACAATTAACACTTGTATTTTAAAGAATTATTTTGTATTTGTATTTTATGGTTGACTGGATATTGTATTTATATTTTGTAGTTTTATTTTATTTGTATTTTGTGTATTATGTTTATCAATTTATATTTGTGTATTATTTTTATCGATGCACTTGTATTTTTAAAGAACTATTTTATATTTAATTTGGAAGTTGGTTGCATATTGTATTTTTATTTATAATTTAATTTATTTATTTGTATTTGAATTTGTAGTTGACAAGAATATTTGTATTTTTAAACAACTCTAAAAGAATTTTTATTTTTCTTTCTACAAACATTGTTGTTATAAAATGATAAATTATACAAATACAAATGATACATGTTTATACAATTTGAACCATACGCATATAAAGTAATACTTACTTATATACAAATACAAATGATAAATTTAAAATATAAGTACCAACGATACATTTGTATTTGTTTTTTATAGTTTGCACTTGTATTTGTAAGTTATAGTTCACATTTATATTTGTATTTTATAGTTCGCATTTGTATTTGTATGTTATAGTTCGCATTTGTATTTGTATTTGTATTTTTTAGTTTGCACTTATATTTGTATGTTATTGTTCGCATTTATATTTATATTTTATAATCCTCACTTGTATTTATATTTTATAGTTTACACTTTTATTTGTGTTTTATAGTCCATAGAAATGAAAAAAATGAGAAAAACGAAAAGAAAAAAAAGGAGAAAAAATATATAAAAAAGAAAGAGAGTAATAAAAAATAGAAAAAAATACAAAATAAGAAAAAAGAGGAGAAAAAAAATAAAAGAAATGAAAAAAACGAAAAAGATAAAAAGTGAAAAAAAAAAAGGGAAACGAAAAAATGAAGAAAAAAATTGACAAAGAAAAAAAAAAGAATAATAGAAAATTGAGAAAGAGAGAAAAATAAATAAGATAGACTATAAATTGAAATTCAGGATAATTAATAGATAAGAGAGAAACTTATAAATAAGAATTTAAGTTTGGTGCACCAATATAGCTTTTTACACCATCAGATAACTTTTACTGGTATAAAATGAAGGGGATCTTTCAAAAGTAGTAGCATTTTGCTATAAAACACATCTTCTATAGACACATTTTACATAATAACCATTTATAGCCGCTGTATTCGATTTATGCCCGTTGTATTCGATTTTACAGATAGTATGTATCCATATAAAATATGAATACAACCCCTATTTAGTCGTTCAAAAAATGGAATTCAATATTTTTAAAAAGAAAAAAATCTCAATCACGCTTATCTCGTTGAACTGAATATTTTCTGGCCTAACACTACCATTATAATTTTTATATATTTTTTTTATTTTTTCCTTTTTTTCTTCATTTTTTTTCTATTTTTTCCTACTTTTATTTTTTTCGTTTCTTTCCCTTTGTTTTTTTTTGTTTTTCTCTCTCTTTAATTTCTAACTTCTATTTCTCTTTCTTCTTTTATTTCCTTCTTTGATTTTTTTTATTTTCTTTTTTGTACTTATTTTCTTTATTATTTTTTTATTCTATTTTATATTTTCTGTATTTTCAAAAAATATGAGTAGTCGAGCACAAGTCATGGATGATAACGTAAATACCACAATTATTTATTATATTTGTAGTCACATGCAATTTATATTTTTGTATTTGTTGATACAATGTATTTGTATTTGTATTTTAAAGTACGCACTTGTATTTATATTTAATAGTTCACATTTATATTTGTATTTAACAGTTCACACTTGTATTTGTATTTGTTACTTTGCGCCATCATTTATATTTTATATAATTCACACTTGTATTTTAAAAAACTATTTTGTATTTATATTTTATAATTGATTGCATATTATATTGGATTATATTTACATTATGGTTTTATTGTGTTTGTATATTTAGATTATATTTGGATTATACTTGTATTTGTATTCTATTTTCTTCATTACCTTTTTATTTTTAAGAAATTATTTTGTATTTGTATTTGTAAGTTGATTGCATATTGTATTTAGTCGTGACTATGTACAATTTATCATTTGTATTTGTATACAAACAAGTAAGTGCATTAATTGTATTTTTGTGATTCTAAAATATATAAATATGTAATGTATCATTTGATACAAATGTACCATTTTGTATTTGTATATCAAAATTATAATTCGTATTTGTAAATAAACAAATATCACTTGATACAAATACAATGACAAACAAATAAAACAAATGATTTTACAAATACAAACATAATATGTATTTGTATATATTGTATTTGTATAAAATTTTGAGTTGTATTTATTTGTATAAATAAAAACAACTAGTATCAATAAATACAAACAAGTATTCGTAAAAGAAAAAATCAATCATTCCTTTTCAATAATTAGAAAATACAAATGATAGTTCACACTTGTATCTGTATGTTATAGTTCGCATTTGTTTTTGTATTTTATAGTTCGCACTTGTATTTGTATGTTATAATTCACATTTGTATTTGTATTTTATAGTTTGCATTTATATTTGTTTTTGCCAGTACGCATAAATGAAAAGAAGGGGGAAAAAAGAAAAAAAGGAGAAAAGATGACAGCAAAAATAAAAAGAAGAAGGCGAGTAATAGAAAATAGAGAAAAAAAATAAAAAAAGTAGGAGAAAAAATAAAAAGAAAAAAAAGAAAAAGAAAAAAAGAAGAAGGAGAAAAGATAAGAGAAAAATGAGAAAAAATAAAATAAAAAGGAGAAAAGATGAGAAAAAGAAAGAGAATTTTTTTTAAAAAAAGGAGAGTAATAGAAAATAAAGAAAAAAAGAAGGAGAAAAAAATAAAAAGGCAAAAAAGAAAAAGAACGAAAAAATAAAAAATGAAAAAAAAAAAAACGAAAACAAAAAAAGAGAAAAAAGAAAGAAAAACGAAAAAAAAGGAAAAAATGAAGAAAAAAATTGAAAAATAAAAAAAGGACAATAATAGAAAATAGAAAAAAAAAAAAAAGATAATGAGAGAGATATGAATTGTAATTAGAGATAATTAATAGGTAAGAGAATGTTATGAATTATAATTAATTGAAAATTAGACTTTAAGTGGTAATAAAAACTCAATAATATCTAATATGAGTAATTTCCCCTAAAATGAATGACCTGTGCAAAAGTCAGCAAAAAAAAAATCACACTGTGTGCACCAAACTTAAATTCTATAAATAATGTCACACCCTTAGTCCTTAGATTTAGGGTTTTCAAACGTCGTAGAACAAATTTGGGGCAATGGAAGGGAATAGTAATGATCAAATTTCGAAATTGCCAGAGCCAATTTTGCATCACATTCTATCTTTCCTATATGCTAAAGATGCGGCACGAAAGAGTACGTTGTCCAAGGTTTGGCATATTTCTGGGAATTCACTCCCCTACTTAAAATTTGGTTATATTTTCGACTGGTCAAAAGGTCTGAATGTTGTTATAGATCAAACTCTAGTAAATAGGAAAAAACACAAGATTTCCATTCAAAAGTTCTCTCTGTCCTTAAGCAGTCATGCTGGTCTTTGTAATGTCGGCAACTGGTTTAACATACTCATAGATTGTAATATCAAAGAGTTGAATCTAAGAGTAGAAAGACAAGGCAGCTTCATATACGACAACTTCGCATACGGCAGCTTGCCCGTGGCAATCTTTGCTGCCAAATCACTAAATGTGCTGAGTTTGTCTGGATTTCGTATTGAATTTCCTGATGATGATGGTGTGATAAATTTATCATCTTTGCGAGAATTGCACCTCTCTTTTGTGTTTTTGGATGAGAAATTTTTTGAGGCTATGTGCACAAGCTGCTGCAATTTAGAGCATCTGTCTTTGCAGTATTTCAACGAACTCACCAGCTTTCAAGTTGGTGGTACTTTACCTAAACTGAAAATGATTAACTTGGTCAACTGGCCCCATTCAGTACTCCAATTGGTTGATATTGCAGCAATTAATCTCGAAGAGCTTACGATCAACACCCACCTTTATGGGAGGATAAATGTTGTTAGAATAACTGCTTGCAAAGCCCTCAAGAATTTGTGCCTCAATTATGTGGATATCAATGGCAATTGGTTAGAGGAACTATTTGTTATTTTCACAATATATTCAGGTATGCAGAATCTATATATTGCAACAACAACTTCAACTCGAGTTCAAGTATGAACAAGAACGCAATGAAGTATCAAATACCCTCAACACAAGATCAAAATAACCTTTCCAAGAGGTATATTTATTTTTTTCAGAAAATAAAGATGAGACAGAAATGATTAAGGCCAAGTCGTCCGAATTCACGGACTTTCCTTAAGGGATAATTCCCCTCACTGTACCCGAGGTTATGGAATCTTCCTCCCAGGATAATATGGCCTTCAATCCGACTATAGCGGTACCTCAAATAGCCGGATTCTTCGAACACACTCGCGGTTTGAATGATCACACTTAGAGTATTTTTAAGACAACAAGAAGAAGTTTTTAATTTGAAAATTTCTGTATTTTCTATCTCATAAACCTGTGGATGAAACCAGGTTTATATAGCCACTAGATGCCCCTTTGAAAATGTGGCATTGGTTCATATTAGAGGTGTGTGACTATTCCTGAAAATGCATGTCTATTTACTTAAACAATGTAGTAATTTTCTGAAATAGTGCACCGGTTCACTAAAACAGTGTGTACTTTCATTGAAGAGTTGCAACTTTCTGAAACTGTGCAATCTTCTGTAACAGAAGCAACAATCTGAAATAGTGCAACCTTCTGTAATAGAAGCAACAATCTGAAATAGTGCAACCTTCTGTAACATCATTTCAAACAGACGCATCAGTTCTGAAACATTGTTACTGCGTGTATATATATAAATGGAGGTCGAAACTGTGCAGAAAAATGTTGCTGCATTTTCCTTGGCATTCTTCGAAATTCAAATAAATTTTGTCCAAAAAAGATAGATCTCATCGATCGATCATTTGACAAATCCATATCCAAATCCAAAGCCGAAGCTGAAGTCGAAGCCGAGCCGAGCCGAGCGACGATGACGACGGCCTGAGGCATCATCTATTTCTTGCCTCACTTGCCATGTGGAGTAAGTGTTTCTCATTATAAACACTCTCAAGTTCTCTTCTTCCACCAATGTGGAAGAAAGAGTAAACTTGCCAAAATTGAGTACACTTTCCATTTTTGGTGTTAACTTAATTTTTTTTTCTCTTCCACTTGATTTCTCCTTTTTCCATTCAACACACTTTTATTACTATGAACCCAACAATCCCCCACATGAATGGGGAGTGACTATTTTTCATAAAACTTTTACAGACAAGTATGTGATCATCAAGCAAAGACTGATTGCATCTGGATAAGTGGGTTTCCCTTTGAACTTTCGGTAGTGAACATGCATCGGATGCACTCGGTCAATCGGTAGATTTGATATCTTTGAACCGTCGAGATTTAATGTACACCTAGACAACACATGTCACACAACTATCCTTTTACCGTTTATGGTTCTTACGATTTTGTTCTTTTCAGCCATAAACACGTCCCAGTTTTCATGAGAGCTTAGAGAATAGGCCTTTATGAGCATTTTCTTTGAAGCGGCTTCCACTTTTCCCACACATAGGTGATTTTTAAACATTCAATCCTATAGATTAAACTATTTGGCCAAATCTGCCAAATTTAGATAATCATTAAAAGACTTTTCACCTTAAGTCTTATCCTTGTTTACTATACATTGTCTACATCATGAGAATGAGTTGGGTAATTGACAATGTTGAACCTGTCAGACACAACTTTATTTGATCTCCTTGAACCTAGCTCTTGGGATCTCCAGTCTTCTAGGTAGAGTTACTGTCATGCTGACTCGTCCTAGGCCTTAAACCCATTCCCTTGGATGTCCTTTCTACTCCTTCTCTAGATAGGCCTTTTGTAAGTGGATCCGACACATTATCCTTTGACTTTACATAGTCTACTTTGATAATTACACTAGAGAGAAGTTCTCTTAAGGTATTATGTCTTCGTCTTATATGACGAGATTTACCATTATAAATCATGCTCCCTGCCCTACCTATTGCCGCTTGCTATCACAGTGTATACATACTGGTACCACTGGCTTAGGACAATACGGAATATCTTCCAAGAAATTCCAAAGCCATTCTACTTCTTCACCGGATTTATCTAATACGATAAATTCAAATTCCATTGTAGAGTAGCAATACACGTCTGTTTGGATGATTTCCAAGAGACTGCTCCTCCATTGATAGTAAATACATATCCACTTGTAGATTTTACTTTGTTCGATCCGGTGATCCGAATCACTATATCCTTCAAGTACCGCAGGATATTTATTATAATCTAGAGCATAATTTTGAGTGTATTTAAGATACCCCAAAACTCTTTTTATTGCCATCCAGTGAGTTTTATTGGGACTACTTCTGTACCAATTTAATTTACTGATAGCGCATGCTATGTCTGGTCGTGTACAGTTCATTATATACATTAAACATTCCAATACTCTTGCTACTCCAATTGCGAGTCACTTTCACCTTCATTCTTTCGAAGTGCAAAGCTCGCATCCAATGGAGTCTTGGTAATACTGAATTCTATATACTTGAACTTTTCAAGTACCTTTTCGATATAATGATACTGTGACAATGCCAAACCTTGTGGAGTTCGATGGATTCTTATACCTATGATCACATCTGCAACTCTAAGGTCCTTCATATCAAACTTGCTCTCGAGCATTCGATTCGTTGCATTTATGTCAGAAATGTCTCTACTGATGATCAACATATCATCCACATATAAACATACAATGACTTGGTGATTTGGAGTGTCTTTAATATAAACACATTTATCACATTCATTTATTTTAAGTCCGTTTGCCAACATGGTTTGGTCAAACTTCGCATGCCATTATTTTGGTGCTTGCTTTAGTCCATATAGTGACTTGATAAGTTTACACACCTTTTTTTCCTTTTCTAGAACCACAAAACCCTCAGGTTGTTCCATGTAAATTTATTCCTCCAAATCTCTATTTAGGAATGCGGTTTTCACATCTATTTGTTGGATTTGAAGATCATATACCACCGCCAAGGCAATTAACATTTGAATCGAGGTTATCCTTGTTACTGGCAAGTATGTATCAAAGTAATCAAGACCTTCCTTCTGTTTCAAGCCTTTTACTACAAGTCTTGCCTTGTATTTGTCAATAGTACCATCCGCCTTCATTTTCCTTTTGAAGATCCATTTATAACCTAAAGGTTTATTTTCGGGAGGAAGGTCAATCAATTCCCATGTATGGTTGTTTAATATTGAATCAATCTCACTATTTACTGCCTCTTTTAAAAGGGTGAGTCTGACGATGATGTCTCTTCTTTAAATGTTTAAGGCTCATTTTCTAAGAGAAATGTTACAAAATCCGATCCAAACGAAGTTGACATTCTTTGACGTGTACTACGTCTTGGATTTTCTTCATTATGTACATTCTCACTTGGTTCATCTCGAGGTCGTTTAGATCCTCCGCTAGACTGTTCATGTCTAATTTTATACGGATAAATGTTTTCAAAGAATTCAGCATGGTCTAATTCAATTACCATATTTTCATTAATATCCGGATGTTCAGATTTATGAACCAAAAATCGACATGCTTTACTACTTTTAGCATATCTTATGAACACGCAGTCCACCGTTTTAGGTCTTCTCTTAACCCTTTTAGGTATAGGAACTTGAACCTTCGCTAGACACCCCCACACTTTGAAATATTTCAAGTTAGGTTTCCTTCCTTTCCATTTTTCATAAGGAATTGATTGTGTCTTACTATGGGTAACTCTGTTGAGCATACGATTGGCCGTAAAGATAGCCTCCCCCTATAATTTTGCGGTAAACTAGAACTTAAAAGTAAGACATTCATCATTTCCTTCA
Organism: Capsicum baccatum var. pendulum; assembly: GCA_030864225.1. Lineage (NCBI taxonomy): Eukaryota > Viridiplantae > Streptophyta > Magnoliopsida > Solanales > Solanaceae > Capsicum > Capsicum baccatum. The sequence goes on from CM061555.1 coordinate 44,422,873, forward strand.
AAGTTTGGTTTTTTCTTTCCACAATTCCATTAGATTGAGGTGAATATGGAGCCGTAGTTTGATGGATTGTTCCATTCTCTACGCATATTTGCGCAAAGGGAGATTCATATTCTCCGCCCCTATCACTTCTTATCATTTTGATCTTTTTGTCTAACTGATTTTTAACTTCATTTTTATATTGCCTAAATGCATTTATTGCTTCATCCTTACTATTTAGCAAGTATACATAACAATATCTAGTGCAATCGTCAATAAAAGTTATGAAATACTTTTTCCCACCACGAGATAGTGTTGATTTCATATCACAAATGTTAGTGTGTATTAAGTCTAAGGGATTCGATTTCCTTTCAACGGACTTATAAGGATGCTTTGCATACTTTGATATCACACGTTTGACATTTTGATTTATTGCACTCAAAGTTTGGCAAAACTTCTAAGTTAATCAGATTTCGTAATATTTTGTAATTAACATGGCCTAAATGTTTATGCCATAAATCATAAGACTCAAGCAAATAAGATGAATTCAAACTTTTATTCATTTCAACAGTCATTACATTCATCATATAAAGGCCCTCCGTGAGATAGCCTTTTCCCACATACATTTCTCCTTTGCTCACTACAATTTTTCCAGAAACTGTTACACATTTGAATCCGTTCTTATCTAAGAGTGAAACAGAAATTAAATTCCTACGTAACTATAACACATTGTTCCGTGTCAAGACTTTACCGGAAGTCATCTTTAAGCAAATTTTTCATGTTCCCTCCACCTTAGCAATAGCGAAGTTGGCCATGTAAAGTATTTCTTCTGCTTGAGCTGGAGCAAATGACGAGAACAACTCTTTGTTTGTGCAAACATGGCGTGTGGCACCTGAATCCATCCACCATTCGCGTGGATTCCCCACCAAGTTGCATTCCATGAACAAAGCACACAAATCATCATATTCTTGGTTGGACTCAATCATATTCCCTTGGTCCTTTTTCTTGCCTTTCTTCGGAGTTTGACAATCTGTGGACTTGTGGCCAATTTTTGCCACAATTGAAGCATTTTCCCTTGAACTTTTTCTTGGGTTGATTGCTTCCATGTTCAACTTTCTTTCTTTTATTTGAGTTGCTTTGGCCATCTTCTACAATATGTGCTCCACTCATTGTAGAATTTCCCTTTGACCTTTTTTCGGCAGCTTTATTATCCTCTTCAATACGAAGATGGACGATAGGATCTTCAACGACCATCTCCTTGCGCTTATGCTTTAAGTAGTTTTTGAAGTCTTTCCACAAAGGTGATAGCTTCTCAACTATTGCTACTACTTGGAAAGCATCATTCACAATTAAACCTACAAAACAGTTTATGTGAGTATTATGAACATTTTTTATTTTTTCAACTAAGGTATTTTTCAAAAATATACCTTCTGCTAGGAGATCATGTATGATGACTTACAACTCCTATACTTGAGAGACAACAGATTTGCTATCAATCATTTTGAAATTCAGGAACCGTGCAAAAAGAAATTTCTTAATTCCCGCAGCTTCCATTTTATATTTCCGTTCAAGTGCCCCCACAGTTCCTTTTATGTCTTGGTTCTACTATAGACATTATAGAGGTCGTCTTGGAGACCACTCAGAATATAGTTCCTGCAAAGGAAATCCAAATGTTTCCAAGCTTCTACAATAACGAAGCGGTCATTGTTTGAGGTTCCCTCGGGCACCTCGGGAGCGTCTTCAGTAGTGAACCATTGTAGACATAAAGTGGTGAGGTAAAAGAACATCTTTTGTTTCCACCACTTGAAGTCAATGCCCGAAAATTTTTTGGGCTTCTCCGTTGGTGTCATCGTTGGCGGAGCATTTGGGTGACTTGATGTGTCCATATTATTTGCCTCCACAGACGTTGTCGCATCCATCATTTGACTTTCAGTTGTCATTTTTCTTGTCACCATAAGACAGAAAACTTAGTATTTTTCAGAATACTATTGTAAAGTTAAATAACTTGAAATTCTTCTTCTGGTTTCTAGTTAGCAATGAAGTTTTTATTACTTTGAATCGTCAACCGAGTGAACCTTAACTTGTGATGAAGATTTTATGTCTTCTAATCACTAATTAAATTCAAGCGGAGTAGAAAGCCTAAGCTTTAATCTTCAAAAATAAGCAATACAGATTCTATAAAATTATTCCTTAAAGTTGTTATTTTCACAATATATTTGGGTATGCAGAATCTGTATATTGCAACAACAACTTCAACTCGAGTTCAAGTATGAACAAGAACACAATGAAGTATCAAATACCCTCAACACAAGATTAAAATGACCTTCCAAGAGGTATATTTTTTTTTCCAGAAAATAAAGATGAAACAGAAATGATTAAGTCCAAGTCGTCCGAATTCACGGACTTTCCTTAAAAAATAATTCCCCTCACTGTACCCGAGGTTATGGAATCTTCCTCCCAAGATAAAATGGTCTTCAATCCGACTATAGCGGTACCTCAAATAGGAGGATTCTTCGAACACACTCACGGTTTGAATGATCACACTTAGAGTATTTTTAAGACAAGAAGAAGAAGTTTTTAATCTGAAAATTTCTGTATTTTCTATCTCATAAACCTGTAGATGAAACCAGGTTTATATAGCCACTAGATGCCCCTTTGAAAAGGTGGCATCAATTCATATTAGAGGTGTGTGACTCTTCCTGAAAATTCATGTCTATTTAATTTTCTGAAACAGTGCACTGGTTCACTGAAGCAGTGTGTACTTTCATTGAAGAGTTGCAACTTTCTCAAACTGTGCAATCTTCTATAACAGAAGCAACAATCTGAAACAGTGCAACATTGTTACTACGTGTACATATATAAATGGAGGCCGAAACAGTGCAGAAAAAATTCCACTGCATTCTTCGGAATTCAAAAAATTTTGTCCAAAAAACATAGATCTCATTGATCGGTCATTTTCCAAAGATGAAGCCAAGCGACAAAAATGACAGCACGAGGCATCATCTATTTCTTTCCTCACTTGCCATGTGGAGTAAGTGTTTCTCATTATAAACACTCTCAAGTTCTCTTCTTCCACTAATGTGGGAGAAAGAGTAAACTTGCCAAAATTGAGTACACTTTTCATTGTTGGTGTTAACTCAATTTTCTTTTCTCTTCCACTTGATTTCTCCTTTTTCCATTCACTAGACTTTCATTACTATGAACCCAACACTATTTTACAGCATACAAAATCTTGAAAAGCTTGAGTTACTTTGTTGCGAGACCTTGAAGACTATGAAGATCGTAAGTGACAGGCTCATACAACTGAGCATATATCGTTGTCACAATTTGATTACTGTTGACTTGGACACTCCTAATTTAATAAAGTTTCGCTGCTTTAATAACAAGTTTAGCGTATGCTTGGGTGGCAGGAAGCAAAAAGATGCAAAAGGTACGAACTTCATATGAATATTGTTGCCCCAAAACAATTGGAAGTCTAACTACCTAGATAGATCCTTAAACAAATTCCATTTTCTTCAATCCCAACCTATTCATTGACGACCTGCAATTCTTTTTTCAATACTATCTATTTGCTCATTTTATTTCCTCTTTTTCTTCAATATCTTTTTCCATATAATTGTACCTATTCCACTCATAGGTGCCATATCTCTATTTTCTTTATCTAAATAACGAGAAATGTTAACCTTTCTAATACTGAGATTATCCTTTTGTTCAGATAATCCTTACTAGAATGTTAACCTTTCTAATACTGCTTTCATGATTGATTCTGTATGAAGCAAGTCTTTTCTATCTTTGTTCCTGTTGTACATACTTATAGTTAATGCTGTCTGATTTTCCTTTGTTTGACAGTTCATATATGAAGATGCATCAGATGAAGTTGAGAAGCCTTGTTGTGCAGCTCTACCTGGTAAATGCTGGAGGTGTAGGTTAAAGAAAGTTTAATTGCATGACTTTACACATGTATGGAGCAAGAGAGGTTGAGAAACTACTTTATCGGAAATGCAGACATTTCGGAATAGCTGATTCAACTATTCCTAACAATTATAGCTTTATGCTAACAGATTCTCGTATTCACTGTTTCCTTTGTTGTTTTGAGGATTAGAACAATGGAAAATTATTGTAAGCCGTGGATTTAACTTCAACGATCTAGATAATTAGCAGTAAATGCAACTGCACGTCACTCTTCAAAATCAAAAGTCAACCTAGCAGAAAGAACGATTGATGAGATAGTCACACGTTTCAACATTGCACGTCAAACTTCATTTTTACAGTTAGTGAATAAGAAAATACTTGATCACTCTATCACGCATCAAATTCATAGACAAACTGAAAACTGTACCATACTACACAAAACGTAGTGTTACCTTGAAAAGAACCAAACATTTGAATTTAGTACTAGCTTTAATGGGCAGATGAATATATGTGTGGGTCGAAGGAAGAGAGATAAGGTACAAACTTTATGTCAAATTTACACGTGAGTTCAAGATTTGTGCATTGTCAATGTACAAAATATTTTATACTATTAGGTAAACTTGATATGCTATTGCAGGTTATTCAATTTTTTAAATAAAAATTAAACAAACAAAAAATTAGGTAACCTGCAATAACATGTCAAATTTACCTGATAGTGTAGAATATTCTGTATGACAATGTACAAAACTTAAATTCTTTTTATACTATATATATTCACACAACTAACATGAATGGAGGATTTATATTTTATAGGTTCAATATTTAAGATTCTCACTGTTGAACGTATTATATCTTTAAGAGATAAGACCCAAGTATTTCCAAATTATACCCGAAATTGTTATGACACACATAAATATTATGAAATTCTATTACCCATTAAACTTGTTTTTGTGTACTTTTTTGCTCATTTTGCTAAAGTGCAAAGTAGCAAAGTATTTGTGTGATACTTTTGTGCTGACTTGATAGCCATGCCACCTTAAAAAAGAGCACAAAAATATAAAAAAAAATGAGTTTAGGGGTAATAGACCTCCTAAAGTTTAGTTGTGTCATAGCAACTTCGGGTATTGTTTAGAGAGGTACTTGTGCCTTATCTCTAACTTTAAAATTATGGTTTCATAATTTGTTGCACCACGATAGCATAAACATACATTTAACTTATCATATTTACACAAATCTCCGCCCTTATAAAGTAGTTACAAAAATTTCAATTAATTATGTATCTTCGTTGAATGTATCTCGACACATCCAAAATCGAAAAAATGTATTAGGAGCTAATTATATATTTTTATAAAGGAAAAAATGTTGTTTCGAGTACATAATCTATATGTTGTAAAAACCACTTCAACACAAGTTCAAGATTGAATCAAGAACACTTATGAAGTTTTTCAACACCTTCAACACAAGTTCATTATGAACTATCAAAGAAGTGTATTATTTTATTAAGAAATAAGATGAAACAAAATAAGTCAAGTCCTCCGAATTCACGGAGTGTCCTTAAGGAATTAATTCTCCTCAAGTATCTGAGGTTGCAGAATTTTTCCTCCCAAAATAAAATGGCTTCACAATCAGAACGTAGTGGTACCTCAAATCTTTTGATTTTCTTTGAACTCACTCAACAAGAGATGATCACACAGAGTTTCTGAAGAAAGAGAAATGTTTGCTATGCAGAATTTTTTTTTTCGTACTAAACCTGTGAAAAAATGCAGGTTTATATAGTCATGAAGTGCCCCTTTAGAAAGGAGACAATGGTTCATCGAAAAGGTGTATCTTTTTTGAACAGTCATGTCTGTCCATTGGAAATAGTATGTCTTTTCAAACAGTCACAACCATCCAAACAGTCATTCCTTTTTCCGAAATAGTATGTCTTTTACTTGAAGAGTTGTGTCCCTTTTGAGCAACCTTTCAGCCTTTCTACATACTTCTGCATGCACGCGTTAATGGAGAAAAAATTATTGCATTTTTCCTTGGATTTTCGGATTGAATTTTTTTTTCAAGTTTCAAATAAATTTTGTCTAAAAAAATAATCTCATCGATCATTTGACAAATTCAAAAGTCGAGCTGAGCGAGCGACGACGTGAGACACCTCTTGGTTCTTGCCTCACTATTTATGTGGAGTTGAGTTTCTTAATAAGGACACATGAAAGTTTCATTCTCCCACCAATGTGGGAGAATTAGTAGACTTTCTTTGTTGTGAGCACACTTTTCTTTTTAGGCGTGTTTTCACTTTTCCTCCACTAATTCCTTTTATTTTTCATTCACACTTTCAACTTGAATCCAAGAATCCCTCACATGAATGGGGAATGGCTACTCTGTGTAAAACTTTTATGGATAAGTATGTGATCATCAAACAAAGACTGATTGCATCTGGATAAGCGGGTTTTCCTTTGAACTTTTTGTAGTGAACATGCATCGGATGCACTCGGTCAATCGGTAAATTTGATATCTTTGAACCGTCAAGCTTTAATGTACACCTAGACAACACATGTCACACAACCAACCCTTTACTGTTTATGGTTCTCATGGTTTTATTCGTTTTAATCATGAACACGTCCCGATTTCATGAGAGCTTAGAGAATAGGCCTTTACTAACATTCTCCTTGAAGCGGCTTTCACTTCACCCTCACATAGGTGATTTCTAAACGTTCAATCTTATAGATTAAACTATTTGGTCAAATCTGCCAAATTTAAATAATCATTAAAGGACTTCACACTATAAGTCTTATCCTTGTTTACTAAACATTGTCTACATCATGAGAATGAGTTGGGTATATTGATAATGTTGTACCTGGCAGACACAATTTTGTTTGATCTCCTTGAACCTAGCTCTTGGGATCCCAGTCTACTAGGTAGAGTTACTGTCATGCTGACTTGTCCTAGGCCATAAATCCATTTCCTTAGATGTTCTCTTAATTCTCTCTCTAGATAGGCCTTTTGTAAGTGGATCCGACACATTATACTTTAACTTGACATAGTTAACAATGATAATTCCACTAGAGAGAAGTTCTCTAACAATATTATGTCTTTGTTTTATGTGATGAGATTTACCATTGTACATCATGCTCCGTTCCCTATCTATTGTCGTTAGAATATCACAGTGTATACATACTGGTGCCAATGGTTTTGGACAATAAGGAATATCTTCCACAAAATTTTGGAGTCATTTTGCTTCTTCACCATCTTTATCTAATGCGATAAATTCAAATTCCATTGTAGAGCGAGCAATATATGTTTGTTTGGATGATTTTCAAGAGACTGCTATAGTAAATGCATATCCACTTGTGAATTTTGCTTCATTCGATCCGGTGATCTAATTTGCATCGCTATATCCTTCAAGTACCATGGGATATTTATTATAATGCAAAGAATAGTCTTGAGTGTATTTAAGGTATCCCAAAACTCTTTTCATTGCCATCAAATTAGTTTTATTAGGATTACTTGTGTAACGACTCAACTTACTAATAACGTATGCTATGTCTGGCCATGTACAATTCATGATATATATCAGACATCCCAACACTCTTGCGTACTCCAACTGTGGGTCACTTTCACCTTCATTCTTTTGAAGTGAAAAGCTCACATCCAATGGGGTCTTGGCAATACCAAATTTCAAATACTTGAGTTTGTCCGGTACCTTTTCAATGTAATGACACTGTAATAATGCCAACCCTTGTGGAGTTTTATGGATTCTTATTCCTAATATCACATCTGTAACTCCAATGTCTTTCATATCAAACTTGCTCTCAACTATTTGTTTCGTAGCATTTATGTTAGAAATGTCTCTACTGATGATCAACATATCATCCACATACAAACAAGCAATGACCTTGTGATTTAGAGTGTCTTTAATGTAAACACATTTATCACATTCACTTATCTTAAACCCGTTTGCCAACATGGTTTGGTCAAACTTTGCATACCACTGTTTAGGTGCTTGTTTTAGTCCATAGAGTGAATTAATCAGTTTTTACACCTTCTTTTCTTTACCAAGAACCACAAAAACCTTGAGTTGTTCCATGTAAATTTCTTCATCCAATTCTCCATTTAGAAATGCCGTTTTCACATTCATTTGATGGATTTCAAGACCATATACTGCTTTCAAGGCAATTAACATTCGAATCGACGTTATATTTATTACTATCGAGTATGTATCAAAGTAATCAAGGCTTTCCTTCTATTTGAAGCCTTTTATTATAAGTCTTGCCTTGTATTTGTCAATAATACCATCCGCTTTCATTTTTATTTTGAAGATCCATTTAGAACCTAAAGGTTTATTTTCTGGAGGAAAATCAACCAGCTCCCACATATGATTGCTCAAGCTTGAATCAATCTCACTATTGACTACCTCTTTCTAAAAGGATGAGTCTGAAGATGACATCGCTTCTTTAACTGTTTGAGGCTCATTTTCTTAGATAAATGTTACAAAATTTGATCCAAACGAAGTTGACGTGTACTATGTCTTGGATTCTCATCATTATGTACATCCTTACTTGGTTCATCTCGAGGTCATTTAGACCTCTCACTAGACTATTCATGTCTAGTTTTATACGGATAACTGTTTTCAAAGAATTCAGCATTCTCTGATTCAATTATCGTATTTTCATTGATATCCAAATGTTGGGATTTATGAATCAAAAACTGATATGATTTACTACTTTTAGCATATCTTATGAACACGCAGTCCACTGTCTTAGGTTCTATTTTCACCCTTTTAGGCACAGGAACTTGGACTTTCGCTAGACACCCCCATACTTTGAAATATTTGAAGTTGGGTTTCATTCCTTTTCATTTTTCATATGAAATTGCTTGTGTCTTACTATGGGGCACTCTATTGAGTATTTGGTTAGCTGTAAGGATAGCTTTCCCCACAAATTTTATGGTAAACTTGAACTTATTAGTAAGACATTCATCATTTCCTTTAAGGTTTGATTTTTTCTTTCCGCAATTTCATTAGATTGAGGTAAATACGGGACCGTAGTTTGATGGACATTTCCATTGTCTACACATAATTCTGCAAAGGGAGACTCATATTCTCCACCTCTATCACGTCTTGTCATTTTAATCCTTTTCTCTAACTGATTTTCAACTTTTATTTTATATTGTCTAAATGCATCTATTGCTCCATCCTTACTGTATAACAAATAGACATAACAATAACTAGTGCAATCGTTAATAAAAGATAAAATATTTTTTTTCACTACGAGATGGTGTTGACTTCATATCACAAATATCAGTGTGTATTAAGTTTAAGGGACTGAAATTCCTTTGAATGGACATATACGAATGCTTAGCATACTTTGATTCCACACATATATGACATTTTGATTTATTGCACTCAAAGTTTGGCAGGACTTCTAAGTTAACTAGTTTTCATAAAGTTTTGTAATTGACATGTCCTAATCGTTCATGTCACAAATCATTAGACTCAAGAAAGTAAGAAGAAACATAACTTTTATTGATTTCAACAGTCATTACATTCATCTTAAATAGGCCCTCAATGAGATAACCTTTTCCTACATACACTTCTCCTTTTCTAATTATAATTTTTTTAGAAACAAATAAAAATACACATTTGAATCCATTTTTGTCGAGAAGTAATACAGAAATCAAGTTCTTTCTTAACTCCGGTATATAAAGGGCTTTGTTGAGAGTCAACACTTTGCCTGATGTCATTTTCAAGCATACTTTTCCTGTCCCTTTAACTTTTGTAGCCGCAGATTTTGCCATATAAATCTTCTCTTCGCATTGAGCCAGAGCGAACGCAGCAAACAACTCTTTATTTGCACAAATGTGACAGGTCGCACCAGAATCCATCCACCATTCTAGAGGATTTCCCACCAAGTTACATTCCGAAAGCATGACACATAGATCGTCCATTTCGTTCTTGAATTCAGTCATATTTGCTTGATCCTTTTATTTGCCTTTCTTTGGAGAAAATATGGCACATAGATAATTGTGTTTAAGGGGATTACAAAGTACTGCCTAATTAGACAAGATGAGTGAGATGTTGAAACCTGAAGTCATATTTTCAGCAATTTGTCAAAATAGATTTGATAAAAGGCAACCAAAAGTTCGAAAAGCTAAATTTATGCATCATCTCTTAGAGATTGTCATTTTAATAACCAAGAAATTTCTGGCTGTCAAATTGTTGTTTGGCAACTTGGTGAATGATGAGATCGCATTTCTTCTATCCTTCTCCACTTGAATATGCAAGTGTTTTGTCTTGAAAATGTCCAAACTTGTGACATTACTCTCCAAAGCGTGCACAACTTGTTCCTAAAGTACAGGATCAAATATAAAATATATATTCCTCATCTAAAAACACATCACAAAGGAGAACTCTCACAAAGATGAAAACGTTATTACACCGTTAGAGGCAAGTTAACCTTAAATTCATTCAAATTCAGCATGTTTAGTGCTTTGGCATTGAAAACTGTCCCAATTAGCCTATTTTAATCACGTTCTCCTTTATTAATAGTTTTGTTTACTCTTAGATTCAACTCTTTGATATTTAAAGCTATAAGTGTTGAAATCCAATCGTCCACATAAGGGATCTCGTGCTTTGGCCTAAACGGCAACAATATCCAAAACTTTTGTACAGAAATGTTGTGCTTTTACCGTAGGAGAGTTCGTTCCATGAACTGCTCCACATGTTGGATTTGGACAGTGTACTTATTCTAACATCATCTTTAACAACAAGGAAAGACATTATGTGCAGCAACATTGGCTCTGGCAATTCAGAAATTTCGTCTATTTCTTCCATAGTACTTCTCCCCTCCATCATCAATACTGAAAACATAGTCATCAATATTTATCCTAGTTCTAGTTATAGACCCATTATATAACTTTGATAGATGACAACTGAATTTAACTCAAACTCCTCATCCCGTATGAGCTCTTTTCTTTATGTTATAATATAAAATATAAATAAAATTTTAATTTATTCTTTCTTTAGTTGTATAAATGATAAATTGAAATAAAAGAAATAATATAACAATTTTTGTGTAGACTGCTTCCATAAGTTGGTTAGGTTTAGGATTAGAGAATAACAGACACTCTTATAAATATATTTACACCCTTAGAGTTAGGGTTTTCAAACGTCAGAGAAAAAATTTGGGGCCAATGGAAGGGAATAGTGATGCAACAGGTGATGATTGAATTTCCAAATTGCCGGAGTGTATTTTGCATCACATCCTCTCTTTCCTACATGCTGAATATGAGTACATGGTCCAAGATTTGGGATAACGCTTGGTGTTAGAGTTGTGACCCGAATTTTGGTTGATGGACCTTTATGTTATGGACCTAGGACCTATTTGTACACACGTAATATATAAGTGTGATTTAATGGGTTATTTTATTATTCAGAAAATTCAGCCTTCTTCACATTGTACTCTCTCTCCATTATAGTGAAACCTCCTCTGCCTCTGCCCGTGGTTTTTTCCGCAAGAATTTTTACGTAAATCTGTGTATTGTTCTTATTTTCTTTTACTTGTGATTTGCTTACTCTGTTAGAAATATAACAAACTGGTATCCGAGCTTGGTTAATTATTTTCTTGGGGATGGAAACCATGAAGTATGATATTCCTCTATTGGATTGCAACACCCGATTTTTATTATGGCAGGTTATGATGAGTACTGTGCTCGCTCAAATGGATTTGTACGATGCTCTATTAAGGTTTGATAAGATGCCCTTATCGTGGAAGGACGAGGACAAACGACATAAGGATCAGAAGGCTCTATCTCAGATCCACCTTTATTTATCCAATCAAATTCTACAGGATATTTTGAAGGAGACCACTACTGCTGCATTGTGGTTGAAATTGGAATCATTGTGTATGACGAAGAGCCGAACAAGTAAGTTGCATCTCAAACAATGAATTTATTCCCATTGCATGTCTGAGGGTGCATCCTTGAAGGATCACCTATTTGTATTTAAGAAAATTGTCTCTGATTTAGAGACTCTGAAGGTTAAGGACGATGAGGAAGATCTAGGGTTAAGTTTGTTGTGTTCGCTACCTGCACCATACACGATCTTTAGCGATACGATTTTACATAGTTTTGATACCTTGAACATAGATAAAGTCTATGATGCATTGTTCTCTAAGGAGAAGATGAAGCATCTTATGAATGGGTCAGAAACTCAAGGAGATGGTTTTCCTGTTTGAGGAAAGAATCATAAGAGAAACTCCAGGGGTGATGATAGAAACAAATCAAAATCTAAAAATAGAAACAAAACCTGTAATTACTGCAAGAAGAAATGCCACATCAAATTTGAGTGTTGGAAGTTACAGAATAGAGAGAAAAGAAAAGCTCTAAAACTCAAGGGAAACCAACCAGAGAAGTCTGGTGAAGCTAATTTTGTTGAAGATGGCAGTATTGATGGAGAACTCTTGGTTGTTTTTGATGGTAACTCCAAACCTTATGAGGATTGGATTCTTGATTCAGCTTACATGTTTTATATGTGTCGCAATCCGCATTGATTTACAACAAATGAAGAAATCTCTGAAGGTTCTATGTTGATGGGAAATAACACATCTTGCAAGATATTTGGTATTGGAACAATCAGAATTAAGATGTTTGATAGGGTTGTGAGGACACTTGGTGATGTGCGGTATGTCCCAGACCTGAAAAGAAATCTTATTTCCTTGAGTACCCTTGATTCGAATGGATATAGTTACACTGGTGAAGGTGGAATCTTGAAGGTTACTAAAGGTTCTTTTACTGTGATGAAGGGATAGAGAAAGTCTACAAATTTGTATGTCTTGGAGGGCTCTACGGTTACAGGTGATGCAATAATTTTTACCTCCTCTCTATAAGAAAGTGATATTGCTAAACTTTTGCATATACGTCTGGGGTGTATGAGTGAAAAATGGATGACTGAACTAAGCAAGAGAGGGCTTCTTGATGGGCAGAGTATTACCAAATTGGAGTTTTGTGAGTATTGCATTTTTAGGAAGCAGAAGAGAGTCAGATTCACTAAAGGCATCCACTCAACTAAAGGCACACTTTATTACATTCATTCTGATCTCTGGGGCCCTTCTAGAGTACCTTCTAGAGGAGGTACAAATTATTTGTTGACTATTATTGATGACTATTCCAGAAAATTTTGGGTGTTCTTTCTGAAGCAAAAGAATGATGTGTTGCCTACTTTCAAGGAGTGGAAAACTATGATTGAAAAGTAGACAGGGACGTAGGTAAAATGCTTTCGGATCGATAATGGTTTAGAGTTTTGTTCTAATGAATTTAATTCTTTGTGCAAGTCAAAAGGAATTGTAAGGCACCTGACAAGTCGTCATACTCCGCAACAGAATGGTGTGGACAAACGAATAAATATGACTATTGATACAAGCGTAAAAGCACAAGGATTACAAGTGATATGAGTGTAAAGAGGGTACAATCACAAATATCCATACTCGAGCTATATCCAAAAATAGGGATGAGTGTGAAGACCTTTGCAAAAGAGTGGAAAACGGGTATCGAGAGCTCTAGACCATTCCTTAGGAGCCAAGCTCGAGAACTACAATGTCTTCAAGGCACATTCATGAAGATAGATGTGTTTTAGCATGTCTTAAGTTCGTCCAAGGGAGTGTAAGTATTAAAGTGTGAAGACACGCCTTGAGTGTCATAAAAATACTACAAGGCAGCCCCATTTATACACTCCAAACCCACCCCCTTCATTAAGGGTAAAGGTGCCATTTCCCATTTCTTTTGTAATAGATTATAAGTAGGAACCCCTTAGTCTTATTTGCTTAGTTAGCTCATTTTAAAATCACTTTGTAACATTTAACACCATATTTCCTCTCAAAAAGAGAGTAGACCACCAAACATTTTAAGCTTCACAAGTGAAAGGTTCCACTTGTGTTGTGAGACAACTAGAAATGAGAGTGCTTGAATGAACCGAGTTTCTCTTGTGTTCCCGTAAGAACTTGGTTCTTGTTAGTGTGATTTTTAGAGGTTTAGAGTTTGATATACTCTTTAGTTGCTACATTTTATATTCTCTTTGTGTCAAGTTATATATCTCCTTATCTTTCAAGTTTGTGTGTTTGTTATTTTCGTTTGATGTCTTGTACGTGTGGACTGTTTTTGTGAGTTTGTCGACTGTTTTGTGCTCTTGTATATAGCGCTTGGTATTATTTGGTATCACAACCATCATTGATTTCGTTTCCATGAGACCAATTTTGGGCTTGTTCACTTGAAAAAAAGAGTGTTGAAAAGCTGAAAAAACTCAAAAATAGTAATCTGTCCATGTTTTTGTGTTTAGGCCAAAATTTAAAGCCTAGTTTTCTTGTGATTTTTGTGTGTTTTGTGTGTTCTAGTATTAGATATTTGTTTCCTAGCATTATAAAAGGTGTCAAAGGTTGAAAATCTCACAAAAAGAAGTTATTATACGGGTTTGGTGTCTTGGCCGAAATGTTGTTATTGTTTGGCCGAATTTGTGTCTAGTTTTAGGTGTTATTTTGCTTGTATTAGTAGTTTCGTGTGTTACCTTATTGTTCCCCTAGCACACTTGAGTCTAAGTTCCAAGATTTGAGCTTTTGTTTAGTGTTGTTGAAGGGTTGAGCGGATTAGATATTGTTATTGTTCATGAGTGTTCTTGTTGTTCTTGAGATGAATGTTCAACAAAAGGCTTGTATGATTTGAAAAAGGGAAGAGAGACATAAAGTCTTGTGTTTGTCTTGGGACTACTTTCAAGAAAACACTAAAGTGGCAAAGAAACAAAGACTCACCAAAAAGCTTTCTTACCAAAAGAGAGTCAAAACACTTTTCAAGAAAGGCAAAAAGAGGAAAGGGACAAAGACAGGGCAAAAAGGTGTCTTGCCATTTTTGTGCAAGTTGGTGAAAGATGATATACAACTTTTGACCTTTGAAAAAAAGAGTCCTAAGCCTTGTCTTATCATTCCAAAACTAAAAATCACACCAAACAAACAATATTGAATCACTTAAGTTGGACTACAACAAATTTAACAAAACAATACCCCAAACGGCCAAAATTAAAAAATAAATTGTGGGCCACACCAACAACAAAACTCAAGTCATAGGACATTCCTAGTTTCTTTTCTTGTCTCTATTAGTTTCATTTTTTTTATTGACTCCTATACTAGTTGACAACTAGTAATAACCTACTAAGTTGTGAACTAGTTTTTGAGTACTTCTTTCGTGTTAAGCGTTACATGTGGTGCTTTGCTCGTTTATAATTCATAGTTATTTTTGGTTCAAGTGTGTACAAAAATTCTGTGAGTCTTCAAACCGAAAGCCACTCCAACTTAAGAATAGACTCATTTCCAAGTTCTCACAAGTTGATAGCCGGCTTACAACACTTGAAGAACCAAGTAAGGAAGCCTAGTGAGAAGAAGGTGTGAGCGTATTGAACTAACATTTGGTTGTTTTGTAGGTACAATTGTAAATGAAACCCAAAATTTTCAGTGCTCCAACCGTGGACAATAATGTTATGAATGTCCTCTTAGCTAGTCTTGAAATCTTGTCTCGAGGTATGGCTAGGATGAAGGCAAATGTTGAGAAGTTGGGTTCGGTGTGGCCTTAACAAGTGAAAGGTTAGAGAGGGTGGAAAGGCAAAGGAGCTCTCGACCTCATACCCCTCAAAACACCTCACCTACTATTACTCCCGAGACCTTACACCAAAGATTGTATCCACCAAGTGCTAAAAACCAAGTCAATCTTTACTCCCAAAGCCGAGAATAAGAAGGACCTAGCCGTTCCTCACTTCACCAAGTTACACAAGGAGGACTTGGAACCAAAATTCCATCCCTAAACCCATATCTTCCACTCTAAAATCCTCCAATTCAAAGACCCTACACTCTACTAAATCCAATGTCTTCTTCCCAAGCTACACTAACCCAAAAACATCCTGTCCAAGTAGAAAAAAAACAAGAGTTAGACTCTGAGGAGAATAAGGCCAAGCCTCAATATGGAGAGAAATTTGATGGTGAGATACAAGAAGAATGTAAAAAAAAAAGGGAAAAGGAAAGGAAATCCATGGGTAGTGAAGTTGGAAGGGGAAAAAATACTTGATTGTGGATTTTATCCACAAAGTATCCTTGTTACTTACTAACCCAAGTTCTAGCACTTTTCCTAGCATTGGTTCTTCTCATGTGCCGGTGCAAGATGATATATTCCCAAAGGATAATCCAAAAAAAATCCATCCCAAACATGCTGGTGTTCAAATTGCATTCTTGGCCGAGAATTCAATGCAAGTGGGCTGCCCTAGTACAAACCAAGGTAAAATTGGTACACTTTACACTCCCTTAAGTTTAAAAAGTTGTGATGTGGATATTAGTATCCAAGTTGATGTGGTTTCAGGTGTAGATAGTATAGAAGTACAAGCATCCTTCCTTGGTAGTATTTTGGGTGTGTATAATGATCAATGTGCTCCTAAGAATAACTCACTACTTGAATATGTAAGTGGTATGATTAAATATCTTCAAGTTAGTGTTGATGCTTGTAGTGTTGATCTAGATAATTAATATGGTCCTTTGAACTTGTGTGATGAAATCCATGATATTAGTCTTGTTCATAATGACCATGTGTATGTCAAAGTTCTGAGTAATGCCTTGGGTGATTGTGAGCTTGATTCTCTAGTAAAAGAAATGAGTAGACTCGGCTTATGCCCTTGGCTACTTCTTCCATTTTATCCCGTTGCATTAGTGGGGTGGGAAAGGAATTATCTCAGTTTGTGCTCATTCTCCCTTGATGTTTGCCTTATCTCTATCCTTTGTAATGCTCATACTAAATGTTTCATTGTCAAAATAAAGGATTGCAGGTTGTATTTTAAATGTGTACCCCCTCGGAATGAAGTATTCACACTTGATTCCTTCCTATACTACCTCTTTACCTATGATGATAACCATGTTAATTTTGAATGTGTATTATGTAGAGGTAGTAAGTTTGGTGGATGGTTTCCTTGTTTGAATGATAATGATATGTGGGTAAGGTGGACCTTAGGATCAATAGTGGCACCATATTTGATGAGGTCCTTCGTGGAGGTAATGAAATAAATGTATCTTATGGTTCCTAAGCTAAAGTTAGTCTTACCTTTTGGGTATAGTAAGGACATCAAAACCATTGTTGTTTCCTTATCTCTTGGTATTTTCCAAAACCACATCCTTTGTTCCATTCATGATAAGCTTTTCATGTCACACACAAAGGACCCGTGGATGTATTTCAAATGTGAAAAACCTTGGCTTATTGATATATGTGATGGCCTCGGGTTGCACTCCTTTTCCCTTGATGTCTATCTTAGCCAAGTCCTTTGTGATGCTTATAGTAAGTGTTTCATGATCATAACAAAGTATTTTTGGATGTATTCCAAAAGTGTATGCCCTTAGTGTGATTAAATAATTTGTGACACTAATGCTAGCCCTCATACCATGAGGATTGTGTTCTTGGTTCCCTCTCTTTGGTTTTGCAAGGTGTAAATTTGAGGGAAAATTTATTTCAAGATGGAGAGGATGATACAAGCGTAAAGAGCACAAAGATTACAAGTGATACGAGTGCAAAGAGGGTACAAGTACAAGTAGCCATACTCGAACCATATCCAGGAAGAGGGAAGAGTGTGAAGACCTTTGCAAAAGAGTGGTAAACGGGTATCAAGAGCTCAAGACCATTCTCTAGGAGCCAAGATCGGGAACTACAATATCTTTAAGGCACATTCATGAAGATGGATGTATTTGAGCATGTCTTAAGTTTGTCCAAGGGAATGTATGTATTAAAGTGTGAACACTACAAGGCAGCCCCATTTATACACTCCAAACCCATTCCCTTCATTAAGGGTAAAGGTGTCATTTCCCATTTCTTTTGTAATAGACTATAAGTAGGAACCCCTTAGTCTTATTTTCTTAGTTATCTCGTTTTAAAATCACTTTGTAATATTGAACACCATATTTACTCTCAAGAAGAGAGTAGACCACAAAACATTTTAAGCTTCACAAGTGAAAGGTTTCACTTGTGTTGTGAGACATCTAGAAACGAGAGTGCTTGAGTGATTTGTAGAGGTTTTAGAGTTTGATACACTCTTTAGTTGCTAAATTTTATATTCTCTTTATGTTAAGTTATCTATCTTCTTATCTTTCAAGTTTGTGTGTTTGTTGTTTACATTCAATGTCTTATACGTGTGGACTACTATTTTGTGCTCTTGTAGATACCGTTTGGTATCAACTATAATAGAGAAGGTGTGTTGTATGCTCTCTAATGTTGATTTACCCAAGTCTTTTTGGGCTAAAGTTGCTTTCACAACTTACCTTCTTATTAGATGCTCTCCCTCAGTTGCGATTGATAAAAAGACTCCACAAGAGGTATAGTCTGGTACTCCTGCTAGTTATTCTGATTTGAGGATATTTGGATGTCCTGCATATTCTCATGTTGATAATGGAAAGTTGAAACCTAGATCTGTTAAGTACTTATTTATGGGTTATAAGCTCGGTGTTAAAGGTTATAAGCTTTGGTATCCAGAAATCAGAAAGGTTATAATTAGCAGGGATGCTATATTTGATAAAACTGCCATGCTTCGGGCTCCCTCCGAATCTAGTGTTTCGCCCCAGATGAGCTTAGTGACTTGAATCAGCAAAAGTCAAGCATCCATGTTGAATTGCATATTGGAGCAGAGTCTACACCAGTGCCTACTTCTCAATCTAGCCCGGAGATATAGAATGGTACTATTTCTTCTTCACCACCAGTGATGCCACGGTATTAGATTACTAAAGACAGGCCTAGAAGAGATATTAAACCTCTCCAGAAGTATGCTGAAGCTGATTTGGTTGCTTATGCATTGAGTGTAGCAGAAGGTATTGATTTCGGTGAAGATCCTTCTTCTTACTCAGAGGCAGTTAGTTGTGATAATTCTAGCCGATGGATGATTTCTATGCAGGAGGAGATAGAATCTCTTTATAAGAATGAAATATGGGATTTGGTGAGATTGCCTAAAGATAAGAAAGCTGTCCGTTGCAAGTAGGTATTCAAAAAGAAAGAAGGAACATCAGGAGTTGAAGATGCTAGGTACAAAGCAAGACTAGTTGCTAAAGGTTACAGTCAGGTTTCTAGTAATGACTTCACAAATGTGTTTTCTCCAGTTGTAAAGCATAGTTTGATTCGAGCATTACTTGGTATTATTGTCATACATAATCTTGAGCTTGAGTAGTTGGATGTTAAAACTGTATTCTTACATAGAGAACTTGAGGAGGACATCTATATGCAGCAACCAGAGGGTTTTGTAGTATCAGGAAATGAGGACTATGTATACTTGTTGAAAAAGTCTCTTTATGGCTTAAAGCAGTCGCCTAAGCAGTGGTATAAGAGGCTTGACTCTTTTATGACCTCTCATATGTTTCAGAGGAGCAACTATGATAGTTGTGTCTACTTCAAGGAGGTAAGTGATGGTTCATTCGTGTATCTTCTCTTGTATGTTAATGATATGTTGATTGCAACAAAGGATATGAGAGAGATAATAAAAGTCAAAGCCCAGCTCAGTAAGGAGCTTGAGATGAAGGATCTAGGAGCAGCAAAGAAGATCCTTGGCATGGAAATTATGTGGGATAGAGAAAAGTGTAAGTTATAGTTGAGTCAGAAAAAGTATATTGAGAAAGTGCTTCATATGTTCAATATGAAAAATGCCAAACCTGTAAGTACTCCATTGGTAACTCACTTCAAACTCTCAGCCACTTTATCTCAAAATATAGATGATGAGCGACTATATGTCTCGAGTTCCATACTCTAGTGCCGTTGGGTCTCTTATGTATACGTGGTTTGTTCCTGACTAGATTTATCTTATGTCGTCAGTGAAGTTAGCAGATACATGGAAAATCCAAGCAAAGAATATTGGAAAATAGTTTAGTGGATTTTCAGATACTTGCATGGATCTACTGATGTTTGTTTGCAGTTTGGGCGAAATAAAGATGGAGTAATCGCTATGTTGATTCTGATTTTGCAGGATATCGTGATAAAAGAAGGTCCCTTACAGGCTATGTTTTCACCATTAGTGGTTGTGCTATTAGTTGGAAAGCTACCTTACAGGCTACGGTTGCTTTGTCAACTATTAAGGCAGAGTACATGGCTATTACAGAGGCTTTCAAGGAAGCTATTTGGTTTAAGGGTCTTTTTGGTGAACTTAGCAAAGACTTACAGATTACTACGGTCTTTTGCGACTGTCAGAGTGCTATATTCCTTACGAAAGATCATATGTTCCACAATAGGACAAAGCATATCGATGCTCGATATCATTTTGTGCGTGAAATTATTGCTCGTGGTGATATTGTGGTGAACAATATTAGTACTCATGATAATCCCGCTGATATGATGACCAAGACACTACCAAGTGCCAAGTTTGAGCATTGCTTGGACTTGGTTAGTGTTAGCTGTTAAGATGTGCCCTTAGGGGCTTTTGTAGAAGAGGTGGAGAGTTTGTCTTGAAATAGATTTGAGTTTTGAATTAGAATTCGTGTCAAGGTGGAGATTGTTAGAGTTGTGACCCGAATTTTGGTTGACGGACCTTTATGTTTTTGGGTCTAGGACCTATTTGTATGCACGTATTATATAAGTACAATTTAGTGGGTTACTTTATTATTCAGAAAATTCAACCTTCTTCACATTGTACTCTCTCTCCATTATAGTGAAACCTCCTCTGCCTCTGCCCATGATTTTTCCCGCAAGGGTTTCCATGTAAATCTGTGTGTTGTTCTTGTTTTCTTTTACTTTTGGTTTGCTTACTCTGTCCAAATCATAACACTTGGAATTCACTCCCCTACTTAAAATTTGGTTATATTTTCGACTGGTCAAAAGGTCTGAATGTTGTTATAGATCAAACTCTAGCAAATAATAAAAATCACAATATTTCCATGCAGAGGTTCTCTCTATGGTTAAGCTATTATGCTTGTCTTTCTTATGACGACAAATGGATTAAGATACTCATAGCTTGTAATATCAAAGAGTTGAATCTAAGAGTAGAAACACATTATTATCGAGACAACTTCCTATACGGCAGCTTGCCCGTGGCAATCTTTGCTGCCAAGTCTAAATGTGCTGAGTTTGCATGGATTTAATATTGAATTGCCCGCTGATGATGGTACGATAAATTTATCATCTTTGCGAGAATTGCACCTCTCTTTTGTGTTTTGGATGAGCAATTTATTAAGGCTATGTGCACAAGCTGCTGTAATTTAGAGCATCTGTCTTTGCAGTATTTCAACGGACTCACCAGCTTTCAAGTTGGTGGTACTTTATCTAAACTGAAAATGATTAACTTGGTAAACTTGGAACCTCCCGATTCATTACTCCAATTGGTTGATATTGCAGCAATTAATCTCAAAAAGTTTAGCATATGCAACAAATTTTATGGGAATATAAATGTTGTAAGAATAACTGCTTGCAAAGCCCTCAAGAATTTGTACCTCAATTGTGTGGATATCACTGACAATTTGTTAGAGGAACTATTTTACAGCCTAAAAAATCTTGAAAAGTTTGATTTAATTTGTTGCAAGGCCTTGAAGACTATGAAGATTACGAGTGAAAGGCTCAAACAACCAAGAGTAGTTGATTGTCATAATTTGATTGTTGTTGAATTGGACACTCCTAATTTAATAAAGTTCCACTGCTTTAATGAGAAGTTTAAAGTTTTCTTGGGTTGAAGGAAGAGAAAAAGGGCAAAAGGTACGGACTTATTTTAATAAACAAAGTTCCCTTGCATGCCGTTCAATATTGGTATTAGCCCATTATTGTTGCCCCAAAATATTTGGAAACGTTGTTTATTGACTGCTTAATGATATTTGTTTATCGTTGATTAATAGACAAATTATTGCTATTGAATAAACCAGAAGATATATGGAGTTGATCAACTTCAACAAGAATAGAGTTCTTTGACTGTGCATTTTATTCTTTGACCATTAGAAAGCACCCGTTTATTGTACTCGCTTAGATGATTCCTCCATTCAGATAAGGTTTGATTTTGAGCAGCAATAGGCTAACACCAATAGAGTACTAAACCTTTCTAATACTGCATTCATGATTCTTTATAACGTTAACATGTTACCTTTGTTCCTGTTGTTTATATAGTCCATACTGAATGATTTTCCTCTGTTTGACAGTTTAGATGCATCAGGTGAAGTGAATAAGCCTTTTTGTGCATCTCTATCTGGGAAATGTTGGAGGCGTAAGTTGAAAGTCAATTTGCATAACTTTACATGTATGGAACTATGGAAGTTGAGAAACTACTTTTGCACTAATGCATTCATCTTGGAGATGGTTGGGATTAGTCCTGATAAATCACTTTTGCCGATTTAATATGGTTAATTGTATTTCTTAGCATGAGTGTCATTATTGTTGGACCTTTGACCAGTAACACTTTGTTTGGATGGTGATTCATCATGGTTTCATAATATACAGTATTATATAGTATGGTAATTGTTAATTTGTTAGTTTTATGATGATTGACAAATTGTATGTTGGGACCTGTTTTTCGAGATTTTGTGATGATAAAGCTGCTATCACTTCGGGAAAAGGTTGAGCTCACCAACTACTATCACGGTCAATAATCACAGCTAACACAAAGTACAAAAGTTAGTGGAAAAAGCTGTTGCCACCTTTTTGCCGCAATCAATAAAATCTCTCCTAAATTTTCTTATGTCATAATATATATTGCTCATCTTCCTCAACAAGAAAATCAATGCTTCCATATTCTCACAACTAAATATCTTTCTGAAGCTGTGAATCAAAGACTGCATTGTGCAACGAGGAACTAATTATTCATCGAGTTGTATCTTTATTTCCTTGTTGTACTTGAGTCTTTGTGTTCTGGACTTAAACATTTGTCCAGTTTAGCTTATGATTGTAGTAGGTGTTGAGGTGCAAATCTTTCTTTTTGTAATCATCTAGAGTTAGGTGATTGTTCAAGTAAGAGTTAGCTAGTGGTGTCCAGTTAGAATTAGCTGGAGGATGAAGCAGTAGTGTTACTGCTGGTGTTTCCTTGCAATAGAGTTATTTCTAGAAAACAAAGGATTAGGTGGTTAGTCCTTGGATTCTCTGTTCAAGAGTTCTCTTGAATATAGTGGAGCTTAGAAATCCTATAGGCAGGTCGTAATTTTTCTTCCTTGAGCTAGGAGTTTCAACGTAAAAATTTTGTGTTTGCTATTTCTATCTTATATTTTTTATATTCTTAAAAAATATGACTATTCGAACGCAAGTCACGAATAATAACAAATTAAAATATCACAATTTCTTATCGTATTTGTATTCACATCATCATTTATATTTTTTTATACATTGATACAATTAATATTTGTATTTGCATTTTAGAGTTCACACTTTTTTTTGTATATATATATATTATAGTTCACATTTGTATTTGTATTTTATAGTTCACACTTTTATTTGTATGTTATAGTTCACATTTGTATTTGTATTTTATATATAGTTACACTTGTATTTGTATGTTATAGTTCACATTTATATTTGTATTTATAGTTCACACTTGTATTTGTGTTTGCTAGTTCGCACCATCATTTATATTTTATACAATTCACACTTGTATTTTAAAGAATTATTTTCTATTTATTTTTATAATTGACCAGACATTGTATTTACATTTTGTGATTTCATTTTATTTGTATTTGTGTATTATTTTTTGTCGATGCACTTGTATTTTTAAAGAACTATTTTGTATTTATATTTGTAAGTTGACCTTATATTGTATTTTTATTCGTAATTTAATTTGATTTTTGTTTGTATTTGAATTTGTAATTGACAAGATCATTTGTATTTTTAAATAATTGTAAAAAAAATTATTTTTCTTTCTACGAACACTTGTATTTATAAAATAATAAATTATACAAATATAAATGTTACATTTACATCAAATGATACTTGTTTATACAACTTGAACCGTACGCATACAAAATCATACTTGCTTATATACAAATACAAATGATGAATTTGAAATACAAATACTAATGACATATTTGCATTGAATGATACATAGCATACTTATATATTTAAGCCCAAGACAAATACAATTGATCCATATATTTTTTTGTATACAGATACAAATGATAAATTGTACATATTCACAGTTAAAATATTCAACTACAAACAATAAATTTATCTAAAATATATACTATGATCAAACAAATATAAAGTATATAAAATATAAAATACAACAACAACAACAAGAAAAAATACAAAAAGATAAAAAAAAAAAAAGAAAAAATGAAAAGGAAAAAAATGGTAACGGAAAAGGTTCAAATATGCCTCTGAACTTTAATAAATGGTACAAATATACCCTCCATCATACTTTGGGTACAAATATATCCTTAGTGCTAATGAAAAGGTACAAATATACCCTCAAACTTTAATACATGATACAAATATACCCTCCATCATACTTTGGGTACTAATATACCCTTGTCGTTAATGAAAATGTACATATATACCATTCTCATTAACGATGGGACACATGTCAACATCATATTATTTGACCTTTTTAAAATTTTATCTATGAATAATTTAATCCATCTTAAATTATAACTCATACCCGATCCAAATAACCCAACTCGACCCGACCTGTGATACAATGAGGACCTTAGTTTGGCTGAGGAATGTGCAAACTTTGCAAGTTTTTTCTTATGTTTTTGTTCTTAAAATGTTGTCTTCTTGTTCACTCTTTGAAGTTGATGAACAATGGTGTAACAATAGATTTAAAACAGGTAACAACAACCATGAATTAGAAATAATTTTTGATTTATCGACCCTCATGAATAAGAAAAAACAAACAACAATCATTCATGAGGAACATTAAATAACATCAGAATATTAATTTAACATCAGAACATTAACCAACCTCACAATATTAAACAAATATCTATTCGATTCTAGATGGTAGATGGTCAAAACATGAATCGAATCAATGCGTTTGTTAGGGTTTTTGGGTTAGTGAGAGAGTATGAGTGTGAGAGAGTGGAAGAAAGAAACATGCGTGAATAGAGATGCATGATATGTCTCTTGAAGCTTCTCTATTACACGGGCTGGGTTGGTTTATTTGGATCTGGTATGAGTTATAATTTAGGATAGATTAAATTATTCACAGATAAAATAAATTAAAATGGGACAACCAATACGATACTGACACGTGTCCCATCGTTAATGAGAAGGGTATATTTGAACCTTTTCATTAACGATAAGGGTATATTTGTATCCAAAGTATGATGAAGGGTATATTTGTACCTTTTCATTAATGGCAAGGGTATATTTGTAGCCAAAATATGACGGATGATATATTTGTATCATTTATTAAAGTTTGGGGGTATATTTGTGTACCTTTTCCCAAATGGTAAAAAAAAACAATAGAACAGGATAAAGTGCAAAAACTAAAAAGAAAAAGAAAGAATGACGAAAAAATTAAAAGAAAAAAGATTAATAAAAAATAAAGAAATAGAGAAAATAAATGAGAGAGACTATGAATTGTACTTAAGAATAATTAATAGGCAAAAGAAGACTATGAATTATAATTAATTAAAATTTAGGCTAATTAGAATAATTAGGAGACTATAATTGCTAAACCATTTGGTTATCCCTTCTAAAAATACTGCCTAATTAGTGAGATGTTGAAACTTGAAGTCATATTTTCAACAATTTGTCAAAATGGATTTGATAAAAGGCAACCAAAAATTGGAAAAGCTAAATCTATGCATCATTTGTCATTTTAATAATAGAAAATTTCATAATTAGCAACTTAAGCTCATAATTAGGAGCTTCATGGAAACTGTTTTTTTAATGATATGAAATAACAATTCATATTTTCTATTTTAGATACTTTTTACTACTAAAATACATATACAATGAGATTTATTAAAGCAGTTTATTACTTTTCATAAATTACTCTTATATAAAGCAGTAGATTTTTTTCTCATAAATTAATTACTTTTATTTAAACTAGTAGATTACTTTTTCAAATCAAACTAACATTATTATTTTCATGATCTTCAAAATTTCAAAATAAAGCATCATTACTATTTTTTTCTCCCTTTCACTCTTATTTAAAGCAGTAAATTCTTTTTTCATAAACTACTCTTATTTAATGCAATAGTTTCTTTTTCATAAATTACTTTTTTTTTTAAACTAGTAGATTCCTTTTTCAAATCAAACTAACATTATTATCTTCATGATCTTTAAAATTTCAAAATAAAGCATCATTACTATTTTTTCCTCTCTTTCACTCTCTTATATCTCCAACTTTATTTTCTTGTTAGTTTTTTTTATCTTTTTTTTTTTAATTTTTTTTTAATTAATTTTTTTGTTTTTCTATTCTATTTCTTTTCTTTTTTTTCCCTTTTCGTTTTTTTTCCTTATTGTTTTCCTTCTCCTTTTCTTATTTTTTTCCTTTTCTCATATTTTTCCTTTTCTTTTCGTATTTTCGTTTTGTTCTTCTTTTTTTCTATTTTTTTTTTGCTTTTATTTTTACACTTCTATTTCTAGATTTCATTTCTCTTTTTTTTTTCACTTCTTTTCTTTGTTTTTTTTTTCTATTTTTTATTTGTTTTTTTTCATTTTTTACTTTTCTATTTTTAGCTTTTATTTTTAAAAGACAAATATCTATATCACATATACATATTAAAAAAATATACAAAATTCATAGACATACAAATCTGTATATGAGTTACAATACAAAAATACATATATATCTGCATATGTATTTACAGAAATACATATCTGACTCATATGTATATATAAACATATATGACACCAATCTTTATAACAAAAAGGATAACTATATACATATATATAGATAATCAAAAAGTACATGATACATATTTTAAATAGTAAAACATACAAATAAATACATATGTTACCTTTTAGAATGATATAAAATAGTTCAAAGACAAATTCAACACCGTACAAAAATACATATGGATATGCATTTGTATATACAGAATAAAACTATATGCACATGCCCCCAAAAAATTTATAATACATTTGTGACATAATAAATCTGCCTAATTGCTCTTGGACTACACATTTCTTCTTCTTTTCATGTAGACACTACAAATATTTTTATGACAAAATCTTGTATAACTCCTTTGATACTATCGCCTTAATACACACTTCAATATTATTGTCTCTGTGACATTCTATATGTGGTGCAAACCTTGAAAGTACTCTTTCCATGGATATATGATCACGCGGCAACTATGAAATAAAATAATGACATAAATCTATATTACATATACTTTTCACACGAAAAAAATACAAACTACGTAGTACACATATGTTTTCTTTTACATAATACATATTACGTTACAAAAATTTTATATAGCTCTACATATGTATTTACAGAATACATGTCTGTTTCATAGGCATATTAACATACAAAAAAATACAAATATGACTTTGATATGTATTTATGAAATACATATTAGATTCGTATTAAATAGTAACAAATATAACTATATTATATATCTTCATATGCATTTGCAAAATAGAAAGGTGACTCATATAAAACAATAAAATAAAAATGCATATCTTAAACAGTAACAACTACAACTATATACATATAACTAGACCAAAAAATACATAATACATATCATGAACATTAAAAAATACTAAAATATATATATGTTACCCTCTAAAAAATATATCAACACAACCATATGTATATAAAAAATACATATACTGCACATGGCCCATTAGCTAATAAAATTACAAATACAAATACCTCATGAGCTATAGTATTTAGAAGAATTTTGACCATCAAGACTTGAAATTTTACTTGATTCTCCCATTTCCTTTGACTTCCTCTTTTTCTCAGATCTTTGCATTTTGGGGGATTTGAAGATGAAGGTTTTCAGGGGAATATTAGTAGCTTAGTTGGTTAGTTACCTGAACTCCCACCTTGTTGGTGAGGGTTCGATTCCCCACATTGTAATCCCCTCCCCCATTCCCCTTCCCCTTCCCCTTCCCCCAATTAAAAAAAAAAAAGAAAAAAAAGATGAAGGTTTTCTCTATCCTTTTTATTTCATAATTTTTGCAATCTTCTCCGGATTATTACGATACTTCAATCTCACCTCTTCTATGCTCACTGCTTTCTTCGACTGAATAGACATAGAAACAAATTTAAGATCTTAATCTTGTGTTAATCGTCCACAATCTTACAATAAAAAGTTCACAAAATCTCAAAAAAAAAAAATGCAAGAACACTGTTGAACAAAATAATAAAAGATAAAAAATTTATAAAATATATTGAAGTGATAACATCCAATAACTGTAATTGATAGTTACTTTATTTGATGCAACAGAATGTTTATCTGCAATATGAGAAAAATATGCGCAATTTGAATAAGAAAAAGAAACGGTGATATTAGAGACAGGTAAATGAGTGAAAGAAGAAGAATAAACAGTTAAATTGGAATAAGGTAAAATAATGGAGCGAAAATAGGAAAGAGGTAAAGTAATATCATGAAACACGTGTGTGTAGAGTTAATAGAAAAAATGCTACTTTTGCTATAAAATGTAATTTTGTAAAAGTATTACTATTTATTATAATTAGGACATTAAGTTTCTCACTTCTCTAATTTTTCATTTTAATTAATAATCAAGAAATTTCAGGCTGTCACATTGTAGTTTGAAAAGATGTATCCTTCTCCACTTGAATAAGTAAGTTTTTATCTTGAAAGTGTCCAAACTTGTGACATTACTCTCCGAAGCGTGCACAACTCGTTCCTAAATTACAGGATCAAACATAAAATAAAGGTGAGACTCTAGCAAAGATGAAAACATTATTTCACCGTTAGAGTCAAGTTAACCTTAAATCCATCCAAATTCAACATGTTTAGTGCTTTGGCATTGAAAACTATCTCAGTCAACCTGTTTTAATCACGTTCTCCTTCATTAATAGGTATGTCTGTTTACTCTTAGATTCCTACAAGTGATAAAATCTAATCATCCACATAAGGCATCTCGTGCTTTGGCCTAATTGGCAACAATATCTAAAACTTTTCTACTAAAATGTTGTGCTTTCACCGTTTGTTAGAGTTTGATCCACAAGGTTTGTTGTGTCTTCCAACTCTGATTAGTCGGGGAAAAATTTATCACCAAAATGTAAGTAAGAGGGTTCGTTCCATGCACTGTTCCACATGTTGAAACAGAGTCATCAATATTTATCCTAGTTCTAATTATAGACCCATTATATAACTTTGATAGTTGATAGCTGAATTTAACTCAAACTTCACATCCCGTATGAACTCTTTCCTTTAGGTTATAATGTAACATATGTTGGTGTTATTATGTATTTTAATATTAAAATCTTAATTTGCATGATAATTTATGAACATAAAATGAAGAAAGTGGTGTCATTATATTTTGATAACTCTTGTAACTTCTAACACTTTATTTGTCCCTAATCTACCACATTATGTCTTGTAACTCATATGACCATTAATTGTTGTAACTTTATGATCATTAGTTTCATATAACATGTGTAACAACAAGACTATTATTCTACCCACATTACTCTAATGGTTAATGATGGTAGAATGTGACCTTCAGTAAGTTGTAACTTCTCTCATTATTTTGTTGTAACTGTCATGGCTATTAGTGCCATTTGTTTCTTGTAACTCTTGTAACCTAAAGACTATTGATCTTTCATCTTTAACACCCCTCTTTATTCTTCCTATTCAATACAAGAATGAATACTTCACCTATAAATATAGGTGCTCTTGCATGTTATTGCATGTACAAGGAAATATGATATGTGTGAAAAAAGATTATAGTTTGTAGTAGTGAAAGAGAGAGTTGAGACAAAGAAAACATTCTAAGTCTATGACTGTATTTACTATACAAAAGAGAGTAATTATATTAGTGAAAGAAAGAGTTGAGACAAAGAAAATATTCTAAGTCTTTAACTATATTAACTATACAAAGAGAGTAGAGAAAATTGAAGGAAAGGTGTCTTTTAAGTCTTGAATGAAGGATTGGTGACATTGACCAACTTAAAGGGTCAAACATAATTAAGAAACTTAAGTTAATTGTGGACTTGATTAAAATTTTTAAAACTTTCTAATCTTTTCAAATATATAAATCAACCCACACCCCTCTCCTCCAAATCAACTGCATCTCTCCTCTTTCTCTCTCGACAGTCTCTCTCAACTCTTTCCAAACCAATAGTTCAGCAAAATTTCTCCCTTCAAGCTCTGACGACAAATAGCTGGGCGAGTTCCTTTTCGAGTTTCAATTGTTAATCAACGTGAAGAAACAGAGGAACTTGATTCAACTTTTTCAGTGAAAACAACTCCGAGTTCTTTGTCATCCCATTTCTTATTTCACAGGTAAAAAATTATGACTTGAGCCGATTTCTCTTCTAGAATTATTAATAATTTTAATATTTCTTGGTTAATTTTGAAACATGGACTGAATAAAACCCTAATTTCTGGTATTTCTTCTTTACTCTTTCCGCTGTGAAATATAATTTTTTGTTGTTATTGCAGTTCTTGTTGTCGAACTGTTGATTTGATTTATTGGTATTTTTTGGTCACCATTGATGTTCTTAGTGTGCGTGTGTTGTGTTAGTTTTGCTGGGTTGATTTGTTGTTTTTTTTGTAATGATCCAGAAGTACACCCTGGCTGTCACACGATGCTTACGGTTCTGAGATACCACAAGCTAATCCATGAGCTGGTACCTGTGAGAATCGAATAAAATTGATAGAAAAAGATTTATTTTATGGAGTTTAATTAAAATTGCCATAAGGTTTTTAAGTCATAATTCTGATAATCTCTGCAAAACAATGCTGACAATAACAACTGAAAACTGACTAACTGTCTGTACTAGTCTGAAAGGCTCTAATTGAATAACTGAAGAGGTGATGGGACAAACCACCAACTAAATTTGACTGTCTGTTAAAACTGAGAAACTGAAATAAACATAACTGATCCTTGGAACATGAGGACTCCCCATAGATGATGCTACTGGTACGCTAGGATATCTAGGTAGGATTGGGAAACCTGAGCATCCGAACCTATGATATGAGACATCATAGCGTAAGAAAAAAATATGCGGTCAGTACTTTTAATGTATTGGTGTGATAAATGGGGTTAGGATGATATACATGAGCTCATGTACATGGAAAATGACTGACTGAATACATATAGCATAAAGTACTGAATAGAGTACATGGAATCTGTAGATACTCAGGATGCATAAAGTCTATAAATACTGAGGATGCATGACCAAGCATATAACATGTTTTGAATATAATTTGTAAACTAAAATCTGATAACTGAATAATTGATAACTGTATGGTATGGTCAATGAAAACCTAAACTGAAGTACCTGAATACTGACTGAGATTGTGGGAGCTATTATCTAACCGACATAAACCATGTGAGCTATCATGGAGTCTAATGTCTGACCTATGTTGAGAAAGGTTGTTCTATCTTTGCCATCGAAATAGAACCTGAACTGTAGTGATCGCTAAACTAGACCATATTGGGAAAAGGGAAACACTCTCGAGCGAGGACCTTAAACCTATGGTGGCACATAGTTTTTGGGGATGTAGGATGCGCTGAACCCACACTTCCTTCTCGATGCTAAATCCTACTCCCAACTGAAATACACTGAAATACTAATCGGTGCATGCACTGATAACTGATAAGCTCAGGTCATGGTATGTTAAAAATGATAGTACATATAAATTCTGGGGTAATTATTAACCTTAAATAGATTATGATGACTAATTGGATGAAAAGACTCATTGTTTATCTGAAAATATTTTGAAAATACTAAAACTATGTAAAAAACTAAATTTTGGGTATTCATAACCCCCAGAACTCAATATAAATAATAGAAATATCATACTAAAACTTTGAGGACATGATTAGTAAGAATTTATTCAAAACTCATTCTTGTCGGCATTTCATCAAACACTTGCAATGCATGGTTTAAGCTAAGCATGGGATTAGTTTTAAAACTTGCAGTAATAACATAATTTTAGTAATCAAATCACCAATTAAGTTTAAAATCAATGAACAACACTATTCAAACATGTGGGGTTTAATAACAATAACAATTACGTATAAGCATGGTATAGAATCAAAATTCATGGGTAAAAATTATGACAATCATGTAAAAATCATAACTTTGAATTTAAAATTAGGTTCTTGGACTCCATGGATGAAAAGGACCTATGGATGAACATCTAACATACCTTAACACCTTTATGTTGATAGAGAATTAACTTTTCTTAAACGTTCTTGGTTTGGGAATTATAATTTCTAGGTTTTCTTAAAGAAAGGCTTGAATCTTGTTCTTGGGAGATGATCTTGAGAGGAAACCCCAATTTTCTTGTTCTTGAGAGTAGAGAGGATTATAAGTGATGAGAAACTGATATTTTATCACTTACTAGGGTTTAATTCCTGATTTAAGTCGTGGGAGGTAAGGAAAAAAACTGAAATACCCCTTCGAATTCAAATGGGAATCGCTAAATTTCATGGGTGACAACTTGGGCTGATAAGTCGTCACTGAGGTGATAACCCATCACCCTAGGTCATCACTTAGAAGCTGGAATTGATGATTTTCTTCCTAAGGCTGATGACTTGGGCTAATAAGTCATCACATATGTGATGGCTCGTCAGCTTAGGTCGTTACTTAGTTGACAAACTGACATGTTGGAGTAAAATGGGCATAACTTCTCACTCCAATATCGGATTAAGGTGAAACCAAATGCGTTGGAAATATAATTCAAAGATCTTTCATTTGATATATAGTAGTATACGTAAATCATTATGTACAAGGTGTAATGGTTGTTGAATTTATACCCAAGATAAAATGTTCACTAAAACTTAATAGAAGTGTTCTCAGCTCCTCTTTGAGTTTTAAGATATTTATGACCTCGACTGATATAAAAGGACATTTTAACACTAGAATTGATCATCACACATATATATACATAAAATCATTGGTTTTGGGTCTGTATATTTAGGAACAGTGATTTGAATTCTAGCCCAAAAACGTGGGGTGTTACAATATCTCTCCCTTGGGAACATTCGTCCTCGAATGAGGCTGGTTGGACTGAGAGTACTATACTAAGGTAACTGAGAGACTATACTAAACTTGTACATACATGAATATGATTGTGATTGTATAACTGAGTCTGGGTATGATACCTGAACTAAGCTGGCCTCGTGGATATATGCACTGAAATGAGAATGGTTATAAGGGTGAGATAGAAATGAGAGTCAACTTATGAATAAATATTACCTCCAGCTGGATCTATTTTCATGAAGAAAAGATGAGAGATTGAGGGCATGAAAACTTGGGGTATTACAATATCTCTCCCTTGGGATAGTTTGTCCCCTTAACGATACTAACTTTGCTGAATTACTAAGGAAAGGCTGAGATGATGCATGAGACACTTAGGAACTGAATCATGACTGAATATCTAGAATCTAGAACTGATACATGATGCATGAATTGAACTGGATTCACAATCCACATGGATATGAAAAACTATCTCTTAGAAGGGACATATTCATAAAACTCATATAGTAAGACTAGATCAAAAGGCGGAAAAACCATAGGAAATTGTTTGTCTGACTGCCAGTCTGAATTACTATCTTTACCGACTAACTCATACTGAAAACTTATACTCAATTGGGGAATTTCTTAAATGCTCTTTCTATGAATGGCTAATGACTTTAGGAAGCAAAGAATCTTGGCACGGTCTGAATAAGACATCTGACTAAGAAATCACAACAGGGCTAAAATTTAGTAATATGGGACACAGGTTTACGAAATATCAGCTAGGATAGAGTTACTAAACCTTATGCACTGCAACTACTATCTTACAATCTTAGTTACACTTCTAAAATACTCTCTCAACTATACTTTCTACTTCAATACCACACTTTACTTGAGGCTACTAAAAATATTCACATGGGCACTGATAACTCTACCTACTAAAATTTGAGCTGGACTAAATTTTCTCACTATGTTCAAGCCTACTCGAATCTGCAAAATGTACACATCACACTATAAAGTTAGTCTGAATCTTGAATTCAACACACCCTGCATTTTCATAACTTCTCGTCTCATGAATAATTCTTATTACCTCTTCAACAACTATATTTAACTTCTTACTAGCCATCCACTATACGGAATGAATTTATCCAGTTACACGCTAACATGATATTCAGGCCTATTTTCCTAACTACAAATGAACTTCTAAACAAACACCCACCAAAGTGCTTTTCCTCATATTCTCTAATACGTCTATCAATAAAACTCTCAGGCGCTGCCCCTAAGAAAATATACACAAAGTTTTCAACTAACCATGACATGTATAAAAAACTTAGCCTCAATTTTACTTCACACTTACAACATTAGCTAAAATGAGCATACCACAATCTTTGGTCAATAAGAAACATTTACTCTCTCCCAACTAAGCAATAGCTTATCACTACTATCATTTCATAAGAAGAGGTTACTGACAGGTTAAACCTGAGGACCTGAAGCATGAATGAACACTATACATAACTTGACATAGAAATGAGAGATGAGGAATAGAGTATCAAACATTATGGATTCATCAAGAGATCTAACTGAGGATATACATGACATAAATTTGAATATTGATGATCGTTAAGAGTGTAGCATCAGAACTAGAACTGAACATATCATAAAGCATGAGTACATGAGTCATGAGATGCATGACCTGAGTTTTGGAGTTTTAAATTCATGGAACATGATTCGTACTACTGGGTGAACTGGAACTCCTTATACTAGGAACTGTAAGCGTACATGATTTTTGATAGTGTGCATGAATATGAGCTATGATCATAGAGCTGACATGTAAGGCATAAGTAGATATCGTGATAACTGAAGCACAAAACTTTATACTGAGATATGAATAGCTTGGGCATTTCCCCTACTGATGTTCTATAATACACTGTATCACTACTAGAATCTGAGAGCCTGACTTGATTACTTGTTCTATCATCTCCCACTTATCTTAAAGCCATTATTCTAAGTCTGTAACCTATAAATCAACAACTCTAAAATAAATTGCTATCACCTTAATTTAGAATCTGGGGGATAATAATATGCATAATTGGTAAACTCACCCTGAATAACTATGCCCAATAATGTAAAACTTGCTGGCAGTACTTTCTTCTGAGATACAACTCTTAGCCCTCTATACCCCCAACAATAACCATATAACAACTTAAAGTTGACTAACTTAGAATTTTCAACTCCTCTTTCTATTAGCTCAACCTTTAATATTTCAAACTTAGATTCTAACACATAACATGAATACCCTTAAATCTTTAATAACCATACTACTTCATCATAGCCTACAAATATCACAACTACAACATATGTTTCGAATCAACAATTTTAATTTCTTGCATACACTACTTCAAGCCTATTGATTCGTCTTTCATACAACTATCCCCATGAAATATAATCTGCCCTAATTCAGATGACACTATCCCAACTCTACTACTGTTTCTAACTTCTGGTTTCATGCTTCTAATTCTAGATCATATGTTTTCATAGGATTCTAAGAAGAAATCTGAAAACACGCCTGACTCCTAATCACTGAGGTACTACTACCCCTTCATTCACTGATTAGTTCATCAGGAAACTAAAACTGAACGACTTTATTTCTAAAATCAACTAAAGTGATTTTCTGGAATACTATAACCAGGCAATTTTTGTATACCTTTCTGGCTGAAATAGGTTTGCCTATTAGGGTAGACACTGATAAAGGCTCTGCTAAAGTTTCGGAACTAACTTTAAAATAAACCGCTTTATATTGGTTACAAAAGAAAATGAAGCTCTGGGGTATAACAAAGTATGAACAATGAAGCTCCGGGGTATAACAAAGTATGAACATGAAGATGAAGGACTTGTAACATACATGTAACCACATCAAGAGAGATTTCTTGATCCTTTTGAGACTGAAGTGCATATAGCCTATTTTGACGCTGGCCACTAGTTGCACTAGAAGTGGTACCCTACTGAGTCAGGTAATCGAAGGGGACTGGAAGACGATTGAACTGACCCTATTAGCATAAATCCCTTCCCCTCTAAGCCACTACTTTACACTCCTGCATCCTATGTCCTGGCTTACCATATCCAAAAAATACATCATTACCAGCTTTACATATACCTAGGTGATTTCTATCACATTCATCGTAAAGTGGATGGGTATGACCACTGCTCATACTACCCTGGGCTTTGGAGCTTGGCATCCCATCCCGATTGTCATTCCTAAACTTTGGTACTGGCATACTAGCTAAAGATGGAATTGGGGCAGGACACTTATGGCTGAACTAAGAATGGTTACTATCCTCCAACTGAGAAAAATTAAATCTACCTATCCTAACCCTCTAGCTCTTTATTTCTTTCTCCCTACGCTTCCCCACCTCAATCTACTGAGCATGAACTATAGGCATAGGTAGGAAAATAACCTGCTGCTTGTTCTGAGCTTCTACTGAGTGAGATAAGGTAAGAGAGTTGTCTCTAAATTCACCATGAGAGATATGCTTGTTTAGGGGATCTTCCTAAATAGGTGGAGGTGCATACTGATTCCCATTCCTCCCTCCATTATTCTTTTTGGGAGGCATTCTCTGTTCACGGAAGGAAGGATGAGTTTGGAAGAGAGTTTAAATAGAGCTCACGCTCTTTCACATAATATGAACACTTTCAAAGTGTAGAGCATAAGGGAAGTAGTGGGATCCTATTAATCCCACATGCAATCCCATAACTGTGTTTAGGGACTTCTGAGAAAGCTCTATCTATAGGGATTTATGCTTGACTATTTCTCTTACCTCAAAATAAGGTAGAGCTAGCATGAATAGAGTAAGATTAGAATCTGTATAACTTTCTTAGAAGACATTTCTATAGCATGAGCTAAGATATAAAAGAAGGGAAACTCTTCCTTAAATGTCTCGTAGCCTCCTGTCCATAAGTGTGGTGCGCTTCACACCCATGCACAAGACTCTACTTAATGCATCTTTCAGACTCTGGAGAACGCTTTAAAACCTTAAGCTCTTATACCAAGTTTGTATTAACTCAGGAGTACACCCTGGTCGTCACACAGTGCTTACCTTCCCGAAAGACCATAAGCTAACCCATAAGCTATTACCTGCTTTGAGCACTAAATAAAACTGATAACAAAAGATTTATTTTATGGAATTTAACTGAAATTACCATAAGGTTTTAAGTCATAATTCTGATAATCTCTACAAAACAACGCTAATAATAATAGCTGAAAATTGACTAACTATTTGTACTAGTCTGAAAGCCTCTAAGTGAATAACTAAAGAGGTAATGGGATAAACCCCCAACTAACTCCTACTGTCTGCTAAAACTGAGAAACTGAAATGAACATAATTGATCCTCGGAACATAAGGACTCACCACAGCTACTGCTACTGGTAAGCTAGGATATCTAGGTACGGCCAGAAACCAGAGCATACAAACCTATAATATGAGACATCATAGCACTAGAAAAGAGTTTGCGACTAGTACTTTAAATATATTGGTATGCTAAATGGGGTTAGGCTGATATGCATGGGCTCATGTACAAGGATAATGACTAACTGAATACATATAGCATGAAGTACTGAATAGAGTGCATAAAATTTGAAGATACTCAGGATGCATGAAGTCTGTAAATACTGAAGATGCATAAAATTTTTAAATACTGAGGATGTATAAAGTATGTAAATATTGAGGATGCATGACCAAGCATATAACATATTCTGAATATAATCTACACACTGAAATACTGAAATCTGATAACTGAATAATTGATAACTATATGTTATGGTCAATGCAAACCTGAACTAAAGTGCCTAAATACTAAATAAGACGTTGGGAGCTATCATGTAACTGACATAAACCATGTGATCTATCATGGAGTCTAATGTCTGACCCATGTTGAGGAGGGTTGTTCTATATTTGTCATCAGAATAGAACCTAAATTGTCGTGATCACTAAACTGAACCCATATTGGGCATATGGAAACACTATATAGCGAGGCCCTTAGACCTACGGTGGTACTTAGTTTTTGGGGAAGTAGTATACGATAAACCCACACTTCCCACTCGGTGCTAAATCCTACTCCTAACTGAAAGAAACTGAATTACTAACCGGTGCATGCACTAATAACTGATAAGTTCAGATCATGGTATGTTAAAAATAATAGTGTATACATATTGTAGGATAATTATTAACCTTAAATAGATTATGATGACTAATTGGATGAAAAGACTGATGGTTTATCTGAAAATATTTTGAAAATACTAAAACTATGTAAACAGCTAAACTTTGGGTATTCATAACCCCTAGGACTCGACACCAATAATAGCTATATCATACTAAAACTTTAAGGCCATGATATGTAAGAATTTATTCAAAACTCATTCTTGTAGACATTTCATCAAACACTTGCAATGCATAGTTTAAGCTAAGCATGAGATTAGTTTTAAAACTTGTAGTAATAGCATGATTTTAATAATAAAATTACCAATTAAGGGTAAAATCAATGAACAACACCATTCAAACATGTGGGGTTTAATAATAACAAAAATTACGTGTAAACATGGTATAGAATCAAAATTCATGGGAATTCATGGTTAAAAATTATAACAATCATGTAAAAATCATAACTTTGAATTTGAAATTGGGTTCTTGGACTCCATGAGTGAAAATGACCCATGAATGAACATCTAACATACCTTAACGCCTTGATCTTGAAAGAGAATTAATTTTTCTTGAACATTCTTGGATTTGGAATTATAATTTCTTGGTTTTCTTGAAGAAGGGCTTGAATTTTGTTCTTGGGAGATGATCTTGAAAGAGAACCCTAATTTTCTTATTCTTGAGAGTAGAGAGGATTATGAGTGATGTAAAATTGATATTTTATCACTTAATA
Source organism: Capsicum baccatum var. pendulum (assembly GCA_030864225.1). NCBI lineage: Eukaryota > Viridiplantae > Streptophyta > Magnoliopsida > Solanales > Solanaceae > Capsicum > Capsicum baccatum. The sequence goes on from CM061555.1 coordinate 44,461,745, forward strand.
GGGTTTAATGCATGATTTAAGTCATGGGAGGTGAGGAAAAAGACTAAAATACCCCTCTGAATTCAAATGGGAGTTACTGTATTTCATGGATAATGACTTGGGATGATAAGTCGTCACTTAGGTGATGGCCTATCACCCCAGGTTGTCACATAGAAGTTGAAATTGATGATTTTCTACCTAAGGATGACGACTTGGGTTGATAAGTCATCACATATGTGACGGCCCATCAGCTCAGGTCGTCACTTAGTTGTCATACTGACATGTTGCAGTAAAATGGGCAAACTTCTCGCTCAAATTATAGGACAAAGGTGAAACTAAATGCGTTGGATAGATGATTTAAAGATATTTCATTTGATATATAGTAGTCCATGTAACTCCTTATGTACAAGGAGTAATGGTCGTTGAAAGTTGACCCAAGATGAAATGTTCGCTAAAACTTAATCAATAGAAGTGTTCTCAACTCCTCTTTGAGTTGGAGATTTTTATAACCTCGACTGATATAAAAGGACATTTTCACACTATAGTATTGATCATCACACATATATAGACATAAAATCATTAGGTTGGGTCTGTATACTTAGGAACAACGGTTTGAATTATGTCCTGCAAATGTAGGTTGTTATATTTTTCTTGATAAAAATGGTGATACAATAGATTAACCATCTGATGCAATAGATTATCCATCTATTACAATAGATTAACTATCTGGTGCAACAGATTAATAATTTGATGCAACAGATTAACTATCTAATCCAACAGATGAAACATTTGATGCAACAGATGAATACAACAGATCATTCATCTATTGTGACAGACGACTCTTTTGTTTGGAGGAAATCTAAATAATATTTATCCAACCAATAACTCATTTGGCAACAATGAGTGACATATTTCAACAGATGTGTTTTTATTATTTCCAATAGATTATTTATTCACTACAACAGGTTACTAATATGCCTCAACAGATATCCTACCTGGTGCAACAGATGGGTGATATATTTTTATCCTCTACAATAGATTACTCATCCGCTGCAATAGGTTGGTTATATATTGCAATAGATAACATTGTTGGTGCAATAGATGATGATCTATTTTTATTGTTTCCAACAGATTACTCATCCACTGCAATAAGTTGCTTATATGCTGCAATAGATGAGTGATTTGTTGGAAACAATAAAAATAGATCACCCATCCGTTGCACCAAGTAGGATATCTGTTGCAGCATATAACCAAACTGGTGCAATAGACAAGTGATCTATTATAATTATTTTCAACGGATTACTCATCCGCTGTAATAAGTTTGTTATATGTTACAATAGATAACATTTCCAGTGCAATAGATGAGTGATCTGCTAGAATTATTTCCAACGGATTATTCATCCGCTTTAATAGGTTGGTTATATGTTGCAAAAAATAATAGTGCAATAGATTAGTGATCTATTTTTATTGTTTCTAATAGATTACTTATCCGTTGAAATAAGTTGGTTATATATTGCAATAGATAACCTTCCTGGTGCAATAGATGAGTGATTTATTTTTATTTTTTTCAACGGTTTACTCATCCATTTCAATAGGTTGGTTATATGTTATAACAGATAACGTACCTAGTGCAACAAATATGTGGTCTGTTAGAACTGTTATTTTACTGTTTGCATATTAGATTTACTGTTATCCTTTTTTAACAATGCATTAATCAATTAAAATCTATTTTATGTTACTATTAATTTTAGATAATATGGCTCTCAAAAGAAAAAAAATGAATTAAGTTCAAGTAAAGGAACAAGTGAAGCAGCTAGGCTACATCCACCACTCTATGAGCTTGCTTTATAAGCGTTATCTCAATCAGGAGCAGGAGATAATGAACATGGGAAGGAGGAATATTTCAAAAGAGATAATCCAAATGCTAATAGCCCTTCCACCGAAGAGTTTATCAAAACCTTCAGTATTGTGCATTATCCTGTGAGAATGCAGTGCAATGGTGCCACAGATTTAGCGGGTGAGTGATTAAGTCAGCCATAAAAAAATCTTTCGACGCCTTCAAAAAAATACTTTGATAACAAAAATTAGATTCTTATTTCAGGGAAAGTTGCTTTGGGCAATATCTTGATTTTCCAGAGGACAACAATGCTCTTTTCCAAATGAAAATGGTATATGATCTTCTCAAGCATAGATTTATGTATGAAAACAAAGATAAGATAGATGAGGTGTGGATAAATTACTGTGGCATGGTTGTTTGTTTTGGTTGGAAGGAGTTTGCCATAGTTACTAGACTAAGATGTTATCCTCCTCCTCTTTCTCAAGTTATGCCTACTCTAACCCAAAAAAATGCATCCCCCACACCCAAAAAAAGGAAAAGGCAAGTCGAGTGATCGTGATGATCTGGTGTCCATTATTGGTCCAAGCTTCAAAAATAAAAATTTGATAGAAGCGTTGAAAGGTAAAAGACTTTCAAAGAAGTCCAAGCAATCATTATGCTTGGTTTAGTTTGTACATAATATTCTTTGGGCATGAGATGTTAACAACAATATAATCCTAGATTTAATAAATCTCTCCGAGGATCTTGAAGTATTTAACTGCTATCCTTGGGGTTATAAAAGCTTCAAAATGACTGTCAAATATTTGTTGACCCCGTTAATGCCAAAGACAGTCAACTTATATGGATTTCCATGAGCTTTCATGGTAAATATTTATTTTATTATGATATGATTCATTTTTTTATTGAATAATATTTTTGATTTATTGGCATTATGTTATAGGCTTGGGCATTTGAAGCCATTCCTTATTTGAGACAACAAGTGAACAACCAGAAAGATATTTCCTATCCAAGAATCCTGAGATGGTTGTCAAGACTACAAGGCGAAACATGATGGAGTGATTAATGTTATTAATGGAATAACTGCTTCTATAAATGAAATGACATCTAAGAGGGATGTCATTCCTTCAGAGAGGATTTCATATCCATACACTCTACTAGAGATTAAGTTGGCTAAAAGGAGAAGGAAAGAAATTTCCAGGGCATTATTAAGCATCGAATCAAGCAAAATTGCAATGCCTCTGCCTTTGTCTTACACCACTGTTCAATGTACAAAGGCCACAGGAGAGCTGCATGAGCTAAAGAAGGTGAATGTATATCATCTATTTCAACAAACAAATAGGCACATATATGTTTCAATAGATGATACATATTTTGAAAATTATTAAATAGATATATATATCTACTGCAACTGTTGTCTAACCTGATGCATCAGATGAGTTATCTATTGCAATATATGTCTGTCTGTTTCTGTAAATCAAACAGGATTTCATACTATTTTAATTTGTACCAACATATGAGCCTTATGTTGCAACAGATGGGTCATCTATTCAAAATTATTGTACTGCTCTGTTTTACCTATTTGAATTTGTCCCAACAGGTGATCCATTTATTATAACGTAAGACTCATCTATTGGAGCAGATAAACACTCTGTTGTATATCTGTAATTAGTATTGACAATTCTGGCTTTCCAGATGGATGTCACAGTAGAAGCTATGAATAAAGAGCATAATATCAGAGTTGATAATCCATCAACTACTTTCAATGAAGAAAAAGTGGAGCATATTAGTTTGGGAGAACAGAAGAATTACTCGTTTGAAGTGTTCAACATCTCGGTTGAGGCTCCAAAAAATTTAACAAAGTTGATCAACGACTATTTAGAATGGATTACTGATGGACTGTTAAAGCATCATGTCGGCAGGTACATAAATCAACTTTTAAGATATTAATTGATACAATTCATGTTGTAAAAATATGACATTAACACATATAAATCATCATGTAGAATACAAAAGTATGAACACTACAAAGTGAACGAATTGAGGCTTAATTTTGATATGTTCGACTTTGTTGTTGCACATCCCGAAACAAAGAATTGGTTTTGTTTAATGTCACAGCTCCAAACTTGCTGGAGTGATGAGGTTTAAATGCCATACGTATTACTATTAATTAATACTATGTTTGATTGAATTTGTGTATTAGTTTTTTCATCACATAATTAGAAATGTTTGATAATATGTGCAGCACATCGATGTTATTTTTTACTACCTTTGAAAGAAGGATAATTTACAAACACAAGAATAATACAGATACATGACAGACAATAGTTTGTTCAAAGTTTACATTAATAATGCCTACGATAGGTATTGTCAACAACAACCGGAAGTTTCCCAAAATGAGGAATGCTTAATCAACATCATCAAAGGTTTTAGAATTCCAACTGGCTTACCTTAGCATTTGGTCTATGAAGTGTACATCCCAATCAATTATGGTGATAAATTTCATTGGGTGTTGGCTGTCGTCGTTATAAAAGAGAGGTGCATCTGAGTTTATGACTCGATGTCGTGAAGGAGACATTCTGAGTCGTCATATAAGATACAAATACTGGCCAAAATACTCCCTACTTACCTTGATTTGAGTAGCTTTTGAACCAAAAAGATTGTACTGATTGGTAGCCTGTAAGTATAAGTATCATGATTTAGTTTCATTTCATAAATTTCACAATGCTTATATGAACTGCAAGATATGGATTATTTTATTTTTTTAAAATGCAGGGATTGCGGTCCTTTTGTTATTGCTTACGCCGAGTATTTGAGAGGTGGGTTACAATATGTTGCTCTTTTATAGAAATATGGAGAAGTGAAAGCTTAGAAACCGTACGCAAGAGACATTAAAGATCCACGAAGATCAAAGACGAATTTCAAAGCACCGGATGAAGAACAACTTGTCCATATTGAGAAAATCTTTATAGCTCGAATATGTCAATGTAATAACCTATCTTTCTTAGTTTAACTTGTTAGTTTATTTGTAGAGTAGATCATTTGTACCCATTGTAATTTTTTTATATTTCATTTATTTGTTGAGTTATTTCATGTAATTTCCGAAGGCTTCGATTTATTTTATGCTATCTATGACTATAATTTAATCCTTAGTTTTGAACATATTAATTGAAATGGAATGCTAGATTCAAATATCAGAACAGAAATACATCTGCTTCAACTGATGACATATCTTATGAAACAAATTTAGACATATGTTGCAATATGTAGGTCATCTGCTAGAAATTATATAATAGATATTCCTACTTTTTTTATTTGTTCCAATAGATTACTTATCAGTTGCAATAGATAGATCATATGTTGCAACAAATTGTATATCTATTGCGACAGACAAATCAGGAAATATCTGCATCATTCAAAAGATGACCAACCTATTCCAACAGATAATCATTCTATCACAACAGGTATTATATCTGTAACAACAGATAGATAATCTATTGCATTATGAAAATTCAACTTTAGACAGATATAAAAAATTACCACTACATGTAAAGTGAAGTAGTTTGTAATAAAAAATTGTTATTGTGTTCGTCTCTGTCTTTGTACATATTCTTTTTTGTAAATGGGATCCAACCATTTAGTTAGGTCATCTGCTGGAAATTATATAACAGATCTTCTTACTATTTTTATTTGTTCCAATAGATTACCTGTAACACCCTGAAATCTCATCCCGAGACGTCACACGGTGCTTAGGGATACAAGTAGCCCCAAGCTAACCCTTGGAGCCCAATACTAATTTAGGACTTACTTTAATACAAAGAGAGCAAAACAAAGGTTCTATTATATCATATCTCACGTAAAATAACAAGGAATACTATCTGAATAGCAAAATACTGAAAAGTCTAAAACACTACTAATTGTCTAGTCTGACAAAGCCTCTACTACTCAAACTGGAGAGCCATTGGGACAGATCCCCAAATGACCTGAACTGATCAGAAAGTAATACTTAAAACACTGTGAAAATGGGAAAGCTACAGATATAGGTCCTCGAACCATGAGGACTCACCAAGGATAAAGATGTAGATGAAATGCTCGGAGATCACTGTCGCTGCTGAGATTGAGAACTTGAACCTACATTATGAGATAATGTAGCACATAGACGTATATGTGGATCAGTACGTTGAGGATGTAATAAACATATGGGGTGTATGAAATAATTAAAAACAATAATATCATCAATCTTTATAGAAATCATGCATGCTAATATAACTGACTCACATAACTTGAATAACTCTAAAAAAATATAAATCTCAGAAATTATGAATAATGGAACACGTAGTATAAATCTCGTGAGTCAATATACTTATTCCTAAAATCTGTAGTCTATTCCCTTCACAAACATATAGACTAAGTGGTAAAGTGCTCACCTCTGTATTTGAAAACTAAGTTGTAACTTTAAAACTGAAATCTCAAGTAAAACAATAATTGAATAAGTTTGTGAGCCTTTACACTTAGTATCTAAAAATCTTTACTGACTAGGATATCTTTCAAAACTTTAGGGGAAAAAATACTTTAATGAAACTACTCTAAAAATCTTACTATTAGAGAGGTTCTCTTAACCGACATAAACCATGTAAGATACATGGAGTCCAACGTTTTGTCCTCCTAAGGAAGAAACCTCACGTTTGGGAGAGGCATCATATTCTTGCCAGGTATTATAACCTGAACTTAGTGATTACTATCTCGGCCTCGGGCCCATAAATCTCAATCCTATGGTGGCATGTAGTTCTGGGGTATGAAAACATAGTAACTTACCCAACTCAGTGCTAAATACTACTCCCTTTTTAGTTAGATATGCTCATCTCATGGAAATCAACTTTTAATAATCTCATGGTTTATAATGATGAGAACTACAAAATCTATAATCTCATTCAGTGAAGTGGATTTCAAAGCTACTATGACCATCAAGGTCAAAACTTTCTCAATAATCTCAAAATACTCAAATCATGGGTGCTTATAGCACAAAAGTTCTTAAAATTACAGCCTAAATTCACACTTGCTAAATTTGGCAAGAAACTGGTGATCTCTAAGAGTTTGCAGGACAATCCTAAATTTATACGCATGGTCATTCTATTTACGAGAGTATACAAGTATATCATCTATGAACACTATGATAAACATATCAAGATACTGTCTAAACCCTCAATTCATGAGGTTTATGAAAGCTTCTGGAGCATTGGTTAGCCTGAAAGACATGACTAGAAACTTAAAGTGACCATAGCGGGTTCGGAAGGATGTATTTGGAATATGACACTCCCTTACTTTAAGCTGATGATAGCCAAATCTAAGGTCTATCTTTGAGTAATAACTTGAACCTTGCTACTGATCAAATAGGTCATCAATTGTAGGAAGAGGGTACTTATTCTTGACTGTGAACTTATTAAGTTGTGGTAGTCAATGCACATACTCAAAGAACCATCTTTATTTCGCACGAATAGGATGGGTATTCCCTAAGGAGAAACATTGGGCCTTATGAAACCTTTATCTAGAAGATCTTTGAGTTCCTCTTTCAACTCCTTAATCTTTGTGGATGCCATACAGTATGGAGGAATAAAAATAGGATGTGTGTCGGGATGAAGGTCGATCCCAAACTCTATCTCTCTATCCGGAGGTACCCTTGGGAGATCTTTTAGGATATCCAGAAACTCATTAACTATGCTAACTGAATGAATAGTTGGAGCCTCAGACTTATGTCTTTAACTCTAACTAGATGGTAGATACAACCCTTGGAAATTAGCTTTTTGGCTTTAAGATAGGATATAAAATGACTCTTGGGAGAACTGAACTCCCGGACCACTCGAAGACTAGCTCATCAGGAAACTGAAACTTAACTACACGGGTACGACAGTCTATAGATACATAACAAGAGTGAAGCCAATCCATACCCAGAATAACATAAAAATCCACCATATCTAACTTTATCAAATCAACAAATATGACTCTATAAAGAACAGTAACAAGTAACTTTTTATACACTAGCTGAGCAACAACTAACTCAACTACTGCAGTAGAAACTAGGAAAGGCTTGGGAATCCTTTTGGAACTTATTTTAAAATTCACAGCAACTAATAGGGTCACATAAGAGAAACTTGACCCAGGGTCCAACAACATATAAGCATCAAAGTGAAAGACACGAAGCATACTGGTAACAACATTAGGAGAATCCTTCTGCTCCTGGCGAGATGGTAAGGCATAGAATCTGTTCTGGTGTTGACTGTCAGTACTGCTGGATGAAGTGCCCTAAGGAGGTGCTGGATGGGCTAAAGAAGCTGGTGCACTAGTAGCCTGAGTCTAAGGTCGAACATCTCTGTTCCCCTGCCTAGTATACGAACACTCTCTAAGTCTATGGACTATCTTTCCACAACCAAAACAACCCCTCTAATTTGCTAAGCACTCACTGGGATGGTCCCTACTATAATTAGTACATGTACGATAATGAGGTCTGTTACTTACACTATTTTGGGACCTAGACATAGAAGACTTATTCCCTTGCTCCTACCTATTTCTGGGTGTTGGAGCACTAGCTAATGAAGGCCCTGGCATAGACGAATGATTCTGAAACTGGGGCTGATTCCCTCCATGGGATCTAGTCTGGCCATGTTCAAATTGCTCTGATCTAGCCCTCTTATTTCCCTTTACTCTATCTCTCTCCCTTATCTTATCTACCTTAATCTGCTGAGCATGCATCATCAGTTTGGACAGATCCATATCCCTATTGAGCTTAGCAATCCTATGCTCTTTCATCACCAAAGTAGACACACCGATCACAAACTTACTTATAATAGATCGGGTGTCAACTACCAAGTCTAATAGGTTGAACTTAAGGAAATACTCTTTTACTGTCATAGAGCATTGCCTTAGGTTTATAAACTCCTCTATCTTTACTTCCCTCATCTCAAGTGAAAAGAACTTGTCCAGTAAAGCATCCTGAAACACCTGCCAAGTCATTGGAGCAGGATTCTCCCTTCTATTCTTCCTCCATGCCACAACCCAATCATAAGCAATAGCTTTCGGTCTATAAAAGGACAGCTCTACACCTACTTCTTTAGAAATATACATGACTTGGGTGATCTTCTTAACCTTCTCAAGATACAACTGTGGATCCTCACCTACCTTTGACCCATAGAACTCTGGTGGATTTATCCTTATGAAATCACGTATCCTGACTGTAGCTAAATAACCTCCTTACTGGTGTGGAACTACAGACTGATTATTGGTTTGAACATTCGCGGTGACTTCCTAGTCTAACACCTGAAAAACTACCTAAAACTCAGCATGAACACATTTTCATTCAGGGGATCAACAGGCTGAGGTTGCTCATTATTATTTCTACAGGCTCGACGAGGAGGCATTTTCTATCATAAGAGAGCATGAATTAATAGCAGAGAGAGACAACTGTAAGCACAACAGATTATGAAATAAAGAGATGACTTTTTCTATGACGTCTTGTAGCCTCTTGCTCATAGGTGTGGCATGCTACACGCCGATGATCAAGACTCTACATAACAAGGCTTGTCAGACTCCCTAGGACTCCTTAAACCTTAGGCTTTGATACCAAGTTTGTAACACCCCCAAAATCTCATCTCGAGATGTCACACGGTGCCTAGGGCTACAAGTATCCCCAAGCTAACCCTTTGAGCCTACTACTAATTTAGAACTTACATTAATACAAATAGAGAAAAACAAAGTTTCTATCATATCATATCTCATGTAAAATAACAAGGAATACTGTCTGAACAGCAAAGTACTGAAAAGTCTAAAACACCACTGATAGTTTGGTCTGACAAAGCCTCTACTACTCAAATTGGAGAGCCATTGGGACAGACCCCCAACTAACTTGAACTGATCTAACAGTAATACTCAAAACACTATGAAAGTGGGAAAGTAATAGATATAGGTCCTCAAACCATGAGGACTCACCAAGGATAAAGATGTAGATGAGATGCTCGAAGATCACTGTCGCTGCTGAGATTGAGCACTTGAACCTACTTTATGAGATAATGTAGCACACAGAAGTATATGTGGATCAGTACTCTGAGGATGTACTGAGCATATGGGGGTGTATGTAATAATTAAAAACAACAATATCATCAATCTTTATAGAAATCATGCATGCTGATATAACTGACTCACATAACTTGAATAACTCTAAAAAAATGTAAATATTTAAAATTATGAATAATGGAACACATAGTATAAATCTCGTGAGTCAATATACTTATTTCTGAAATTTATAGTCTATCCCCTTCTTAAACATATAGACTAAGAGGTAAAGTGGTCATCTCTGTATCTGAAAAATAAGACTATAACTTTAAAATTGAAATCTCATGTAAAACAATAATTGAATAAGTTTGTGAGCCTTTACACTTAGTATCTAAAAATCTTTACTGACCAGGATATCTTTCAAATCTTTAAAAAAAATACTTTAATGAAACTACTCTGAAAATTTTACTATTAGGAAGGTTCTCTTAACCGACATAAACCATGCGAGCTACATAGAGTCCAATATTTTGTCCTCCTAAGGAAGAAACCTCACGTTGGGAAGAGGCTTCATGCTCTTTACAGGGAGTATAACCTCGACTTAGTGATCACTATCTCGGCCTCAGACCCATAAATCTCAATCCTATGGTGGCACGTAGTTTTGGGGTATGAAATCGTAGTAACTTACCCAACTCGGTGCTAAATACTACTCCCTTTTTAATTAGCTATGCTCATCTCATGGAAATCCACATTTAATAATCTCATGGTTTACAATGAAACCAACTACAAAATCTGTAATGTCATTCAGTGAAGTGGATTTCAAAGCTACTATGACCATCAAGGTCAAAACTTTCTCAATAATCTCAAAATAATCAAATCATGGGTGCTTATAGCATAACAGTTCTTAAAATTACAATGTCAAATAGGGATTAATGACCCATATATCAATCTCACATTAAGACATATCAAAATTCATACATGATATCATAAAGATTCATAAATCCTATAGAAATCTAAAAATTTTCAGCGATATGCATTATAATCTTAACATACTCATGTACTTCAATTTCTAAATCATTGAAAACATCATAATCTCAAGAATAATAATATAGGGTATAAAACCATACTTCAATTCCATAATAAAACATGTAAAATCATATATCTTTGTAATTAAGGACATGTTTTGGGCACAGGGACGAAAGGATTGTCCTTGTTCAAACCCTACATACCTTAGATTATGAATTTAGATGGACAAGCTTGATTGATACTCTTTATTATAATCTTAAGTGAGGGTTCTTGAAGATTTTGACTTGGGAACCTTGAATCTTAAATCAATTTGTAAAAACTATGGTAAAATCTTGGAGAAAGAATTCGGTCTTTCCCTTCAGGGTTAATCTTAAGAGAAAACCCTAGTTTTTTATGCTTTGGATAAATCTGAAGTTCTATCCTTCGTTTTAATATATATATATATATATATATATATATATATATATATATAGGTGTTAGAAAGGGTGGAAAAAGACAAAAAATCCCTTTTAAAAATAGCTTTAAATTATTGAACGGGATTTGCGATGGCTCGTGAGACGGTCCGTCGGTCTGACCGTCGCACTTCGGCTAGAATAGGGATTTACTACTGTAATAGCAATGGATTGGGTGACGGTCCATCGCTAGCTAGAAGGTCCATCATCCTAACCATCATACTTGTCTAGTGAATGAGTTTACTGCCTCAGTTGTGACGGTCCCTCAGCTTGCCCGTCGCTCCTGGGAAGTTCGGACAGTTCTCTGTAAAATGTCCATAACTTTTTATTCCGATACCGGATTTGGGAGAAATTAGTATAGTTGGAAATATAATTCAATTTTCCATACGATAAAAAGTCAAAATTAGGAAAACTCTATATGATTTAAACACTACTCACTCTGGGAGTCATTCCTTAATCTTCTAAAGACGAAATTAGGCTTACAGAAAGTTTGGGGTATTGCATTACCTATCAGTTGCAATAGATAGATTATATGTTGCAACTGATTTTATATCTGTTATGATAGATAGATGGAGAAATATCTACATAATCCAATAGATGACCAACCTTTTTCCAACAGATAATCAATCTGTCACAACAGGTATTATATCTTTTATAACAAAGACAATCTGTTGCATTATAAAAATTCAACTTTCGACAGATATAAAAAATTATCACTACATGTAAAGTAAAGTGAAGTGGCTTGAAATAAAAATTATTATCATTTTCGTCTTTGTCTTTGTACATATTCTTCTTTATTCATGGGTTCTAACTATTTATTTAGTACCTCATAAGCCCAGACCTGCTGCATCTTTCCCATAATGGCATCACACATACCCACTATTTTTGTGTTGGTCAGCAAACACTCGATGTATGCAAGTTAGCGCGGCCCGCATGTTGTACTGGTTTTATTTTTTTGGAGGTGGATATTCTTATTTTGACCTTCAAAATCCCATGATTTCTTCATCAAGACTTCAGCCGGCAAATGATCCATCAACTTACTCTGAGTCAATAACTTGGAGAACAACTTCAAGAGTGGCTGCACGTGGGTTAAAAATGTGTCCTCATTAAAGACAGGTAAGTTACAGTCATAAACCTTAATATTTAATTTGTCGAGTAGTATCTCAACAGCGAAAAAATGTTTGACTTCCACATTCATGGCTGCAAGGAATCTCTTTTCCTTATTCCAACTCTTGTCGTGTGGATATGACCTCTTCTCTCTAACATATTTAACCATGTCTTCATTCTATTCGAATGTAGAAACTAACTTATCAAACCTCCATCCACCAGGACCAGCTCGCTTACGGAGATTATCGTACCTATCCTTGAAATTATTGTAGAAGTTGAGGTCCATTATCCTATCGACAGCATCATAAGTAGCCAGGTGCGCTAATTGCCTGCCCCTCATGAGGCAGAGAATTTCATTAACATACTATGGTATAAGAAGATAATTTTTAAATAGGTTAGTAATTATAATGAAGAAAAACACAGTGGAAAGATTCTGTTGCAGAGGGTTCTCTGAATCAGATCACAGATTACCCAGCTAACTCAATTTATGCAATAAATATGTATTATGTTGCAGCAGAATACACAATCTTTGCAACAGATTACACATCTATTACGTAGCTTCTTCTTCATGGAGTATATTGGAATGCTAGGTTAGCAAAAGTAAACTTACATTGTCAACGTACCACTCATGCATATTTGTCATACTCCTGAAGTCTTTGGCGGCAAACAAATGCATGGTGTATTCTTGTAGAAGTTACATCTCATCCGTCATGATTTTTCCAGTTCCTTTTTTCCCTCGTTGACAAGTGCCTCGTATATGTCAGCTTTCTTCAACGACTCTTAAACTTCAACAACTCTTGGAGCGAAAAGAGTTGTATTTTTTGCTACTTTTAGAATAGAGAGTATTGTTCTAATGTTTCTTCTGTTACTCCTAACCACAACTGTAGGAGTGTATTGCTCCCTCACCTTCTTGGATGGTATGACACCCCTCTTGTATTTCAACTCCTCGGAAGCTTCAGCAATAGCCTCTAGTTTTTCAAGAAGTTTATTCTCTCTGTCCTTGCACACTTTGCATTTGCAATAAGAACATAAGGTTGAAGAGGGGTGAGAGGGACCACTGTAAGTGATATGGGTGTACCACGACATCCAACAGGTTCATGACCATTCACACATAACGAAGCTTGAGAGTACAAAAACTCGAAGCTATGTTCATGCAAATAGCTGTGTGTGAGTTAGTACTTGATCCATCCAATGTTTTAAATGTGAAGAGAAGCCTTGAAGTGTAATAAACTTACACTTCAAGGCCAACCCTTGGAAAGGGTAGGATGGTCATTGTTCTCTCATTTTGTGGTGTAATATAAATAGATAATATTGGGGTTATTTGGATTAGTTCATTCATGATATTTTGAGACAACAAATACTTGTAATATTTTTTGAACTTCTGTCTTCCATTAGAGAAGCTCAAATCCAAATCTCACAAGTAGAGTGATAGTTGTGTTGTATCTTGGCTAGAAACTACGATCTTGAGGTCATAGAGTTCCTCTTGGTCCAAGTAAGAACTTGGTGTTAACATCCTTTAATCTTAGGTTCCTTTTCATGTTATTAGGGATCTTAGATTCTTAGATGTTGTATGTCAAGTTATTTATGCTTCTTTTGTAATCTTGAGACATTGTTGTTTGTATCTTGAAGTAGTAAAGCTGTGTGGGTCCAATTTTGATTCACTACACCTGTTGCAATCTTGTACTCTTAAAAATCTGGTTTTTTTTGAAATCTTAAAGTTTAGTGAAGTCGTGTGTGGCCTATTTTGATTCAATAGCATTGTTGTTAACATCTTGTTTTTCTTGTTGTGGTTTTCTTCTTGTGTTTGAACTTGATCTTGAATCATTTGGTATCAAAGCTTAAGGCTTGGTTTTTTTCTCACAAAACCAATCTTGGGAAGATCTTACCAAAGTTAAAAACATTGTGTTGTGATGAACCTTGGCTGAAACTTGAAAAAATATTGTGTCTTTTACTTGTTTAGTATGTTTCTATTGTTGGTTTCTTTCTCACCAACACTAAAAGTGTCTAGATCTAAAGTTGAGCTTATAATATTGACCATTGGTGTGGTGACTTGAAGTGGTTCGTAGGTTGTACCTTCTTGTAGACAATTGGTGGTGTTGTGTTGTGTTCTTGAAAAAGTTTTTATTGTGTTCTTGAAGGTTGTTGTGGTGTTCATCTTTTTCTTCATCTATTCTTACAACTTAAGTCTACGAAAAGAGTAAAATAGATCCAAAAAGTTGTAAGACAAGAGTTGTAACGTTGTTTATGAGAAGACTTGCACACATCACTTCCTAGACTTGACAACCACTTTTTCTTAAATCAAGGGACCTTGTCTTGTGGGACTAGTAAAGTCAAATCTCACCTTTTTGAGTTTGAAAAGTTGAAAAAAAAGGGTTACAAGACTTTACCTTCCCTCTAATATCAAGTCATCCATTACAAAAAATTATGTAAAGATTAAGACTTTAAGTTGATGAACAAATTGTGTGGGCCTTGACCAATTGTAAGATTTCACATCACCCTAAAACACTGTTCATGTCAAGATTAAGCTCAAATTTGGATTTTGTTAGTTCTAATTGTTGATTCTTGGTTTCCCTATATTGTTCCGAGAACTGACTAATAAACTAGTACATTTCTACTAGCTTGTTACTTAGTCCTTTGAAGCCTTGAGTTCGTGTCATCATTCGTTTGTGTGCTTTTGTCATTTGAATACATTGAAACTTCTTGATTCTACTCCGATGAGAATTCTTTGAGCCTTCAAACAAGAATCCACTCCGGAAAAGAGCCTACTCATACTGTAAGGATTCATGGGTTACTAGCCAATCTATAACTCTAAAGTATAAGGTGATCTAAAGAGTGTGAGTAGAGAGAGGTTTACACTAACTTGTTTCTTGATTTTGTATGTGATACCTTGACAATGGAGGGAACCACGTCTAAAACCGTGGATTCCAATTCTATTGAGAGTATGAGGGTCACTCTTGAGGTTATGACCCAAACTCTTGAAAGGTTGAATACGGAAGTTGGAGCTATAAAAGGGGATTTGACCACAATAAAAGGAGATTTGTTGACTATTAGTGATAGATTAGAACAAGTGGAGAGTCAAAGTAACTCTCGCCCTTCTACTCCTTAACATGTTTCTTCAAACGGACATGATATAACTTCCACCGCCACTGTTACTCCTGAAACATGGCACCAAATGCTAAATCCACCACTAGTTCTACTAAATGCCTTAAGAAAAACCACTCATATCTCTATAACCAATGGCTCCAATAGGAAAACACATTCCCAAACTCCTCAAGTCCCATAATAGGGACTTGGACGTCAAATACCTCCTCTAAATCCAAACCCTCCCTTCCAAGCTCCACTAAACCAAAGACCACTACCTCTAAAGAATCCAATTCCTCCAAATCAAGTCCCAAATATCCAAAACCATCCTGTTCACTTTGAGGAATATGGTATATATGAGTATGAATGGTATGGAGCATTTGATGATGCTTACATGAGAAAGGAGGAGATGAGAGAGGGTCGTGTGGATTCAAGAAGATATCGAGGGTATGGAGAAAGAAAAAACTAACACCAAGAGAGAGACGTATGAATCAACACCATCAAGTTGAGACTAATAATCTTTAAAGGTGAAAGTGACCCTGAGGCCTACTGTAATACCCTGGGAAATTTTTTGTTGAAATTTTGTGCGTAAATGTGTTGAGTTCTATCTTCTATAATGAATTATAAATTTTTCGTATGGAATGTCTTAGATTATTAACCACCATTGCGTAGAGTATAAAATAATATTTCCAATGATATGTGGATCATCCAAAATAGACACCCAACCGACGAGTTATGAACATTCTGATCGAACCGTGAATAGTAGTGAACAGTAAAACGTGCAGGAAAAAGTACTGAGGCCTGGCGTATTTTTTCTCCAACTTTGAATGATCATAACTCCTTGTACATAATTATCTAAGTGATCTACTATATATAAATGGAAAGCTTTGTGATTCCTCTTTCCAATGAAATTGGTTTCATCCAATTTTTCTATTGGAGCAAAAAGTTATGGTTGATCTTTTTCAGCCTATCAAAAGCGAATTTTTGGGTCAACTTCAAACAATCATAACTCCTCGTACACAATGATCTGGGTGAGATACTATATATCAACGGAAATATATGAGAGTCTTCTTTCTAATGAAATTGGTTTCATCCAATTTTGATATCGGAGTAAAACGTTACGGTTGATCTACTTCAGACTATCAAAACAATCCACCAAAGGACAGATTTGAAAATTATTTAATTTTTAGGGGCGTCTTGGTCATTCCCCCTCACCCAAAATACTTCCAAACCCTATATTAAAGTCTATTAGAAGCATTATATGTTATATTTCATCTAATTACCTCAAAAAGAAAACCCTAAGCTCCTACATCCAACTTCAAGAACCTCCAAAGTTCACCATTAATTCTGCAAATTTATTCAAGATTCCAAGTTCCTAGTTCAAGAACCTACAAAGTTCACCATTAATTCAGCAAATTTATTTAAGATTTCAAGTTCCTAGTTCAAGAACTCCAAGAACCATTATTCAAAGGCACAATTAACATATCAAAAACGAGTATCGATCAAAAGTTCATCATTCAAGGTATGTGGGGTTTTTCAACAAGAACTCTCTTTTGTTCTTGTACTCAAAAGTAATTTTCTTTACAAAGGCATGATTTTTATTTGATTTTTACAAATTTGAAGCATGAATTCATATCTTATGATGAGTATTATGAAATCTTGATGTTTATGATTTTGAAAGATGAATTTACATGTGTGGTGATATAAAGCATGAATCTTGAATGATATTTATCATGATTTTGATATTTGGGTTGTGAATCCCCATTGGAAATTGTGTTTTTTTGAGAAAGTGTGTGTTATAAGCATGTTGGTGTTGAATATTTGAGATATTTTGAATGATTTAACCTTTTGGTCTTAATGGAGTTGTTTTGAACTCGAGTGTAAAGGAAATCCACAACGTGGTTGATTTTGATAGATGGGAAGCATGCTGGCTCCCGATGTATATTTATATATTACTGAAATTGTTTTGTTATGGATTGTCTTTGAAATGATCTGAGCTAAGTTCAGGAGAAATCTTTAGCATTGAGTGGGAGGTATAAAGTGATCTTACTTTCCTAGAACTACGTGCCCACATAGGACGTGAGCCTGAGGCTGATTTATATAGTGATCACTAGTGTTTTTGGATTGATATTGGAAATCCTACTCCGATGGAAAGGATAGGATGGCTCTCCCCAATATGGGTTGGACGTTGGACTCCATATGGCTTACATGGTTTATGTTGGTTATAGGATATCCCAGTGTGTGTGTGTTTCCTTCTGTCTATGGTGAATGGTGAAGTGATTTGAAAGTGGAATTGTGAAAGTTATTCTTTCGAAAGATTTAAATGATATTTACATTATGAGAATTGATATTCTTGATGAACTAAAAGTTATTGACAAATTATATGATGACTTACATGTGTTATTATACTTATTTCATCCTCTCATGATTATGATGATTTTCTTCAGGCTATGTGAGTCTTTCATACATCCTGCATATTTCTTATAAATATTTATGATGATGATGTTTATAAAACTACATACACCCCCATATACTCGATTCCTTTCCATGGTACTGACCCACATCTTTGGATGTGGGCTGCATTTTCTCGGAATATAGGTTCAGGTGCTCAGTTCTAGGTTCGACAGTGATTCTTCGGGCATGCTGTTTTACATTCTCTATTGTGGTGAGTCCTCATGTTCCGAGGACGTGATGTATGAGGTTGGTTTCACGGAATTGTTTACATTTGATAACTGAGTATGAGTCAGTTGGGGCATGTCTCAATGGCTCGCTGGTTTTATTGATTTTCTTAGAGGCTTGTCAAACTAGTATAGATGTTGGGAGTTGACTAATAAGTTATATTTTGTTATCTTTCTGAAATTCTTTTATTCTTGGATGATGTATACTCTATTGATATTTGAGGGTTATTTATGGAAACCCCATTGATTTGTGTTGAACTAAATAAAAATGACGCAAAAGGTTAGCTTGGGGCTACTTGTAGCCTCAAGCACTGTGTGATACTCGGGACCCATTTTTCAGGGAGTTACACCTACTTATCTTGGAAATCAACTTGTGACAAAGTTTTCCAAGTTAATGATATCTTGAAGAAAAAGAAAATTTGTCATGTCATAGCTTATTTTGAGGGTTATCCTAACACTTGATGGGAGTACGTCAAACAGTTTGGTAATGAATTAGTTGATGGGATTCCATTACCTTGGTTTCGGTTGATATACTGAATGTGACAATGGTACCTTCCCGAGAGTTATCACCATGAGTTGCTTGCTAGGTTGTACAACTTGTGTCAAGGTAACAAAAGTGTGATGGCATATTTGATGAGTTTCAACAACTCATGTTGAAGCTTGATCATCGGGGGGAACAAACTAGTCGTGACATCATCCGGTTTAAGTATGGGTTGAACAAAGAGATCTCCTCTCATTTGACATTTTAAAAGTTTTATACCATTGAAGGTATTTACCAAACGGCTCTTGAGATTGAAAGAGAACTTAAAGCTAGGTTGTCGTTCAAGGAAAGGGGACAATCAACCTTGGGTTGGCCTAGAAACAAAGAGATAGGTTAATCCTCTTTGGGTTGGCCTAAAACCAAGGACCAACCCACCACTACAAGGCTTCCTGAAACCAAAACAGTCCACAAAATTCCTCCAAGGCAAGAACTTCACAAGTATCCTAATCCTAAATGGTTTCAATATTTCAAGTGCCAAGGTTGGGGACATAAAGCCAAAGAATATCCCAACAGATGTAATGTGATCCTATTTTTGAAGGGAGATTTGTATTACCTTGGTAAGGAGGTAGGTCTTGAAAAGGAGAAGAATATGGCTGAGCCTCAAGATGGAGAAGAGAAACCCGAGAATGGACCATATGATGATGATAATAATGGTGGTGAAGATGTTTATCTACAAGAAGGGGAGTGTGTGGTTCCAAACTTTGTAGTTAGGCGCGTCATGATTAGTAAGGCAATAGAAGACCCTAGTCAAAGGGAAAATATATTCCATACTAAATGTCTTATAAAGGGGAGTGTGTGCACTTTGGTGATAGATATTGGTAGTTGTGCAAATATTATTAGTGTTGCTATGGTAAACTTCTTGAAATTGCCAACTACACCGCACACTATTCTTTACAAGTTGCAATGATTGAATGAATGTAGTGAATTGAAGGTCACAACGCAACGTGTGATACGGTTTAAGGTGGGAAACTACCATGATAAAGTACTTTGTGACGTGATACCAAGCAAGCGTGTCACTTGTTGTTAGGTAGACCTTGGAAATATGGTAGGTATACCAAACACGATGGGAGGTCTAATTGATATACACTTGAGAAGTATGGCCGAAATGTCACATTTTATCCTCTTTTTCCTTCCCAAGTGAATGAGTGGCATCACAAGATCAAAAAATTGAAGGAAAAGGAGAAGAAATCCAAAAATAAAGAAAAAGGGGGGATCTGTAGGTGGGACAGTAGGGGTTTCCGGGGTTACCTCAACATCAAATGGAAAATAAAACATGATGATGTTGGTTAGAAAGAAGGAGCTCTTCGAGGATCACGATAAGGACACATCTATGCTTCTTTTGGCATATTGTTTTAACACTAACCCTACTAATTCTCGTATTTCTCCTTTGATTTCTTGTGTGTTGTAGGATTATGAAGATATTTTTACCAAAGAACTTCCACAAGGGCTTCCCATATTTCAGGGAATTAAACACCAAATAGATTTTCTGCTGGGATCCTAATTGACCAACAAACTGGCGTATGTGTATGGACTGCCAAGCCATCAACAAGATTGTGGTAAAATATCATCAACCTATTCCTAGGTTAGATGATATGCTTGATGAATTGAAAGCTTCCTGTCTATTTTCCAAGATTTATTTAAGGAGTGTCTATCAACAAATAAGAGTACAACCCGATGATGAATGGAAAACCACCTTCATAACGAAGTTTGGTCTCTATGAATGGATAGTTTTGCCATTCAACCTAACAAACACTCCAAATACTTTTTTGAGGCTAATGAATCATGTGATGAAGCCATTCATTGGAAAGTTTGTTGTAGTCTACTTTGATGATGTTTTGGTTTATAGCAAGTCCTTAGATAAATATGTGATGCATTAACAATGTGTGTTTGATGTCCTTAGAAGGGAAAGATTGCATGCAAATCTGGAAAAATGCTCCTTTGGTGTTAATGAAGTGTTTTTCTTGGGATTTGTTGTTAGCTCAAAAGGGTTCGAAGTGGACGAATCCAAGATAAACACTATCAAAAATTGGCCAATCCCACAAACCTTTGGAGAAGTAAGAAGCTTCCATGGGTTATCTAGTTTTTATAGAAGGTTTGTCAAAGGATTTAGCACCATAGCCACCCCCTTGACCAAGGTCATTCGGAAAGAGCAACCCTTCAAGTGGGGTGAAGATCAAGCTAAGTTTTTTGAAGCTTTGAAAGCTATGCTCATTTTTGCACCTTTGGTAAAATTGCCCAACTTTGATAAGACGTTCAAATTTGAATGTGATGCTAGCAAAGTAGGCATTGGGGATGTTTTGATGCAAGATTTAAAACTCATTGCTTACTTTAGCAAAAATCTCAAAGAACAACTCTAAACTAATCCACGTATGATTTAGAGTTGTATGCCTTGATTAGAGCCTTGGCCGCTTGGCAACACTATTTATGGCCTAAGGAGTTCGTGATCCGAATGGACCATGAATCCTTAAAGCATCTTCGGGCAGAAAACAAACTTAACAAATGGTATGCCAAATGGATTGAGTTTCTTGAAACCTTCCCTTATGTTATCCAATACAAGAAGGGTAAGGACAATGTAGTAGCCGATGCTATGTCTATAAAACATGTTCTTGTGTCTACTTTGTCTTCAAAATTGATGGATTTTGAGATCTTAAAAGGATTGTATCTCGAGGACCCTCACTTTGATCCTATCTATAGGGAATTTGAATAATTGGGTAGGGACAAGTGGGATTCAACTAGGGATTCAAATCCCTATGCCAAATTTGATGGTTACTTGTTTAAAGGTAGATGATTATGTGTACCCTATAGCTCTTGGAGAGAATTATTTGTGAGGAAAACATACGATGGAGGTCTAATGGGTCACTTTGGGGTCAAAAAAACCCTCAGGATCTTGGAGGAGTAATTCTATTGGCCAATAATGCACAAGGATGTAGCTAGTATTTATAGACAATGTGTAGATTGCAAAAGATCCAAATCTCAGCTCCTACCTCACGGGTTGTACAGCTCACTTCCCACCCCTTCCTGTCCTTGGCTTGAAATATTAATGGACTTCGTGTTAGGTTTGCCGAGGACTAGGTAGGGTCGGGATAGTATCTTTGTTGTTGTGGATCAATTTTCTAAGATGGAGCACTTTTTCCCATGCTCTAAATGTGATGATGTACCTTATGTGGCCTCTTTATTTGTTGAGAATGTGGTTAAGTTACATGGTGTTCCAAGGACCATAGTAAGTGACTGGGACTCCAAATTCCTAAGTCACTTTTGGAAGTCCATGTGGGGTAGCTGGTACCAAGTTGTTGTTCTCCACGTCTTCCCAGCCACTAACTGATGGCCAAACGAAAGTATTAAATAGGAATTTGGGTGATATGCTACGTTCCATGGTTAGTGGAAAAGTGACTTCTTCGGAGAAACACTTACTATTGATTGAGTTTGCTTATAACTATGTCATACGCTTAAGTACTAGAATGACTCCCTTTGAATATGTGTATGGCTTCAACCCCCTTACCCCTTTGGATTTAATGCCTTTTCCAAGTGATCTCATGGTTAGCTTAGATGGAAGAAAGTGGGCAAATTCTATGAAGAATTTACATGAGAAGGTGCGGGTTCGACTTAAGAAGAAAAACCAAGAAATTGCAAGTAGGGTCAACAAGGGGAGAAAGAAACTCATTCTTGAAGAAGGATATTGGGTGTGGGTGCATCTTTGAAAGGACCAGTTTCCATCTCCAAGGAAGTCTAAATTTATGCCAAGGGGTGATGGTCCATTCCAAGTACTTGATAAAATCAATGACAATGACTACAAGATTGACCTTCCATCGGAATACCGAGTGCACAACACTTTCAACATGTGTGATCTTTCTCTAGTAGATGCAGTTGAGGATGACCCAATGCTGAATTTGAGGTCAAATTCCTGTTAAGATGGAGAGGATGATACATGTGTACCAAGATGAACAACAAGTTGACGACCAATCACACATAACCAAGCTCGGGAGTTATAAAAACTCCAAGCTATGTTCATGTAAATGGTCATATGTGAGTTGGTACTTGAGCCATCTAGTGTTTTAAATATTATTAAGTGTGAAGAGGAGCCTTGAAGTGTAATAAAATTACACTCCAAGGCCACCCCTTGGTAGGGGTAGGGTGGTCATTGTTCTCTCATTTTGTGGTGTATTATAAATAGATAGTATTAGGGTTATTTGGAGTAGTTCATTCACGATATTTTAAGACAACAAATACTTGTAATATTTTTTCAACTTCTCTCTTTCATTGGAGAAGCTAAAATGTGAACCTCACAATTAGAGTGATACTTGTGTTATATCTTGGCTAGAAACCATGATCTTGAGGTCATACAGTTCCTCTTGGTCCAAGTAAGAACTTGGGGTTAACATCCTTTAATCTTAGGGTCCTTTTCATGTTATTAGGGTTCTTAGATTATTGGATGTTGTATGTCAAGTTGTTTATCCTTCTTTTGTAATCTTGAGACATTGTTATTTTTATCTTGAAATGGTGAAGCTGTGTGGGGCCAATTTTGATTCACTACACTTGTTGCAATCTTGTACTCTCAAAAATTTGGTTTTTGTTGAAATCTTAAAGTCTAGTGAAGCTGTGTGTGGCCTATTTTGATTCACTAGCATTGTTGTTGACATCTTGTTGTTTTTTTTGGTTAGCTTCTTCTGTTTGAACTTGATCTTGTATCATTAAGGGTGGGAGGGACCGGTGCAGGGGTGAGAAGGACCTATGCAAGGGTTGTTTTAAGATGTATTTATTTTTTCCTGATTACCAATATGCTCATAATCATAACTGCCAAAAGCAGCAGCATCATGGATACCACCATCATCAACAACTCCACCAACAACCACCCCAGAAGAAGCACCCAGATCTGTTGCAGTAGGTTGGTCATGAAAAGCTTCAACATTAGGCTAACCTTGCCTAATTTCTCTTCCTATGGATGTTGCTCCAGCCAATTCCTTCTTTATTATCTCCACTATTGGGTTTGTTGTTGTATCAACAAGACCTAGAGTAATAAAAGAAGTCATCCCCAACTCCTGCTCAATAGCCACGATCCAAGGATGCACAACCTATAAAAAGGGACAGAAGGCATTTAAATCACATAATAATAATTTGCAGTTAGTTGGGTTAAATGTTAACACAACCAACTTATGCAACAGATGATCTATCTGACACAATTTCTGATCTGTATGTCATAATAGATTGACAATATGTTGCATCAGATTACCCATCTGTTGCATAATTTGTAGTAGATGGGTAATCTGTTGAGTCAGGTTCAGAGAACCAAAGCAATATATGGTTAATCTATTGCAAAATTTTGATCGTCTGTCACAACAAAATACTCATCTGTTGCACCAGTTGTAGTTGATGGGTAATTTGTTGCAATAGATGACTCATCTGTCACAACAGATGGAACATCTGTTTTAATATCTTTCTTTGAGGAAAATTATTTTAGTTGAAAGAAGATTTAATTCATCATCCGAAGGGTTAAAGAGATTAGCCTCCTTAATATTTTTGTTTCTACCTTTGCATCCAACCACCTAAGGATCCTTGGATAAAAAATCTTAACTGAGTAATCCTTACACTGCTTTCAGAGGGGAAGAATGACTTCATATTCCTAAGCCTAAAAAATATAAACAGAAAGCAAGCAAAAAAAATTCGTAATAACTATATTCAATATAAATTAATGGATGAGTAAAAATAGTAATCAATTTTACCATAAAAGCCCAAGGAAAGTCGTATAATGTGATCGTCCCTGTGGATAGCTTTGTCAGTAAATATTGAGCAGTCAAGTAGTAGCTGTCATATCCCTAGAGATAATAGTTGAATTTCTCAAAATCATCAACAAACGCCAACAAATCATCTTCAATGACTTTCTTGACGTCTCTTCCCAATAAAACTAAATGGACTAACCAAACTAAACACAATTTCTCCCTATAGTTCTTTGGTATGTTTTAATCCTCGAGATCTTTCATCAAATCCTCTGCTTTATAGCTACGTCCAAAAATACCCAACAACTCATTTTTTTCCTTGCATTTGTTGGACCATTTGTGGGGTATTTCCTTGATAAGAGGTTCTTCTGGATGATTACATCTCAAGCCCGTCACTATGGCAAACTCTATCAATCCAAAACAAAATGGCATGCCATAGTAGTTGATCCAGATTTCATCCATCTTTTTTCGCCCTCCTTCAAATCTTTATCATCTCCCGCGTAGTTGATCCTGCGCTTTAGAAGACCATATACCATGCTTATTGAGAAATGGACTGTGTGGTCCTCAGGCAGCTTAAGAAAGTATACAAAGCAGCTCCTCTAAAAAAGTCTGTCTATGTTTTCATTCTTCATAATACTCCTGAGTTCATCAAAATGTTTCCCCAACCTACATTTAAGTAGAAAATCACCAGTTACTTCTTTAAGGTTATCCATCGGCATCGCAACTCAAAACCTGTCGATACTAATGGTTTTGATAGGATCAATGTGGGTATTTGATATTAATTCACATCCCATTAGTGAGAAGGATTTCTCACTTTCCTCAGCTTCATTTTTTCTTGACTGAGATTGTTAGAAATTTCCTCTGAGAAAGTTCCTCCGAATCTATCTATACTCTAGCCTTTTTTGTTGGGTAGTCAGATGTTGATCCACTTTCAATTTCAGTTTCTTTTCTTTTGGGAAACATCTTTTAACTGCCAACAATAGAAAAACAAAAAATACAAAACATTTGTTGTCTGCATAATTTTTAAAAAATAGGTAAGACAAATTTTAATAAATTATTATACGCCACATTACAAAAAAATACTCCAATGGATAAGCCATCAGTTGGAACAGATGGGGAATTTGTTTGAAGACAGATTTAATATCTCCCAACATATCTTCCACCTTTTGCAATAGGTGGACCACCAATACCACCACCAATGCCACCAATACCAACAACAATATCAAGACCGCCAACACTACCACCAATGCCACCAATACCAACACCAAGACCACTGACACCACCACCAAAATCACAAATACCGATACAACCAATAACACCCACCAACAACACCACAAACATCATCAAACATAACACAACACGAAATAAAATACTATGACAAAAACTAGGGTTTTCTTAGGTGCTTCCTACGTTTTTAGAATCAAAACTCAAAATTGTTAACTCATTCTTGAAGATGATACAACTAAAAGTATTCTTTTTCATAATTAAATAAAAAAACTACTTTTTAGAATAAAGAATAAATTTAGAACTCTTCCCAAACTCTGTTACCTGCGAAGACAGAGAAAGTGACGGATACAAGCAAGAATAAAGTCGAAAATAACAACTATATGGTTGGAAATAGAAAGATAATTGATTTTTTTTTGAATAGTTGAGCAATATGTTAAGTAGTTATTGTCTGTATAGTTGAGAGAGAGAGAGGGAGAGAGAGAGAGAGAGAGAGAAGAGCGAGAACTTGAGATTTGAAATGAGGAAAAAAAATTTCCGCAAATGGATGATTTGTATGGGTTGATTTGTAATTTTGGAAAAGAATGACAAGTTTTGAAATATTTGATTTGGGCTGAATTGATCTTAATTAATTTTTAAAATTTTAAAAGATATAGTTTTTAAAATATTAAGTTAATGAGAATATTTTAAACTCAGAGTGATCGATCGATGACTCAGGTCGGGATTAACGCAAATCAACACCATGCAATTGCAAAGACTCAATTGAAGTTGTAGTTGATCCTATGAACTCATTCATCCCTAGTTATACATAAATATATTTAGGAAGTATATTAACATTAAGTTAATGAGAATCTTTTCAACTCAGAGTGATTGATCGATGACTCGGCTTGGGATGAACGTAATACCAATACCATGCAATTGCAAAGACTCAATTGAAGTTGTAGTTGGCCCTATGAACTTATTCATCCATAGTTATACCTAAATCAATTTAGTTAGTAGATTATAATTAAGTTAATGAGAATCTTTTCAACTAAGAGTGATCGATCGATGACTCGGGTTGGGTTGAATGTAATACCAACGCCATGCAATTGCAAAGACTCAATTGAAATTGTAGTTGACCATAAGAAATAATTCATACCTAGTTATACCTAAATAAATTTAGGTAGTATCTTAACATTAAGTAAATGAGAATCTTTTCAACTCAGAGTGATCGATCGACGACTCGGGTGGGGATGAACACAATTCCAACGCCATGCAATAACAAAGACTCAATTGAAGTTATTGTTGGCCCTATGAACCCATTCATACCTATCTATACGTAAATAAATTTTGGTAGTATATTAACATTATGTTAATGAGGATATTTTCAACTTAGAGTGATCGATCGATGACTTGGGTTGGGATGAACGTAATACCAATACCATGCAATTACAAAGACTCAATTGAAGTTATAGTTGACCCTATGAACTCATTAATCCCTAGTTATACCTAAATTAATTTAGGTAGTAGCTTACCATTAAGTTAATGGGAATATTTTAGACTCAAACTGATCGATCGATGACTTGGGTTGAGATGAATGCAATACCAACACCATGCACTTGCAAAGACTCAATTGAAGTTGTAGTTGGCCCTATGAACTCATTAATACCTAGTTATACCTAAATCAAATTAGATAGTAGCTTACCATTAAGTTAATCAGAATATTTTAGACTCAGACTGATCGATCGATGACTCGGGTTGAGATGAATGCAATACCAACACCATGCAATTGCAAAGACTCAATTGAAGTTGTAGTTGGCCCTATGAACTCATTCATACATAGTTATACCTAAATAAATTTAGTTAGTATCTTAACATTAAGTTGATGAGAATCTGTTCAACTCAGAGTGATCGATCGACACTCGGGTCGGGATGAATAGAATACCAACATCATGCAATTACAAAGACTCAATTAAAGTTTTAGTTGACCCTATGAACTCATTCATCCCTTTTTCTACCTAAATTAATTTAGTTATTATCTTAACATTAAGTTAATGTGAATCTTTTCAACTTAGAGTGATCGATCTATGACTTAGGTAAGGATGAACGCAATACCAACACTATACAATTGCAAAGACTCAATTGAAGTTGTAGTTGGCCTTATGAAATAATTCGTCCCTATTTATTCCTAAATTAATTTAGGTAGTATCTTAACATTAAGTTAATGAGAATCTTTTAAATTCAGAGTGATCGATCGATGACTCAGATTTGGATGAACATAATACCAACACCATCCAATTGCAAAGGCTCAATTAAAGTTGTAGTTGGCCCTATGAACTTATTCATCCCTAGTTATACCTAAATCAATGTAGTTATTAGCTTGACATTAAATTAATGAAAATCTTTTCAACTCAGAGTAATTGATCGATGACTCGGGTCGGGATAAACGCAATACCAACACCATGTAATTACAAAGACTCAATTGAAGTTGTAGTTGGCTCTATGAACTCATTCATACCTAGTTATACCTAAATTAATTTAGGGTGTATATTAACATTAATTTAATGAGAATCTTTTCAACTAAGAGTGATTGATTGACAACTTGGGTTGGGATGAACGCATTACCAACACCATACAATTGCAAAGGCTCAATTGAAGATGTAGTTGGCCCTATGAACTCATTCATCCCTAGTTATACCTAAATCAATTTACATATTAGTTGAACATTAAGTTGTTGATAATCTTTTTAACTCAAAGTGATCGATCGACGAATCGGGTCGGGGTGAATTGAATACCAACTCTACGCAATTGCAAAGACTCAATTGAAGTTGTAGTTGGCCTTATGAACTTATCATCCCTATTTCTACCTAAATCAATTAAGGTAGTAGCTTAACATTAAGTTAATAAGAATCTTTTCAGCTCAGAGTGATCGATCGATGACTTGGGTCGGGATGAACACAATACCAATACCATTCAATTGCAAAAACTTAATTGAAGTTGTAGTTATCCCTATGAGCTCATTCATCCCTAGTTCTACTTAAATCAATTTAGGTAGTAGCTTAACATTAAGTTAATGAAAATCATTTTAACTCAGAATGATCGATCAATGACTTTGGAGGGGATGAACAAAATACCAACACCATGCAATTGTAAAGAACCAATTGAAGTTGTAGTTGGCCCTATGAACTCATCCATCCCTAGTTATACCTAAATCAATTTAGGTAGTAGCTTAACATTAAGTTAATAAGAATCTTTTCAACTCAGAGTGATCGATTGACGATTTAGGTCGGGATAAACAGAATACCAACACCGTGTAATTACAAACACTCAATGATGTTGTAGTTGGCCCTATGAACTCATTCATCCCTAGTTCTACCTAAATCAATTTCAAGAGAATCTATTGCACCAAATGACTGAACTTTTGGAAATTTTTAAACAGATATCCATATCTGTTGCAATAGATGACATATCTGATTTAACTATCAAATGGCCATTTGCATCTATTGTGACAGACGACTGAGCTGTTGGAAATTTTCAAACAAATATTGATATCTGTTGTAATAGATGATATATCTGATTTAATTATTTAATGTACATTTGCATCTGTTATTATAGATACGTAAGCTGTTGGATTTTTTAAACAGATATTTGTAATGCCCCGAAAATCTGTCCCGAGATATCACATGATGGTTTGGACCACAAGTGGTCCCAAGCTAACCCTTCTACTAGTATAACTCATAAGTAACTGAATAAATACGTATAAAATGACTGAGTTTACTGTGCAGAAAAATAAATAAAAATAATGGAATCTACGAAAATACAATACTGATACAACTTTTACATTCTGATAAGGTCTGAAAAGAGGGACTGAAATTACATAACTGACTCTGTCAATGTGTCTGATTTATTCACCAATTCTCTTTCAACTGCAACTTTCAAGAAGATAGTGCATAAGATCGGGATGCAAAGATTCATTGATGTTCTCGTTAGGGGGAGAAAATATGCATTGTACTTTTTTTGTTTCAAGGTTTTGTCCCACCGGGTTATCCTTGTAAGGTTCTTAATGAGGCAGTCAAAATGCATATCATTACAGATGTGTACTCTTTTTCCTTCACTAGATTTTTTTTCACTAGGTTTTTTCTAGAAAGGTTTCAACGAGGCACATTATCTATCAATACATATTCAAGTACAAGTATTATAAATGTATTTATATCAATATTGGAAAAAAGGGGTTATGGCAATAGTTCGCATACCGTCTTCATAGACCCCAAAACCATTCCAATAGATGTATTGCGATAGTTAGAGGACCCAATACAACTGAAGGTGTTACATTAGTGTAATGCCCTGGAAAACGGTTCCCGGAGCGTCACACGGTGCTTGAGGCTACGAGTAGCCCCAAGCTAACCCTTTGAGCCATTTTCATTTAGTTCAACACAAATAAATGGGATTTTCATAAATAACCCTCAAATATCAACAGAGTAATCATCATCCAAGAATAAAAGAATTTCAGAAAGAAAACAACATATGACTTATTAGTCAACTCCTAACATCTATACTAGTCTGACAAGCCTCTAAGAAAATCAATAAAACCAACGAGTCATTGAGACATGCCCCGACTGACTCATACTCAATTATCAAATGTAAACAATTCCGTGAAACCAACATCAAACATCACGTCCTCGTAACATGAGGACTCACCACAACAGAGGATGTAGAACAGCGTGCCCAAAGAATAACTGTCGAACCTGGAACTGAGCACCTGAACCTACATTCCGAGAAAATGTAGCCCACATCCGAAGATGTGGGTTAGTACCATAGAAAGGAATAGATTATATGGGGTATATGCAGTTGTATAAACATCATCATCATAAATATTTATAAGAAATATGCAGGATGTATGAAAGACTCACATAGTCCGAAAAAAATCATCATAATCATGAGAGGATGAAATAAGTACAATAACACATGTGAGTCATCATATAATTTGTCAATCACTTTTAGTTCATCAAGAATATCAATTCTCATAATTTAAATATCATTTAAATCTTTCGAAAGAATAACTTTCACAATTCCACTTTCAAATCACTTCACCATTCACCATAGACACAAGGAAACACACACACACTGGGAGATCCTATAACCGACATAAACCATATGAGCTACATGGAGTCCAACATACAATCCACGTTGGGGAGATCCGTCCTATCCTTGCCATCGGAGTAGGACTATCGATATCAAATCCACACAAACTAGTGATCACTATATAAATCAGCCTCAGGCTCACTCCTACGGGGGCATGTAGTTCTAGCAAAGTAAGGTCACTTTATACCTCCCACTCGGTGCTAAAGATTTCTCCCAGACTTAGCTCATATCATTTCAAAGACAATCCATAACAAAACAATTTCAGTAATATATCAATATACATCGGGAGCCATCATGCATCCCATCTATCAAAATCAACCACGTTGTGGATTTCTTTCACACTCGAGTTCAAAACAACTCCATTAAGACCAAAATGTCAAATCATTCAAAATATCTCATATATTCAACATCAACGTGCTTATAACACACACTTTCTAAAAAAACACAATTTCCAATGGGGATTCACAACCCAAATATCAAAATCATGATAAATATCGTTCAAGATTCATGCTTTATATCTCCACACATGTAAATTTATCTTTTAAAATCATAAACATCAAGATTTCATATTAATCATAATAAGATATGGGTTCATGCTTCAAATTCATAAAAATCAAATAAAACTCATACCTTTGTAAAGAAAATTACTTTTGGGCACAAGAACGAAAGAAAGTTCTTGTTGAAAAACCCCACATACCTTGAATGATGAAATTTAGATCGATACTCATTTTGGAGATGTTAATCGTGACTTTGAATGATGGTTCTTGGAGTTCTTGAACTAGGAACTTGGATTCTTGAATAAATATTCAGAATTAATGGTGAACTTTGGAGGTTCTTGAAGTTGGATGTAGGAGCTTAGGGTTTTCTTTTTGGGGGAATTCGATGAAATATAACATATAATGCTTCTAAGAGGCTTTAATATAGGGTTTGGATGGATTTTGGGTGAGGGGGAATGACCAAAACTCCCCTAAAAATTAAATAATTCTCAAATCTGTCCTTTGGTGGACTATTTTGATAGTCTGAAATAGATAAACTATAACATTTTAATCTGATATCAAAATTGGATGAAACCAATTTCATTAGAAAGAGGACTCTCATATATTTCCGTTTATATATAGTATGTCACCCAGATCATTGTGTACGAGGAGTTATGATTTTTTGAAGTTGACCCAAAAATTTGCTTTTGATAGGCTGATGTAGATCGACCATAACCTTTTGCTCCAATAGACAAATTGGATGAAACCAATTTCATTGAAAAGAGGACTCGCAGAACTTTCCTTTGATATATAGTAGATCACCCAGATCATTATGTACAAGGAGTTATGATCATATAAGGTTGGAACAAAAATACGCCAGGCCTCAGTATTTTTTTCTGCACATTTTACTGTTCACTACTATTCACAGTTCGATCAGAATGTTCATAACTCATCGCTCGGGTGTCCGTTTTGGATGATCCATATATCATTCGAAAGATTATTTGATACTCTACGCAATGGTGGGTCATAATCTAAGACATTTAACCCAAAAAATTATAATTCATTCTAGAAGATAGAGCCCAACACGTTTACGCACAAAATTTCAACAAAAAATTTCCTGGGATATTACATTATCCCCCCTTGAAAAAATTGTCCTTGAATTATGCAAGACATGCCAAGATTAGACAAGGAATAGAGCATACAGCTGAAACTATTCGTTAGACTCATCACCACATCGTTTCTCACTCCGAATGCAACATAGAATGCATGAATTCAAGAAACTACAGCTGAACACATAATAAATGACAGCTGAACTGCTGCAACTTTTATCAAAAGTGCATGATTTAGGAAAGAATGGTACCTTCGGCTTGATCGGAGTTCGCTGAAAATAGGTGTCGGTACTTGGATCGCATATCCGCCTCAGCTTCCCAAGTTGCACCCCCAACAGATTGGTTTCGCCACAACACCTTGACCAAGGGAAGTTCTTTGTTCCTTAGTCTCCAGACACTGAAATTAAGAATCTCAACAGGAATCTCATCAAAAGAAAGATTTTCTTGAATGTCAGCACTCACAGAGGAATCCACTACCACAGCATCGCTAATATGCTTTCTAAGAATGGAGACATGGAATATTGGATGAACAGAGGACAACTCGGAAGGCAACTCGACCTCATAAACTGCCTTACCAACACGACTAGAATTTTGTAAGGACCAACATAACGGGGACTAAGCTTCCCCTTCTTTTCGAATCTCTTCACCCCCCTCATGGGTGAAATTTTTAGATACATTAGGTCACCAACTTCAAACTCAAGGCCTCTCCTTCTAACATCCGCATATGACTTCTGACGACTCTGCGCAGTTTTCAACCTTTCCCTAATCAACTAAACTTTTTCTATAGCCTTAAATACCAAATCAGGACCACTCACAGCCGCTTCACCCACCTTGAACCAACCTATGGGTGATCTACACTTCCTCCCATATAAGGCTTTAAATGGATCCATGCCAATACTAGAGTGGAAATTGTTATTGTAAGCAAACTCTATCAATGGTAAGTGATCATCCCAACTTCCCTTAAAGTCAAGAGCACAAGCTCTCAACATATCCTCTAAGGTCTGGATGGTCCGCTCAGCTTGACCATCGGTTTGCGGATGAAAAGTAAAACTCAAAAACACTTGGGTACCAAGACCCTTCTGAAAAGCTTTCCAAAATTGCGAAGTGAACTGAGTACCCCTATTCGAAATGATAGACAAGGGAACTCCATGTAGTCTGACTAGCTCTTGGATATACAATCTAGCGTAATCCTCAGCAGTATATGAAGTATGAACAGGCAAGAAATGAGCAGACTTAGTCAACCTATCAACCATAACTCAATTGGAATCATGATGGCGTCGGGAAGGAGGTAAACCAATTACGAAGTCCATAGTTATCTCTTCTCACTTCTAGGTGGGAATACTAAACTCTTGCATCATACCACCAGGTCTTTGGTGTTCAACCTTAACCTATTGGAATGTTGCACACTTAGCTACAAACGTTGTTATATCTTTCTTCATGTCACTCCACCAATAGATTTCCCACAAGTCTCGATACATCTTGGTGGCACCAGGATGAATAGAATATCGCGCCCCATGTAGTTCAGCCATAATCCTCTATCTCATATCATCAACATTCGGGATGCACAATCTACCCTGCAATCTCAACACATCATCTCTCCCTTGGGAGAAAACCTCTACTTTTTAGTCCTTGACTGACTCCTTCAGTCTGACCAAACTAGCATCTAAGTATTGCTTTTCCTTCACTTCCGAAACCAAGGAGGATTCGAAACTACTCTGAACCCCTATACTACCTTCAGTAGAGTCAAACAACCTAATCCTCAATCTAGCCAAACGATATACATCACGAGCCAACTCTTTCTTACCTTCTACCACATGCAAAACATTACCCATGGATACTCTACTTAGGGCATCCGCCACAACATTGGCCTTGCTCGGATGGTACAACACACTCATATCATAGTCTTTTAATAATTCTAACCATCGTCTCTGCCTAAAATTCAATTCTATCTAGATAAATATATACTGCAAACTCTTATGATCAATGAAAACATCAACATGGACACCATACAAATAGTGTCTCTAGATTTTCAAAGCAAACACAACAGCAGCAAACTCAAGGTCATGGGTGGGGTAATTTATCTCATGGGGTTTCAACTGTCTAGAAGCATAATCTATCACCTTAACCTTCTACATCAATACGCAACCCAACCCAACTCTCGAAGCATCATAGTATACCATAAAACCATCAGGCAAAGTCAAAATAGGGGCTGAAGTGAGTTGAGTCTTCAACTCCAGAAAACTCTTCTCACAAGATTCGAACCGTAAGAACTTCACTTTCTTTTAGGTCAACCAAGTCATAGGAGATGCTATAGAGGAGAAACCCTCAACAAAATGGCAGTAATAGCCAGCTAAACCCAAGAAACTTTAGATATCAGTCGAAGAAATAGGTCTAGGCCATTTTCTAACAACTTCAGTCTTTTGGGGATCAACACTAATACCCTCTAAAGAAATGATATAACTCAGAAAAGCAATTGACCTTAGCCAAAACTCACTCTTACTGAACTTGGAAAACAACTTGTGATCTCTAAGGGTTTGTAAGACAGTTCAGAGATGATCAGAATGTTTATCCTCACTACGGGAATACACTAGTATATCATTGATGATCACTATGACAAACATATCCAAATATGGTCTGAACACGCAATTCACGAGGTCTATGAAAGCTGCTGGGGCATTAGTTAACCCGAAAGACATAATAAGAAACTCAAAAAGGCTGTAACGAGTTCGGAAAGTAGTTTTTGGGATGTCACACTCCCTAACTTTGGGTTGATGATAGCCAGAATGAAGGTTTATCTTTAAGAAATAACTTGCACCTTGAAATTGGTCAAACAAATCATCTATTCTCAGAAGGGGGTACTTATTTTTTATGGTGACTTTATTCAGTTGGCGGTAATCAATGTACACACACAAAAAGCCATCTTTCTTTCTCACAAACAATACTGGAGCACCCCAAGGAGAAACACTGGGCCTTATGAAGCCTTTATCTAGTAGATCTTTGAGTTGCTCTTTCAACTCCTTAAGTTTTACAGAGGCCATACGATAAGGAGGAATAAAAATGGGCTGAGTATCAGAAGGAAGATCAATCTCGAAATCTATCTCTCTATCAGGAGGTATCCCTGGGAGATCATCCGAAAAGACATCAGAAAACTCATTGACGATGTTAACAGACTGGAGAGTTGGAGTCTTAGACTTAGTGTCTGTGACTCTAACCAAATGGTAAATACACCCCTTGGAAATAAGCTTTCTAGCTTTGAGGTAAGAGATAAAATGACTCTTGGGTGACACAGAATTCCCAGACCACTTAAACACGGATGCACCCGAAAACTGAAACTTGACCACTCGGGTCCGACAATCAATAGAAGCATAAGAAGAATACAGCTAATCCATACCCAGAATCACATCAAAATTTACCATGTCTAACTCAATCAGATCAGCCAACAAGACTCTATGAAGAACGGTAATAGGACATTTTTTATACACTTTCTGGGAAATAATCGAATCACCCACTAGGGTAGAAACTAGGATAGGCTCAGGAATAATCTCAGGACTCATTTCAAAATTCACAGCAATCAAAGGTGTAACATATGAGAAACTAGATCTAGGATCCAACAAAGTATATACATCAAACTGAAATATACGAAGCATACCAGTAAATACATCTGGAGAGTCCTCCTATTCCTAGTGAGATGGTAAAGCATAGAATCTATTCTGGCGCTGCCCGCCAGCATTGCTAGAAGAGGCGCCCTGAGCTGGGGCTGGGCGAGTCGCTGGAACTGGAGCACTAACAGTCTGAGTCTGGGTCTGAGGGGGATAGTCACGACTCCCTTGTCTATCCTTTGGACAATATCTAACTCTGTGACCCATGTTACCACACTGAAAATAACCCCTCTTCTTACCCCCAAAACTCACCCGAATGAGCCCTACCACACTTAGGACACAGGGGATGATTTGTCTTACTACCAACATTGTACTGGGACCTAGATGCATATGACCTGCTACCTTGCTCCTGCCTACCTCTACGAACAGGAGCACTAGCAGATGATGATGTTGGCATAGACGAATGATCCTGATACTAAGGGCGACTCTCTCCCTGAGATCTAGTCTGACCCTGTCCGTGCTGCTCGGACCTAGCTCTTTTATTCCATCTCATTCTATCTCCCTTCTTAATCTTGTCTTCCTCAATATGTTCGGCATGAGTCGTCAGCCTAGAAAGATTCATCTCACTATTCAGCATAGCAGACCTACACTCCTTAACCACAAAACTAGACACTCCAGTCACAAACTTATTCATACTAGCTCGATTGTCAGCCACTAAGTAAGGAGCATACTTGGCCAATAGATTAAACTTTAGACAATACTCCCTAACAGTCATACTCCCTAATTCATTCTGGAAGATAGAACCCAACACGTTTACGCACAAAATTTTAATGAAAAATTTCCTGGGATATTACATCATCCCCACTTGGAACATTCATCCTCAAATTACGCTAGACATGCCAAGATTAGACAAGGAATAGAGCATACAGTTGAAACTATTTGTTAGACTCATCACCACATCGTTTCTCACTCCGAATGCAACATAGAATGCATAAATTCAAGAAACTACAGCTGAACACATAATAAATGACAGCTGAACTGCTACAACTTTTATCAAAAGTGTATGATTTAGGAAAGAATGGTACAGTCGGCTTGATCAGAGTTCGCAGAAAATAGGTACGGGTACTTGGATCACATATCCGCCTCAGCTTCCCAAGTTGTACCCCCAACAGATTGGTTTCGCCACAACACCTTGACCAAGGGAACTTCTTTTTTCCTTAGTCTTCAGACACTAAAATCTAGAATCTCAACAGGAATCTCTTCACCCCCCCTCATGGGTGAAATTTTTAGATACACTAGGTCACCAACTTCAAACTCAAGGTCTTTCCTTCTAACATCCGCATATGACTTCTGATGACTCTACGCAGTTTTAAATCTTTCCCTAATCAACTTAACCTTTTCCATAGCCTCAAATACCGAATCAGGACCACTCACAGCCGCTTCACCCACCTTGAACCAACCTATGGGTGATCTACACTTCCTCCCATATAAGGCTTTAAATGGATCCATGCCAATACTAGAGTGGAAACTGTTATTGTAAGCAAACTCTATCAACGGTAAGTGATCATCCCAACATCCCTTAAAGTCAAGTGAACAAGCTCTCAACATATCCTCTAAGGTCTGGATGGTCCTTTCAGCCTGACCATCGGTCTGCGGATGAAAAGCAAAACTAAAAGCACTTGGGTACTAAGACCCTTCTGAAAAGCTTTCCAAAATTGAAAAGTAAACTGAGTACCCCTATCTGAAATGATAGACAAGGGAACTCCATGCAGTCTGACCAGCTCTTGGATATACAATCTAGCGTAATCCTCAGCAGTATATGAAGTATGAACAGGCAAGAAATGAGCAGACTTAGTCAACCTATCAACCATAACTCAAATAGAATCATGATGGCGTCGGGAAGGAGGTAAACCAATTACGAAGTCCATAGTTATCTCTTCCCACTTCTAGGTAGGAATACTAAACTCTTGAATCATACCACCAGGTCTTTGGTTTTCAACAATAACCTATTGGAATGTTGCACATTTAGCTACAAATGTTTCTATATCTTTGTTCATGCCACTCCACCAATAGATTTCCCGCAAGTCTTGGTATATCTTGGTGGCACCAGGATGAATAGAATATCGCGCCCCTGCACTTCAGCCATAATCCTCTGTCTCAGATCATCGACTTTTGGGACACATAATCTACCCTACAATCTCAACACACCATCTCTCCCTTGGGAGAAAACCTCTACTTTTTGATCGTTGACTGACTCCTTCAGTCTGACCAAACTAGCATCTAAGTATTGCTTTTCCTTCACTTCCGAATCCAAGGAGAATTCAGAACTACTCTGAACCCCTATACTACCTTCAGCAGAGTCAAACAACCTAGCCCCCAATCTAGACAAACGATGTACATCACGACCTAACTCTTTCTTACCTTCTACCACATGCGAAACACTACCCATGGACACTCTACTTAGGGCATCCACCATAACATTGGCCTTTCCCAGATGGTACAACACACTCATATCATAGTCTTTTAATAATTCTAACCATCATCTCTGCCTAAGATTTAATTCTCTCTGGGTAAACACATACTGCAGACTCTTACGATCAGTGAAAACATCAACATGGACACTATACAAATAGTGTCTCCAGATTTTCAAAGTAAACACAATAGATGCCAACTCAATGTCATGGGTGGGGTAATTTTTCTCATGGGGTTTCAACTGTCTAGAAGCATAAGCTATCACCTTAACCTTCTACATCAATACGTAACCCAACCCAACTTTTGAAGCATCACAGTACACCACAAAACCATCAACACCATCAGGCAAAGTCAAAATAAGGGCTGAAGTGAGTTGAGTCTTTAAATCTTGAAAACTCTTCTCACCAGATTTGGAACATAAGAACTTCACTTTCTTTTGGGTCAGTCGAGTCATAGGAGACGCTATATAGGAGAAACCCTCAACAAAACGGTGTTAATAGCCAGCTAAACCCAAGAAACTTCAGATATCAGTCGGAGAAATAGGTCTAGGCAAATTTCTAATAGCTTCGGTCTTTTAGGGATCAACTCTAATACCCTTGAAAGAAATGATATGACCTAGAAAAGCAACTGACCTTAGCCAAAACTCACACTTACTGAACTTGGCAAACAACTTGTGATCTCTAAGGGTTTGCAAGACAGTTTGGAGATGATCAAAATGTTCATCCTCACAATGGGAGTACACCAGTATATCATCGATGAACACTATGATAAACATATCTAGATATGGTCTGAACACTCGATTCATGAGGTTTATGAAAGCTGCTAGGGCATTAGTTAACATGAAAGACATAATAAGAAACTTAAAATGGCCATAACAAGTTCGAAAAGCAGTTTTTGGGACGTCACACTCCCTAAATTTGAGTTGATGATAGCTGGAACAAAGGTCTATCTTTGAGAAATAACTTGCACCTTATAATTGGTGAAACAAATCATCTATTCTCAGAAGGGGGTACTTATTTTTTATGGTGACTTTATTTAGTTGGCGGTAATCAATGGACATATGCAAAGAGCCATCTTTCTTTCTTACAAACAATACAAAAGCACCCCAAGGAGAAACACTGGGCCTTATGAAACCCTTATCTAGTAGATCCTTGAGTTTCTCTTTCAACTCCTTAAGTTCTGCAGAGGCCATATGGTAAGGAGGAATAGAAATGGGCTGAGTATCAGGAAGAAGATCGATCCCAAATTCTATCTCTCTATCAGGAGGTATCCCTGGGAGATTATCTGGAAAGACATCAGAAAACTCATTGACGACATTAACAAACTGGAGAGTTGGAGTCTTATACTTAGCGTTTTTGACTCTAACCAAATGGTAAATACACCCCTTGGAAATAAGCTTTCTAGCTTTGAGGTAGGACATAAAATGACTCTTGGGTGACACAGAATTCCCAGACCACTCAAACACGGATGCACCCAAAAATTAAAACTTGACCACTTGGGTCCGATAATCAATAGAGGCATAAGAAGAATACAGCCAGTCCATACGCAGAATTATATCAAAATCTACCATGTCTAACTCAATCAGATCAGCCAACAAGACTCTATGAAGAACGGTAACATGACACTTTTTATACACTTTTTGGGCAACAATCGAATCACCTATTGGGGTAGAAAATAGGATAGGCTCAGGAATAATCTCAGGACTCATTTCAAAATTCATAGCAATCAAAAGTGTAACATATGAGAAACTGGATCTAGGATCCAACAAAGCATACACATCAAACTGAAATATATGAAACATACCAGTAACAACATCAGGAGATTCCTCCTGTTCTTGGTGGGACGGTAAAGAATAGAATCTATTCTAGAGCTGCCCGCCAGTATTGCTAGAAGAGGTGCCCTGACCTGGGGTTGGGCGAGTCGCTGGAACTGGAGCACTAACAGTCTGAGTCTAGGTCTGAGGGCGATAGTCACGATGCCCTTGTCCATTCTGTGGACAATCTCTAACTCGGTGACCCATGTCACCACACCGAAAATAACCCCTCTTCTCACCCCAACACTTACCCAAATGAGCCCTACCATACTTAGGACATAGGGGACGATTTGGCTTACTTCCAGTACTGTACTGGGACCTGGATGCATATGACTTGCTACCTTGCTCCTGCCTACCTCTAGGCACGGGAGCACTAGAAGATGATGGTGCTAGCATAGACAAATGATCCTAATATTGAGGGCGACTCCCTAACTGCGATCTAGTCTGACCCTGTCTGTACTGCTCAGACCTAGATCTCTTATTCCCTCTTATTCTATCTCTCTCCTTAATCTTGTCTTCTTCAATCTGTTTGGCATGAGTCATCAGCCTAGAAAGATTCATCTTACTATTCAGTATAGCATACCTACACTCGTTAACCACATAACTAGACACTCCAGTCACAAACTTACTCATACTAGCCCAATTATCAGCCACTAAGTCAGGAGCATACTTGACCAACTGATTGAACTTTAGAAAGTACTCCCTAATAGTCATAGAGCCCTACCACAGGTTCATAATCTCTTCCACCTTCACCTCCCTCATCTCCAAAGGGAAAAACTTATCTAGGAATGTATCCTGGAACTCTTGCCAAGTTGTAGGGATAGCTCCGCTCCCTCACCTCTACCTTTCCTCCAAGCAACAACCCAGTCATAAGAAAGGTCTTTCAACCTGTACGTAGCTAACTCCACAATATGTTCCTCAGATACATGCATCACCTGAGTAATATTCCGCACCTCCTCTAAAAATAACCATGGATCCTCATTAGACTTGGACCCATAGAATTCCAGCAAATTAATCCGCATGAAGTCATGGATCTTGGCAGCAGCTTAATCACATCCCTGCTGCTGTGGAGCTGGGGCCGGGTTGGCCTAAGCATTTGAAGTAACAGTTTGGGCCAGCGCCTGAAAGGCTGCCCAAAATTTAGCATGAAACACGTTTTCATTCAATGGGTCAGCGGGTTGAGGTTGCTGACCATCATTATTTCTTCTCTCTCGACGTGGAGGCATATTTCTGAAAGAAGAGAGCATGAATCAATAGCAGAGAGAGACACTTTAAGCAAGATAGACTTCTGAAAGAAAGAATCACACTTTTTCCTAAAATGTCTGGTAGCCTCTTGCTCATAGATGTGGCGCGCTACACACCGATGATCAAGACTTTACTTAACACGGCTTGTTAGACTCCCTAGGACACCTTAAAATCTTAGGCTCTGATACCAAGTTTGGAATGCCCCAGAAAACGGGTCCCGAAGTGTCACATGGTGCTTGAGGATACAAGTATCCCCAAGCTAACCCTTTGAGCCATTTTTATTCAGTTCAACATAAATCAGCGGGGTTTCCATAAATAACCCTCAAATATCAATAGTGTAATCCTTATCCAAGAATAAAAGAATTTCAGAAAGATAACAAAATACGACTTATTAGTCAACTCCCAACATCTATACTAGTCTGGCAAGCCTCTAAGAAAATTAATAAAACCAATGAGCCATTGACACATGCCCCAACTGACTAATACTCAGTTATAAAATGTAAATAATTCCATAAAACCAATATCAGACATCACGTCCTCAGAACATGAGGACTCACCATAACAGAGAATGTAGAACAATATGCCCAAAGAATCACTGTCGAACTTGGAACTGAGCACTTAAACCTACATTGTGAGAAAATACAACCAACATCCAAAGATGTGGGTCAGTACCATGGAAAGGAACCGAGTATATGGGGTGTATTCAGTTGTATAAACGTCATCATCATAAATATTTATAAGAAATATACAGGATGTATGAAAGACTCACATAGCCTGAAGAAAATCATCATAATCATGAGAGGATAAAATAAGTACAATAACACATGTGAGTCATCATATAATTTGTCAATCACTTTCAGTTCATCAAGAATATCAATTCTCATAATGTAAATATAATTTAAATCTTTCAAAAGAATAACTTTCACAATTCCACTTTCAAATCACTTCACCATTCATCATAGACACAAGGAAACACACACACACTGGGAGATCCTATAACCGACATAAACTATGTGAGCTACATGGAGCCCAACTTACAATCCACGTTGGGGAGAGCCGTCCTATCCTTGCCATTGGAGTAGGACTATCGATATCAAATCTACACAAACTAGTGATCACTATATAATTCAGCCTCAGGATCACTCCTACGGGGGCATGTAGTTCTAGGGAAGTAAGGTCGCTTTATACCTCCCACTCGGTGCTAAAGATTTCTCCAAAACTTAGCTCAGATCATTTCAAAGACAATCCATAACAAAACAATTTCAATAATATATAAATATACATCGGGAGCCATCATGCTTCCCATCTATCAAAATCAACCACGTTGTGGATTTCCTTCACACTCGAGTTCAAAACAACTCCATTAAGACCAAAAGGTCAAATCATTCAAAATATCTCAGATATTCAATATCAACGTGCTTATAACACACACTTTCTCCAAAAAACATAATTTCCAATGGGGATTCACAACCCAAATATCAAAATCATGATAAATATCGTTCAAGAATCATGTTTTATATCTCCACACATGTAAATTCATATTTCAAAATCATAAACATTAAGATTTCATAATAATCATCATAAGAAATGGGTTCATGCTTCAAATTCATAAAAATAAAATAAAAATCATGCTTTTGTAAAGAAAAATACTTTTGGGCACAAGAATGAAAGAGAGTTCTTGTTGAAAAACCCCACATGCCTTGAATGATGAACTTTAGATCAATACTCATTTTTGAGATGTTAATCGTACCTTTAAATGATGGTTCTTGGTGTTCTTGAACTAGGAACTTGGAATCTTGAATAAATTTGCAGAATTAATGGTGAACTTTGGAGGTTCTTGGAGTTGGATATCGGAGCTTAGGGTTTTCTTTTTGAGGGAACTTGATGAAATATAACATATAATGCTTCTAATAGGATTTAATATAGGGTTTGGATGGATTTTGGGTGAGGAGGAATGACCAAAACGCCCCTAAAAATCAAATAATTCTCGAATCTATCCTTTGGTAAACTGTTTTTATATTCTAAAGTAGATCAACCATAACGTTTTACTCCGATATCCAAATTCGATGAAACCAATTTCATTAGAAAGAGGACTCTCATATATTTACATTGATATATAGTATCTCACTCTTATTATTTTGTATTAGGAGTTATGATCATTTCAAGTTGACCCAAAAATTTTCTTTTGATAGGCTGAAGTAGATCGACTATAACTTTTTGCTTTGATAGACAAATTGGATGAAACCAATTTCATTGGAATGAGGACTTGCAGAGATTTCCGTTGATATATAGTACAACAGCCAGATTATTATGTACAAGGAGTTATGATTGTTTAAAGTTAAAAGCAAAATTACGCCATGCCTCAGTACTTTTTCCTGCACGTTTTACTGTTCACTACTATTCACGATTCAATCGGAATGTTCATAACTCATCGCTCAGGTGTCCATTTTGGATGATCCACATATAGTTGGAAATATTATTTGATACTCTATGTAATGGTGGGTCATAATCTAAGACATTCTGCATGGAAAATTTATAATTCATTCTAGAAGATAGAACCCAACCCATTTACACACAAAATTTCAACGAAAAATTTCCCGGGGTATTACAGTTACCTTGAGCTGAGTCTGAGTTAGCGGAAAAAAGGTAAGTA
Organism: Capsicum baccatum var. pendulum; assembly: GCA_030864225.1. NCBI lineage: Eukaryota > Viridiplantae > Streptophyta > Magnoliopsida > Solanales > Solanaceae > Capsicum > Capsicum baccatum. The sequence goes on from CM061555.1 coordinate 44,505,906, forward strand.
TACTTGATTAACATATCTACTTCTAATTCCCAAGAAGCTCCCTCAACAGACTAATTCTACCTAAGAACTTTGACTAGAGGGACTTCTTTATTTCTCAGTCTGCTAGTCTGATAGTCTAGGATTTCGATAGGAATCTCATCATTAGAGAGGCTATTCTGAACATCTATGCTCTGAATAGGGACTATAACAAGCGGTTCACCTATCCACTTCTTGAGCAAAGAGACATGGAAAACTAAATAAACTGAGGCTAGATCTAAAGGCGACTCGAGCTCAAAAGCTACCTTGCCAAAACGACTGAAAATTTTGAAGGGACCGACATATCGGGGACTGAGATTTCCCTTCTTGTTGAATATTTTTACTCCCTTTATATGAGATATATTTAGATAAACATAATCACCAATCTCAAACTCGAGATCTTTTTTGGGCATATTTGCATAAGACTTTTGTCAGCTCTGAGCAGCTCGATATTTTTCTCTGATCAATTGAACTTTTTCTAAGGCATCGAATACTAAGTCGGGCCCTATAACTGAGGCCTCTCTAACTTCAAACCAAACGACTGGAGATCTGCACCTCCTACCATAGAAAGCTTCGAATGGAGCCATCCGAATACTAGAATGATAGCTGTTGTTGTATGAAAACTCAATCAAAGGTAAGTGGTCATCCCAACTTCCCTTGAAATCAATTGCACACGTTTGTAGCATATATTCTAAAGTATGAATGGTCCTTTCTACTTGACCATCAATCTGAGGATGAAAGGTTGAACTGAGATGAACTTGGGTACCAAAACCCTTTTGGGACGCTTTCCAGAAATGAGAGGTGAACTGGGTACCTCTGTCTGAGATAACAGATAACAAAATACCATACAACCTGACCAACTCTATGATGTAGAGTTTCGCATAATCCTCGACTGAATAAGAGGTATAGACTGGAAGGAAATAAGAAAATTTGATCATCCTATCTATAATGACCCAAACTGAATCATACTGATGATGAGTATGAGGCAAACCCATCACAAAGTCCATGTTTACTTCTTCCCACTTCCACGTAGGAATATTAAACTCTTGAATGCACCTACTAGGCTTTTGATTCGCTATATTAACCTGGTGACATATAGAGCACTTAGCCATAAACTTTATGATATCTCTCTTCATCCCACTCCACCAATAGATCTCCAGTAAGTTGTGGTATATCTTTATGGACCCTGTATGAATAGAGTAGCGCACACCATGTTCTTCTGAAAGAATTTGTTGTCTCAAGTCATCTACACCTAGAACACATAAATGACCTTAACAATGCATAAAACCATCTCCCTCTTGGGAGAAAACCTCTACTTTCTGATCCTTGACTGACTCTTTCAACTTGACTATATTGGTATCTCTATCTTGCTTTTCTTTTACCTTGGAAATTAGAGATGATTCTGAACTACTCTGAACCCACATATCCCCCTCTTCTGTATCGACTAAGCAAATGCCCAGTCTGGAAAGCTTATGGACTTCCTGGGCTAACTATTTCTTACTGCCCTCAACATGAGAAACACTACCCGTAGAACATCTACTAAGAGCGTTGTCCACTATATTGGCCTTGCCTGGATGGTAAAGGACACTCATGTCAAAAAAATTTAAGAGCTCTAACCACCTCCTCTGACGAGATTGAGATCTTTTTGAGAAAATACATACTGAAGGCTCTTATGATATATGAACATATCTACATGAACTCCTTATAGATAATGCCTCCAGATCTTCAAGGCAAAAACTACGGCTGCTAACTCGAGATCATAAGTAGGATAATACTTCTCATGGGGTTTAAGATGTCTAGAGGCGTAGGTTATTACCTTACCATGCTGCATGAGGACACAATCCAAACCTACTTTGGATGCATCACAATACACTAAGAACCCATCTGAACCATCTGTAAGAGCCAAAACTGGAGCTGAGGTGAGTCGAGTCTTCAACTCTTAAAAACTCTTTTTGTAAGGATTTGACAACTGAAACTTGACTTTCTTCTGAGTCAATCTAGACATAGGGGATCCAATAGAAGAAAATCCCTTAATGAAATATCTTAAATAGCCAGCCAAACCCAAGAAACTCCTGATATCTGATGGAGATATAGGTCTGGGCTAGTTTCTTACCACTTCGGTATTTTGAGGATCTACTCTAATGGTATCAACAAAAATGATATGACCAAGGAAAGCTATTGACCTTACCCAAAACTCGCACTTACTGAATTTGGCAAACAGCTAATGATTTATAAAGGTCTAAAGTATGATTCTGAAATAGTCTGTATGATCTTACTCACTGCGGGAATAGACAAGAATATCATCTATGAAGACTATGATGAATATGTCTAAGTACTGCTTGAACACGCAGTTCATCAAGTCCATGAAAGTTGTTGGGGCATTGGTAAGACCAAAGGACATGACCAAGAATTTAAAGTCACCATACCGAGTACGGAAAGCTGCTTTTAGAATGTTACATTCTCTGACTCTGAGTTGATCATAGCCTGATCTAAGGTCTATTTTTGAGAAATAACTGGCACCCTAAAGTTGGTCAAATAATTCATCAATTTTGGGAAGTGGATACTTGTTCTTGACCGTGACTTTATTGAGCTGACGGTAATCAATACACATTCTAAGAGAACCATCTTTCTTTTGCATAAATAAGACTAGTGCACCCCACAGGGACATACTTTATCTGATGAATCCCTTATCCAAGGGATCCTTCAACTATTCTTTCAGTTCATTAAGTTCTACTGGTGTCATTCTGTATGGCGGAATAGATATAGGTTGAGTATCTGGAAGAAGATCAATGCCAAAGTCTGTTTCCCTTTTGGGAGAAATTCCTGGAAGATCTTTGGGAAAGATATTTGAATATTCATTCACGACTAGGACTGATTCAAAATTGGGAGTTTTGGAAGTAGTGTCCTTAACATGAACAAGATGATAGAAATATCCCTTATATATCATTTTTCGTGCTCAAAAGTAGGAAATAAGTTAACCTCTGAAAACTGGAGTACTACCCTTCTATTCTAGGACAGGTTCATTCAGGAACTAAAACTGGACAACTTTATTTCTGCAGTTGACTTTGGTATTGCATGAATGAATCCAATCTATGCCGAGAATAACATTAAAATCAGTCATCTCTAATTTGACCAAGTCTGCTGAAGTGACTTTTTGAAATATCATAATCAGACAGTTCCTGTATACCTGTCGAGCTATGATGGTTTTACCTACTGGGGTAGAGACTGAAAAGGGCTCTTCTAGAATTTTGAGATTGACTTTGAAATCAACTGCTATATAAGGAGTAACAAAAGACAACGAATCTCCTGGATCTAGCAAAGCATAAACATGTAAGTGAAAGATCTCTAACATACCCGTAACCATATCAAGAGAATTTTCCTTATCTTGCCAGGACTGGAGAGCATAGAGTCAATTTGGGCGTTTCCCACTAGTAGCACTAAAAGTGGCACCCTGCTAATTTGGGTGACCGAACTAAGTTGAGGAATAGTTGTATTGACTCTGGGAACCTTTCTGAGGATAGTCTCTAACTCTGTGGCCTGGCTTGCCACATTCAAACAAATATCGCTACCATCTCTGCAAATACCCTGATGGTGTTTTCGATTAGTCTGACAAAGGGAATTAGTTTGGGCATTGCTGACACTACCCTGAGACTTAGAGCCTAGCGCCTTATCTTTATTACCATCCCTAACCTTAGGAGATAGAGCACTGGCTGACGAAGTAGATGGAATTGATGACTTAGGATGAAACTGAGAACGGTTTCCTCCCTCTGATTTAGGCTGAGCAAAGTTAAAACTATCTATCCTTGCTCTCTTATTCTTCTTCTCCCTCATATTAATCATTTTCTCTTCTATCTGTTGATCATGGGTCATAATCTTGGCTATGTTCATGTCACTATTCAATATCGCGGACCTGCACTCATTGACTACACTATCATTCACCCTAAAAATAAACTTACTCATCTTGGCCCTTCTATCTGCTACTACATGGGGAGCATGTCTGGCTAGTTGAGTAAACTTAAGAGAATACTCTTTCACTATCCTGTTGCCCTGCCTGAGGTTGATAAATTATAACACCTTAGCTTCTCTCAGCTCTAGGGGAAAGAATCTATCTAAGAATATGGTGACAAACTCCTCCCACTCAATAGACCCTGTATCAACTGACCTCTCTAACTTCCACTATTTGAACCAAGCATGAGCCATATCCTACAACTAATATATGGCTAGATTAGCACTCTCACTAGAAGTAACCCTCGTGATGTCTGTAACCTTCTGAACTTGGTTAAGAAATTCATGAGGATCCTCATCTAACTTAAACCCAAAAAAGGATGGAGGATTCATTCGGGTGAAATCTCGAATCCTGGCTGCAGCTGGATTGGACACTGGGTTGGCTGAAATGACAGATGGTCATTCATTTTGAGCAGCAACTGATTGAGTAAGAGTAGTGAATGTAGCTCTAAACTCTGTATGAGAGACATGCTCGCCTAAAGGATCTTCGAGCAGAGGGGATGACTGATTCCCAGTTCTCTTCTTGAGAGGCATGTTCTGTAAATGGAAAAGAAAGGGATTAAACTGAGAGATTATCTTGAGATTATGCTCATTGGCACAACATGAATACTGAAAAATGGGAAACTATTCCTAAACATCTTATAGCCTCCTACACATAAATGTGGCAGCAACACACCTATGTACAAGACTCTACTAGATGTGGCTTTAAGACTTCCTAGGATACTATTGAACCTTAGACTCTGATACCAAGTTTGTAACACCCTAAATCTGGTACTCGGAATGCTACACGATGCTCATGACCCCAAAGGACTACAAGCTAACCCATGACTAATATTTGTACCTATATACTGTATAACATCATGTGAAATACGGAAATAATAGACTGAAACATGCCATAAGGTTCAAAATGGATAAAACATAATATCTGAGAGTACGGTATATCAATACCAAAACAGGAACTAAAATAAATTGTCTGAACATGTTGTAGTCTGAAAGCCTCAAAAGCTAAATGGTCTGAATAAGGAGTTGATGGGACATGTCCCCAACTAACTCCAACTATTGAAATAAACTAAGTAATGAAATAAATAATCATATTATCCTCGAATGATGAGGACTCACTACTAAATCTGGCTGCTGAAATCTGGAATGCTACTCATGCTCTGGAGCTCGTGCTTCTAAACCTATGGTATAAAACACCATAGCACAAATGTGTCAGTACGATTGAATGTACTAGTATGCAAGTGAGGTATGCTGAATGCAAAGGATTCAATTACATAAACAATGTTAACTGACTATATAACATGAATGTGAGAATACATGCATGAATAAGTGATTGTAACTAAATTTGTAATGATACTGACTACTGAGTCTGAATACTGATAACATGAGTACTAATAACTGATACTGAGCGAATGTATTCAAAAGTCTAGGTTCTGATGGAACTAGCTGAGTTCTATACTATTCTGAGATGATTGTATCTGACAGTCTTGAATTTTGTAGAACTATCTGATTTCTATTACTAAGACTGAGACTGAAACTATAACTGTGGGATTTAGTCATCTAACCGACAATCCCGAAATAAAGTAATATAGATGAGTTGGGGTCCAATTTGTAACCCCAATTGGAAGGGTGTCAATACCGCGCCACCGGTAAGGACAAGCTGTGACTGACCATCATCTGGCAGGTACTCTAATGAGAATGGTGGGACCCTCAACTGACAGGTTAAGCCACCTCATCAACCCTCAACTGACAGGTTTGATGTCTCAACCTACGCTGGCTATGTAGTTCTGGAGTGCAAGGATTGCTTCTAAGAATCACAACCTCTATTGGCAAGTGAGTTCCCATCCTTGGGTTCAATCGGTGCTAAATCCTACTCCAATCTGAATAGACACTGAACGTGATTAACTGAACTGAATTGGACTGAGTTAACTGAGTTCTGTTGACTGACGGAATGCTACTGAGGTTACTGAATTACTGAGCTTTCCTGAGTCACATGACTGACTGAGTTCTACTTGTTGACACCTAATTTTTGCTCTCCATTCCTAAAATTAACGTCTTGAGTCTTCTTGATCATTAAAGGGAACAAGACATAATTTTTTTCATCTTTCATATAATTGTTGATAAATTATTGATAATCATCCTTTCTTTAGGATTTTTATCAAGTTGTTGTCGTATTTTTACTTTTCATAATTTATCAATAATCTTCCTTATAATATGATTTATATCAATTCATTATCGTTATTAACATTTTACAATTATCTGCAGATGTACACGACATGACATCATATTATTATAATATTTTTTATATTAAATTATATTTTTTAATATTTTCAACATTCTTTACATTTTTCATAATTACAAATCAATACCTGCATTTTGTACATTTTTACGATCCGCAAATGTTAAGTCAGATTAATTATTTTTACATAGTATAATAATTCAATGTCTTGTCGCATTCAACAATGATCACACAATAATGTCTTGCCACATCTAACAATGACTACACATAATGTCTTGTAACATTTGACAATACAACTCAATGACACTACACTTTGGACAATAACTCTATCTATTGGTCAAAAGGATGAACATCCTTTGGTCATTATCCTAAGGACTAAAGGATGTGCTATTATAAAAGGAGGAGACACCCCTTTATCCATTGGATAATAGGGAGTACCCAATTTTCTTATAAATAGGCAAGGGTGGAAGATAATTTTATTCATATTTTCTCTCTACACACATATTTTCATACACCCACACATATTTTCTCTCTCTCTCTCTCTCAAATACCATACACAAAAAAATACAAGAAAAAATCTTTCCTCATTTTTCATTTTCTCTCCCAAAAATACACAAATACATTCGCACATTTTTTAATCACACACACATTATATTCTTATTTCTCTCCTCTCTCAAGAATAAATAAATACACACACATTTTTATTCTTCCTCTCTCTCAAAAAATCCACACATATTTTTCACCTCTTTCTCCCCTCCCTCAAACACAAAATTTGTTCATCTTTTTCTTTTTCCCAAAAATAAATACATATACTCAAAATAAATACTTTGGCCGATGAAAATATCTCTCCGTCAGATATTTAAGGCCACCATATTAAAAAGACGGGCTTTGTTTTATCAAAATTATTATTTTATATGAAAGGCCTACACATGGCTGATGAAAATATCTCTCCTTCGGATACTTGACGCCACTTCATTACAAATGATGGATTTTATTTTCAAAAGATTACTATTTTATATCAAAATAAATGCTTGGACGATGAATAAATTATCCGTCGATTTTCGAGGCCTTTACAAATAAAAGGACGAATTTTACGTAGACAAATACGTAACAAAAATAAATATTTTTGGGCGATGACGAAATCTTTATAATATTTCAAAAATTTATCTGAGCCCACTGTTTGACAAATATTTATTTTAAAATTAGTATATGCACACGTACTTTTTTAATTTATTTTTATTATTATTTATTTGTTACTAACATTTTTATTACGAGTGTTTACGCAGGTTATCAAGAATACTTGTCGGGAATGACAATCAAAGAAGAATTTAAATTGTGTATTTATATTTTTCATATTTTTACACTTGTATAAATGTTAATCATAGTGAAATTTTATTTTTGGGATGTTGTGCGGGATATTCTTCATTTACACAATTTCATCGTTTAGGAAAAACTTAGGCCTTTAATATTCAGATAAAGAATTAAGTTAATCAAGTAATTCACCAATTATGTAGTCTTTTCTTCTCAAATAAATCTTTACTTTTCTCCGTAACTTTAATCAAATAAAAAATATTACTTGCGCACATCAAAATACATTTCTTTTCATATGACAAAATACTTTCCTTTTCACATGTAATTTATACATTCTTATACATATCTTTTACATGTTTCTTTTAACAATAGATTTTATTTGTATATTTAATATACATATACTTTTACATAGTTTTACATTTATATTTTTTCAAAAGAATTATTTTATACTTAATACACATACACTTTTGTATTATTTTAAATATTTATACCTCCTCCCTCATTAATAAGTTTAGTCTAGCCGGGTACCACATTTGTGGATCCTGAAGGGTACCTAACCTCTTCCCTTCAGGATAATTTGAACCCTTTCCTAGAGTCTCAATTGGTTTTTTGCAGACTAAAAACACCAATCATACGTGTTAATAAATAAACAACTTTCCTTATTTTTCTTAAAAATTAGGTGGCGACTCTGTACAAATTTCAATTTTTTAGAGCCCAATAAGTCATGTTTTGTTTGAGCTTGCCAAAAATAGGGCATGACAGAATGGCGACTCTGCTGGGGACTACAACAGTAGGTTCTAACCACAATAGACTCAATTTCTCAATTGAGGGAGGTAATTTTACATTTTTTATATGATTAAGTTCTTTGATTCTTTATCTATTTACACTGTAAATTATTTGAATTTGTTCATAAATTCTGTATATTATTTACACAAATTAAATTTATTGTTTTGTCAATTTTTTTTATTCATTACTTATTCATATACACTTTATCTGTACATTGAAAAATTGCTACATATTATTTAATCATAGATTACAATTTCGTTGAGTTTTTGCCCGTACATTTCACAGACTGTGGTTCACACAGGGGGTATCTTACACTCCCCCAAACCTTCTTTTGAATTTCATAGTTTCAGAGTTGGTGCATTTAGGTTAGTGCGCCTTCTCGCAAACATTCACTCCTACTCCCAACCATTTAGGAAAATTCCTATTCTAGAAATAAATCCCACCATATACAAATTCATAAAAAATAGGTTTGAACTACGTTTTGACTTGATTCTTATCCAGACAAGATACGTAGGCAACCCTGTATTAGGGTTCGGTCTCTTCACTATTTCAAAATAATTCCTTTGGTATTCATACTGGGGCAATTTTTCTTAAATAGTTCAAAGACACTCTCTAAAAGTCTTCAAGAGCGCAAATAAATGATTCCTCAAATTCAAATCTCAATAACATTAGTGTTTAGGCGACCTACCTCAAAATCCTCACCCTATTTTGGTTCGAGAACACCTAGCTTATTTTTTGGATGTCGTAAATCATTAAATTTACGGTGTATCAATCCCCACTATCAAAGCAAGGGTTCAATATTCTTTCATTCATAACAATCCTGCCAACTATGGTGAAATAATGTCATAACTTCTTCAATGTATGACCTTCTTAATCTCGTCGACATATTGAAGTAATTTTAAAACTCTCCTTGTGCTCAACATCCATCCTCTTGATCGTCTAATCGAATCAATTTTGTTGATACAAGCAATTCCTTCCTGATCGTCTTTCACATTATTTTTTCAAAGATGACCACCACTTTTGTACATTCACACATGTTACATAGAAATTTACAAATTTGCTTGAACTACGCAAACCTGATTCTTGTTTTCACAAGATACATAGGCAACCCTTATTTGGGTTCGGTCTTATTTTTTAAAAAATAAAATAAAATTTTGACTTGGTTGGTACCGACACAATTAGGAGTGCGCATGAAAAAGAACAAATTGGTATGATGGAGAGGACCGACTTCACAGTAAACCATAGATTCTTTTGATACCTCTTAGTCAAACCTGAGTAACATTCAAAAATTCTCTTGCATACATCTGAGACAAGAACAAAGTCAACCCCATCGTTTCAAGTGCATTGTGTGGTAAGATTTAGACTTGTTCATTGTATTGCATTGTTGATCCAGAACTTGGACTGAATGTCTATTGAGGTAAAATTTTGAGTTACACTTAGTTTGGAAAAGGATTGTAGGCCGTCCTTGACTAGATTGTGCCTTCCACAGCCTACCAAATGACATCAATCCCTAGTATTTCCCCCCTTTGAGCCTGAAATCTTTTCTTTAGAATACCATATTTGAGCCTATACCTTTTGAGTGCTTACATGCACTATCCCTCTTTGGCCTACCTCCTTGAGCGCACTAAGTACGTGCAAGTTGCGAATGAAGATTCAAGATCAAAGTTGCCAAAGGCAAAGGACGTATATCCCCAGAAGAACAAAAATAAAAGATGACTTCAAAGAAAGAAGGAGCAAGACCCCTCACAAAGAAAAAAAAGAGATAACTCTAATAAAGGTGGGGAATCATCATCCCCCCCCCCCCCAAACTCCAACACAAAATTCAAAAGAAGTTGAAACAAATACAAAACAAGGGGCAAAAAAGTACAATAAAGAAAATCGAGCGTCAAAAGCACGGATATAGTGCAATGCTCATTGAGGAATTAGTCACTTTTATCCCAAACGTCATTCTACCCGACCCCAAGCCTACATTACAATCCAATAACAAGTCCTACAAGATCCTACTCTATGTTTTCTCACATTAGTGGATACTTACATGAAGGCCAAGTATATGGTATCATAATTGCATTCATTGAACTTCTTTCTGAGTGTGAGTGTATATTTCTAGACGTTTCCAAATTCAAAAGAAAATAATATTCAAATAAGTGTGAGAATGAAACATTATTTCTGGAGAGGACACTTGAAACATAGGTACATACACAATTCAAAATCTTTGTTTGAAGCAAGATGAACAAATCTTGTCGATACTTAGGTATGTCTAAGCTACCACTAGTAGCTATGGAAGTTACCCTGAAGTCGATCTCGGTTAGCTGGAAAAGAGATAGAAGAATTTTTATATACACTACTAATTGTTGGTACCAACTGTAGTCAACACACAATTATATATTTTCATTATTCAACATTTCTTACAAAGAAAATACAAAACAATCTTCTGCATTTTCACCTTTCTACATTCTTACAAAGAAAACACAAATAGTGTTCCGTATTTTTACCTTTCAGCATTTCTTACAAATAAATCACAAAGCAATCTTCCACATTTTTCATCTTTCAACACATTTTTCAATGAAAATACAAAAAAAAAATCTTTCCTTTCAAACCATGCCTTCAGATACATGCATCACACTTTACGTGCAAAACGTCTAGCTCCGAATACCAATAATTAACCTTTATCTTCAAGATACAACCTTCAAACACGTATATTTTGCTTTTCCATTGGATGTTCTGAGAGGCTTTTTACATTCTCATAGCCCCGTCAATCGAGAGGCTATTACCTTTCAAAACCCCGCCAATCGAGAGGCTTTTACATTTTCATAGCCCCGCCAATCGAGTGGCTATTACTTTTACATTCTCATAGCCCCTCCAGTCGAGAGGCTATTACCTTTCAAAGCTCCTCCAGTCGAATGGCTATTACCTTTCAAAGCCCTGCCAGTCAAGAGGCTTTTACATTTTCATAGCCCCACCAGTCGAGTGGCTATTACCTTTCGAAGCCCCGCCAGTCGAGAGGCTTTTACATTTTCATAGCCCCACTAGTCGAGTGGCTATTACCTTTCAAAACCCCTCCAGTCGAGAGGCTTTTACATTTTCATAGCCCCGCCAGTCGAGAGGCTATTACCTTTTAAGGCCCCGCCAGTCAAGAGGCTTTTACATTCTCATAGCCCCGCCAGTCGAGAGGCTTTTACATTTTCATAGCCCCGCTAGTCGAGAGGCTATTACCTTTTAAAACCCGCCAGTTGAGAGACTTTTTACATTCTCATAGCCCCGCCAGTCGAGAGGCTATTACCTTCCTGTTGTTCCACCAATCGAGAGGCCATTACCTCATCGGTTGATGACCTTAGTCTTCATAGACAATTGAGGATGAACATCACATAGTCTCCATAGACAATCATAGATAAAAATCAACATCAGTATCCATAGACAATTGGATATGTCACCAAGTTTTCGTATACAATCGAAGACATAATTCATCACATAGTCTCCGTAGACGGTCAGAGATGACAATCAGCATCTGTCTCTATAGATAATTGAAGATGTCATCAAGTCATCGCAGATAATTGAAGATATTATCATTCATCACAGTCTCCATAGACAATCAGAGACAACAATAAACACTAGCCTCCATAGACAATTGGAGGTGTCATGCATCAATTCTCCATAAACAATCAGAGACAACAATCAACACCAGCCTCCATACATAATTAGAGGTGTCATGCATCAATTCTCCGTAAACAATCAAAGACAACAATCAACACCAGCCTCCATAGATAATTGGAGGTGTCATGCATCAATTCTTCGTATACAATTGAAGACATCATCATTCAACATCAGTATCCATAGACAATTACAGATGTCATGCATTAAGTCTTCATAGACAATAGAAGACATCTTTCATTCATCAACATCAGTTTTCACAGATAATTGAAGACACCCGTCATTCATCCTCAATTCCCCGTAGACAATCGGAGACATCATACATCTTTTCAATAAAAGGTACAATTAAGAACAACAACATTTTTTTTTCAAAACCCATATATCACACACTAGGGCAAATTTTGAGAAACATCTCAAATTTTCCCCATTTCCTCATTTCGAACTACATTGACCTGATTCTCATGACACTCGAGATATTTAGGAAGTTCTATGCAGAGCTCGGTCATTACAACCCTACAATCATTATTTCTCCCCAACTGGTACATAATATTTCTTCCCCGGTATCTAATAACTCGATACTGGGGCAATTTCAAAAGAAGCATCGGGAATATGTGAGTACTTTTGTTTCCATATAGGCCTCTTCTGAATAAGCATTTCATATGATCATTCACCCCTAATAACAAGGCAAGAGAGAATTTGCCAATTATCTTAAACTACACCCGACCTGGTCCTCATTAACTTGAGGTATGTAGGCAACTCTAAATTAAAGTTCGGTCGAATTTTTCTATAAAAAAAAAATCATTTTTTGTCGAGCAAGATTGGCTACAAGTCAATATTTTTGTTTGAAGACTTCTACATCGTCCTCAAACGAAAAAGGGGCAATTGTTGACACCCAATTTTTGCTCTCCATTGCTAAAATTAACATTTTCAGGCTTCTTGATCATTAAAGGGCACAAAATATAATTTTTTTCATCTTTTTTATAATTGTTGATAAATTATTGATCCTTACTTTAGGATTTTTCTCAATTTGTTGTCGTATTTTTACTTTTCATAATTTATTAATAATCCTCCTTATAATATGATTTCTATCAATTCATTATCGTTATTAACATTTTACAATTATCTGCACATGTACACGACATGACATCATATTATTATAATATTTTTCATATTAAATTATATTTTTTAATATTTTCAACATTCTTTATATTTTTCATAATTGCAAATCAATACCTACATTTTGTACATTTTTACGATCCGCAAATGCTAAGTCGGATCAATTATTTTTACATAGTATAATAATTAAATGTCTTGTCTCATTCAACAACGACCACACAATAATGCCTTGCCACATCTGACAATAACTACACATAATGTCTTGTCACATCTGACAATGACAACTCAATGACACTACCCTTTGAACAATAACTCTATCCATTGGTCAAAAGGATGAACATCCTTTGGTCATTATCCTAAGGACTAAAGGATTTGTTATTATAAAAGAAGGGAACACCCCTTTATCCATTGGATAATAGGGAGTACCCAATTTTATTATAAATAGGCAAGGGTGGAAGACAATTTTATTCATCTTTTCTCTCTACACACACATTTTCATACACCCACGCATATTTTTTCTCTCTCTCTCTCTCTCAAATACATACACAAAAAAATACAATAAAAAATCTTTCCTCATTTTTCATTTTCTCTCCCAAAAATACACAAATTCATATGCACATTTTTTAATCACACACACCTTATATTCTTATTTCTCCCCTCTCTCAAGAATAAATAAATACACACACATTCTTATTCTTCCTCTCTCTCAAAAAATCCACACATATTTTTCACCTCTTTCTCCTCTCCCTCAAACACAAAATTTGTTTATCTTTTTCTTTTTCTCAAAAACACATACATATCTCAAAATAAATACTTTGGTCGATGAAATTATCTCTCCGTCAGATATTTGAGGCCACCTCATTAAAAAGACAGACTATATTTTATCAAAATTATTATTTTATATGAAAGGCCTACACATGGCCGATGAAAATATCTATCCTTCGGATACTTAAGGCCACTTCATTACAAATGACGGATTTTATTTTCAAAAGATTACTATTTTATATCAAAATAAATGCTTGGCCGATGAAGAAATTATCTGTCGATTTTTGAGGCCTTTAAAAATAAAAGGACGGATTTTACGTAGACAAATACGTAACAAAAATAAATATTTTTGGGTGATGAAGAAATCTTTATAATATTTCAAAAATTTATCTGAGCCCACTGTTTGACAAATATTTATTTTAAAATTAGTATATGCACACGTACTTTTTTAATTTTTTTTTTTATTATTTATTTATTACTAACATTTTTATTACGAGTGTTTATATAGGTTATCGAGAATACTTGTCGGGAATGACATTAAAAGAAGAATTTAAATTGTGTGTTTATATTTTTCATATTTTTATACTTGTATAAATGTTAATCATAGTGAAATTTTATTTTTGGGATGTTGGGAGGGATATTCTTCATTTACACAATTTCATCGTTTAGGCAAAACTTAGGCCTTTAATATTCAAATAAAAGAATTAAGTTAATTAAGTAATTCACCTATTATGTAGTCTTTTCTTCTCAAATAAATCTTTACTTTTCTCCGTAACTTTAATCAAATAAAAATATTACTTGTGCACATCAAAATACATTTCTTTTCATATGTCAAAATATTTTCTTTTTCACAAGTAATTTATACATCTTTATACATATCTTTTACATGTTTCTTTTAACAATAGATTTTATTTGTATATTTAATATACATATACTTTTACATAGTTTTACATTTATATTTTTTCAAAAGAATTATTTTATACTTAATACACATACACTTTTACATTATTTTAAATATTTATACCTCCTCCCTCATTGATAAGTTTAGTCTAGCCGGGTACCACATTTGTGGATCCTGAAGGGTGCCTAACCCCTTCCCTTCGGGATAATTTGAACCCTTACCTAAAGTCTCAATTGGTTTTTCGCAGACTAAAAACATCAATCATACGTGTTAATAAATAAACAGGTTTCCTTATTTTCCTTAAAAATTAGGTGGCGACTCTATACAAATTTCAATTCTTTAGAGTCCAATAAGTCATGTTTTGTTTGAGCTTGGAAAAAATAGGGCATGACACTACTGATCATGGCTTGACTGAGAGTATTGTGAAAACATGACAATGTCTCTGGGCACACAGCTAAATTTTCAGGTACAAGTACCTCCAGGACTCGATAGAAGGAAACTGATAAGGCATGACATTCTTGAATACATGACCAACATCAACAATCCACAATACAATAAGTTGGGGATTTCATGAAGTACATGGTTATCATAATCTTGCACATGGTAGGAATGCATATCAACACATCATGATTTCATCAACTAGTACAATGAGCATTCCATCGAACATTCATAATGTACAACAATATCATAGAAGTCATTTTGATCATGAAGGTAAAGCATGTATTTATCATTTAGGTCACAATTGGGATATAATGTATAATTTCTAGTCCCGTAGGCATTTTATCAAACACCTTGCATGCACCTCTTAGGGAATAGGCATCATCATCAAATTATCACTTCAAGACTCCATAAGTCCACTAAACTTATAAATTTCAAGCCACACACTAACATGGTTTCATAAACAATACATAAGATTCCAACTTGAGAATCATAGAACAAGATAAACATGGTTATAAACAACCCACAACATAAACATCACAATTAAATATTTAAAAGTGGATTCTTGAACTTCATGGATGAAAGGAATCCATGAATGAACACTATGCATACCTTAGTTCTTGATTTTACGAAGATTGACGGTGGAATTCTTGATTTTGAATCTCCAATTGAAAACCCTATCTTGTTCTTGATGAATTTTGAGCAAAACAACAATATTTTGTCTTCAAAAATAGTTAAATCCCATGTTTATGGGCTTATATAGGAATGGGAAAATGACCATTTAGCCCTCAAATGCACTGAGCTGGAAGCTGAAATTTTTGGGAGCATACTATGGAGCGTGTGTCGCATGCTCTAGTGCACAAGGGTGGAGAGTGCGCCGTATGCTCTACTGCACCTCAGGGGTAGAATGGAGCGTGCACCATACGCTAATCGCATGGTGCTACTATTTTGAAATACAAACATGCCCTAAACGGCTTTCGAAAATTTTGAAACTCACCCGAGATGTACTATTGACTTGCCCCATCGTGACGCAACTTGAAAATAAAAAATGGAGGTCAGAAAGGTTATTAAATAAATCTTCAAAGTTCGGAGGCTTAAAATGAGACTAAGTGTTGAACACTTAGCTAAAATATTCTAAGTGTGGGAGCTTTTGAAGAGCTTTAAGGAGTTTAATTTAACTTAGAATTTTACGGGGTCTTACAAAATTTCATGCTATCGAGTCCTAGGGGTATTTAATACCCGATAATTTAGTTGTTTATTTAGAGCCAGTGTCAGTTATGGAATAGTATCAGTCATGTAACGATCAGTAGTACTCTCAGATTGTTATAGAACTCAGTAGAACTCAGCCAGTTACAGAACTTAGGAAAACTCAGTAATCTCATTATCAGGCCAGTCCAGTTCAGTATACTCAGTTCAGTGTCTTTCAGTTAGGAGTAGGATTCAACACCGAGCAAGCCTAGGGATGGGGGAACACCCGTTAGTTAGGACTGGGTCTCTAAAAGCAATCCCTAAGTTTCAGAACTACCTAGCCAGCGTAGGTTATGAGATGTCACCCGTTAGATAGGTCTGATCTCAGGGGTCACCCATTAGTTAGGACTGACTCCACAGTTGTTATCTTTACCCATGGCACGGTACTGACACCCTTCCAATTGGGGTTACAGATTGGACCCCAACTTAGTTGTCTTCTCGTATTTAGGGCATATCAGTTAGATGATTACCTCTCATAGTTTTGGTTTCAACCTTCAGTTTAGAACTCAGTTTAGTTCTACAGAATCAGGACTATCAGACATACTCAATCAGTATCAATAATTACATATTATCAGTTACTTAGTATCAGAACTCAGTTCTTAGTATCAGACAAGCTCAGTTACAGTATATATATATATATATATGCATAGTATTGCATACTCAGTGATTTCAGTAGTAATAGTTATCCACGTACTTTTCTGTTCAGTTATAATTTATCATTTAGTCAGTTATTATTCATGCATATGAACCCTTGCACTTAGCCTTACCTCATCTAGCATACCTGTACATTCCCACGTTCTGACGTATACTTTTCTATGCAATGATGATTCATATCATAGCATACTGATAATTTAGTTGTTTATTTAGAGCTAGTGTCAACTATGGAATAGTATCAGTCATGTAACGATCAATAGTACTCTCAAATTATTATAGAACTTAGTAGAACTCAGCCAGTTACAGAACTTAGAAAAACTCAGTAATCTCAGTATCAGTCTAGTCCAGTTCAGTATACTCAGTTCAGTGTCTTTTAGTTGGGAGTAGGATTCAACACTGAGCAATCCTAGGGATGGGGGCACACCCGTTAGTTAGTACTGGGTCTCTAAAAACAATCCCTAAGTTTCAGAACTACGTAGCCAGTGTAGGTTATGAGATGTGACCCGTTAGATAGGTCTAATCTCAGGGGTCACCCGTTAGTTAGGATTGACTCCACAGTAGTTATCTTTACCCATGGCACGGTACTGACACCCTTCCAATTGGGGTTACAGATTGGATCCCAACTTAGTTATCTTCTCTTATTTAGGGCATATCAGTTAGATGATTACCTCTCACAGTTTTGGTTTCAGCCTTCAGTTTAGAACTTAATTCAGTTCTACAGAATCAGGACTATCAGACATAGTCAATCAGTATCAGTAATTAAAAATTATTAGTTACTTAGTATCAGAATTCAGTTCTTAGTATCAGACAAGATCAATTGCAGTATATATATATGCACAGTATTGCATACTCAGTGATTTCAGTAATAATAGTTATCCATGTACTTTCCTGTTCAGTTACACTTTATCAGTTAGTCAGTTATTGTTCATACATATGAACCCTTGCACTCAGCCTTACCTCATCTAGCATACCTGTACATTCCCATGTACTGACGTATACTTTTCTGTGCAATAATGTTTCATATCATAGAATAGCGATAATTTAGTTGTTTATTTAGAGCCAATGTCAGCTATAGAATAGTATCAGTCATGTAACAATCAGTAGTACTCTCAGATTGTTATAGAACTCATTAGAACTCGGCCAGTTACAAAACTTAGGAAAACTCAGTAATCTCAGTGTCAATCCAGTCCAGTTTAGTATACTTAGTTCAGTGTCTTTCAGTTGGGAGTAGGATTCAACACCGAGCAAGCCTAGGGATGGGGGCACACCCGTTAGTTAGGACTGGGTATCTAAAAGCAATCCTTAAGTTTCAAAGCTACGTATCCAGCATACGTTATGAGATGTCACCCGTTAGATAGGTTTGATCTCAGGGGTCACCCGTTAGTTAGGACTGACTCCACAGTAGTTATCTTTACCCATGGAACGGTACTGACACCCTTCCAATTGGGGTACAGATTGGACCCCAACTTAGTTATCTTCTCTTATTTAGGGCATATCCGTTAGATGATTACATCCCACAGTTTTTGTTTCAGTCTTCAGTTTAGAAGTTGGTTTAGTTCTACAGAATCAGGACTATCAGACACAGTCAATCAATATTAGTAATTACATATTATCAGTTACTTAGTATCAGAACTCAGTTCTTAGTATCAAAAAAGTTTAGTTACAGTATATATATATATATGCACAGTATTGCATACTCAGTGATTTCAATAGTAATAGTTATCCACGTACTTTCCTGTTCAGTTACACTTTATCATTTAGTCACTTATTGTTCATGCATATGAACCCTTGTACTCAGTCTTACCTCATCTAACATACCCGTACATTCCCACGTACTGACGTATACTTTCCTGTGCAATGATGTTTCATATCATAGCATACCAATAATTTACTTGTTTATTTAGAGACAGTATCAGCTATGGAATAGTATTAGTCATGGAAAGATCAGTAGTACTCTCAGATTGTTATAGAACTCAGTAGAACTCAGACAGTTACAGAACTTAGGAAAACTCAGTAATCTCAGTATCAGTCCAGTCCAGTTCAGTATACTCAGTTCAGTGTCTTTCAATTGGGAGTAGGATTCAAAACCGAGCAAGCCTAGGGATGGGGGCACACCTGTTAGTTAGGACGGGGTCTCTAAAATTAATCCCTAAGCTTCAGAACTACGTAGCCAGCATAGGTTATGAGATGTCACTCGTTAGATAGGTCTGATCTCAGGGGTCACCCGTTAGTTAGGACTGACTCCACAGTAGTTATCTTTACCCATCTTTACCCATGGCATGGTACTGACACCCTTCCAATTGGGGTTACAGAATGGACCCCAACCTAGTTATCTTCTCTTATTTATGGCATATCAGTTAGATGCTTACCTCCCACAGTTTCGGTTTCAGCCTTCAGTTTAGAACTCAATTCAGTTCTACAGAATCAGGACTATCAGACAGAGTCAATCAGTATCAGTAATTATATATTATCATTTACTTAGTATCAGAACTTAGTTCTTAGTATCAAACAAGGTCAGTTATAATATATACATATATGCACAGTATTGCATACTCAGTGATTTCAGTAGTAATAGTTATCCACGTATTTTCCTGTTCAGTTACACTTTATTATATAGTCAGTTATTGTTCATGCATATGAACCCTTGCACTCAGTCTTACCTCATCTAGCATACCCGTACATTCCCTCGTACTGACGTATACTTTCCTATGCAATGATGTTTCATATCATAGGTTCGGACGCTTAGGTTCCCGACCATAGTAGATTCAGATCAACTAGCAGTAGTATATTTAGCAGTGAGTCTTTATCATTCGAGGACATCCTTTTATTTCATTATCTCAGTAGACTCAGTATTTTAGTAAATGTAGTTAGTTTGGGGATTATCCCATCAACTCCACTTTCAGACATTTCAGTTAGAGGCTTTTTAGACTAGTTTCAGTCAGTATTCAGTTTTACAAATATTATCCCAAATGTTTTATTTTATCAGTATTTCAGATGTTATGAACCTTATGGCATTTTATCCTATTATTTTGCATTTATTTCAGTATTATTGTTTTATGCCCACAGTAGATATCATTCATGGGTTAGCTTGTGGTCCTTCGGGGTCGTAAGCACCGTGTGACAACTAGGGGGTAGTCCCGGGTCGTTATAGTCATGCGTTTAATTCAACAGAACAATAAGGACATAAGTCCAATAAAACTCAAACCATATAATAAACGTATGCAAAATCTCTACTAAGAACCAAAATCAATATCTAATTTAAAACTAGGACAAGACCCTTAGTCAGACCAAAACAAAATGAAATATCAATGTTCTAAAAATAGGCCTTCCGCTATAAGTGAGTCTCACCAACTACACACTTCTATCTGACAAATCTATGGCTTAGCGGGACCCCTGGACTGATCAAGCCTCAGACCCTGAAATATAAGGGATCAATACAAATGTACTGGTACACAGAGCAATCCAAAATAATCAAATTTTTACAACATAAATGAGAGAAATTTATAAAATATTTTTACATATGATATATGAAAACACATGGGCATACTTAAAAGACTTTAACACATTTCTTTTGAAACCATGAACCACTCTTTATTTTACTTCTAAGCTAGATGGTACACACTACAATTTATAATTCCACAGGCTATATGAAATTCGCCCTTGACTCGACGGTCAAGCCCCCAAATCCATGTTTGCCGCAAAGATTAGAGTATCTTTAAGGGGAAGAACATGCAAGATCACAAAGTAGGGTGTCAAATTCCCCAGTCAAGTCAATATGTCATGATTGGGAACAAGATCATAAAGTAGGGCTCCTAACCATAGTCCCGAATTGTGACGACGTAATACAAGGTACACAAGATCACATAGCAGGATACCATAATCTCGTGTCGGTAAATCACAGTTTCCAACATTGAGTCTTTCAACTCATGCTATCTTCGGGTAACCATCTAACTCTCTTTAAGCCCAATTTTTAGCCTCCTAAAAATATAATTCATGCTAAATAACAAATCTTTCTCATTCTGTTAAGGGCACATCATAACAGGGCGTCGTCATACCCAGACTTGCAAGTCATTCATATCATATCAATTCCACAGCCCTTCTTATTCCAACATGTACAATTACCACCAAAAGGTTATCCAGTCACACCAGAGTCCTCATTATCAAAATCACATGAAACTCATTCAAAAATGCTCTTTTTATGAATCTTGAAAACATAGTGGCCATTCCATTTATTCTACTCATGCATAATGATTGAGGAGACATTTAAAACTCAAGAGTTCCTCATCATTCTCAAATCAGCCCCCGACATTGGTTATACATAATTTCATGATAAAAAGAGGGGCTCTTAATTCATGCTCTCAAAATAATTCACAATTTATATCATGCAAGGTTCATAAATTTCATCATGGGGAGTGAAATTTCACAAGTTACATTCGTAAGCCATCTTTCAATTTCAAATCACAAAAAAAGCACGAGATTTATTAATCAAACTTATAGAAAACCCCATAACAATTTTCATAATTCCATTGAATTGATTTCACAATCCATGCTCTTAAAAATAATTTACCAAAACTCATAGTATATACGTGTATATACATCTTAAAGGATTTTAGAAATCATAAAACATATACCCATGTAGTTTAGGATAGGCCCACGTACCTTAGATTATTTAGTTTGAAAGATGGAACCCAAATATTGATACTTTTCTTGAGAATTTTGAATTGAAAGGCTTGAATTCTTGATCTTTGGGGAAGAAAAAGTTGATCTTGTTCTTGGAGAGGTGCTTAGGGTTTTTTTCTGAGAGAAAATTGATTAAAGAGGAAATTGATGCTTCTTGGGGCTGAAATTTTATGTTATGGATGGATTTTGGGTGAGGAGAAGTGACCAAAATACCCCTACACCCATTTGAAACTGAAATAGCATATGAAGCAGTTCCAAACGAGCTAGCCGACGCGTCACGTCGCTATCACGTCGGCTTACTGCCTCACATAGAAAATGCCATAACTTTTTGCTTGGTTATCAAATTTAGGCAAAATCGGTATCACTGGAAAGCTAATGCAATTATCTACAATTTGGTGGGTCTTAACCTGCAAAATTCTACATATATAAAAGGTTGTACATGTTTAAATTAGACCCTTATAGAATTAAATATCAAACTTTGGAAGAATGAATGATTCTTGGCTCAACTTTTCTCTAAGTGATTTCTATGAACACTTTTCACCTCATAATCACTTCATACATTAGGAGAAAGATCCTTAGACATGAATTTAAATATAAAACATGGAATTAGAGCTTACACACATAGGAATGATGGTTTTCTTTCTAGATCAAAAATACGGGGTGTTACAATATTCTTCCATCTAGAAGACCCACACACAGAGTAATTATCGAGATTTGAATTATCATTCCAGAAAAATATGCAATCATTAGGACATGAATGAATCTTTTCATAATTGAGACCCAAATCTCTTATCACCTTTCTTGCTTTGTGGAAAGACTCGAAAATCTAAGCGAATGAAAAAGCCTTTTTCATCAAGTCTAGCAAGTCTGAGAAAGCTACACTACTCAGCCCGTGAATGCATTTAAACAAGTACAATCGGATGGTGAAACTCATCTAAGAAAAATTCTTACACCTCGGATATAAATATTGTTTTCCTTCCTCTACTAATTTAAAAAATTGCTTAACATCTTCAGATAGTCCCCGTCTTACTCCTCCATGTCCTTCATGCCTCTACTCATCTTCTACATTTCTAAAAGTATCATGAAGTAGTTTATCAATATCGTCATGTTGGTCATCAGATAGTCCATGGCTTACTCCTTCATGCCCTTCATGACTTGTATGTGGAATATTTGTTGATGAAACTCCATCTCCATGAAAAACCCATTGAGTGTAATTAGGATCAAATCCATGACCAAAAAAATGATTCACCACCACATCTTGATAATGCCAATAGCGATTAAAGCATAATCTGCAGGGGCATAATATTTCATTTCCGAGAGATGCTGGTTCAAATGCCTTATTGAGAAAATCCTTGACTCCATTTTCGTACTCATCGACAGATCTTGAGAGATACACCCAACTTCTATCTCCAATAACCATTAAATAGCCTATGTTATGCATTTAAAATATTGAAGAAAAAACCATGAGTATAGTCAGTATCAACGTACAAACAGTATCATTAGGTATGTGAAATAATTTGTATAACATATATTTAATAAAGAATAAAACAAAGATAATTTCCATTGATTAAATTATTTAATATCACCTTATTGTATAAGATAATTTTGTTACAAGCCTATAAGTTCATAAACACTAGTCACAAATAATTAAAGAAGGTCAATTGGTAAATTTCTGAAGCAAAAAAATGATTGCTTAGCCCCAATATATGTATAATTTCAACATATTGACCTCATAAATATTAGCACTATCTAATTTCTCCATAAAATACATACCATTTATTAACACACACTTAATGCACACAAACATATTCCCAAACTCTAATAGCTAACTTACATAACTAGAGTAAATTAGAGTAATTATATTCAACCTAAGAGAAAAGATTGAGAATGTACACTCCATCATACACTACTACGTACTCAACATCAAAATTAGGAATTAAGTTGCTCTGGCTTCTATCTATTACATTTTGTAAATGGTAAGAGCACTTACGGCTAGACAAGTGGAGCTACAATCTGAGACACAGATGTTGACAATGACTAAAAACACGTGCCTTTCCTGAAATAAGAATATGAAATTCTCATTTTAATTCACAACAAAGAAATGTTAAGATGAATTTCGCACAAAATTCCAACTAAGAAATCAAAACGGAAAAATTAACAGTACGAGCTATGCAAAAACAATACAAAATTTGCCATATATGAAATGAAAACATGAAATTCTCATCGGAATCCGAATGTCAAACTGAATTTCACACAAAATTCAAATGAAGATAACCAAAATGGAACAATCAATAGTAAAATCGATACAGAAATAGTACTACATACTGTCCCAATTGCAGTCATCTATATAAGTAAGTCTAGACTTTAAAGTTGATAAACAATATAATGAGAGATGTTCTATATGTAATTAGGATCCAACTTCCAAGGTGAAGTTACTTATCTATTATAACACCCCGTAAAAAAATTTTCGTACACTTATCGCGATTATATGGAGTCCTAAAGGCTTGCGTATGGGTTAAATTAAGTTTATGGTGTTCGGAAGTATCCCGTCAATAGTTTTATGTGTAGATATTGGAATAAGCTTTCCAACGATATAAAATTTGCCCAAAACAGAGGAGTATTTCATATAATCGAGCACATTCAAAATTTCAAAACGGTGGCCGGGAAGCCTGTGAACAGTAAATCTGCAGGAAAATTACTGCAGCTAGGCAATTATTTTTTTGGATCAACTTTAGACGATCGTAACTCCTTGTACAAAAAGAACTGTGTGAGATGCTATATATCTACGAAAAGCTCCGAGAGTCCTCTTTCTGATGAAATTGGTTTCATCCAAATCCAATGTCTGAGTAAGGAGCTATACCCGTTTTACTACAGCCTACCAAAAAAAAACAGAATTGTGGGGAAGACTTTTGGGTCAACTTTAAACAACCATAACTCCTTGTACAGGAAGAACTGGGTGGTATACTTTATATGAAAATGACATACCTTTGAAATATCTTTCCAATGCAATTGGTTTCACCCAAATTCGATACCGGAACAAAGAGTTATGGTCGATTTACTTCAGCCTGTCAAAACTGTCCACTGGGGACAATTTCGGATTTATTTAAATTTTTAGGGCAAAATGGTCATTTTCTATTACCTCTTGGACGAAAATGGGTCTTTATAAACCTACACTTAGCCTCATATATATCATATATCATCCAATTATTAAGAGAAGGTGAAACCCTAGCCTAATTTCAACTTCAAATATTTTGTGATTCAACCGTAGAAAATTCGAATTGGTTCCGTAGTTGTGTTCACCGTCTCGAAAGCTTCGAGAAGCACCCCATGGTTATGTAAGGAGGATTCTAAATGCAAGAGTTCATTGTTAAGGTATGAATATTGTTTATTCTTGATTCTTATCCATGAATAAGTATTGATAAAGGATTATGAGTATTGTCTTGATGTTGGAAGATAACTAGAAACATAGTTATGAATTGTTTTGTATAAATTGTTAGTAGTAAATTATGGAAGTTGTTGTATTGGATTATGGAGGATGAATTGTGGTGATATATCATTATATTGGTGGTTATGTATGCCTAGTGATCATGTTGGTATTATATGGTGATTAAGAAGGGAAATAAAGGCTAAGAGTGATGTTGAGGGATATTTCATGAAAATGCATGATATGTGAATGTAATAAGAGTATAAGAGGATGTATGTAGCACTCTTATTGATGAGTTAAAGGATTACTTCCTAGACATTATTTGGTGAAGTTAATACCTAAATGTTAAGGTTTGGTTGCTAATACTAGTTTGCCACAAATGACTTATTGTAGATAAGTGTTCGAAGAGTACGGGAAGTCAAGTTGGACTTGTATTGAAGTGGTTATATCAAGGTATGTAAGACATACTCTATCTAATCTTTGGCATGAATAATGACCCATGGCACTCTCAAGTAAGCTTCCAACATTGTCCTACGACACATGACACATAATAACATCTTATGATCTTCTACACTACCAATTGAACTTGTTTTCACTTTTAAGATGTCCGGCTAGTCAAGAAAAATGTCCATATACTATTGTTGACTCCGAAATGGTTTAATGAGGTATCCATGATTTTCTACTTCATTTTCATGATATTGATTACCTATTTACATGTTTTTCCTATTGAGGTATCATGGTTTCAAGTTCCATAAGGTGTGACCACAAAGTAACCAATCTCAAAGATTAATTGAATTAAGAAATGGAATGTCTGTATTTTAAATTGATGATATGATGTATTGTATTAGTACCACTGATCAGTTGGCCATTGTATTATAAAGTTTATGTATATATGCTATTCCAGGGGTGGTCCCTGATGTATTGTATTAGTACCACTGATCAATTGGCCATTGTATGACATACGTTATGTATTGATAAGGATTACGGGAAGTAATGATATGAAAGTAATGTGCAAGTATCCCATCAGCTCTTTTAAGTGTGGTCTACTCATACTGTTAATTCACTGGTACATGGGTTCTGTTGATCTTTTGTATCTCATCTTGATACTCACTGCCTTACATACTCAGTACATATTTCCGTACTGACGTCCCTCGCGGGGGACCCGTATTCATGCCTGCAGGAACAGGTACTTCAGGTCGTACACCTCCGCAGTAAGAGCCAGGACATTCTGTTATTAGTGGTGAGCTCCAGTTGTTTCGGGGCATCCCAAGTTGTTTCTATATGTATTTTTGGTATTTGTATAAAAGTCTTTTGTGGGCGGGAGTTTGTCCCGACCCTAACTCAGTTGTGTATCTATGTAGAGGCTTTTGCAGACATATTGTACAGCCATAGGAGTGTTTGGTTAATAGACGTGATGGCTCTGACGGCCAATTACTGTTTATATATATATTTATGCGTGTCTGTTGGGCTGATACAGGTACTGTTTTCTTCTATTTACAATGAAGTGCTGCCCAAATTTCTAATTTTCATAAGTAATGTAGATGTGAAAGTATAGGTTATCAACGGGTTCTCCCGGGCCTCCTCGTCTACGGGTGCCAGTCCACTCCAATGGGATTTGGGGTATGACAGAACTGGTATCAGAGCGGTTTGTCCTAGTGAGTCTACAAAGCCATGTATACGTAGAATCTCGTTTATCGGTGTGTTGTGCACCACATCTATAAACAGGAGGCTATTGGACATTTAGGGATTGTTTCCACTCTCCATTTCTTAGATCGTGCAATAGAGCCCATATTAGAGATAAAGTCATAATCGATCGCTTAATCCAATTGTTTTTTTATTATAGTAATGATGCCGATTATAAGGAGAAAGAATAAGTGGAAGCGAATGGATGTAGTGGCCGGGGAAGGTACTAGTAAGTCACCACCGGCACAAGCTGAACAAAGTGAGTCTCAAGCTGAGCCTATATCAGGAGCTTCTTCTCCTCCGGAAGGGCCATCTATTAATGTTGTTGATCGAGATTTGAGGGATGCAGTACAACTTCTGACGCGTATAGTTGCCGATCAAGTTCAAGGGCAAGCTATTCCTACCACGGGTTCTAGTGGTATGGATAGAGCAGCTAGCCTTCGGACACAGGATTTTCTGAAACTGGATCCTCCTACTTTTACCAGATCAGATATTAACGAAGACCCGCAGG
This sequence comes from Capsicum baccatum var. pendulum, assembly GCA_030864225.1. Taxonomy (NCBI): domain Eukaryota; kingdom Viridiplantae; phylum Streptophyta; class Magnoliopsida; order Solanales; family Solanaceae; genus Capsicum; species Capsicum baccatum. The sequence continues at coordinate 44,533,330 of CM061555.1, forward strand.
ACTTTGTCGATCAAACCCAAAGGGCTCTAGATGTTATGCACATATCCGGTAAAGAGATGGTTGAGCTAGCATCATATAGACTGAAATGAGAGGCTATATTGTGGTACGAGGATTGGAAATGATCTAGGGGTATTGATGCACCTCCAACTACGTGGGGAGAGTTTAAAGATGCATTTATTGATCATTATCTTCCATTTGAGACTCGTCAGGCCCTTTGCAGATCAATTCTTAAATCTTCGTCAGGGTAATATGAGTGTAAGGGAGTATAGTCTTCGATTTAACTCCTTGTCTCGATATGCTTCTAATGTGGTAGCTACTATGGATGACAGAGTTCATCACTATATGGATAGATTGGAACCATACTTGGTTAGAGATTGTACCATTGTTGCTTTAAACAAGGACATGGATATAGCAAGGATACAAGCTTTCGCTCAGAAGATGGAAGATCAGAGGCAAAGAAGAAGAACCCAGGAATCAGAAAAAGGATATTCTAAGCGTGCCAGAGCTATAGGGCAGTTTATGGCATCTCAGGGAGGTTTTAGGCCTTCGTTCTCTCATACATTGCCTAGCCCGTTATCTTCTTATCCGGCAATTAGTGCTCCACCGTAATTTCAAAGGTTCAGAGGTAATCAGTCGGGCAAAGCAGTGAAAATCAGAGTTCGCGAACAGTGGGGTATCAAGGGCAAGGGAGTATGAGTCAATTGAGACCTCCACGACACCCGTGCCCCATATGTAGAAGATTTCACTTTGGCGAATGTCGGCTTGGAATGAACAATTGCTTTTGGTGCGGAAGGACGGGGCATATGGCTAGAGATTGCCCACGCAGGGCCACAGGTGGTATAATACGACCTACCGGATCAGCTGTTGCGTCATCATCGGTGCCTCCTTTGAGTAGGGGTGCACAACCTATGGGTCACGGTAGAGGTGATAGAGAGTAGCTAGTTCTAGCGGAGCTCAGAACTGTGTGAATGCCCTAGCAGATCGGCAGAATTTAGAGGCTTCTCCAGACGTGGTTATAGGTACGTTGTCCATCTTTGCATTTGATGTGTATGCTTTAATTGATCCTGGTTCTACATTATCGTATGCTACTCCTTTGGTTGCGGGAAGGTTCGGGAGAACACCCGAATTATTAGCCAAGTCATTTGAAGTATCAACGCCAGTGGGGTAATCTCTTATAGCTAGGAATGTTTATCGAAATTGTGTTGTGAATATTTGTGGTCGTGATACGATGGCCGATCTTGTTGAGTTAGAAATGGTAGATTTTGATGTTATTATGGTCATAGATTGGTTAGCGTCTTGTTATGCTACAGTAGATTACCGTTCTAAGAAGGTGTGTTTCCATTTCCCAAATGAGGCAGTCCTTGAATGGAAGGGTAATATTGGCGCGCCGAGAGGTAGATTTATTTCTTACTTTAAGGCAAGAAAAATGATTTCCAAGGGGTACATATACCATTTGGTTAGAGTAAGGGATACAGAGGCAGAGCCGCCAACTTTTCAGACCGTTCCGGTTATGAATGAATTTCCTGATGTATTTCCTGAAGAACTACCAGGTTTACCTCCTGAATGAGAAGTGGAGTTTGGTATTGATATGTTTCCAGACACACAGCCAATCTCAATTCCTCCTTATAGAATGGCACCAGCAGAGTTGCAAGAATTGAAAGCGTAACTGAAAGACTTGCTAGATAAAGATATACCCAAGACAGCTTTCCAAATACAGTATGGTCATTATGAATTCCTGATTATGTCATTCAGGCTGATAAATGCACCCGCAGTTTTTATGGATCTGATGAATAGGCTGTTTAAGCCGTTTCTAGATGTGTTCGTGATAGTTTTCATAGATGATATTCTGGTCTACTCTAGATCAGAAGAGGACCGTGTTAATCACTTGAGGCAGGCGTTGCAGATTCTTCGTGATCGTAAGCTGTATGCGAAGTTTTCTAAATGTGAGTTTTGGCTCAAGTCAGTGGCATTTTTGGGCCATATTGTATCCAGTGAAGGCATAAAAGTTGACACTCAGAAGATTGAGGCTGTGAAGAATTGGCCAAGACCCACGACATCTACGGAGATTCGTAGTTTCCTCGGGTTGGCAGGTTATTATAGAAGGTTTGTTGAAGGTTTTTCTTCTATTTCTGCACCCTTGACTAAGTTGACGCATAAAGCCTCCAAGTTTCAATGGAATGATGCCTGTGAAAAGAGTTTCCAAGATCTGAAGAGCAAGTTCACTTCCACACCGGTATTGGTACTTCCTGAAGGCACGGAAGGGTATGCAGTGTACTGTGCTGCTTCGAGAAGTGGCTTAAGATGCGTATTAATACAACATGGTAGAATAATAGCCTATGGCTCTAGACAGTTACGACCACATGAGAGGAATTATCCCACACATGATCTTGAGCTAGCTGCAGTTGTATTTGCTTTGAAGATATGGCGCCACTACTTATATGGGGTTCATGTTGACATATATACCGATCATAAGAGCCTGCAATATATCTTCAGTCAGAAAGATCTAAACATAAGGCAGCAGAGATGGCTTGAATTGTTGAAAGATTATGATGTTGATATCTTGTATCATCCAGGGAAAGCGAATGTGGTAGCGGATGCACTGAGTCGTAAGTCTAAAATGGCATCTATAGAAAAGCAGGGGATGATTAAGGATCTTCACCAACTAGCTAATTTGGGAGTTCGACTTCTCGAAACTCCAGATGAAGAGGTTATTGTACGTAATGCAGCGGAATCTTTATTGATAGCTGAAGTGAAAGAGAAGCAGTATGCAAATCCAATTTTATTGCAGCTTAAGGAGGATGTGTAGAGTGGCACGACAAAGGCATTTGAGCTTACGCGAAAAGGAGTGCTTCAGTGTCAGAATCGTTTATGTGTACCTGATGTAGTTGAGCTAAGAAAGAGAATTATGACAGAAGCACACTGTTCAAGGTATTCCATCCATCCAGGGTCGACTAAGATGTATCAAGATTTGAAAACAATATATTGGTGGAATGACATGAAGAAGAATATTGCCGAATTTGTAGCTGAATGTCCGAATTGTCAAAGAGTCAAAGTAGAACACCAGAAACCCGGTGGTTACATGCAATGTATAGATCTTCCAGTCTGGAAGTGGGACAAGATCAATATGGATTTCATCACAGGTTTGCCTCGTACATATCGGAAGTTTGATTCCATATGGGTGATCATTGATAGGCTTACCAAATCTGCGCACTTCTTACCAGTTAAGACAACTTATACGGCGGAAGAGTATGCGAAGTTGTATATTAAGGAGATCGTTCGGTTACATGGAGTTCCAATTTCCATTATATCCGATCGAGGAGACAAATTTACCGCAAATTTCTGGAAGTCTTTTCAAAGGAGTTTGGGGACACAAATAAATCTAAGTACGGCTTTTCATCCTCAAACGGACGGACAAGCGGAACGTACCATCCAGACACTTGAAGATATGCTACGAGCATGTGTATTAGATTTCAAAGGCAACTGGGATGATCACCTACCTCTTATCGAGTTTGCCTACAATAATAGCTATCATTCAAGTATCAAAATAGCACCATATGAAGCATTGTATGGAAGAAAGTGTAGATCGCCAATAGGATGGTTTGAAGCAGGTGATGCGGTCTGGTTTGGACCGGATCTTGTTTATCAAGCAATGGAGAAGGTTAAAGTGATCCAACAACGGCTTGAAACAGCTCAAAGTCGACACAAATCTTATGCGGATGTTAGAAGAAGAGGACTTGAGTTTTCTATTGACGATTGGGTATTCTTGAAAGTATCACCAATGAAAGGAGTGATGAGGTTTGGCATGAAAGGAAAGTTAAGTCCACGATACATAGGTCCGTATAAGATCATTCAAAGATTTGGACAAGTTGCTTATGAGTTAGAGCTACCTCAAGAGCTCTCAGCAGTTCATCCCATATTTTATGTTTCGATGCTTTGCAAGTACATTGGAGATCCATCGCACATCACTACTACGGAAGATGTACAAGTTACAGAAGATCTCACTTTTGAAGAAATGTCAATTGCTATTCTTGATCGCCAAATTAAAAAGATAAGGAATAAAGAGATAGCATCGTTAAAAATACTTTGGAGGAATCAACAAGTTGAGGAGATCACATGGGAAGCCAAGGAAGCGATGAATATTAAGTTCCCTTACCTATTCAACGATGAGGAGGAAGTTCATGAGACGGAAGAAGAACAATAACAAGTAAGTGTTTATTTTTATGCAAGTATGTTATGATGATGAATATATTAATTGTAAGCTTGGACATGTCTTAATTGAGTAACTATGCTAACATTCGAGGATGAATATTCTTAACGGGGGAGAATGTAACACCCCGTAAAAAAAATTTCGTACACTTATCGCGATTATATGGAGTCCTAAAGGCTTGCTTATGGGTTAAATTAAGTTTATGGTGTTCGAAAGTATCCCGTCAATAGTTGTATGTGTAGGTATTGGAATAATCTTTCCAATGATATAAAGTTTGCCCAAAACAGAGGAGTATTTCATATAATCGAGCACATTCGAAATTTCAAAACGGTGGTCGGGAAGCCTGTGAACAGTAAATCTGCAGGAAAATTACTGCAGCTAGGCAATTATTTTTTTGGATCAACTTTAGACGATCATAACTCCTTGTACAAAAACAACTATGTGAGATGCTATATATAGACGAAAAGCTCCGAGAGTCCTCTTTCCGATGAAATTGGTTTCATCCAAATCCAATGTCTGAGTAAGGAGCTATACCCGTTTTACTACAGCCTACCAAAAAAAACAGAATTGTGGGACAGATTTTTGGGTCAACGTAAAACGACCATAACAACTTGTACAGGAAGAACTGGGTGGTATACTTTATATGAAAATGAAATTCCTTTGAATTATATTTCCAATGCAATTGTTTTCACCCAAATCCGATACCGGAACAAAGAGTTATGATCGATTTACTTCAGCCTGTCAAAACTGTCCACTGGGGACAGTTTCGAATTAATTTAAATTTTTAGGGCAAAATGATCATTTTCTATTACCTCTTGGACAAAAATGGGTCTTTATAAACCTACACTTAGCCTCATATATATCATATATCATCCAATTATTAAGAGAAGGTGAAACCCTAGCCTAATTTCAACTTCAAATATTTTGTGATTCAACCGTAGAAAATTCGAATTGGTTCCGTAGTTGTGTTCACCGTCTCGAAAGCTTCGAGAAGCACCCCATGGTTATGTAAGGAGGATTCTAAATGCAAGAATTCATTGTTAAGGTATGAATATTGTTTATTCTTGATTCTTATCCATGAATAAGTATTGATAAAGGATTATGAGTATTGTCTTGATGTTGGAAGATAACTAGAAACATAGTTATGAATTGTTTTGTATAAATTGTTAGTAGTAAATTATGGAAGTTGTATTGGATTATGGAGGATGAATTGTGGTGATATATCATTATATTGGTGGTTATGTATGCCTAGTGATCATGTTGGTATTATATGGTGATTAAGAAGGGAAATAAAGGCTAAGAGTGATGTTGAGGGATATTTCATGAAAATGCATGATATGTGAATGTAATAAGAGTATAAGAGGATGTATGTAGCACTCTTATTGATGAGTTAAAGGATTACTTCCTAGACATTATTTGGTGAAGTTAATACCTAAATGTTAAGGTTTGGTTGCTAATACTAGTTTGCCACAAATGACTTATTGTAGATAAGTGTTCGAAGAGTACGGGAAGTCAAGTTGGACTTGTATTGAAGTGGTTATATCAAGGTATGTAAGACATACTTTATCTAATCTTTGGCATGAATAATGACCCATGGCACTCTCAAGTAAGCTTCCAACATTGTCCTACGACACATGACACATAATAACATCTTATGATCTTCTACACTACCAATTGAACTTGTTTTCACTTTTAAGATGTCCGGCTAGTCAAGAAAAATGTCCATATACTATTGTTGACTCCGAAATGGTTTAATGAGGTATCCATGATTCTCTACTTCATTTTCATGATATTGATTACCTATTTACATGTTTTTCCTATTGAGGTATCATGGTTTCAAGTTCCATAAGGTGTGACCACAAAGTAACCAATCTCAAAGATTAATTGAATTAAGAAATGGAATGTCTGTATTTTAAATTGATGATATGATGTATTGTATTAGTACCACTGATCAGTTGGCCATTGTATTATAAAGTTTATGTATATATGCTATTCCAGGGGTGGTCCCTGATGTATTGTATTAGTACCACTGATCAATTGGCCATTGTATGACATACGTTATGTATTGATAAGGATTACGGGAAGTAATGATATGAAAGTAATGTGCAAGTATCCCATCAGCTCTTTTAAGTGTGGTCTACTCATACTGTTAATTCACTGGTACATGGGTTCTGTTGATCTTTTGTATCTCATCTTGATACTCACTGCCTTACATACTCAGTACATATTTCCGTACTGACGTCCCTCGCGGGGGACCCGTATTCATGCCTGCAGGAATAGGTACTTCAGGTCGTACACCTCCGCAGTAAGAGCCAGGACATTCTGTTGTTAGTGGTGAGCTCCAGTTGTTTCGGGTCATCCCAAGTCGTTTCTATATGTATTTTTGGTATTTGTATAAAAGTCTTTTGTGGGCGGGAGTTTGTCCCGACCCTAACTCAGTTGTGTATCTATGTAGAGGCTTTTGTAGACATATTGTACAGCCATAGGAGTGTTCGGTTAATAGACGTGATGGCTCTGACGGCCAATTACTGTTTATATATATATTTATGCGTGTCTGTTGGGCTGATACAGGTACTGTTTTCTTCTATTTACAACGAAGTGCTGCCCAAATTTCTAATTTTCATAAGTAATGTAGATGTGAAAGTATAGGTTATGAACGGGTTCTCCCGGGCCTCCTCGGCTACGGGTGCCAGTCCGCTCCAATGGGATTTGGGATATGACATCTATCTAAAGTAAATACCAGTCTTGGCAAATGTCTTAAGTTTTATGCCTAGTTAAACAGTAAATAATCTAGACAATGTGAATGCAAGCTCCGCTCTCATCTACGTAAATACCATTAGCCACCAACCATTCTCGCTCATGAAGCCTAAAAAAATAGATAATCTAATGTTACTATATAGAGCATCTAATTCCATAATGAGAATTGTAAGATCTCAAATAATTGATTCAAACACCCAGAAATACCACTAACTCGACCAACAAGGACATTGGTCAAAACCTTGTGGTGTGATGAAAATTCTTCTCCCACATTTAAGGAATGAGGTGGATGTGTAAGATGACCAATCAGAACCATAATTTTACATTACAAACAGTTTCAAAACCACCATTCCACTTGTTTAACTACATTGATTTTGCAGAAGATTAGCAATCTTCTTGTTTAACTACAGTGTTCAACTGCTTTCTTATCAGAAACTTGAATCAAGTGCTCAACTGTATGTATCCAAATCATTAATCATCTTAGATTCAAATACATAGCTGCATTTTCCTTAGATTTAGATTCACAACAATCATACTAAATTGGTCTACATAATACATTTATAAAGAGGGTTGCAATCACTGATACATAATTCCTCAGTTTGCTTCATTCCCTCAAGTTGGGAGGTAAACAGTTCAACTTTGTCAAAAACAACTCCAGCCTTAGGAGAATCATCAACTTCAAACCATTTTATACTTGAAAGTTGGATGGGTGTCTCCAAATTGAGTTCAGGACATCTTGAGATTCTCAATTTCGTCAGAGAACAAAGATTCTCAAAATTGTATGGACAGCATGGGCCTTTAAATTCCTGTTGACCAGGTGACACCCAAAGCAAAATGTTTCGTACTTCTTTTCTTATCCAACTAAATCCCTCTCATTGTATGGATTTAACTATACATGCCTAGTCTTGGTATCCTCTTCTTTCCTACTACAAAATTACCCAAGTAACTGTGTGTCTAATGTAATCGTTGACCTTTAAACAATTCTTTATTCCTATTAGTTTGTTGATTTAGTTAGTTCTTCAGAATCAGATGACATATTAAGTTCAGGTCCGAGTTTATTTCTTTACTGCAGCTGCTGACAGAGCAACTAATTAAAAGAAGTTATGATTTTGGCAATCCACGTATTACGATGTTTAAAATATTCCTTGTTGTACTTAACTCTACTGTTATTAACTTCTTAATTCACAACAACATACCAGTGTAATCCTACAAGTGACGTCTAGCGAGAGTAGCATGTATGCAACCTTACCCCTACCATCAACTAGAAGTATATATAGAACAAAGAAAACTCTTAATACATAAATTATTTAGAAATCAAAATTAACTTAGTGAACCTTAAATTCCATTCTCGCTGCTTACAACTCTTAATCCCATAACAATCCCAAGAAAACCCTCTTATTCTGCTTCCAATTTTATCCGCGAACAATCCTAAACTTCTAATTTTATCCGTACCCATGAAGCTCATAAAAAGAAGAAAAAGGGAGTATGAAATCGTTACTTACAAGAGAACTGTGATTTTATTGTTCTTCCAATTTTATCCGTACCCCTGAAGCTCAGACAACGCTTTCATTGTGCTTCTAATTTTACCTGAAAGTTGATTTTGACATCCAAGGCTGCAATTTACTCAAGAACAAACCCTACACTTGGGAACAATTTACTCAAGAACAATCCTCAAGTTCCCAATCGATCCAAGCCCTCAAGAATCGACCCAACTAATTTTTTTGCAGAACAAAAACTTTCTTAATTGAAATGGGGGAACCGCTGCAATTTACTGATTTTCTCAAGAAGACAAAAGTGAATGAAATGGGGAACCTAACCCTACAAAAGTGATTTTCTCAGTTTTTTTTTTTTTTTTTTAAATTATGATATTAAAAATAGCAGGTGTAAATAAAGAGTGGAGGGAAAAATACCCGAGTTTTTGTTATCTTTTGTACAATTAATTGTAGCTATAGGTTACCTATAGTAACGGTTCTAATAACCGTTACAACAGGGTGATTTATTAGGACGGTTAAATCAAATATGCGATGGTTATGTTAATTAATTGTCCCATTAGACATGGTCACATTATACGACGGTTATAACAGTCGCCGTAGAGTATCTATAGTGACGGTTCTATAACCGTCGCCTAAGCTAGCGTTACCGTAGCCTATTTTTCTAGTAGTGTTACATTATAGTGAATGTCTATCAAGAATATAGATGAGATCTATTTGATATTTATTAGGATATGAAATATCTATCTTTTAGAAAGAAACTAGAAGTATTTTTCGCTATAAATAAAGGGGTTTTGTTCATTATATCCTCAAGTTGATGATCTCTCATCCCTCTGATAAATAAAGAAGTCTCCGCTCTTCCCACTCTATTTATTCTTGTTCTTAATTTTTATTTCATAACAAATTTTTATTTTTGCTTTCTTTTTCCTCTTATTTTAGGTCTCCTTTTTTGAGTATAGGAAAAGAAAAATCTATCAAAATTAATTTTCTTATGGTATACTTTAGGATTTTTTTTAAATAGTATAAATATAATAATATAATAATAGGAAGAAATAAGTGATTTTTTTTATTGCAGAGATGAATTGTAAAAAATTCAAAATCATTTTTCTAATGGTATCCATATTTTTAATAAATTATTGTACATGTAAATGCAGATGGTTGATGTAGGTGCTCGTTGGAGACCACAACATACTAATTACTAAAAGTTGGTGCGGCGCATGCAGCAACCAATTGGCCAGTGACAAATCCTTAAATGGAACTCAGATCCACGGAGGATTAGTCCTTGGCCTATCGGGCTGGAAGATACTTTGGGAAACCAAAAAAAAAAAAAAGTCGGTGCGGCATTTTTTGAAATAGTTGGAGGCGGGGAAGAGAAAAAAGATGAGGAGATTACACGTGGTAACGAACACTCACCAATAAAGTGAAAATTTACGTAGCCAATAAAATTCCCAACTCATAGTAAAAATTGTTTAGGTTTCTCTCTCTCCCCTTTTTTAAAAAATAAATAAATAAATTGAGCAACTATTTTGTGTAGACTCCTTTCATAAGTTGGTTTAGTTAGCAGAAGGGAACAACAGACACTCTTATAAATAATTACATAGGCTTAGAGTTAGGGTTTTGAATAAAATTGGTGGCCTAGGCAATGGAAGGGAATTGTGATGGAGATGCAACAGGTGATGATCGAATTTCCAATTTGCCAGAGCCAATTTTGCATCACATCCTCTCTTTACAAGGCTTTGGCTAGTGCTTGAGATTCACTCCCCTCCTTAAATTTTGGTTATATTTTCGACTGGTCAAACTGTATGAATGTTGTTATAGATCAAACTCTAGCAAATAGGAAAAAGCACAAGATTTCCATTCAAAAGTTCTCTCTAGTCAGGCTATTTTGCTCGTCTTACTTATGCCGACAGATGGATTAAGATACTCATAGCTTGTAATATCAAAGAGTTGAATCTAAGAGTAGACAGACATAATTTTCAAGGCGGCTTCGAATATGGCAGCTTGCCTGAGGCAATCTTTGCTGCCAGATCGCTAAATGTGCTGAGTTTGTATAGATTTAAGATTGAATTGCCCACTGATGATGGTACGATAAAGTTATCATCTTTGAGAGAGTTGCACCTCTCTTATGTGTTTTTGGATGAGCAATTTATTGAGTCCCTGTGCACAAGCTGCTGCAATTTAGAGCATTTGTCTTTTCAGGATTTCAAAGGATTCACCAGCTTTCATGTTGGTGAGACTTTACCTAAACTGAAAAAGGTAAACTTACAATTTCCCCGTTCTATACTCCAGTTGGTTGATATTGCAGCAATTAATCTCGAAGAGCTTAGGATCGACGGCCTTAACAGGATTGCAAAGTGTAACACCCCGTAAAAATCGTGCATGGATTAGCCTTTAATAGAGTGCTCTTACACTTAAAAACTTGAAAATTCTTCTAAGTGTAACTTAGAGTCATTTTAGCTGGCAACCTTCGGGATACAACTTCTTGACCTTCCCGACCTTCATTTTTAGATTTTCAAGTTGCGTTACGATCGGACATTCTCATAGTACATCTCAGATAAGTTTTGGAATTTTTCGGAATGCATAAGGCTGCGTTTGGATTTCAAAACAGTAGCAAAACGCATAGCCTGTTGCCCAGTTTTTTTCAGCATTTCAGGGTCACCTTCAAAAGATCATAACTCCCTGTATATAATGGACTGTGTGAGCTATAATATATCAAACCAAAGAGCTTTGAGTCCTATTTCCAATGCAACTGGTTTCCTCCAAATCCAACATCTGAGTAAGGAGTTATATCCGTTTTACTTCAGCCTGTCAGTTTGTCAACTGAGGGATAGTTTCGACTTTTCTTATTTTCTTAGGGGCATTTTAGTCATTTCACTTCACCCAATTCCGTTATAACACCAGATTTAGCCCAATTTCAGCAAAATACAATCCTTTTTCTCAAATTTTCTCAAGAACACCTTTTAGGTTTCAAACAAAAATCCCAAATAACTCAAGATTCAACCGTAGAAAGTTCAAATTGGTTCCGTAGTTGTGTTCACCATCTCGAAAGCTTCGAGAAGCACCCCATGTTTATGTTAGGAGGATTCTAAATACAAGAGTTCATTGTTAAGGTATGAATATTGTTTATTCTTGATTCTTATCCATGAATAAGTATTTATAAAGGATTATGAGTATTGTCTTGATGTTGGAAGATATTAGAAACATAGTTATGACTTGTTGTGTATAAATTGTTAGTAGTAAATTATGGAAGTTGCTGTATTGGATTATGGAGGATGAATTGTCGTGATATATCATTATATTAGTGGTTATGTATGCCTAGTGATCATGTTGGTATTGGATGGTGATTAAGAAGGGAAATAAAGACTAAGAGTGATGTTGAGGGATATTTCATGAAAATGCATGATATGTGAATGTAATAAGAGTATAAGAGGATGTATGTAGTACTCTTATTGATGAGCTAAAGGATTACTTCCTAGACATTATTTGGTGAAGTTAATACCTAAATGGTAAGGTTTGGTTGCTAATACTAGTTTGCCACAAATGACTTATTGTAGATAAGTGTTCGAAGAGTACGGGAAGTCACTTGTATTGAAGTGGTTATATCAAGGTATGTAAGACATACTCTATCTAATCTTTGGCATGAATAATGACCTATGGCACTCTCAAGTAAGCTTCCAACATTGTCCTACGACGCATGACACATAATAACATCATATGATCTTCGACACTACCAATTGAACTTATTTTCACTTGTAAGATGTCCGGCTAGTCAAAACAAAAATGTCCATATACTATTGGTGACTCCGAAATGGTTTAATGAGGTATCCATGATTCTCTACTTCATCTTCACGATATTGATTACCCATTTACATGTTTTTCCTATTGAGGTATCATGGTTTCAAGTTCCATAAAGTGTGACTACAAAGTAACCAATCTCAAAGATTAATTGAATTAAGAAATGGAATGTCTGTATTTTAAATTGATGATATTATGTATTGTATTAGTACCACTGATCAGTTGGACATCGTATTATAAAGATTATGTATATATGTTATTCCAGGGGTGGTCCCTTATGTATTTTATTAGTACCACTGATCAGTTGGCCATCGTATTATAAAGATTATGTATATATGCTATTCCAGGGGTGGTCCCTTATGTATTGTATTAGTACCACTGATCAGTTGGCCATCGTATTATAAAGATTATGTATATATGCTATTCCAGGGGTGGTCCCTTATGCATTGTATTAGTACCACTGATCAGTTGGCCATCGTATTATAAAGATTATGTATATATGCTATTCCAGGGGTGGTCCCTGATGTATTGTATTAGTACCACTGATTAGTTGGCCATTGTATGACATATGTTATGTATTGATAAGGATTACGGGAAGTAATGATATGAAAGTAATGTGCAGGTATCCCATCAGTTCTTTTAAGTGTGGTCTACTCATACTGTTTATTTGCTGGTATTTGGGTTCTGTTGATCTTTTGTATCTCATCTTGATACTCCCTGCCTTACATACTCAGTACATATTTCCGTACTGACGTCCCTCACGGGGGACCTGTATTCATGCCTGCAGGAACAGATACTTCAGGTCGTACACCTCAGCAGTAGGATCCAGGACATTCTATTGTTAGTGGTGAGCTCCAGTTGTTTCGGGGCATCCCAAGTCGTCTCTATATGTACCTTTGGTATTTGTATAAAAATCTTTTGTGGGCGGGAGTTTGTCCCGACCCCAACTCAGTTGTGTATCTATGTAGAGGCTTTTGTAGACATATTGTACAACCATAGGAGTGTTTGGTTGATAGACGTAATGGCTCTGACGGCCAATTACTGTTCATATATATATTTATGCGTGTCTGCTGGGCTGATACAGGTACTGTTTTCTTCTATTTACAACGAAGTGCTGCCCAAATTTCTATTTTTCATAAGTAATGTAAATGTAAAAGTATAGGTTATGAACGGGTTCTCCCGGGCCTCCTCGGCTACGGGTGCCAGTCCGCTCCAATGGGATTTGGGGTGTGACAGAAGTGGTATCAGAGAAGGTCGTCCTAGTGAGTCTACAAAGCCGTGTCTACGTAGAATCTCGTTTATCGGTGTGTTGTGCACCACATCTATAAACAGGAGGCTATTGGACATTTAGGGATTGTTTCCACTCTTCATTTCTTAGTTCGTGCAATAGAGTCAGAATGTTCCTCTTTCATACTCTAATTCGTGCTATGATGTCTCCCATATGAAAGTAAAAAAAAAAAAAGAGTCATCCCAAATTCTTTCCTTACTCTAATGTCCTCCGATATGTCTCATTATTGAGGTGATTCAAGTGTAGAAGTTTAGAATCTAAATGGTATGGTCTTTTCTGATCGAACCATATAAGAGTTAAAATTGTGCAAGGACTTGAGAAGAGTCCGTTAGTGCTTCAATGTGCATTGATTCCGATGTAGACATTGATCTTGATGGAATCGTGCTTTTCAGCTTCAGGCATTAATTGCATTTAGTCCCTTTCAAATTTATGTTACAAATGTCTTGCTTAAGGGAGGATGATGTGTAGTAGAATGTTGGAACTGTATTTCCTCCCGAATAGTAGTTTGCGTTAAAGTGTTGTTGTCATGACCTATTGGTAGTGAAATTAGACCAAGAAGTTGGTGATGCGAAGTCACAAAGTTAGAAGTCAGAGTGAGGGTGACTTTTGTGTAAATGAATATTTTAGTTGAATAACCAATGTTCGAGAATGATTTACCCCCCTTATGGTGATAGACTAATGTGGTAACTAGTAGCATGTGTGGATGGTATGGTAGTCCGTGGAGGAAGTATTTGACTCCGATTTTATTTATACAGAGTAAGATGTGTATTCATAGTTCATTGGATATTGCGTATTAAATTTCTATCTCATGTAATCTTGTCATCAAGGTGTTGTTGAAAAAAAAAAAATAGTAAAGTCTAGTGAAGCCGTGTGGGGCTCTTTCGATTCACTAGCATAGTTGACTTGTCATTCATTTCATTTTCTTGTTCAAAATACAAAATCAAAGTCTAGTGAAGCCGTGTGAGGCCTATTTCGATTCACTAGTAACTTGTTGTCCAACTTGTTGTTCTTGTGTTGGCTTAATAGATGTATAGCTGAATTTGATTGCATGAGATTGAGTTGGTAAAGAGGTGATTCGTCCTTGTGTGTTGTTTAGTAGATGGTAGAGAAGGAGTTGTTAGTTAGAGTGATTTGTAGGTTGCTTGAAGTGTGAAAATGGCTATATTAGCCAGTAAGTTGTAAGTATAGACTCATGGTTGTTTGTGGAATTTGAAGGTGGTCTAAATGTATGCTTGAGTAAGTAAGCGTGATGTGAGAGACCGTATAAGTAGATAAGATTGTATGGGGTAATAATATAAGGATAAGGTTGACCATGTCTATTATGAGGCTTTAACCCCCTTGACCCTCTTTTCATTGGTAGTTGTAAACTAGTACTACTAGTGAGAAGATATGTAGGAGATTTTTGAGGTATAGTAGTAATGTTATAAAGGTACTTTGGTCGTGGATAGTATCTAGATAACATCAAGTATTTGGGGTAGAATGTCCCAATTTGATGGACTAGTAAATTATGTTGTATTCTTCATGGGTGGTATTTACTGAATAAAACAAGTATGAGCTAATGCCTATGATGCCTTACACCATGTATTTATAGTACCTAAAAGTCCCTAAGTCAACAAGGTACAAAAATGCAAGCTATACAATTATCAACTACAAGCTGAAAAACTGAAAATCCTGCACATGCATGCTGAAATTTCTGCACATGCTTGCCTACCTTTGTGGACCTTTTAGAGTGGAAAATTTGCAGTTTCATACCGGCCCGTGTGAACTTCCTAAAGTCTAATAAATGTGCTGCTAGACTATTTTTTGACCATCTAGAAGGTGCTGGAACGTTGGCAGCAATGCGGGGCATTTATCGAAGCCCCGTCAAGCTCGAAAACGCGCTCGAATAGTTCGAAACATGCCGAAAACGTGAGGAGTTTAATGAGTTGTGACGTTGAGCATCACAATGTGGTTGTAAAAATAGTGACTTAAGATTATGATGTATGTTTTGTAAGAATTATGTATAAGGTTGGGTTGTAAATCATGTTTAGCACTAGACATTAAGTTTGAACAATTGATGTCCATGAAGGTGGATGTGATGATTTCTTGGTTAATGATGCTAGTTTTATGGAAGTAATCTAATACGCTTGAATGGTATATGCAAAAGCCTAAGTTTATTTGATTCGTAGTAAAATATGATGTTGCATATATAATGTAGAAGTATGCCCAAGGTGATCTGAGGTTGCGGTATTTTCTACGACTATTTCACGTTTTGTGTGACGAGTGGTACCATTGAATTGTTAAGTGGAGAAAGACTAGTTAGATGGTACATGGTGATCTAAATAGCCATGTTAAGGTGTTTTGATTGATAGTGTTGAGCCTTTTTATATGATCTTGATTCTCATAGTAGAGAGATGTAAGTTTGGAGTCACGATATTGATAGGCTATGTCGGAAGTGGTATGATTCAATGAAGGCTTGGTGACATCCATGTTGAGTGCTAGATTCTAAGTTTGAGTTTTTGAAGGTTGAACTAATAGAATAAGGGTTAAAGCACTAGAGGGTGTGCACTCCGACTTTGGGGATACTCATGAAGACCCGAAGTTAGTAAGTGTGCAAGTATTATATGATGACTGCTGGGTCTATAGAATGATAAAGTGTATCTCAGAAGGTAGTGTTAACGGTGTGTTTTCCACTTTCAGGTGTGGTCATTTGGGTTAAGTGCCATGATATGCGTGTATAGTAGTTTTTCAGACCCCAGAGTGCAGTGAGTGTACTTCAATTTAAAGTCTAGTAAGGGATCTCCCAAACTTAATATGATGGCTTGAAGCTAAGGGGGAGATGATAGAGCAAATAACTAAGTTAGGCTTTCAGATTCTAGTCGTGATGTCATGATGATATAGAATGTCAGAAAGTGAGGGTGAGACTCAACCCATTCTTATCTCAGTATTTTTTTTCCAGTTATCCCAATATCTACTCATGCCTTACGTTTCAGTCCAATGATCAAAATTCATGTTCATGCTTATGATAGAGAATCATGTACTCTTCAAGTTCTAAAATGAGAAGTTTCAGTTCATTCAGTAGTCGGAATCCCATTCCATAAGTTATGAACTCCAAATTGAGGTTATGTAGCTCATGACTCATGTACTCACGCTTTATAGTATGCTTGTTTTAGATAAGACCATAAGTGTGAAGTAAGATCTGGGGCCAAGTTTTTGATATATGTGAGTTTTAGTGGAAATTTGTATGTGTATGTTCTTGGGGTAGCGCGTGGGAGTTATATTAATAGTGGTTTAGAGAATATGTGAAGTGTTTCTTCATGTGTGTTTGGGTTGAAGTTCATATGAGGTTATAAAGATAGGCTTGAATGACATGTTGGGATTTTAGTAAAGGGACGCAATATGCGCTAGTGAATCTATAGTAAGAGTTCAGAGTTAAGTCATTAATGTGGGAAGGCATGATATGCTTAGGGTGTGAACTTTAAAAGGATATGGAAGGTTGAATCATATTGTTTAGATTAGTATCATGGTATGACATGTTGTATTTTTGTGACTTGGAGTTAGGCTTGATCGCAGTGAAAGGATTTAAGCTACTATAGACATTGTAGAAAGAGCTATCAATGCCCATATGAGAATTATAAGTTGAATGGAATGAATATGGTATTTAAGGGAAATAGTATAGTTAAGGGAGTATTAAAGAAGTGTGCTAAGCTTGAAAAAAAAAAACAAGAAGTTGCATTGTCCAAGATCTTTTGCCCCATAATGCCACTAGAATTTCTTTAGACAGAGTGTTGAAGAAATACTCCCGTTGAATATAAGTTTCCGGTGTATTTCAGTTTAGCAATCAGGCAGACAAGTTACGGTGGTTTTCCACCTTTTCACCCAATCCTGCTATCCGATGTCTCATGCGTATGACCATCCAAATATATTTCATCCTAAGTTGCGAATTCAGTTCAGTCAAAGCATCATGTTTCAGATTCAGCTATTTAGTCGTAACTCAGTTCATGAGTGTTCAGTGCATAATCCCAAATACTTCCAAGTATTTTAGCCCAGCTAGTATAATACCCTGGTACGATCTAAGTCTTGATGCCTCATGATTCGAAATTGCATAAGTTATCACTTCTCAATTCAATATGTATGATTGGATTATGAACACTTCAAGGGAATCCTAAACTCTTAGCATGAATCAGCGTCTTGAAGCAAGTAAGGGTAAGTCAACTCAGAATTCAGTTTGGTGATAGAAGTTTAAATGTTTCAGATCAGTTATATACTTTCTTAGAAGACACATCATGTCAGCGTCATTCTATACCTTTGAGCTTCAACATTTCCAATCCATCATTCGGGGACGAATGATCCCAAGGGGGAGATAATGTAACACCCCGTAAAAATCGTGCATGGATTAGCCTTTAATAGAGTGCTCTTACACTTAAAAACTTGAAAATTCTTCTAAGTGTAACTTAGAGTCATTTTAGCTGGCAACCTTCGGGATACAACTTCTTGACCTTCCCGACCTTCATTTTTAGATTTTCAAGTTGCGTTACGATCGGACATTCTCATAGTACATCTCAGATAAGTTTTGGAATTTTTCGGAATGCATAAGGCTGCGTTTGGATTTCAAAACAGTAGCAAAACGCATAGCCTGTTGCCCAGTTTTTTTCAGCATTTCAGGGTCACCTTCAAAAGATCATAACTCCCTGTATATAATGGACTGTGTGAGCTATAATATATCAAACCAAAGAGCTTTGAGTCCTCTTTCCAATGCAACTGGTTTCCTCCAAATCCAACATCTGAGTAAGGAGTTATATCCGTTTTACTTCAGCCTGTCAGTTTGTCAACTGAGGGATAGTTTCGACTTTTCTTATTTTCTTAGGGGCATTTTAGTCATTTCACTTCACCCAATTCCGTTATAACACCAGATTTATCCCAATTTCAGCAAAATACAATCCTTT
Organism: Capsicum baccatum var. pendulum; assembly: GCA_030864225.1. Taxonomy (NCBI): domain Eukaryota; kingdom Viridiplantae; phylum Streptophyta; class Magnoliopsida; order Solanales; family Solanaceae; genus Capsicum; species Capsicum baccatum. The sequence goes on from CM061555.1 coordinate 44,551,792, forward strand.
TTCTCAAATTTTCTCAAGAACACCTTTTAGGTTTCAAACAAAAATCCCAAATAACTCAAGATTCAACCGTAGAAAGTTCAAATTGGTTCCGTAGTTGTGTTCACCATCTCGAAAGCTTCGAGAAGCACCCCATGTTTATGTTAGGAGGATTCTAAATACAAGAGTTCATTGTTAAGGTATGAATATTGTTTATTCTTGATTCTTATCCATGAATAAGTATTTATAAAGGATTATGAGTATTGTCTTGATGTTGGAAGATATTAGAAACATAGTTATGACTTGTTGTGTATAAATTGTTAGTAGTAAATTATGGAAGTTGCTGTATTGGATTATGGAGGATGAATTGTCGTGATATATCATTATATTAGTGGTTATGTATGCCTAGTGATCATGTTGGTATTGGATGGTGATTAAGAAGGGAAATAAAGACTAAGAGTGATGTTGAGGGATATTTCATGAAAATGCATGATATGTGAATGTAATAAGAGTATAAGAGGATGTATGTAGTACTCTTATTGATGAGCTAAAGGATTACTTCCTAGACATTATTTGGTGAAGTTAATACCTAAATGGTAAGGTTTGGTTGCTAATACTAGTTTGCCACAAATGACTTATTGTAGATAAGTGTTCGAAGAGTACGGGAAGTCACTTGTATTGAAGTGGTTATATCAAGGTATGTAAGACATACTCTATCTAATCTTTGGCATGAATAATGACCTATGGCACTCTCAAGTAAGCTTCCAACATTGTCCTACGACGCATGACACATAATAACATCATATGATCTTCGACACTACCAATTGAACTTATTTTCACTTGTAAGATGTCCGGCTAGTCAAAAAAAAAATGTCCATATACTATTGGTGACTCCGAAATGGTTTAATGAGGTATCCTTGATTCTCTACTTCATCTTCACGATATTGATTACCCATTTACATGTTTTTCCTATTGAGGTATCATGGTTTCAAGTTCCATAAAGTGTGACTACAAAGTAACCAATCTCAAAGATTAATTGAATTAAGAAATGGAATGTCTGTATTTTAAATTGATGATATTATGTATTGTATTAGTACCACTGATCAGTTGGACATCGTATTATAAAGATTATGTATATATGCTATTCCAGGGGTGGTCCCTTATGTATTGTATTAGTACCACTGATCAGTTGGCCATCGTATTATAAAGATTATGTATATATGCTATTCCAGGGGTGGTCCCTTATGTATTGTATTAGTACCACTGATCAGTTGGCCATCGTATTATAAAGATTATGTATATATGCTATTCCAGGGGTGGTCCCTTATGCATTGTATTAGTACCACTGATCAGTTGGCCATCGTATTATAAAGATTATGTATATATGCTATTTCAGGGGTGGTCCCTGATGTATTGTATTAGTACCACTGATTAGTTGGCCATTGTATGACATATGTTATGTATTGATAAGGATTACGGGAAGTAATGATATGAAAGTAATGTGCAGGTATCCCATCAGTTCTTTTAAGTGTGGTCTACTCATACTGTTTATTTGCTGGTATTTGGGTTCTGTTGATCTTTTGTATCTCATCTTGATACTCCCTGCCTTACATACTCAGTACATATTTCCGTACTGACGTCCCTCACGGGGGACCTGTATTCATGCCTGCAGGAACAGATACTTCAGGTCGTACACCTCAGCAGTAGGATCCAGGACATTCTATTGTTAGTGGTGAGCTCCAGTTGTTTCGGGGCATCCCAAGTCGTCTCTATATGTACCTTTGGTATTTGTATAAAAATCTTTTGTGGGCGGGAGTTTGTCCCGACCCCAACTCAGTTGTGTATCTATGTAGAGGCTTTTGTAGACATATTGTACAACCATAGGAGTGTTTGGTTGATAGACGTAATGGCTCTGACGGCCAATTACTGTTCATATATATATTTATGCGTGTCTGCTGGGCTGATACAGGTACTGTTTTCTTCTATTTACAACGAAGTGCTGCCCAAATTTCTATTTTTCATAAGTAATGTAAATGTAAAAGTATAGGTTATGAACGGGTTCTCCCGGGCCTCCTCGGCTACGGGTGCCAGTCCGCTCCAATGGGATTTGGGGTGTGACACAAAGTTTGTTAGAATAACTGCTTGCAAAGCCCTTAAGAGTTTGTACCTCGGTGGTGTGGATGTCACCGACAATTGGTTAGAGGAACTATTTTACGAACTACAAAATCTTGAAAAGTTTTGACTTATCTCGCTGCGATACATTGAAAAATATGAAGATCACAAGTGGCAGTCTCAAATGCCTGACAACCTTAGATTGTGATAATCTGATTGCTGCTGACTTCGACACTCCTAATTTATTCAAGTTCCAATTCAGAAGTTATTATCCAACGTCAACATTCAACTTGAAAGCTTCAGCTTTGCTGGAAGCCGTTTTCCAGTTGTACCCAATATCTGGTGACAGTGGTGGGCACTCTAAGCTGATGAAATTTCTTGCGAACTTCAATCATTCCAAGTCTATTGAATTATCGTGCCGCTGCGACAAGGTACGTCCCACTCTAGCTACATCTGCTTTGTTCTGTGTGTCTTATTTATTGTTTCTTTTTCCTGAATGCAGGACATAGTTATACCAAAAGACCTGAGAGAAAACCTCCTTCCACCCCTTTATGGTACTAATATTTTGCGAGTGAACTTTCTTCATCAATTCAATAATTCAGTTGTCGATGTTGTTGATAGTATGCTTTGGATTTCTCCTCACCTGGACACCCTATCTTTTACCCAAGCTCCAGGCTTAAAAACCATGAAGGTAATAGTTTATCCTTTCTCAGTTAATAAAAATTGAAAGTAGTTATTATTGAGGTTTCTGCAGTTTTTTCTGTCATCTTTACATGCTTTTTGAATCTTTGTTTGGTGGCTAAAATCGGGCCATAGATTTTGTAAGTACTTTTTGGAAAAAAAATTTATCAAAATTTATTTTGGCCAAGAAACTAAGATCTTTTTGCATAAATAATGATTTCCCAACCCCTCATTATATTTTATAGAAGAAAAAGAGCCCATCAATTATGACTTCCTAACCCGTCATTAAACACATTCTTATTAAATAGATTGTTCGTACGTAGAATAGTTAGTTACTACTGTTCTTACTATTTATCTTTTTGCATCGATGGATTTTCATAACTATTGTATTGGTAGTAGTTTTATTAAACTATCGTGTTATAATTTTTGAATAATGTATTATCTAGCTTAATATAAAAATGATAATTTTGTATCAAATTTATGAGTATTTTTAATACTCTTTTAGAACTTATGTGAATAAATCATGTTTCATCGTGAAATATGTTTCCCAAAAACTATGGCCATACACATCGCCCAAATCTGTTTTACCAAAAATATTTGGGAACTATGGTCAAACAGTAGCTGGTTCAAAATTGTTATATTAAACCTTTAAAAGATGTTCATAAAACTAAGTTTACCTGGTAATGGTTTTTGGTTCTCTTGCTTATTTGTGATTATTAACAGAAAAAGTTGCGAGTGGATAAATTCAACAAGAACAGTGTAAAATTAATGAATTAACTGTTAAGACAAAGGAATTCTTCAGGCCTTAAGGATTCTATATACTTGGCTGGCCGACTTGCTTATAGTTGAGCAAAAAGAACTTTCCTGCTAACATGGCTATCTGTTCTAGTCTTGGTGGACAGAGTTATCTGATACCTGTTGCTAGTGGTAGTGGGAGGTGGCAGGTATCACGTGAAATTAGTCGAGGTACACGCAAGCTGGCCCAAACACCACATTTATCCAAAAAATGAAAAAAACATTGCTATCTATTGGTAGTCTTCCGCAGGCTATTCCCAGTTATTGTGAGCCTTAGCTTCACCTGGTGCTGCTGCTTCCAATAGTATTGTGCATTTTATTCTTTGACCATCAGAAAGCACCCATTTGTTGTACTCGTTGAGATGATCTTCCTTCGTTCAGATAATGGTTAACATTGATCTCGAGCAGCTCATAGGCTAATACAAAGAGTTTTAAATCTATCTAATACTGCTTTCACAACTGATTCTTTATAACTTTAAGTTTTTTCCCTTTGTTCTTGTTGTTCATACTTCATAGTTAAATCTAACTAATTTTCCTCGTTTGACAGTTCATATATGAAGATGCATTGGATGAAGACAAGAAGCCAAATGTTTGAGGCATACATTAAACATCTTGTCTAGCTACACCAGCTCACCCACCACTTTCCTTAAGGATTTGTACTCTGCTTCTGCAGATGATAGGGAAATAGTGTCTTGTTTCTTGGACTTCCAACTAATGGGACTGTTTCCCAGAAGCACCAAGTACCCAACGTAACGCCCCGAGATTACCCCATGGGCGCTACACGGTGCTTACGCTCACAAGTAACTACAAGCTAACCCCTATTGGTACCTGCTGTGAGCACTGAATAGAATGACAGGGAACATGTGCGGAACTTAACTCAAAATTCCTTAAGGTTTAAATACAAAAAATGATACTGAATCGAAATACTGAAAATATCTGTCTGAAAATAATATTGTAAGATTGTCAATATCATCTAATAACTGAATAACTGACTAAAAGTGCCTGAAAGCCTCTAATTAACTGACTGTGGAGATGATGGGACAAACCCCCAACTAACTCTGACGGAATAAAAAATAAACTGAGGTAAATAACCCCTGTCCTCGAAGTATGAGGACTCACCACTGCTATAGCTAATAATCTGGTATGCCTATGCACGATCAGGGAATTGAGCGTCTGAACCTATGATATTAAACATCATAGTGCAAGAAACGGGTATGTGATCAGTACTTTGAATGTACTGGTATGCTATATGAGGTTAGGCTAATATGCATGATTTCATGTGCATGAGTAATAACTGACTAAATGATTAGCATGGGATACTTGAATGTCAAGTAATAAATAGAGGAATAATATGAGATAACTGAGTGAACATTCATGAAGTAAAGACTGACTGGTTATTATGAGATTACTGAATATAAATGCGTGAAAGCTATAAAATTTGAGAATGCATGAAAACTGTAAAATTTGAGAATGCATGACCAAGCATATGATATGATTCTAAAAATAGTCTGTAAATTGAAATACTGAAATATGATAACTGAATAAATTATATCTATATGTGATGGTCAATGCAAACTTGAACTGAAGTATACTGAATACTGAACTGAGACTGTGGAAGCTATCATCTAACCGACATGCCTCAATGAGCAAATTGAGGTCCAACCTATGACCCCAGTTGGAAGAGTGGCGTACCGTGCCATGGGTACTAACACATGATTGCATGGATCCACTAAGCTACTGAACAACCAGGATGTCAACCCTAAACTGACAAGTGACACCTGGACAGAGTCAAGCCTAAACTGACGGGTGACTCCTCATATCCTACGCTGGTTATGTAGTTCTAGAATGCAAGGACTTCTACTAACGACTCTTCCTAACTGGCGGAGAAGTCATCATCCCTATATTCACTTGGTGCTAAATCCTACTCCCAACTGAAAGACCTGAAATATTGAACTGACTATGCTTAACTATTAAAAATACTAACTGAAAAGATAGGGCTCGTAACTATTCTGTAACCATTTTATAAATACTGAAAACTAGGTAAGCAGCTAAATTTTGGATATTCAAACCCCCAGGACTCGATAACAATGATAGCAAGGCCGTACTAAAACTTTGAGGACATGATATGTAAGCATTTATTCAAAACTCATTCTTGTAGGCATTTCATCAAACACTTGTAATTCATGGTTTAAGCTAAGCATGAGAATAGTTTTAAAACTTGTAGTAATAGCATGATTTCACTACTAAAATCATCAATTAAGATTTAATTCAACGAACAACACCATTCAAACGTATACGCATTTATAACAACATCAATTACATTTAAACATAGTATAGAAATCAAAATGCATGGGGATTCATGGTTAAAATCTCAATAACTTGTAAAAATCACTACTTTGAATTTGAAATTGGGTTCTTGGACTCCATGGGTGGAAAGGACGCATGGATGAACATTTAACATACCTCAATTGAAGAATCCTTGAAAGTCCTTGACGGATTTTCGTGGGAATTTATCTTGAAAGGTGAAGCTTTAGGATTTTCTTGGAGAAAAATTTTGGTGAATAATGAGAGTACTAGGCTTAGAATAGGTTTAATCTCTTGTTTTCACTAATTGGAGGTGTCACGATCCGAATCAAGGCCCTAGCCATGATGAGAATCCCGAACCATGAAGGTTCGGACGCCCCTCTTTATCTGGTAGTCATGCACAATGTTCATACAATAATAGAAGATGTCGAACAAAATATAATATGGTCAAATCTGAATTAAAAAATAATGATGAAACTGCAATTCAGCAACATCTAAATAACATCTGACTCAGTCTGCAAAATCTCTACTATATCTCAAAATAATACTGTCTGAAATCCGGGACAAGGCCCCCAGTAGACCAAAACTATAGTAATGATAGAATAACTATAAAATATTTGACCTTCTAGAATATAGAAGGCTCACCACTGAACTTTGCCCTGCTGTCCGAAATATCTACTGCTTATTAAGACCCCTAGACTGAGCCTCATAACCTGAGAGGTAGGGGAAGGGGGCCAATACATATGTACTGGTACGCAGATCAAATCTAAAATAATTATTTATATTCAACATATATGAGAGAAATTTAAAATAGTTCATAAACATATCATATATTAAGAAATCACATGGCATTTTTAAAAGACTCTGGGAAAACATCTGAATTCTATGATACTCTTTGTATTACTTCTGTGCTAGGTGATTGTAACACCCTGTAAAAGTCGTGCATGGATTATCCTTTAATAGAGTGATCTTAGACTTACAAACTTGAAAAATTTTCTAAATGTAATGAGGACTTACAGTCATTTTAGCTGGCAATCTTTGGAATACAACTTTTTAACCTTCCCGACCTCCATTTTTAGATTTTAAAGTTGCGTTATGATCAAAAAACTCATAATACATCTCGGATAAGTTTTGAAATTTTTCGGAATGCATAAGGCTGCGTTTGGATTTCAAAACAGTAGCAAAACGCATAGTCTGTTGCCCAGTTTTCAGTATTTCAGTGTCAACTTCAAATGATCATAAATCTCTAAATGTAATGAACTAGGAGATCTTCTACCTATCAAATGAAATATATTTGAGTCTTCTTTCTAATGCAACTGGTTTCATCCAAATCCAACATCTGAGCAAGGAGTTATACATATTTTACTTCAACTTGTCAACTGAGGGACAGTTTCGACTTTGTTTGTTTTCTTAGGGGCATTTTAGTCATTTCACCTCACCCAAATTTCATCTATAACGCTAGATTTAGCCCCCAATTCATCAAAATATAATTATTTTCCCAAATTTTCTCTCAAGAACATCCCTTAGGGTTTCAAACAAAAATCTCAAATAACTCAAGATTCAACCGTGGGTTTTGGAAGATAATTGGAGATTTGGAATCCCCACATCGTAGGCTTCAAGAATCATCCCTCAATTTCTTAAATGGAGGTATGTGGGGTTTTTCTAATTCTCATGGTCATACAAATCATGCTTTAAGAAAGGGGTTTTTGAATTCATGTACATATTCATGTTTTAGAAGCTTTAAATGATTTTGTTTTAGCCTTTTGGCTTTCTCCCAAAGTGACTTGAAAATTATATGTATATGTATATATGTGTTTTGCCTTGAAATGTGATTTGAGAGAACGATTTACATGAAATCCCTCTCTTGATGTAATTTTTCCATGTTTCACATGATATAGATTGTTCTGAAATACGTTTTGAAAAATCATGATATGAAATGCTTTGACTTTGCTATGTTTGGAATACGATTTTGAACACGAAAGAAAGGGTTGTAAATATTGAATACACATATAATGAAAGAGTGCATAGTTTTGCCAAAATCACATAACCACCATATGTTTGATGAAAGTTTTTGCATGGTTTTGACTTGAGTTTCGGAACATGAAATCTTTTATGTAAATTACATGTTTGGGTGGTCTGAAACTACACTTTTATGAAAGATCATGCTAAATGCATTATGGCTCAGAAATAGGACTTGAAAGTCTTGGTATGACGATACCAACTCAGACAAATGCCATAACAGACACATACTAGTTCAGAAATCAGATTTTATCAGACTTTCATGATTAAGAAATTTCAAAATGATACATGTTTAGAAAAGGTTAAAAATTGGGCATAAAGAGATGTTAGGTGGTCCCCAAAAAAGGCGTGAGTTCAGACAACTCATTACCCAAAATTGTGATTTGTCGATCCGGGTATATTATTATACGTTGGGTTAAGTATCGTGTGGCGTATCAGACTCAGACACTCCAACCCTTGCGGCACACTTGGGTTGGGGGCTTCACCGCCGAGTCAATGGCAGATTTCATATAGCCCGTGGAATATCAAACTTGTAGGGGAGTGTCACCTAACTCAGAAGTAATACAACTATCAAAAATTGTTTTGAAAAAAAATGTCTTATGATTTTCGAATGATGCCCATGTGTTTTCAGAAGCTATTTTATACATGATGTGTTGATTAAAATTGTTCTCATCTATTATATATATGTTCAAATAATTTATTTTGGATTGCTTCGCGTGCCAGTACATTTTTGCTGACCCCCCCTCGTTCCAGGTTATTGAGACACAGTCTAGGGGTCCAGATAAATAGTAAATAATTCAGATCACAGAGCAGATTGTGCAGGGGTGAGCCTTCTATATTCCAGAAGGCCTGTTTACTTTCAGATATTTATCTTTAGTCATGTTTTGGTCTACTGAGGGCCTTGTCCCAGTTTTCAAAAAATTTTGTTTAGTTCATAGTAGAGATTTCGCAGACTGAGTCAGACATTATTATTATCCAGATATATTTTGGATCTCAATTTTTCAGTATTATGATCACATTCAGACTGACCATATTTTCGTATTAGATTTCTATTTCCGCATTATCTTTTATTATATGAATGTTGTGCATGATTACCAGATAGACAGAGGGCGTCCCGGGCATTCACGGTTCGAGAATGCTCATCACGGGTAGGGCCGCGATTTGGGTCGTGACAGTGGTGTACCCTACAATCTGTAATTCCACATGCTATATGGGATCTGCCATTAACTCGACAGCCAAGCCCCCAACCCAAGTGTGCCGCAAGGGTCGGAGTCTCTGAATCTACTACGCCACACGGCCGTCGCCAGCATACAATAATGATCTACTCGTATCGAAAAATACAGTTTCAGGCTAAGAGTTACTTGAACTCATGCCTTATTCGGGTAACCACCTAACTCTCTTTATGCCCATTTTTAGTTCTTTAAACATGCATGCTCTGAAAACATACTCTGAAATTTTTAACTCTGTCATGGCATACACATATATGGTATCGTCATACCATTGACTTGTAAGTCACATTCTCTGAGCCATTTATATCAAATTATATCTCTGTTTTCAAATCATGAAATTCAGGACCACCATATCAACAATTCTTTCAAGAAACTCATGCTGTAAAATTCATGTAAAACCATGCAAGCAATTCTCTTTATCAACAATTCAACAAACAATGGTGGTCATGTCCAAAGTCTCTATCTCATGCAATTCTTCTCTTTAACACAAAACATAGTTATATCAATACACCCTCTCAACAATTCTAAATCAATGTTCAAATACTATGACATTGACAAAACATCTTTCAACTCACAAAACATGCATTTCAACTCTTTTCCATCAAAATCAAAATCTTTAATTTATCAAAAGAGGGGGAGTCCATAATTTATGCTCTCAAACAATCATCAATCTCAATTTTCATACATATACGTATACATGTAAATCAATTTAGGGGGAAAGTCCTAAGGACCAAATCAATAATACATTTAACATTCATAATGCATAATAAAATCATGTATTTCAAAACCCATTTCTAAAATCATGCTTGAAAATCTTTAAATCATGTTCTAATGTTTCCAAGCCCATGTAGTGTTTTTAGGATAAACACAACGTACCTCAAATTAATTAGTTTAAAGAGAAGAACTCTAATTTCAATTCGTTCCTTGGAAATCTTGAACTTAAGGCTTGATTTTCTTGAATTTCTTGTTCTTGGAGAAAACCCTAGTTTGATCTTATTTTGAGAGTGAAGAGAAAGTTTTTTATGTTGTAAAACTGATAGTAATTGATTAATAACTCTTAAGGGGTGATTTAATTCGTGTGAAAGGTTTTTGGAGTGAGAAAAAGACCAAAATACCCCTAAGGAACCCAAAAAAATTGCATAATTGCATTAGTTGACAACCAGGGTTGACGGGCTGTCACTCAGATGATAAGTCGTCACCCAGGTCATCACTTTTGGGCTGGTTTTCACCATTCACTGCCTTAGGCTGATGACCAGGTCTGACGGACCATCACACAACTAATAAGTCGTCAGCCTCGTCATCACATTTTGGCAGACTGCCACTTCAAAGTAAAATAAACATAACTTTCTACTTCGATATCGGATGAAAGCGAAACCAGTGGCGTTAGAAAGAGGACTCAAAGAACTTTAATTTGATATATAGTAGGCCTTCTAATTCGTTATATACAAAGATTTATTATTGATTGAGGTTGACCCAAGTTTTGACGTTCACTCAAACTCGAACAATAGAAAAGCTTTCAACTCGTCCTTGAGTTAGGGGACCTCTATGATCTCAATTCATGCTCAAATAGGTTCCCACACTACATAATTGATTAACATACCAACTTTGCATAAGATTTATGGATTTTGGATCATCTACGCATAGAAATAACGATTTTCGTTCTAGCCCAAAATGCGGGGTGCGCCACTGGAAAAGGGACAAGTGTAAATTTGCACTTTGGCGTGATGCGGTAATATCGCATTGCGACACTGGAAAAAGGACGATCCCGATTTTTCACCTTGGCGTGAAGCGGTACTATTGCATTGCGTCACTAAAAACAAACAAATGCGAATCTGCACTCCTCCGTGACGCGATACCTGTTCCACCTTGATTTTTGGTACGACACTGGTCAATCGTGGTGAGCTACTAGAAAGTGACGAGTGTGATTTTTGGGATCACCATGACGTGGCATGATTGCAATGAGCTACTACCTCTCACTAAAAGTGGCATAACTTCTCAACCAGGTATCGGATTTAGGCAAAATTTGTATCATTGGAAAGCTAATCCAATTATCTATATGTTGGTGGGTCATGAGCTCAAAAATTCTTTGTAAATGAAATATATTCTTGTTTGAATTTGACTATAGTAATATTCTTCTCAAGAACTCAATTGATAGGGGATATTTTGATTTGTCTAATAGATAGGGGTTATTTGAGGCCTTAATATAAATAAAACTTACTCGTAAAACTACCAAATCACTATAATTTACTTTGCATGAGCTTGAAGCATGGTTCTAATATTGGTTTGAATTTTTATGGTATTACAATATCTCTCCCTTGGAAACATTCATCGTCGAATATGATTGGTTTAGCTAAGAGTATTGAAGAATATGAGATCATATAGTGAACATGCATAATTGGAAACATGAGAACATAACTAGGTCTAAAACATGATGTATGAACCAAATATCATGAACTAAATTTATTTCCTTGAATACGCGCAATAACATGAGAATAGTTTATAAGGCTGAGATTGGAACGAGACTCAAGTTATGAGTACCCATTACTTCAAGTTGGATCTTGTTATGTGAAGAGAATATGGAGGGTTTAGGAAATGAGAGCTTGGGATTGTATTACATCTCCCCCTTAGGATATTATGTCCCCTAAAAGACACTGACATGGCTAAAATAATGAGGAAAGATTGAGATGATACACGAGACACTTATGAACTGAATCATAACTGAATACCTGAAATCTGAAACTGATGCTTGATGCATGAACTGAAGTTATGACTTGCATGGTCGTGAAGGAATTTCCTCCTCAATAGGAGAGATGAAACTATAGGAACTTGTCTGCCTGAATGCTAAATCGAATTACTGGCTATACAAACTAACTCATATTGAAAGCTTAAACTTAACTAGAGTATTTCTTCGATACTCTTTCTATGAAGTTCTCAAGACTTTAGGGAGAAAATAATCGTGGTATGCTCTGAATAGGATATCTGAATAAGAAATCACAACATGGCTAAAATTCTGTAATATGGGACAAAGGCCTACTAAACATCAACTAGGATAGAGTTACTAAGCCTTATGCACTACAACTACTGACTTACAATCTTAGCCACACTTCTCAACTACTCTATCAACTATACTTTCTACTTCAACGCCGCACTTCACTTGAGGCTACTAAAAATATTCACATGGGCATTGACAACTGTATCTAATGAGGTCTGAGCTGGACTGAATTCTCCTACTGTGTTCAAGCCTACTCAAATCTATAAAACGCACACATAACACTGTAATACTAGTTTGAGTCATGAATTCAATACACACTGTATTTTCATAACTTCACATCCCCTGAATAATTCTGATCACCCCTTCAACAACTAAATACAACCTCTTACTAGCCATTCACTAACGTATAGTGCATTTATCCACTTACACACCAACATGACATTCAAGCATATCTTCACAACTACAGCCTCATGTAAAACAATCATGCAACAATCTTTCCTTAACATGAAATATTTACTTTCTCACATCTAAACAAATTACTCATCATCACCATCATTTCATAAGGATAAGTCACTGAAAATTTAGAACATGAGATCCTAAAGCATGGAAGAAATACCATGCATACCTTGGACATTTAACTAGGTCCTGAGGAATAGAGTATAAACGACATGAATTCCTTAAAGAAGTCTAAACTGAGGACATACATGACACAAATCTAAATTTCGCTGATCATTAAGAGTGTAGCATGAGTCATGGAAACTGAACATACTATAAAACATGAATACATGAGTCATGAAATGCATGACCTGAGTTTGTAGTTTCTGAATTCATGGAACATGATTCGTACTACTAGGTGAACTGGAACTCCTCATACTAGGGACTGGGAGAGTACATAATTTTCTATAATGTGCACAATTATGAGATATGATCATAGAGATAACATATAAGGCATGAGTAGATATTGTGTTAACTAAAAAACCTTGCACTGAAATAAGAACAGGTCGGGCATCATCCTATCCTACTTCTTTTCTATACATACTGGTCTTACTGCATGGATTTGAGAGCCTAACTTGGTTACTTGTTCTACCATCTCCCCCTTGGCTTAAAGCTATCATTCTAAGTCTACAAAACACTTAATCAATAACGCTAAACGTAACTGTCACCACTTTACTCTAGAGTCTGGGGTAGAATAATGCACATAAACACTATACTTACCCTAAAATACTATACCTGATAATGTAAGACCCACTGCTGGTACTTCTTTCTGATACATAATTCTTATCTTTCTATATCCCCAACAATCATCATACAATAACTAAAACACTGACTAACTTAGAATTTCAAAGAGTATCACCATACCATGAGTTCACACCATGTAGTACCTCAACTCTACTTCCCATTAGCTCAATCTTCAAAGATTCAAGCTTAAATTCTATCACTTAACATGGATATTCTCAACCTCTTAATGAACCATACTAACTACCTTTACAGCCTACTAATATAATATATCTAAACTTATATTTCTCCCTAAACCATGAGAATTACCTTTACACTTAGACATCCGATATCAACATGCTATAGCCCACAACTTAGCTGGTAACAACATTAATTTCTACATTACTAGCCCCATTCAAACTTAGCACTCAAGGGTACTACATAAGCACACCTACACCATAATAATTAGCTCAAATTCTTGCATACACCATTTCAAGCCTACTGATTCACCTTTCATACAACTATCCCCATGGATACGTAATCCACCAAATTTAGACACTACTAGCCATACTTTATTGCTACTAAACTTCTAGGTTTATGCTTCTAATTCTATGTCATCTACTGTCATAGGGTTTTGAGAAGGGATCTGAAAACATATCTGACCCCTAATCATTGAGGTACTACCCTTCCATTCAATAACCATTTCATTCAATAACTAAAATTGAGTGGCTCTATTTCTGAAATCAACTAAAGTGATTTTCTGGGATATTGAAATTGGGTAGTTTTTGTATACTCGTCTGGATAGGATAGATTTACCTACTGAGGTAGACACTGAGAGGGGCTCTATCAGGACTGACATTGAACTCGACAACTATACAGGGGGTTACAAAACAAAGAGAATCTCCAAGGTCTAAAAAAGCATAACATGTAAATGAAAGACTTGAAAAGTACCAGTAATCATGTTAGGAGAACTTTCCTGATCATATTAGGACTAAAGTGCATAAAGCCTATTCTGACGCTTGCCACTAGTTACGCTAGAAGCGGCACCCTACTGAGTTGGGTGACCGAATGAAACTAGGGGACTGTTGGACTGACCTTGCTGACCACTCTTTGGGAAATCTCTGACTTTGTGGCCTAGCTTTCCACACCCAAAACACATATCACTGTCGGCTTTACACAAACCCTTATGATTCTTTCTACATTCTTCATAAAGTGAATTTGTACGAACACCCTTCCCACTACTCTATGACTTAGAGCCTAGTGATCTATCTCGACTATCATTCTTAAACTTAGGCATTTGAACACTGGCTGAAGGCAGATCTGGGGCTGAGAATTTCTAACAAAATTAGGACCGATTACTACCCCTTGACCTTAGCATAAAACTACTTGTTCTGGCCCTCTTATTCTTTTTTTTATTCCTATGCTCCCTTCTGTCACTCAACTGAGCATGGATCAAAATCCTAGATAGTACAACAACCTTTATATTATTCTAAGCAACTACTGAATAAGGTAAGATAGTAAAAGCTACTCTAAATTCGGTATGAGAGACATGCTCATTCAGGGGATCTTCCTGAATAGGAGGAGGTGCGGGTTGATTTCTATTTCTTCTTCTATTGTTCTCTTTGGGTGGAATTTTCTATAAACAGAAGTATGGATAGGTTAGGCAGAGAGTTTAAATAGAGTTCATGCTCTTTCGCATGACATGAATACTAAAGGAAGGGAAACTTTTCCTAAAATGACTTGTAGCCTCTTAACAATAAGTGTGGCGCACTTCACATATATGCACAAGACTCTACTCAACACGACTTTTAGAGTCCTTAGGACACTTTAAAACCTGGCTTTGATACCAAGTATGTAACGCCCCAAGATTACCACCTGGGCGCTATATGGTGCGTATAGTCACAAGTGACTTCAAGCTAACCCCTGATAGTACCTGTTATGAGCATAGAATAGAATGACAGGAAACATGTACAAAACTTAACTCAAAATACCATAAGTTTTAAATACAAAAAATGATACGGAATCAACATACTAAAACCATCTGTCTAAAAATAATACTATAAAACTGTCAATAGTATCTAACAACTTAATAACTAGCTAAAAGTGTTGAAAGCCTCTAACTGACTACTATGGAGTTGATGGGACAAATCCCCAACTAAATCTGAATAGAAAATACTGAACTGATAAGATAAACTGAGGTAAATAACCCCTCTCCTAAAAGTATGAGGACTCACCATTGCTACAACAGATAATCTGGTATGCCTATGCACGATTAGGGAACTGAGCGTCCGAACCTATGATATTAAACATCATAGCACAAAAAATGAGTATGCGATCAGTACTTTGAATATATTGCTATGCTAAATAAGGTTAGGCTAATATGCATTATTTCATGTGCATGAGTAATAACTGACTGAATGATTAGCATGGGATAACTGAATATGAAGTAATAAATGGATGAATAATATGAGATAACTGAGTGAATATGCATGAAGTAAATACTAACTAGTTAGCATGAGATTACTGAATATAAATGCGTGAAAGCTGTAAGATCTGAGAATGCATGAAAACTGTAAAATCTGAGAATGCATGACCAAGCATATAATATAATTCTGAAAATAGTCTATAAACTAAAATACTGAAATTTGATAATTGAATAACTGAAATATGTATGCTATGGCCAATGCAAACATGAATTGAAGTATACTAAACACTAAACTGAGACTGTGGGAGCTATCATCTAACCGGCATACCCCAATGAGCAAATTAGGGTCCAACCTATGACCCCAGTTGGAACGGTGTCAGTACCATGCCATGGGTACTAACACATGGCTACATGGATCCACTAAACTACTGAACAACAAAAATGTCAAGCCTAAACTGATGGGTGACACCTTTGCAGAGTCAAGACTAAACTGATGGGTGACTCCTCATATCATACGCTCGCTATATAGTTCTGAAATGCAAGGACTGCTACTAACGACTCTGCCTAACTGACGGGGAAGCCGTTATCCTTGCATTCGCTCGATGCTAAATTCTACTCCTAACTGAAAGACCTAAAATATTGGACTGACTATGGTTAACTATTTTAAAATACTAACTGAAAAGATAGGACTCGTAACTATTCTGTAACCATTCTATAAATATTGAAAAATAGGTAAGCAGCTAAATTTTGGGTTTTCAAACCCCCAAAACTAGATAACAATGATAGCAAGGCCGTACTAAAACTTTGAAGACATGATATGTAAGCATTTATTCAAAACTCATTCTTGTAGCCATTTCATCAAACACTTGTAATTTATGGTTTAAGCTAAGCATGAGAATAGTTTTAAATGTGTAGTAATAGCATGATTTCACTGCAAAATCACCAATTAAGATTTAATTCAATGAAAAACATCATTCAAACGTGTGGGGATTTATAACAGCATCAATTACATGTAATATGGTATAAAAAAATCATGGGGATTCATGGTTAAAATCATAATAACTTGTAAAAATCACCACTTTGAATTTGAAATTGGGTTCTTGGACTCCATGGGTGGAAAGGACCCATGGATGAACATTTAACATACCTCAATTAAAGAATCCTAGAAAGTCCTTGGTGGATTTTTGTGAGAATAGAACTTGAAAGGTGAAGCTTTAGGATTTTCTTGGAGAAAATTTTTTGTGAATAATCAGCGTACTAGTCTTAGAATAGGTTTAATATCTTGTTTTCACAAATTGGGGGCTTGGGAAAAGACTAAACCACCCTTGGAAATTTAAAACTCGAAACTGGAAATCCTGATTTTACACTCCAGTGTGACGTGGTGCTATCGTGTTGTTCCACTTGAAAAAGGACGAGTGTGAATTTGCCCTCTAGCGCGACACAGTGATATCGTGTTTTGTCACTATAAAAAGGAAGATGCCAATTTTACACCTTTGTGCGACGCAATGATATCGCGTTGCATCACTGGAAACGGACGGGTGCGAATTTGCACTCCTCCATGATGCGGCACCTATTCCACCATGATACTTGGCACGACACTGGCTAATTTTGGTAAGATACTAGAAAGGGACGAGTGTGATTTTGGGGATCACCACGATATGGCATTATCGCGGTGAGTTACTGCCTCTCACTAAAATTTTCATAACTTCTCACCCGGGTATCAATTTAGAAAAAATTGGTATCGTTGAAAAGATAATTTAATTATCTATCTGTTGGTGGGTCATGAGCTCAAAAATTCTTAGTAAAACTAAGGATAAGCTTGTTTGAAGTTGACTATAGCAACATTCTCCTCTAAAATTCAATCGGTAAGGGATATTTTGATTCGTCTAATAGCTAGGAGTTATTTGAGGCCTTAATATACATAAAACACACTCGTAAAACTACCAAATCACTAAAATTTATTTTGCATTAACTTGAAGCATGGTTCTAATATTGGTTTAGATTTTTGGGGTAATACGCCTACTAACTCACCTCATCGAGTCTGGACAAGAAGCCTAGTCAGAATCACCAAAATGACATCACTATACCATAAGGATCATTGGACATGTAGATTTCCAGTGTTTGATCTTTTTCAGGTACCTTAGCAAATGGAAGGCTACTTGTAAGTGAGGTATTATTGGATCTTGCATGTATTGACATAACTGCTGCATACTAAATGCAATATCCAGCTTTGTATTGGTGAGAAAATTCTGCTTGCCTATAAGTTTCCTGTAGTATATAGGATCTGGCAGTGGATCCCCCTCCTTAGCTCTTAGTTTGACAGTAGGATCAAGTGGTGAACACACAGAACTATAGTTAAAACAGTTGTATTCTTTGAGCAGGTCCATAGTAAATTTTCTCTGAGAGATAATGACCCCTCTTGCTGTGTCAAGTACCTCCATGCTAGGAAATAGTGTAAGTGTCCAATATCTTTAATCTTGAATGTCTCATGGAGATAACTCTTAAGCAATACTATTTTTTCTAAATTTGTTCCTGTTAGGATAACATCATCAACATACACAACTATAAATACCATCAGTGATCCATATCTCTTAAAGAATAGAGAGTAATCATGATGAGAGTGGATGTATCCTCTAGTAGATAAGGCTTCAGTTAACTTTTCATACCACTGTCTGCTTTCTTGTTTTTGCCTATAAAGAGACTTATTCAATTTGCACACTAATTTAGGGTTATCTACATCCAAACCTTGAGGTAATTGCATATACTCTTCTTCATGAAGATCTCCGTGCAAGAAGGCATTGTTTATATATAATTGAAACATGTTCCAACCTTTTTTAATAACACATTCTACCAAAGTTCTGACTATAGTCATCTTGACTTCTAGTGAGTATGTCTCAGTATAATCTATTCCATCTAGCTGTGTATATCCCTTAACCACAAGTCTAGCCTTGAATCTTTCCACACTTTCATCTGCCTTATGTTTGATCTTATATACCCATCTACAACCAATCACTTATTTTTCTGGTGGCATCTCAACAAGGTCCCAAGTAATTTTAGCATGTAATGCTTCAAATTCTTGAATCATAGCATTTTTTCAAGCAAGGCTTGTGGCTGCTTTTTCATAAGATAATGGTTCACTATCATGACAAATACTTTCAATAAGTGCTTGAATGTGGTGTGTAGTAGCATCAGGGGACACATGGTGATGATTAGTAAACATTGCTTTCAAAGAGAAATTAGCATTAGAGGAATTGGTGTGTGAATCAGTGTGCATGTTTGCAGGTGGTGCATATTTGGGTGGAAGAATGGCTTTCAAAGTAGGAATTGAACATATGTAGTCTTTGAAGTAAAGGGGAGTTTTATATTCCCTGGTATATCTTCTAATATGTATATTTGTATGATTATTAGTTTATTCATGGGAATGGAAATCATGTGATGATATATATAGTGTAGGAGATAAAGAAAGTGGATGTGTGGGAACTGAGTTCAATGGTGATGCAGTGTATGTAACAAAATCATTCACATGATCACTTACTAAGATATCAGGTGTTCCACAATCAGAGTACACAGGATCATCATGGTACATTGTCTTTAGTGCAGGAGGGAAAGTGTGTTTTGTAGATATCAAATTGAAGGGAAGATATGCTCGTGAAATATAACATCCCTAGAGACTTGTATTTTTTTTGTAGCAAAACTCATTACCTTGTAGAATTTTGTTCCAAATGGGTATCCAATGAAAACATATGGTGTAGTTCTTGGTTCAAGTTTATCTCTATGGACTTTGGGCACTGTTGGATAGCACAAATATCCAAAGAAGTTTTAAGTAAGAATAATCAGGTTTTTGGTTGTACAACAACTCAAAAGGGCATTTGTTTTTTAGGTAACTAGAGGGAAGTCTATTAATGATGTATGTTGTTGTTAGGAGGCAATCACCCCAATATTTCAAAGGTAATTTTGATTGAAACAAGAGAGCTCTAGCTATTTCAAGCAAGTATTTGTGTTTTCTCTTGACCATTTTATTTTGTTATGTGTGTAGGGGCAAGTTTTCTGATGGTTTATCC
The DNA here is from genome assembly GCA_030864225.1 of Capsicum baccatum var. pendulum. Classification (NCBI taxonomy): domain Eukaryota; kingdom Viridiplantae; phylum Streptophyta; class Magnoliopsida; order Solanales; family Solanaceae; genus Capsicum; species Capsicum baccatum. Next base: position 44,571,601 of record CM061555.1, read on the forward strand.
CATTAGATTGAAAGAAAACTAAAGCTTCATTGCTTGTAAACTCAAGACCATTGTCTGATCTGATGGTTTTAATTGTGGTGTTGAATTGGTTTTGTATCATTGTGATGAAAGTCTTTAGGACAGATAAGGTATTGTTTTTGGTGCTCAATAGATGTGTCCAGGTAGATCTACTATAATCATCCACCATGTTGAGGAAATATTTGTAATTGTCATGTGTAGAATTATGATAGGGTCCCCATAGATCTACATGGACAAATTCAAAAATATGCTTGGTGTGATTGGTGCTACTGCTAAAATGTAGTCGTGTTTATCTAGCCATGGGGCAGATGGAACTCAAGAAAGGTTGTTTGGCAGAGATTTTAGCTAGTAGGGATTGAATACCTCTCATTTTCACAAAGGGGAACATGGCCAAGTCTATAATGCCACAATAAGTCCATGTTATGTTTAACAGACAAACAAGAATTAGAAATAAACATATCTTCTTTATTAGTAAAATGGAGTTATGTACAGAAGGAATTGCAGTAGGGTGGAAAAGCAGATCATCTGCACTCCTAGTGAGTCCAGTTTTCTTAGATACAACACAAGATTTAGGCAAAGTAGATATGGAATTGCTATTAAGAGCATTACAACAAGTAGAAGATATGGTAGTGATGAACCAGTGATGCTAAAGCATCTTGAACACGGGTAGTAAAAGCCATCCCTACAATTACCAATCGCCTGAGGCCTCTTCATTGAAAGGGCCTGCAGCATACACAATGTATTTGTAAACAAGAAAATATATTTTAGGGAAAAAGAAAAGGAGTGGACAGAGATAAAGTTGTACTTGAATGAAGGAACATATAACACCTTATGTAATGTGATCATGGGTGAAATTTTTACAGCACCAAACTCTGACACCTTAACTCTATAACCATTAGGGAGAGATACTAATATGAGATATGGTAGGGGTGTGATGTTTTGTAGGAGATCTTTACTGAAGGTCATATTATTGGAAGCCCCTGAGTCTATAATCCATAAGTCAGCATTTGATTTAAAGCATTTGCATAAAAGGTGATCAAAATCTATAGAAGATTTGCTAACAACAATACCAGGTTACCAATATCTAAAGTCAAGTTTTCAGTAGTGTTGGGATTCTCTCCCATGTACTCATTCTGAAAATGTTGCATTAGAGTCATTAACTGTCCAAATTGCTCCTTTGTGAGACTATTATCATTCTAATTTTCTCTTGACAAGTGGTCCCCTCTTGTATCTCCTAGCATTCCATGTACATTGGCAACAACTCCTTTGCCTTTGTAGTTATTATTCTATCTGTAATTCTGAGTTCCAGTGTTATATTGGTTGCCAGTGGGCACATCATGTCTGAAAACTTGACTATTCCCTTGAACTTTCTGTGGGGATGGATATCCATGCAACTTATAACATCTATCCCTTGTATGACCTGGCTTTTTGCAAAAGACACACATGACAGTATTTCTACCACTTCCTGCATTACTATTCCCTCCTGTATAATTGGTTCCTCTGAAGTTATTAGTTGGAAAATTCATTTTGAGAGGTCTGGACACAATGTTCCTATTTTTATAGTTGTTGGCATTGAGAAAGGTTAATTCGACCATCAACTGACTAGTAGGTTGAAATTCCTTTTGTTTTTCCTCCTGTATCAGCAAAGAGAAAGCCTGTGCTATGGATAGTAAAGGATTCATCATAAGGATATTGCCTCTGACCATAGTATATATCCTATCCAATCCCATGAGAAATTGAACCAGTCTTCTGTCTTATGCAAGTTTTCCTTCGCTCCACATATGCACACATAACTACATTGATCGTTGATACTGAGAGTATTTAACTCTTCCCATAACTTCTTCATCTTTTTGTAGATGCTCCTTGTGTGAGATCATTAATCTCCTTTTGGATTTGATACAATTTGGCTTCATTAGTTTGATCATATCCATCTTCCAGTTCTCTCCAAAGCTCCACTGAATCACATAAATATTCCACACTATCAAATATTTCCTTTGACATCGAATTGAGAATCCACGATGTTACCATATCATCGCATCTTTGCCATTGACAAAATTGAGATGAATTTGTATCTGGTTTCTTACAACTACCATCTATGAACCCTAATTTGTTCTTCACAAAAAGTGCACGTCGAACTCCTCTCCTCTAGGATATATATCCAGTCCATTGGATTGTGTTGGAACCAGCATCATCCCTGGGCTATCTGAAGGATGTATGTACAAAGCATCACTCACCTCCAGATTTAGAGTAGATGAAGCATATGTGGAAGCTTCTCCACCATTAACGACATTCTCAGTGATTGCCATTGATATTTGATATGCAGATTCAATTAACTAAAACTAAGCTCATTTCAAGCTAATCTCAGTGAGTTTAATCAACGAAAATGTGAAATCGAAGTTCCATCAACAAACAACAACCTTTTGCATATACGAATTAAAAATCGAAATCTTCAAAACTTACAAAACTACAAATGCAGGAAAGATGAAAAGCTCTCTGCAACAACGATAAAAAAAAACTACAGTTATCAAGGTATTAACCAATCTAGATGTCTCTAATACCATGTTAAGAAACACGTGGAGAAATGTGTGCCATTAATAAGAATTTGGAAGAGAAAAGAGTAATCTCCATTGGAGAGAAGCAACCAGTAGCTAAGAGAAAGTGAAAACTGACTCTCATTTGTCCATTATACATTATATATACAACCACCAACTTGCTTGACAACTGGACATCACTAACCAATTAACTAACAAACTAACTCCTAACCCACAATTAACTAACTAATTACAAATCCTGATTAACGCAAAGTACAGGTATAATTAATCTTCAATACATTAGACGTAAGGCATACTTCTTCTGAAGAGAAAACAAGTATTTTGCATTGGAGCTTTAACGATTTAGATAATTATAATAGTAAATGCAACTTCACGTCACTCCTCAAAATAAAAATTTAACCTTGTAGAAAGAAAATCTGATGACTATACGCTTATTCTTGACATGTTGTCATGCATATTGAGAATACAATTAAGTAAATAAAACCGAACTCTCTCTTAACTGTCCAAGCTTTTTTAGATAAAATGGTGATGTACTTGTGGTTTTGATGATTAATAAAACTAATGAGGAACCTGGTATTAGATATGTTGTCTATAGAACTTGATTCATTTTTCTAAGACAGTTGTGTGAGAACCTGGTCCTTACCAAATATACTACCTATAGAACTTCATCCATTTCTTAACCTTGTTAATTGATAACTTCTCAAGGAGATATTTCCTAGTTCTAATATGTGTAGTGCTATACAACATGGAAGAGCTGAATGACACATGGACATCCATTCCTAATGATTGACGAACCTGTGAAGGGACCAGGTTCATCGGTCATTAAACTTCTGGTAGTCAACAGTAAAGTTGTTGACCAATGAGAAAAGTTGGTGGCACAACAGCAGAGGAGCAACATTTTTTAATCTCAACCAATGAGAAATATTCTAGGTTTTCCCATCTCATTTGCTTCATATATATATATATATATATATCATTATATGGGAGGAAAACTTAGCATTTGCACAATCAAAATTCTCATTCATCTTGCAAAGCCACCACAATGTTCCATCAAAGTGAACCAAGGGACCAATTTGCTACAACTGAATATGTCTTTAGCTTTAGGTTGTTGAGTCTTTATATTTTGCTCTAACATGTAAACCTACTCCTCTTTTGAGAAGCTTTCATAGGTATTTTATTTCTGTTATTTTGGATCACAATCTGTATGTTTATTCAGTAAACTTCAACACGCGTTCGAGACTTTTTCAAGAACTTTTTCAACACCTTCAATACAAGTTCAATACGAATTATCAAAGAAGTGTGTTATATTTAAAGAAACAAGATAAAGAAAAAATAAAGTCAAGTTCCTCCAAATTCACGGAGTGTCCTTAGTGAATTAATTCCCCTCAATTACCCGAGGTTGCGGACGGATAAAATGACTTACAATGCGACAGTAGCAGTCTACTATGCCATCGAAGGCTTTAACTATTTTCTGTCAAATTATATACGGTTAAAAAGTCAAGCTATATGTTCACCTCAAGCCGACAATCATGGAATATTTGATCGAATTTCAAACCAATAGCAATTCAAACAAACCAGCAGATGAATATGAGCTCTCATTTTCATGAATGAGAAAGAAACAGAAATTCAAGGATGAAACATAATAAAAACATTCATCGCTCTGTATTACTCAGTATTGGGGTGTCTTAGATAAATCTTTTGTTTGATTCTCCCTTAATCCAGATGAAAGTGAAAGAAAAGTAACTCACATTGATATAGACAGAGAGTTTGAAGGTTGCATTTAATACACATTGTACACACAAACATATTGGGTACTTAAAATTCCAGCATTTTGCATAGATTAAAATGAAAATTGGATTATGATAAAGTACAAACCTGAAAATGAATAATTTTACCAAATAGACTAAAGACATCTTCAAGTTGATAGATTTGTGACATTACATGATAAACCTAGGTGACTTTCCAGGATCTTTTATCACTAAAACTCAAAATTGATCTTATCATATAAAGAAAATTCAAAGTGAAACCCAACATAACAACCAATTTCAAAATTCATGAAAAGCATCTTCTCTATGTTTGTCCTGCAACTATTTTATCCGATATTCAGGCATGTAAGAAGAACCAAGTTAGTGAATTATCTCAAGCAAAAATTTAATATGAAATTGAGACACCTAAATTTATAGCGCATCATGCTTTATAAAAGATTATATAAAGGCTTGATGTTGTTATCTAACGGATTATGGTGTTATATATAGCATGATTTTCAGCTTTATATATAAGACCGCAAAAGGAACTATAGAGAAATGTTTAACTGACAAGAGCTAAGCTGAGTGAGATTCTATCCAACTCATTGACAGCTTAGCATAACCGACAAACAACCTAACAACTTACCTAGCAACTTCTTTAAATAACTATGTAACTCACCAAACAACCAACTGACTAACTACTTTATCAATATCAATACAGTACATTTACATATACAGATGTAGTGATGTAGTGATCAAATATATGTGTTGAAACACTCCCCCTCAAGCTACAGGGCGCATTATGTTAAGCACAACAGGCTTTCCTACTAAGTGTGCATGTTGAGATTGAGGCTTTCCTACTAAGTGTGCATGTTGAGATTGACTTAAATCCTTAATGAGAAGGTCAAAAACCTGATCATGAATGTGAACATAAGTAGCCTATATCAAGCTATTCTTGATCTTGTCCATTATGAAATGGAAATCTATTTCAATTTATTTTGTCCTCTCATGAAACATAGGATTATTGTCTAATTGTATAGCTAAATGGCTATCACTAAACATTGAAATGGGCAGAGTAATGGTATTGTTGATTTCCTAAAGCAATCCAACTAGCCAAGTTATCTCTACAACTACTAAAGCCATGCTTCTATATTCAGCTTCAGCAGAACTTCTGAACATAGTGTGTTGTTTCTTGGACTTCCAAAAGACTAATGATCCACCAAGAATAGCATATCCAGTAACTGAACGTCTAGTGTTAGGACATGCAGCCCAATCTGAGTCACACCAAAAAGTGAGAGTGGTAGAAGGATCAGCTTTCAACCAAATGCCTTGACCAACTGAACCTTTGAGGTATCTTACTACTTCTAGTAGAAGCCTCTCAATGTGAGTTCTTAGGATGTTACATAAACTGGATGAGAGTTTGGACAACAAAGTTGATATCAAGTCTTGTGATAGTAGCATACATGAACTTGCCTATCAGTCTTTGATAAGAAAAAACATCAGACAACAACTTATCTCCTTGTAAACTTGTGGATTGATCATATTCAAGTGACAATTTGAGATTAGACTCCAAAGGGGTGAGGGGAGGCTTAGAACCACTAAGACCTGTATCAAAAATTTACTCAAGGATGTACTTTATTTGATTTAATATCACCCTAGAAGCTGATCTGAGGATATCAATGCCTAAGAAGTACTTGAGATCACCCAAATCCTTCATTCTGAACTACTTATGTAACTTGTATTTGGTTTCATTAATCAAAGTACTCTTGCTACCAGTAATGAGTAGGTCATCAACATACACCACAACTATCACTGTATCAGTACCTTTATGTAGAGTGGAGAGAGAATAATCATGAGCACTCTGTGTGAACCCAACATCAAGTAAGGGATTAGTGAGTTTGAGATTCCATTGTCTGGAAGCTTACTTGAGACCATACATAGATTTAAGTAACTTGCAAACTCTATTCTCACCCTATTTTCTGAAACCTTAAGGTAGTTCCATATCTTGTAAAAATGCATTATAGACATTCATCTAATGAAGAGTCCAGCCATTAGATACTGCTACAGCAATTACACACCTAACTATTACCATTTTAGAAACTGGTAAGCATGTTTCATGATAATTTAGCCCTTCTTGCTGGCTATATCCCTTGGCCACTAACCTTGCTTTAAACCTTTCTACCTTCCCATTTGCAAAATATTTTATTTTGTATATCCATTTGGAACCTACAGTGTTTTTGCCTTTGGTCAAGTAAAAAAATAGTCCATATATTATTAGCCTCCAATGCCTGAATTTCTGACTTCATAGCTTCCACCCATATGTTATCCTTTACAGCTTGCTTAAAGTGCTGGGGTTCAGTCAAATTGGAGAACTTTGACAAGTAACATTGATAAGTAAAGCTCGTTTTTCTTTAAAACAAGTTGTTGGATAAGGGATACTTACATCCTTGGCTCTTAGAAGTATCAACATAGTCATGCATCCACACAGGTAGTCTAACAGTTCTAGTAGGCTTGGTGGAAGATGTTTGAGTCAAGGGGGGGATCAACTGGACTATCTTCTATATTGCTTGTGCTAGGTACATCTAGATCAGGTGTAGTATTATCAGTAAGAACATCAGCTTCAATGGAATTATGCTCATCAGGAACATCATAAGGAATATCATCATTTGTGGAGTTTAACAACTCAGTGAAATCTTCACCAGCCTTGGAAGTTGTTACTTACTATAAGTCCTTCTGTGATGGATCAATGGGAATATGTCTTCTTAGAACACAACATCTCTACTAACAATCAACTTTTTGGATTGCAATTCCAGAAGTAAGTATCCTTTTTTATCCTCTGAATATCCTACTAACACAACACATTTTGCCCTTTCAGAAAACTTATCACCTCTGGGAATAACTGTGACATAACACAGACATCCAATCACCCTTAGCGAGAAAGTTTGGTATCCTTGGAAAATAACAGATGGAATGGGCTTCTACCATTTAAATTGAAGGATAGTAGCCTATTCATGATGTATACAGCAACCTTCACACACAATCTATAATACTTAATTGGAAAATGAGATTGAAATTTTAAAGCTCTAGCTATGTTTAGTATCTATCTGTGCTTCCTCTCCACAACTATATTTTGTTGTGGAGTACGGCGACAGCTAGTTTGATGTAAAATTCTCAAAGACTGGAACAATGCATGACATTGAGAATTGATAAACTCAATCCCATTGTCAGACCTTATGGTCTTTATTAATACTCTAAATTATGTCTTAATCAATGATATGAAGGTCTTAATAGCCACTATGGCTTCAGACTTCAGTTGTACCATATGTATACAAGTGTATCTACTGTAATCAACAAACATAGTCAAAAAACAGTACTTATTATCAAAAGTAGCATTTTTATAAGGGCCCCAAAGATCTATGTGTACAAGCTCAATATATGTTGAATATTTTGAAGTACTATGAGGGAATGATAATCTTGTATGTTTAGCTAGTAGGAATACTATAAATTTATTCAACATATCTACATCATTATGACTCTTCAAAAAATCTAATGATCTCAGAACTTGTGAAGCTGGATATCCAAGTCTTTTATGCCACAATGTGCAACTTGGAACAGAAACTTCTGCAATGATCTTGTGCTTTAGTACTGAAGGACCAGTGTTATCTTTATATTCTTCTCTAAGTATATAAAGTCTATAATCCCCTTCACCTTGCCACTGAAGAGGTCCTGAAATACACAGAAATCAAGATAGAAGAAAACAAAATAAGAGAGTTCCTTGGTTATCTTTGCAACAGACAGTAGATTAAGTCTGAAGTCTGGGACAAAAAGAACATCCTTAATCACACCACATGCAAATACATAAGCCTCTCTAATATGAGAAATGTTTACTTCATCATCAGTAGGAAGGTGTAGTTTGTCCTTATGACTTGATACTAGGATTGTACTATTTCTAAACATGTGTTTATGTGCAGCCACATGATGTGTATACCCTGAGACCACAATCCATTTTTAGAACAAGTTTTGGATAGAAAATAAGTGGCTATACCTGCCATGTTAACTTGTTTTATATCCTTGGTGTCCTTGCTCAATATGCTCATAATTTGAGTGTATTCTTCATCTGTGAATGTGTGAGCCTTTTCCAGTGGTGTAGGTCCCTGATCATGACTTGAACTGGCAATATCAAATTGTCTTGCTACCATGTTGGCTATTTGAGAAGGCTTACTAGCTATATGGTTGCCACTACCATATGAGGGATAGTTGTTACCGCTACTATATGACCTGGGATTAGCCGCAATGTACCCTTGTTTCTTTCTATTCTTCCAATCAGTAGGATAGCCAATCAGTTTATAACAACTCTTTGGTATGACCTGAGAGGTGACAGTAATCACACTTTCTGCCTTTGTAGTTAGAACATCCTTGCCCATAACTATAAGAACAATAATTTCAATTCACCTGCATAGCTAATGGTTCTGATCTATCATGTACTGTAAGCATACAAGAGGAATGCTGGATCTCATCCTCAACAAGCATGGCATAAGCTTGATAGATAGTAGAAGTTACACCCTTGAGTAAAATTTGTCTTCGAGCTTGATCATAGGACATATTTAAGCCACTCAAAAATTGTAAGAGTCTCAATTGACACATATAATCTAAATATTTCTTAGACTTAGGGCAATCAAAGCTAGAATTAGGAACTAACACGTCATAATTACTCTACAAACTTTTCAATTTGGTAAAATAAACTGAAATTAAATTAGTACCTTGAGATAGCATATTGATTTCACGGTGCAACTGATAGATGCACATACAATTCGCTTTGTCAAATCTCTCTTTCAGATCTTTTCAGACAGCACAAGCATTTGTAGCATAAACAATGCCATGTAGCAAACTCTCATTGACTGTGTTCATAATCTAGGATAAGACAATTGCATTACATGTCTCCCATTGCTCATGAAGTTCCTCCATGTATGAGTCCTTGCTGTAGGATCCAATGACAAAATCAAACTTCCTCTTTCCTAAGAATGCAATGTGCATTAAACAACTCCATAAGTTGTAATTTTCTGAACTGGTGAGTTTGATGGGATTTAGTTAAACATTAGAGCTATCTGAAGTACCAATAAAAAGTGGATCACTTTGATCAATCTTTGGTGTCATGGCTGAACAGACTGAATCAACAATAGAGTTCAACCGAGAAGAAGAAGAAGCCAATAACAGAGATTACACAATTTTGGATTTCAATCGAGAAGAAGAAGCCGATAACAGAGATCACACAAACTCCTCGAGATTTGCATATAATAGAATGAGAAGTGAACTGAATCTTCTCAGTACTGAGCGCTTGGCTCTGATACCATGTGAAATTCTAGCACAGCAGCTAGATCATTCATGTTCAATGGAGGAAAATGTAAAAGAGAAATTGAACTTTATTGATTCATTAGCTTTATATTGTTGTTTTTGCTCTTATTTATAGACAGAAGAGTGTTGAACTGAGTGAAATTACTAAAATATCCTTTTTTAAAATCTAATTGTCACGTCTTTTAAAAAAAAACTTGCATCTACATTACAAATCGAACGAGTGTTTTCTTTTGAGGTTATTAAATTATTTGACACATCCATAGGACCAAAGGTGCTTGTATAACTCATTACTTGTAAACTTATATGTCAAACCGCTAACGTGCATAGAATTTGAAATATATATATATATATATATATATATATATATATATATATATATATATATATATATATATATATATATATATATATGTGTGTGTGTGTGTGTGTGTGTGTGTGTGTGTGTGTGTGTGTCTTACAAAATTGGTAATTTTTATTTTTCATGTATTTAAACTAATTCCGATGCATTCAAATGCTTGGACAAATTAATTTTGCAATATTTGTTACAAATAATATTGTATTGTTAAACCTTTACAAAATAAATGAAAAGTTAAATTATAAAATAACCCTCCTTATTATCTAAATAAAAAACCCAACCCTACAAAGAGTTCCCAACCTTTCATAATCTATTTAGAGTAATATGCGCCTGTCCGCTCTTTCTTGGATCACACTCTGCCGCTTCACACTTCTACTCTGCACCAGTCCATAATCGAAAGAGCAAGACATCTTCTCTTTGTGATTGAAAAAGTGGTATGACATACAAATTTTTTGGTTGGTACTAACTTTCATGACTTCTTTTTTTGTTCAAACCCTCCTAATTATAATTACTTGGCTGATTTATAAATGTTTAATGGGTCTAATTTACTTGATCTTTCCGTATTGTTTTTATTCTTATGCACGTATTACTCTCCTCATTGTAATTTTGTGTATTTAACGAAAAATGGCATGATCAAGAGACAAAACAATCTTCAAATTTATTCGTGAGACGTTTATTTTGTAAACAGTTGCCAAGAAATTTTAGAGGTAATATGATCTCTTGCTCTTTCAAATTTTGAATAGAAAATATTGACCTTTTTAGATATCTTATGTATAAAAATTAAGATCTTATGTAATAAAGTATAAAACTAAAAAGTTTGTAGACGACTAGAAAATAATTTTTCCTAAAAATTGATGAGATATGAATATGATGAGTAGATTAAACTTGTAGAAAATTAGATTGATTATCCCTACAAAATCCTCATGCAGACACAACTAATTATTTTTCTATTACAACTACTGTCATTTGCAGTATAGCACAACGGATTGCAAGACTTCTTCAATCAAGGCGGTTTGCATTGTTGATTTTACGTTTTCGCATCTTGGAGTAACCTAAATATATACATATTTAGCTTTTTATCGTAACCAGTCTTTATATTTTTCTCTAAATATGGGTTGAGAAGTAATGGACACTAAATTTTTACATAATTTAGTTGCCATTATTTCAATTTCTTATGGCCAATAAGGAGGCAATGTCAAGTAATGAGTAAAATATTATAGCCAACTTTCAGCATCGAAGAGGCTAACATAGAAGAAGCACTTTGATGATGTGCTTCAAGTTTTTGTAGCTCGATATGGTAAAACTATTCTTTAAAACTTGTTTTATTATACATCATCAGTTATATTCACTGAATCTCATGAAAAACTTTCTCCATTTGATTTGTGTGATGTTGTAACAAAATTGTTAATTTGTTGTTAGGTGTATCCACAACATCATGGGTCAAGTGACTTTGACTATCAATATTTTATTCTAATCTTTAAACACTTGTAAAGAAACTATGTAAAGTAATCCACAATTGCATTAGTTGGTGCAAAAGAGAAGAAATTACATGATGATATCACATTGAATAGATAATGGTCGTAAAGTATGGAACGTTGGATTTGGAACATTTTAATTTATTGTGACAATTGACTAAACCATTCATGAAGCGACAGAGTTTTTTCAATTTTTTATATTTATAAGTTAGATATTTTGGTAATTTAATAACTCTGAAATTTCGAATGATCATTATTTGGACAATTTTTTTCTAAAACCAACATATAATTTTGAAAATGAAACGTCTTTAGCCACAATAATTTGACAATAATAGACTATAATATCCCAATCTTCTTGTCTATTGCATATTTCCAAGCTTTATATAAAGAATTAAGACCAAAGAGATCTGGACAGTTATAAATATATACCCACTTCGTTTCTAATGTACTCCCTTCGTTTCATTTTAGTTGACCTTTTTTTTTAAAATATTTGTTTTAATTTAGTTGTCACTTTGATGAAATTAAGAGGATTTTATTATGTTCTTTCAATATTACCCTCAACATTAAATGATTAAATAATGTGTATTTACTCAAATTCATATTTTCAGTGCATAATTAATAGGATTATTTTAGTAAAATAAGTCTCTATTAAATAATTTCTTAAGGAATGTGCCAAATCAATAAGGGTCAACTAAAACTAAACGGAGGGAATACTTATTTACCATCCTGCCTTATTTAATTGTCTCTTTAATTAATAAAAAGTATGTTAATATCTTTGGTAAATGACCAATGTGCTTTTTGGAACACTAAATCAACATTAATGCACATAAAATCTTGCAATGAAATGAGTAAAATATTAAAAAAGTTTAAAGAGCATGAGTTAATTAATCACTAAAATTTTCTACGTTGATCAATTTTAAGTTTTAGTGCAAATTACTCTCAAGGATAAAATGGAAAGAATAGTAGTCAATTGTGTTTTACTTTCTCCATTTCAAAATAAATAAATTGTTAAATTATTTTTTAGTGTCTAAAATAAATAAATTATTCATTTTTCAAGAGACATGTTGAAAATTTCTTCCAATTTTACCTTTTTATTTAATGAGATTCTTAAATACTTTATATTTTCTAGGATTTAGTAATTTAAAAACAGTTAAAAGGATAATAGTGGAAAGTAACCTACAATTTATGTCCTAATTTTTTTTTTTAAGGAGTGTGTCATACTCCAATAATTCAATTATTTTAGAATGAAGGGAGTAATATTTTGAAATGACAAATAGCATTATGAACTATCTATTTTTACAAAAGAGCGCAAGAAATTAGGAATGAAGAAGTATATATATATATATATGAAGTTAAAAATTATGTGAAAGCCACGTATATTAAAATAAGAAAGAAAAAAAACTAGACATACATGAACACACATATATGTGTGTGTGTTAAAAAAGAGCAAATTAAATTTGAAAGGACAATTATATTTGAAAGGCAATATTAACATATATGGATGAAGGATATAAAGATGATAAAATTAATTAAAAAATATTATTTTCCAAATCATCTATTGACCGGACCAATCAAATTTAAAAGAGAGGCCTACCAAAGTTTAATTAATTAATGGCCGAAAAAACATTATAGAGTTGGTCTTTGATTGTATCCATCAAAGGTCTCAAGGTTAGGAAATAATGCTGAACTTTTGGTATATTCAAAGTTGTAATAATTTATATCTATATGATATATTTCTATCATATGTATGTATAGAAAAATTAAATTTAATGCATAAATGAACGTTTTAATTTGGTCTTAATTGATATTTGTACCTTTCATCTTTAAGTCCGCATAAGTATGCATTTAAATTTGTATAAAGTTGAACAAGTAGGCATACACATTCTATGTAGCAATTTGCTGAAATATCCATGTAGATGTCACGGAGAATATGTGTTCCTACTTTTTAAACTTTATACAACTTTAAGTGTCGACTTGTGTATACCGAAACTTATAAGTTATAGGTGGTAGTTGAGGCTAAGTTAAAGAGTACGGTTATTGTATTATGCCAAAAATTTACATAAGTATATATGGCATATATAGTGTGTAAAAATAAGATAAAATACACGTGCGACGCACGTACAGTGGTACTATATATATATATATATTGGAGATTGATTTCGCTGTCTATTTATCTCATAGTTTGTTTGGTTTGATTTAGGTTTGGATATTTCTTTCTTAGATTTCTTACTTTGCTTTATTCTCTTTGAAAGTGAAGAGCATGATGACGAGAGTTCCTTCGTATAAGGGTTTTGAAGTAAGTGTTCTTTACGAAAATTTTATCATAAATATGATTACACAACGTCTTCAATCTGTAACTGTATATGAATTTGTCTATCTAATCAATCATTTATATATGCTATTATTGTTAGTTTGCTTTAACTAGAAATTGAGAAGTTTTAAAATGTTGGGTTCAATTGGTGTGAATGGAAAATGGAGGGACATAATTTTTGAGGAAAAAATATATTATATTGAAAAAGGTGTGACTGTTTAGATAGTTGTTAACACCCAATTTTTGCTCTTCGTGTTTAAAATTAATATATTCAGGCTTCCTGACCATTAAAGGACACAAAATACAATTTTCACATTTTTTTTTGTAATTGATAATAATTTATTGATGTTCATCCTTACTTTAGGATTTTATCATTTTATTTTTATATTTTTATTCTTTATAATTATAAATAATTCTTATCAATTTATTATTTACAAACATTTGCACACGTACATGATATCACATTTTTATAACATTTTTGAAATTAATTACATTTTTAATTATTTTTTCATAATTACAAATCAATTTCTATATTTTTACAGTCCGCAAACGCTGAATTAGATCAATTATTTTGAACAATATAATAATCTGACGTTTTGTCACATCTGACAAGGATCGCACAATAATGTCTTATCACATCCGACAAGTTACTGATAATTGTCATTATTTTAGAATTTTATTACTTTATTATCATATTTTAATTTTTACATAATTATTCTTAATTTTATTATTTTACAATTTTTATCAGTTTGATATCATTTTTAGTATCTTTTATTATCAGTTTGATATCATCTACATGCATAACATAACACTATAATTCTTTTACATAATTATAATTTTAATTATTCATAACATAATATATTTTCTAATATAATTATATTTTATTATTTATTGTTTATGTTTTTTTTTATAATTATACGTCGACATATATTATTTAATACAACCTGCAAAAATAAATTAATTTAATTATTTTAATACACAGAAATAATAAATTAGAGTCAAGGTGTCAGTCACTTTTGGATTTATGTCAAACTATTCTCCCTAATTTAGGGAATTAGATTTGAAAAGTAAGTGTGACTTGTTTATTTTACTATTTTCTCCTTTTTGAATATCAATACAAACCAAAAAAGACGTTTTTTTTTTCATTTTTTTTTTTTACCTAACTAATAATCAAGTAAAAAAAAAATCAAAAAAAAATCTTGAATTTTGATATTTATCATTTTTTACTACGGACTAAGCACACAACGCAGCCACCATTTTTTTTATATTTTCTTCACAAAATAAATAGCCTATCATCCATCCATCTATCAGTCGGAGGATGAACACAGAACGCCGATATACAATCCCACTCACTTGCAGAATAGGGAGAATCCATTTTTTCTCATTTTCCTTCTTCGTTCAAAAGGCACATACACACAAAACTCCATTTTTCTTCTCATAGAACACAAATACACACACACAACATACGCTCTAACATAAAAAAAAAAATCAGTAACTCCCCTTTCCCTCTTCTTTTCCCACTGACCAGCCGCACAGCTCCGCCGCTACTGCGCCCCAGTCACCCTCCGCTACAATCCATCAAAAAAAAAAATCAAAGAAACCACCACGAAATCGCCCCCTTTTATCTCCTTCCCGCCGCTGCTCCATCGGCGAACAACGCCACAATACCCAACGAACTTCCACCGTCTCTCAACCTTTCCACGACTAAAATAGCCATGAAATAACATCAACACCGCCACTGTCTTCCTCTCTTTTCCATTGCAACACCGGAAACCATGGAGTTTTCTCCGGTGTTATCACCCCTAAATACTTGATCTATAAGAAAAAATGGTGTTTTCTTCTCTTATTTTGCTTACCATGTTATTGTTTTGAATTGTTCTGATATTTTTTTATGTTGGCCAGAATACTGCTGCTTGGCTATAATTGCATTTGTTTTATGTTGTAAGTGGGTCATTAGACTATAAACTTTATTCCCTGATCACTATTTCTGATTGTTTTGTCATTTCTCAACTGTATTTATTTATTACGCTGATAATGAATAACATACTACACAATTGACCGAGAGGCTTTCATAAATAATAGACGAACTTTGCGTATATAAATACGTAATAAATAAATATTATTTTTGGATGATGATGAAACTTTATAACAATACAATATTTTACAATTCATAGTTTGGCAAAATGATTTAGGACGACCAATTAATTGAGCAACCATTTCGTAGCAAAATGATTTAGAACGGCTAATTAATTGAACAACTATTTCACAGTCATAATTTTATCTGAGCCCACTTTTTAACAAAAAAAATATCTTTTTAAATATTTATATGCACACATACTTATTTAATTTATTTTTTTTATTATTTATTTGTTATTAACATTTTTTTTACAAGTGTTTATACATTATTTGGATTACTCATCAAAAATTGCATTCAAACATGTCCTTTTAATTTTGTATTGTATTTTATATTCTTATATTTATTCAAATTTTATTATAGTGAAAACTTTATTTTGAGGGTATTGGGTGGGATTTTCTTTATTTATACAACTTCACCTCACGTTTATACAAACTTAGGCCGTTAATGTTTACACTAATAAATTAAATTAATCAATTGGTTTACATATTTTGATATCATAAACATTGTGATTTTTTTGTTCAATTAAATCTTTATTTTTTTTCATAAATTTTAAATTAAGCAAAAAACATTATTTTTAAATATTTTTCTCGTCATGGCATATCAAGATACACTTCTTTTCGTATATGTCATAAATTTTTTTTTGTCTTTTCACATGTAATTTATATATTTTTATACATATCTTTCACCTGTGTTTCATAATAATATGTTTTATTTATATATTTAACATACATACACATTTACATAGTTTTAAATATTTAAATTTTTCAAAAGAATTATTTTATACTTAACACATATCACTTTACATTATTTTAAATATTTATATCTTTTTTCTCTTTGATAAATTTAATCTAACCGGGTACCATACTTGTGAATTTTAAAAAATGCCTAATCCATTCCCTTAAAATAATTTGAACCCTTACCTAGAATGTCAATGCAGACTAAAACATTATTCACATGTTAATACTTCAATAGAAATACTATTATTGCCCAACAAGTATACTGTGAAAACTTCCCTAACTTTTCTGTCAAACGGTCATATTCCTGCCGCGTATCATACACGCTCCGTGCACGAAGCCGCCGGACGGCGCCAATAAGGCGCGCCTGGATGCTCAAATGATCCCACCCAAAGGGGTGAACCCATCTACAGCTGCAATTGCAGGAAAAACTTCATATGCCGCCACAATTAGCTCATCCCCTAACTCATCCCATAACTAAATCTCCATGGAAATTCGACAGAAGAAAGAAGAGGTCAAAGCAAAACACACTACTCACAATGGAGTCCCTGCCGTAATGTTCAATGCGTCAGATTATTATGGTATAATGGCTGAAGAGTGTAGACTCACAATTGTGGGTAGATTTCTTAAACCAAGACCCCAAATAGATATAATCCGATCAAAATTCAAAGAATTTGTCACCATTAAAGGATCGACCAAAATAGGGGTTTATGATAATTTTAATATGTTTCTCGATTTCACAAACGAGGAGGACTTCAATGCAGTGTGGTTCAAGAGAGTCATTGAAATTGAGGGAAAACAGATGTGGTTGCAAAAATAGACGCCGGACTTCAAGCCGGAGGAGGATCTGCCTATCGCTCCGGTATGGGTCCTTCTCCCTAAGCTTCCATTCCATATGCATACATGGCAATATATCAAATGTATGGCTACAAGAAGTAGCACTAGACCAAATATGGCTAAGGTTAGAGTAGAAATTGACTTGCTCAAACCTCAGCTAGAATCGGTTTATGTTGGCTTAATTCATGAGAATTCCCCGGAGACAAGTTTTATGCAGAAACTTGAATATGAGTGGATCCCCAAGTATTGCAAAAATTGTAGAAAACTGGGTCATGCCATAGCTAATTGTAGGGTATTGGAAAGGAAAAGGGCGATTGAGCAACAGAAGCTTGAAGAGCAAAACAGGGAAAAGGACAATGCTGAACATACTAACGCTGAAAGGCAGAATGAACAAGGTAGAACACCGGAAACGGATAACATAGATAACGATGATGAGAATAATTTGGAAAAACTTGAGGGAAAGAAAGATGTGAGCAATAAAGTGGAACGCGAAAAGAAAGAGAATCTTACTACGATTAGTGAAAGAATCAATAAGGATAAGAAGAAGGAGAAGAAAAGGAAGCTCCCGAAAAAGAAATCCAAAGTCTCCTTTAAGCTGAATATTGTTCAGCAGATTGGTAAAAGGACCAAGAAAAATCAACTGAAAGCTGCCTCCAAAGTGAAAGCTCTAGAGGAAGCAATCAAGACTCCCATAAATTCAAACGACAATAGAGAAGACGATTTAAATCGCAACAACAACGAAGAAGTAGGACAAAGTGAATCGCTACAATAAGGGGAAATATAGAAGGACAGAGAAAGACAAAATGATAGCCCAAACGACTTGAGCAGTTTCGATAAAGAAAACGTGCATTTCTCAAAGAACACCGAAGAAAGCTCTAATCAGAATTTACAAAAACGAACACCGACGGACGCAATCCATGAACTATCAGAGGAAGTTTTATCTGTCATTAAAAATATGCCAGGATTAAACTTGGTTGTTGATCTTAATCAACAAGGCATTCAAAAACCAGCCACCATCAAGCAAAAAGAGAATGAAATTGATCCTTAATTTCAAATGATCTCTCCCAACAAGGTAGCGGTGAAGTTATCGGACAAACCAGTGCATCAACAACAAAATACGGATGACACTGCTGAATTTTTAGCTGTGAAGCAAAAAGGAAATGACAGAAAGAAAATGCACAAAAAAAGAAAGAAGAAAGCTCCTATGCCCACAAAGCAAAGGAAACTAGAAACAATATCATCTAATATCCATGATAAAAGCTATCTTTTGGAATATTAGAGGAGTTAGAAATCTCATCAGTATTCATAAAGTTGATTTTGTAGCCCTACTTGAACCTTTCTTGGGTTTGAACAAGGTTGACAAGTACATGAAGTATTTTGGTTACCAACATAGCCTCACTAATCTGAATGGACAAATTTGGTTATTCTGGAATAGAAATTATAATACCTCTACTATTGATAATACAGAGCAACAGATCACTATAAAGATGCATAATCCCAATATTGGAAAAGATAGCTACATTACTACTGTCTATGCTAAATGCAATTCCGTCGAAAGTAAAATCCTATGGGATGACCTGGAAAGAGTACATCGGCTTATTCAAGGACCTTGGTGTGTTAGTGGGGATTTCAACGTCATTCTTGATCCAGAGGAGAAGATAGGTGGCATACCTCATCGAATGTCTAAGAGCCTTGACTTTAGTAGCTGCATGGAAGCTTGTGAAGTTGCGGATTTGGGTTTTATAGGCCTAAAATTTACTTGGTGCAATAACAAAATTCTAAAAAAGAGAATTTGAAAGAGGCTAGATAGAGTGTTCACTAACAAAGAATGGGCTGACTCTTATCAGAATAATGTCGTCAGACACCTTCCAAGAGCTGGATCAGATCACAGGCCTCTTTTAGTTGAATTCTTTGACAACCAACATAGTCGAATCAAATACTTTAGGTTTTTAGATTTTTGGGCTGATCAACCAACCTTTTTGCAGCTAGTAAAAGAGACTTGGAGTACAAATATATCTGGTAATGCTCAATGGAGACTCCAACAGAAGCTTAAACTTCTTAGTAAGAATCTTAGCACTCGGTCAAAAGAGGATGTTGGAAATGTCTTTGAGCAAGTGAATAAGTGGGAGATCAAGATGAAGGAACTGGAAGAAGAGGATCTCAACAATCCCAGTGATAAGAGCAGGGAAGATTTATATAGGGGACAGGCAGAATACTTTAAATGGATGAACCATCAAGATAGTATTCTGAAACAAAAAGCTCAAATCAGATGGTGGGAAGAAGGTGATTCAAACACCAAATTCCTCCATAGTGTTATCAGAGGACGAAGAAGAAGGGCACAAATATAGAGAATCAAGAATCACAGAAATAGATGGATTCAAGAAGACGACAAGATAGCCAAGGTTGCAGTTCATCACTCTGAAAAACTATTTCATTTTTCTCATACTATTAATGATTTTAACGTTATGAACTATATTGACCCTTGCATTACTTATGAGTAAAATAGCGTTCTTATTGCAGTCCCGGAGTTGGACGAGATTAAGGAAGCAGTCTTCAATATGAGTGCAATAAGTGCTGCAGGTCCTCATGGTTATTCAGGTATCTTTTTCCATAAATGTTGGGATATCATTCAGTATGATATTATGGATTATGTTTAGGATTTTTTTCGAGGAAAGAACCTGTCCAAGTTTTATACTCATACTTGCTTAATGTTGATTCCTAAAACCGATTCACCAAATAATTTTTCTGAATTTAGACCAATCAGTCTAAGAAATTTCACTTGTAAAATAATTTCTAAAATTCTTTCTAGAAGACTGTCACGACCCAAACTAGGGCCTGGCCGTGACGGACATCCCAAACCAGGAAGGCCCAGAACACCCTTCTTTATCTGGTAATCTTGTACAACATTCATATACGAAAAAGAAAATGTGGAATTATACATCGAATATGAAAACATGGTCATACTCTGAAATTAATTTAACAATGAAGGAAAACTCCAACAATATTTAAACATCATCTGACTCAGTCTGCGAAATGTCTACTACATGAAAATCTGATGACAGTCTAAAGCTGGGACAAGGCCCACAGTAGACCAAAACTGAAACAAGTGTCATGATCTGAAAAGACAGGCTTCTGGAATAGAGAAGGCTCACCACTGCACAATCTGATCACCTATCAGAAATATCTACTACTTATCTGGACCCCTAGACTGAACCTCAGAACCTGGAGGGAGAAGGGGGGTCAATACAGATGTACTAGTATGCAGAGCAAATCCAAAATAATCATTTGTAATCAACATATATGAGAGCCATTTAAAACAATTCATAAACATGTCATACAGTAAGAAATCATATGGGAATTTTAAAAGACTCTGTGAACGTCATCATGACTCTGAAAAATCTGTATTACATCTGCATTAGGTGGTATACCCTACAACTCTGAAAAATTCCATGGGCTATATGGAAACTGTCATTAACTCGACAGCGAAGCCCCCAACCCAAGTGTGCCGCAAGGGTCGGAGTCTCTGACTCTACTATGCCACACAACCGTCATTATCGTACAATAATAATCTACCCGTATTGGCAAATACGGTTTCAGGCTAAGAGTTACTTGAACTCGCGCCTTCTTCGGGTAACCACCTAACCCTCTTTAAGCCCTTTTTTAAAACTCTATCAAAACATACAGTCTCTGAAAACATGCTCTAAAAACATACTCTGAAAACATAATCTATTATGGCATAAATACATATGGTATCGTCATATCATTGACTTGCAAGTCACATCTCTGAGCCATAATTAGTCTATCATAATTATCTTTTTTCAAAACACAAGTTTTGGGACCACCATTTCAATTATTCAATTCAAGAAACTCTTTCTCTAACCTCATGTAAAACACATACAAGGAACTCATCTTTGTCAAGCATTTCAATAGTACAGTATAAGGTGGTCATGCCAAAGTTCTCAATTCACATGCAATTCTTTCTTTTAAACACAAGAACACATATATATATCAAGAACCTCCCTCGCAAAATTTCAAATCATGATCGAATGCAATAATATTGCGAAAACATCTCTCAAATCACAAAACCATAATCCTTAATTCGATACATGAGAGGGAGTTCATAATTTATGCTCTCAAACAATCTTAAATCTCGAATTCCATACATATACGTGTACATGTAAATCAATTTAGGGGATAGGACCACAAGGTCAAAACAATAACAACATTGAAACTTTCAAATTACATAATCAATAATATAGTTTTCAAAACCCCCATAAAATACATGCATCAAAACCTTAAAATCATGCTCTAATGGTTTTAAGCCCATGTAGTTTTTAGGATAAACCCCACGTACTTCTATTTTGGAAAATAATGGATGATTCCTGAAGCTTACGGATTGGGGATTCCAAATCTCTAATTATCTTCTAAAACCCACAGTTGAATCTTGAGTTATTTGGGAATCTTGTTTGAAACCCTAGGGAATGTTCTTGAAGAAAATTGAGAGAAATATGAGTAATGTGGTGTTTTGGGGTTGAAATTCAGTGTTTAGGCTGAATTAATAGGGGTAGAATTGACCCAAATGCCCCTAAAAAACGTGGAGCTGACTGCAGAAAAATACACTACTGCTTCTCACGAAAATGGCCATAACTTTTTGCTCAATTGAAAGATTTAGGTGAAATTGGTATCGTTGGAAAGCTACTTCGAAGACCTTTCATTTGATATATAGTAGGTCACCCAGTTCTCTATATAACAGAAGTTATACTCAACGAAATTTGACCTAAGTTGAAGTGTCCACTAAAACTAAATCGATGGTATTGTTTTCAACTCATCTTTGAGTTAGAGGATTTTTGTGACCTCAATTCGTATCCAAAGATATTACCACACTGTAGGATTTATTACCACATATATATTAACAAGGAATTATCTAGTTCTGGTTTATACGCGTAGGAACGACACTTCGATTTCTAGCCCGAAAAATGTGGGGTGTTACAAAGACTTAATCCCCTTCTAGGGAAACTTATTTCTCAAAATCAAAGTGGCTTTTTTAAAGGAAGGCTAATCAATGAAAATATTTTATTAGCTCAAGAAATTGCCCATGCTGTTAAACATTATAACAGAGGGGGAAATGTCATTATGAAATTGGACATGACTAAGGCATATGATAGAATGTCCTGGTATTTCTTAATGAGTGTCATGAAACAATTTATTTTTTCTGGTATCTGGCTTGACATGAGATGGAGAACGATTTCCAATGTTTGGTATTCCATCCTTATCAACGGTGAGAGAGTGGGCTTCTTCAGTTCATCTCATGGTCTTAAACAAGGTGACCCTCTTTCCCCTTCTCTTTTTATTATTGGTTCTGAATTGTTGTCTAGAATGCTAAATAGATTGAATTCTCATGAGTATTTTACTCCTTTTAGCATGAACACTAACAACCTCATCATTAATCATCTTGCTTATGCTGACGACATAGTTATTTTCAGCGGAGGTAATAATAGAACCATCAAACTCATTAAGCATCAAATTAGAAGATATGAGAATGCCTCTGGTCAACTAGTTAATGATGCTAAGAGTTTCTTTATTACTGCTCCTAATACGGATCCACATAGAATTAATAGGCTTAGGAGAGTGACTGGTTACATGGATAAATCTTTCCCCTTCTACTATTTGGGTTGTCCAATCTACCATGGTAGAAAGAATCTTAGCTATTTTGATAACATGGTTGCTAAAATTGTTAAAAGGATTAATGGATGGAAAAGTAACATGTTATCTCACGGTGGTAAGGTCATCCTCATTAATCATGTGCTTCAATCTATTCCTATATATACTTTGTCGTCCCTTAACCCTCCCATTGGCACTCTTAATCTAATCGAAAATCATCTTGCTAACTTTTTTTTGGGAGCTAGTGATGGTAAAAATAAGTACCACTAGTCTAAGTGGGAAAACTTGTGTATCCCAAAAACTGAAGGAGGTATTGGTATTAGAAGCATGAGAGACATTTGTAAATCCTTTATTGTAAAGAGATGGTGGAGTTCAGAACTCAAATTTCTCTGTGGGCTCAATTCTTAATCAATAAGTACTGCAAAAGATCACATCCAGTTGGAAAAAAACCAACTTCTGGGGATTCACATAATTGGAAAATCTTGATGAAAATCAAAGAGCAAGACGAACCTCACATTATTTGAAAAGTACAACAGGGCAATTCAAGTTTTTGGTGGGACAACTGGACAGGTATAGGAGCCTTGGCTAAGCTTTGCCAAGGCCCGGGTAAGTCTTCCAAAACTCCCGTTAAATCTTTTATCCTGAATAATTCTTGGAACTTCATCAAGTTAAACAGTGTAGTTCCCGATTATATTGTGGATATCATATCCAACATAGCAATCAGTAACAACACTCAGAAGGATTATCCCATTTGGAATAATACTGAAAATGGTCTATTTGATAACTATTCTGCATGGCAGCTAGTTAGAAAACAAAGACCAAAAAATAGTTTTCTAAATAATCTCTGGCATAATATGCTGCCTTTTAAAATATCCTTCTTAACTTGGAGAATGTTTAAAAAGAAACTTCCTTTCAATGACATAATTACTAGAATGAATATCAACTCACAAAATGATTGTTTTTGTTGTAGGAATGCACAACGTGATACAATGTATCATGTTTTTGGAGATGGCGAAGCATCAACACAACTATGGAGCACCCTAGGGAATCCGTTGGGCATTCAACATACTAATCAACCTACGGCCCAAATTTTCAAGGCGTGGTGGGGTATAAAACTAATCAATGAAATTCACAAAATGATCCTGAAGATCACCTGCACAATAATATGCTGGGAGATTTGGAAGCAATGGTGTGCCTGCAAATATGGAGGGCAAAGATACTTCCATAGGAATAAGATATGTTATCAAGCAATTGAGAATATCAAAGCCGTTTTGACAAGAACTGGTACTAGCTTCCATGGTAACAACAACTGGCCATATTTTTGTCTTGAAATTGAATGTCTTAGGCCAATTCAGAGGATTAGATGAGTCACGAGTCACCTGGAAAATGCCTTCTGCAGGGATGTTAAAGATCAAGTCGAATGGCAGCTACATTCGTGAAAATGGGAGAGCTGGAATTGGGGGACTAGTTAGAAATAGTCACGGAGATCTTCTCATGGCATTATCTATTCCTATCTATTCTAGTAACAGCAACATGGCTGAGGCCTTGGCTGCCGAGTTTGGCATAAAATGGTGCTATCAATTCGGGCATACAAACTTTACTCTAGAACTCGACTCTATGGACTTAGTTAACATGATCAACAATAGTGGGGTAACCACTATGAAGCTCAAACTGATGATAGACTCTATCAACAACATAAAAAACAAAGTCCAGAGGCAAGTTCGTCACTGTTATAGAGAAGAGAATCAAGTAGAAAACTTCTTAGCAAAAATGGCCTCCAACTCAAACCAAACTCTCATCACTCACTCTTACAACGTTCTTCTGAGACAAGCTAAAGGAGCTTTCTTGCTAGATAAATGGCAACTCCTAAGCATTAGGTGTAAATATGATAGAGCTAATTTCTATGTAAGTTAGTTTCATGTTTGTTTCATCTCCTAGAAGGCACTAGTTGATTTTCTAAGCCTTCTAGTCTTTTGTGGGTGTTGGTTCACCCAGGCTTAGTGTTGTATTGAGGTTATGTCTAGCGCCCCTCTGCTCTATTTTGTTAATACAAAACAACCCAACTTTTTTTGGTTTTAAAAAAAATAGGTTTTCTTATTTTCCTAAAAAATTAGATGGCGACTCTGTACATAAATTATTCTTTTAGAGTCCATAACATCATGCTCGTTTTGACCTCAGGTAAAAATAGGATATGACTATAGTTGTGTCAGTTCAGAAAAAGACACAATGTTTCGAATGAACATACATGACGATACACCTTTTCGGATAAACCATTACCATCTTTCGGAAGGGGCACTTGATGGCTATATAAATCAGCATTTATCCACAAGTTTAGGGATGAAATTTTTTTTGAAATAAAGAACTTTTTCTTGTCTTCAAAACATTCCTTGTGATCAATCAAATAATTGAGTGAGTTCGACGAATCCAATTATTTGAGGTACCACTATAGTTGGATTAAAAGCCATTTTATCCTGGGAGGAAGATTCCAAAACCTCGGGTATAGTGAGGGGAATTATTCCTTAAGGACACTCCGTGAAGTCGGGAGGCTTGGTTTTATATTTTTCTTTCGCCTTAATTTCTGAAAAATAAAACACACTTCTTTGAAAGATTACTTTGATTTTGTGTTGAGGGTGTTGTTGTACTTCATAGTGTTCTGATTTTTAAACTTGAACTAGTGTTGAAGTTATTGTGTCAAATTACAAATTCTTGTACCCGAAAACATCGAATACAACATAAAATATATGCCAAGAGATATTAATTAGGAAAATTAATAATTAAAAAGTCCTAAAATATATAGTAAGAAGATATTAAAAAATTTTAAAATATTATTTTGCCTAATAATTGAGAAGACTGAAATAAGGTGTTGGTACATGATATATGGGTTTTTCAGAGTAGTCTTCCAGAGGGAGTGATGATCTTCAATTTTGTAAGATGCTAGAATTTGTAACATATTCAACCTTTAGTCATTACATGTCTTTGCTTCTTACAAAATTGGAGATCATCACTCCCTCTAGGAGGCTACTCTGAAAAATCCATGTATCACGTACCAAGACCTTATTTCAGTCTTCTCAATTATTAGGAAAAATCATATTTTAAAACTTTTTAATATTTTCTTACCATATATTTTAGGATTTCTTAATTATTAATTTTCCTAATTAATATCTCTTGGCGTATATTTTAAAACTTCTCAATTTTTAGTTAAAACAATTTAACAATAATAGCATATATAAATGATTGATTAGATAGACAAATTGATATATAGTTACAGATTGAAGACGCTGTGTAATCATATTTATGATAAAATTTCCGTAAAGAACACTTACTTCAAAACACTTGCGCGATGATGATGGTGTTGGTGGTGAAGGTTGTTATTATGGAGTTGGTTGATGTTAGTAGTTGACAATTTTGGGGATGATAGTTGAAGAACGTGTGGTGGTTAATGATGGTGGTAGTGGTAGTTGTAATTGTAGAGGTGGTCGATACTAGGAATTGTCCAGAGTGGCAGTGGCAGCGCAATAGATATAATTATAAAGGGAAAAGGCTCAAATATGCCACTGAACTATCAGAAATGGCTCATTTATGCCATCCGTTAAAAGTTGGGCTCACTCATGCCATCGCCGTTATAAAACTGGTTCATCCATGCCATTACTTTTTAACTGTGTTTTTTGAAAAACAGCTTTGTCACGTGACCTTTTATTAGAGGTCCGCGTAATTTTTTAAAATCTTTTTTTTGATCCATTAAAACTTTTTGATCCATTAAAAAAATTCACCCACACCCAACCTATCACCTTAACCCACTTTAATATTACTCTTAATTTTAACCCTAGATTTGAACATATATATAATCATTTAGTCTTCCAACATGAAATTTATATACTTGAATACTACGTTTAAAATAATAAAGGTTAGAATAACTAATAATTTAAAATGACAAATAAATAAATTGTGATTAAAAAATAATTTGTTTTGACTCTCGAAATCCGAACATCATCACATAATTTAGGATACATGAAGGACCACAACTTTTAATTAGAAAAAATACCTAAAAATCCCTTCTAAATTTGAATTATAAGTTGTATAATTGAATCATTGGTAGTCTTAATTATTTCGTGGACTTGGCTATTTGGTAGCGATTATACTCTTTAACATGGACGAGACGTACTAGTCTACGTAGTATTTTTTAATCACAATTTATTCATTTTCCATTTTAAATTATTAATTATTCTAACCTATATTATTTTAAACATAGTATTCAAGTATGTAAATTTCATGTTGGAAGACTAAATTATTATATATATATGTTCAAATCTAGGTTCAAAATTAAGAGAAATATTAAAGTGGGTTGGTGATATGTTAGGTGTGTTGTAGTTATCTTCTTGTATCCTAGTTTTAGTAGAACTCTATTTTGTATTTCTTCTTGTATTTATCTGTTAAATAGATATATGCTGTAATTCTACTTTATAAATAAAGAAATATAGAATGAGCAACGCTCATGCTTTAACCCTTCACTTTATCTATTTCATCTTGGTATCAAAGCCTTAAACGATCTTTTCCATGGCTTCATAAATTTTCTTATCTCAAACTGCCATAAATCAATCTTCTCTTGGCCTTCCAAATCTCCCTCACAAGGTTTCCAATGTCAAAGGTTTTGTTCCTATTGAATTGACATACGTCAACTACCTTACTTGGAAGAAAGTTTTTCTCACCGTCCTTAAAAGTCACAATCTTCTTTCCATAGTAGATGGAACCATACCATATCCACCACCAGAACACACTGATTTCAGGCTATGGATTCAGTCTGATACTATTGCATTAAGTTGGATTAATGCAACACTCTCTTCCGCTGTTCTTGACACACTTTTGAACTATGCTTGTGAGACATCAAAACAAGCTTGGGACACCTTAGCCTCCCTATATTTAGATCAAGTCTCTTCCTCTATAATTCACCTCAAGTCTAAATTCCAAAACTTCAAAAAAGGGTCCCTTTCTATGGAGGATTATCTTCAAAAACTTCACTCTATTGCCTGCTTTCTCAGAGCAATTGGTAAACCTGTTACTGATGATGATTTAGTCACTGAAGTGTTGCAAGGATTACCTTCATCTTATCGTACCTTTGTGTCTGGATTAAATGTTACTGGTGCACTTCCTTCCTTCATTGCATTATGACTACTCCTTCTCACTGAAGAAACTCACATTAATGCAAATACTTCTGAAGATTCAAATTCTCAAACAGCTTTGTTGGTGTCCACTTAAGGCAAGAACACTTCTAATTTATCGTTATCTGTTAATGGAAATCAGTCATATCAGTCATCTGTTAATGGAAATCAATTTGCAAAAGGACACTACAATGGACGAGGCCGTGGTAGAAATAATAAGGGTTAACATGGTAGAGGCCGAGGTTACCAGAACTCTTCATGGTCTGGTTTCCAACAGCAATCTCGGTCTCCTTCCCCTGGTACTGGTATTTTGGGTAAATCCCCTTTCTCTTCTGTTAAGCACTGTCAAATTTGTTTTCACTATAATCACACTGCGTTGGAGTGTAGAAACAGGTTCAATCATTCCTTTGTGGCTAAAAATATTCCTCAATCATTTGCTTCCATGAATTTGGAGGAGGTTCATCCAACAATTTGGTATCCAGACTCTGGGGCATTTGCACACATGACTCCTGATCCTTTTACTCTTACTTCTCACACTCCTTATTCTGGTTCTTCTCAAGTTATGGTTGGAGATGATACTCTTCTCCCAATTAAATCTATTGGCTCTTCTACTCTTTCAACAACCTCTAAACCTCTTCTTTTAAAGAACGTATTATATGTCCCATCACTCGCTAAAAATCTACTTTCTATTCAACGCTTATGTGCTGATAATAATTGTTTTATTTACTTTACTGACTCTGAGTTTTTTTTCAAGGACATGAAGACCGAAACAACATTACTCCACTGTAACAATTTCGGGTCCCTCTATCCTCTACGTGTCGCTCCATCCAGCTCTTCCAGCCTTGGTCTCTTTGCTAAAATTCTGCCTGCTTCACTTTGGCACCAATATCTCGGACATCATGGCCGAGAATCTCTTAGCTCTGTAGTTGTTAGAAAATTGATAAGTAGTACTTCTTCTATTAGCAATAATTCTTGTAATGTTTGTCATTTAGGCAAGCAAATTCGAATGTCTTTTCGTTTATCCAGTACTAATGCAAGTTCTCCATTCGTTTTAATTCATTCAGATGTATGGCATGCTCCTATTGTCTCAAATTCTAGATATCGTTCTTACATTTTATTCCTTGATGATTACTCCAAATTCTCTTGGGTTTACTTAATGCGCGAAAAATCTGAATCGTTTGACAAATTCCAAGAATTTTATACCATCGTTAAAAATGTTTTTCACACCTCCATTTCTTATTTTCAGTCTGATGGAGGTGGTGAATACGTCAACAAAAATTTTAGTTCACATTTCAAGAAAAATGGCATAGTCCATCGTTTTTCTTGTCCTTACACGTCTGCTCAAAATGGTAGGGCCGAGCGCCAACATAGACACATTGCAAATGTCCTACGCTGTCTTATTTTTCAAGCATCTATTTCTTTTAAATTTTGGGCCGATGCTTGTCTGTATGCAGTCTCCCTTATTAATGTTACTCCTCTTCCTGTGCTGCATTTCCTATCTCCGTTTGAACAACTTTATGTTCGTACGCCAGATTATAATCTTATTCGTGTATTTGGATACTTCTGTTATTCCTTTGTAGCAGTTGATCCTTGCTCCAAGTTCCAACCTCGTTCCAAGCCTTGTTTATTCCTGGGTTCATCTGATAAACACCAAGGTTTTAAGTTTTTGGATCCTAATTCGAATAAAGTTATCATCTCTCGGCATGTTCATTTTGTTGAAGACTCTTTTCCGTTTCAGACTTTCTTTCCTACTCAGCCAACAACCGTACCTAATTCTATCTTATCCGACATTGTTTTAGATAACTCCTCTTAATCTTCTCTTTTTCCAATCAATCTCCTACGTTCTGGAGAACCTTCTCCTAATTTGTTCCAAATGGGATTTCTTCCTACTCAACCTTCTTCATGTGCCCAATGCACATAATACTAATTCTTTTAATTTAGAAACTCCGATCGCCGAAAATAAGCAGCAACTCGCATCTAGCAGCAGTCTTCAGAGTTTTATATTAATGTCTCCTAATTCTCGTGATTCTAGCCTTACAATTTTCTCCAGCTTCTCCCTCACACCTTATGAACTCCCCTTTGAATCAATGTCCTGCAGATACTTTAAATCTTTCTTCTGAAGGTCGTATTGATTTATCCCAGGCAGAACCAACACCAAGTCCACCTTCACCTGAAAATATTAGTGTGCCCAACTCTACTCCAATCGCCATTAAACCAAATTATCATCCCATGATTACTCGTTCTCAAACTGGTTCACTCAAACCACGTATTTTTCCTTCTTTAACAGCTTCAACTAGTTCTATTTTATCTGAACCTACCTCCTTTTCTCAAGCTTCTAAATATCCCCATTGGAAGCATGCCATGAGTGTCGAATATGATGCTCTAGTTCAAAATAAAACTTGGTCTTTGGTTCCTCCTCCTGCAAATGTAAATATTGTTGGCAATAAATGGGTGTTTCGAACTAAGTTTTGTGCCAATGGCTCTGTTGAAAGATATAAAGCTCGGTTAGTGGCTTAAGATTTTTCGCAGCAGCCTGGAGTGGATTATTTTGAGACATTTTCTCCTGTTGTCAAGCCTAGCACAATTCGTTTAGTCCTATCTTTGGCCCTTCAACGAAACTGGTTCATGCGTCAACTTGATGTGTCCAATGCATTATTACATGGTGAGTTATCTGAGACAGTTTATATGCGTCAACCAAAAGGTTTTGTCCATCCATATTATCCTCATTATGTTTGCAAGTTGCACCGTGCTCTATATGGTCTTAAACAATCACCGCGTGCTTGGTTCCATCATCCTGCTCGTTTTCTTCTTGATCTTGGTTTTACACAATGTATCTAGGACCATAGTATGTTCATTTTTTACTCAGGGAGTGATTGCATAATTCTTGTAATTTATGTGGATGATATAGCTGATTTTGGCTCTTCGAAGTCATTGGTATCTCAGTTCATCATTTCTATGAGAGTACGGAATTCTCAATGAAGGACTTAGGCCCTCTTACTTACTTTCTTGGCATTGAATTGAAGCATAATTCCTTGGGGCTACTATTGGTTCAACATCGTTATATTACTTCTATACTTCACCGGTTTAAACTTGAGAAGTGTAAATCCGTACTTACTCTACTTCACAGTAAGCTTGACTGGAATTCAACTTCTTCTCCCTTGCTTGAAGATCCTTCTACCTATCGTCAAATGGTTGGGATTCTACAATACTTGTCTTTCACTCGGCCAGACATTCAATTTGCCGTTAACCTTGTTTCTCAATTTCTTCACCAGCCGAGACAATTACATCTTCAGGCAGTAAAACAAATTTTCAGGTACCTAAGTGGCACAATTGATTGGAGCCTGCAGTTATACGAAAATTCTTCTCTTGCTCTTACTATTTATTTCACTTTATCTATTTCATCTAGGTGTGGGTGGATTCTTTTTAAAAGATAAAAAAAATGACGTGGAACTCTAATAAGAGGCCACGTGACAAAGCTATTTTTTAAAAACCACAGTTAAAAAGTAATGGCATGGATGAACCGGTTTTATAACGGCGATGACATGAATAAGCCCAACTTTTAACGGATAGTATAAATGAGTCATTTCTGATAGTTCAGTGGCATATTTGAACCTTTTCCCAATTATAAATTATAGAGGCGGTAGGTGTGGTAGCGGCTGACAATAATTTTTGCCAGTAGTGGTCGATAGGGCTGATTACGGCGAATAATTATGCTTAACAATTTGGCTTATCAACTATCAGCTTTTAGATATACTAATTCACTAGTCAACCAATAAAATCTTGGTTTGTTTGATATTAGGACTTAGGTTAACAATCATCGAATGTTGAATGGGTGGTGTATCGACTAAGCTCCATGGTACCTGCTTTTTTCAATGAAATTCTCCATGTTAGAAAGCAAAAAGACTTTTTTCATTTTGGTAAATGCAATTTCAGAGAAAGTAATTGTATTAAAAGCACTTGCTTCTTAAAGCGAACTTGTTGTTCTTGAAGAATGAAGAGAGAGTGACTATTGAGAAAATTTAGAATGTTGAATGGCGGAATGGGGGTTGAGTTTTAGGCTTGCTTACTTCTTTAGGGTTTAAAATTGAAAATTTGCAATACATATTTTATGTACTTATGGGTACAAAAGTGAAGTTAACGGTTTACCTGATAAGAAAATTGAGTAATCTTCCTCCTTACCGACAAGCCATTGACTATAAAACTTTAATTAGTTCACCAACTATTTCTCCAATAAGCCAATATTGTGGTTTGATTATTGATAACAGTTCGGTTTTGAATAGACCTAGTGGTTGGTGGTCGATGGTGGTTATCAGAGGTGGATCCAGAATTCGAAGTCTCAGGGTGCCAAGTAGACTCATCGATTCAATCACTCGGAGACTTCAAATCCTGAGTTCACCTCCAAGGGCAGAACCAACTTACAGCCAAAGTGTTCATGTTAACCCTCTTTATCAGAAAACTATAATATTTATATATCGTTAGAATTATCTTTTACGATATATAGTAGATATTAAACCCCTTCGACTAGTTCGTATGTTTTTTTCTTTCGATTTTAAACTTCCCTACTAAAAATTGTTGCTCCGCTATTGTCTTCCAACAGGGAATGATTAAAAGAACGAATGCATTAGGTTTTTACCAATTTATTCTTCTTAAAAATAAAAAATTGTGACTTTTGCAATTTGGCCTTAATTTTGTGTACGAAGGTTTAGTATAATAATTAAGAATTAAATTCATTATACATTCAATATTTACAATTTGGTAGTTTGATATAGAGTTAGAACTCATACATCAAAGTGAAAATAAAGTTAGTTCATTTTCAAAAATAAAATAAAATAGCAAGATTAGTAACGTATAAAAAGCCAAACCCTCTCCCGTCTTCTCCCTAAACTTGCTATTTCAGTCAAAAATAAATAAACTAATATAAGTCAACAATAATTAAAAGCAAGAGGAAGAAAAAGAAAATTTTCAATTATAAGATCAGATTATTATTATAGATCAACTTAATCTTATTTATTTTGAGAGGATAAGTCAATGAATTTTAACAACTCCCTCTCGTAATTACTTAACATGGACATATCAAACAACGGGTTCTAATTATACCTAGATTAAGTATTACTTAACATGGACATATCAAACAATGTGCCCTTAAACTAAACCAAAAAGGGTTGAGGATAGAGTTGGATACAATTGATTTAATTAAAACTAAATCAAAACTGTTTGTGCTGGCAGCAGGATTCGAACCTGCCACCCTGCTGGGGAGAATATATGCCCCTTTGCCAATTTAGCACTTTGATTGTCTAGGTGGCACGTTTGTTATATAATTATATTTTGTATATATATATATACCTATACATATATAGCGTTTACGTCGAAGCTTGCTGGTGGCGTGGCACCCTCAGGGTCTTAATAGATCCGCCCCTGGTGGTTATGGTTGATAATGATGATAAAGGTGGTTAATGGTGGAGACGGTTGGTCGTTGACAGAGGGGTGGTGAAAATTATTCACATAAAAGTATCACTTTGTGATGCTCCCTCATTTCCTTTTTACTTGTCACAGACCCCACAATTTTTTGCTTTGCCTTAATGTACTTTGCTATATTTTGACGGAAAGGCTCCTTCATGATCTCATCTATGCAGTAGTTCCTGAGAATGTTTTCATTCGGCGTATCGTTGCTTAGGATGTTTCATTACATATTTTGATTAAGAAAGAACAAAAATTGTGGTATTGGTCTAAGTTAACTATGATGTTTTTACAGAGAAAAATTGGCATTTGACTATTCCAATTTTATCCAGTGAGGATAAGAAAAACCAATGCAGAACATGTAAGCTCTTCATCCTCTCTTTACTTTCGTGGGTGGCATAGCATTATATCTGCAAATGAGTGAAAGGTTCTTTGAGTTATTATGCATAGGTAATCATGATCCATGGCCTATGAATACTGAAAGTACTCAATAACATAGTTCTTGGAAAAGGAAAAGAAAGGTTCATCATTAACTTAACTTTTTGCACCAAGTATTGCTTATTGTAGATTTTAGCTTCTGATTACAGTTAAAGAAAGTCCTGTTTATTAACTTCTTATTCTGGCCACGATGGTCGTAGTAATTTTAAGAAAGAGTGCAAATTCAGGCTGTTTTTAAGGCAATATGTTTCTAACTTTTTGGAGTCATCAAATGATCTCTACAAAGAGTATTTGGAAATGGTGAGTTAGGATCTTTTGTGATCATACGACCTACATTTGTTTTAGGTGTATATTTCAGTCTTGGTGTTTGAGTCAGATGCCTACCATGATGGAGGCATCGCCACAAGCTGAAACAAGTCCAAGCAGTATCACTAAGGAGACTGTCAGTTCGGGGCTGGTTGACCATGTTTGTTTGAATGACTTGATCGAACCACCAAGTTCAGAGGAATTGGCTGCAGCATCTAATGATCAAGTATAATTCA
Organism: Capsicum baccatum var. pendulum; assembly: GCA_030864225.1. Classification (NCBI taxonomy): domain Eukaryota; kingdom Viridiplantae; phylum Streptophyta; class Magnoliopsida; order Solanales; family Solanaceae; genus Capsicum; species Capsicum baccatum. Next base: position 44,606,371 of record CM061555.1, read on the forward strand.
ACTGTAACAAGTGGTGATGTTCCTGGAGATTGGTACACCCGTCGCTTTGCTGTAATAAAAACTTGTTCTATCCTTCCCCACTTGAATATGTAAGTTTTTGTCTTTGAAGTGTCCCCACTTGTACTTGTTCTTAAAGTACAGGATCAAATATAAAATATAAATTCCTCATCCAAAAACACATCACAAAGGTGAAACTTTCTCAAAGATGAAAACATTATTACACCGTTAGAGGCAAGTTAACTTTAAATCCATTCAAATTCAGCATGTTTAGTGCTTTGACATTGAAACTGTCTTAGTCAGCCTGTTTTAATCACGTTCTCCTTCATTAATAGGTCTGTGTTAGAAAAGAAAAGTAGGCAAATTAAAGTGAGAAAGAAAGACGTTTCTTTTTTACTTCTTAACTGCTGAAAAACAAGAGATTTACTGTCCTTTTATAGGCTTACAACTCAACAACTAAAGCTAAAATATAGGAACTAACAAGTAGTTGTGAAACGTGACATAAACACCAACATTCCCACTAATAGAAAACAAAAAAATAAAAAAACATTGACCAAGTAAATTAAACATAATTCCACTAAGACTAAAAAACAGGACCATATAGAAAAGATTTTGCAGTCATTGATAATTGAAGAATTAGTCAACAATCCCCCTTTCTTCAAAATCACATACTCCCATTTGTAGTCTGAAGAAGTCATGCTTGTTGGACGGAAGCGATTTCGTACGAGCATCAGCAACCTGATGACATCTCCAATTGTCTGTGGAGATGGATGTTGATACCTCCAATTGTTTATGAAGAATGATGTTGGTTATCGTCTTCGATTGTCTACGAAGACTAATGATGACCGTCGTCTTCAATTGTCTATGAAGACTGATGTGATGTCTTCGATTGTTTACGAAGACAGATGCATGACATCTTCAATTGTCTATGGAGACTGATGTTTGATATCTCTGATTGTCTACAGATACTATGTGATGAATGTTGTCTTCGATTGTCTATGAAGACTATGTTGATTGTCGTCTCCGATTGTTTTCGAAGATTGAGGCCATTAAGTGAGGTGACTGAAATCTAATAGCCCTCTCAACTAGTGAGGCTATTGAAAAAATTCTCGACTTGGAAGAAAAAAAATGTAATAGCCTCTCGACTGGCGGGGCTATAAAAATATAAAATACTTAAATATAGGTGTCTGACTGCAAAAATTAAATTTGAAAGTATGTGCTTAAAAAGGTAAAAATGTATATATATGAAAGTGGGTACCTTGAATTTTTTTTACTTGACAAAAGCGTTGAAAAATGAAAAAGGTATGGTTGTGTCTTGGCTTCAGTTGGTACCAATAATTAGTAGTGTGTATAAGAATTTTCCCATCTCATTCCCAACTAATCGGAATTGACTTCAGGGTAACTCCTATAGTTTCAAGTGGTATCTCAGACATGCCTAAGTATCGATAATATTTGTTCGTCTTGCTTCAAACAAAAATTTTGAACTATGTCTATTCTCATGTTTCAAGTGCCCTCTCCGAAAAGAAAGTCCCATTTCACGCATATTTGAGTATTTTTTAAGGATGTATTAAGAAATACACTCACGCTCTGAAAGAAATTCAATGCATGCAATTGTGATACCATAGGCTTGACCTTCATGTAAGTATCCACTAATGTCAGAACACTTGAAATAGAATCTCGTAGGACTTGCTATTGTCTTGTAATGTAGGCTTGGGGACAGGTAGGATAATATTTGGAATAAAAATGACTAATTTCTCAAAGAGCATTGCATTGTATTTGTGCTTTCAACATTTGTCGCCCTCGACGCGTGTTGCCCCTTGTTTTGTATTTGCTTCGACTTCTTTTGAATTTTGTGTTGGAGTTTTCCCCCTTTTTTTTCTTTTTTTTTTCAACAAATTATATATATATATATTTTTTTTTTTCTTTTCTTTTTTTTTTGTGGGGGTTTTTGCTCCTTTTGAAGTCGTTTTCATTTTTCGTTCATCTAGGACAATATATCTTTTGTATTTTGCATCTTTGATCGTGATTCTCTGTCCACAATTTGCACATATTTAGTGTGCTCAAGAAGGTAGGGCCAAAATAGGAATAGTGCATGTAAGCACTAAAAAAGGTAGAAGCTCAGATGCGGTTGTTCAAAGAAAGATTTTAGGCTCAAAAGAGGAAATACTCAGGGTTAATGTGATTTGGTAGGATGAAAGGCTCAATAGGGTCAAAGAACGCCTACGATCCTCTCCTAAATCAAGTGCAATTTAAAATTTTGCCTCAATAAATATTTAGGCCAAGTTCTAGATCAACAATGCAATGCAATGAATTAAACTAAAGATCACCATACAATGCACATGAAACGACGAGGTTGGCTTCGTTCTAGTCTTAGATGTATGCAAGAGATTTTTTCAAGTGTGACTCAGGTGTGATAAAAGGTACCAAAAGAATCTATGATTTACCCTGAAGTCGGTCCTTTTTCATCATACTAGTTTGTTCTTTCTCATGCACACTCCTAACTGTATTGGTACCAATCAAGTCAAAATTTTATTTTATTTTAAAAAAATGAGACCGAACCCAAATGAGGGTTTCCTATGTATCTTGTGAAAATAAGAATCAGGTCTGCATAGTTCAGGCAGTTTTGGTATAACATGACCTATCAAACTCTTTTTTTTTTAAAATTTAAGAATAAAATAAAATAACAAATTAATAAAAAATCTGTTTGCACTTTTTAGCTTTAAACATCATTATACAAAATGAAACCTATGATTTTAAAAAAAAAATCTTTTTGGGCCTTTGATTTTGAATTTTTAATACGAAAATGACACTTGAAACTAGACATGTTGATCTAAGGGAGGTTCATGGCCGAGAAGGAAGAGTTGGTCATTCGAACCAACAACGGAACCAAATCCGTGAAGTAGGACTAAATACCATCAAAATGGGGCTTCCAATCTTCAAGGGTAAGAGTGATCCCGAAGAGTTTCTTGCATGGGAATCTGCTTGTGAGAAGGTATTCCAAGTCAATGATATCACCGAGGAAAAAAATAGTTGCTACGCGATTGCTCATTTTGAGGGTTATGCTACTACTTGGTGGGAATATGTTAAACATTTTGGCAACGTTTTGGTAGAGGGGCATCCCCCTCCTTGGTTTCAGTTAAGGTACCTCATGAGACAAAGGTTCTTGCCTGAAAGTTACCAACAAGAGCTCTTGCCAAGTTGTATAACTTGAGGCAAGGAAACAAGAGCGTCGTGGCTTACTATGATGAGTTCCAACAACTTATTTTGAAACTTGATCACCGAGGGGAGAAAGTAAGCGATGAAATTTTTCGATTCAAGGTTGGATTAAATAGAGATATATCCTCACGATTGAAACTTCACAAATTCGACACCATTGATGGTATCTTTCAAGCCGTTTTGGAGGTTGAAAGGGAGATAAAAGAGACATTGGGGTATAAGTACAAGGGACAATCCCACTTGGGTTGGCACAAGGACAAGGAGCACTCATTCAATTCCTAAAAATATGATGCCAAGGCTATCCAAGCCGAGAACAAGACCTCCCAAAGGTATCCTTCAAGAAATGAAGGTAAACTGAATTCTACTTCTCGTCCTAAGGGACTTCAATGTTTTAATGTCAAGGGTGGGGGAATAAGGCTAGTGAATGCCCAAATAGGAGAAATGTAATCCTTAGGGAGGGAAAATTGTATTACCTTGGTGAAGAGGTGGGACTTGAATCAAATGAGGTTGATAAAAACGCTCAAGATAGAGAGCAAAAAGCCGAGGTAGAAATAGATGAAGGCGTGGAAGATATTTGGCCAATTGATGGAGATTGTAGTACCCTTGTTTATGATAAGGAGAATCATTCTTAGTGATGGTTTATAAAATAAAACCGAGGGTGAGGATGATGAAATATAGGAAGAGCCGCGAGTTCAAGTAGTGGGATTTTCCCACAAAGATACTTTGATGCTTACTAACCGAGATGCTAGCACTTTGCCTAGCATCTATTCTTCTTATGTGCAGGATGAAGGACATCCAAGCCCAAAGATAAATCTTGATGATCTCATGACACCCTTGGTTGAATATCCTAACCTTGGTAGGAGCCAAGAAAAGATGATTCAAAAGGGAGAGCTTGGAGGTAAAAATTGCTTGAGTTTGAGGTCAAACTCCTCTCAAGATGTAGAGGATGATACAAGTGTGATTTCGTAGATAGACCTTTTTTGTGTATGCCAAAGGCAATCGAGAGAAGGCTCGAGCTTAAGTGTGGACCAGACCACCCCTATGTGTGCACTATAGGGGAGGCCTTGAAGCCTTATTCATTAAAAGGGCCCTTTTGTCATTTTAAGTCTTTTGGGGAATGTAATATAAATAGAACAACTTAGGGTTTTATTCACTTAGTTGATCATATTTTGAGACTTGTAACATTTGCAACACTTTAGTTCTCTCTTAAGAGCTCCAACCGAAACTAGGGCTAGACAAGTGAAGATTCACTTGTGTTTACATATTGTCTTGAAACATTGGTGTTTAGAGAAGGTAAAGGACCTCTTGTGTCAATGTACAATTAGGTTTGTGTCGCGGATAATGTTTAAGGGTCCAAGAGTGTAATAATTCTTGGGTTCTTAAGATTGTCCCTTCATTTGGTCTAACTATTTATCATGTATCTTGTTGAATTCGTTGTTCCTTGTTATTGTTAATGTATCCGTAACCTTCTTGTTATTGTAACCTTGTTGTTTATGTGATAGTGAAGCCATGTGGGGCCTCTTCTATTCACTATAGTCCTTGTAATCTTGTATTCTCCATCTACTTTGTTAACTATTATTGTTGTTGTCTTGAAAAAATAGAGAAGCCGAGTGGGGCCTTTGATTCTCTATTGTTGTTGATCTTGTAGATCTCTTGAATCCGTGTTGTGTGTTCGATCTTGTATCAGGTTTCCAAGCTACCTACTTCTTTTGAGGAAAGAATGGATATGTGCTTAAATGCCTTGCCTCTACCCGTGTATACCTTTGCACTTAGTTATTTCCTTTACTACCTCATTGCCTATGATGATATCCATGCTAGTCTTGGATTTATATTATGTAGGGGTAAGAAACTTGTTGGTTGGTCCACTTGTTCTAATGACTATGTTATGTGGGTTGTGGCACCATTTTTGATGAGGTCACTTGAAGAGGTAATGAAACAATTGTGCTTTATAGTCCCTAAGTTATGGGAAGCATTACCTTTTGGACTTCGGGATACCATTGAGTCCTTTGTAGTTTCTTTATCTCTTGATACTTGTCATAACCATGTCCTTTGTGATGCTTTTGCTAAGTTTTTCATGACTAACACGGCAGATTCATGGTTATATTTCAAGTATGTCCCGCCTTGGAATGATGATGTTTATTATTGTGCTAACTCTAACCCTCATGCCATGAGGAATTTATACTTGTTTGTCCTTTCTCTTATTTTGTAAGGTATGGATTCGAGGTCAAATCCTTTTCAAGGACGGGAGGATGATACAAGTCAAATGGCTACCTTATCTTTTGATGACATCTTCGGAGGCCAACACCTAAAGGATCAAGACTTGGTCACCCCGAGAGCACAAGGATATGCAAGGAGGGTCATTATGAGCATGACTTAAAGCAATCCCGTGTGTGGAAGGTTGCTTGGTTTCTTACATTGATACTAACCTGAGAACCACAAGCCTTGAAGTATGAACCATACTCAGTTTTTGAGAGCATTAAAGAGGCCCCATTCATTCAAGTTATAGCACACCTTGGTTGGCCCTTTATTAAGGGTATTTTAGACATTACACATGGTGTATTTACACTCCATGGCAGCCCCTCTCATTAAGGGCAAAGTGATCTTTTTGTCTTCATTTGTAATATATTATACATAGGCCCCTTTAGTCTTATTTTTATTAGTTTATGAAAGATAAATGTATGAAACACTTAAAAATCCTCTCTCTTCAGAGTAGACCACCTTAGTGTAGTTTTAGTTAGGCTAGGAAGAGCAATCTTAGTATAGGGCTTGGAAAAACTAATATTGTTCTTTGCTTGAAAACGATATATCTTGAGGTGAGTCGATTACCTTGGCGGTCACCGTAAGAGTGTGGTTTTGATTATTACATTCATTAGGAATTTTTGAGTTTAATATACTCTTAGTTCTTAATCTTGTAATAATCTTGGTCTCACTATCTATCCTTTAGTTTCTTGTAAATCGTGTATGTACTTTGTATTGGACTATTTTGCGTTGTTTATTGAATCCAAAACTTGTTTTATTATTTTTCATCTTGTTCATCACGTTTTGTAGCTGCTTTGGTGTTGAGATACACTCTTGTATCTTGTATTCTTGTTGTATTTGTTGAATCCGAGAGTTGGTCTCCAAAAGGTCCTTGGATCTTGTGATTTGTGGACTATTTAGGGTGTGTTTCGTGCTTCCATTGTCTTTGTTGTATCATCCACAAATTCCTATAGCTCTTGAGACTTAAAAAAGTCTTCATTTTAAGACTCCAAAACTGATAATTCACCCTTTTAAAGATTGAAAGAGGTTGAGAATTTGAATTGGTGTTCACTACCATTTTTTTCTTGTCTAAAGATGATGAATTTCTCTTTTACATTTTACAATCTCTCTTTCTCACTAGCTCCCAGGTGAAGACACTTGATTGTTCTGATACTAAAAATTTTAGAAAAGAAAAGGAGGCAAAGTGAGAAAGAAAGACTTTTACGTATTAATTCAATTGCTGAAAAACAAGAGATCTACTGCCGTTTTATAGGCTTACAACTCAACAACTTAAGCTAAAATATAGGAACTAACAAGTAGTGGTGAAACATGACATAAACACCAACATTTCCACTAATATAAAACATAAAATAAAAAAACATTGACCAAGTAAAACATAATTCCACTAAGCCTAAAAAACAAAACCATAAGAAAAAGATTTTGCAGTGATTATTTATTGAAGAATTAGTCAACAGTCTGTTTATTCTTAGAGTAAACTCTTTGATGTTAAAATCTACAAGTTTTAAAATCCAATCGTCCATATAAGGGATCTCGTGCTTTGACCTAAGTGGAAACATGTAATACCCCGCACAATCCTATGTTCAAAATTCAGCCCATTTGACTTTAAAAACCTCAAGGCTTAGAAAATTTTGATAACTGTTCACCACTTAGTCTTATTTTAGACCTCCAAACTTTGAGGATTTATTTTACGACCTTTTCGACCTTCGTTTTTGGATTTTCAAGTTGCATTGCGATGGGGCAAGGTCGTAGTACACTCAGGGTGAGTCTAGAAATTTTTAAAACTCGTTTAGGGCGTGTTTGTATTTTCAAAACAGTGGGATGTAATAATGGACCCGTGTCACGAGGCCCAGTCAGGTTGAATAGGGGTCGCGATGCAATGCCCAATCAACTTGATTAAGGGTCGCTCCGCGAGGCCTATAGCAAGGGTACCCAGTTTTTCAGAATTTTATTCCTAGATTTGAGAGGTATTTTGGTCAACTCTCTACCCCTAATATAAGACAAAAAACATGGTATTTAGTCTTCAAAACATCACAATATACTTCTTTTTCTGAAATTCTCTCAAGAACCATCAAGAAAAAGTCTAGGATTCAATTGGGGGTTCCAAGATTCAAGCCGATTTCACCGCTAACTTTATGAATTCTTAATCTAAGGCATGCGTAGTGTTCATCTATGGATCTATTTCGTTTATAGAGATCAAGAATCATGTTTTAAATGTTATTTTATGATTTTCTTGTTGTGATATGATCATGTACATGTTGATGATTGTTGTTTAAGTTTCGAGATGATATCTAAACGTGTTTTCATGAAGGATATGTGTTTGTTAGTTGAAACCCATGAACTTTAGGTGGTTTAATATTGTGAGATTCATGAAATACACCTAAGTCAAAAGAATGCATGCAAAGTGTTTGATAAAACGCCTAGGATGATAAGATCAATGTCCCATGATTTAATAGTGCTTATATGACAAGTCCATGCTCTATGCTTTATGATTCCACATGAATTCCACATTATTATTATCTGTTGTTATTGTGATACAGAATGAGCATGATATTGAAGCTATGCAAGTAAATACATGTTGTATGCTTTCCCCTTCCATGTATAAGATGTTGAGAACCATGCTTGGTATGAAATCCCCTATTTATAGTGTTATGAATTGTGAACTCTGTTCTCATGATCATGTAAGTCATGTTGTGTCAGTTTCTTTCCATCGAGTCCTAGGGGTACTTGTACCTAAGAAATATAGCTGTGTGCCTAGAGACGAGTCATGTTTTCAAGATATCCGCAGTCAAGCCATGATCCATAGAACTCAGTCAGTTAAGTGACTCAGGAAAGCTCTATAACTCAGTAATCTTCGTACTATTCTGTTAGTCAGTGGAACCCAGTTAATTTAGTTTAATTTAGTCTAGTTTGACCATGTTCAGTGTCCATTCAGATGAGAGTAGTAATTAGCACCGAGCAAACCCAATGATAGGAACTCACTTGTCAGTTTAGGGTGTGATTCTTAATAGTCATCCTTGCATTCCAGAACTACGTAGCCAGCATAGGTTGAGACATCTTAACCTATCAGATTAGGGTTAATGAGGTGTCTTAACCTATCAGTTTAGGGTTCCCACCATTCTCATTTTGAGTACCTGCCAGATAAGGGCCACTCACAGCTCATCCTTACCAGTGGCGCGGTATTGACACCCTTCTAATTGGGGAAGAGTTTGGACTCCAAATTAGCTATACATGTTATTGGGGCAGGTCGATTAGATGGATACCTTCCATAGTTTTAGTCTCAGTCTCAGTAAAAGAACTCAGATAGTTCTTCAGCATATCAGGACTTTCAGATATAGTCAATTTTGTTACAGTACATAACTCAGATAGTTCCATCACATTTAGGAATGTTAGACATGGTTGCTAATGTTATCAGTTATCATGTTATCACGATCTTAGTTACTATGTATGTATGTTTGCATTCTCACATTCATATTAGTTAGTTAGTTAGCATTATTCATGCAAACAAACCCTTTTACATTTACCCTACCTCACTCGTATACTCAGTACTCCCAGTTGCACTGATGCATTTGTGCTATGGTGCTTTCTTTTATGTTTCACCATAGGTTCATAGACACGAGTTCCAGATCAGCAGTAGCAGTAGCATTCCAGTCGCAGAGTTGTAGTGAGTCCTCATCCATTCGAGGACGATATTATTTTATTTTATTCATTATTTTAGTTCAGTTTTACTAGACAGAGTTAGTTGGAGACATGTTCCTTCAACTCCTTATTCAGACAGTATTTAGAGGCTTTCAGACTTAATTCATACTTCAGTTGTTTTGGGTATTCGTTACCCCATATGGATGTTATGATTTGTCAGATATTTTATTTAGTTGAACCTTATGGCTTATTGTTCATGTTTTCCACATTTTATATATATATTATGCAGTGTGTAGGTACAGACATTAGTCATGGGTTAGCTTGCAGTTCATCAGGGTTATAAGCACCGTGAGCATTCCGGTTCAGAAAATTGGGGCGTTACATACTTGGTATCAAAGCCTAAGGTTCAATAGAGTCCTAGGAAGTCTGAAATCTATATCTAGTAGAGTCTTGTACATGGGTGTGTTGCGCGCCACATTTATGTGCAGGTGTCTATAAGATGTTTTAGGAATAGTTTCCCTTCTTTCAATATTCATATCATGATAGTGAGCATAATCTCAAGTTAAACTCTCATTCTAATCCATTCTTCTCTTATTTCAAAATATGCCTCTAAAGAGAAAAAACCAGCCAGCTCCTCATCGCAAAGATCCTTTGGATGAATATGTTTCTCATGCGGAGCTTAGGGCCGTATTCACCACACTTTCTCAGTCTGTGGCTACCCAAAATGAATGACCACTAGTTTTTCCATCTAATCCATTGGTCAACTCAGCCGCTGCTAGGATTCGGGACTTCACCCGAATGAACCATCCATCTTTCTTTGGGTCTATGTTTGATGAAGACATTCAAGAATTCATTGATCGAGTTCAGAAGGTCATAGGCATCATGGGAGTTAATTTTGTTGAGAGTGATGAGTTAGTTGCATACCTGTTGCAAGATGTGGCTCATACTTGGTACAAACAGTGAAAGTCTGAGAGGTTAGAGAATGCAGGTCCTATGGAGTGGGAGAAATTTGTCATGACTTTCTTAGATAGATTCTTTCCCAAAGAGCTGAGAGAGGCAAAATTTTTAGATTTCATCAACCTCAGGTAGGGAAATATGATGGTTAAAGAGTGCTCTCTCAGATTTACTCAGCTAGCCAGATATGCCCCTCATGTGGTTGCAAGCAACAGGGCTAATATGAGAAAGTTCGTGTCAGGGGTGAATGATAGCGTGGTAAATGAATGTAGGTCTGCGATGCTGAACAGTTATATGACTTTAGCTAGGATCATGACCCGTGCTCATCAAATAGAGGAGCAGAAGATTAAGACTAGGGAGAGGCGGAACAAGAGAGCAAGATCAGGCAGTTTCAGTTTTGCTCAACCCAAATCAGAGGGAGGAAACTTATCACAACCTGAACTGGGTCCCTGGCCGTGACGAGTATCCCAAACCATGAAGGCCTGAGACACCCTTATCTGTCTGGTAATCATGCACATAACTCATATGATAGTGAAATGCTGAAGATAAATAACATTATGGACACATGGTTAAGAGTCATATGAAAGAAATAATAGGGAATAATGTCCCTCAATCTCAAAAAACATCTCTATAACGTCTGCAAAATCTCTACTACATGACTGAAACAAATGTCCATCTGAAAACTGGGACAAGGCCCTCAGTAGACCCAAAACTAATAAATTATAAATGATATTGCCAGATAATGTAACGCCCCGCATTTTGGGCTACAATATAGACTATGATTTTGATGCGTTGATAATCTCGAAGCATAAAATCCTATGCCAATACGGTATGTTAATTATTTGTGTAGCATGTGAATCCTCTCAAGCTTGAATTTAGACCATAGAGGTCCTTCAACTCAAGGACGAGTTGAAACTATTTCGATCGACTAAGTTTTAGTGGATGTTGTAAAGTGTGTCAGATTTCATTGACCATAACTCTCTCTATATGTCTAATTAGGAAGACTACTATGTGTCAAATGATAGGTATTTGAGTTAGCTTTCCAACGATACCAATTTGGCTAAAATCTGACACCCGAGCAAGAAGTTATGGCCCTTCAAAGTGATAAGCGTCGCCTAACCAATCGCCTATGGCCACTACAAAGCATAGGCAATAGCCTAGGTGACGCCTATGTAAACATAGGCGATAGCCTAGGCGGTGCCTATGTGAACATAGGCAATGGGATGGGCGGCGCCTATGTAAAGAAATCTAGTGACTTAAACACTCTGTGTTAGGGAAAAAGTGATCCTTTTCCACCCTTACTTAGCGCTAAAACACGAGATTTAGTTCCAAGGACCCCAAAATACATATTCATTCATCAAAAGTTCTCAAATATTCTCCTTAGGGTTTTAAAATAATAACCTAAATAGTTCAAGATTTAACCGTAGGTTTTCAAAGATAATTACATATTTGGAATCACCAATCCGCAAGCTTCAAGAAAACATCTATTATCCTTGGAAATAGAGGTACATGGGGTTATCCAAAAATCTCATGGGTGTAGTTTTTATGAACATTCATGCTTTTAAATAGGGGTTTTCAATCAAATGCTAATATCTTGTTTTCAATATGATTTCTAAGTCATTTACTTTATGTCATGGGAATTGTTTTCCTATATACTTCAATGGTTGAAACCATGCATATGTGATTTGAGATTTTCCATGGAAGTTTGATAAATATGAATGATAAATTGCTTTCAAATTCCCATGATAATGTCTTGATACCCCATATTATATTGTGATCAACAAAAGAGAGCATGAATTTGAAATAAATATTGTTCACTACTTGTAATGATGAAGCACCTTGGTTTTTACATGGTTATGCATATGTGGAAGTGATATTGAGGACTTTCAAGTCGGGTATGATGATACCTTACAGAATACGATATGTGATTGAATAAGATAAAATTTGAATGCATTGATTTTACATAAGAAAGGTGGGTGCCCGAAGAAGGCGTTTGAGACATAAGGGCTCATCACTGGAAAATGTGTTTGCCTACATAGAATATTGGTACCAGGCTAAGTGATCTTGTGTACTTGACTTCATGTCATTCGTAAATTGGGACTATAGGTAGGATCCCGGGCTAAGTGATCTTGGGCGCTACCATTGGGTCGAGACACCATGCTATGTGTTCTTGTGTGTCTCTCCCTCACTTATACTCAAATCTCAATGGCAACCGAGGTTAGAAAGTTGGTGTAAATTATGTAGGGTATTCCACCTAGCTCAGTTGCATTTCATTAATTGTTGAGAAAACTATTGCATTACACCCATGTGCTTTCAAATGGTTTGATACGAAATTTCTTTATAATGGCTCTCAACTATATTTTATAAAAATATTATGTTTTGTTTTGATATCTCTGCGTGCCAGTACTTTTGTGCTGACCCCCTCCCTTCTCCAACCTCTCAAGTTCAGAGGCCCAGTCTAGGGGTTAAGAGAATTAGTAGATCATTTAGACAGAATTGCAGAGACAAGTGGTGAGCCTTCTATGTTTCGGAAGGTCTTATGTCCTGTAGTCCCTTTTTCTTTCTAATATTCAGTTTTGGGGTCTACTGGGGGCCTTGTCCCAGTTTATATACGGTTACTTGACTCAGTAATTTGTTAGAGATTTTTGCAGACAGTTGTTTAGAGGTTAATTGATATTGAGGGAACTTTATCTCCCCGTTATTGTTTCTTTTCAGATTTATGACCATGTTTCTGAATTATTGTGTTTTTATGCATTACTTTAATCATATGAATTAGGTGCATGATTGATGATAGGCGAATTTACGCGCCTATATCAATATATTTTGCCCATATTTTAGCCTAGTTTTGAGAACTAATTATCTATTTCATGCACTTTTAGTCCTTTTTCCTGTAAATGAGCTAACAAACATGATTAGGAAAGTTTCAGGTATAAATGATGCAAAATACAGCATTTTATGGCTTACTTGACGCAAAAGAAAGCTCACAAACGAAGTGGAAAGGAGCTGGACGCCTAAAGGACCAAATCTGCTACATGGAAAATCTGTCCCGGGCTAAAACAGCATTTCTGAATACTTTGGGGACTGCATGGAAAATCTGTCCAGGACTAAAACAGCATTTCTGAAGACTTTGGGGACTTACAGACACAAAGCTGGAATTTTACAAAGATACATTAACCTAGTACAATTAGGTTATGTATTTCACTATTCTACTTGGATTATGATATTGTAACCTTACCCTAGTACATTTGGGTTAAGGATTTCATTAGTCTATTAGGATTTGGTTATTTATTTCATTAGCTTAGTAGGAGTAGGATAGGAGTATTATAAATACCCTATCATGCTAGAGATTTTAATCAAGTCCTCCCTTAGTGGAGGCAACTCCTCCCTTAATTCAAGAAATTCATTCTTAAACTATTAATTTTCTTCCATCTTTCTCATCTTCCACCACAAACACTTCTAATCTATTCTTCTATTCTTAAATTCCACAACAAGAGAATCGTTACTTGCTACGGAATCACCAAAATCACACGCCAAACACCTACTATTCACGCCATCCACCATGCAAAACGTGATATCCTTCGCATTCATGGGTAACTAAATCTCTTAGTTGGGGTTATGGAAGCCGAATGAGTTACTATCTATTGCTATGAGCTTGTGAGTTCAAGACACGTATATTGCTTATATCATTATTCTCTTCATCTTAAATCTACATCCTTTGCGGTTCAAACACAAGAACACGCCATTCTAACATCTAACCTGTTCGAGAGAAAGGTTATTTGTCTAGAAAAGAAGACGCATAGACCAACGCCAGTCTAACATTTAACTTGTTCGAGAGAAAGGTTATTTGTCTGGAAAAGAGATAATGTCAAGGTAGTAGGACACCCTTTCCTATTAAAAAGCTAGTGCCGTACCTGGACTAACCTCTTGGAGAATTCGTACCGTTAGACACGCTTTAAGCTCGAGAGAGTTAAAGTGAAATAGTCCTTGTTTAGGTCGAGAGACGCTTGGATTTACCATCGACTACAATTCTCTATAAGCAATTGCATGTCAAGACTCTACACACTCATAGCCAATAGAGACGTATACTTATGAAGGTGGACATAACCCCAACGCCTCAATTCTCATTGTTTACAACCAACGTGACAATCTTTCTCTTTTACTTTGCTATTTTTCAGCTTTTATTTCATTACTTTGGTTACTTAGTACAATCCCCCCATTCTTACGAGACTTGCATCAAAAGTCTAATAATTTCACTTACTTGTTGACCAAGCTATTCTCTGTGGGATCGATACCCAACCCAGTTGGGTTCTATATTTGCTAACGACCGCTTTACACTCAAACGAGAGCTGTAGATTGAGCGTTATCAAAAATTGGCGCCGTTGCCGGGGAATACGAGTGTCAATCAAGTTTGTGATAATTACTAGACCCTTTGGTCAAAGATTCTCGTACTTTTACTTTTAGTTGTTGTTTTTTGTTTTTTTAGGTTTATTCAGTGCATCAATGGAGGCACAAGCTGAAATTGAAAGGATGGCTGCTCAAGTGCATCAACAGAATATTGATAACCGTAGGCGAGCAACAAATCCTGACGATGAGGATCTAGGCGATGAAGAGCTACTAAACCCACGGCATACTGCTGAGATGGCGGCACCCATGCAGAGGAGAGATCGTCAAGCGCGATTGAGGCCTGATCGCCGAGTTATGCAAATTCCTTTTGATGACGAAGAGGACGATCTAGACGGACCTGGTGCCACCGGAGCTATTATTCTTCCGCCATTGGCACCCGGAGTAAAGTTTGATATCACTAGCGCCATGATTCAGCTTTTACAACTCAAGGGATTATTTGGTGGACTAGCAGGCGATGATCCGAACATGCATCTGATCAACTTTATTTCTACATGCAAGTCATTCGACAATCCTGGAGTTGGACAGAATGCAATTCGATTACGTCTATTTCCATTGTCTCTGTCTGGGGAGGCAACTATGTGGTTGAATGGGCTGACTCCTGATTCTATTACTCATTGGAGGCAATTGAAAGACGCTTTCCTAGAAAGATTCTTTCCGCCATCCAAAAGAGCACAGTTGAGAGATGAGATCATAAATTTTCGACAGTTTCCAACTGAAGCTCTCCACGAAACATGGGAGAGGTTCAAGACGAAGCTCATGCGATGCCCAAACCATCATATGACCAATGTCCACTTGATGGAGATATTATACAGAGCTTTGAATTCGGTGACTAAGCCAGTGGTTGATAATGCGGCAGGTGGATCATTTATGGACCTCACCTTTGTGCAAGCAAGCCATATGCTAGATCGGATGACAAAGCAAAGAAGAGCTTGGCATACCAGGGATTCTGAGGTAACAAGCCCCACTTTATCTTTTGGCATGACTGCAGAGCAGAGGCGAAGACAAGAGGATCGTGACCAAGACATGGCTCACATGAAAATGCAGATGGATCTTCTTACCAAGCACTTATTATCAGGGAAGACCGAAAAAGTGAAAGCTGTAGCGCTAAAAGGAAGAGACGAATCTGATTCTGAAGCGGAGGCCGACTACTTGAACAATCAGAGGGGTTTCCATGGGAATGCCCAAGGAAACCAAGGTCGGAACTATTATGATAAATCTGGAAGCAAAGACCAAGGTAGTTGGAAGAAAAATAATGAAAAGAGTGGTTTGTACATTCCCCCTGGCAGACGTGATACCACCATATCTAATTCTGGGAGTATGGAAGACATGATGGCTAAGTTATTGAAAGGAGTGGAAGAAACAAGCGCGGGAGTTAAAGAGGTAATCGACGATTTAGCCTCCATGAAGCAATTAGTTGATTCTCATTCCACTTCTATCAAGCAACTAGAGCAGCAATTCAGTCAACTTTCAGCAGCACTCAATCAAAGAAAGGCTGGCACTTTACCTAGCGATACTGTGCAAAACCCAAGGAATGACGGGTCATGCATGGCCATAACTACCAGAAGTGGTAAGGTGCTGGAAACTTCAGCAAAAGGCAAGCGAGTGGTTGACGTAGTGGTACGGTTTGATATATGCGAAACAATGAAGCAGCCCAGTAATATGAATGAGTCATCTGTAGATGATGTTCATTATGAGGATATGAAAGCATTATCTATAGAGAAACAACCTACTATTGAGCCATTGTCTGCTGCGCTACTGAATGTTGAGCATGAGGATAATGAAGATTATGAAGAACTTATGGGTGATCTAACAGAAATAGAGTCTTATACTCCTAAGAAACCGGATTGTGATCTCAAGAATCAACCAACAGCGAATACTCCCTTTGACGAGCCACCAATGCTAGAATCGCAAGAGCTCCCCGATTATCTAAGGAATGTGTTCGTGGAAAGTAGAAATATACATCCGGAGAGAGCAGATGATTTAAGTGAACAGCATGTAGAAGCTCTCATCTCTGCTCTGAGGAGATACAAGAGAGCTATGGGTTGGACTATTGATGATATAATTGGTGACTCTCCGGAGAAACGTATGAGCCAGCTCGAAAAAGATCGCATGCCCACAGGTAAGCCTCATTGTCGTCTAAATCCTTTCAGAAAACGATCCACCATTTACCTCGACGAAGTCTAAGTACTCGAGGTAACTACGTCGAGCCACGACAATAAATAAGGCGCTAGATGGGAGGCAACCCATCGTACTAATCGTTTTCATTTGGTTTTGAGCAAAAATAGGTGCAAGAAGTATGCAACGAGGAGATTGATTTCAATTGACGATTTGGTCGCATTGTATGGTAAAGTCGGTAAGTTAGGAATGGTGATGCATAAGGCTATGAAGTGAGCCTTTCTCACGTCATAATAGGCTTCAAGGAAGGCTAGGCCTTGGTATAAATAGGCCACGAACGATGCACAACCTATTCTATAGCCTAAGGACTCGGAATCTAGTGTGCAATACACTATGCGCCGCCTATTCCTAGGTGTGCTTTTGACTATGCGCCGCCTATGCTATGGCATTTGAGATACTGAGACCAAATGCCATAGGATATGCGCCGCATATGTCTAGATATGCCATAGGATATGCGGCGCATATGTCCCATTATGCCATGGACAATGCGCCGCATATGTCATTGATATGCCAAGAGATATGCGCCGCATATGTGGTGATTTTGTCCCCAAATCCGATTGTAAATGGGTCATAACCCGACCCATACTCTTCCTATATAAAGGGGACATAGTTTTACAACACAACCACATTAGAAAACACCCTGAAGGCGCCACATAACCTTCCAAATCTTCTCAAAATTTTCTTCTTTTGCTCTTCTAATTCACAACACCGTCTCCACAAGCTTCAAGCAAGTAAGTACTCTCATATTCTTCATTTATTTATCGTAAGTACTACGTTGCTATATTATAAATTGCTAAATCATTATTGGTGATGTTCATGTGTTTGAATTGTTGTTACATAATCATGTGAGTAAACATATACGTAGGGAATTCTTGACTTATTTCCGACTTGAATTTGGTTTCAATAGCATTGTTATGTTATTTGCTGAATTGATATGGCTATGAATATTGCTTAAGAGTGTTGTTTGGATGCTTACATGTTAGACTATCCCGGCCATCGGGATAAGATTATAGTGCCTATCGACTTAGAAGGTTGTTCTTGTTGTAAGAATAACGATTCCATGTGGTAACCCCTATGTCGTAGTGTTGCTATATCTACCATGAAAGTAGTCCAATGGCTGCAAATAAGTGATACAATGCTGATTTTCTTGTTGGAATACAATCCTAAAACGTATGTCGACGAAATCTGAGTAAATCGACTACGTTTACCTCGCTGATTGGTGCCAACAAAACTAAGTGTGGGGTGGTACCCCTAGTACTTGCTTATAGATTGTATCAAGTGAGATTGTGCTGCAACTAACACTATTTCTAGTCTCAGGTACAATGGCACCTAAAGCGAGACAAGGCAAGGAGAAGGCTACCACCTCCCAAAAGGGCAAAAAGAGAAGTTGCAAGGACCAAGGAGAACCCTCCTCGCAGCAAACACCTCGACTCACGCTTGGAATTAAGTGGGATACTTATGCGGAACTTATGAGGATGATGACTCTTATGATGATCCCAACGCAAGGGGTATAACCCCAGACATAGAGAATAAGTCTGACCAACCAGGTTCCTCGCATTTGTTTGCTTTTGTTTCATTTTTGTTTCGTTGTGTTTTTTTAGTAGTAAAATTTTTTTTTTCTAGCTACGCATGAAATTATTTTGATAGGCAGCATGAGATTAGAACAAGAGTATGTGCTACAATTGTGACTATTGAGACATTTAGGCTCTAGTTGTGACTCATTATGTGATATTGTGTGATTCAATTCCTTCACTTGTTGGGTTGAGAGTCTATATTACTTCCAATCAAGTCGACCATGTGCCTTGTGTGTGTGAGATAATAGTATATTCTATGTTTGTGGCTGATGCTAGAACTTGCCCGGTATGTATGCAAAGCGAAAATAAGGAGTGTGAGTTTAGGAGATGATTTAGGCATTTTTTTTTTGGCAACCTATACATGTTTACCTTCAGTTTTTCCTACCTATGTACATTATCCTAGTTAAACCCTTTTGAGCCTTTAGCCTATTTCTTTGACAGCCTTGTATGTAAGCCTAATCCATTTTTTCAAGACCATAATTTGATCCAAATTCCTAAGTGCTTTAAAGTGAACAAGTCATGTGATAACATAAGAGGAAATTGGGTGAGTATGATGCTATAAATTGTAAATGGTGCTTGAATGTATTATGGAAAAGGAAGAAAGTGCTATCATAAGAGGTATGTTGTGAAAAGAAAAAGGAAAAGAAAGCTGAAAAGTGAGTTGTGCTTAAAATTGAAAAACAAAAAGAGGAGAACAAGGGTGGTAGAATAAAAGAAAGAAGAAAGGTTGAAAGAAAAAAGTGTCAATGATACAATGTGATGTATTAAAGTGCTTAGGAACCTAGTCACTATTTCTGGCCAAAATAGCTGATCCTACCCGTCCCTTAGCCTACATTACAACCATCAAAAGACCTACTTGATCCTAATCTTAACATTCCGACATTTAGTGGAGTACTACACTAAGGGCAAGCCTATGGTCATCAGTTGCTACATATGAATTCTTTGCGAGAGTGAGAGCAAGGATATGTTGATACCCATGTTTGAAAAATATGCTATACTTGTGAGTGATTATGGGTACTATATTGTGAGACACACATGGTTGATGAGCTTTGGATAGTTGTATATGATTCTATGTACCTTAAGGTTTGCATGCGAGTTGATCACCATCACGAGTCTATGCTTGAGGTTAAATTGTTTCTACTTATAATCGGAAAGCTACTCTTCGTTGATAATTGTTGTGCTTGTCTTGAAGAATGTTTTGTGTTGTTGCTGTAAAACCCTAAGTTGATGTTTAGAAGGACCTGATATTTTGTTCGAGGACGAACAAAGCTTCAAGTGTGGGGTGTTGATGATAGGCGAATTTACGCGCCTATATCAATATATTTTGCCCATATTTTAGCCTAGTTTTGAGAACTAATTATCTATTTCATGCACTTTTAGTCCTTTTTCCTGTAAATGAGCTAACAAACATGATTAGGAAAGTTTCAGGTATAAATGATGCAAAATACAGCATTTTATGGCTTACTTGACGCAAAAGAAAGCTCACAAACGAAGTGGAAAGGAGCTGGACGCCTAAAGGACCAAATCTGCTACATGGAAAATCTGTCCCGGGCTAAAACAGCATTTCTGAATACTTTGGGGACTGCATGGAAAATCTGTCCAGGACTAAAACAGCATTTCTGAAGACTTTGGGGACTTACAGACACAAAGCTGGAATTTTACAAAGATACATTAACCTAGTACAATTAGGTTATGTATTTCACTATTCTACTTGGATTATGATATTGTAACCTTACCCTAGTACATTTGGGTTAAGGATTTCATTAGTCTATTAGGATTTGGTTATTTATTTCATTAGCTTAGTAGGAGTAGGATAGGAGTATTATAAATACCCTATCATGCTAGAGATTTTAATCAAGTCCTCCCTTAGTGGAGGCAACTCCTCCCTTAATTCAAGAAATTCATTCTTAAACTATTAATTTTCTTCCATCTTTCTCATCTTCCACCACAAACACTTCTAATCTATTCTTCTATTCTTAAATTCCACAACAAGAGAATCGTTACTTGCTACGGAATCACCAAAATCACACGCCAAACACCTACTATTCACGCCATCCACCATGCAAAACGTGATATCCTTCGCATTCATGGGTAACTAAATCTCTTAGTTGGGGTTATGGAAGCCGAATGAGTTACTATCTATTGCTATGAGCTTGTGAGTTCAAGACACGTATATTGCTTATATCATTATTCTCTTCATCTTAAATCTACATCCTTTGCGGTTCAAACACAAGAACACGCCATTCTAACATCTAACCTGTTCGAGAGAAAGGTTATTTGTCTAGAAAAGAAGACGCATAGACCAACGCCAGTCTAACATTTAACTTGTTCGAGAGAAAGGTTATTTGTCTGGAAAAGAGATAATGTCAAGGTAGTAGGACACCCTTTCCTATTAAAAAGCTAGTGCCGTACCTGGACTAACCTCTTGGAGAATTCGTACCGTTAGACACGCTTTAAGCTCGAGAGAGTTAAAGTGAAATAGTCCTTGTTTAGGTCGAGAGACGCTTGGATTTACCATCGACTACAATTCTCTATAAGCAATTGCATGTCAAGACTCTACACACTCATAGCCAATAGAGACGTATACTTATGAAGGTGGACATAACCCCAACGCCTCAATTCTCATTGTTTACAACCAACGTGACAATCTTTCTCTTTTACTTTGCTATTTTTCAGCTTTTATTTCATTACTTTGGTTACTTAGTACAATCCCCCCATTCTTACGAGACTTGCATCAAAAGTCTAATAATTTCACTTACTTGTTGACCAAGCTATTCTCTGTGGGATCGATACCCAACCCAGTTGGGTTCTATATTTGCTAACGACCGCTTTACACTCAAACGAGAGCTGTAGATTGAGCGTTATCAATGATTACCAGACAGATAGGGGTGTTTTGGGACTTCATGGTTTGAAATGCTCATCATGGCCAGGCCCTGGTTCGGGTCGTGATAAATAATCAAGCCTTCCAAAATATAGAAGGCTCACCAACTGACTCTGCAAATTTGTCTGAGGAATCTACTGATTTTCTGGACCCCTAGACTACCTCTCCGAATCTAGGAGGAAGGGGGTCAATACAAAAGTACTGGTACTTAGAGATATAAAAAAAATAAAAATACAATATTTTATAAAATATAAGTGAGAGCCATTATAAAACAGTTTCATATCAAGTCATTTGAAAACACATGGGCATAATGTAATTGTTTTCAACAATAATGTAATGCAGCTGAGCTGGGTGGATTACCTTACATATCACATTTACACCAACTGTCAAACCTCGGTTGCCGCCGAGATTAGAGTGTACGTGAGGGGAAGACACACAAAATCGCACAATAGCGTGTCTCAACCCAATGGTAGTGCACAAGGTCACAAAGCAGGGCTCCTAACCATAATCCCAATTTGGGAATGACATAAAGTCAGGTACGCAAGATCACAAATCAGGGTACCAAATCCCAATGTCGGGAAACACGGTTTCCAGCAATGATCCCTTATACTCAAACGCCTTCTTCGGGTATCCACCTATCTCATGAAAAATCAATGCATTCAAATTTCATCTGTTTCAATCACGTATCATATTCTGTAGGGTATCGTCATACCCGACTTGCAAGTCATCAATATCACATCAATATGTGCATAATCATGTAAAATAAAGATGCTTCATCATTTACAAGTAGTGAACAATAATCATTTCAAATTCATGCTCTCTTTTGTTGGTCACAACATAATATGGGGTATCAAAACATTATCATGGAAATTTGAAAGCAATTTATCATTCATATTTATCAAACTTTCATGGAAAATCTCAAATCACATATGCATTGTTTCAACCATTAAAGTATATAGGCAAACAATTCCCATGACATTCAAAAAATGGCTTAGAAATCATATTAAAAGCAAGTTATTAGCATTTTATTGAAAACCCCCATTTAAAAGCATGTATGTTCATAAAACTAAACCCATGAGATTTTAGGATAACCCGACATACCTCGATTACTACGAATTTAGGTGTTTCTTAAAGCCTTGAGAGAATTACAAATATGCAATTAGTTTCTAAAACCTACAGTTGAATCTTGAGTTACTTGAGTTTTTATTTTGAAACCCTAAGGAGAGTTCTTGAGCAGGTTTTGATGAATGGTGTATTTTGGGGTCTTTGGGAAGTGAATTTCGTGTTTATGGATAAATAAGGGTGGGAAAAGGACCATTTTGCCCCAAAACGGAGTGTTTAAGTCACTTCAAACCATTACATAGGCGCCGCCTATGCTATTGATTATGTTTACATAGACGCCGCCTATGCTATCACCTATGTTTACATAGGCGCCGCCTATGCTATCGCCTATTTTTATATAGGCGCCGCCTATGCTATTGCATATGCTTTTCAGTGGTCATGTGCGATTGGTTAGGCGACACATACTACTTTGAAAGGCCATAACTTCTTGCTCGGGTGCGGTTTTTAGCAAAAAATGGTACACATAGTAGGCTCTCTAATTCAATATATACAAAGAGTCATGGTCGATAGAATTTGACACAAATTATAATGTCCACTTAAACTTAATCGATCCAAGTAGTTTTCAACTCATCCTTGAGTTAAAGGACCTCTACGGTCTAAATTCAAGCTTGAATGGATTCACATACTACACAAATAATTAACATGCCATATTGGCATAGGATTTATGGCTTCGGGATTATTAACGCATCAAAATCATAGTCTATATTATAGCTCGAGATGCAGGGCGTTACAAAACTGTTCGCAGTTTCTTCCGAAGTCATCAGCTCCAGTTCATACTTCATCTAGTTCTCCAGCTCCTAAGTTTAGAGATAGAGTACCAGGCTCTCAGTCTCAGGGCAATGTTGGTAGTGGCCGCATAAATCCTCTTTGCCAGACCTGTGGTAAGAACCACAAGGGTATTTGCAAATCCAGTAGTGACATCTATTTTGGTTGTGGAAAGCCAGGCCACATGATTCGAGAGTGTCCGCAGTCAGGTCTACAGGGTCAGCAGAATTGTTCCACATCCCAGTTCGATCACCCAAACCAGAAGTGTGCCACTTCTAGTGCTACTAGTGGTCAACGCCCAAACAAACTCTATACTTTTTAGACCCGACAGGATCAGGAAAATTTTCCTGATATCGTTACTGGTACATTACGGATTTTCCATGTTCATGTTTATACTTTTCTAGATCTAGGTACATCCTTATTTTTTTTACTCTCTTTATAGCAGAATATTTTAGAATCAGCCCCAAAATTCTAGCAGAGCCCTTTTCAGTCTCTACCCTAGTGGGTAAAACCATCACAGCCCGACGGGTTTACAGGAACTGCCCGGTTGTGATTTTTTAGAAAGCCACGTGAGAAGATTTAGTGGAGTTAGAGATGATTGATTTTGATGTCATTATAGGTATGGATTAGCTTCATTCCTTCTATACCTTAGTTGACTGAAGAAACAGGATATTTAATTTCAATTCCCGAATGAGCCCATCCTAGAGTGGAAGGGTAGTACTTCATCTTTCAGGTCGGGCAAGAAAAATGATTTCTATGGGGTGTGTGTATCATCTCGTGCATGTTAAAGATTCCAGTTCTAAATATTCTAGATTTGAATCAGTCCTAGTGGTTAATGAATATTCAGATGTCTTTCCCGAAGATCTTCCAGGCATTTTTTCCAAAAGGGAAATAGACTTCGGTATTGATCTTCTTCTAGATACTCAACCTATTTCTATTTTGTGTCATACAGAATGACACCAGCAAAACTCAAGGAACTGAAATATCAGTTGAAGGATCTCTTAGATAAGGGATTCATCAGGCACAGTGTCTCTCATGGGGTGCACCAGTCTTATTCGTGCGCAAGAAAGATGGTTCTCTTAGGAAGTGTATTGATTACCGTCAGCTCAACAAAGTTATGGTCAAGAATAGGTATCCACTTCATAGAATAGATGACTTGTTTTACCAACTTCAGGATGCTAGTTATTTCTCCAATATAGACCTCAGATCAGTATACCATCAACTTCGAGTCAGAGAATATGACATCCCGAAGACAGCTTTTTGTACTTGGTATGGTCCCTTCAAATTTCTAATCATGTCCTATGGTCTTAATAATGCCCCTGCAACTTTCATAGACTTGATGAACCGGGTGTTTAAGTAGTACTTAGACATGTTCGCCATAGTCTTTATAGATGATATTCTGGTCTATTCCCACATTGAGTGTGATCATTCAGACCATTTCAAAATTGTTCTTCAGACTCTCAGGTATCATCAGTTTTTTGCCATGTTCAGTAAGTGCAAATTTTGGCTAAGATCGGTAGCATTCCTTGGCCATATTATTTTCGGTGATGAAATTAGAGTAGATCCTCAAAAGACCGAAGCGGTAAGAAATTGGCCTCGCCCCATATCTCCATTAGATATTAAGAGTTTCTTGGGTTTGGCTGGCTATTACAGATGGTTTATCGAGGGATTTTCTTCTATTGCATCTCCTATGTCTAGATTGACTGAGAAGAAGGTCAAGTTTTAGTGGTCAGATCCTTGCAAGAAGAGTTTTTAGGAGTTGAAGACTCGACTCACCTCAGCTTTAGTTCTAGCTCTTCCAGATGGTTTAGATGGGTTTGTAGTTTATTGTGATGCATCCAAAGTGGGTTTAGGTTATGTACTCATGCAGCATGGTAAGGTCATAGCCTACGCCTCCATATAGTTAAAGCCCCATGAGAAGAATTATCCTACTCATGATCTTGAGCTAGTAGCCGTGGTATTTGCCTTAAATATTTGGAGTCATTATCTATATGGAGTTCATGTAGATGTCTTCACAGATCATAAGAGTCTCCAGTATATCTTTTCTCAGAAAGATCTTAATCTTTGTCAAAGAAAGTGGTTGGAGCTTTTGAATGATTATGACATGAGTGTCCTTTAATATCCGGGAAAGGCCAATATTGTAGTCGACACTCTCAGTAGACTATCCATGGGTAGTGTTTCTCACGCTGAGGATATCAAGAAGAAGATAGCTCAGGAAATCCATCAGCTTGTCAGACTAGGCGTTCACTTAGTCAACTCTTCAGAGGGTAGTGTATACATTCAAAGTAGTTCAGAGTCATCTCTTATTTCAAAGGTAAAAGAAAATCAAGACAGGGATCCTAGGCTTGTCAAGATAAAAGAGTCAGTTCAGAATCAGAAAGTAGAGGTTTTCTCCCAAGGGGGAGATGGTGTTCTTTGTTGTCAGGGTCGTCTGTGTGTTCTAGGTGTAGATGACTTGAGGCAGTGAATTATTGGAGAAGTGGATGGTGGCAGACACTCTATTCATCCAGGGGCCACTAAGATATACCGCGACTTATGGGAGATCTATTGGTAGAGTGGGATGAAGAGAGATGTTGCAGAGTTTGTGGCTAAGTGCTCTACATATCAGCAGGTTAAGATAGAGCATTAGAAGCCTAGTGGATCCATATAGGAGTTCACCATTCCTACTTGGAAGTGAGAAGAAGTGAACATGGATTTCGTGACAGGTTTGCCACAAACTCATTATCAGCATGATTTAGTTTGGGTCGTTGTAGATAAGATGACCATGTTAGCTCATTTCCTCCCAGTTCGTACCTCCTATTCAGCCAAGGATTATACCAAACTCTATATCAAGAAGTTGGTCAAATTACATGGTTTTATATTATCTATCATCTTAGACAGAGGTACCCAGTTCACCTATCACTTCTGGAAAACGTTCTAAAAGGGTCTTCGTACCTAAGTCCATCTTAGTACCACCTTTCATACTCAGATAGATGGTCAAGAAAAAAGGACCATTCAAACTCTTGAACACATGCTAAGGGTGTGTGCAATTAATTTCAAAGGATGTTGGGATGACCACTTGCCTTTGATTGAGTTTGCATACAATAGTAGCTATCATTCCAGTATTAAAATAGCTCCATTCGAAGCTCTCTATGGTAGGAGGTTTAGATCTTCAATTGTTTGGTTTGAAGTTAGTGTGGCCTTAGTCATAGGTCCTAACTTGGTATTTGATGCCTTAGAGAAAGTTTAGTTGATCAGAGAAAGACTCTGGGTTGCTCAGATCCGACAGAAGTTTTATGCTGATATTCATAGAAAGGATCTCAAGTTTGAGGTCGATGACTATGTCTATATCAAGATCTCTCCCATGAAGGGAGTGAAGAGGTTCGGTAAGAAAGGGAAACTCAGTCCCCAATATATCGGTCCCTTCAGGATTCTCAGTCGCTTCAGCAAGGTAGCTTATGAGCTTGAATTTTCTTCAGATTTAGCCTTAGTTCATCCATTTTTCCATGTCTCCTTGCTCAAGAAGTACATAGGTGACCCAGCATTTGTAGTCCCTATTCAGAGCATTGACGTTCAGAACAGCCTCTCTTATGAAAAGATTCCAGTTGAAATCTTAGACTATCAAACTCGTCGACTGAGGAACAAAGAGGTCCCTCTAGTCAAAGTTCTTTGGAGAAATCAGTCCGTTGAGGGAGATACTTGGGAAGCAGAAGCAGATATGCGCACCAAGCATCCTCACTTCTTGTCTGCCAATTCAGATCAAGCTTAAGGTAATAGTTCCCCTTAAGCTTATTCAGTTTCATATTCATGGTCCTATTATAAACTTGGTATCTACTACCATTACATACTCAGTCATGCATTCATGTATCAGTTCAGTTATAAAATCATGCTTCAGCTATGCATTCTTATCTTGAGAAAACTCAGTTTATTAGAACACTCAGTCATGCATTCATGTATCAGTTATCCATGCATCAGATATGCATGAGTTCAGTATATTTAGCCTGTCAATCATGAAGTCATATCTCAGTCATTTATGTTCATTTCATGTTCATCTTGTCTTTTATCCCCTCTCAGTTAATTCTCATTCGAGGACAAATGTTTCTAAGGGGGAGATATTTAATACCCCGCACAACCCTAAGTACGAAATTCAGATCATTTGGCTTTACAGGCCTCAAGACTTAGAAAATTTTGATAAGTGTTCAACACTTAGTCTCATTTTAGACCTCCAAACTTTGGGGATTTATTTTACGACCTTCTCGACCTTCATTTTTGGATTTTCAAGTTGCATTGCGATGGGGCAAGGTCGTAGTACACTCGGGGTGAGTCTCAGAATTCTTAGAACTTGTTTAGGGAGTGTTTGTATTTTCAAAATAGTGGGCTATTGCGATTGCCCCGTGTCACGAGGCCCAGTCAGTTTGAATATGGGTCACGACACGATGGCCAATCAAATTGATTAAGGGTCGCCCCGTGAGGCCTATAGCGAGAGCACCTAGTTTTTCAACATTTTATTCTGATCTTTGAGGGGTATTTTGATCAACTCTCCACCCCTATATAAGACAAAAACACGGGATTTAGGCTTCAAAACACCACAATATACTCCTTTTGCTGAAATTCTCTCAAGAACCATCAAGAACAAGTCTAGGGTTCAATTGGGGGTTCCAAGATTCAAGCCGATTTCACCGCTAACTTTATGAATTATTAATCTAAGGTATGTGTAGCGTTTATCTTTTGATCTATTTCATTCATAGAGCTCAAGCACCATGTTTTAAATGTTATTTTATGATTGTCTTGTTGTGATATGATCATGTACATGTTGATGATTGTTGTTTAAGTTTCAAGATGATATATAAAGGTGTTTTCATGAAGAATATGTGTTTGTTAGTTGAAACCCATGAACTTTAGGTGGTTTAATATTGTGAGATTCATGAAATACACCTAAGTCAAAAGAATGCATGCAAAATATTTGATAAAACGCCTAGGATGATAGGATCCATGTCCCATGATGTAATAGTGAATAAATGACAAGTCCATGCTTTATGCTTTATAATTCCACATGAATTCCATGTTTTTGTTATGTGTTATTGTTATGATACAGAATGAGCATGATATTGAAGCTATGCAAGTAAATACACGTTGTATGCTTTCCCCTTCTATGTATAAGATGTTGAGAACCATGCTTGGTATGAAATCCCCTATTTATAGTGTTATGAATTGTGAACTCTATTCTCATGATCATGTAAGTCATATTGTGTCAGTTTCTTTTCATCGAGTCCTGGGGGTAATTGTACTCGAGAATAATAGCTGTGTGCCTAGAGCTGAGTCATGTTTTCATGATATCCGCAGCCAAGACATGATCCATAGAACTCAGTCAGTCAAGTGACTCAGGAAAGCTCTGTAACTCAGTAATCTCAGTACTATTCTGTCAGTCAGTGGAACCCAGTTAATTTAGTTTAATTTAGTCTAGTTTGACCATGTTTAGTGTCCATTCAGATGAGAGTAATAATTAGCACCGAGCAAACCCAATGATAGGAACTCACTTATCAGTTTAGGGTGTGATTCTTAGCAGTCATCCTTGCATTCCAGAACTACGTAGCCAGCGTAGGTTGAGACATCTTAACCTATCAAATTAGGGTTGATGAGGTGGCTTAACCTCCCAGTTTAGGGTTCCCATCTTTCTTATTTTGAGTACCTGCCAGATAAGGGTCACTCATGTTATCAGCTATCATGTTATCACGATCTCAGTTACTATGTATGTATGTTTGCATTCTCACGTTCATATTAGTCAGTCAGTCAGCATTACTCATGCATACCAACCCTTTTGCATTTAGCCTACCTCACTCGTATACTCAGTACTCCCAGTTGTACTGACACATTTGCACTATGATTCTTTCTTTTATGTTATACCATAGGTTCACAGACAGAGTTCCAGATTACCAGTAGTAGTAGCATTCCAGTTGCAGAGTTGCAGTGAGTCCTCATCCATTCGAGGACGATATTATTTTATTTCATTCATTATTTCAGTTCAGTTTTGCTAGACGGAGTTAGTTGGAGACATATTCCTTCAACTCCTTATTCAAAAAGTATTTAGAGGCTTTCAGATTTGATTCATACTTCAGTTGTTCTGGGTATTCGTTACCCCATATGGATGTTATGATTTGTCAGATATTTTATCCAGTTGAACCTTATGGCGTATTGTTCATGTTTTCCATATTTTACGTATATATTATGCAGTGTATAGGTACAGATATCAGTCATGGGTTAGCTTGTGATCCTTGGGGGTTATAATCTCCGTGTAGCATTCCGATTTAAAAAATTGGGGCGTTACAAAACAATATCCAATACTTTTGTTTAGAAATGTTGTTCTTTCACTGATTTGCCAGAGTTTGATCCACAACCTTCACAAGCTTTGTTGCATCTTCCGACTCTGATGTGTTGGGGAGAAACTTATCATCAAAATTTAAGTAGGAGAGTGCGTTCGATGCACTATTCCACATGTTGGACTTGGACAATGTAATCATTCGAACAACATCTTTAACAACGTGGAAACACATTATGTGCAGCAAAATTGGCTCTGGCAATTCGGAAATTCCGTCTATTGCTTCCATATTACTTATCCCCTCCATCATCAATATTGAAACAGTCACCGATATGTATTGCTGGTGAAATTACAATAATATTACAACTGAAAAATTACAAGTAAAGAAAAATAAAAAGTTAATTTCTTCTTCGGCTGAGGCGTCAATATCTCGCTCTCTTTAATGAGATTCAAATCCATTGCAGCAAATTATTTCACCGGTCCAGCAGTAATCTTCTTGTTTTGTCCCTTCCAAGATACAATAGTTTTCTCACAAAGAAAAACTCAACAACTCTGGCAATAGTTGGGTTCAAAACTCCACAAAAAGAACACCTCCCTTCAACTAATAAACTATCTTTTTTACTAACTTTTGTGAACTCTATGTTACCTTGTACTTTAAAAAATATGCAAGAGTGTCTCTATTTAAAGGAGCGGAAATCTTCCATGAAATGAAGAACAATGAATGAGTGGTACCAAAAGTGGAATATCAATGCATTTTAGGTTACAAGAGTTACAACA
The DNA here is from genome assembly GCA_030864225.1 of Capsicum baccatum var. pendulum. NCBI lineage: Eukaryota > Viridiplantae > Streptophyta > Magnoliopsida > Solanales > Solanaceae > Capsicum > Capsicum baccatum. The sequence continues at coordinate 44,636,426 of CM061555.1, forward strand.
GTTTTAACACATAAAGAGTAGAATAATGGAGGAATAAAGAGTAGGAAGTTACATGAAACTTATATCCACATTTTACCATCACTTACTATTGTAATTAATTAATGGCCCATAAAACAAATGAAATGGGAGTTATTGGCTGAAAAGACAGCCATGCATCGTGGGTTTTACTGCCAAAAACATGCATTAACGTAACAGATCAATTCCCAACAACACTAATAATGCTGCAAGTGAAAAAAAAATAAAAAAACTTCCCACAATGTTTTTTTTTAAAGAGACTATTATAATAATAAATTAGGCATTAAAAAAATATTAAAATGCCATAAAATGAACATTTATGCTAGTTCTAGTTATAGACCCATTATATAACTTTGATAGATGATAGCTCAATTCACTCAAACTCCTCATCCTGTATGCGCTCTTTCCTTTATGTTATAGTATAAAATATAAATCAAATTTTTGTTTTAATTTATTTTATAATTAGACATTTTAACATTTGAATTTAAATTGTAAATAGTTGTCAAATAAGAAAATATGACATTCTTTTTGGATGTACCCACCTTCCATAATTTGGTTAGGTTTAGGATAAGAGAATGACAGACACTCTTATAAATATTTTTACACCCTAAGATTTAGGGTTTTCAAACGGCAGAGAACAAATAGGGGCAATGGAAGGGAATAGTGATGATCGAATTTCGAAATTGCCAGAGCGAATTTTGCATCATATCCTGTCTTTCCTACATGCTGAAGATGCGGCACGAATGAGTACATTGTCCAAGGTTTGGGATAGTGCTTGGAATTCACTCCCCTACTTAGATTTTGGTGATATTTTCGAATGGTCAAAACGTATGAATGTTGTTATAGATCAAACTCTAGCAAATAGGAAAAAGCACAAGATTTCCATGCAAAGGTTCTCTCTACGGTTAGGCTATTATGCTCGTCTTTCTTATGTCGACCGATGGATTAAGATACTCATAGCTTGTGATATCAAAGAGTTGAATCTAAGAGTAGAAAGACGTGACTATCAACGCAACATCGTATACAGCAGGTTGCCCGAGGCAATCTTTGCTGCCAAATCACTAAATGTGCTGAGTTTGTGTGGATTTAAAATTGAATTGCCCGCTGATGATGGTACGATAAATTTATCATCTTTGCGGGAGTTGCACCTCTCTAATGTGCTCTTGGATCAGCAATTTATTAAGGCTACGTGCACAAGCTGCTGCAATTTAGAGCATCTGTCTTTGCGGTATTTCAATGGACTCACCAGCTTTCAAGTTGGTGAGACTTTACCTAAACTGAAAAAGATTGACTTGGTAAACATGGAACCTCCCCATTCGGTACTCCAAGTGGTTGATATTGCAGCAATTAATCTCGAATATCTTACGATCAACAACCTTGACGACAACCTTTATGGGAATATAAATGTTGTCAGAATAACTGCGTGCAAAGCCCTCAAGAGTTTGACACTCCAAGGTATGGATGTCACCAACAATTGGTTAGAGGAACTATTTTACAGCCTACAAAATCTTGAGAAGTTTGATTTAATTTGTTGCAAGACCTTGAAGACTATGAAGATCACCAGTGAAAGGCTCAAACAACTGAGAGTAGTTGATTGTCACAATTTGATTGCTGCTGAATTGGACACTCCAAATTTAACAAAGTTCCACTGCTTTAATGAGAAGTTTAGCGTATGTTTGGGTTGAAGGAAGCGGAAAAGGGCAAAAGGTACACAAACTTCATGTGAAAAAACTGAGTTCCCTTTCTACCATAGTCATTTGAAAATGCATGAGGTTCAAAATAGTTCCCATTAAAAGTTGTTGATATGAAAATTGTTGCCCAAAAACAGTTGGAAGTTTAAATACCTAGATAGATCCTTAAACAAATTCCACTTTTCTTCAATCCCAACCTATTCGTTGGCTACGTGCTCATTTTATTTCCTCTTTTCCTCAATATCTTTTTCCATATATTTTATTTTTCATATCTCTATTATATTTGTCTAAATACCGAGGAAAACTGTAGAAGCATTAAACAATTGAATTTAGACCTACCTTCAAATAACTACATCTCCGACAGAGCATCTTTCCTATGCAATTCAATTACAAAAATAAGATTGCTTATGATCTTGCTGTTCTTTTTTCAGATTGATAGTTGATGCTTTTGTATTTCTGTTCATATGCCTCTGAATCTGAAGTAGCTTTTTGTTTTGGTTTGATTATTTTAACCTTCAAACTCGATGTTATTTTGTTGTGTTTTGTCTTTGTCTCGAAAGAAATGGAGGAATATAGATGAACCCATCGAAAATGGTGATAGCATTACGACTAGTGGATAACAAGGATACAAGTAGAGTAGCTTAAATTATTAGCATCTGCAAAAATTTCTATTATTAGCCGGAGTGGCCATTTTTCTAGAAGATCTATTCTGTTGGACCTTTTTTTTTCATATATAGAACAAAAACAATGATATAAGTGTAAAAAGAGCCTATTTTAACATGTCAGCTAATTTTATGAACTCTTACGTCCACAATTCATTTTCACACACATTTGCCATATCATATACTTGTGCTCAAGTGACACATAGATGCCAAGTTAAAATGTATATCTGTCCATACTTAAGTTAAAGTATCTGACATACAATTTTGACAAGTTTAAGGGGTTACCTAGGTATTTAGCGTGTCCGGATATATTGTTTATTGACTGGTCAATTGTTTTTGCTTCTCTTGCTTATCTGTGATTATTAGACAAATTGTTGCCATTGGATTAACCGGAATTTATATGTAGTCGGTCAACTTCAACAAGAATAGTGTAAAACCAAGGATATCAAGCATAAAAGATTCTTTATGCTTTACATTTTTTCCTCTTACATGCTCAATCTGAACATTGTTTTGAATGGATGAAGTGTGACTGTTTCCTTATTTTGTCCCGCCTAAGGGCAGGTTTAATCTGGTTCCATACATGTACATCAAAAACTCTGTTTTGCTATTTGACTGGGTAACTTGCTTATAGCTTCACCTAGTGCTGCTGGTTCCTTTAATATTTTGTTCATTAGCAAGCTAAGAACCCATTTGTTGTACTCACTGATTTAATCCCTTCCTTCAGATAATCCTTACTAGAATGTTAACCTTTTTAATACCGTTTTCATGATTGATTTCGTATGACGCAAGTCCTGTAGAGAATAGCAGAAGAAATGTTGTAACACCCCGTAAAAGTCGTGCATGTACTAACTCTTAGTGGTGTGGTCTTAGACTTGAAAAGATGAAATTTTTTCTAAGTGTCAAAAGACTTATACTCATTTTTAGCTTGTAATCTTCGAGGTTTTTATTTTCAACCTTCCCGACCTCCATTTTTAGATTTTCTTGTTGCGTTGAGATGGGGCAAGGTTGTAGTAAGTCTCGGATGAGTTTCGGAATTTTTAGACGAGCATAAGAGCGAGTTTGGATTGCCATTCCAGTAGCATCGGGTGATTAGCTCGCGCCGCCCGCTGGATCGCCTGGCCTGGAAGGGAGCCCGCGATAGGGCAGGAGACGCCTGGCCTATAGCGGCGCTCTTGGGCAGGCGCCGCCTGGTGGATCGCCCCAGGCTAAAATTTTCAGCTCCTCTGGGAAATTAAAGGTATTTTGGTAATTGTCCATTCCCCAATCATCTTTAACACGGGATTTAATCCCAAGAACACCAAAATAGGTGTATTTTCATGAAAACCTCTCAAGAAACTCCATAAGGGTTTCAAAATAAAAACCCACATAACTCAAGATTCCACCGTAGTTTTTCAAAATTGACGGAAGATTTGGAATCCCCGCAACGTAGGCTTCAAGAAGCACCTGATAATTTCGCATATAGAGGTACGTGGGGTTGTCTTAAATTTCATGGGCATGTTTTCAAAAAGGAATTTACGCAAGACTTTAAATTTATACAAGTATATATATGTTTTTACAAATGGGGGTTTTCAATTGATACAAATAACATGTTTTGATATATGATTTTGAAAGAAATATTGAGATATCATGGGGTTGTTTGTTTGAATGTATTTTAATGGTTAAATTGTGAACATTTGACTTGAAATTTCAAAAGGGTGCAATGTACAAGAGTTGTGAATTTTCTAAATTTCCCATGATGTTTATACCCCATATTATACTTGTGTTAAACCATTGAGAGCATGAGTTTTGCAGTTGATATGACATTACTCATAAATGATTAAACTTCTTGAATGATTGCATGTTGAGAACCATGGTGTATGTGTTTAATGGTGTAAAAGTCATACATATGTGCATGTTGTAAATGGTATGAGAAGTTGGAAAGTTGATGTGATATTGATGACTTGTAAGTCGGGTATGATGATACCCTACAGAGTATGGCATGTGATTGATTAAAATGAGTTTATGCATTGATTTTGTGAGATAGGTGGTTACCCGAAAAAAGCAGGAGTCAAATGACTCTACGCTGGAAATCGTGTTTGTCGACTCGGGAACATGGTACCCTGCTGTGTGATCTTGTGTACCTAACATTATGTCATCCCAAATTGGGACTGTGGTTAAGAGCCCTGCTTTGTGATCTTGTGCACTACCATACTTTATTGGGTCGAGACACCCTACTGTGTGATCTTGTGTGTCTTTTCCTTACTTATACTCTAATCTCAGCGGCAACCGAGATTTGACAGTTGGTGTAAATATGAAATTATAGGGTGTGCCACCTAACTCAGAAGTGTTGCACTGTTGTTGAAAAATCATTATGTTATGCCCATGCATTTTTTGAAACATTTTTAAATAATGTGCTTTGTAACAACTCTCACTTATGTTATATAAAAATCTCTATTTTGTTTTGGATTACTTTGCATACCAGTATAATTGTATTGACCCCTCCTTCCTCCCAGGTTCTGAGGCTCAATCTAGGAGCCCAGTTAAGTAGTAGATTATTCAGACAGCTGATCAGATTGTACAGTGGTGAGCCTTCTCTATTTTGGGAGGCCTGTCTTTTTAGATTTTGTTTCTTATCACCATTTTGGTCTATTGGGGGCCTTGTCCCAGTTTTTAGACAGTGTTCAGATTTATTAGTGATTATGTATTAGAGATTTCGCAGACAATTTTCAGATTTCGATAGATGTTGTGGGACTTTATTTCCCATTATTGATTTTATTAGAATCATGACCATATTTCTGTGGTATTATGTATTTTACCCATTTCTTTTATCATATGAATTATGTGCATGATTACCAGACTTTGCTTCTGGTTTCGTGGTATTATGTATTTTACGCATTTCTTTTACCAGTTCTTTTATCCAAACTTTGGTTCTTTCATAACTTTATATAGTTTGATTTCTTTATATTATTTTGCTCCTTGTCTTTTCCTTGGTGCCAGGCCATTAGTGTGCTCTATTTTACTTACTGTTAGTTTTATCCTTACCTCGATTTTGTTTTTTCTCCCTATTTGAGTTTAGTTTTGTTTCTTTATTATTTCTTCTAATTTGTGTGAGCCTTGTATTTCCTGCTGCTGCTTTGTTACTACCATTGTTTAGATTTTCTTATATTTTTTTGTAGTAGTTGTGGGCGTTGATGGTTGGATAGGGTCATGTCCGAGGGGGTTGGGGCGGAGGGCCGTTGTGGGGGTGGGAGGGTGGCCAAGGTTTGGCCTCAGGGGCGGTAGAGAAAGACGTGTGGATAGAGATGATAGGCTGAGGGTTGGGTTTTGGAATATAGGGACTCTTCAGGGTAAGTCCATAGAGCTTGTGAAGATTCTTAGAAAGAGGAGAATTAATATTATGTGTGTTCAAGAGACCAAGTGGGTAGGGTCTAAGGCTAGGGATGTGGACTGTTACAAGCTTTGGTACTCTGGGAGCGAGAGGCGTAGGAATGGAGTTGGCATCTTAGTAGATAAAGAACTTAGAAGGCAGGTAGTAGAGGTAAAGAGGATCAGCGATAGGTTGATGACTATTAAGTTGGTCATTGGGGGGTTTACCCTGAACGTGTGTAGTGCTTATGCGCCGCAAGTGGGCTTGGATGGGGAGGAGAAGATGCGATTTTGGGAAGCTTTGGATGAGGTGGTGAGAGGTGTTCCTAGCTCGGAGAAGATTGTTGTAGCAGGAGATTTCAATTGGCACATCGGGGCATTACCGGGAGGTTTTGGTGATGTGCATGGTGGTTTTGGTATTGGGGAAAGAAATGAAGAGGGGGCTATTCTATTGGATTTTGTGAGGTCCTTTGGGCTAGTGGTGGTGAACTCGGGCTTCCTGAAGAAGGACGATCACCTGATCACCTTCCAAAGCGCGATAGCTAAGACCCAGATTGACTTTTTGTTGCTTAGGAAAGGGGATAAGGTGTTGTGTAAGGACTGTAAGGTCATCTCGAGTGAGAATCTTTCGACCTAGCATAGTCTCTTGGTTATGGATTTGGGTATAAAGAAGGATAGGAAGAGAAGGGGTAAGGAGTATAGACCTATAATTAAGTGGGGCGGCTTGACGCCAATGAATACATGGAAGATAGGGGAAAAGTTGGTGGGAATGGGGGTGTGGGAGTGTAGGGGGGACGTGGATAGTATGTGGGATAGAGTGGCTAAGTGCATCAGGGAGAATGCTAATAAGGTGTTGGGTGTTTCTAAGGGCTGGGCTGGGCATCATTGGGGGGATTGGTGGTGGAATGAAGAGGTTAAGAAGAAAGTGGAGACCAAGAAAGGGGCGTATGCTAAGTTGGTTGAGAGTAAGGACGAAGAAAAGAAGCGGATAAATAGGGAAGAGTACAAGTTATCTAGGAAGGAGGCTAAGTTAGCAGTTACGGAGGCTAAAACGACAACTTTTAAGAGCTTGTATGTGGGGTTATAGGAGAAAGGAGGAGAAAAAATGGTTTTTAGACTCGCTAAGGCTAGGGAAAGGAAGGGTCGTGACCTGGACCAGGTGAAGTGCATTAAGGGGGAGGACAGTACAGTGTTGGTGGAGGACGACCACATTAAGAATAGATGGCAGTCGTATTTTCATAGGCTTTTAAATAACAAAGGGAATAGAGCTATTGTGTTAGGGGAGCTGGAGCACTCAGAGGAGTGTCGGAATTTTAGTTATTGTAGATGGTTTAAGGTAGAGGAGGTTAGAGAGGTTATTCGTGGGATGCGAAGGGGTAGGGCGATGGGGCATGATGAGATACCGGTGGATTTTTGGAAGTTTTCTGACGAGGCTGGTTGAAGGTGGTTGACTGGATTGTTTAACAAAATTTTCAAGACGGTGAAAATGCCTGAGGCTTGGAGGTGGAGTACTATGATCCCTCTTTATAAGAACAAGGGTGACATTCAGAGTTGCAATAACTATAGAGGTATTAAGTTATTGAGTCACTCTATGAAGATTTGGGAGAGAGTGGTCGAGGTGAGGCTAAGACAGATAGTGTCTATTTTGGAGAACCATTTTAGATTTATGCCTGGTCGCTCAACGACAGAGGCAATTCACCTGGTACAGAGACTGGTGGAACAGTATAGGGAAAGGAAGAAGGACCTGTACATGATGCTTATTGACTTGGAGAAGGCATATGACAAAGTCCCCAGGGAGGTGCTTTGGAGATGCTTGGAGGTGAGTGAAGTCCTGGTGGCATATATCAAAGCAATTAAGGACATGTATGATGAAGCTAAAACTCAGGTGAGGACAGCGGGAGGCGACTCAGAGAATTTCACTGTCTTGACAGGATTGCATCAGGGATCTACTCTTAGTCCCTTTTTGTTTACTTTGGTGATGGATGTGTTGACGCGGCGTATTCAAGGAGAGGTCCCGTAGAGTATGCTTTTTGCAGATGATGTAGTTTTGATTGATGAGACACGGGGGGTATGAATGATAAATTAGAGATGTGGAGACAAACTCTTGAGTCTAAAGGGTTTAGGTTTTGCAGGAGCAAGACAGAGTATTTGGAATGCAAGTTTAATGACGTAAGGATGTAGAATATGGTGGTAGTGAAGTTGGAATCACAGGAGGTATGTAAGAGAGATAGTTTCAAGTATCTCGGGGCCGTGATTCAGTGTAACAGTGAGATTGATGAGGATGTCTCAGACCGTATTGGGGCGGCATGGATGAAGTGGAAGCTCGCTTTGGGGGTGTTGTATGATAAAAAGGTGCCGCCCAAGCTTAAAGGCACATTCTACAGGGTGGAAGTCTGTCCGGCCATGTTGTATGGAGTGGAGTGTTGGCCAGTTAAGAACTCCCACATTCAAAAAATGAAGGTGGCAAAAATACGGATGTTGCGTTAGATGTGTGGGCTGACTAGGGGGATAAAGTTCGGAATGAGACTATCAGGGAAAAGGTTAGTGTGACTCCAGTGGAGATTAAGATGTGGGAAGTCCGATTAAGATGGTTCAGACATGTGATGAGGAGGGGCATGGATTCTCCGGTTCGTAGGTGTGAGAGGCTAGCTTTGGATGGTTTTAGGTGGGGTAGGGGTAGGCCAAAGAAGTACTAGGAAGAGGTGATTAGGTGGGACATGGAGCAGTTACAACTCACTGAGGACATGAACCTAGATAGGAAGATCTGAAGAATGCAAATTAGGGCAGAAGGCTAGGGTCAGTTTGGGCCGCTAGTGTAGGGAATTACTTGGTGGGGGTATTATTCTTGTTATGATACCTTGTTTCATGCTTTATTACGAATATGTTTACTTTTCTCTGTTTTTTATTACTTTTGGGTGTCGTATTTATGTTATGCCATCTTGTTCCATGCTTTACTATGTATTTGTGTAGTATTCCGTGTCTCGAGTCGGGGGTCTATCGGAAATAACCTTTCTACTTCTTTAGAGGTAGAGGTATGGACTGTGTACATCTTACCCTTCCCAGACCTCACTATGTGGGAATATACTGGGTTTGTTGTTGTTGTTATTTTATTACCAGATAGATAGGGGTGTTTCAGGCCTACATGGTTTGGAATGCTCATCACGGCTAGGGCCACGATTCCAGTCGTGACAAACTTGGTATCAAAGCAAGGTTCATGGTCCTAGGGTGTCTGCGAAATCACGTCGAGTAAAGTCTTATTTCTGGGTGTGTAGCATGCCACACTTATAAGTAGAAGGCTACTAGGCATTTAGGAATGTATCTCTTTCTTCATGTTCTAGTTCGTGCAATACAGTTAAAATGTTCCTCTTTCATACTCTAATTTGTGCTATGATGTTGCCCATACGAAAGTAAAAGTCATCCCAAATTCTTTCCTTACTTTGATTTTCTCAGACATGTCCCATTATTGGGGTGATTCAAGTGCAAAAAGTTTAGAATCTACATGATATTGTCCTTTCCGATTGAGTAATATACGAATTTAAAAATTATGCAAGGACTTGAAAATACATTTGCTTCAAAGTGTATTGATGCGAATGTGAACCTTGATATTGATGAAATCGTGTCTTTCAACCTGCGGTATTGAGTGTATTCAGACCCTTTTCAAAAAAATTTATGTTGCGAATGTCGTGCTTCAGGGGGAAAGATGTGTAACAGAATGTTGGAACTGTATTTCCACCAAAATAGTAGTATGGGTTAAAGTGTTGTTGTCATGACCTATTGGTAGTGAAATTAGACCAAGAAGTTGGTGATGTGAAGTCACAAAGTTAGAAGTCAGAGTGAGGGTTATTTTTGTGTAAATAAATATTTTAGTTGAATAACCAATGTTTGAGGATGATTTACCCCTTTATAGTGATAAACTAATGTGGTAGCTAGTAGCATGTGTGGATAGTATGGTAGTCCATGGAGGAAGTGTTTGACTTCGATTTTATTTATACAGAGTAAAATGTGTATTCTTAGTTCATTGGATATTGCGTATTAAATTTCTATCTCATGTAAGCTTTTCATCAAAGTGTTGTTGAAAAATAAAGTCTAGTGAAGCCGTGTGGGGGCTCTTTCGATTCACTAGCATAGTTGCCTTGTCATTCATCTCATTTTCTTGTTCAAAATACAAAAATCAAAGTCAAGTGAAGTCGTGTGAGGCCTATTTCGATTCACTAGCAACTTGTTGTCCAAATTCTTGTTATTTTGTGATTTAAAATATGTAGAGCTGAATCTATTTTCATGAGATTGAGTTGGTAAAGAGGTGATTCGTCCTTGTGTGTTAGTTTAGTAGAAGGTAGAGAAAGATTTGTTTGTCAGGATGATTTGTCGGTTTCTTGAAGTGTGAAAATGGCTATATTAGCCAGTAAGTTATAATTATAGACTCATGGTTGTTGTGGAAAAATTGAAGGTAGTATAAATGTATGATTGAGTAAGTAAGTATGAGGTGAGAAATCCGTAAAAGTAGATAAGATTTTATGGGGTTATAATAATATATAAAAGTTGATCATGTCTATTATGTGATTTTACCCCTTGACCTTTTTTTCGTTGATAGTTGTAAACTAATACTACTTACGAGAGGGTATGTAGTACATTTTGAGGTATTTGGATAGAATGTTCCAATTTGATGGATTTGTATATTATGTTTCACTCTTCATTGGTGGTAGATGGTTGATGCTAAACTATAGGCTTGAATTTAAGTGTAAATGTGGTGGTAAAAATAGTGGCATGAGATTGATGTGTTGAAATAGTACGTGCTAATGAGTTATGATAAGGAAGACCGTAAGGTCAATATCGATTATTGTTGTTATGAAGTTCTAGCGTACAAGTGTTTCTTGATGTTTATTTCATGGTTTCCAAGTGAGAATCATGCGTAAGGTTGGTTTGTAAAATCATGTTTAGCTCTAGACATTAAGTTTTGAACAGTTGAAGTCCATGAAGGTGGATGTGATGATTTCTTGGTTAATGATGCTAGTTATATGGAAGTGACCTAATAGTCTTGAATGGTGTATGAAATGGCTTAAGTTTAAGTTGATTCGTAATGAAGTATAATGTTGTAGGTATGGTGTTTAAGTATGCCCAAGGTGATATGGAGTTGTGGCATTTCTCTAAGACTATTATATATTGTATGTGGCTAGTAGTACCGTTGAGTTTCTAGATGGAGAAAGCCCAGTAGATGTTATATGGGTTCTAAATAGCCATGTTAAAGAGCTTTGATTGATAGTGTTGAGCCTTTTTATATGATCTTGATTCTCATAGTAATGAAACATAAGTTTGGAGTCGCGATATTGGTAGGCTATGTCGAAAGTGGTATGGTTCATCAAAGGCTTGGTGATATCCATGTTAAGTGTTAGAATCTAAGTTTAAGTTTTGAAGTTTGAACCGATAGAAATAAGTGTGCAAGCATTATACTATGGCTATTTGGGCTATCGAAATATAGAGCGTATATATAAGGTAGTATTAGAAGTGGGCTTTCCACTTTCATGTGTGGTCTTTCGAGTTAAATTCTATTAATTTTGTGTATTGTCATATTTCAGACCCCAGAGTGCAGTGAGTGCGGTTAAGCTAAAGTCTAGTAAGGGATCTCCCAAACTTAAGATGACGGCTTAAAGCCAAGGAGGAGATGATAAAACAAGTAACCAAGTCCGGTCCTTAGATTCTAGTAGTGATATCAGTATGACATAGAACATCAGAAGGGAAGGGTGAGGCTCAATCCATTCCTGTCTCAGTATTTTTCAGTTATCCTAATACCTACTCATATGTAACACCCCGCATTTTGGGCTAGAACGTAAACCGTTATTCTTTCACATAGAGGTTGCAAAATTAATGAATCCTATGCAAATTTAGGGTGTAATTAATTATGTAGTGTGTGAATCTAGTTGAGCATGAATTGAGATCATAGAAGTCTTTTAACTCAAAGACGGGTTGAGAACCTTCCTATCGTTCAAGTTTTAGTGAACGTTGAAACTTGGGTCAACTTCAATTGACCATAACTCACTGTATATGATGAACTGGGTGGGCTACTATATACCAAATTGTAGATAATTGAATAAGCTTTCCAAAGATTTAGGATTCATCGAAATCCGATAACCGAGAAAGGATTTATGGCTATTTTAAGTTTCAGAAGTAAGACGAATGCCATTTCATTGCATGGCGCGTCGCGCCAGAGGCCAAAATAGCACTCATCAATTTCCAGCAAGCCTCCACGATAGACCCGATTTGCGCCAAACTTCCATGTCGCAATAATTGGTATTTTTCCAAGCTCTGCATCGCGGTAAGCCTTAAATGGACAATTGTCAATTCCAGTAGCTCACCGCGATTTTCAGCACGTCGCGGTGAAGCCTTAGACGGTGTTCCAGTCTCAAATTTTAAATTCTAAGGCCAAACTAGACATTTCCCATGGCCCCAAACCCATCCAAACACAGTATTTATCCCCAATAACACCAAAGTACATCCATTATCATCAAATTACTCCAAGAACTTACATAAGGGTTTCAAAATAAAAATCCACATAACTCAAGATTTAACCATGGGTTTTCAAAACAAATTGAAGATTTGGAATCCCCAAGTCGAGGGCATCAAGAAGCACCCTTTGAATTCCTAAATAGAGGTATATAGGGTTATACTAAAAATCTCATGGACTAAAAATTCATGTTTTAAAAATGGGGGTTTTGAAATTATGAATATAAATCACTTTTTAAACGTTTTTGTGATATTGATTTGGTCTTTAGGCCTATTCCCGAAGTAATTTGGTATATGATATATGTATGTGCATGCACTCCGAAAAGATGTTAACTTGAGAGCATGAATCATATAAAATCCCTCTCTTGATATGATTTTGTTTGAAATTTTCATATGATGTGAATTGGTTGAAAATCATCTTGAAAAGCATGACATGAAATATTTTGAAAGTTGTTATGATTGGATATGATTTTGACTTGCAAGAAGAGGGTTGTTTATGTTGAATATGTTGAACATAATGGTTGAATGACAGAATGATGTGATACTGATGACTTGAAAGTCGGGTATGACGATACCCTACAGAACATGATATGTGATTGTAATAAATAGAGTTGAATGCATTGATTTTACATGAGATAGGTGGATCCTCGAAGAAGGTGTTTGAGTGTAAGGGCTCATCACTGGAAACTGTGTTTGCCGACATGGGAATTTGGTACCCTGCTTTGTGATCTTGCACACCTGACTTCATGTCATCCCAAATTAGGACTACGGTTAGGAGCCCTACTTTGTGATCTTGTGCACTACATACTTTATTGGGTCGAGACACCCTGTTGTGTGATCTTGTGTGTCTTCTCCTCACTTGTACTCTAATATTGGCAGCAACTGAGGTTTTACAGTTGGTTTAATGTGATATGTAGGGTATTCCACCTAGCTCAGCTGCATTGCATTGTTGTTGGAAAATTATTACATTATGCCCATGTGCTTTTCAAATGATTTGATATGAAACTGCTTTATAATGGTTCTCTCTTATATTCTATAAAAATATCATATTGTTGTTTTAGATTTCTCTGCGTACCAGTAGTTTTGTATTGATCCCCTTCCCTCCCAGGTTTGGAGGCACAGTCTAAGGGTCCAGAAAATCAGTAGATTCCTCAGAAAGATTTGCAGAGTCACTTGGTGAGCCTTCTATATTCCGGAAGGCCTGATGTCTTGCAATTTTATTTATCCTTTATTAGTTTGTGGGTCTACTGGGGACCTTATCCCAGTTTTCAGACAGTTATTTGTTTCATTCATGTAGTAGATATTTCACAGACGGTTTTCCAGATGTTGATAGAAATTGTGGGACACTATTCCCATTATTGTTTCCATATGACTCTTGACCATGTTTTCGTAATGTTGTTTATCTTCTGCATTTATTTTATCATATGAGTTATGTGCATAATTACCAAACAGATAGGGATGTTTTGGGCCTTCATGGTTTGGAATACTCATCACGGCCAGGGCCCTAATTCGGGTCGTGACAAGCTTGGTATCAAAACATGGTTCATGGTCCCAGGGTATCTGCGAAGTCGCGTCGGGTAGAGTCTTATTTATGGGTGTGTAGTGCACCACACTTATAAGCAGGAGGCTACTAGGCGTTTAGGAAATGTTTCCCTTCTTTGTGAATTAGTTCGTGCTTCAGAGTCAAGTCTGTTCCTAATCAGTAATCTTTTGTCTTACAAAAATAACAGTCATGCCTCCCCGTCGCAATACTAACCAGAGTGCTCAGAATGATGAAGTCCGTCCCACTCATGGGATAAGGACACGTAATAGAGCTCCCACTCCATACCCTGCCCCTACTTCGGGAGTCCCTCCAGTCCCGACCAGCCTACCCCAGGCTCCACGGACCAATTTTAATTTTCTCTCAGCTAATCAGAGAGATATTTGGAATGCAGAATTTAGACAATCCATTCATATGTTAACACAGTTGGTGGCTGCACAGACTCTGTGGTCAGAAGATACTGGGTTTGCATCTGTTACTTCTAGAGCTACACGGGTGAGCCAATTCATGAGAATAAATCCTTCCAAATTCACCGGTACTAAAGTAGAAGAGGATCCGCAGGAATTTGTAGACGAAATGGAAAAGATCTTCAAAGTGATGCATGTTGATGAAGTAGAAGGGTTAGAATTGGTCGTGTATCAGCTGAAAGAGCTGGCGAATCAGTGGTACAATGATTGGGAAGATGCGAAGGGCGACAATACTGAGCCCTTGGTATGGAGTGAGTTTGAAGATACTTTTCTTCACCGGTTCTTTCCTTTAGAGTTGCGGGAGGCAAAGGCCAAAGAGTTCATAAAACTTAAGCAGGGTAAGATGAGTGTTCAGGATTATACTCTGAAGTTCAATGAGTTGGCCCATTATGTTCCTGAGATGACGAATGGTATGAGGGCTCGAATGAGGAAGTTTGCATCTGGCCTTTCAGATGATCTGGTACTTGAGTGCCAGGGAGCTATGTTGAAGAAGGAGTTGGACTTTGCTAGGCTGACGGTTCATATGCAATAGGTAGAAGAGAAAAAGAAGAAGATTTCAGAGGCTAGGGAGATAGAAAGATAGGCGAAAAAAGTAAGATTTGCCGACCAGGGTCACAACCAGCCTCAAAGCAGGAAGTGGGGGAAGAAATGGCAGAAAAAAAAGAATTGGGGTAATGCACAGTCTGTTGCCAGCACCCTAGTTCCCCAGTGCCCAGACCACCAGCAGATAAATGATCTCAGAGTTTCCAGACTCATCATGGATCCAGAGCCCCAGATGCTCAGTCGTAGGGCAGTGTGACCCAACAACGTTGTACTTATCCACGGTGTGAAACTTGTGGAAAGAATTACCCAAGAAGGTGTTAGTTCGAGGGGAGAAACTATTATACGTGTGGCAAGGTGGGTCATCTTCAGAGAGATTGCCCTTCTACTGGAGGAAATGCGGGAGGGGCTAAGCCCCAAGCTGCCTCCATGGCTCCTCCTCCTAAGGGTTTTCCTTCAGCTGTCGGGAGTGGTCGTAACCGGTTATATGCTTTGGCTAACTGCCAGGAGGCAGAAGCTTCACCAAATGTTATCATCAGTATATTACGAATCTTTTCCAGTGATGTTTATGTGTTACTTGATCCCGGGTCTACCTTGTCTTATGTGACCCCTTATGTGGCTGTTGGTTTTGGGTTTGAACCCAAATTTATTGTAGAAACCTTCACTGTTTCCACTCTTGTAGGTGATTATATTATTGCTAGAAGGGTGTATAGAAATTGTGTGGTGTCTATTCTTAGCCGGGATACTGTGGCAGACCTTATAGAACTTGATATGGTAGACTTTGATGCTATCCTCGAGATGGACTGTCTCCATTCGTGTTATTCCACACTTGATTGTAGAACCCGGAAAGTTAATTTTTCTTTCCTGAATGAGACACTAATCGAGTGGGCAGAATATTCTTTGGCACCTAGAGGTCACTTTATCTCTTATCTTAGAGCCCAAAAGCTCATCTCAAGAGGTTGTACATATAATCTAATCAGAGTAAAATATTCCAGGGTTAAAAATCTTCCTCTTCAGTCAGTCCCTGTAGTGAATGAGTTTCCAAAAGTCTTTCCCGAAGATCTCCCAGGGATACCACCTGATAGGGAGATAGATTTTGGCATTGATGTGTTGCCAGACACTCGTCCTATTTCCATTTCGCCATATAGAATGGATCCCGTGGAAATAAAAGCGTTAAAAGAACAACTTGCAAACCTCTTAGACAAAGGCTTTATTCATCCTAGTGTTTCCGCATGGGGTGCAACCATACTTTTTGTGCAAAAGAAAGATGGGTCCCTTCGTATATGCATATACTACCGCTAGTTGAATAAAGTCACTATTAAAAACAAATATCCTCTTCCTAGGATTGATGATCTTTTTGACCAGCTTCAGGGTGCTAAATGTTTTTTGAAAATAGACCTTCATTCGGGCTATCATCAGTTGAAGGTTAGGGAGTCAGACATTCCCAAAACAAACTTTCAAACCCGATATCACTATGAGTTCTTAGTCATGTCCTTCGGGTTGACTAATACCCCTGCAGCCTTCATGGATCTTATGAACAGGGTATTCCGTCAGTTTCTAGACTTCTTATTCATAGTGTTCATTGATGATATTCTAATCTATTCCAAAAGTGAGGATGACCATGCCAATCACCTCCGAATTATCCTTCGGACCCTTGAACATCATCAGCTATATGCTAAGTTCTCCAAATGTGAATTCTGGCTGAATGCTATTTCTTTCTTAGGACATATTGTGTCTAGTGACGGGATTAGAGTGGATCCCCAAAAGATTGAGGCAGTAAGGAAATGGCCCAGATCCATGACTCCAACTGACATTCAAAGCTTCTTAGGCCTGGCGGGTTACTACAGAAGGTTCGTAGAGAGGTTTTCTTCCATAACTGCTCCTCTCACTAAATTGACTTAGAAAAAGGTGAAGTTTGTATGGTCTGAATTGTGTGAAAACAGTTTTGAGAAGTTGAAAGACAAGTTGACTATTGCTCCTGTTTTGACCCTTCCCGAGGGTGTAGATGGTTTTCTGGTTTACTGTGATGCGTCCAGTGTGGGACTTGGCTGTGTTTTAATGCAGCATGGTAAGGTGATAACTTATACATCTAGGCATTTAAAGGTGTATGAGCAAAACTACCCCCCTTATGACTTGGAGTTAGCAGCCGTGGTGTTTGCACTTAGAATATGGAGGAATTATCTCTATGGAGTGTTTGTTGATATTTATACTGACCACAAAAGTTTGCGGTATGTTTTCTCGTAGAAAGAATTGAACCTAAAGAAGAGGCTTTGGATGGAGCTTTTGAAAGACTATGATATTATCCTACATTACCATCTGAGCAAGGCAGATGTTGTAGCAGACGCTCTCAGCAGGTTATCTATGGGAAAACTTTCTTATGTTGAAGAAGAGAAGAAAGAGATGGTGAAGGATATTCACCGCCTTATAAATCTGGGGGTGCGACTCTTAGATTCCGAAGATGAAGGGGTGATTGTTCATGAGATAGCTAAGTCATCCCTTTGTGTTGAAGTTAAAGAAAAGTAGGTTGAAGATGTGGGTCAACAAAAGGTAATGTCGTTCAAAATTTGTGGTGATGGTATTCTGAGATATCAGGGTAGGTTGTGCGTTCCACATATTGATGGACTGCAGAAAAGAATCCTTGATGAGGCTCACACTTTGAGGTATGTTGTTCACCCGGGCTCTACTAAGATGTACCATGATCTGAAAACTTTGTATTAGTGGAATAACATGAAATGTGATGTGGTTTATTTTGTTTTCAAGTGTTTGAACTGTCAACAAGTGAAGGTAGAGCATTTGAGGCCAGGAGGTACTTCCCGAGAGATAGCTCTGCCTTTATGGAAGTGGGAGATAATAAATATGGATTTCATTACAGGACTTTTGAAGTCCCGAAACCAGTATGACTCCATTTGGGTAATTGTTCACTTTTTGCCTATGAAGACTAATTATTTGGGAGATGATTATGTGAAGTTGTACATTGAGAAAATAGTCCATTTTCATGGAGAACCTGTCTCTATTATATCCGACTGAGGTACGCAGTTCTCTTCTCAGTTTTGGAGATCTTTTCAAAAAGGTTTAGGTACCCAAGTAAACCTAAGTATAGCATTCCACCCCTAGACTGATGGGCAAGCTAAGCGCACTATTCAGACCCTTGAGGATATGTTGAGGGCTTGTGTAATAGATTTGAAAGGTAGTTTGGTAGATCATTTGCTGTTGATTGAGTTTGCTTGCAATAATAGCTACCATGCCAGTATTAAGATGGCACCGTTTGAAACATTGTATGGGAGAAGATGCAGGTCTCCTATAAGGTGGTATGAAGTTAGTGAGACGCGTTTGTTTGGGCCTGATCTTGTTCATCAGGAAATGAAGGATTTGAAAATCATCAGAGGAAGACTTAAGACAGCTCAAAGCCGTCAGAAATCCTATGCCGATGTTAGAAGGAGAGAGCTAGAGTTTGAGGTTGGAGATTTGGTATTCCTTAATAGTTCTCCCATGAAGGGAGTTATACACTTCGAGAAGAAAGGTAAGTTGAGTCCTCGCTACATAGGACCAAATCAGATTATAAAAAGGATAGGTGGAGTTGCATATGAGTTAGAGTTGCCTGCAACTTTGGGTTCTGTTCACTCGGTATTCCATATATCCATGTTGAAGAAGTGCATTGGAGATCACTCGATAGTGTTACCTATTGAGCAAATAAAAGTGACTTATTCCTTTTCTTATGAAGAAGAGCCTGTAGCAATCTTAGATCTTCAAGTAAGAAAGCTGAGGAGCAAGGAAATAACCTCAGTTAAAGTGTTGTGGCGGAATCAGAAAGCTGAAGAAGTAACTTGGGAATCAGAAAATGACATGAGAGTTAGATACCTAAACCTATTTGATCCAGTGAATAGTGAGATGGAAGGTAGAATTCTTGTCTTATGTCTTCTTTTCTATATCTGCGTATACTTGAAATCGTGCGTGACTATATTTCGTGTCATTATTCAGGGACGAATGATCCCAAGGGGGAGGGGATAATGTAACACCCCATATTTCAGGCTAGAACGTAAACCGTTATTCTTTCACATAGAGGTTACAAAATAGATGAATCCTATGCAAATTTAGGGTGTAATCAATTATGTAGTGTGTTAATCTAGTTGAGCATGAATTAAGATCACAGAAGTCCTTTATCTCAAAGACGGGTTGAGAACCTTCCTATCATTCAAGTTTTAGTGAACGTTGAAACTTGGGTCAAATTTAATCAAGGATAACTCACTGTATATGATGAAATGGGTGGCCTACTATATAATACATTGTAGATAATTGAATAATCTTTCCAACGATATAAGATTCATCGAAATCTGATAATTGAGTAAGGAGTTATGGCTATTTTAAGTTTCAGCTGTAAGACGAATGCCATTTCATTGCATGGTGCGTCGTGCCAGAGGCCAAAATGGCACTCATCAATTTTCAGCAAGCCTTCGCGATATTCCCACTTCATAACAAACTTCTAGGTCACAATAATTGACATTTTTCCAAGCTCCGCGGCGTGGTAAGCCTTAAAATAAAAATTGTCAATTCCATTAGCTCACCGCGATTTCCAGCGCATCGCGGTGATGCTTTAGACAGCGTTCCAGTCCCAAATTTTAAATTCGAAGGCCAAATTAGACATTTCCCATGGCTCCAAACCCATCCAAACATGGGATTTATCCCCAATAACACCAAAATACATCCATTATCATCAAATTACTCCAAGAACTTACATAAGGGTTTCAAAATAAAAATTCACATAACTCAACATTTAACAGTGGATTTTCAAAAAAATTGAAGATTTGGAATCCCCAAGTCGAGGGAATCAAGAAGCCCCCTTTGAATTCCTAAATAGAGGTACGTAGGGTTATCCTAAAAATCTCATGGGCTAAAAATTCATGTTTTAAAAATGGGGGTTTTGAAATTATGAATATGAATCACTTTTTAAACGTTTTTGTGATATTGATTTGGTCTTTAGGCCTATTCCCGAAGTGATTTGATATATGATATATGTATGTGCATGTACTCCGAAAATATGTTAACTTGAGAGCATGAATCATATAAAATCCCTCTCTTGATATGATTTTATTTGAAATTTTCGTATAATGTGAATTCAATGAAAATCATCTTGAAAAGCATGACATGAAATATTTTGAAAATTGCTATGATTGGATATGATTTCGACTTGCAAGAAGAGGATTGTTTATCTTGAATATGTTGAACATAATGGTTGAATGACAGAATGATGTGATACTGATGACTTGAAAGTTAGGTATGATGATACCCTACGGAACTTGATATGTGATTGTAATAAATAGAGTTGAATGCATTGATTTTACATGAGATAGGTGTATCCCCGAAGAAGGTGTTTGAGTGTAAGGGCTCATCACTGGAAACTGTGTTTGACGACATGGGAATTCGGTACCCTGCTTTGTGATCTTGCGCACCTGACTTTGTGTCATCCCAAATTGGGACTACGGTTAGGAGCCCTACTTTGTGATCTTGTGCACTACCATACTTTATTGGGTCGAGACACCCTATTGTGTGATCTTGTGTGTCTTCTCCTCAATTGTACTCTAATATCGGCGGCAACTAAGGTTTTACAGTTGGTTTAATGTGATATGTAGGGTATTCCACCTAGCTCAGCTGCATTGCATTGTTGTTGGAAAATTATTACATTATGCCCATGTGCTTTTCAAATGATTTGATATGAAACTGCTTTATAATGGTTCTCTCTTATATTCTATAAAAATATCATATTGTTGTTTTGGATATCTCTGCATACTAGTACTTTTGTATTGACCCCCTTCCCTCTCAGGTTTGGAGGCACAGTCTACGGGTCCAGAAAATCAGTAGATTTCTCAGACAGATTTGTAGAGTCACTTGGTGAGCCTTCTATATTCTGGAAGGCCTGATGTCAGGCAGTTTTATTTATCCTTTATTAGTTTGTGGGTCTACTGGGGGTGTTGTCCCAGTTTTCAAACAGTTATTTGTTTCAGTCATGTTGTAGAGATTTCGCAGATGGTTTTCCAGATGTTGATAGAAATTGTGGGACACTATTCCTATTATTGTTTCCATATGACTCTTGACCATATTTCCATAATTTTGTTTATCTTCCGCATTTATTTTATCATATGAGCTATGTGCATGATTACCATACACATAGGGGTGTTTCGAGCCTTCATGGTTTAGAATACTCATCACGGTCAGGGCCCCAATTCGGGTTGTGACATCATACCTCACATTTCAATTCCATGTTCATAGTTCATGTTCATGTATTTGATAGAAAGTCACGTGCTCTTTCAGATTCCTAAATGAGGAACTTCAGTTCATTCAGCAGTCAGAATCACATTCCATATGTTATGAACTCTAAATTGAGGTCATGCAGCTCATGACTCATGTATTCACGCTTTATGGTGTGCTCAATTCCCATAATTCATGCTATACTCTTTATGATGGGCGAAATATAGTTCATAGCCATATATGCCCCAATTTAAATTTTTCTTTGATAAATCTCGGATGTTGATTTGCTATTCCTCAGGCCTCGGTTAAGTGTCAAGTTTCATATAATATCCTTTCATGCTTCAAGATCTTATGTTCTAATCTTTAGTGACTCCTCTTTATGTGATGATAGTGGCGATGGGTAAGTGTTTCTTGTTGATGGAATATCATAGTATGCTTGCTTTAGATAAGGCCATAAGTGTGAACTATTATTTAAAGGGACGCTATATACACTAGCGACTTTATAGTAATAGTTTAGAATTAGCCATTGAAGTGGTAAGGCATGATAGGCTTAGGGTGTGATCTTTTAAGAGATATAGAATATTGAATCTTATGGTTTAAACTTGTATCGTGGAGTGGCATGTAGTATTTTGTGAGTTGGAGTTAGGCCTGATCACGGTGAAGAGAATTTAAGTTACTATAGACATTAGTAAAAAGATTTATAAATGCCAATGCAAGAACAAATAAGTTGAATCAAATGAATGTGGTATCTACGGTAAATAGTACAGTTAAGGGAGTATCAAGGAGTGTGCTAATCTTGAAAGTAAGAAGTCACATTGACTAAGGCCCGGCAATTCTATCCTGATTTATAAGTTATATGTCTATATTCCAGACTGCAGAGTAATGTTAATGTTGGGATCCTACAGTCAGATGTCTTATGTGACTCATGCCCAAGATCTTTTGTTACCTAATGCTTCCAGGACTTCGTTAGGAAGAGTGTTGATAAGATACTCTAGATTGAGTATAAGTTTCCCATATAGTTCAGTCTATATGGCCAGCAAATCAGTTTAGCAGTCAGATTCGCATGATTTGTTTTCTCGTCTTTTCATTTAATCATGCTACCCAAAATCTCAGATATGTTACTATTCCAAGATAGAGTATACTAGTAGTTGTGAGTATAGCTCAATTAATGCGTCATGTACTAGATTCAGATTCCAGATGTTCAGTTATGATTCAATTCGTAGGTGCCTAGTGCATCGCCTCAATTTTTCGAGTATCTTAGTGAATTGAGCATTCATAGAAGGACATAGTGTCCCAAGGGGGAGATACCTCATTTTGTTGCATGCATAGATTCTTATTACAAGCTCTGCATCAGTTATTATTGCATATTCAGTCATGCGTTCATACGTTAGTTCAGTCAAATATGCATGCATTAGAAATCATGTTCAATAGAAAAAGTATAGCTTATCAGGTATTCAGTCCTGTGTTCATAAGAACGACTCAGTCGCGTACTCCATGCAACAGATATGCATGTCCGGTATAAGAATTTTGAATATCAGTAGTTCCAGTCATATATTCATGTTTCAAATCAGTGTATCTTTATTAGAGGACACATCATGTCCGCGTTATTCCATACCTGTAAGGCTTCAACAAGTTCCTACCCATCATTCGGGGATGAATGATCCCAAGGGGGAGATAATGTAACGCCCCATAAAAGTCGTGCATGTAATAACTCTTAGTGGTGTGGTCTTAGACTTGAAAACATGAAATTATTTCTAAGTGTCGAAAGACTTAGACTCATTTTTTAGCTCGTAATCTTCGGGGATTTTATTTTTAACCTTCCCGACCTTCATTTTTAGATTTTCTTGTTGCGTTGTTATGGGAAAAGGTTGTAGTACGTCTCAGATGAGTTACAAAATTTTTAGACGAGCAGAAGGGCGAGTTTGGATTGCCATTCCAGTAGCATCAAACGATTAGCCAGCGGCCCCCGCTGGATCGCCCGGCCTGGAAGGGAGCCTGCGATAGGGCAGACGTCGCCTGGTGGATCGCCCCAGGCCAAAATTTTTAGCTCCTCCGAGAAATTAAGGGTATTTTGATAATTTTCCATTTCCCAATCATCTTAAACACGAGATTTAATCCTAATAACACCAAAATAGGTGTATTTTCATGAAAACCTCTCAAGAAACTCCATAAAGGTTTCAAAATAAAAACCCACATAACTCAAGATTCTACCGTGGGTTTTCAAAATTGATGGAAGATTTGGAATCCCCGCAACATAGGCTTCAAGAAGTACCTGATAATTTCGCATATAGAGGTACGTGGGGTTGTCCTAAATTTCATGGGCATGTCTTCAAAAAGGAATTTATGCAAGATTTTAAATTTATAGAAGTATATATGTGCTTTTACAAATGGGGGTTTTCAATTGATACAAATAACATGTTTTGATATATGATTTTAAAAGAAATATTAAGACATCATGGGGTTGTTTGTTTGAATGTATTTTAAAGGTTACATTGTGAACATGTGACCTAAAATTTCAAAAGGGTGCGATGTACATGGGTTGTGAATTTTCTAAATTCCCCATGATGATATTTATACCCCATATTATTCATGTGTTAAACCATTGAGAGCATAAGTTTTGCAATTTATATGACATTACTCATAAATGATTAAACTTCATGAATGATTGCATGTTGAGAACCATGGTGTATGTGTTTAAAGGTGTGAAAGTCATACATATGTGCATGTTGTAAATGGTATGAGAAGTTGAAAAGTTGATGTGATATTGATGACTTGCAAGTTGGGTATGACGATACCGTACAGAGTATGACATGTGATTGATTAAAATGAGTTTCATGCATTGATTTTGTGAGATAGGTAGTTACCCCAAGAAAGCACGAGTCAAATGACTCTACGCTGGAAATCGTGTATGCCGACTCGGGAACTTGGTACCTTTCTGTGTGATCTTGTGTACCTGACATTATGTCATCCCAAATTGGGACTATGGTTAAGAGACCTGCTTTGTGATCTTGTGCACTACCATACTTGATTGGGTCGAGACACCATGCTGTGTGATCTTGTGTGTCTTTCCCTTTCTTATACTCTAATCTCGGAGGCAACCGAGATTTGATAGTTGGTGTAAATATAAAATTGTAAGGTGTACCACCTAGCTCAGAAGTGTTGCATTGTTGGTGAAAAATCATTATGTTATGCCCATGCATTTTTCGAAACATTTTTAAATAATGTTTTTTGTAACAGTTCTCACTTATGTTATATAAAAACCTCTATTTTGTTTTGGATTACTTTGCGTACCAGTACAATTGTATTGACCCCTCCCTCCTTCCAGATTTTAAGGCTCAGTCTAGGGGTCCAGTTAAGCAGTAGATAATTCAGACAGCTGATCAGATTGTGCAGTGGTGAGCCTTCTCTACTCCAGGAGGCCTGTCTTTTCATATTTTGTTTCTTATCGCCGTTTTGGTCTACTGGGGGCCTTGTCCCAGTTTTCAGACAGTGTTCAGATTTATTAGTGATCATGTATTAGAGATTTCACAGACGATTTTCAGATGTCGATAGATGTTGTAAGACTTTATTTCCCATTATTGATTTTATTAGACTCATGACCATGTTTCCGTGGAATTGTGTATTTTCCGCATTTATTTTATCGTATGAATTATGTGCATGATTACCAGATATATAGGGGTGTTTTTGTCCTACATAGTTTGGAATGCTCATCATAACCAGGACCCCGGTTCGGGTTATGACAAATGTATATTTAGTAAACCTTCTGCTAGCCCAAGATCGTTAACTAAGATCGGAAGATTCAACTAAGAAGAGGAAGCTAGAAAGGTGAAGGAAGATATTGAAAGGAAACTTGAGTATAGAAGAAGACTACTTGAATTTATTTAATTTTTGGTTGGTTACAAATGCCTAATGTCATTCCCTATTATACTTGTGTAGGGATGATTCTAGATACTACAAATCTAGAGTATTCTATGTTTTTCCACAAAAATCTTTCCCAAATATCTAGCACCATCTAATATCTAGATCTTTCCTAAATAAACATATCAAATAACTATACTATCTTTTTCTAGATTATTCTACCTAGAATTTTTAGATATTTCTTCAACATGAATATTCTAGAAATTTCACTAGATAGTCTAGATATCTTACTAGAAAATCTATGCTATCCAAAAAATCAACTTTAATATTTTTCACACTGCCCCTTAAAGTGATTTCTTTGGAAGCTACCCTAAACTTGTTGCAGAAAAGCTTAATTGAATCTTTTGACCATGCCTTGATGAAGATCTCAATAATATTTTCTCAATTCCTTTTCCTTCTTAATGTGATAAAGGTTTCCCATCAGTAATTGATCCTGCAAAGAAACAGGAGTACTTACTGACTAAATTTTCATCCTTGTAACGGGTTAGCTAGGTAATATTTCTTTGTAGTTTTTGTGAACCACGTGAAATCTCCTTTTTCAATTTTCAAGCTCCCCCTTTCTCTCAACTTCCTGACAGTTGTACTATTTGGAGAAATATCTTTAATTGATATGTTTGGTACTCCAGTAATCAAGATCTTAGAACATGCTCTTTCTGACACAACTCCATGATACACAGAGTTTTTATATATACCATCCTCCTCAATTGATTTGATGACGATTTGATCATTAATTTTCCGTGAAGCCTTAGCATCATAACAGGATCCACCACTAGATTCTATTTCTAGCTATGCAATCATATTGTATATCTCTCTATCTGAAATTGGGGCTTCGCTTCTTCATCAACTTCTAATATTTCCTCTGAGCCAATGATTGACCTTGATACGATGGATGACTGATCACAGACTTCAACTTTCACTATATCTTCCTTAATGCTTTCTCCAATAATGTCATCCCTGACATATTGATTTCCAGAAACTGTCTCCTCAAAATCTACTTCAACATCTTTCACATTCAGACTTGTATTGCCAATTTCAGGATCTGCTTCTTTGATTTCTCCGATAGCAGCTACCACTTGTCCAGTCTGAACATCTTCAATATCCTCTTGCTTCTTATCAGTGCCTTCCCACTCCACATAATGGATTGTATCAAATCCGATCCAATTTTTTTCCAAATTTATGGAAGTCAAGGCATTTATTGCTCGTCTCTTAGCAGCTAAGCATCTTACTTAGCCTTCTTCTTCTTCAACAACTTTTTCAGTATGAGCTTGGCAATATCTTCTTATATGTCCTAGTTTGCCACACCGATAACACCTAAGAGGACTTTTACCATAATTTTCACAAAACTCTTCCTTTTTTCCAGGCGATCTTGAACCACCAGAGAATGGAGAGTGAGACATATCTCTTGTCTTTCCTCTAACGTTCCTCTTGTCAGCTACAAGAGCATTTCCTTCCCTTTCTTTAACAAATTCACCATCCAATTGTTTGGCTAGTAACTCTTGTGACGATAACAAATTCTCAAATTCCTCCAAGGATGGTTGTTGAGCCCATCCTTGAATCGATGTCACAAAGGGAATATATTCTGGGTTTAAACCACGAATGATAATTCTTCTCATTTGTGCTTCAGAGAAAGCCTCATCCGAATTTAATAAAGAGATCTCAAAACATAAATTCTTATTTCTTAAGAAATACTCGGCAATAGAAAGATTACCTTGATTGGTGTTAGCCAAATCATTCTACAATATCGGTAGCCGAGCTTCATTCTTCTTATTGAATAACTGATTGAGAATCCTCCAAATATCATGAGCTGATTTATACCTTATAATATGGTCAAATAAATTTGAGGAGATGGACCTCTTCAAAATGAACTCCGCCTTTGCATTTATCTACTTCCACTTCTTGTATGCACTACTATTCTCCGATCCGTCTTTCGGAGGATTCGTGTTACTCCCGTTAACAACATCCCATAAATCCTCCCCCACAAGGTATGATTCCATAAAAGTCTTCCATACCTTGTAATTGGACAGATTCAACAACTCCACTCCCAGTCCATTAACGCGACTACTAAAATCCATTCGCACAAACTAGTTGAATCAACCACAAACCCGATCTTGAAATAAACACAAGCTAATCTACGGCTTTGGATCTGATACCATGTAGAGAATAGCAGAAGAAATTTATATTTAGGAAACCTTCTGCTATCCCAAGATCGCTAACTAAGATCGGAAGATTCAACTAAGAAGAGGAAGCTAGAAAGGTGAAAAAGATATTGAAAGGAAACTTGAGTATAGAAGAAGACTACTTGAATTGATTTGATTTTTGGTTAGTTACAAATGCCTAATGTCATCCCCTATTTATACTTATGTAGGGATGATTCTAGATACTACAAATCTAGAGTATTCTATATTTTTCCACAAAAATCTCCCCCAAATATCTACCACCATCTAATATCTAGATCTTTCCTAAATACACATATCAAATAACTATACTATCTTTTTCTAGATTATTCTACCTAGAATTTTTAGATATTTCTTTAACATGAATATTCTATAAATTTCACTAGATAGTCTAGATATCTTACTAGAAAATCTATGCTATCCAAAAAATCAACTTTAATATTTTTCACACTTTTTACCTTTGTTCCTGTTGTACATACTTAATAGTTAATGCTGTCTGATTTTCCTTTGTATGACAGTTCATA
Source organism: Capsicum baccatum var. pendulum (assembly GCA_030864225.1). NCBI lineage: Eukaryota > Viridiplantae > Streptophyta > Magnoliopsida > Solanales > Solanaceae > Capsicum > Capsicum baccatum. Next base: position 44,664,043 of record CM061555.1, read on the forward strand.
TATGAAGATGCATTAGATGAATTTGAGAAGCCTTGTTGTGCAGCTCTACCTGGGAAATACTGGAGGCGTAAGTTAAAGTAAGTCGAATTGCATAACTTTACATGTATGGAGCAAGAGAGGTTGAGAAACTACTTTGTTGCTAATGCAGACATTTCGGAATAGCTAATTCGACTAGTCCTAACAATTATAGCTCTATGCCAACAGATTCTCGTATTCACTGTTTTCTTTGTTGTTTTGAGGACTAGAACAATGGAAAATTATTGTGAGCCATGGATTCAACTTCAGCGATCTAGATAATTAGCAGTAAATGCAACCCACGTCACTCTTCAATATCACAAGTCAACCTAGCAGAAAGTACAAGTGATGACTAACACTTATTATCGACATGTTGCATGTTGAAAATATAATTAAGCAAGTAAAATTTTTCTCTATATAGCTGTTTAAGTTTTATTGAGATGGTCACACGTTTCAACATTGTACGTCAAGCTTCGTTTTTTCAGTTAAGTGCTTAAAAAAATACTTAAGCACTCCATGACGCATCAATTCATAGACAAACTGAAAACTGTACCATACTACACAAAACGTAGTGTTACCTTGAAAAGAACAGAACATTTCCAGGAGGCATAATCTATAGAGTAGGCAACGTGGGAAAGAAACAAAATATTCTATACTATTAGGTAAACTTGATCACCTATTGCATGTTATCTAATTTTTTACATAAAAAATGAAAAAGAAAATGTTGGTAACCTACAATAACAAGTCAAGTTTATCCGATAGTATAGAATATTTGGTACGACAATGCACAAAACTTGAATTCTTTTATACAATATATTCACACAACTAACATGAATCAAGGATTTATATTTTATGGGTTCAATATTTAAGATTCTCACCATCGAACATATTATATCTTTAAGAGACAAGACACAAGTACCCCAAGATATACCTGAAATTGATATGACACATAAATATATGAAATCCTGTTACCCACTAAACTCTTTTTTCGGTACTTTTGTACTCCTTTTGCTGATGTGGTTGTCAAGTAGCATAATATTTGTGTGCTCCTTTTGTGCTGACCTGACAATCATGCCAGCACAGAAATAGCACAAAAATATAAAAAAATGATTTCAGAGTAACAGACCCCCGTAAAGTTTAGTTGTGTCATATCAACTTTGGGTATTTTTAGGGAGATACTTGTGCCTTTTCGCTAGCTTTAAAATTACAGGTTCATAATTTTGTTGCACCATTTTAGGAAAAATAATATAAACATACGACTTAACTTATCATACTTACCCAAATAAATTACAGGTTCATAATTTTGTTGCACCATTTTAGGAAAAATAATATCAACATACGCCTTAACTTATCATACTTACCCAAATCTCCATCCTCATAAAGTAATTACAAAAAATTCAACTAATTTGTAAGACCCGTAAAATTCTAAGTATAACTCAGCTCTTTAAGACTTGATAAGAAGAAAATACAACACTTAGAAGAATTTTTGCTAAGTGTTCAACACTTAGTCATATTTCAACCCTCCGAACATTGGGGATTTATTTGGCGACCTTCCCGACCTCTATTTTTCGATTTTCAAGTTGTGTTGCGATGGTTAAAGTCCCTAGTACGCCTTAGGCACATTTTGAGAGAATTTTTGGCGCATTTTAGTGGCTGAACTCACTGGTTTGGAATGCTCCCGCATTCCGGGCGCATTTCAGGCCAAAATTTCAGGATCAAATTCAAACAATCATAACTTCTTGTATATAATGAAATGGGAGGGCTTCTATATATCAAATGAAAGATATTTGAGTCTTCTTTCCAATGAAAGTGATTTCATCCAAAACCAATATCTGAGTAAGAAGTTATGATCAATTTACTTCATCCTGTCAAACAGTCAACAGAGGGACAATCGCGTCTTTCTCTCTTTTCTTAAGGGCATTTTGGTCATCTTCCACCCCTATATATTCCATAAACACGGAATTAACTCCATTTTCAACCAAAATACACTCTTTTCTTTCATTTCTCTCAAGAACAAGAAGATGGTTTTCAATTGGGGATTTAATTTCAAGAAATTCTCTCCGTCAATCTTTGTAAAATCAAGTATTAAGGTATGCATAGTGTTCATCCATGGATTCCTTTCATCCATGAAGCTCAGTAATCAAGTTTTAAGTTATGTATCATGAATATTTTATTGTGGGATATTTATAATCATATTGTTTATGTTAAATTGAGTTTTAATTCCATGAGTTATCTCAAGAATCATGAAAATTAATTTATTTGTGGTATTATTCATATGAACTTTATGTTGAGTTCTTGAGATTTGCGAGTTGGATGTTATACCGATAATATTGATATATGTTAATTGATGAATGAAATATCCATGTTTCCCATGTATGTTGAATTATGACCATCATATGTTGAAAACCTTAATATGTGAATTGGTGGTTATGGTCATGAATTGGGAGCATGTTATATATGCCTAAGTATAAAATCATGCCTTTCATGTGTTTGTGAAAATGTTCAAGTGAATGAAAGTTGTGTCTTATGATCCATTGGTGATATAAATAATGAGTTCATGTTAATACTACAACAACAACAAACCCAGTGTATTCCCACCTGGTGGGGTCTGGGGGGGGGGGGTAAGATGTACGCAGTCCATACCTCTACCTCTAAAGAAGTAGAAAGGCTGTTTTCGATAGACCCCCGGCTCAAGACACAAGAATGTTAATACTACATGATCTAAATGTTATTCATGTTGAAGCTATGTCTTGCAAGTGTTTGACAAATGGTTCATGAAAGTTAAGTAATGAAACTACATTATGTTAGCATGTATACAAGTTCATGTCATGCAAGTGAAATTAAAATTGTGAAATTATGATATGTTAGGATACATTCCTATTCATGTACAAGATTATGATTATTAAGTGCTTTCATGAAATCCCCAACTTATGGTATTATGAATTGTGGACTTTAGTCCTATGATCAAAAATTGTCATGTTGTGTCAGTTTCCTTCTATCGAGTTCTGGGGTACTTATACCCAAAAAATATAGCTGTGTGCCTAGAGCTTTATCGTGTTTTCATGATACTCTAAGTCAAGCCGTGTTTAGTAGACTTCAGTCAGTCTCATGACTCGGGAAAACTCATGTAAATTCAGTATCAGTTCAGTCCTACTTAGTATTCAGTAACTTCAGTACTCTCAGTCAGTCCTCAGATCTCAGTAGTATTCTGTCAGTTAACAGAACTCATTGAATTCAGCTTAGCTCAGCTAAGCAACACTATCAGTCCAGTTAATCAGTTTATTTAAGCCATTCAGCTAATTATGTTCAGAGTCTATTCAGATGAGAGTAGGTGTTAGCACTGAGTGAATCCAAGGATGGGAACCCACCTGCTTCAGATGAAGGTGGAATTCCTAGAAGAAATCCTTCTGTTCCAAGACTATGTAGCCAGTATAGGTCAAGACATCAACACTGCCATCTTTAGGGTTGATGAGGTGGACATCCAGCGTTCTCTTTTTGGGACACTGCCAGATTTGAGGGTCACTTACAGCTTGTCTTTACTAGTAGCGTGGTATTGACACCCTTCCAATCAGGGCAAGGATTGGACCCCAGTCCAGCTATATTAGCACACATGGGGCATGTCGGTTAAACCACTACTTCCCACAGTTTCAATATTAGTCTCAGTAAAAGGACTCAGATAGTTCTTCAGAATATCAGAACTGTCAGATACAGTCAACTCAGATACAGTACAAAACTCAGATAGTTCCATCATATTCAGGACTATCAAATACAGTCACTCGTGTTATCAGTATATGAGTTATCAGAACTCATATTATCAATATATCAGTTATCAAAACTCATGTTATCAGTATATCAGTTATCAAAACTTATGTTATCAGTTATCAGTACTCATGATATATTAGTTATATGAAACTCATGTTATCAGTATTTAGATTCAGGACTGTTAGGTACAGTCATTCGGATTAGTTTTTCATAATTTAGAATTATCAAAAACAATCATTCAGTTATCAATATCAGTAAACACATATATCTATATCAGTAAACTCAGTTGTTAGATTATCAGTAATACAGTCATTCTGTATCCTAGTATTAATAACTTAAATATCAGTAAATCCATATTATCAGTAGACTCAGTAGTTAGAACTCAGTATTCAGGCCTATCATGATGTGAGTTATAGTTACGTATTCATGCATGTATTCTCATGTTCATGTTTTTATGTTAGTTAGTATTGTTCATGCATATGAACCCCATGTATTAGCCTACCTTACATTCTTACTCAGTACATTCCATCGTACTGACGCATCGCGCTATGGTGTTTTACTTTATGCTATAGGTTCAAAAGTTCGAGCTCTAGAGCATCAGTAGCATCTAAGATTTCAGCAGCCAGAGTTAGCAGTGAGGACTCATCCTTCAAGGAAAATTATGTTACTATTATTTATTATTTCAGTTCAATATCAGTAGATGGAGTTAGTTGGAAACATGTTCCTACAACTTCTTATTCAATTCATTTAGAGACTTTCAGACTACAGCATGTCAGGCAATTATTTCAGATTTATGTTGGTATTGTTATACCATTTTCAGCTATTATTTTATTATATATTTATTCAAATTTGAACCTTATGGCCTTACAGCATTATGTTTCCACATATTTTACAATATGGTTATTCAGTGCTAAGGTACAGATATAAGTCATGGGGTTAGCTTGTGGTCCTTCGGGGTCATGGGCACCGTGTAGCATTCTGATTCAGAAAAATCAGGGCGTTACAAACTTGGTATCATAGCCTAAGGTTCAACAGTGTCCTAAGAAGTCTGAAAAGCCATATCTAGTAGAGTCTTGTACATAGATGTGTTGTGCACCACACTTTTGTGGAGGAGGCTATGAGGTGTTTTAGGAGTAGTTTTCCTTCTTTCATGTCTCAGACCATGCTATAGAAAAGTTCTCTAAGAAAATCATATAGATTTTCATCATGTTCCATGCCTGTCAACTCCACCTTACTTCAAGGTAATAGAAATAGTAAAGATCAAGATCCAAAAGATAGGGCTTTCTCAGATAGTCTCTGTAGATGGTTATGGGATTGGCCACAAACTCAGAAATACCCCATCAATCCCTATTGTATAGCTATTAAAACTCAGTTACCATCTCAGATACAATTTTAGTAATCAGTGTTTGGTCCCGGAATTCAGTATTTCAGTATTAGTCTAAACCTCAGTTACAGCGATAGTTCATAAATTATTATTCGGTAAAGGACTCAGATAGTCCTACAAAACCATGGCTTCAGTTACCAGTTACTTAGCCTCATAATTCAGTACTTTTGTACCAGCTACATTCTTAGTTATAATGTCATCTTCAGTTCAGTATCCAGATCAGAAACTCAATTAAATTTCAGGTTTGTTTGACCATAGAGTATAATTATCAATTACTCAGTTATCAATATTTTAGAACTCCAATTTACAGACTATTTCAGAACCATGTCACATGTTTGGTATCGCATTTATAAATAATACAGACTTCAAGAATCCATGCTCAGTCACCTCATGTTACTCAGTTGTCATTACTTCCTATGCATAATACTCTATAAATTCAGTCTAGCTATTCAGGCCAAGTATAGTTCAGCCTTACAGGCCCAGTATTCTACTACCAGTTGTTCAGCTAATCAGATAAGTTAGTGTATTTGTGCCTTTGTGCTCAGCACCCATATGAATCTTTTCAGTAGTCCCAGATACAGTGCATGAGGCTTAGTCACTTCATCTTAAATGATGTTCATAGGCCTCAACTTATCTTACCGAATCTTAATCAAGATGTGATTTTCGTACTCAGCTGTCTTATACAGACAAGTTCGTACAGTTTGGTTTTCCCATCTCTCCATCTTTTCGCACTAGACAAAATCTCATGAAAGAATATAATCATTCTCAGATAAACCAGCCAGGTAGATGCAAGCTCATCTCAATTCATGTAAAATGCCTCGATTTCAGAACCCAGATAATCAGTCATGATTAAGTTCTTAGGTACCTTTGCATCGCCTCAGTTTTTCTTAATATTTCAGCTAAGTCAGTCTATCCTTCTTCAAGGGACATAGTGTCCCAAGGGGGAGATACGCTCTAATTTCCCAAACCTTCATGACATAAACATGCCGCTCTCTTTCTCTTAGTGAGTCCAGTTTGGAGGAAGGGCTGCTCATAAGTTGACCCTCTAGCTCCAAAATCTCAGTCGTAAGACATATACTCAATGGCTCAATTTAGTTCATGATACTCAGTCCATGTCCTACATTACAAAATCAGTTCAAATCATGATATTCAGCTCATACATCATATTCTAGACTCAGTTACGTTCTCATATTTCCGCTTAGGCATAATTGGTAATAAATCTCAGGCTCATCAGCATGTTCAAATCAGGGTAACAGTATTCCTTAAACTTATTTAGTTTCATGTTCAGGTTTCAGTACCAAACTTTGTATCCAAATTCATGCTCACATTCCCATTACAAGCTCGGTACTAAGTACCATTGCCTATTCAGTCATGTATTCATGTATCAGATCAGTTGTATAATCATGCATCAGATATGCATTCACATTTTGAGAAATTCAATTTATCAGAACACTCAGTTATGCATTCATGAACCAGTTACTCATGCATTAGATATACATGTCCAGTAATATATAAATTCAGCTTATCATTCATGTCAGTCACGAAATCACGTTTCAGTCATTCATGTTCAGCTTATTATTTTCTCTCTCGGACAATCTCATTCGAGGATGAATGTTCCCAAGGGGGAGATATTATAAGACCCCATAAAATTCTAAGTCTAACTCAGCTCCTTAAGGCTTGATAAGAAGAAAATACAACACTTAGAAGAATTTTTGCTAAGTGTTCAACACTTAGTCATATTTCAAGCCTCCGAACATCGGGGATTTATTTGGAGACCTTCCCAACCTTCGTTTTTGTATTTTCAAGTTGTGTTGCGATGATTAAAGTACCTAGTACATCTTGGATGCATTTCAGGAGCATTTTTGGCGCATTTCAGTGGCTCTGGTTTGAAATGCGCCCGCATTCCGGGCGTATTTCAGGTCAAAATTTTAAGATCAACTTCAAATGATCATAACTTCCCGTATATAATGAACTGGGACGGCTGCTATATATCAAATGAAATCTCTTCGAGTCTTCTTTCCAATGAAATTAATTTTATCCAAATCCAATATTTGAGTAAAAATTTATAATCAATTTACTTCAGCCTATCAAATAGTCAACAGAGGGACTGCTGCATCTTTCTCCCTTTTCTTAAGGGCATTTTGGTCATCTTCCACCCCTATATATTCCATAAACATGGAATTAAACCCATTTTCAACCAAAATACACTCTTTTCTTCCATTTCTCTCAAGAACAAGAAGATGGTTTTCAATTGGAGATTTAATTTCAAGAAATTCTCTCCGTCAATCTTCGTAAAATCAAGTATTAAGGTATGCATAGGGTTCATCCATGGATTCCTTTCATCCATGAAGCTCAATAATCAAGTTTTAAGTTATGTATCATGAATATTTTGTTGTGGTATATTTATAATCATGTTGTTGATGTTAAATTGAGTTTTAATTCCATGAGTTATCTCAAGAATCATGAAAATTAATTTATTTGTGGTATTATTCATATGAACTTTATGTTGAGTTCTTGAGATTTGCAAGTTGGATGTTATACCGATAATATTGATATATGTTAATTGATGAATGAAATATCCATGTTTCCCATGTGTGTTGAACTATGACCATCATATGTTAAAAACCTTGATATGTGAATTGGTGGTTATGGTCATGAATTGAGAGCATGTTATATATGCCTATGTATAAAACCATGCCTTTCATGTATTTGTGAAAATGTTCAAGTGAATGAAAGTTGTTCCTTGTGATCCATTGGATATGTAAATAATGAATTCATGTTAATACTACATGATCTAAATGTTATTCATGTTGAAGCTAAGTCTTGCAAGTGTTTGACAAATGGTTCATGAAAGTTAAGTAATGAAACTACATTATGTTAACATGTATACAAGTTCATGTCATGCAAGTGAAATTAAAATTGTGAAATTATGATATGTTAGGATACATTCCTATTCATGTACAAGATTATAATTATCAAGTGCTTTCATGAAATCCCCAACTTACAGTATTACTAATTGTGGACTTTAGTCCTATGATCAAGAATTGTCATGTTGTGTCAGTTTTCTTCTTTCGAGTCTTGGGGGTACTTGTACCCGAAAAATATAGTTGTGTACCTAGATCCTTGTCATGTTTTCATGATACTATAAGTCAAGCCATGTTCAGTAGACTTCATTCAGTCTCATGACTAAGGAAAACTCATGTAAATTCAGTATCAGTTCAGTCCTACTTAGTATTCAGTAACTTCAGTACTCTCAGTCAGTCCTCAGATCTCAGTAGTATTTCATCATTTAACGAAACTCAGTGAATTCAGCTTAGTTCAGCTAAGCAACACTATCAATCCAGTTAATCAATTTAATTAATCAGTTTAACTAATCATGTTCAGAGTCTATTCAGATGGGAGTAGGTATTAGCACCGAGTGAACCCAAGGATGGGAACCCACCTACTTCAGGTGAGGGTGGAATTCCTAGAAGCAATCCTTGCATTCCAGAACTATGTATCCAGCATAGATCGAGACATCAATACTGCCAGCTTGAGGGTTGATGAGGTGGACATCCGTTGTTCTCTTTTAGGGACACCGCCAGATTTGAGGATCACTTACAACTTGTCTTTACTAATGGCGCGGTATTGACACCCTTCCAATTAAGACTGTCTAACGGGCCGGGCCGGGTCAACCCGAAACCGGCCCCCTCTCTCTAACCGGGTTACGGGCCAGTTACGGGCCGGTTTTGGCCTTAACCGGTCCGGGCCGGGCCGGGCCGCACAGTAAAAAAAATAAAACCCACCCGGAACCGGCCCACTTAACCCAATCCGGTCAAACCCGCTAAAACCCGATCAAACCCGGTCAAACCCGGATAAAAACTGGTCAAATATACACTATATATACGCTATATAGACAATCTATACATTAAATATACACTTCTATAGAAGATATATACAATCTATACATTAAATATACACTTATATAGAAGATATATACACGTGTATACATTAAATATACACTTCTATAGAAGATATATACACATGTATACATTAAATATACACTTCTATAGAAGATATATATAATGTATACATTAAATATACACTTCTATAGAAGATATATACACGTGTATACATTAAATATACACTTCTATAGAAGATATATACACGTGTATACATTAAATATACACTTCTATAGAAGATATATACACGTGTATACATTAAATATACACTTCTATAGAAGATATATACACGTGTATACATTAAATATACACTTCTATATAAGATATATAAACATATACACATGTATACATTAAATATACAGTTGTATAGAAGATATTAAAACTTTAAATTGATAAATAAAAAAAAATAAAAAACAACGACTAAGGAGTGAATGAATTTGTGGAATTTTATTGATTGCAAAATGATCCAAAATTTATAATTTACATGTATGAAAAATCTATAAATTATGCATCTTTTTTTCCAACTCATTCATGTTAATATTAATTGGAATTTGCATAGGATAGTCGAAGTCAACGGGGGCAAACCCATGCATTGGACTTGATTCTGTTGAGTTCTCCCGTGAAGTCATTATTTCTTCAAGTTTGAGGTCGTCGCTTGGCTCTGGTTCCATTCCTTGGTTTCTTCTTTCTGCTCTAATCCAATCTCTAAGGCAAACTAAAACATTCATTGCGTTGTTTCCCAATGAGTGTCGGTTGTCTCCAAGCTGTTGTCGTCCCTGACTGAAGGCGCTCTCTGATGCAACGGTTGACATTGGAACATTCAAGATATCTCTGGCTAATCTTGAAAGTACAGGATATTGTGATTCATTATTCCTCCACCAATCCAGCGAGTTGATCCGTCGCCTGCGATCCTCTGGTGGCGTCCGCAGATAATATTTCAGCTCTTCCCGATAAGTTGATGTGTAAGCTCTCTCATCCACACTGTTCCAACAAGTTAAATCATAAAACGAATCAGGAAAACCACTATGTGCCGGCCTTTTAGAAGATGATGGCTCCTCGGGAGGATGAGGAGTGACAGTTGGACTGATATTTGTAGGTACGGCTGAATCAAATAAATCAGCATAGTGATTATATAATTTTTCTATATAATCTTTTGCATCAGCCGTAGCCGTCCACAAATCAGGCTGCTCTTGTTCAGACTCACGGTTAGTATTTATTTCTAAGTTAGCATAAATAAGAGTAGTAAAGTGACACATATGATTAAATTTCATGCACGGATTTAACATAGCACCAACCAAGTAAATAGGGAAAATCGGGAAGAAATATTTTTAAAATTTCGTAAACATAGCGCCAACAACTTCTTTATAACCTTCTTTATTTTTATATTGTTGGAGTAAACCAGAAATATCGGCTATATATGCCAAAATATTACAAACAGTAGGATAGTATGCACCGGAAAATTCAACCGTACCTACATAAAATTTTTCTAAAAACTTAACAAGATCATTAATTATAACCCAATCAGAATTATGTAACATGCAATCAGCAGAATCAGCAAAAGAACCACAGTGTTGGTTAAAAGTTAGTGTAATAGGAATTCTATATTTATAACAAGTTTTTAAAAATTCATACGTAGAATTCCATCTAATATCAATTTCCTCAGGCATTAAAATCGGTGTAAGTCCATTTTCTTGACATTTAACTTTAAATTCTTTAATTCTCTCTCTACGATTATTTCCTTGAATAAAACCTACGGCAAGACGAATTTTTTCAATATAAACCTCAAAAAAGTCAAGACCATCTTTTACAATTAAATTATAGATATGACATGCACACTTAATATGGAAAATTTCAGGAAAGGGTGGAGATAACGTAGATTTTATTTTTGTTATAGCATTCTTGTTGTTAGAAGCATTATCAAAAGCAATACATAAAATTTTATTTTCTATACCATAATATCCGGCAATTTTAATAATAGAATCAGCAATAAATTGTCCAGTATGTTTGCGATCTTCATCATATAAAAAAGCAAGAATACGTTTTTGCATTATGAAATTACTATCCATCCAATGACAAGTAACGGTTAAATAATCATTTTTATTAACAGCACGACCAAGATCAGAAGTTAGGGACAATCTACATTGAATATTTTTTAAGAATGTTGATAAATAAAAACAATATTGTGAATGGAGTTTAAAAATATCAGACCGACAAGTAGTTCTAGGAATACCATTAAACATAGGATTATAAATTGCTTGTATATAACGGATAAAAGCATCAGAAGAAGGAAAAGTAAAAGGCAAACAACCCACAGCTACCATTTTAGCTATTTCTTCCCGGTCCCTCAATTTATTATACTTTTTCGCTACTTGACCGGTTGTTGGGTCCATTCTAGTTTGCGTTGACCCACCAACATCCCCACCACCTTTTGCAATATTTAACTCTCTTTTGTGATCTTCAGCTATATGTCTCATTAACGTACCCGTACCCCCTTGCTTACCGCCACTTCTATGCTTATATATTTGTTGACAAATATTGCACTGCACCTCAATATCTGATATACGTTCAAAAAATTGCCATGCAATACTAGTTCTTTTACGGGGTTTTGGGGCACTGGGAGGACGGGAAGGGAGATTAACTGATTCAGATCTAACGTTAGCATCTCCTACTGCGGGTGTTTCAGCAATATTTTCATCATCTTCGTCTACATTAACTGCATCTACTTCATTTTCTTCTTCTATACCGTAATTTTTCTGAGCTTCTACATAATCCATATCGTGAGCACCTACACCTATTTCTTCCTCAAAAGGTGTACCAAGCGGTACCGGAGGCGAAGTCACACGGGTATATCTATTACTTGAACTACCTCTACCGCTAATAATTCGCTTTTTACTACCACTACCGCTTCCGGGACAAAAAATTTTAACACCTTTAGCAGCGAGGTTTTTTAATTTATCCATAATATAAATTAAATTAAACTAAAAATATTCAAAATACACAAATATAATAAAATTAAATATTAAACAATTAATACAATAAATAAAAATTAAACGTAAGAGATGGAACGACAATACCAAATTTTGGAAGTATCCGAAGATTGCGACTTTAGAAACTTCCGCTCTTACTTTGTAAACGAAAAATTAAAAAATTAAAGTGAACACTTTAAGAAATTAAATATATTGAATATTTGAGAATTGAGAATTGAGTTATTGAGATTTGAGAGAGAATGAGATTTGAGAGAGTGAAAAATTGTGTGAGAAATGATTTGAAGTTGTAGGGTATTTATAGATTTATTTTGAGGATTAAAAAATATTTTATATATATATATTTTTTTTTTAATCAAATGGGCCCAAACTAGCCGTTTGGACCCAAAAACGGTAATATTACCGTTGGGCCAACGGCTAGTTTGGCCCAACAGATTAAATTTTTTTTTTTTTTTAATTTTTTTGGGTTACCGGGCCGGGCCGGGCCGGTTAACCGGCGGGCCTGGACCAGGTTGGTCCGGGCCGGGTTAACCGGGCCCAATTTTTAAAAAAAACCGGACCGGTACCCGGTACCCTAAAGCCCTAGGGCTTTACGGGCCGGGTCAAACCGGTCCGGTTTGGTGTGTCGGGCCGGGTCGGGCCGGGTCGGCCCGGCCCGTTTGACACCTTTACTTCCAATTAGGGAAAGAATTGGACCCCAGTCCAGCTATATTAGCATACATGGGGCATGTCGGTTAAACCACTACTTTCTATAGTTTCAGTATCAATATCAGTAAAAGAACTCAGATAGTCCTTCAGAATATTAGGACTGTCAGATACAGTCAACTCAGATACAGTATGGAACTCAGATAGTCCATCATATTCAGGACTGTCAGATACAGTCACTCATGTTATTAGTATATCAATTATTAGAACTCATGTTATTAGTATATCAGTTATCAAAACTCATGTCATCGATATATTAGTTATCAGAACTCATGTTATCAGTTATACAAAACTCATGTTATCAGTATTTAGATTCAGGATACAGACATTCAGATTAGTTTTTCATAATTTAGAATTATCAGAAACAATCATTCAGTTATCAATATCAGTAAACCCATATATCCATATCAGTAAACTCAGTTGTCAGATTATTAGTAATATAGTCATTTTGTATCCTAGTATTAATAACTTAGATATCAGTAAATCCATGTTATCAGTAGACTCAGTAGTCAGAACTCAGTATTCAGGCCTATCACGATATCAGTTACAGTTACATATTCATGCATGTATTCTCATGTTCATGTTATTATATCAGTTAGTATTGTTCATGCATATGAACCCCATGCATTAGCCTACCTCACATACATACTCAGTACATTCCATCGTACTGACGTATTCATGCTATGGTGTTTTACTTTACGCTATAGGTTTAGAAGTAGGAGCTCCAGAGCATCAGTAGCATCTAAGATTTTTGCAGCCAGAGCTAGCAGTGAGTCCTCATCCTTCGAGGAAAATTGTGTTACTATTATTTATTATTTCAGTTTAGTATCAGTAGATGGAGTTAGTTGAAAACATGTTCCTTCAACTCCTTATTCAGTTCAGTTTAGAGGCTTTCTGACTAGAGCATGTCAGACAATTATTTCAGATTTGTGTTGGTATTGTTATACCATTTTTCAGATATTATTTTATCAGATGTTTATTCAGATTTGAACCTTTTTCAGTATTATGTTTTACAGTATGGTTATTCAGTGCTACGGTATAGATATAAGTCATGGGTTAGCTTGTGGTCCTTCGGGGTCATGGACACCGTGTAGCGTTCCGGTTTAGAAAAATCGGAGCGTTTCATAATTATGTATCTTTGTTGGATCTATCGCGAGCTAATTATGTATCTCGACACATTCAAAATCGAAAAAATGTTGGGAGCTAATTATGTATCTTTATAAAGGAAAAAATATATTTCACTAAATATATTGTGTATCTCGACAGACCCAAAATCGGAAAAAATTATATTGGGAGCTAATTATATATCTTTACTGAGAAAAAATGTATCTTCGTTGAATGTATCGGGAGCTAATTATTTATTGAGAGACCCAAAATCAGAATTTCAATAATTTTGTAAAATGATAGAAATTCTCTGTAATTAAGCTTCAAACGGTGAGAATTTATGTTGGTTGCCGGAAATTTTAGTAGATTTTGACATAAATTTATGTGTCACACCAAAAGTACGGGTGCAGGTACCCAAAGGCTACATCCGCCTCTGCATCAGTTTTAATAGGAACCGCAGAAAGACTCATGAATCCTCTTAATTGAAGAGGATGAATTGAAGATCATATGATATGGATAGGTAATACTTCAGATTGAATATTCTGCACTTGCAATGGTGTGTCGTTGTCGTTAAGGTAAAGTGAGAAAGACCAGTTATAGAATTCCAGCCACTTGATTCAAACTGGTGCATTGTAATTAAGCTCACCATTGTCTGTCTCTTAGTGAACAAACATATATATATCATTGCGTTTAAGGGGATTGTAAAAAATAAAAATACTGCCTAATTAGACAAGATTAGAGAGATGTTGATCAAACCTGAATTCATATTTTCAGCAGTTTGTGTTTGTCTAAATAGATTTGATAAAGGGATTCTAAAAGCTAAATCTATGCATCTTTTCTTAGAGAATGTCTTTTTAATAACCAAGAAATTTCTGACTGTCACATTGTTTTTTGAAAACTTGGTGAATTGATGAGATCGCATTTCTTGTATCCTTCTCCGCTTGAATATGTAAGTCGTTTTTGTCTTGAAAGTGTCCAAACTTGCGACATTAAAATGTACGCAGTCAATACCGCTACCTCCAAAGAAGTAGAGACTGTTTCCGATAGACCCCGGCTCAAGATGACATTACTCTCCAAAGCGTGCACAATTTGTTCCTAATGTACAGGATCAAATATAAAATATAAAATTCCTCGTCCAAAAACTCTCACAAAGATGATAACATTATTACACCATTAGAGGCAAGTTATGTTATAAATCCATTCAAATTCAGCATGTTTAGTGCTTTGGCATTGAAAACGTCTCAATCAGCCTGTTTTAATCACGTTCTCCTTCATTAATAGGTCTGTTTACTCTCAGATTAAACTCTTTGATATTAAAAGCTACAAGTGTTAATATCCACTTGTCCACATAAGCGATCTCGTGCTTTGGCCTAAATGGCAACAGTATCCCAAACTTTTGAACAGAAATGTTGTGCTTTCACCAATTTGCTAGAGTTTGAACCACAACCTGCACAAGCTTTGTTGGCAACAGTATCCCAAACTTTTGTACAGAAATGTTGTGCTTTCACCAATTTTTAGGAGAATGTTGGACTAGGACAATGTACTCATCTACATTATGTGCAGAAAATTCGGAAATTTCATCTATATCTTCCATGTTACTTCTCCCCTCCATCATCAATATTGAAACAGAGTCATCAATATTTATCCTAGTTCTAATTATAGGCCCATTATATAACTTTGATAGATGACAGCTGAATTTAACTCAAACTCCTCATCCCGTATGAACTCTCTCCTTTATGTTATAATATAAAATATAAATAAAATTTAATTTTATAATTAGACATTCTAATATTTGAATTTAAATTTTACATAATTGTCAAATAAGGAAATATGACATTTTTTTGAATGATTGAAAAAGGAAAATATTACACAAATTTT
Organism: Capsicum baccatum var. pendulum; assembly: GCA_030864225.1. Classification (NCBI taxonomy): domain Eukaryota; kingdom Viridiplantae; phylum Streptophyta; class Magnoliopsida; order Solanales; family Solanaceae; genus Capsicum; species Capsicum baccatum. The sequence goes on from CM061555.1 coordinate 44,679,816, forward strand.
GGGACGGAGAGATTAACAATTTTTGTGTTAGACTCCTTCCATAATTTGGTTAAGTTTAGGATTAGAGAAAGACAGCCACTTATAAATATTTTTACACCCTTAGGGTTTTCAAACGTAGAGAACAAATTTGGTCCAATGAATAGTGATGTAACAGGTGATGATCGAATTTCGAAATTGCCAGAGCCAATTTTGCATCACATCCTGTCTTTCCTACGTGCTAAAGATGCAGCACGAATGAGTACATTGTCCAAGGCTTGGGATACTGCTTGGAATTCACTCCCCTAAGATTTTGGTGATATTTTCGACAGGTGGTCAAAAGGTCTGTATGTTGTTATAGATCAAACTCTAGCAAGTAGGAAAAAGCACAAGATTTCCATGCAAAGGTTCTCTCTATGGCTAGGCTATTATGTTCGACTTTCTTATGTTGACAGACTGATTAAGATACTCATAGCTTGTAATATCAAAGAGTTGAATCTAAGAGTAGAAAGACATGATTATCTAGCCAACATCGCATACAGCAGATTGCCCAATGCAATCTTTGCTGCCAAATCACTAAATGTACTGAGTTTGTGTGGATTTAAGATTTAATTGCCCACTGATGATGGTAGGATAAAGTTATCATCTTTGCGGTAATTGCACCTCTCTTATGTGTTTTTGGATGAGCAATTTATTAAGTCTGTGTGCACAAGCTGCTGTAATTTAGAGCATCTGTCTTTGTGGTGTTTCAACGGACTCACCAGGCTGGAAGTTGATGAGACTTTACCAAAACTGAAAAAGATTGACTTGGTAAACTTAAAACGTGGCTGTTCGGTACTCCAACTGGTTCTTGATATTGCAGCAACTAATCTCGAAGACCTTAAGATCGACGACTTTTATGGGAATATAAAGGTTGTTAGAATAACTGCTTGCAAAGCCCTTAAGAGTTTGTACCTCAATTGTGGGGACATCACGGACAATTGAGTAGAGGAACTATTTTACAGCCTACAAAATCTTGAAAAGTTTGATTTAATTTGTTGCAAGACCTTGAAGACTATGAAGATTGCAAGTGACAGCCTCAAACAACTGACCATATGTGGTTGTAACAATTTGATTGATGTTGACTTGGACACTCCTAATATAATAAAGATCCTCTGCTTTAATGAGAAGTTTACCGTATGCTTGGATTGAAGGAAGCCTAAAACGGCAAAAGGTACGAACTTCAAAATAGTTCCCATTAAAAGTTGTCAATGTGAATATTGCTGCCCCAAAACAATTTGAAGTCTAAACACCTAGATAGATCCTTAAACAAATTCCACTTTTCTTCTATCCCAACCTATTTGTTGACGACCTGCAATTCATTGTCACTTTCATGAGCACCCAAACATCTCTGATTTTAGCTCAATCAGCGAATAGGGGGCGGCATACATAAGAATTGGGGTCTATTTGGTATAGACGGGCGAACCCCGACCGGAACAGGATACATAACTGCGAGGATGGACGGAGTGGGTGAGGTTATAGAAGCATTATGGTGTAAGAGACTGAGTTGGGGTATATTTGGTGTCTCCTCCGAGAGGGTTTACTAGCGAAATGTGGCTGGAGACAACGATGGAAGGAGTTGGAGGTGGAGTAAGGAGGGAGTTTGGAGATTCGTCAATGGAGGTTGAAGAAGATGATGTTAATGAAGATACACAAGAATGTTGTATCTATTAAGAGAGTTTAGAGATACATTTTTTATGTATCTGATAGATAGAAAAGGACAAGAAGATGTGTTTGGTTGAAACCTACAAAATCATGTATCAGAATACTTTATCTCTTTAACATTAATACATAAGAGTTCTCTATCATACTTATGTATCATATGGTAATATATCACGAGTCTTAGATATGTACCTCGACAATGTATAGAAAATAGTAATTTTATGTAAATATAAAAACAATCAAATTTTATATAATTAAGTACTAAACTGATGGAATTTATGAAAATTGCCCATATGTTTATCCTAGATGACGTAAATTGCCCATATGTTTACTAGAAGACGTTTTTCCCTTAAAATGTCTGCAGATTTCACTTTGACACCTTAATAGACTTTTATTTCTAGTGGACACTTCAATCTTTAAAAAATATACTGAATACATAAGATGATAATCGATCTAAAAGATATTGAGAAAATTAGACAAAATGCCCATGAAGACAAATTCCTTGCTCAAATAGCTACAGTAACTGGCCATTCGACCCTCCTATAGGTGTCAAACGGGCCGGGCTGGGCCAACCCGGAACCGGCCCTTCCATTTTAACCGGGTTGAGGGCCGGTTTTGACGCTAGCCGGGCCGGGCCAAACAGTAAAAAAATTAAAACCCACCCTAACCCGGCCCACTTAACCCAATCCGGTCAAACTCACCAAAATTCGGTCAAACTCGGTTAAAAACTAGTCAAACCCATTTAAAAAATAAATAAAAAATCCAATATACACTATATACACTCCAATATACACTATATACACGCCAATATACAATATATATTTTTAAAAAATATATATAAAAAATTACACATATATACGTACCATTCAATATATAATTATTTATGACTATACGTACTACTTTAAATAAAACATATGCTATAATAGTATAATATATATATATATATATATATATATATATATATATATATATATATATATATATATATATATATATATATATATACACACACTACAATATATATGCACCATGCAATATATATGTACTACTTTAAATAAAATATATACTACAATATACATATATATATACAACAATATGTCTATATATATAGTTACATACTAATTTATAAAACATATACACTTGTATACTTTAAAGATATACGTCTATAGAAGATATATACACATATATACGCACCATTCAATATATATGTACTACTTTAAATAAAGTATATACTACAATATATATATATATGTATGTATGTATATATATACACTTACATACTAATTTATAAAACATATACACTTGTATACATTAAATATATACTACTTTAGAAGATATACACACATATATACGCACCATTCAATATATATGTACTTCTTTAATTAAAATATATACTACAATATACATATATATATATATACAACAATATATATATATATATAGTTACATACTAATTTATAGAACATATACACATGTATATGTTAAAGATATACGTCTATAGAAGATATATACACATATATACGCACCAATCAATAGTATGTACTACTTTAAATAAAGTATATACTACAATATATATATATATATATACTACTATATATATATATATATATATATATACTTATATACTAATTTATAAAACATATACACTTGTATACGTTAAAGATATAAGTCTATAGAAGATATAAACACATATATACGCACCATTCAATATATATGTACTACTTTAAATAAAGTATATACAACAATATATATATATATATATATATATATGTGTGTGTGTGTGTGTGTGTGTGATAGTTAATTAATAATATATTAAAAGTAAATTTTTAATTTAAACTAGAAATTCATTTTAAATCATTTTAAATCAATATATAGGTACTACTTTAAATAAAATATATACTACAATATATATGTACATACTATGTATATATATATATATATATATATATATATGTATGTATGTATAGTTATATACTAATTTATAAAACATATACACTTGTATACGTTAAATATATACGTCTATAGAAGATATATACACATATATAAGCACCATTCAATATGTATGTACTACTTAAAATAAAATATATACTACAATATACATATATATGTATTACAATGTATAGATGGTTATATTATACTAATTTATAAAACATATACACTTGTATATGTATAATATATACATCTATATAAGATATATACACATATACACACCAATCAATGTATATGTATTACTTAAAATAAAATATATACTACAATATACATGGATTACAATACATAGATAGTTATATTATACTAATTTATTAAACATATACACTTGTATACGTTAAATATATATATCTATATAAGATATATACATGTGTATACGCACCATTCAATGTGTATATACTACTACTTATAAAATATACTACATTATATATACATTACAATATATATAGATATACTTATATACTAATTTATAAAACATATACACATGTATACGTTAAATATACACTTCTATTGAAGATATATACACATGTATACGCACCTTTCAATGTATATATACTACTACTTATAAAATATACTACATTATATATACATTACAATATATATAGATATACTTATATACTAATTTATAAAACATATATACATGTATACGTTAAATATACACTTCTATAGAAGAAATATGCCCAAATATACAAAACATATGCTACTTAATATAATAAATTAATAATATTTGGTAGTAAATTAATAATATATTAGAATTAAGTTTTTAACTTAAAGTAGAAAACTAGAAATTCAATTTAAAATTTTAAATCGTTAAATGAAAAAATATAAAAAGCAAGGACTAAGGAGTGAATGAATTTGGGAAATTTTATTGATTGCAAAATGATCCAAAATTTATAATTTACATGAATGAAAAATCTATAAATTATGCATCATTTTTTTCAACTCATTCATGTTAATATTAATGGGAACTTGCATAGGATAGTCGAAGTCAACGGGGACAAAATCATGCATTGGACTTGATTCTGCTGAGTTCTCCCGTGAAGTCATAATTTCTTCAAGTTTCAGCTCGTCGCTTGGCTCCGGTTCCATTCCTTGGTTTATTCTTTCCGCTCTAATCCAATCTCTGAGGTAAACTAGAATATTCATTGCATTGCTTTACAATGAGTGTCGGTTGTCTCCAAGCTGCTATCGTCCCTGACTAAAGGCGCTCTCTGATGCAACGGTTGACATTGAAACATTCAAGATATCTCTAGCTAATCTTGAAAGCACGGGATATTATATTTCATTACTCCTCCACCAATCCAACGTGTTGATCCATCCTCTGCGATCTTCTGGTGCCGTCCGAAGATAATATTTCAGCTCTTCCCGATAAGTTGATGTGTAAGTTCTCTCATCAACACTGTTCCAACAATTTAAATCATAAAACGAATCAAAAAAATCACTATGTGCCGACCTTTTAGAAGATGATGGCTCCTCGGGAGGATGAGGAGCGACAGTTGGAGTGATATTTGTAGGAACGGTTAAATCAAATAAATTAGCATAGTGATTATATAATTTTTCTATGTAATCCTTTACATCAGTCGTAGTCGTCCACAAATCAGGTTGTACTTATTCAGAATCATGGTTAGTATTTATTTCTAAGTTAGTATAAATAAGAGTACTAAAGTGACACATATTATTATATTTAATGCACGGATTTAGCATAGCACCAACCAAGTAAATAGGGGGAATCGGAAAAAATATTTTTTAAATTTCGTAAACATGGCACCAACAACTTCTTTATAACCTTCTTTATTTTTATATTCTTTGAGCAAACCAGAAATATCGGCTATATATGCCAAAATATTACAAACAGTAGGATAATAAGCACTGGAAAATTCAACCGTAGCTACATAAAATTTTTCTAAACACTTAACAAGATCATTAATTACAACCCAATCAGAATATGTAGCATGCAATCAGCAGAATCAACAAATGAACCGTAATGTTGGTTAAAAGCTAGTGTAATAGGAATTCTATATTTATAACAAGTTTTTAAAAAATTATACGTAGAATTCCATCTAGTATCAATTTCCTCAGGCATCAAAATAGTCCATTTTCTTGACATTTAACTTTAAATTCTCTAATTCTCGATCTACGATTATTTCCTTGAATAAAATCAACGGCAAGACGAATTTTTTTAATATAAATCTCAAAAAACTCAAGACCATCTTTTACAATTAAATTATATATATGACATGCACACTTAATATGAAAAATTTCAGGCAAGGGCGGAGATAGCGTAGATTTTATTTTTGTTATAGCAGTCTTGTTCTTAGAAGCATTATCAAAAGCAATACATAAAATTTTATTTTCAATACCATAATATCCGACAATTTTAACAATAGAATCAGCAATAAATTGTCCAATATGTTTACGATCTTCATCATATAAAAAAGCAAGAATACGTTTTTGCATCACGAAATTACTATCCATCCAATGACAAGTAACGGTTAAATAATAATTTTTATTTACAGCACGACCAAGATCAGAAGTTAGGGACAATCTACATTGAATATTTTTTAACAATGTTGATAAATAAAAATAATATTGTGAATGGAGTCTAAAAATATCAGACCGACAAGTAGTTCTAGGAATACCGTTAAACATAGGATTATAAATTGCTTGTATATAACGAATAAAGGCATCATAAGAAGGAAAACTAAAAGGCAAACAACCCACAGCTATCATTTTAGCTATTTCTTCCCAGTCTCTCAATTTATTATACTTCTTCGCTACGTGACCGGTTGTTGGGTCCATTCTAGTTTGCGTTGGACCACCAACATCCCCACCACCTTTTGCAATATTTAACTCTCTTTTGTGATCTTCAGTTACATGTCTCATTAATGTACCCGTACCCCCTTGCTTACCTCCACTTCTATGCTTATATATTTGTTGACAAATATTGCATTGCACCTCAATATCTGATATATGTTAAAAAAAATTGCCATGCAATACTAGTTCTTTTACGAGGTCTTGGGGCACTGAGAGGACGGTGAGGGAGATTAACCAATTCAGATCTAACGTTAGCATCTCCTACTGTGGGTATCTCAGCAATATTTTCATTATCTTCGTCTAAATTAACCACATCTACTTCATTTTCTTCTTCTATACCGTAATTTTTCTGAGCTTCTACATAATCCATATCGTGAGCATCTACACCTATTTCTTCCTCAAAAGGTGTACCAAGCGGTACCGGAGGCAAAGGCACACGGGTATATCTACTACTTGAACTACCCCTACCGCTAGTAATTCGCTTTTTACTACCACTACCGCTTCCGGGACAAAAAAATTTAACACGTTTAGTAGCGAGGTTTCTTAATTTATCCATAATATAAATTAAATTAACTAAAAATATTCAAAATACACAAATATAATAAAATTAAATATTAAAAAATTAATACAATAAATAAAAATTAAACGTAAGAGATGGAATGACAATACCAAATTTTGAAAGTATCCGACGGTTGCGACTTTAGAAACTTTCGCTCGTACTTTGTAAACGAAAAATTAAAAAATTAAAGTGAACACTTTAAGAAATTAAATATATTGAATATTTGAGAATTGAGAATTGAGATTTTAGAGAGAATGAGATTTGAGAGAGTGAAAAATTGTGTGAAAAATGAATTGAAGTTGTAGGGTATTTATAGAATTTTTTTGGGATTAAAAAATATTTTTTAAAATTATTTTTTTTTTTTAATAAATGTGCCCAAACTAGCCGTTTGGACCCAAAAACGGCTATATAGCCGTTGGGCCAACGGCTAGTTTGGCCCAAATTCATTTTTTTTTTTTTTAAAAAAAAAAAAAGATATTCGGGCCGAGCCGGTTAACCGGAGGGCCTGGACCGGGCTTGATCCGAACCGGGTTAGCCGGGCCCATTTTAAAAAAATAACCGGCCCGGGACCCGGAGCCCTAAAGCCCTAGGGCTTACCGGGCCAGGTCAAATCGGGCCGGGTTACTTACAAGGGCCGGGCCGGCCCGGGCCGCTTGACACCCCTAGACCCTCCTACCTTCAAAACGAACAGCATTTCTTCTTTTTCTTGACCGGCAAATGGGTGTGAATATTTTTTGATTGGGTGACAAAGCTTCATCCTTTCATTCAAATGGGGGCTATACTGTATATGGGTGAGAGTATTTAGGTCAGCCATTTGAGTATTTAGGTCAGCCATTTGTAATATGATACGCCCATTTTCACTGTTTATCACCCATCATCTACTTTTAAATTGTTTATTTCAAATTGTAAATTTTTTTTCTAATTATTAAATTGTGGTTTTAATTGCAAGTTGTAGCAATTTTTTAAAAAAGACTTGTCTTGTATATATATTAATTAAATATGTGAAAATTATCCTAAATAGACTTATTAGATTGTTAATTACAAATTATAGCAAAACTTTTCAATAATTAGTAGACTAAAGAAATAATTACAAGCTATAATAACTTTTTAGAAAAATCTACTTTAACTAAATATCTGAAATCAATTTTCTAATATTTATTATTTATATTATTTCCTTATTTTTAGCATTTGACATTTATCACTCTTAATTAAAGCTTTGGATAATTATGACAAGTTATATTATTGGTATCAATGACTTTTTTTATTTCAATAATTAAGTATTAAAGTTTGTTCACAATTTATGGAGTGATATATGGTAAATATATTTTTTAAAGTTAAGAATTGATTTTTTATTTTTATTAATTTAATAATTAATTTACTTCTACACTTTTTGACCTTTCATGGTCTTTCATTATGTCTTCACTCTTTATCTTTTTCAACTTCTTTTAACTTTCTTCTACAATTTTTTACGTTTTTCGGTATATATCAATACTAATATTCATACGCAAGAGATCTTTACTCTTTAACTTTTTTCTATAATTTTTCACGTTTTTCTTATACGCACGTATTATATAAGTACGACTTAGAGGGTTGGTTTAAATTCAAAATTGGTTTTTCAAAAAATTCACCATCCTTGAAGTCGCCGCAACTCAATATGCAAAGCTACTTAGTGTCAAAAAAGGTTGTTGTTCCAGAATATAAGATGGTTGATAAGAGGAAAAACTTTGTTGTTGAACAAGCTTCAGATTCTGATTTTTGAAGATGAAATTCCCGCTCATAAAACGAAGAAATCAAAAATAGAAAATCATGAAAATGCTAGAGTTACAAGGTCGAAAGCCAATGTGAGTGTTGGCAAAGTTGATGATAAGAAGGTTGACACGAAGAAATCAAGAAAAGTTTGTGAAGTTAATATAATTTGATTTGGTTTTCTTCTGTATTAAATTGGTATAAAATTGATATTGAATCATTTTTTAATTTACTGCTTGTTTTTCTAATAAATGAATTTAATTATTTGGTGCTCATAATTGGTTGTTTTTCTAAGATTGTTGGTATGAACAAAGTTTTATTTTGTATTTAAGTAGTATTTATATAATCTTATACTAATTTATCATTTATTTCGTATTTTATATCATTGAATGAAATTGATATGAACTAAGTCGCATCAAATGTTATTAAATTTGATATCAACTACATCAAATTATACATTTTTTGATTCTTTAATTAGTAAAATTTGACATGAATATTGTATTTTAATGTTTATTGGTGCTCATTACTCTTTGTCTTTATAAGATTGTTGGTATGAACAAAGTTTAATTTTGATATTTACCATAGTATTTATATAATGTTCTTCATCTTCTTCTTCCAGAAAACAAACACCAATATCAATCATGGTTAATGCTGATTATTTTTTCTTGCAATGAAAAATTATTTGACATCAAACAATTATCAATTAATTTATTTTCAATATTTACGGTGATAGTTTTTCATGTAATATCCATTATGCACACTAAAAAGATCATGTAAAATAAAATATAATTTTTCTATCGATTGTCACATTCATAAAACTCATTCAATACAAATGTGATATATGCGAAACTTCATCGATACCAATTTTAATATCGACTTAATATATTGGGAACTCAAAAAAAAATATTACTTAAGTATGAAATTAGTATATAAACTGATTTCAACTCAATTTATTAAAGAGATAATACATAAAAAAAACTCCTAAACTTGTCACTCCAACTCATTTTAGCACTTAAACTTAACACACGTTTATTTACCCCCTTAACATCTGATACAAGAACGATCACGAAGATGGACACTTTTGAGTATTTTGAATGCAACATACAGAGTGTACGAGTTGAAGTGTAAAAAAGGCTCCAAAGTCGCCTCTCTATTGCACTCCATGGGCTCCATTTTGTTCATTTAACACTAAGGGTCACTTTTGTCATTTTGTCTCTTATTGTAATTAGTTTATGAATAGAACATATTAGGGTTTTAGCTCATTAGATATTGAATGTTGATGATAAAGCACATCTCTTGAGAGAGAGAGCCTCCCTACATCGAAAGTAGGACATGAGCAAGTGTGGATTCACTTGTGAATGTGTATTGCTTGAAAACAATGGTGCTTGATCGGTGGAATCCCTCTTGTGTTTTCATAAGAGTTTGGCGTTGCTATCGTAAGTTCTAGGGGTCCTTAGATTTAATATATCTTTGGTTCTTTGGTCTTATTGTAGTGTATGTCTCTCTATCTATCTCTACATTTTATGTCTTAGTGTTGTTTAGGAAAACCGTTGGTTCTTGTTGTTCATGTATCTTGTAACCGTTTGTTGTTGCTATTATCCTTATCATATTTTTGTCTATCTTCTTGTGTTCATCACGTTTTAGTGGCTGTTTTGGTGTATAAATACACCTTGTTTTCTTGTATTCTTGTGTTGTAGTTGTTTGACCGAAACTAGCTCTCAAAGGGGTCCTCAGATTCCTCTTGATTTGTGGACTGTTTTGAGCCTTTTATTGTGTTCCTTGGTCTTCTTGTATCAACATCTTTAAAGTGAATTAATTTAAACCCTAAATCTGACGTGGTATTTTTTTTAAAAAAAATGCGTGATTTTTTTTTTTTTCAAAACTGGGCCCACTTTTATATAATATATATATCCAAATCACACCCTCTCTTCTCCTATATATCCAAATTACACCCTTTATTATCCTATATATCTAAATCACATCCTTTCTTCTCCAAGGCCACCCACCCCCTCACCCTCACCCTACACCCCCGCACCCCTGCACCCCTTTCTTTTTTTTTCTTTTCTTTTTTTAATATTGTATTATAAATAAATTAGTGGGGTCACTTTTTTAAAATAAATTTATATATATATATATATATATATATATATATATATATATATATTATATATATATATATATATAAATAGTACATGCATATTTTAAATTTTAAAATAAAATACATAAAAATAATTATATAAAATATATATTATTTAAATTATATATATATATATATATATATATATATATATATATAATTAGAAAACAAATCAAGAGGGTGGGGGGGTTGGAAGGGAGAAGAACAGGGGGTGGGGGGATGGAAGGAAAGAAGAGTAGGGGGTGGGGGGATGGAATAGAGAAAGAGATGGGGTGGGTGGGTTGAGTTTTTTATTTAATATATACATACAAAATATTATATATATATATATATATATATATATATATATATATATATATTTAAAATACATTAAAATAGTATGTGTGTGGGATTTTTTTTCTTAAATCTAAATTTCTTACGTGGCAATGACCTGGCATTGATGTGGCACTAATGTGACACTAACATGGCGCGTGTGTAACCCACTCTCCATTATGAGAGTGGGCTTCAGTTTTGAGGTGGAAAATAATTCACTTGAAGGTTGTTAAGGGGGATATATAAATGGAAGTTAAGTTTAAGTGCTAAAGTAAGTTGGGAGGATAAGTTTAGGGGGGAAAAGATGTCTTTTCTCTTTATTTAATTCATGAATATTGTATTGTGTACTATACTAGTTTCATACACTAAAAATAGTTATAAGAATACATCATTTATATGTGGAATCTTATATACCAAAACAAATAGCAGATTGTTCAGTATTTTTATTAATATCCATTGTCATATATTTTGTTGTCACATACAATAGATATTTAACAAAAAAATCGACAATACTATCTTTTTTATATAAATACACCATTACTCTCGTGTCATTGTATATGGGCATTTGTGGGCATGTATCACTTATCAAAAACTTAATCTCAATTTGGATTGAGGTAATGTCAATCTTCAACTATTTTGATATTACATTAACCAATCCTCTATACTTTGAATCTACATCTTATAGAATCTCATCTATAGAAAAATCTTTAGGTCTCCCAGTAAATGTATTACATAGTTCATTAGTAGGAATTGTTTGAAATTTCATAATTTGAAAATATGAAAATTCATAATTTCAACATACAAAAAAATACATAAAATAATAAAGCAAAATAAATATTATATCGAAATTGTTCTACTCAAAACAATCGAAATAACATTATGGAAAATGATTAATGTATGAAACATGGTCAAATTATGAAATCACATATTAAATATTATTTTCGAAAGAAGAAACTGTTTATATATTAATGAAGTTGGGACAACACTTTAATTCAACATTTTAACAATAAAGAATTTAAGAAACACCTAAAAAAATTATTTAATTCTTTAAATACGTTTGATTTCAAAATATCAATTTGTTAAATAGTGTACCATACCTGACGAAACCCATCTCCCTCCATGATGTATCATGATTGAACGCAAATTATCAAAATTCATATTTTTATAACAAAAAGAATTACTTATATTTGCTTTTCTTTCACAAAATAATTCTCAGCAGTTGCATAAAATAAACGGAAATTACGAATTTGTTTTACTGAAAAAAGTAAATCATGTAGAAAAAGAAGATAGTGTACAGATGTCTTATGATGTACAAATATCTGCTGACTCCAGTGTTTTTGGAATAGAAGAATGGGACATGCTTCCATAGAAGTGCTTAAGAAACACACTGCACAAAGTCATCTGAAGTATGAAAATTATGTGTGCACTGCATGTCCTCTTGCAAAACATGCTAACTTGCCTTTCCATCGTAGCTTATCTGTATCCAAGGCACCCTTTACACTAGGACATTGTGATATCTAGGGCCTCTATAGAGTTCCTAATCACAATAATAAAAGGTTCTTTCTCACTATGGTAGATGATTACTCTAGATTTACTTGGTCGTTTGTTCAATTCAAGTCTGAGGTGATGATAACGCTCAATCTACAGCTCTCGTAGGAGTGTAAAGCGGTCGTTAGCAAATATAGAACCCAACCTGGGTTGGGTGTCGATCCCACAGGGAATAGCTTGGCCAACAAGTAAGCAAAATTACTAAACTTTTGGTGCAAGTCTCGTAAGAAGGGGGGAGTCTTGTCGTGCAAGTAATGTAAACAAAAGCTGAAAATAATAAAGTAAAGAAAGAGAGATTGTTACGTAGGTTGACAACAATGAGAATTGAAGCGTTGGGGTTATGTCCACCTTCTGAGGTATACGTCTCTATTGGCTATGAGTGTGTAGAGTCTTGACATGCAATTGCTTATAGAGAATTGTAGTCGATGGTAAATCCAAGCGTCTCTCGACCTGAATAAGGACTATTTCACTTTAACTCTCTCGAGCTTAAAGCGTGTCTAACGGTACGAATTCTCCAAGAGGTTAGTCCAGTTACGGCACTAGCTTTTTAATAGGAAAGGGTGTCCTACTACCTTGACATTATCTCTTTTCCAGACAAATAACCTTTCTCTCGAACAAGTTAAATGTTAGACTGGCGTTATTCTATGCGTCTGCAGCCACAAGAATTTGCATTAAGATGAAGAGAATAATGATATAAGCAATATACGGTCTCGAACTCACAAATTCACAGCAATAGATAGTATCTCATTCGGCTTCCATAACCCCAACAGAGAGGTTTAGTTACCCATGAATGCGAAGGAGATCACGATTGACATTGTTATTATATCACACTATTGGTTAATGGCGTGTAGCTTAGGTGATAGGCGTGTGGCGTGTTTCCTTGGCTTGGTAACGATTCTCTTGTTGTGGAATTTAAGAATAGAAGAATGAAAAATGTATTGTAGGAAGATGTCTTAATTGTAAGGAGATGAACAAATATCTCTAGCACGATAGGGTATTTATAATACTCCTATCCTACTCCTACTAAGCTAATGAAATAAATAACCAAATCCTAATATACTAATGAAATCCTTGACCCAAATGTACTAGGGTAAGGTTACAATATCATAATCCAAATAGAATAATAAAACACATAACCTAATTATACTACGTTAATGTATCTTGGTAAAAATCCAGCTTTGTGTCTGTAAGTCCCCAAAGTCTTCAGAAATGCTGTTTTAGCCCGGGACAGATTTTCCATGCAGCAGATTTGGTCCTTTAGGCGTCCAGCTCCTTTCCATCTCGTTCGTGAGCTTTCTTTTGCGTCAAGTAAGCCATAAATTGCTGTATTTTGCATCATTTATACCTGAAACTTTCCTAATCATGTTTGTTAGCTCATTTATAGGAAAAAGGACTAAAAGTGCATGAAATATATAATTTGTTCTCAAAACTAGGCTAAAATATGGGCAAAATATATTGATATAGGCGTGTAAATTCGCCTATCATCAGGTGATAGTAGTGCTAAAGAAATTTCTAAATAGGGTGCACAACTTGTTCTCTACTTCTGTAAAGGTACTAAGAACTGATAATGCAAGTTAATTTTTCAGTCGTGAATTCAAATCTCTTATGTCTCTTGGCATTTTTCATCAAATCTCTTGTGTTTATACTCCTCAGTAGAATAAAGTTGTTGAAAGAAAACATAGAATAATCTTGGGGATTGCTAGGTCCCTCAGGTTTCAAGCTGACATTCCTCTCAAGTTTTGGGGTGAGTGTGTTGACACTGTTGTGTATCTTCTCAACAAAATACCCTCTATAATTTTACATCATCAATCTCTTTATGAGTTACCGTATCAACATTCTCCATATTTGTCCCATAAGAGTGTTTGGTTGTCTTGGGTCTGCAGCCAGTTCCTATGGTTCTGAAAAATTTGCAGCCAGGGTTACTCCTAGTGTGTTCATGGGTTATTCATCCACTCAAAAGGGTTATAAGTTGTATGATCTTCACTCTAAGTCCTTATTCACCAGTAGAAATGTCATATTTCATGAGTCTATCTTTTCTTCCTTCAAGCTCAATCCACTAGCTCTTCTCTTTTTTCTGTACTGCACCTTTCTTTTAATGAGATCCCTCCATCATCTCTAAGATTTCCATCTAACTCCTGTGCAGGAACCTGAGACTATTCCCTCTTCATTTTTGCCTCCTACTAATTCTTTTGTACATCCTACACAGTCACTCATTCCATCAACCCTCTCCCATCCTCTAGCACTCAGAAAATCTACTAAAACAACACGTCCTCCCATTTGGATGTATGAATTTATTACCTCTAAGCCTACTTTAGCTCATCAGTGCTTATACCTTCTATCTTCCTTTGTTTATTACTCTCACTTGTCACCTCATTACAATCATGTCCTATCAATGTATTCCTCTATTCCTGAACTATCATTCCTCCTTGAGGCTATTAAAGTAGAGATTGCAATCCTTGAAGAGAAAAATACCTGGTCTATTATAGATTTTCTCTCTAGAAACGTTCCTATTAGATATAGGTAGGTATATAAAGTTAAGTATAAAGCCTCGAGGGAAGTAGAAGGGTACAAGCCTTGACTAGTAGCCAAGGGCTATAGTCAAAATTTTGGGGTGGATTACTCAGAAACCTTTTCACTTATTGCTAAGATGGTGACTGTCAAATCCCTCATTGATCTTAATGCTTCTAGACAGTGTTGCATTTTTCAAATGAATGTTCACAATGCTTTCCTCAATGGTGATCTGTTGGAGGAAGTTTACATGCAAATTCCTGATGGTTTTTGCAGATAGGGTAGACTCAGAAGACCTGCAAACTACACAAGTCCCTGTATGGCTTGAAACAAACCCCTAGGCAGTAGAACAAAAAGTTAAATGATGCACCTTCACAAATGGGATTTTTTCAAAGTCATTTTGACTATTCTCTGTTCACTAAGAAGTCAGGTGTTGATACAGTGGTATTTTTGGTCTATATGGATGATCTATTCGTTATTGGGAACAACATGATCTTAATAAATCAAGCAAGAGCATACCTATAACACAAATTCAAAATGAAGGACCTTGGAGACTTGAGGTTCTTCTTGGGAATAGAAATAGCCAGATCCAAAGAATGAATAGTTTTAAGCCAAAGAAAGTATGCTATTGAGCTTATCTCTAAGGCTGGTCTGAGTGGAGCCAAGATTGTTGGTTCTTCACTTGAATTAAATATGAAGTTAACCTCAGTAAAATATGATGATCATATCCCTAATTAAATAGTAGATGATGCAGTCCTTAAGGTTCCAACAGTTTATCATAGATTAGTCGGAAGATTTCTATATCTTACCATGACCAGACCAGACTTATCATTTGTAGTATAGGTACTAATTTAGTACATACATAGTCCAGAGACCTCATATATGGAAGTTGCTTTAAGAGTTTGTCACAACCCGAACCGAGGCCCTAGCCGTGATGAGCATCCTAAACCATGAAGGTCCGGAACACCCTTCTCTTTCTGGTAATCATGCACAATATTCATAAAATAAAAGATAATGTAGAAATAGAAATCTAAAATAGAAACATGGTTAATCTGAATAAGATCATAATACTGAAACTGAAAATGTATCTGAATAATAATATTTGACTCGTTCTATGAAATCTCTACTATAAACTAAACAAGCTATCTGAAAACTGGGACAAGGGCCCAGTAGACCAAAACATAACCAATAATAAAAGTCTGACAAGACTAGGCCATCGGAATAATAGAAGGCTCACCACTGTAAGATTCGATCTGCAATCTAAAAATATCTACTGATTAGCTGGACCCCTAGACTGTGACTCAGAACCCACAATCAGGGGGGGTCAGCACAAAAGTACTGGCACGCGAAGCAGTCTAAAATAGAATATTTGAACATATACGCATATATAAAATATAAGAGCAAAGTTTTCATTCAACATTATGCATAAATAGTTTTCTGAAAACACATGGGCATCATTTTGAACATTCTGAGACATTCTTGTCAAAATAGCTTTTGATCTTTGTATTATTTTGAGTTAGGTGGCACTCCCCTACAAGTCTGATATTCCACGGGCTATATGGAATCTGCCATTGACTCAGTGGGGAAGCCCCCAACCCAAGTGTGTCACAAGGGTTGGAGTGTCTGAGTCTGATACGCCACACGACACTTAAGACAGTGTATAATAATATACCTGGATTGATAAATCATGGTTTTGGACAATGAGTTGTCTGAACTCACATCTTCTCCGGGGACCACCTTACATCTCTTTATGCCTAATTTTAACCTTTTCTGAACATGTATCATTCTAAGTTTCTAAATCATGCAAGTATGATAAAATCTAATTTCTGAACTAGTCTGTGTCTGTTATGGCATTTGTCTGAGTTGGTATCGTCATACCAAGACTTGCAAGTCGTATTTCTGAGTCATAATACATTTAGCATGATCTTTCATAAAATTATGGTTTCAGACCACCCAAACATGCAATTTGCATAGAAGATTTCATATTCCGAAACTCAAGTCAAAACCATGCAAAAACTTTTATCAAACATATGGGGGTCATGTACTTTTGGCAAAACTATGCACTCTTTCATTATATGTGTATTCAACATTTACAACCCTCTCTTTCGTGTTCAAAAAATTGTATTCCAAACATAGCTAAAGTCAAAGCATTTCATATCATGATTTTTCAAGATGTATTTCAAAACAATCTATATCATGTGAAACATGGGAAAATTACATCACGAGAGGGATTTCATGTAAATCATGCTCTCAGTTCATATTTCAAGGAAAAACACATATATACATATACATATAATTTTCAAGTCACTTTTGGGGGAAAGCCAAAAGGCTAAAACAATATCATTTAAAGCTTCTAAAACATGAGTATGTACATGAATTCGAAAACCTCTTTATTAAAACATGATTTCTATGCCAATGAGAATTTAGGAAAACCCCACGTACCTCAAATTTAGAATATAATGGATGCTTCTTGAAGACTACGACCTGGGGATTCCAAATATTTGATTTGCTTCAAAAACCTACGGTCGAATCTTAAACTACTTGGGCTTTTAGGTTGAAACCCTTGAGAGTGTTCTTGAGGATTTTTGTGAAAATATCAATATTATTCTCAATGGGGAGTGTAACCCGTGTTTAAGTTGATAGGGTTTTGGAAAAATACCACAATGCCCTTAATGAGCAGAATAGTCCACTGGAATTGGCTGGGTGCGATAGGAAGGGTGGCGCCCTGCTTAGACCCTGGGAAAACCCAGGGTGGTGCCTTGCTTTCACTGGGGGTGAGACCAGGGCGGCGCCCCCTAGCGCCTTTAGCTACTGTTTTGCCAATCCAAACACAACCTTAGGCTCATCTAAAAATTTTGGAACACTCCCGAGATTTACTACAACTTTGCCCCATCATAACGCAACAAGAAAATCTACAAACGGATATCGGGAAGGTAGAAAATAAAATCCCCAAAGATTACGAGCCAAAAATGGGTCTAAGTCCTTTGACACTTAGAAATTTTTTTTCATGTTATTCAAGTCTTAAGACCATCCCACTAAGAGTTAGTACATGCATAACTTCTTACGGGGCGTTACATTATCCCCCCTTGGGATCATTCGTCCCCGAATGATGGATGCAGAATACAGTCACGCACGATTTCAATCATAACCAGACATAGGAAAAGAAAGCATAGAATAGGGATTGTACCTTCTTAATCAATCACCGAATTGAATAAGTTGGGGTATCAATTTTTCATGTCATCTTCCAATTCCCAAGTTGCTTCTTCAACTTTTTGGTTTCTCCACAACACTTTGATTGAGGCTATCTCTTTACTCCTCAATTTTCTAACTTGGTGACCCAGAATCGCTATAGGCTCTTCTTCATAAGACGAGGAATCGGTCACTTTGATTTCATCAATGGGCACCACTAAATAATGATCTCCAATGCACTTCTTCAACATGGATATATGGAATACCGGGTGAACAGAACCCAAATTTGCAGGCAACTCTAACTCGTATGCAACTTCACCTATCCTTTTTATAATCTGGTATGGTCCTATATAGCGAGGACTCAACTTACCTTTCTTCCCAAAGTGCATAACTCCCTTCATGGGAGAAACTTTAAGGAATACCCAATCTCTAACCTCAAACTCTAGCTCTCTTCTTAACGTCGGCATAGGATTTCTGACCACTCTGAGCTGTCTTAAGTCATTCTCTAATTAATTTCACATTCTCCATTGCTTAATGAACAAGATCAGTCCTAAACAACCACGTCTCACCAACTTCATACCACCCTATAAGAGACCTGCATCTCCTCCCATATAATGCTTCAAACAGTGCCATCTTAATACTGGCATGGTAGTTATTATTGTAAGTGAACTCAACCAACGAAAAATGATCTACCCAACTACCTTTGAAATTTATTACACAAGCCCTCAACATATCCTCAAGGGTCTGAATGGTGCGCTCAGCTTGCCCGTCAGTCTTAGGGTGGGATGTTGTACTTAGGTTCACTTGGGTACCTAAACCTTTCTAAAAGATTTCCAAAATTGAGAAGAAAACTGCATACCTCTATCGGATATAATGGACACAGGTGCCCCATGCAAATGAACAATTTCAGTGATGAACAGCTTAGCATAATCCTCTCCTGAATAGTTAGTCCTGACAGGCAGAAAATGCGCTGACTTGGTCAGCCTATCCATAATTATCCATATAGAATCATACTGGTTTCGAGACTTTGGAAGTCCTGTAATGAAGTCTATATTGATCATCTCCCACTTCCATAAAGGCAAAACTATCTCTTGAGAAGTACCCCCTGGCCTCAAGTGTTCCATTTGACTTGCTGGCAATTCAGACACTTGGCAACATATTTAGCCACATCACGCTTCATATTATTCCACCAATAAATAGTATTCAAATCATGATACATCTTAGTAGAGCCCAGGTGAACAATGTACCTCAAAGTGTGAGCCTCATCAAGGATTCTTTCCCGCAATCCATCGACATTCGAAATGCACATCCTACCCTGATATCTCAGAATACCATCACCACCAATCTCAAATGACATTACCTTTTATTGACCCACATCTTTCTTGATTTTTATTAAGATGGGATCTTCAACCTACTTCTCTTTAACTTCAGCACAAAGGGATGACTTAGCTATCTTATGAACAATCACCCCTCCATCTTCAGAATCTAAGAGTCGCACTCCCAAATTTGTAAGGTGGTGAATATCCTTCACCATCTCTTTATTCCCCTCTTCTACATGAGAAAGGTTTCCCATAAACAACCTGCTGAGAGCGTCGGCTACAATATTATCCTTGCCCGGATGGTAATGCAGGCTCATATCATAGTCTTTTAAAAGCTCCATCCAATGCCTCTACCTGAGGTTCAATTCTTTCTGCGAGAAAACATATTGCAAACTTTTATGGTCAGTATAAATATCAACATGTACTCCATGGAGATAATGCCTCCAGATTCTAAGTGCAAACACCACAGCTGCTAACTCTAAGTCATGAGTGGATGCACCTTTAACTGCCTAGACGCATAAGCTACCACCTTACCATGTTGTATTAGTACACAACCAATTCGCACATGGGATGCATCACAGTAAACCACAAAACCATCTACACCTTCGGGAAGGGTCAAAATAGAAGCAGTAGTCAGCTTGTCTTTCAACTTCTCCAAACTATTTTCACATGAGTCAGACCACACAAACTTCACTTTTTTTTGAGTCAATTTAGTGCGCAAAGCAGCTGTGGAGGAAAAACTCTCTACGAACCTTCTGTAATAACCCATCAAACCCAATAAGCTCTGAATGTCGGTTGGAGTCGTAGGTCTAGGCCATTTTCTTACTGCCTCAACCTTTTGGGGATCCACTCTAA
This sequence comes from Capsicum baccatum var. pendulum, assembly GCA_030864225.1. NCBI lineage: Eukaryota > Viridiplantae > Streptophyta > Magnoliopsida > Solanales > Solanaceae > Capsicum > Capsicum baccatum. The sequence continues at coordinate 44,700,466 of CM061555.1, forward strand.
TCCCGTCATTGGACACAATATGCCCCAAGATGGCAATAACATTCAGCCAGAATTCATAGTTGGAAAACTTAGCATACAACTGATGATCCTTAAGGGTCTAAAGGATAATTCGGAGGTGATAGGCATGGTCCTCCTCACTTTTGGAATAGATTAGAATATCATCAATGAACACTGATGAACAAGTCTAGAAACTAACGGAATACTCTATTAATAAGATCCATGAAGGCTGCAGGGGCATTAGTCAACCCGAAGGACATGACTAAAAATTCATAATCGCCATATCTGGTTCAGAAAGCTATTTTAGGAATATCTGACTCCCTAACCTTCAACTGATGATAGCCCGAACAAAGGTCTATCTTTGAAAAATATCTAACACCCTGAAGCTTATCGAAAAGATCATCAATCCTAGGAAGAGGATACTTATTTTTAATCGTGACCTTATTCAGCTGACGGTAGTCTATGTACATATGAAGGGAACCGTCTTTATTTTGCATGAAAAGTATAGAGGCACCCTAAGGAGACACATTGGGGCATATAAAACCTTTATTTAGGAGATCTGCTAATTGTTCTTTCAAATTTTTTAAGTTCTGCGGGAGCCATTCTATATGGAGGAATGGAAATAGGGCCGGTGTCTGGCAATACATCAATACCAAACTCTATATCCCTATCAGGTGGTATTCCTAGAAGATCATCTGAAAAGACTTCTGGAAATTCATTTACTACAGGGACAGACTGAAGTGGAAGATTTTTGTCACTAGAATATTTAACCCAAATAAAATGATACAGACAACCCTAAGAAATGAGTCTGCGGGCTCTGAGATAGGATATAAAGTGCCCTCTAGGTGCTAAATAATGTCCTTTCCATCTTATCATTGGTTTATTTGGGAAAGAAAAAGTGACTCTTCGAGTCCTACAATTTAATGTGGCATAACACGAATAGAGACAGTCCATCCCAAGGATGGCATCAAAATCTACCATATCAAGTTCTATAAGGTCTGCCATAGTATCCCGGCTAAGAATAGACACGACATAATTTTTATACACCCTTTTAGCAATAATAGAATTACCTACAAGAGTGGAAACAGTGAAGGGTTCTACAGTAACTTCAGGCTAAAACCTAAAACCAACAACCACATAAGGGGTCACATAGGATAAGGTAGACCTGGGGTCAAGTAACACATACACATCACAGGAAAAGATTTGTAACATACCGGTAACAACATCTGGGGAAGCTTTTGCCTCCTGGCAGTTGGTCAAAGCATATACCTGATTGTGACTATTCCCGACAGCTGATGTGGCGCCTTTTTGAGGCGGGAGTGGTGCCGAAGAATTTGCCTGAGACTTTGCACCACCAACATTCCTCCTAGTGGATGGACAGTCCCTCTGAAAGTGACCCGACTGACCACATGAATAATATACAAGTGTGCCCAACTGACACTTCCCTGGATGATTTCTACCATAATTCTCACACCACGGAAAAGTACGATGCTGCTGAGACACATTACCCTGCGACTGAGTATTTGGTTCTTTGGATCCATGATGAGTTTAAAAACTCTGAGATCGTCGGTCTGCTGGTGGTCTGGGCACTTGGGCGCTGGCAGCAGACTTTGTATTACCCCAATTCTTCTTCTCCTTCTATTTATTTCCCTACTTACCACTTTGAGGTTGACTGTGACACTGGTCAGCAGATCTGGCTCTTTTCACCTGTCTTTCTATCTCCCTAGCCTTTGAAATCTTCTTCTTTTTTCTCTTCTACCTATTGCATATAAACCATCAGCCTAGAAAAGTCCAACTCCTTATTCAACATAGCTCCCTGTCACTCAAGGACTAGATCATCTGAAAGTCCAAATGCAAACTTCCTCATTCAGTCCCTCATACTACCCATCATCTCAGGAGCATAACGGGCTAGCTAATTGAATTTTAGAGTATACTCCTAAACACTCATCTTAACCTGCTTAAGGTTCATGAACTCCTCGGCCTTTGCCTCCCGCAACTCTAAAGGAAAGAACCGGTCAAGAAAAATATCTACAAACTCATTCTATACTGAGGGATCAGCATTGTCGCCCTTCACATCTTCCCAATCATTGTACCACTAATTCGCCACCTCTTTCAGCTGATACACGACCAAATATACCCCTTCTACTTTATCAACATGCATCACTTTGAAGATCTTTTCTATTTCATCTACAAATTCCTGCGGATCCTCTTCTAATTTAGTAACGGTGAACTTGAGAGGATTTATTCTCATGAATTGGCTCACCCATGTAGCTCCAAAAGTAACAGATGCAGACCCAGTATCTTCTAACCACTGAGTCTGTGCATCCACCAACTGTGTTAATATATGAATGGTTTGTCTAAATTTTGCATTCAAAATATCTCTCTGATTAGCCGGGAGATGGTTAAAATTGGTCCATGGAGCCTGGGGTGGGCTGGTCGGGACTAGAGGGACTCTCGGAGTAGGGATAAGGTCTGGAGTGGGAGCTCTGTTACATGTCCTCATCCTATGAGTGGGACGGACTTCATCATTCTAGCACTCTGATTAGTATTGCGATGCGGAGGCATGACTGTTATATCTGTAAGACAAAAGAGCACTGATTAGGAACAGACTTGACCCTCAAGCACGAACTAAACCACAAAGAAGGGAAACATTTTCCTAAATTCCTAGCAACCTATTGCTTATAAGTGTGGCGCGCTACACACCCATAAACATGACTCTACCCAACACAATTTTGCAGATACCCTGGGACCATAAACCGTGCTTTGATACCAATTTTGTCACGACCCAAACTAGGGCCCTAACCGTAATGAGCATCCCAAACCCTAAAGGCCCGAAACACCCTTCTCTATCTGGTAATCATGCACAATATTCATGAAATAAAAGATAATGTAGAAATAGAAATCTAAAATGGAAACATAGTCAATCTGAATAAGATTAGAATACTAAAACTGAAAATGTATCTGAATAATAATATCTGACTCAGTCTGTAAAATCTCTACTCTAAACTAAACAAGATATCTAAAAATAGGGACACAGCCCCCAGTAGACCAAACATAACCAATAATAAAAGTCTAACATGACTAGGCCTTCTAAATAATAGAAGGCTCACCGCTGCAAGATTTGGTCTGCAATCTGAAAACATCTATTTATTAGATGGACCCTAGACTGTGCCTCAGAACCTGGAAGAAAGGGGATCAACACAAAAGTACTGGCACACGAAGCAGCCTAAAATAGAATGTTTGAACATATATGCATATATAAAATATGAGAGCAAAGTTTTCATTCGATATTATGCATAAATAGTTTTCTAAAAACATATGGGTATCATTTTGAACATTCTGAGACATTCTTGTCAAAACAATTTATGATCTTTGTATTACTTCTGAGTTAGGTGGCACTCCCCTACAAGTCTGATATTCCACGGGCTATATGGAATCCATCATTGACTCGACGTGGAAGCCCCCAAACTACGTGTGACGCAAGGGTTGGAATGTCTGAGTCTGATACACCATATGACACTCAAGCCAACATAAAATAATATACCCGGGTCGGTAAATCACGGCTTTGGGCAATGAGTTGTCTGAACTTACACCTTCTTCGGGGACCACCTAACATCTCTTTATGTTCAATTTTAACCTTTTCTGAAAATGTATAATTCTGAAGTTTCTAAATAATACAAGTATGATAAAATATGATTTCTGACCTATTCTGTGTCTGTTATGGTATTTGTCTGAGTTGGTATCGTCATACCAAGACTTGCAAGTTGTATTTTTGAGCCATAATACATTTAGCATGATCTTTCATAAAATTATGGTTTTAGACCACCCAAATATGTAATTTGCATAGAAGATTTCATATTCTGAAACTCAAGTCAAAACCATGCAAAAACTTTCATCAAACATATGGGGGTCATGTACTTTTGGCAAAACTATGCACTCTTTCATTATATGTTTATTCAACATTTACAACCCTCTCTTTCGTGTTCAAAAAATCGTATTCCAAACACAGCAAAAGTCAAAGCATTTCATATCATGATTTTTCAAGATGTATTTCAAAATAATCTATATCATGTGAAACATGGGAAAATTACATCACGAAAGGGATTTCATGTAAATCATGCTCTCAGTTCATATTTCAAGGCAAAACACATATATACATATACATATAATTTTCAAGTCACTTTCGGGGGAGATCCAAAAGGCTAAAAAATATCATTTAAAGCTTCTAAAACATGGGTATGTATATGAATTCAAAAACCCCTTTCTTAAAACATGATTTCTATGCCATGAGAATTTAGAAAAACCCCACGTACCTCGAATTTAGAAGATAATGGGTGCTTCTTGAAGTCTACGGCCTGGGGATTCCAAATATACAATTTTCTTCAAAAACCTACGGTTGAATCTTGAACTACTTGGGTTTTTAGGTTGAAACCCTTGAGAGTGTTCTTGAGGATTTTTGGTGAAAATATCAATATAATGCTCAATGGGGAGTGTAATCCCGTGTTTAAGTTGATAGGATTTTGGAAAAATACCACAATGCCCTTAATGAGACGGAATAGTGCACTGGAATTGGATGGGCACGATAGGTAGGGCGGCTCCCTGCTTAGACCCTGGGAGAACCCAGGGAGGCACCTTGCTTTCACCGGACGTGAGACCAGGGTGGTTCCCCCTATCACCTTTAGCTACTATTTTTCCAATCCAAACATGACCTTAAGCTCGTCTAAGAATTCCAAAACTCTCCCGAGAAGTACTACAACCTTGCCCCATCGCAACGCAATAAGAAAATCTAAAAACGGATGTCGGGAAGGTGGAAAATAAAATCCCCAAAGATTACCAGCTAAAAATGGGTCTAAGTCCTTTGACACTTAGAATTTTTTTTCATGTTATTCAAGTCTTAAGACCATCCCACTAAGAGTTAGCACATGCACGGATTCTTATGGGGCATTATAGAGTTGTAAGATATATGATACAAGCACAATCATAAAGATGAACGTTTTTGAGTATTTTGGATGCAACCTCAGAAGTGTATGAGTTGAAGTGTTAAAAAGGGCTCCAAACCGCCCCTAAACACACTCCGTGGGCTCCTATTTGCCTACTTGGTCATTAAAGGGCCTTTTTGTCATTTTACCTTTTATTTGTAAGGTACTATAAATAGAACAATATAGTGTTTTAGTTCATCAGTCATTAAATATTGATGTAAGAACACAAAGAACACCTCTCTAGAGAGAGAGAGCCTCCCTAGGCCAAAACTAGGACATGAGCAAGTGTGGAATCACCTGTGAATGTGTATTGCTTAAAAACATTGGTGCTTGAGCGGTCGAATCCCTCTTGTGTCTTCGTAAGGGTGTGGTGTTGCTATTGTAATTCTTAGGGGTCCTTAGATTTAATATATCTTTGGGTTCCTAATCTGGTAATAGTGTATGTCTTACTTTCTATCTTTATATTTCATGTACTAGTTGTGTTGTCTAGTGAACCTGTTGGTTCTTGTTGTTCTTGTAATCTTGTAACCGTTGGATTGTTGTTATCCTAGTGTTGTTATTCTTGTTATGTTATTGTTTATCTATTGTTATTTTTGTTGTTTTTGGTATCATTTACACCTTGCTCTTGTTCTTGTTCGAATCCGAGAGTGATCTTCAAAGGTCCTCGGCTACTTGTAGTTTGTGGACTATTTTTGGAGTATTTTTTGTGTGTTACTTGGTTATTCTTGTTTTATTTGGTATCTGATCTTGTGGTTGATTTTGTTTCAACAAAATCAATTTGGGCTTGCTAGAAAAAAAAGTGTTCTTGAGTTGTCTTGGCCGAAAGTTGTGTTGTGGCTGAGACTTGTTTTTTTGGTCTGGATCTAGAAGTCATTTTGTTTATTTTGTTATTTCTAGTGTTAGTTTTATTCATCACTAACACTCTTGAGTCTTGATCTAGATTTGAGCTTGAATTGTTGATCTTGTTGTTGTGAACATAACTTTGGTCGTGTATTGGTGACATTGTTGATTATTATAGACACTGGTTGTTGTTGTTGATGTTATAAATGAGGCCTTGTGATGTTGTTGATGATAATTTATGGCCTAAGAACATTATGTTGAAGTGTAGTAGTCTTGGTTGTGTATTTAAGGCATTGTTGTTGTAGATTTTGGAATAGCCGTGTGGAAATTGTTGGTTGTTCTTGGAATTGTTGTTGTTGTTCTTGGTGTGGTTGTTATTGTTCTTGAAATTCTTCACCCCTTCATAAATTGTTAAACATAAAGAGAGCATTAGATCTTTAAAGGTGACGGGAAAAAGGTGAAGCTTTGTTAGTCTTGAAAGACTTACCATCACTCACCAACTAGTCAATCACATCTCAACCACTTTCCAACAACTTTCCATGATTCAAGGGCCCTTGTTTTGAGGAAATAGTACAAGTCAAGTCAAGACTTTTGTTTTTAAATTGAAAAGAGTTTCAAGGCTTGTAGTTTCCCTCCATTAACCAAATCTCAACAATCCAAATTGAAAATTGACCAAGACTTCCAAATTGGAAAATAACAACTTGTTTAAAAATCGCAACCAATATGTGGTTGCTGTCAATTTTCTGTTGAATTCCTCTCAATATTGAGAGTCTTGTCATTAAATATAAAATATTCAATGATTACATCCCTAAAGATCTATCTTCCTATCCCTAAAGATCAATTTTTCTATCCCTCTAAATCCTCTATTCTATCCCACCAAATCTGCTCTACTAAAGTCACTATTATTCTCTTTAACTACAAAATCAAATCTATGTAATTACACTAATATACAACAATATATGGTTACATTAATATATACAATATTTACATCATGCTAACATCCCCCCTCAAATTGATGTTGGTAGATCAAGAAGCTTTAATTTGCCGACTAGAAACTGATGCTATCGCTGCGCCATTGATTTTGTAAATGCATCAGCTATTTGAAGATCACTGGACACATGCGGAAGAGTAATAACACCTTTATCTACAACTTCTTGTTTATAATGACAGTCTACTTTGATGTGTTTGGTCCACTCATGATAAACTGGATTAGTAGCAATCTAAATAGCGCTTGTATTGTCAACATGGAGAGGAGTAGGATTATATTGAGGAAATCCAATCTCAGCAAATAATCCAAGAAGCCACATAATCTCTGAGCAAGCAGTAGACATTGCTCGATATTCAGCCTCTGTTGAAGATTTTGACACGCGGTCTTGCTTCTTACTCTTCCAAGATATCAAAGAGTCAAGAAACATACACCAACCAGTAACCAAACGATGAGTTTTAATACATCCCTCCCAATCAGAATCACTAAAATCATTAAGATGAATAGGCAAACCACTAGGAAAGAATAACCCATAATTAGATGTTCCTCAGAGATATCGAATGATGTGATGGACAACTACCAAATAAAGATGACGGGGAGCTTGCATGAACTGACTAACTTGTTGAACTACAAAAGAGATATCAGGCCTGGTAATAGTAAGGTAATTTAACCTCCCAACTAATTGATGAAATATAGTTGGATCAGGAAGAAGATCGCCTTCCTCTTGGGGATACTTTTCATTCAATTCTAATAGAGTATCTACAGAGGAGGAATCCTAAAGACCTGACAAAGTGATCAAACCTTTGGTTTATTTGTGTTGATATAGAAACACACCAGATGAATCACGATGAACTTTCAAACCCAAGAAATATGTAAGAGTACCAAGATCTTTCATATGAAAACAATCCTTAAGTTGTTGTTGCAGGCTAGTGATTAGTGAAGAATCAGTTCCTATAATAATAATGTCATCTACATATTCCAAAAGAAGAACACAACCTATGGATATTTTCTAAAGAAACAAAGATGAGTCATATTTTCTCTGCTCAATAGAGAATTGTAGCAAAGTAGATCGAAAATTTTCAAACCAAGCTCTGGGAGCTTCTTTTAATCCATACAAAGACCGTTTCAACTTGCATACATCTGACGTAGGCAATGAGAACAAACCTGGTGGAGGTTTCATATAAATATCCTCTTTGAGATCACCATGAATAAAAGCATTTTTGACATCCATTTGATGAAGATTCCAATTTTGTGAAGCAGCAATAGCAACAATAGTTCGTACCGTCGTCATTTTTGCTACCAGTGCAAAAGTCTCTTCATAGTTCACACCATACTCCTACTTGTTACTAAGAACAACCAACCGAGCTTTGTAAAGATCAAGAGTTCCATCAAAATGAAGTTTAATTGAATAAACCCATTTACATCCAATTGGATGGACATTTGAAGGACATGAAATAATATCCCATGTGTCATTTTCCTTAAGAGCCAAAAGTTCTTCCTCCATTTCCTTCTACCAACATTAATGCTTGAAGCTTGTGAGTAACAAGTTGGAACAAAAATAGTGGATAAAGTAGATGAAAAGTCATACCAATTAGGAGTACGAGATACTCTCGTAGATCGCCGAGTGGGCTCAAGGAGAGCAGGCCTTGAAGAATTCTCAGATTCTAGTTGTGGTGCAGTTTCAGGTGGCGGATCATTATCAGGAGGGGGTAAAGTTGGCCACCAGCGTTCGTACACAAATTCGGGTTTAGACCTCTTAGAAGAAGATGATAAATCCTCAAAAGTAGGAAGAAGAAGAGAAGCAGGAGATGACTCAACACGAGTAGGAAAAAAATACTGATTCTCAAAGAAAACAATATTTCTAGAAACATGAAATTTATTAGAACATGGATCATAATAGATAAAACCTTTCTGTGAATTACTATAACCCATAAAACACATTTAGTAGAATGAATAGAAAGTTTATTACGCTGAGAAGGAAGAAGATGCACAAAACAAATACAACCAAATGTATGAAAATTATCATAGCGTGGATTTTTGTGATAAAGACAAAAATATGGAGACTTAAGATTTAACACGTTAGATGAAAGTCTGTTAATTAAATAGACAGCAGTAGACAAAGCTTCAATCCAATATTTAGATGGGACAAAGGACTCAATCAATAGAGTACGAGTGACATCTAAAAGATGACAATTTTTACACTCAACGACCCCATTTTGTTGTGGTGTATATGGATAAGAGCATTGAGAGACAATTCCTTTGTCAAGAAAAAAAATTTTGAATTCATTTGACATATATTCTCCACCAGAATCAGATCTTAATAATTTGATACAAGTAGAAAATTGAGTCTTAATGTAAGCCAAAAATATCTTGAACATGGAAAATACCTCATATTTGGTATGAAGAAATTACAACCACATAAATTGACTATAATCATCTATGAATGTCACAAAGTACTTGAACTGAGCATGGGAAATAATTGGTGAAATACCCCAAACATCACTATGAATGATATCAAAACACTTTGTAGCACAACTACCAAAATTAGGAAAAGGAAGAATTTTACTCTTGCCTAATTTACAAGTAGAACAATCAAAGGAAGCAGTGGAAAATTGTTTTTTGTTCCCCAATAAACCCAAATTTGATAAATGAGATGAAACAATAGAATTTGGATGTCCTTAGCGCTTATGCCATACCTCAGCCTTACTAGGTGTAGAAGTACAAGCAAATGATAGAACATGGGGAATGGAAAAGTGCATAGAAAACAGTCGTCCGGCTTTAGGCCCCTTCACAATTATCATCCCCGACACCTGATCCTGCACAAGAAAACCATTACGAGAAAAATTCACATCATAATTGTTATCTACCAATTGTCCAACTGAAATAAGACTAGTGGAGAGCTTTGGTGACACAAAAACATTGTTGAAAGTTTTAGTAATATCCCCAACCTTGGTAAATGGGTAAATTACTACCATTGACAACTTGAATTTGTGATGGACCATGAAACCATTTGTCCCATCTTGAAAAGCACTAACCTTGCGATTTTGAAGGTGTGTGAGACATTCTATGATCATGTGTCCTTGTTGTTTGCAATAATTACAAAACTTCCTGCCACAATTGCTAGCAATATGACCATATCCCTTACAACTGTAGCATTGAATTCTAGTCATATCCCTACTATTTTCTTTACTTTGGGCAGTAAATGCAGCAACAATATCATCAACTTACTTGAAAGCATTTTGTGGGATAAAATGCTGCTCTTCACAGAGTAATTCCCTAAAACAAACATCCTAGGAGGGAAATGGGTCACGATTCATCAAATAGGAGCAAACACTCTCAAACTCAGAGCATAACTTCATCAAAAATGGATCTCGCTTACTTTGCTCATGAACTTGTTGAATTACGGAGAGAGATTCGACAGGTATTTTGGCATAAACAATATCTGTAAATTCAGCCCATAAGTTCTGAAATCCAAAAAAATAATCCTGAACAGAAAGACCTCCTTGAGAGTAATTAGCAATTTCATACTTTAAGTGAAAGCGTCGAGCACTATTATCTTGGTTGTAAACCCTTTTTAAATAATCCCATATGGCTTTAGCTGTCTTGTAAGGCCTGAGATTAAGAACAATGAGGGTTAATTGACCCTACAAGCCATGTCATCACCCGAGCATCTTTAATCTTCTATTCACCTAACTTTGTAGGATAGTAGGATCGACTCTATCATATGGCCCCATAATTCTTTTACAGTGACAAATAACTGAAACTGAAACTCTCATGACGAAAAATTCTTTCCAATAAAACGAACACTAAATGATTAAAACTGATATGAAGTCATATTTATGAAAACTTAAAACACTGACTCAAAAAAAATAACCAAAATGACCAAGATCAAAGTCCAAGGTGTTAATTACCGAGGAACAATCAACAAAAAATCAAAATTTTCCAAAATGACTGAAAGTAACCACGAATGAATTCTACGAGATAAGACAACCAAGAGAAAGCTCTGATACCATGTCAATTTTCTGCTGGATACCTCTCAATATTGAGAGTCTTGTCATTAAATAGAAAATATTTAATGATTACATCCCTAAAGATCCATTTTTCTATCCCTAAAGTTCAGCTTTTCTATCTCTAAATCCGCTATTCTATCACACCAAATCTTCTCTACTAAAGCCACTATTATTCTCTTTAACTACAAAATCAAATCTATGTAATTACACTAATATACAACAATATATGGTTACATTAATATATACAATATTTACATCATGCTAACAGCTTCCGCGTCATCATTTACTGTTCACACGATAATTTTTTAGATCAAATTTTGATCTCTTAGTTTCATTTTGTTGTGTCCTTAGTTTTGTTTATTGATTTCAATACTAACTTACAAGCTAGTGCCCATTTACTAGATTGTGAGTTGGTTTTGAGACCGTTCTTCGTGTTTACATCCTTGTGTATTTTCTTTCTTATTCCTTGGAGTCGTTGTAAACATTGAGTTCACCTCTCAACACCTCACGGAGGACAATCAAGCATACAACACTTATGAGATTGTGTGTGAGGAATCCTAGAACAAAGAAATAAAGAGAGAGTGTGAGGACCTTTCTTTACAACTAACTCATTTGTTGTTTTGTAGTGAAACTTTTGGCTAAGCTCAATTGAGCCGGATGAGATTGAAGGTAAATCTCAAGATGGAGAGGAAGCCAAGGTGAAAAATAAAGATGTTGGCCGGGACTTGAAGATGTGGTGTTCTCGGTTTTTTCTTATTTTGTGGACTGTTTTGTACCATTTTCATTTGGTTTGTGCTGTGAATTTGAGGTCAAATTCCTCTCAAGATGGAGAGGATGATACAAGCACGATCATGAAGATGAACGTTTTTGAGTATTTTGGATGCAACCTTGGAAGTGTACGAGTTGAAGTGTTAAAAAGGGCTCCAAACCGCCCCTAAACACACTCCATGGGCGCCTATTTGCCTACTTAGTCATTAAAAGGCCTTTTTGTCATTTTACCTTTTATTTGTAAGGTACTATAAATAGAAAACATAGGGTTTTAGTTCGAATCCGAGAGCGGTTTCCAAAGGTCCTCGGATACTTGTAGTTTGTGGACTGTTTTTGGAGTATGTTTTGTGTGTTCCTTGGTTATTCTTGTATCAATATATAAAAGCAAGTCCTAGTATAGGACTGTTTATGCCTGCAGAATCCACAAACAAGTTGACTGCCTACTACGACTCTGATTGGGGTGCTTGCTTGCAAACTAGAAATCAGTTGCAGGATATGTAGTAAAGTTTGGAGATGCTCTGATTTCTTGAAAGTCAAAAAAGCAAGATACTGTCTCCAGAAGTTCTACAGAGGCAGAGTTCAGAAGCATGGCTACATGCAGTGCTGAAGTTACATGGTTACTTGGTTTGTTTCAAGAACAGGGAGTTCAAATCAAACATGAGTATTTGCTCAACCAGCTGGGAATGAAGAACCTCTTCAAGCTATCAACTTGAGGGGGAGTGTTGAGCTAAGATAGTTGGCTATCAAGTTGATGGAAGTAGAAGCCTATTAGTGCACACTATAAACATGTGTGTGTGGGTAGTTAGTTAGAAGTGACAGCTGTCAATGTATAGCTGTCACAAGGAGCCAAACTAGTCTATAAATAATGTAATAGAGCTCAATGTACTTGAACAAATTCAGTTACTGAAATTGATTCCTTCTATATTCTTCTTCTCTCTTGTTGATCTTAGCTCATGTAGAAACTTAACAAAAGCGCAATATTTCCATGCGGAACTTCTCTTTGGGGTTAGGTTATTATCATCCTCGTGTTTCTTTTGTTGACAACTGGATTCAGATACTTGTAGCTTGTAATATCAAAGAGGTGAATCTAAGAGAAAAGGAAAGGACTGGTTATGGATACAACAGCTTGCCTGAGACAATTTTTGCTGACAAATCACTAACTGATATGAGTTTGGAAGGATTTAAGATTGAACTGCCTGCTGATGGTATGATAAAGTTATTATATTTGTGAGAACTGCACCTGTCTTTTGTGTTTTTGGATGAACAATTTGTTCATGAGCATCTGTCTTTGCGGTATATCGACGGACTCACCAGCTTTCAAGTTGGTGAAACTTTACCTAGACTGAAAAAGGTTAACTTGGTAAACCCGGAATTTCGCCATTCTGTACTCCACTTGGTTGGTATTGCAGCAATTAATCTCGAAGTGCTTAGTGTCAACAACCACTTTTATGGGAGTATAAAGGTTGTTAGAATAACTACTTGCAAAGTCCTCAAGAGTTTGTACCTCAAATGTGTGAACATCACAGACAATTGGTTAGAGGAACTATTTTACAGCCTACAAAATCTTGAAAAGTTTAATTTAATTTGTTGCAAGACCTTGAAGACTATGAAGATCACCAGTGAAAGTCTCAAACAACTGAGAGTAGTTGATTGTCACAACTTGATTGCTGCTGAATTCGACACTCCTAATTTAATAAAGTTCCATTGCTTTAATGAGAAGTTTAAAGTATGCTTGGGTTGAAGTAAGAGAAAAAGGACAAAGGGTACGAACTTAAGTTAATAAACAAAGTTCCCTTGCATGCCGTTCAATATTATTGGTATTAGCCCATTAAAACTTGTTCATATAAATGTTGTTGCCCCAAAATATTAGGAAACGTTGTTTATTGATTGGTTAACGATTTTTGCTAATCGTTGATTATTAGACAAATTATTGCTATTGAATAAACCAGAAGATACATGGAGTCGATCAACTTCAACAAGAATAGTGTAAAACCAAGGAATTAAAGACTCAAAGATTCTTTATACTTGACAATTGCTCCTCTTACTTGCTCTAAGTGAACATTCGTTTGATCTGACCTGATTGGATGAAGCGTGACTGTTTCCTCCTTTCCTGCCTAGGTCCGCGGGGTGTTTGCTATTTGACTACGCGACTTACTTATAGTTTTGAGTAAAAAGCACTTTCCTAATAACACTGCTAGCTATTGTCTTCCGCTGGTTATTCCCGCGTATTGTGAGCCTTTGGTTCATCAGGTGCTTCTGCTTCCTTTAGTATTGTGCATTTTATTCTTTGACCATTAGAAAGCACCCGTTTATTGTACTCGCTTAGATGATTCCTCCGTTCAGAGAATGTTTTGATTTCGAGCAGCAATAGGATAACACCAATAGAGTTCTAAACCTTTCTAATACTCCATTCATGATTGATTCTTTATAACGTTTAACATTTTACATCCACTTCTAATTGCAAACTTGCCACAAAAGTGAGGATCAACTCTTGTATATTCTAACTATGTTTGCGACAGCTATTTGTGCGGTCTAAATAGAAATGGACCATTACTCAGAAAATCTTACATAATGAGATTACTCACCTTAGCAAATAATGCTCGATATGAAGGACACGATGTTCCATAGAACTCAACAATCACTAATTTATCCTCAGCTTGACTCAATGCATCTACAGTACTCATTCTGTGGTGATAACGATAATCTTGTCTCGCTAAGTAAACGAGACTTTTGGATTTATTTTTTCTGACTCTTTTCTCCATAACTCGAACCAAGACAACAAATTTCTACACAAGAACCTAACGATTATAGCTTTATGCCAATTTCGTTTTTCAGTTGTTTTAAGGACTAGAACAATGGAAAATTATTGTGAGCCGTAGACTTAAACATTCAGTTAGACATAAGGCATACTTCGTCTGAAGAGAAAACAAGTATTTTGCTTTGGAGCTTCAACGATCTAGATGATTATAGCAGTAAATGCAACTGCACATCACTCCTCAAAATAAAAATTTAACCTTGCAGAAAGAAAGTCTGATGGCTAAACGCTTATTCTTGACATGATGCCATGCATATTGAGAATACAATTAAGTAAATAAAACTGCGCTCTCTTTAACTGTCTAAGCTTTATTAGATAAGATGGTCACACATTTCAACGTTGAATGAATGTTAAACTTCATTTCTTCAATTAGTGTTTAACAAAATACTTAAGCACTCAATCGCGCATCAAATTCACCTGACATACTGAAAACTGCCGCATACTACGCAAAACATACAGAGTAATCCTGGAGGCATAACCTGAAGAGTAGGCAACACCGGAAAAGGAACCTTTTTGTGTGGACAAATTAGTGTATGTGTGGGTTGAAGGAATCAAAAAGGGGGAAGGTAAAAACTTATATGTGAAAAAACAGAGTTGCCTTGCATCCACCGATCTGTTTTCTCATCATTGAACCTATTATATCTTTAAAATTATGGGTTCATATCTACTATTTATTGCTATTTCAGTCGATTTTACATAAATTTATGCATCACTCCAGAAGTACCGGTTTATGTATCAAAAAGCCACATCTGCTTCTGCATCGTTTTAATATTAACCGCGGAAAAACTCATGAATCCTCTTAATTGAAGAGGATGAGATGAAGATTATGATATGGATATATAATACCTCAGTTTGAATATCCTGCACTTGAAATGATGTGTCGTTGTCTTTATGGTAAAGTGAGAAAGACCAATTATATAATTCCAGCCACTTGATTCAAACTGTTGCATTGTAATTAAGCACACCATTGTGTGTCTCTTAGTGAACAGACATATATAGATCATTGTGTTTAAGGTGATTATAAAAATACTGCCTAATTAGACAAGATGAGTGTAACACCCCGTATTTTCACGCTAGAACTCTAACCGTCATTCCTATGCGTATAAGCTCCAATACAAATGATTTCATATGTGAATGTAAGTTTCATGATCATTATCCTAGCGTGTGAAGTACTTTCGAGGTGAAATATGTTCATCGGAATCCGTTAGAGCAAAGTGAGCTAAGAGCTTTGATTCGGCCAATTTTTGGTGTTCGATTCCACAAGGGTCATCTTTGAATGAGTATAACTTTATGTATATGTGTAATTTGGCAGATTAAAACCCACCAAACTGTAGATAATCGAATTACCTTTCCAACAATACCAATTTCTCCTTAATCCGGTACCTGAGCAAAAATGTATGGCTTTGGAAAGGGGTGTGCATCGCCTAACCATCGCAAACGTTCACTGGAAAGGGTTTTCCATAAGTTATGCGACACAAACCTTAAGGTTTTTTTTATGGGTTTTGCAACGCAAATCTTAAGGTTTTCCATAGGTTGTGCGACGTAAACCCTATGGCCAAACGACATAGACACTTCGTTTTTGAGTTATTTCAAGAGCAATCAAGTCTTTTTACGTTCCAAAGCCGTCCCTAAACATCTATAGATGAAATTAGGGTCATTAGTAATGTTTTAACTCTCTTGAATCCCTAGTTTATCTTTCAAAAACACAATAGGATAAAAACAATTTAGGGTTAAACATTCAAGCTCAAGGGATCAACTTTTTTGCGATTTCTTCATCGATTAAGGTACGTAGGGCTTTCCTAATCTACATAGGCATGGATAAATCATTATATTAATGTTTTGAATGTTGATAAATCATGTTTTCATGAAGATCTTGAATTACATTCAAAAGTAAGCATTGTATATCCTTCCAATGATATATGATTTTGGTCTCGAGGCCTTATGTTAAATCCAAACTTTACTCGTGTATATGTATAAATGTTTTTTTAATTTTGAAGTATGAATTGAGAGCATCAAGAGTTAATTTCCCTCTCTCGTTGTGTATCTTTTGATTTTCAAGTTAAGGGTTATTCAATTACATGACTTAAAGCATGAGCTAAGGGTTTTACACTTTTACTATCAATTACAAAATTTATGTTGGTTGTGAACTGAAGAGAGCAATATTTTCTTATTTTTGAATGAAAAATGTAATAATCAAGGGAATTGAATGATCATTTTGAGAAATTGACCACCATTGGTTGAAATGTTGACAAGAGAGAGTCTTTGCATATTTTGACATATGTTTTGAAATATGAGTTCTCTTGTATTATTTGAAGGTTTAGGTGGTCTGAACATTGTTTTGAGTGAACGAATTGTGATACGATTATGATATGGCTTAGATGTATGACTTGCAACTCTTGGTACGATGATACCAAAATCAGATAATGTCATAACAGACTTTGAACAAAATAGAAGTTAGATTTCAATTAGATTTTTAGAATTTGAATTTTGAAAGATGCATCTTCATAAAAGGTTAAAAATAGGCTTAAGAGATGTTAAGTGGTTACCTGAAGAAGGCACGAGTTCAGAAAACTCATTTCCCTAAACCGTCTTTTGTCAATATGGGTTATTATGTCCCCAAGAGGAATTATACACTGGCCTAGTGCCCTGTGGCGTATCAGAATTAGAAACTTCAACCCTTGTGGCAAACTTGGGTTGGGGGCCTGGCTGTCGAGTCAAGAGAGGATTTCATATAGCCCGTGGAATATCAGACTTGTAGGGTGTACCACCTGGCTCAGAACTAAGACAAAGATGTTGAGTGTAGATTTACAGAAATATTTTAAAAGCCTATTTATTATGCTCATGGATTTTTAAATGTTTGATGATGACATACTTTTCATGAAATGCTCTCACTTACTTTACATATTAGTATTTTGTTTTTGAATTATTCTGCGTACCAGTACATCTGATTGACCCTTATATTTCAAGATCTGAGGCACAGTCTCGGAGTCCTGCTAAATAGTAGATTAATGTGTCCAAGACTTGCAGTTGGTGAGACTTCTCTATTCTGAGAGGCCTAGTTATTAGACTTTGTTATTTCATTTTGTTTTATGGTCCTACTGTGGGCCTTGTCCCAGTTTTAAGACAGAAGTTATTTCATGCTGTTAGAGATTTCGCAGACTGGTGTCATGTATCTTTTAATATTATGAACCTCATTCCATATTGCCCAATTGAATTTAGAAATTTACCATGTTATCATTTTGCTAACTTTTCGTATTCCTTTACATTGTATGAACATTGTGTATGATTGCCAGATAAAACAAGGGCGCTCGAGCCTTCATGGTTTGAGATGCTCATCATGGCCAGAGTCTCGGCTTGGGTTGTGACAAACTTGGTATGAGAGAATGGTTCATGGTACTAGGATATCTGCAAAGTCTTATCGGGTAGAGTTCTATTTGTGGTGTGTAGCACGCCACACTTATAAGTGGGAGGCTACAAATTATTTAGGAATGTGTTTCTTCTTTTCATGATTTAGTTTGTGCTATAGAGTCTATATGTCCTCTAATCAATGATTTCCTATATTTCAGAAAGCTATCATGCCTCCTCGTCAATCTAACGAACAGAATGCTTAGGCTGAGAATGTCTGCCCTACCAATGGGATGCGGACTCGTAATAGAGCTCGTACTCCTAAGTTTGTTTCTACTCTAGGAGTTCCTCTTGTTCAAACTAGTCCACCTCGGCTCCTCGATTTGGAGTCAACCATACTCAGAACACCCAAAGAGAGGTATCCAATGTTGAGTTCCAATAGTCTATGCATATGATAGCTCAGTTAATGGCTTCTCAAGACCGTCAATCTAAAGATGTGGGATCTTTGTCTGGTTTATCTAAGATTACAAGGGTTGGTCAATTTATGAGACTGAACCCACCTAAGTTTATGGGTACGGGGGCTGAGGAGGACCCCCAAGATTTCATTGATAAACTGGAGAAATTTTTTGGGTTATGTATGCGAATGAAGTTGAGGAGGTTGAATGGTCAGCTTATCAGTTGAAAGATTTGGCCAATCAGTGGTATAATGAATTGAAGGATTTAAAGGGTAGAGATGTTGAGCCTTCGGTGTGGGGTGATTTTATGGAGGATTTTATGGATCATTTTTTTCCTCAGGAATTGAGGGAATCAAAGGCTAAAAAACTTATGAACTTAATACAAGGGAAAATGAGTGTCAAGGATTACACATTGAAGTTCAACCAGTTATCCCATTATGCTCCAGAATTGGCGGGTAACATGAGAACCCTCCTGAGAAAGTTTGCATCCGGTCTCTTGGATGATCTGGTATTGGAATGCAAAGGAGTAATGCTGAATAGAGACATGGATTTCTCCAAGTTGTCCGTTCATATGCAACATATTGAGGAGGAGAAGAAGAGGCTAGCAAAGTGTAACACCCCATAGTATTCTCGACTTGATACCAAACTTAGTAGCATGTATAAAGAGCTAACAACCTGAAATTTTCCTAAGTGTTAAAGGACTTAATCATATATTAAGCTCCTAAACTTCAATGATTTCTAAATCGATCTTCCGACCTCGAGACGTAGATTTTTCAGTTGATTCATGTTCAAGGGTGTAATTAACATATCTCGACTAAGTTTTGGATTTTTTGGACAGGGTTCGAGGCATGTTTGGAAATTGAAAACAGAATGTTAACACAATTTCACCGTGTCGCGGTGACTATAGCGGTGAGACCTTCATTGCATCACGGTGAAGAGCAAAACAACAATTGTCAATTTCCAGTGACTCATCGCGATTTCACCGCGTCGCGGTGAGTGTAGCAATGAGGGCATCACCGCATCACGGTGAAGGATAAATCGGCATTTCAATTGCAAATTTTAAATTCGAGGGGTAGACTCATCTTTTCACAAAGGCCCCAAGTCGTGTAAACAGTGAATTAAAACATCTTTTGGTCATAATATGCCCAAATTCACTCAAATCCATCAAGAACAAAACCCTAATTTCCCTCTCTAAGATCAAGAATCCATCCTCTAAGTCAAGAATTTCAAGAAACAAGTTAAGATTAAGGTACTAACCTTCGAACTAAATGACTTAAGGTATGTGGGGCTATCATAAACTTCATGGGCATGGATTTTACAGTTTTATCAAGTTTATGAATTTATAATCATGTTGCAAGAAAGGGTTTTTGAATATGATGAGAGGGAGTTATTTACTATAACTATACTCTTGCACTAAAAAAAAGAGTTGCATGTGATTGAGTAAATTGACATAACCACCGCATGTTTTAAGTCTTACAAAAGAAGTTATTTGCATAAGTTTTCTTGAGATTTCAAAATGATGACTCTCTTGTAATTTTATGATTCTTGTGATGTGATACCCGGTGATGACATACCTTTGAGATTTTAAGCATGAAAAGACTTTGCATATGAAGCATGTTGTTTAAAAAACTAAAATTGCGCCTAAAAAGAGGTATATGTGTTACGGCTTGACCCGAGGCCCTGGCTGCTACGGGCATCCCAAACCACACAGGCTCGAGATACCCTTTTCACGTCCCAACCCACTAGTGATGTCACAACCCGACCTGAGGTCCTGGCCACAACGGGCATCTCGAACCACACAAGCCCGATATATCTTTGTCACGTCCCAACCCACTAGTGATATTATCCGCTCTGGGCCCAGAGCGGATAATATCACTAGTAGGTTGGGACGTGACAAGGGTATATGGGGCCTGTGTGGTTCGGGATGCCTATCGCAACCAGGGCCTAGGGTCAGGTTGTGACAGAATGGTATTAGAGCCGCTCCAGTGTCGTCTCTGTCGATGTGGGCCAAAGTTCAAATTAAGTGTAGGCGAATCCTGATAAGGCAGGGCAAACCTTTATCCTGAGTGTAGGCAAATCCCATTTGATGGGTCAAACCTCAGTGAGGATGCTGAGTCCATAAGGTGGGTGTATGTAACACCCCAATATAGGAAGGAGTCCCACATCGGCAGAACACAGGAGGGATACTGGGTATATAAGTCAGAAATCCTTACTCCATAGTGACGCATTTTAAAGTCGTGCAGGCCTGGGCCCAGATCAAAAAATATCACTAGTGGGTTGGGACGTGACAAGGGTATCTTGGGTCGGGTCGTAACAATATGGTTACCCGAAGAAATTGTTTGAATGTAAGGGCTCATTGCTGGAAACTGAGTTTGCCAATTCGGGTGATATGATTTGGCTAATGCTAATGTATACTTGTCCTTGAGACACTGGTATACTAGAATAGTAATTAGGACTCCAATCCTTACAGCATACTTAGATTGGGTGCTTGGCCACCGAGTCAAGGGCAGATTCTATATAGCCCGTAGGATTGTAGAAATGTAGGGTGTACCATCTATCACAGAAGTAAGTAAAGTGTGAGTCTTGATTTCAAGAAAGAATTCAAAAATTCTAAATTATGCCCATGTTTTTTACTTATCTTATATGTAATGTTTTACGAAATGCTCTCATCTATATTGTGTAATAACAAGATATTATTTTAGATTGTTTCACATACCAGTACAATTGTATTGACCCCCTATATTTCAGGGTCCGAGGCACAGTCCCGGGGTCTCGTAAATCAGTAGACTTGTGAGTCAGAAGTTGCAGTTGGTGAGCCTTCTCTTTTTCGGAAGGCCTGGTTGAGTGACTATTTTAATTTATTTCATTTTATGGTCCGATTGGGGGCCTTGTCCCAGTCTTTAGACAGATGTTGATTTTTATATTATTAGAGATTTCGCAGACTAGTGTCGTATATTTTTGAATGTTGTGAACTCAAATTTCATATTGTTCAATTGAATTAAGTGATTGACCATGTTCCCGTATTTATTATCTCTTTCGCATCTCTTTATAGTATATTAATGGTGTGCATGATTGCCAGATAGAGAAGGGCACCTGGGCCTTCATAGTTCGAGATGCTCATCATGGTTGGGGCCTCGGCTCGGGTCATGACATAGAGGCAAGGGAGAAAGACAAGCAGGCTAAGAGGACTATATCTATAGACCAGAATAACAGTCAACTCCAGGGTGGTAATTGGGAAAATGGGAGGTCTAAGAAGAAGTTTTGGAGCAACGCTCAATCATCAGTCGGCGCCCCAGCATCCAAACCTCTAATTAATCAATAGTCCTTTAACCCACGGCCTAAGAGTGGTTGGAAGTCATAGGGTACTCAGTCTCAAGGTAGTGTAGCTCCGCCACATCGATCGTTTCTGCGATGTGGGACTTGCTGTAAACATTACCCAGCAAAGTGTTAGTTGGGCAGCTTGGTGTGCCATACTTGTGGTCAGTCAGTCCATTTTTAGAGAGCTTTTCCTTCCACCAAAGAAAACTTCGGTGGTGCTAGGTCCCAAGAAAATTTCTCAACGCCACTACCACCTCCCAAGGGTACTACTTCAGCTGCTGGGAGTGGTCGCAATCGATTATATGCTTTATCTAACCTCCAAAATGCAGAGGCTTCACCATATGTTATCACGGGTACATTTCAAATCTTTTACAGTAATGTGTATGTGTTGCTTGACCCAGGGTCTACTTTGTCTTATGTGACCCCATATGAGGCAGCCAGTTTTGGTTTTAAGCTCGAAAATATTTTGGAACCTTTCTCTATTTCTACTCCTGTTGGTGACTCTATTGTGGCTAGGAAGGTGTATAGAAACTGTGTTATGTCTATTTGTAATCGTGATACTATGGCAGACCTTGTAGAGCTCGATATGGTTGACTTTGATTCTATCTTGGGGATGGATTGGCTTCATTCATGTTATACCACACTAGACTGTAGAACCCAAAAGTTCACTTTATTCTTTCTGAATAAACCAGTGATAGAGTGGGAGGAGTATTCTTTAGCACCTAGGGGGAAGTTCATATCTTATCTCAGAGCCCGTAAACTTATTTTAAAGAGGTGTTTGTACTATCTTGTTCGGGTGAAAGATTCTAGTACTGAAAGTCCTTCCCACCAATTTGTTCCCATAGTTAATGAATTTCCAAAAGTCTTTCTTGATGATCTCCCAGGGATACCACCTAATAGAGAGATAAATTTTGGCCTTGACTTGATCCAGACACTTATCCTATTTCTATTCTGCCATATAGAATGGCTCCTGCAGAATTGAAAAAGTTGAAAGAACAATTAAAGGACCTTCTTGATAAAGGTTTTATTCGTCTAAGTGTTTCTCTCTGGGGTACTTTGGTGCTCTTCATACGTAACAAAGATAGTTCCCTTCATATGTGTATAGATTACCGACAGCTTAATAAGGTCACTGTCAAGAATAAGCACCCTCTTCCCAGAATTGATGATTTATTCGATCAACTCCAAGGTGCCAAATATTTCTGAAAGATAGTCCTTCGTTCGGGATATCATCAGTTGAAGGTTTGGGAGGCTGATATTTCTAAAATAGCTTTCCAAACCCGATATGGCCATTATGAATTCTTGGTTATGTCCTTCGGACTGACTAATGCCCCTACAGATTTTATGGACCTAATGAATAGGAAATTCTATCAATTTCTAGGCTTGCTCATCATAGTTTTTATTTACGACATCTTAGTTTACTCAAAGAATGAGAAGGATCATGCCAGTCACCTCTGAATCATCCTTCACACTCTCAAAGACCATAAATTATATGCAAAGTTTTCCAAATATGAATTCTGGCTTAGTGCAATTACTTTCCTGGGCACATCGTGTCTAGTGAGGGGATTAAGATTGATCCCTAAAAGGTTGAGGCAGTGAGAAAATAGCCCAAACCCATGACTCCAACCGATATTCAGAGGTTCTTAGGGTTGGTCGTGTACTACAGAAGGTTCGTAGAGAGTTTTTCCTCCATAGATGCTCCGCTTACTAAATTGACCCAGAAAAAGGTAAAAACAATTTGGTCTGGCTCTTGTGAGAATAGCTTTGAGAAACTGAAAGATAAGTTAACTACTGCGCCAGTTTTGACCCTTTCCGAGGATACTGAAGGGATTTTTGTGTACCGTGATGTGACCCGGGTGAGACTTGGGTGTGTGCTTATGCAGCATGGTAAGGTGGTGGACTATGCATATTAATAACGCTCAAACTACAGCTCTCGTAAGAGTGTAAGTGGTCGTTGTCAAATATAGAACCCAACTGGGTTGGGTGTCGAATCCCACAGGGAATACTCGGTCACTAAGTATGCAACGATTAGTAGACTTTTGGTGAAAGTTCTGCGAAAAACGGGGGGATTCTATGCGTGAAGTAAGAGTATCAGAATAGCAAAGTAAAAACGGAATGTTTTGTTTAGTAAGATTTTAATCAATGAGAATTGTAAGTTAGGGTTATGTCCACCTTATGAGTTCTACGTATCTATTGGCTATGAGTTATGCGGAATTCAAACATGCATGCGCTTATAGAGTTTTGTATTCTATGGTAAATCCTAGCGTCTTTCGACCATCAAGGATTATCTCACTTTAACTCTTTTGAGCTTAAAGTGTAACTAACGGTACAAACTCTCCAAGAGGTTAATCCAGTTACGGCACTAACTTTTAAACAGGGGTTGGTATCCCTATTTCCTTGTCACTCTCTCTTTTCCAGACATGTAACTTTTCTTTCGAACAAGTTAATGCTATACTGGCGTATTCTATATGTTTGCAACCACAAGAATTCGATTAAGATGAAGAGAGTAATGATATAAGCAACATACGTATAAAGAATTCACAAACTCATAGCAATAGATAGTATCTCATAAGGCTTCCATAACCCTAACAGAGAAGTTTAGCTACTCATAATTGTGAAGGAAAACCACGAGTATATCATCATCATACCAAAGTAATAACAATATCACGATAAGTGAGTATTGGCATCACTTGTGGCATGAATTCCTTGCTAGTAGCATTTCTCTTGTCGTGAAAATTAAAGGTCGAATAGATGAATAATAATGTTAACAACGAATTTAAGAATAGAAGAGAATAAGAATGAATTGAATGCTGAAAAATTCAGCAAATAAGGGTTTTTATAACACCCTTGTCCTAGTCCTACTGAAATAGGGTTTTTATCCTTGTCCCAGTCCTACTGGGTTACTGCATTCTTATCCTAATCCTACTAAGTTACTGCTGATCCCCCAAGTCTTTAGAAATATTGTTTTTGCCCGGGACAAGTTCTCCATGCATCACTTTCAGTCCATAAGCTTCCAGAAGCTGCCTTCCTTCTTACGTGAAGTTTCCTTTGGCGTCCAATTCCCATAAAATGCTGAAATCTTCATCATTTATACCTGAAAACTTGCTAATCACGTTGGTTAGCTCACTTACATGAAAAAGGACTAAAAGTGCAGGAATTATATATTTTGTCCTCAAAACTTAGCTAAAATATGGGTAAATTAAGGTGCTTTAGGCGTGTAAATACGCCTAACATCAACACCCCACACTTAAAGCTTTGTTCGTCCTCGAACAAAATATCATGTCCATATAAACTTCTACTTAGGGTTTCATAGGAACAGCACAAAATATTCATCAAGACAGACACGACAATTATTAACAAAGAGTAGTTTTCTGATCACTACTAGAAACAATTCAACCTCCAACCTAGACTCGTGATGATGGTTGATTCGTATCCAAAAGTTAAGGCACAAAGAATCATACAAAACTACCCAAAACTCATCAACCATGTGTGTCTCACACAATATATCACCCATAATCACTCACAAGATTACTTTTTTTTTTTCGAAACATGGGTACAATTTTCTCCTTGCTCTCACTCTCACAAAGAATTCATATGTTGCAACTGATGACCATAGGCTTGCCCTTAGTGTAATGCTCCACTAAATATCAGAATGCTAAGTTTAGGATTAAATAGGTCTTTTACAGGTTGTAATGTAGGCTAAGGGACAGGTAGGACTATTTTGGCCAGAAATAGTGACTATGTTCCCTAAGCGCTTTAAACATCACATTATGCCATTAACACTCTCTTTTAACAACTTATCTACTTTCCTTTTATCTACCACCCCTTTTCACTTATTTTGCCATTCAAACATAACTATCTTTTTATTTGATCATAAACACAATTTATCTTTTTGTTTTTCTATTTCTTTTTCTTTTCTTCTCTTTTTTTTTTATAACACACCTCTATGATAGCCACTCTTTTTCATAACAAATTCAAGTACCAATACACTCTAAGGCATCACTCTTACCCAATTTTCTCTTATTTTGTCACATGACTTTACAATTTAAAGCGCTTAGGAATTTGGATCAAATTATGGTCTTGAAAAAAAATGGATTAGGCTACATATGAGGTTGTCTAAGAAAATAGCTAAAGGCTCAAAGGGGGTTAACTAGGATAATGTACACGGGTAGGTAAAAAGAAGGTAAACAATCACAGGCTGCCAAAGAAATGCCTAAATCATCTCCTAAACTTGCACTCTTTATTTCGCTTTACACACACACCAGGCAAGTTCTAGCATCAGCCACAACACAGAATATACTATTACCTCACACACACAAGGCACATGGTCAACTTTATTGGGAGCAGTATAGACCCTTGACCCAACAAATGAAGGAATTCAACCACACACTTATCACACAGTGAGTCACACTTAGAGTCTAAACGTCTCAATAGTAATGATTTTAGCACAAACTCTTGTCATAATCCCATGCTGCCTATCAGAAAAATTTTATGCATCAAAATCTAAAAAAAAAAATTACGACTAGTTAAAACGAAAAAATATAAATAAATGCATGCAAAGAAATACAACATACAAATACCAGCACCCCACACTTAGACGGGACACACTACCCTCAGTGGAAAATAAATAAGGAAAACCTGATTAGTCGGACTCCTCCTCTATGTCTGGGGTCATACCCCCTGTGTCGAAATCATCATCAGAGTCGTCATCCTCAGAAGTTTCTAAAAATATACCCCACTTTATTCCAAGAGTGCGTCAAGGTATTTGCAGCGAGGAGGATTCAGCTTGCCCTTTTCTGACCTTTTTATGAGGTGGACACTTTTTGTTTTCCTTGTCGTCCTTTTGGGGTCATTCTACTTGGTGATGGATTTGGAAGATGATCTTGCAAGGTTTGATGAGCAAAAATAAAAGTTTTGAGAGATTTTGGGAAGCAAAGGCGGCGCCTAATGCTTTACCTAGTTGAGCATAGGCGGCGCCTATGCTATGGCATTGTAGATTCAGAGACCAAAGGCATTGGCATAGGCAGCGCCTATGCTATGGCATTGTTGGACCAAAGGCTTTGGCATAGGTGGCGCCTATGCTATGGCATTGTTGGACCAAAGGCTTTGACATAGGCGGCGCCTATGCTATGGCATTCTAGATTCAGAGACCAAAGGCCATAGCATAGGCCTTGCCTTGTTCATTGCCTAGATTTACATAGGCCATGCCTTGTTCATTGCCTAGATTTGCATAGGCAATGCCTAACCCATAGCCTTTGCTTCTTCATTCAAAACTTACCACCTTCAACATGAAACACTTCCAAATCATGATTTGAAACCAATCTCCTCCTTTATACCTCTTGCACCTACACTTACTCAAAAACAACAAAAATGATTAGAACGATGGGTTGCCTCCCATCAAGCGCCTTAGTTTTGGTCGTGGCTCAACAAAATCCTAGTAAAACAAAATAATTAAAAATGATGGGTTGCCTCCCACCAAGAACTTGATTTATTATCGCGGCACGACATAGCTATCTCGATTACTTAGACTTCATCGAGATAGATAGTGCATCATTTTCTGAATGGATTCAGACAATGTTGGTGCTTACTTGTATGCATGCAATCTTCTTCGAGATGACTCTTGTGCATACATATACCAGAAGGGATACCAATTATATCATCAATAGTCCAACCCATGGCTCTCTTGTACCTCTTTAGAGCAGAGATGAGAGCCTCTACGTGCTGTTTACCTAGATCAGCCACAACACTCACCGGAAGTGTATTTTCACTTCCCAAGAACGCATACCTTAGGTGACTGGGGAGCTCTTCCGATTCTAGCACTGGTGGCTCTTCAACGGAAGTCTTCACTGTTGGTGAAGGTCGATGCTTAAGATCAAGGTCCAGATTCTTAGAAGCATGAGAATAGGACCTTATTCCTGTTAGAGCACAAACGATTTCTTCATGTTCTTTAGCCTCCTCAAAATTCAACAGCACATCAGATAGTGACTCAACAGTAAGCTGCTTCTCTACAGATAATTCTTTCTCATCCTCATAATAAACATCATCTACAGAGAACACATTCATATCGCTGGGCTGCTTCATTGCTTTGCATACATCAAAACGGACCACTTCGTCATTCAACCGAAATAAAAGCTCATTAGCTCTTAAGTCAATAAGTACACTTCCAGTTGTGAGGAAAGGGCGTCCCAAGATTATGGGAACTTCAGAATCCACCTCGCAATCCAAAATAACAAAGTCTGCAGGAAAGATGAAGGTGGAAACCTTCACCAACACATCATTCGAGATACCCACAGGTCATTTTACCGACCTATCTGCCATCAGGAGCCGCATATTGGTTGGTGTAGGATCGCCCAACCCCAACCTCCTGGAGACGAATAGCGGCATCAAATTGATGCTAGCTCCTAAATCGCACAATGCCTTAGCAAAATTCATAGATCCAATCGTGCAAGGAATAGTGAAAGTACCAGGATCTGCCTTCTTCTGTACTAGCGATCTCATTACAATTGCACTGCAATGATGAACATTGTCTGCCAACTTATAGCTTACTGCCCGCTTCTTTGTCAAAAGGTCCTTCATGAATTTCACGTACCCAGGCATCTGTTCTAGCACCTCCACCAAAGGAACATTAATAGTTAGCTGCTTCAACATAGTCATGAATTTACTGAACCTAGTGTCATCAGCTTTCTTCTTCAATCTCTGAGGAAAAGGTGGTGGTGGAAGGGGAATAGTTTTCTCCAATACTTCCTTTTCATCTTGCTTCTGATTATCAACCTTTTCAAGAGTGTCATCAGCCTTCTTCTTCAGTCTCTGAGGAAAAGGTGGTGGTGGAAGGGGAATAGTTTTCTCATAAACGTTCTCATTCAGATTTTTAGCTTCTACAAAATCATCACAATCTGCATCAATAACATTATCCGTTATATCATCGACCATCTGCTTGACTTTAGATGCATTGTCTAACACTTTACCACTTCGGGTAGTAATAGCCATACACGATCCATCATTCCTCGGATTTTGCATTGTGTCGCTAGGTAGTGTTTCGGCCTTTCTTTGGTTGAATGCCGCTGATAGTTGACTCAATTATTGCTCCAGCTATTTTATTGTAATAGAATGCGAGTCAACCAGTTGATTTATTGAGGATAAATCATTCTTTACCCCAGTTACTCCCGTGTTAGTTGCCTCCACTCCTTTCAACAGCTTAGCCATCATGTCCTCCATAGACCTCTTTCCAGAACCAGATGCAGCGGCGTCACGACTTCCAGGAGGAACATACAAACCACTCCTGTCAGTCTTATTTTTCCAACTACCTTGATCTCGGTCCTTATTTCCAGCTTTATCATAATAGTTCCGTCCTTGGTTTCCTTAGGCATTGCCGCGGAAACCCTTCTGATTATTCGAGTAGTTAGCTTCTTTCTCAGAATCAGATTCATCTCTTCCTTGTGACACAACAACCTTGACTTTTTTG
This sequence comes from Capsicum baccatum var. pendulum, assembly GCA_030864225.1. Classification (NCBI taxonomy): domain Eukaryota; kingdom Viridiplantae; phylum Streptophyta; class Magnoliopsida; order Solanales; family Solanaceae; genus Capsicum; species Capsicum baccatum. Next base: position 44,729,437 of record CM061555.1, read on the forward strand.
GTCTTCCCTGATAATAGATGCTTGGTAAGAAGATCCATCTGTGTTTTCATGTGAGCCATATCTTGGTCATGTTCCTCTTGCCTACGCCTCTGTTTTGCAGTTATGCCAATAGATATAGTAGAGCTTGCTACCTCAGAATCCCTGGTATGCCAAGCTCTACTTTGCTTTGTCATAAGATCTAGCATATCACTTGCCTGAATAAAAGTAAGGTCCATGAATGACCCTCCTGCAGCATTATCAATCACTGGCTTAGTCACCGAATTCAAAGATCTGTATAATATCTCCATCAAGTGGACATTGGTCATATGATGGTTTGGGCACTGCATAAGCTTCGTCTTGAACCTCTCGCATGTTTCATAGAGAGCTTCAGTTGGAAGTTGTTGAAAATTATTGATCTCATCTCTTAATTGTGCTCTCTTGGATGGCGGATAGAATCTTTCTAGGAAAGTGTCTTTCAGTTGCCTCCAATTAGTGATAGAGTCAGGAGTTAGCCCGTTTAACCATAGAGTTGCCTCCCCAAACAGAGATAATGGAAATAAGCGCAGTTGGATTGCATTCTGTCCAACCCCTGGATTGTCAAACGCCTTGCATGTTGAGATAAAATTGACCAGATGCATGTTCGGATCATCACCTGCAAGTCCACCAAATAGTCCCTTGAGCTGCAATAACTGAATCATGGTGCTAGTTATGTTGAACTTGGATCCGGGTGCCAAGGGCGGAGGAATAATAGCTCCTGTGGCACCAGCTCCGTCCAGATCGTCATCATCATCATCAAAAGGCATCTGCATAGCTCGGCGTTCAGGCCTAAATCTGGCTTGACGATCTCTTCTGTTTGCAGGTGTCACCACTTCAGCATCACGCCTAGGGTTTAGTAACTCGTCATCACCTAGGTCCTCATCGTCAGGATTTGTTGCCCGCCTAGGGTTATCAATATTCTGTTGATGTACTTGGGCAGTGGCCAACGCTGCTAGTCTAGCCTGCTCCTGTTGAGCAGCCCTTCTCTCAATGTCATATTGTGCATCCATTCTGCCAATAAGTTGTGGTTCAGGATTTATGGGTAATAATGGCAGACCAGAACTTCGAGTATTTGGCATGCACTAAACAGAACCTGAATAAAACAAAAACAACAACTAAAAGTAAAATCTGAGAATTTTTGACCAAAGGGTCTAGTAACTATCACAAACTTAGTTGACAACCGTATTCTCCGGCAACGGTGCCAAAATTTGATAACGCTCAAACTACAGCTCTTGTAAGAGTGTAAGCGGTCGTTGTCAAATATAGAACCCAACTGGGTTGGGTGTCGAATCCCACAGGGAATACTCGGTCACTAAGTATGCAACAATTAGTAGACTTTTCGTAAAAGTTCTGCAGAAAATGGGGGGATTCTATGCGTGAAGTAAGAGTATCAGAATAGCAAAGTAAAAACAGAATGTTTTGTTTAGTAAGATTTTAATCAATGAGAATTGTAAGTTAGGGTTATGTCCACCTTATGAGTTCTACGTATCTATTGGCTATGAGTTATGTGGAATTGAGACATGCATGCGCTTATAGAGTTTTGTATTCTATGGTAAATCCTAGCGTCTTTCGACCATCAAGTCTTTCGAGCTTAAAGTGTAACTAACGGTACAAACTCTCCAAGAGGTTAATCCAGTTACGGCACTAACTTTTAAACAGGGGTTGGTAGCCCTATTTCCTTGTCACTCTCTCTTTTCCAGACATGTAACTTTTCTTTCGAACAAGTTAATGCTATACTGGCGTATTCTATATGTTTGCAACCACAAGAATTCGATTAAGATGAAGAGAGTAATGATATAAGCAGCATACGTATCAAGAATTCACAAACTCATAGCAATAGATAGTATCTCATAAGGCTTCCATAACCCTAACAGAGAAGTTTAGCTACTCATAATTGTGAAGGAAAACCATGAGGATATCATCATCATACCAAAGTAATAACAATATCACGATAAGTGAGTATTGGCGTCACTTGTGGCGTGAATTCCTTGCTAGTAGCATTTCTCTTGTCGTGAAAATTAAAAGTTGAATAAATGAATAATAATGTTAACAACGAATTTAAGAATAGAAGAGAATAAGAATGAATTGAATGCTGAAAAATTCAGCAAATAAGGGTTTTTATAACACCCTTGTCCTAGTCCTACTGAAATAGGGTTTTTATCCTTGTCCCAGTCCTACTGGGTTACTGCATTCTTGTCCTAATCCTACTAAGTTACTGCTGATCCCCCAAGTCTTTAGAAATACTGTTTTTGCCCGGGACAAGTTCTCCATGCATCACTTTCAGTCCATAAGCTTCTAGAAGCTGCCTTCCTTCTTATGTGAAGTTTCCTTTGACGTCCAATTCCCATAAAATGCTGAAATCTTCATCATTTATACCTGAAAACTTGCTAATCACGTTGGTTAGCTCACTTACATGAAAAAGGACTAAAAGTGCAGGAATTATATATTTTGTCCTCAAAACTTAGCTAAAATATGGGTAAATTAAGGTGTTTTAGGCGTGTAAATATGCCTAACATCACATATAGGAAGTTGAAGGTGAACGAAAAGAATTGTACCACCCAGGACTTAGAGTTAGCGGCTGCAGTGTTTGCATTTAAGATCTGGCGGCATTATCTATATGGGGTACACATTGATATTTTCACTAATCACAAAAGTTTGCAGTATGTTTTCATGCAGAAAGAGTTGAATCTCAATCAAGGTGATGGTTGGAACTATTAAATGACTATGACATGAGCCTGCACTATCATACGGGTAAGGCAAATATGGTGGTTGATGCCTTTAGCAGGTTGGCAATAGGCAGTCTTTCTCATGTGGAGGAAGGAAAAAGGGAGATGGTAAAGGATATTCACTGACTTGAAAATTTAGGAGTTCGACTCCTAGATTTTGAAGATGGCAGAGTGGAGATAGCTAAATCCTCCCTTTGTTCTGAGGTTAAATAAAAGCAAGCCTAAGATCCTATCTTGATGCAGAATAAGAAGAACGTTGGTCGGCAGAAAGTTATGGCATTTGAAATTGAAGGTTATGGAATTTTGAGGTATCAAGGTAGGTTGTGTGTACCGAATGTGGATGGATTACGGGAAAAAATTCTTGACGAAGCTCACACTTCAAGGTATGTTGTTCACCCAAGCTCTACAAAAATGTATCATGATCTTAAAGTGATTTATTGGTGGAATAATATGAAAAGAGATATTGCTAACTTTGTGTCTAAGTGTTTGAATTTTCAACAAGTTAAAGTGGAACATATGAGGCCAAGTGGTACTTCTTAGGAGATAGAATTACCTATGTGGAAATGGGAGATGATCAACATGGACTTCATTACAGGACTTCTGAGGTCCCAAAATCAATATGACTCCATTTGGGTGATTGTAGATAGGATGACCAAGTCTGCCCATTTTCTTCCAGTGCGCACAGATTATTCGGGGGATGACTATGCTAAGTTTTACATTAGGGAGATAGTTTGTTTACATGGAGCTCCTGTGTCTATTATATCCTTAAGGTACACAATTCTCTTCGTAGTTTTAGTGATCTTTTCAGAGGGGGTTAGGCACCCAAGTAAACCTTAGAACTGACTTCCACCCACAAACAGATAGGCAAGATGAACGCACCATTCAGACCCTTGAGGATATGATGAGGGCTTGCACAATTGACTTCAAAGGTAGTTGGGTAGATCATTTTCCAATGATAGAATTCACTTGCAATAACAGATACCATTCTAGTATACAGATGGCTCCTTTTGAAGTACTCCATAGGAGGAGATATAGGTCACTAATTGGGTGGTATGAAGTGGGTGAAACTCATATGGTGTAATACTCCAGGAAATTTTTCATTGAAATTTTGTGCGTAAACGTGTTGGGTTCTATCTTCTAAAATGAATTATAAATTTTCCATGCGGAATATCTTAGATTATGAACCACCATTGCGTAGAGTATCAAATAATATTTCCAACGATATGTGGATCATCCAAAACGGACACCCGAGCGATGAGTTATGAACATTGCGATCGAACCGTGAATAGTAGTAAACAGTAAAACGTGCAGGAAAAAGTACTGAGGCCTGGCGTATTTTTGCTCCAACTTTAAACAATCATAAATCCTTGTACATAATGATCTGGGTGATCTACTATATATCAACGGAAATCTCTGCGAGTCCTCTTTCCAATGAAATTGGTTTCATCCAATTTGTCTATCGGAGCAAAAAGTTATGGTCGATCTACTTCAGCCTATCAAAAGCGAATTTTTGGGTCAACTTCAAATAATCATAACTCCTCGTACACAATGATCTGGGTGATATACTATATATAAAAAGAAAGATATGAGAGTCCTCTTTCTAATGAAATTGGTTTCATCTAATTTGGATATCCGAGTAAAACGTTATGGTTGATCTACTTCAGACTACCAAAACAGTCCACCAAAGGACAGATTCAAAAATTATTTGATTTTTTAGGGGCGTTTTGGTCATTCCCCCTCATCCAAAATCCGCCCAAACCCTATATTAAATTCAATTAGAAGCATTATATGTTATATTTTATCAAATTCCCTCAAAAAGAAAACCCTAAGCTCCTCCATCTAACTTTAAGAACCTCCAAAGTTCACCATTAATTCTGCAAATTTATTCAAGATTCCAAGTTCCTAGTTCAAGAACTCTTAGAACCATCATTCAAAGGCACGATTAACATCTCAAAGATGAGTATCGATCTAAAGTTCATCATTCAAGGTATGTGGGGTTTTTCAACAAGAACTCTCTTTCGTTCTTGTGCCCAAAATTAATTTTCTTTACAAAGGCATGATTTTTATTTGATTTTTACAAATTTGAAGCATGAACCTATATCTTATGATGATTATTATGAAATCTTGATGTTTATGATTTTGAAAGATGAATTTACATGTGTGGAGATATAAATCATGAATCTTGAACGATATTTATCATGATTTTAATATTTGGGTCATGAATCCCCATTGAAAATTGTGTTTTTTTGAGAAAATGTGTGTTATAAGCACATTGATGTTGAATATTTGAGATATTTTAAATGATTTGACCTTTTGGTCTTAATGGAGTTGTTTTGAACTTGAGTGTGAAAGAAATCCACAACGTGGTTGATTTTGATAGATGGGAAGCATGATGGCTCCCGATGTATATTTATATATTACTGAAATTGTTTTGTTGTGGATTGTCTTTGAAATGATCTGAGCTAAGTCCAGGAGAAATTTTTAGCACCGAGTGGGAGGTATAAAGCGACCTTACTTCCCTAGAACTACGTGCCCCCATAGGAGTGAGCCTGAGGCTGATTTATATAGTGATCACTAGTTTATGTGGATTTGATATCGATAGTCCTACTCCGATGGCAAGGATAGGATGACTCTCCCCAACGTGGATTGTACGTTGGACTCCATGTAGCTCACATGGTTTATGTCGGTTATAGGATCTCCCTCTGTGTGTATGTTTCCTTGTGTCTATAGTGAATGGTGAAGTGATTTGAAAGTGGAATTGTGAAAGTTATTCTTTCGAAAGATTAAAATGATATTTACATTATGAGAATTGATATTCTTGATGAACTGAAAGTGATTGACAAATTATATGATGACTCACATGTGTTATTGTACTTATTTCATCCTCTCATAATTATGATGATTTTCTTCGGGCTATATGAGTCTTTCATACATCCTGCATATTTCTTATAAATATTTATGATGATGATGTTTATACAACTGCATACACCCCCATATACTTAGTTCCTTTCCATGGTACTGACCCACATCTTCGGATGTGGTCTGTATTTTCTCAGAATGTAGGTTCAGGTGCTCAGTTCCAGGTTCGACAGTGATTCTTCAGGCACGCTATTCTACATCCTCTATTTTGGTGAGTCCTCATGTTCCGAGGACGTAATGTCTGATATTGGTTTCACGGAATTGTTTACATTTGATAACTGAGTATGAGTCAGTTGGGGCATGTCTCAATGGCTCACTGGTTTTATTGATTTTCTTAGTGGCTTGTCAGACGTATTGATATTGGGAGTTGACTAAGAAGTCATATTTTGTTATCTTTCTGAAATTCTTTTATTCTTGGATGATGATTACTCTGTTGATATTTGAGGGTTATTTATGGAAACCCCGTTGATTTGTGTTGAACTGAATGAAAATGGCTCAAAGGGTTAGCTTGGGGCTACTCATAGCCTCAAGCACCGTGTGATGCTCCGGGACCTATTTTTCGGGGCGTTACATATGGTCCTAACCTTGTTTATCAGGCAATGGAGAAGGTTAAGGTCATTAGAGAGCGACTTAAGACTGCTTAGAGTCGCCAGAAGTTTTACGCTGATATTAGAAGGAGAGATTTAGAATTCAAGGTTGATGATTGAGTATTCCTAACAGTCTCCCTATGAAGGAATTCATACATTTCGAAAAGAAAGGGAAGCTTAATCCTCGCTATATAGGACTATATCAGATTGTGAGAAGGATAGGTGGGGTTGCTTATGAACTAGAATTAGCCACAAGTCTGGCCTTGGTGCATCCAATATTCCATGTGTCAATGTTGAAGAAGTATGTTGGGGATCACTCTCTTATTTTTTTCTATGGATAAGATTAATGTAAAAGACTCTCTGTCATATGAATAAGAGCCCATTTCTATTTTAGATCGTCAAGTTTGAAAGTTTAGAATTAAGGAGATAGCTTCAGTGAAAGTGTTATGGAGGAATCAAAAAGCTGAGGAAACGACTTGGGAGTCAAAGAGTGACATGCATACTAGATATCCGACTCTCATTGAAATTGTGGATGGCAATATAGAAGGTACAAATCCTATCTTACTCTTTCCTTTCCACTTTGTATTTGAAATTGTGCTTACTATGTTCCAAGTCATCATTCGGGAATGAATGATCCCAAGGGGGGATAATGTAACATCCCGTATTTTCATGCTAGAACTCTAACAATTATTCCTATGCATATAAGCTCCAATATAAATGATTTCTCATATGAATATAAGTTTCATGATCATTATCCTAGTGTGGGATGTGCTTTCGAGGTGAAATATATTCATAGGAATCACTTAGAGCAAAGTGAGCTAAGAGCCTTTGATTCGGCCAATTTTTGGTGTTTGATTCCACAAGGGTCATTTTTGATCAAGTATAACTTTATGTATATATGGAATTTGGTAGATTAAGACCCACAAAATTGTATATAATCAAATTAGCTTTTCAATGATACCAATTTCACCTTAATTCGATACCCGAGCAAGAAGTTATGGCTTTGCAAAGGGGTGTGTGTCGCCTAACAATCGCAATCGTTCACTGGAAAGGTTTTCCATAAGTTGTACGATGCAAACCTTAAGGTTTGCCATAGGTTGTGCGACGCAAACCCTATGGCCAAACGACGTAGACACTTTATTTTTGGATTATTTTAAGGGTAACCAAGTCTTTATACGTTCCAAAATCGTTCCTAAAAATCTATAGATAAAATTAGGGTCACTAGTAACGTTTTAACTCTCTTAAGTCCCTAGTTCATCTTTCAAAAACACAATAGGATAAAAACAACTTAGGGTTAAACATTCAAGCTCAAGGGGTCAACTTTTTTGCAAATTCTTTATCGATTAAGATACGTAGGGCTTTCCTAAACTACCTGGGCATGGATAAATCATTATATTAATATTTTGAATGTTGATAAATCATGTTTTCATGAAGAGAATGAATTACATTAAAAATTAAGTATTGTAAATCCTTCCAATTATATATGATTTTGGTCTTGAGGCCTTACATTAAATTCGAACTTTACTTGTGCATATGTATAAATGTGTTTTCAGTTTTGAAGTATGAATTGAGAGCATGAAGAATGAATTTCCTCTCTCATTGTGTAACTTTTGATTTCCAAGTTAAGGGTTATTCAATTGCATAACTTAAAGCATGAGCTAAGGGTTTTACTATCAATTACGAAATTTATGTTGGTTGTGAACTGAAGAAAGGGATATTTTCTTATTTTTAAATGCAAAATGTAATAATCAAGGGAATTGCATGATCATTTTGAGAAATTGACCACCATTGATCGAAATGTTGAAAAGAGAGTCTTTGCATAGTTTGACATAGTTTTGAAATATGAGTTCTCTTGTATTATTTGAATATTTTGGTGGTCTGAACATTGTTTTGCGTGAAAGAACTATGATACGATTATGATATGGCTTAGATGTATGACTTTCAAGTCTTGGTATGACAATACAAAAATTAGGTAATGCCATAACAGACTTAGAACAGAATAGAAGTTAAATTTCAATTAGATTTTCAGAATTTGAATTTTGAAAGATGCATCTTCAGAAAAGGTTAAAAATTGGCTTAAGATATGTTAAGTGGTTACCCGAAGAAGGCACGATTTAGAAAACTCATTTTCCTAAACCGTGTTTTGTCAATATGGTTTATTATGTCCCCAAGAGGAATCATACACTGGCCTACTGCCCTGTGGCATATCTGAATTAGAAACTCCAACCCTTGCGACAAACTTGGGTTGGGAGCTTGCTGCCGAGTCAAGGGCGGATTCCATATAGCCCATGGAATATCAAACTTGTAGGGTGTACCACTTAGCTCAGAACTAAGACAAAGATGTTGAGTTGAGATTTACAGAAATATTTTAAAATCCTATTTACTATGCCCATGGATTTTCAAATATTTGATGATGACATACTTTTCATGAAACGCTCTCACTTACTTTACATATTAGTATTTTGTTTTTGGACTGTTCTGCGTACCAGTAGATCTATTTTGACCCTATATTTTAGGATCTGAGGCATAGTCCCGGAGTCCTGCTAAACAGTAGATTGGTGTGTCCGAGACTTGCAGTTGGTGAGCCTTCTCTATTCCGGTAGGCCTGGTTATTAGACTTTATTATTTCATTTTGGTTTATGGTCCGACTGGGGCCTTGTCCCAGTTTTCAGATAAAAATTATTTCATGTTGCTAGAGATTTCGCAGACTGGAGTCATGTATTTTGAATATTATGAACCTCGTTCCGTATTACCCAGTTGAATTTAGAAATTTACCATGTTACCATTTTGCTAACTTTCTGCATTTCTTTACATTGTATGAACATTGTGTATGATTGCTATATAGAACGGGGTACTCGAGCCTTCATGGTTTGAGATGCTCGTCACGACCAAGGTCTCGGCTCGGGGTCATGACAATGAGTGAGATGTTGAAACTTGAAATCATATTTTCAGCAATTTGTCAAAATAGATTTGACAAAAGGAAACCAAAAATTCTAAAAGCTTAATCTATGCATCATTTGTTAGAGATTGTCTTTTTAATAACCAAGAAATTTCTGGCTGTCACATTGTTGTTTGAAGACTTGGTGAATGATGTAAGTTTTTTTCTTGGAAGTGTCCAAATTTGTGACATTACTCTACAAAGAGTGGGGACATCTTGTTCCTAAACTCCAGGATCAAAAGTAAAATATAAATTCCTCATCCAAAAACACATCAAAAAGGTGAAACTCTCACAAAGATGAAAACATTATTACACCGTTAGAGGCAAGTTAACCTTAAATCCATTCAAATTCAGCATGTTTAGTACTTTGGCATTAAAAACTATCTCAGTCAACCTGTTTTAATTACCTTCTCCTTCATTAATAGGTCTCTTTACTCTTACTTTCAACTCTTTGATATTAACAGCTACAAGTTTTAAAATCCAACCGTCCACATAAGGTATATCATGCTTCGGCCTAAATGGAAACAGTATCCAAAACTTTTGTACAGAAATGTTGTGCTTTCACCTATTTGCTAGAGTTTGATTTGTTAAGTTCAAATGTAATGTGCGAATGGAAAATGGAGGGAACAATAATTTGGAGGGAAAGTGAAAATTTCACTTAGTGTCACGGCCTAAATTCGGGATCGTGATGGCACCTATTCAATCCTCCGTGATAGGTAAGCCAAATACCCAATTCCTAGAACAACATCTCAAACTCATAGAAGCGAAAGAAAATAAGAATATAACCAATCCTGAATAATCTCATAAGTAGATGAGTAGACTAGTAAAAATCAATTCATAGATAATCCCAGATCTTCACTAATACAAGCCACTAAAATACAAAATCAAAAGAAAGTTCGAGTCTTTCAAAATGCAAAAAATGCATAAAAATAAGGCTGAAGGAGATTTCAGTAGTCTCTAAAGACAGTAGCAGCTACCTCAAATCTCCAATGATGCTAGCAAATAAGGAACCACAAGAATCAATATCCAATGGTCTTCGGATTTGTACTTGCACGTAGGGTGCAGAAAAAGTAAAAGTGAATACAGAACCACGTGTACTCAGCAAGAATCGTCGACCGACCCTAATTCAAAGTGGAGACGAGTGACACCATGTAAATCATCTAAAAACAAATATACAACCTGCACTCGAAAAAAAACCCTTAATCTAACTGAATAGTCAAGTTTAACAGTCACACGGATATCATAACACAATCCAAGAATTTCTCAATCCAGTGAAATAAATAACACATATACAATAAGTACAAGGTCAACAAATACATTTTAACCAATTTGAACCAAATAAATCAATGAAATGTGATGCAATGTAATGCAATTCTTATGTTGTGTACACACATACCGAGCAATGACTTCAAGTTCAAGACCCATGGGGGACTCACATGCTCTATGTACTGTGCAGGCGTGCACTCCGATCCCAATCAATATATTATGCAGGCATGCACTCCAATCCCAATAAATATACTGTGCAGGCGTGCACTCCGATCCTAATAAATATATATAATACTGTGCAGGCGTGCACTTCGATCCCATATGAAATACAATGCAAGATGTGCAGGCATGCAACTCCGACTCCAAATCATCAACAAAGTCAAGCAAAGCACTTCCTGTGTCAAGCCAAATCAGACATCAATTTCAAAGTCAATTCAACTTATCAAATGGGAGTATCATCATTAGCTAGCTTTTTCAATAATTTATTTACCGTACCAAATCAGTCCATCAAGCTAGCAAATAGGGAAAAATAGTTTATACATACAATTAACTTAATTAATTTCCCCAAATAACACCGGTACCCGCATAGATGCTCGTCACAATCATCTATACAGGACCCCCTATTCCCATTACTCTCGTTACACATACCTAACAAATATTCACATAAGCACTTTGAAAAAGAGTCTAAGAAAAATCTCAATTTTCCTCTAACCGAAGCTCAATCGTCAATCAACAAACTTGCCTTTACTTAAAGCTTTCAAGTTGTCAAAATCTATTCAAATATATATTTCTTGCATGAATAGGAATCTAGTAACATCCATTTTATAAATTCATACTCCTAAAATTCTAGAACTAAAACCTAAATTGTATCACAATCATAATTAGAAAGACGATAAGAAAATAATACTACAATTCTTAAAGTTTAAAAGACGAAACCAATGAAACAGTACAATTTCGTTCAAATGTTTCTTAATCCTCAATGAGGACAAAAGTGTTGCCAACACTATTTACTAATTCTCTCAATTCTTAATAAGGAAAATGGACCACTAATCATTAACAAATTAAGCTTTAATTATTGATACCTAATTATGGTTAATGCTTTATACTAATTCCGCAATAATTTACTAATAAATCGTCCGAAATCATGGCTTCTGTCTACTTCAAACTCCCCCCCCACAATATTACAAACACGATATTAAGAATATGCCTATTCAAAGTGGCTTACCAAGGTTGTCGAGATCTTTGTCAAAAGCTGCGATGGAGAAGAAGAAAAAAGAACTGCTCCTTTGTGTCTCTCTCTCAATTAACTTACAGATGGTATTAATAAATAAGGTAACCCCTTTCCACTAAAATTTTTATTCTTATACTTAGGTCTCAAGAGTTAAAAAAAATATCAGTTTGGTCCATAACTATAAAATAATGACTAAAAATTACTAGATGGATTAAAATAGGATAAATTTATCAAATAAATTTATAGGATCGTTACATCATCCACCACTGAACAAACGTTCATCCTTGAACGTTAAGAGAAAGAAGGTACTTGAACTATCAAAGAGATGCGGATATCTACTCCGTATGTCGGACTCAACCTCCCAAGTGGATTCAGCAACAGGACGATGCCTCTACTGCACTTTTACAGAGGCTATCTCTTTGGATTTAAACTTCCTAACCTGCCTATCCAAAATAGCTATAGGCTCCTCTTCAAATGCTAAGTTCTGATCTAGACTCACTGAGTCCTGATGAATCATATGCGAATCATCTGGATGGTATCTCTTCAATATAGAAAAATGAAAAACTGGATGTACGGCTGAAAGAACTCATGGAAAAATCAACTCATAAGCAACTGGATCAACGCACTGAAGAATCTCAAAAGGACCAATAAACCTCGAACTAAGCTTTCTTTTCTTCCCAAACCTCATCACAGCCTTCATGGGTTATACCTTCAACAAAATCCGTTCACCCTACATGAACTCCAAGTCACGGACTCTCCTATCAACATAACTCTTCTGTCTACTCTGAGCCGCCAAGAGCCGATCCTGGATCAATCTCACTCAGTCCATGGAATCTCTCAACAAATTAGTACCCCAAGGTCTAACCTCAAAAGAATCAAACTATCCAACTAGGGACCTACACTTCCTACCATACAAAGCCTCGAACGGAGCCATCTGAATACTAGAGTGGTAGCTATTATTATAAGAAAACTCCACTAAGGGAAAAAACTTATCCCAATGACCCTCGAAATCCATCACACAAGCCCGCAATATGTCCTCCAACACTTGAATAGTCCGCTCTGACTGCCCATCTATCTGGGGATAGAATGTTATACTCATATCCAACTGAGTACCCAACTCCCCTGCAAAGTACACCAAAAGTTTAAAGTAAACTGAGTACCTCTATCTGAAATGATGGAAACAGGCACGCCATATAATCAAACTATCTCATGAATGTAAATCTTAGCCAATTTCTCTGCATTATAGCTCATTTTCACAGGCACAAAATGGGCTGATTTGGTCAATTTGTCCACAATCACCCAAATAGAATCAAACTTCCCCAAGGTCTGAGGTAATCCAACTACAAAATCCATAGTTATACGCTCCCATTTCCACTCGAGAATGGGCATCCTCTGAAGCAAACCACCTAGTTTCCTGTGCTCATATTTCTTTTGTTGGCAATTCAAACACTTAGCCACAAACTCTGCTACATCTCTCTTCATCCCACACCACCAGTAATATTGTTTAAGGTCATGATACAGATTCACCACACCTGGATGAATGGAATAGCATGAACAATGGGCCTCCTCCATGATAGACTAATCAAATCACCCTCTCTAGGAACACAAATCCGCCCCTTAATCCTCAAAACACCCTCCTAGTCTAAAATTGCCTCCTTAGACTTACCTCGCATCACCTTATCCCTGATAATACATAAATTTTCATCCTCAAACTAGCAATCTCAAATCTACTCTAATAATAAGGATCTCTTCTCCACATATGCCAAAACTCTACCTGACTCAGAAATATCAAGACGCACGAAATTGTTAGCCAACCGTTGAACCTCCCTGGCTAATAATCGCTCATCCACACTCAACAAAGAAAGACTACCCATACTAACTGCCTTCCTACTCAAGGCATCCGCCACTACATTGGCCTTGCCCGGATGATACAAGATAGTCATATCATAAGCTTTCAACAACTCCATCCATCTACATTGCGTCAAATTCAACTCTTTTTGCTTGGAGATATACTGAAGGATGTGATGATCAGTGTACACATCACAATGAACTCCATACAAATAGTGTTGCCGCATCTTCAATACAAATACAACCGCTAGTAACTCTAAATTATAAGTGGTACAATTCCTCTCATGTGGATTCAACTGCCTCGAAGCATATGCCATTACCTTATTTCTCTGCATCAACACACCACCCAAGATAATGCAAGAAGAATTGCAAAACATAGTGAAACCCTTACCTTCAATAGGTAGGGTCAAGATAGGAGCTGAAGTCAATAAAGTCTTGAGCTTTTGAAAGCTTTCCTCACACTTATCTAACCATTAAAAAGCCACATACTTCTGAATCAATCGAGTCATAAGAGCTGCAATAGAAGAGAAACCCTGTATAAATCACCTATAATAGCCTGCCAACCCAATAAAACTCTGAATATCTGAAGGTGAAGTAGGTCATGACCAATTCCTAACTACCTTAACCTTGGTCGGATCTGCCATAATACCCTCCTTGGACACCACGTGTCCCAAGAATGCCACGGAACTGAGCCCCAATCTCTGGAGTACGATCCTCAAATATTTTGCATGATCTGCCACACTCTTAGAATATACCAAAATGTCATCGATGAACACAATCACAAAAAAATCAAGATAAGGCCGAAACACCCTATTCATCAACTCCATAAATGTTGTTGGGGCATTGGTCAAGCTAAAGGATATAACTAAGAACTCATAGTGGCCATATCTAGTTCGAAAAATAGTCTTTGGAATGTCCAAAGCTCGAATCTTCAACTGATGATACCCCGATCTTAAGTCAATCATCGAAAACACAGAAGCACCCTAAAACCGATCAAACAAGTCATCAAAATGCGGTATAGTATACTTATTCTTGATTGTCAATTTGTTCAACTGTTGATAATCAATGCACATTCTCATAGACCCATCCTTCTTCTTCACAAATAGCACTAAAGCACCCCAAGGTAATACACTTGGTCGAATAAACCCCTTGCTTAAGAAGTTCTGAAGTTGATCTTTCAATTCTTTTAGATTAGTTGGCAACATCTTATAAGGAGGAATAGAAATGGGCTTAGTGCCCAACTCCAGATCAATATCGAAATCAATATCTCTATCAGGAGGAGCACCTGGAAGCTCAGTAGGAAATACATCTACGAACTCTCTGACCACCTTCACTGACTCTAAAGAAGGTGCCTCGATACTAGTATCATGAACATAAGCCAAATATAATAGACAACCCTTTTCAACTAACCGTTGAGCTTGAATAAATAAAATCACCTTCTTATAATATGAACTCAACACCACTCCACTCTAATATAGGGAGATTAGGCATGGCTAAAGTAATGATCTTGGCATGACAATCCAAGAGAGCATGATAAGAAGAAAGTCAATCCATGCCTAAGATTACATCAAAGTCAACCATATCCAGGATAATCAAATCTACCTAGGTATCATGTCCCAAAATAGAAACAATGCAGGATCGGTATACCCAGTCCACCACTAAAGAATCACCTACTGGAGTATAAACACGAATAGGCACAGCCATAGACTCACAACTCATATCAAAGCTGGAAGTGAAGTATGCAGACACATAGGAGAAAGTAGAACCAGGATTAAATAATATCAAAGCAGGTCGATGACAAATAGAGACAATACCTGTAATGACTGCATCAGAAGACTCTACCTCGGGCTTTCCTGGAAAGTCATAACAATGAGCTCTGTCATCCATCGGCTGAGTCACACCTCTACCACCTTCCCTACCAGCTGTGGTGTATCTCTACCTCTCTGAGATCTACCTCTACCCCTAACTGGGGGTGGTGCTGCTCTAATAGAGGCTTGATAACTCTATTGTGGACACCTCACGATGTATCAACTCAAACTCCTTTGCTGATTCAACCACCCTCTGAATAGAAGCCCCAGATTGGGCTATAGCAAACACGGTCTCTCTGATCCTAAGTGTCAAACCCCTTATAAACCTCCTGATCATCTTAGCCTCATCTGGAAGGATCACCATAGCATAACGATATAAGGCATAAAATAGTATCTTATACTCAGCCACAGAAATACCCTCTTGCATTAAATTCTCAAACCGGTGCCTACGCTCCTTCCTCAAGATAGAAGAATGATTTATCAAGGAAGGACTATGAAAATATAGCCCAAGTCATCGATAGAGAACCTACTAGCCTAGTGTCAATATAAGAGCGACACAACTGCTTGGCAGGACCATGCATTTGTAAGGCAGTATAAGTAACCCCATGGGAGTCAACCAATCCAACACTCTAAAGTCTCTCATGGCAATTGACCAAAAACTAATAAGCATCCTCACGCAGATCACCTTGAAACTGTGGTGGGTCCATATTCCTAAATCTCTCAAATCGCTGATGCTTCTCATCAGACATAACTGACATACCTCCATCGCTAGATCCCACCCCTGGTAATGGCATACCATCATACCTCGGTGCTAGCTGAACCAATGGACCCTGATAGATCGAAATAGGCTGCTGATCTGGGGTTCGTAGGCCCACCCTAACATGTGAACCCTGTGGAGTACCAAGTGATCCACCTCCCTAAAATATAGTCTCCAAAATAGCCAACATTTTATCCAAGGTATTCTGAAGATGCGATGCAACAACAAACCCTGGTGGTGCCTAACTTGGGCCCACATTATCAATTGGAACCTGAATGCCATCATCACCTACCTCAAACTCAAACTTGAGAGCATCTCCTCGAGCTCCCTCTCTACCACAACTTCTATCCCTACCAAATCTACTACCCTATCCAGGTATACCCCCTCGAGCAATCAGATCGAGGTTTGGTGGGGGCTCCTGACCACGATCCAGAGGTGCACAAGTCCTCACTATCTATGAGAGAATAAGACAAGAATTTTAGTATTTAAAGTTAAAAGATCAATATTGCATGATAAGAGAGAAAAAAGGGAATATTTCCTAAAGTCCTATAGCCCAAATTGCATGATCAAAGATAAGTGATGGACGTCTCCATACCGATCTGTGAGAGTCTACTAGACGCAGCTTGTATTTGTGAGACCAATGACCCTGGGGCTCTGATAACCTCTGTAACAACCCAAATTTGAGACCGTGATGGCACCTATTCAATTCTCCGTTATAGGTAATCCAAATACCCAATTACAAGAACAACATCTTAAACTCATAGAAGCAGAAAAAAATAAGAATATAATCAATCCTGAATAATCTCATAAGTAGATTAGTAGACTAGTAAAAAATAATTCGTATATAATTCCAGGTCTGGAAGTCACTAATACAAGCCACTAAAATACAGAACCAAAAGAAAGTTTGAGTCTTTCAAAATGCAGAAAATGCATAAGAATAAGGCTGAAAGAGATTTAAGTAGTCTCTAAAGCCAGTAATAGCTACCTCGAATCTCCAATGATGCTAGCAAAGAAGGAACCATAGGAATCAATATCCACTGCACCTACATGTAGGGTGTAAAAAAAAGTAAGAGTGAGTATGAAACCACGTGTCCTCAGCAGCATCGTCGATCAAACCCTAATTCAAAGTGGTGACAAGTGACACCACGTAAATCATCTAAAACAAATATACAACCTGCACTCAGAAAAATCACCTTAATCTAAATGAATAGTCAAGTTTAACAGACACACGGATATCATAACATAATCCAAGAATTTCTCAATCCAATGAAACAAACAAAACATATACGATAAGTACAAGGTCAACAAATACACTTTAACCAATCTGAACCAAATGAATCAATGCAATGAATGCAATGCATATATTGTGTACACACCTACCGAGTAATGGCTTCAAGGTCAAGACCCATGGGGGACTTACAAGGTCTATGTACTGTGCAGGCGTGCACTCCGATCCCAATCAACATATTGTGCAGGCATGCACTCCAATCCCAATAAATATATTGTGCACACGTGCACTCCGATTCCAATATACATATTGTGTAGGTGTGCACTCCGATCTCAATAAATATATATAATACTTTGCAGATGTGCACTCCGATCCCAATAAATATGTATAATACTGTGCGGGCGTGCACTCCGATCCCATATGAAATGCAATGCATGATGTACAGGCGTGCAACTATGACCCAAATCATCAATTAAGTCAAGCAAATCACTTTGTGTCTTAAACTAGATCAGACATCGATTTCAAAGTCAAATCAACTTATCAAGTGGGAGTATCATCATTAGCTAGCTTTTTCAATAATTTATTTACCGTACCAAATCAGTCCATCAAGCTAGCAAATAGGGAAAAATAGTTTATACATACAATATTTAATTCCCTCAAACAACACCGGTACCCACATAGATGCTCGTCACGAGCATCTATACGGACCCCCTATTCCCATTACTCTTATTACACATACCTAACAAATATTCACATAAGCATTTTGAAAAAAAGTCTAAGGAAAATCTCAACTTGCCTCAAACCGAAGCTCAATAGTCAATCAACAAACGCCCTTACGTAAAACTTCCGAGTGGTCAAAATTTGATCAAATATATATTTCTCAAATGAATAGGAATCTAGTAACATCCATTTTATAAATTCATACTCCTAAAATTCTAGAACTAAAACCTAAATTGTATCACAATTATAATTATAAAGACGATAAGAAAATAATACTACAATGCTTAAAGTTTAAAAGACGAAACCAATGAAACAGTACAATTTCGTTCAACTGTTTCTTAATCCTCAATGAGGACAAAAGTGCTACCAACCCAATTTACTAATTCTCTCAATTCTTAATAAGGACAGTGACCACTAATCATTAACAAATTAAGCCTTAATCATTGATACCTAATTATGGTTAAGGCTTTATACTAATTCCACAATAATTTACTAATAAATCGTCCGAAATCATGACTTCTGCCTACTTCAAACTCCCCCCACAATATTACAAATACAATATTAAGAACATTCCTATTCAAAGTGGCTTATCAAGGTTGTCAAAATCTTTATCAAAAGCTGCGAGGGAGAAGAAGAAAAAAAAACTGGTCCTTTGTGTGTCTCAGTTAACTTACGAATGGTATTAATAAATAAGGTAACCCCTTTCCACTAAAATTTTTATTCTTATACTTAGGTCTCAAGAGTTAAG
The DNA here is from genome assembly GCA_030864225.1 of Capsicum baccatum var. pendulum. Taxonomy (NCBI): domain Eukaryota; kingdom Viridiplantae; phylum Streptophyta; class Magnoliopsida; order Solanales; family Solanaceae; genus Capsicum; species Capsicum baccatum. Next base: position 44,748,228 of record CM061555.1, read on the forward strand.
AAAAATATCAGTTTGGTCCATAACTATAAAATAATGACTAAAAATTACGAGATGGGTTAAAATAGGACAAATTTATTAAATAAATTTATAGGGCCGTTACATCATCCACCACTAAAACAAACGTTCGTCCTCGAACGTAAAGAAAAAAAAGGTACTCGAACTATCAAAGAGATGCAGACATCTACTCCGTATGTCGGACTCAACCTCCCAAGTAGATTCAGCAACAGGATGATGCCTCCACTGCAATTTCACAGAGGCTATCTCCTTGGATCTCAACTTCCTAACCTGCCTATTCAAAATAGCTATAGGCTCCTCGCATGTGAATCATCTGGATGCTATCTCTTCAACATAGAAACATGAAAAACTGGATGTACGACTGAAAGACCCGATGGCAAAGCCTTATTGTGGACTTACCTCATTGGATGAAGCGCGACTGTTTTCTCCTTTTGTCCCGCCTAGGGACAGGGTGGTTTAATCTGGTTCCATACATGTACAAATTGCAGCAAAAACTCTGTTTCGATATTTGACTGGGTAACTTTCTTATAGTTTTGAGGAAAAATAAGTTTCCTACTGAAACTTCTATATATTGATAGTCCTCTGTGTTCGGTCCCTTCCCCTCCCCGTCCTCCCCCCGCCACCACACACAAAAGTCACCCCCTTTTATTTGTCACCCACTAGTTATTCCTGAACCATAGCTTCACCTGGTGCTGCTGGTTCCTTTAGTATTTTGTTCATTAGCATGAACCCATTTGTTGTACTCACTGAGATGATCCCTTCGTTCAGATAATCCTTACTAGAATGTTATCCTTTCTAATACTGCTTTCATGATTGATTCTGTATAACGCAAAACTTTTTCACATTTACTCCTGTTGTTCATACTTAATAGTTAATGCTGTCTGATTTTCCTTTGTTTGATAGATCATATGTGAAGATGCATCAGATGAAGTTGTGCAGCTCTACCTGGAAATTATAGAGGCATAAGCTAAAGAAAGTTGAATTGCATAACTTTACATGTATGGAGCAAGAGTGGTTGAGAAACTACTTTATCGCAAATGCAGACATTTTGGAATAGCTAATTCGACTATTCCTAACAATTATAGCTTTATGCTAACAGATTCTGGTATTCACTGTTTCCTTTGTTGTTTTAAGGACTAGAACAATGGAAAATTATTGTGAGCCATGGATTTAACGTCAACAATCTAGATAATTAGCAGTAAATGCAACAGCACGTCACTCTTCAAAATCAAAATTCAACCTAGCAGAAAGTAGGATTGATGAACAACATTTATTATAGACATGTTACATGTTGAAAATATAATTAAGTAAACAAAATTATACTCTATTTAGTTGTTTAAGTTTTAGATAAGATAGTCACGCATTTCAACATTGCACGTCAAACTTCATTTTTCAGTTAGTGGTTAAGAAAATACTTAAGCACTCCATCATGCATCAAATTCATAGACATACTGAAAACTGTACCATACTACACAAAACTTAGTGTTACCTTGAAAAGAACCAAACATTTCCAGGAGACATAATCTACAGAATAGGCAACGTGAGAAAAGGGAACCATTTCGTTCCGTGATTGGAATTTAGTACTTAACTTTAATGGGCAGACGAGTATATGTGTGGATCAGAGATAAGGTACAAAGTTAATGTGAAAAAACACAGTTCCCTTGCATCCATCGAGTTGTTTGACATTGTACAAAATATTTTTATACTATTAGGTAAACATGTAGAATATTTTGTATGACAATGCACAAAACTTAAATTCTTTTATACGATATTGTCACGTCCCAAAATAACCCCTAGGCGTGACTGGCTCCCGCTAACATCACTTGCCGGGAGAATCAATTTTTCATATCACAATGTCTACAAACACAGATATAAAAATATGTACAACTTTAAATGCATGAAATAATTATTAAATGCTAAGTAATTATTCACCCAGTTATCGTAATACGGTTTATGAAAACAACAATACTTAGAGAATAACTCTTTAGCCTCAAGTCCCACACTAAGCCATGGAGCATCTAAACAGATTTACATGAGTTCAGCTTTCGGGCATGCAAACCCAACAAAAAGAAATATAAGCTAAAAATAACTAAAGTTGGATGACGACCTTCACGAACAATGCGAAGGCTCACTTCAGTGACAGAATCCACACGTAAAGACAGTCAGCCACAAGTCTCTCTCTCCGTAGCCATATCTGCAGATATGCAAGTAAGGAGTGAGCTATATAAAAATATAACCCAGTAAAATCCTCGACCCACTACTTTAATAACCCTGGAACAAGTGTTAAAAAATACAAAGCACAACAAAATACACAAATAATATGTAAATAATGTCTCTCATAAGTTAACATCAATAATATCCAATAGTAAGTTAAAAAAGCCACTTTGTATCTCAACTAAACCAACTCTCACGACTTGTCATAAACGGCAGTGAAGGTGATCGGCCTAACACCCCGACAAGTCCATGACAATATATATATATATATATATATATATATATATAATGCCTCAAAAGTCTTCTACAGCAACATGTACAAGCCCTTAACATATTACGGCAGCATAAGTATGCCCCTAACATATTACAACAGCTATGTATGCCCCTAGAGACTATAACGGTAACGAAGAAAATATATTAAATGCCCCAACATCACCTCACATATTATCACTAAGCAATTCTCACTAGACTTCACAAATACTTATCCATAATTAGTCAATACCACCGATTCTACCAAGTTGCACTCTTGTTCCAGCACATGGACTAGGCAAAAAAATATATATCTATTTTTATAAAGTGGTTTGATAAGCAAGCATCAAAGTTTAAAGTCTCACTTACCTCGCTAACGATAAATTCTCCAACTTTGCAATGTGTAGGACATCAACCAAACAACGATCAATGGGATCAATCTAAACAAAATATTAAATAACAATATTAATCATGCTATTTCGGGCCAAGTCTCAATATCCCTAACTTTGAAACTTAGAGGTAAACCTTAATATCTCACATTGTATATATTGAATTAATAATAATAATCCAATACAATTGTCCAAACATGACACCAACGATAAGGAAAAGAAAATTCTCAAACAAGCTTCAGCTTTGCTTACTGCCAATAGCTCCCAAAGTTGAAAATTATTATTTTCTCATGCAAATGAAAACAAAGCTAAGCCCTAATTTACTTCTTCTTTGGGTAATCATTACTGTAATAACACAACGCTTCACCATAGACCAATCATAAGCCCCAATTAAGTCTATTCTATCATTTAGCATCATGAACAAGCACCTGCACTAATATCATGAGCAGCCACTACCGTATTATACATGTATTTTAACTTCTATGCCAAAGAACAATGAACAAGTTCTTACCTTAACAACTGAAAAGCTTCAATACCACTATTGTGCTCTCCAACTTATATGTTTTTCTCCTACGCTGCCTACTAATATTTTCCAAGAATAAAAGGAGAAATATATAGTTCAAGTATTCTGCTTGTAACGTTAGTAGCGTGAAACTGAAGGAGGCTTTCGGTTGGATCCTTTTAATTTCCTTAATTAACATTAATAACTGGTTAAAATTATCAATTAACCCTTTATAAAAAAAATAATAATAAGTTGGTCTATTACATTCTCCTCCACTTAAAATAATGTTCGTCCTCGAACGAGTCTAAAATCGTACCTGAAGTGTCAAACAAGTGGGGATATCTAACTCACGTCTCCTTTTCAAACTCCCAATTAGCTTCCTCGGTTGGATGATTACGCCATAACTCTTTGACTAAAACTATCTTTTTCAATCTCAACTATCGCACTTGCCTATCAAGAATAGCTATTGGGCTTTCCTCATAAGTCAGACTCTCATCAAGCTCTACATCTTCTGGTTGAATTTTATGACTATCATCATGAACATACCGTCTAAGCATTGACACGTGAAACACGGGATGAACTGTAAACAATCTCGGAGATAAAGCAAGCCTATATGCCACCAATCCAATCCGATACAAAATCTCATAAGGACCAATGTATCTAGGACTTAGTTTACCTTTTCGGCCAAATCGCATAACTCATTTCATGAGAGAAACTTTAAATAAAACTTTTTCCCCTTTTGCAAACTCTAAGTCGCGGACCCTCTTATCTGCATAGGACTTTTATCTGCTTTGTGACGTATTGAGTCGATCCCATATCACTACAACCTTATCCAGTGCTTGCTGAACTAAATCTGGACCTAATAACTGTGCTTTGCCAAAATCAAACCAGCCAAATAGTGAACGACACTTGCGCTAGCCTCATGGCAGTGCAATTTGAATTCTCAACTTATAGCTGTTATTATAAGCAAACTTTGTCAAAGGTAACTGGTCATCCCAATGGCCACTAAAATCAATTGTGCAGGCTCTAAGCGTGTCCTTCAAGATCTGAATAACTTGTTCAGACTGACCGTCGGCCGGCAGATGAAAGGTTGTACTCAACTCAACGTGCAAAGCCAATGATTTCTGAAAAAATCTCCAAAACTCAGCAGTGAACTATGCACCTCGATCAGATGTGATTGAATAGGCACACCATGAAGCCAAACTATCTCCCGTAGGTAAATTTTTGCTAACAGTTTCACGCTATAAGTAACCCAACTGGTATGAAATGGGCACATTTTGTAAGTCTATCCACTATCACCCAAATTGAGTCGTGCTTCCCGAAAGTATTTAGCAGCCCCACAATGAAATCCATAATAATCCTTTCCCACTTCCACTCCGGGATAATCAATTTTTGCATCATTCGACTAGGTTTTGACGTTCATATTTGACCTGCTGACAATTTAAACAACTAGTGACATGTTTTAAAATATCAACCTTCATACCTTTCCACCATTACAACCCGCGAAATTCTTGATACATTTTTGTAGCACCAGGATGGATAGAGTTTCGTAAGCTATAAGCCTCATCAAGAATTAAATGTCTCACATCTCCCATAATGGAAACACACAATCTTCCATGATGATGTAGCACACATTCACCATTGATAGTGAAAGACTTAACACTGTATCCTGCACTCGATATTCGAGCCCAACAAGGCAGGGATCATCATATTGGTAAGTCTTAACTTGCCCAATTAAGGATGACTGAACCACCATAACTGCAAGTAACTTGCCAGGCACTGTGTGATCAATTCGAACTCCATGATTGTCTAAAGACTGAATATCCATAACCAAAGGTCGCCTTTCAGCAACAAATCGGGCCAAGCTGCCCATAGACTTCCTACTCAAAGCGTCTACTACTACATTCACCATTCCAGGATAATACAAGATAGTAAAATCATAATCCTTAAGTAACACTAACCACCGTTATTACCTCAGATTCTGATCTCTTTTCTTGAATAAGTATTGTGGACTCTTGTGATCAGTATAGATTTCACATGGCTCACTATAAAGGTTATAATGCCTAATCTTAAGTACAAATACAACTGCAGCCAATTCTAAGTCATGAGTTAGATAATTCTTCTTATGGACCTTTAGATGTCAAGAAGCATATGCCACCACTTTACCATTATGCATTAAAACACAACCCAATCCAATTCGAGATGCATTACAATAAATTGTGAAATCACCCTCTGTCGTAGGTAAAGTCAAAATTGAAGCCGAAATAAATATTGTCTTTAATTTCTGAAAACTTTCTTCACATTTATCTGGCCATCGAAAACCCATATTTTTCTGATTCAAGCGAGTCAATGGAGTGGCTATCTTTGAGAAGCCTTCCACAAACCTCCTATAATAATTAGCTAAAACCAAGAAGCTATGTATCTCTATAACAATACTAGGTCGAGGTCAATCTCGAACTGCTTTAATCTTCTTTGGATCAACATAAATCCTATATCTTGACACCACATGTCCCAAAAAGGAAACCATGCCCAAAGAAAACTCATATTTTGAGAACTTGGCATATAGCTTTGATTCTCTAAGTGTCTGCAGCACAACTCTCAAGTGTTGTCCATGTTCTACCTCACTCCGGGAGTAAACCAAAATATTATCAATGAACACAATCACAAAGTGGTCTAAGTATGGCATGAATACCCTATTCATAAGGTCTATAAATATTGTAGGTGCATTATTCAATCCAAACGACATCACTACAAATTTAAAATTCCCATACCTAATGATAACCCTATCTCAAGTCAATTTTAGAAAAATGAGTAGCACCCTATAAATGATTGAATATATCATCATTTCGGGGCAGAATACTTATTCTTGATTGTTACCTTATTTAACTGCCTATATAGTCAATGCACATTTTCATCGTGCCATCTTTACTTCTCATAAATAACACAAATGCACCCCAAAGTGACACACTAAGCCTAATGAATCCTTTTTCAAGCAACTCCTAAAGTTGAACTTTTAATTTCCTCAACTCAGTAGTAGCCATACGGTAAGGTGGAATAGAGATAGGTTGAGTTCCTGGAACTAAATCAATGTTGAACTCAATTTCTCTCATCAGAGATAGCCCGGGAAAATCATCTAGAACACGGTAATAAACTCCCAAACAATGGGAACATTGTTAATAGAAACTTTCTCTTCTCGAGTGTCATGAACGGTAACAATAAAATCCAAACAACCATGGTTAATCATTTAGCGGTCTTTTACATAGGATATTATATTCCTTTGAGTCACAGGAGTTATACCTTTCCAAACTAAAGGTGGTTCTCTGGGAATATCAAAACGTATAAGCTTAGCATAACAATCAACCAAGGAGTAACATAACGCCAACAAATCGATACCCATAATCACATCAAAATCAGTCATTGGCAACACAAGTAGATAAACTATGGTGTCCTTACCCTGAACAGATATCACACACTCTTTATACACTTTATACACTTTATCCACTGATAAGGTCTCCCTCACTGGGGTCATAATAATATATGGCTCAATAAGAGTCTCAATCCTTCTCTCTAAGAATAAAGCAAAAGATGGGGACACATGCGAATATGTAGAACCAAGATCAGTAAGAGAATATGCCTCATGAGAGTTTATAGTGATAATACCTGTGACCACTACATTAGATGCCTCTATGTCCTGTCTAGCCATAGCAAAGAATCTCGGTGGTCCACCTGCTGTCTGAGCACCCTGAGCACCTTGTCAAATTTGTCCATGAGCACCCTGTGGAGCAATCCTAGCTGGCTGAGTGTAAGCATAAGCACCTACAATATCTCGTTGTACCTGTGCAGTAGTTTGACTAGAACTAGAATTTTTCTTAGAACAAAACTTATCAATATGCCCTCTTTCACCACAAGTATAACAAGGAGCACCAACTCCAAGACAACGCCCACTATGATTTCTGCTACAATTAGAATATTTTGGATGTTTTTCGGACTAAAAAGAACCGCTACTCTTTTGTTGCATCTACTATTGACCCTTTCTAGCGGGATAATTATTCCTTAAAGATTAGTCCACAGACTCTGATTGCGTAAGCCTAGACTAACCATAATGAAAACCACTTTCTCCTAGATGGATGTAATACCCCGTATGTTTCTAAGCTAGGAAGTGAATAAGTATTCCTACGTATGAAATCTCCTATCCTGTGACTCATACTTGAGTACATGACTTACCATGAATATCCTAGTGATAGGATAGCTTATGATGCATTAAGCATGTTTATATGAGTCACTTAAGGTAATGCAAGCTAAGAGTTTTTGAATCCATCAAGTTTTAGTGTTCAATTTTACAAAGGTCATCTTAGAATGAGTATAACTAGATTTTAATGTGGTATTTTGGATGATTTAGACCCACCAAATTGTATAGAATCGAATTATCTTTCCAACGATACCAATTTTGCCTTAATCCAATACCCGAGCAAAAAGTTATGCTCATTTTTGTGAGAGACAGTAAGCATAGGCGATTGGTTAGGCGCCGCCCAACCCAAGCATAGGCGATTGGTTAGGCGCCGCCTAACCTAGCTTAGTCAATCACTTGGGCGCCACCTAAGTCAATTCCAGGTGCCAAAAACACTCCATTTTGAGTTATTTTAACGGTAATTAAGTCTTTTAACACTCCTTACATGTCCCTAAACTTAACCCTATGAAATATATAGCTTCTAAACATATTACAACCCTATTTTCATATCAAAGCTCATCATCCAAGAGCATTAAAGGAGAAAAACAACTAGGGTTGCATAACTAAGCTTGAAGATCTGATTTCAAGGAAATTCCTCCGTCAATCATCAAGAATCTTTCCTTCTAAGGTATGCGTGAGTTGATTTATGGATCCCTTTCATCCATAAAGCTCAAAAATCCTCTTTTTCATTATAAAGTATGATTTCTATATTGTTGGGTGTTGATGATCATGTTGTTGATATTGGGTGATTCCCAAGATGGAATCTTTATATGTTTTTGTTAATTCAAAAACATGTAAATTTGGTTGTTCATGATGTATAATTTGATGATTTCACCTATGCTTAAGATGTGCATGTAAGGTATTTGATAAAATGCCTAAGAAACTAGAAATCATGCAATATAGCTAAATTGTGACTAAGTGAAGGATTCATGATATGCCCTTACGTTCCAATGACTTCTATGTTGTTAATGTGCCTTGTAAATGTTGTTGGAATACTCATGAACTATTCTTATGAGATTATGCTATGTGTACTTGCAAATCCTACTTATGAACAAGATGTATGATAACCATGCAATCCACATGAACTTCCATGCTATTGGTATGTGTTGCCAATATGATTATACAACGAACATGATATTAAGATTGTGCAAGTACTTCCATGTGATATGAAATCCTTTCCATGCAATACATTGTTGATAACCATGCTTAGTATGAGATCCCTACTTATGATATTATAAATTACGGACTCTACTCTTATGATCAAGTCAGTCATGTGTGTTAGTTTCCTTCCATCGAGTCCTGAGGGTACTTGTACCCTAAAACTATAGATGTGTGCCTAGAGCCATGTCATGTTTCATGATATCCGAACTCAAGCTATGATTCCATAGACTTCAGTCTGTCATGTGACTCAGGAAAGCCTCATGATCTTAGTCAGTTGTCAGATATCAGTAACATTCCACCAGTCAATGGAATTCAGTAAGATTAAGTCATGCACAGTCAGTTATTCATGTATAGTCCCTCCAGATGGGAGTAGAGGTTAGCACCGAGTGAACCCAAGGATGGGAACTCACCCGCTAGTTCAGGGTTTGATTCTTAGTAGTCATCCTTGTGTTCCAGAACTACGTAGCCAGCGTAGGTTGAGACATCTTAACCCGTCAGATTAGGGTTGATGAGGTGGCTTAACCCATCAGTTTAGGGTTCCCACCGTTCTCATTGAGTACCCGCCAGATAAGGGTCACACACAGGCTGTCCTTACCCATGGCACAGTATTGACACCCCTCCAGTCGGGGCAGAGATTGGATCCTAGCTTAGCCATAACGACATACATGGGGCATGTCGGTTAAACACTACTTCCCATTGTTTTAGTATCAGTCTAAGTAAAAGAATTCAGGGCGTTCTTCAGATTTCAGTATATATAGGACTGTCAGATATAGTCATCCATGTTATCAATTTCAGTATCAGTCATGACAGCTATCAGTAAACCATGTATTAGCTTACAGGTCATGCTATCACATATTCATGGTCCCAGTTTCTATATATGTGTGTTTGCACTCCCACGTTCATATTAGTCAGTCAGTGTTCTTCATGCATGAAACCCTTTATATTTAGTCTACCATCCTCGTATACTCAGTACTCCAATTGTACTGACGTATTTGCGCTATGGTGCTTTCTTTTCATGTTACACCATAGGTTCCGAGACACGAGCTCCAACCCAGCAGTAGCGGTAGCATTCCAGTCGCAGAGACACAGTGAGTCCTCATTGATTCAAGGACAATATGATTTGATTCGTTTATTTATTTATTCAGTTCAGTTTTACGGATTTAGTTGGAGACATGTTTCTTCAACTCCTTATTCAGATAGTTTAGAGGCTTTCAGATTTATGTTCAGATTTACGTTCAGATTGAGTTGTTTTGGGTATTTTCACCCACATGATTGTATTCAGTTGAACCTTATAGCCTTACAGTTCTATGTATTCCTCATTATTATATCATGAATTGCAGTATACAGGTACAGATATCAGTCATGGGTTAGCTTGTGGTCCCTCGGGGTCATGAGCACCATGTAGCATTCCGGTTCAGCGAATCGGGGTGTTACAATGGAGCACCACTAAATCCACCTAAGTTATGCGCCTTTTTATTTTCTTGATTAATCATTTCTATCTCATAATAAGATTCAGAACGGAGAGTAATGTCAACCACCTCAACGTAGGATCCATTATGCATATCCCGTATAACTGGACCACGATAACAAGCCTCAAGTCCATCTACAAATCATATTATTTTCTCCCTCTGATTTGTAACCAAAGATGGTACATACCTAGACAACTCAATGAACTTAGCTTCCTCTCAGTGACTGTCATAGATCCTTGTCGCAGATTATTAAACTGGTGTCTTATGTCATCTTGTTTGCTCAGTGGAATAAATCTATCCATAATATAGCTGAAACTCTGATCAAGTGATTGGTGGTAGCCCTGCTTGTCTGCACCTCAAAATGGAAGTCCACCACACCTCGGGAGACGCTAAGAACAGAAAAGTAGTAAATTCTACACCACGAGTCTCCTTCTATCCCAAAAAAGTCAATATCTTTTCATAACGGTCTATAAACTTTTAAGGCTCAATAGAAGATGGTGTAGCATCAAAATCCTATGACTTAAGATTCTTGGGTTGCCTCACAGCTGCAACCGAATGATCAACTAGCTGAGGTGCCTAAGAATTCGCAAAATTTAACTGAACTTATGCCTGTGAATGCAAAGTAACCTGAGGCGCTGGAGTTTGACCCTGATTAGGCACCAACGCCTCAAGTACATTCAACACTCTTACCACTATGTCTACAGGAAATACAACAGTAGGTGTAGAAACTGGCACTGCAGCTTGAGTATCTCGATCAACCTGATCCTGCACTTTCTCAGGAACAACAACATTGGGCTGGACCCCATTTCCAACTCCAGGCTGAGCACCGATCTGTGTCCTAGTTCGAGGCCTAATTGGATGAAACCCAACTCGACCATCAACACTGGTAAAATCCTGTCCAACACCACGCCCAGTAGGTGCATTAGATCGACTAGTGAAATAAGAACCACGTCTCTTAACCATCTGCGAAAAATATTGAAAGGTTAGACTTAATTCAACTCAACAAATAAATAATGAAGGGAAAAGGGAAAACTTTTTAGATGTTTTGTAGCCTCAAGTTCATAAGTATGGGTGCCGACATACCCCTGAACAAGAATTTACTAAACACTGCTCCATGACCCAGGACTTAAAGCCTAGGCTCTGATACCAACTTTATCACGTCCAAAAATAACCCCTAGGCATGACTGGCACACGCTAATATCACTTGTCGGGAGAACCAATTTTTCATACAATCACAATGTCTACAAACATTGATATAAAAATATGTGCAACTTCAAATGCATTAAATAATTATTAAATGCTAACTAATTATACACCCAGTTAGCCTAATACAATTTATGAAAACAATAACACTTAGATAATAATTCTCTAGCCTCAAATCCCACACTAAGACCATGGAGCATCTAAACAGATTTACATGAGTTCAACTTTTGGAAATGCAAACCCAACGAAAAGAATATAAGATAAAAATAACTAAAGCTGGATGAAAACCTTCACGAGCAATGCAAAGGCACACCTCAGTGACAGAATCCACATGTAAAGGCAGTCAACCACAAGTCTCTCCATCTGCAATCGTATCTACAGATATACAAGTAAGGAGTGAGCTATATATAAATATAACCCAGTAAGATCCTTGACCCGCTACTTTAATACCCCTGAAATAAGTGTTAAAAATACAAATCACAACAAAATGCTTAAATAATATGTACATAATGTCTCTCATAAGTTAATGTCAATAAGATCCAAAAAGAAGTTTAAAAAGCCACTTTGTATCTCAACTAAACCAACTCTCATGACTTGTCATAAAAGGCAGTGAAGGTGATCGACCTAACACCTCAAAAAGTCCACGGCAACATACATAATGCCCCAAAGTCTTCTACGGTAGCATGTACAAGCCCGTAACAAATTACGGCAGCATAAGTATGCCCCTAACATATTACGGCAGTTATGTTTGCCCCTAGAGACTATAACGGCAGCAAAAAAATATGTTCAACGCCCCAACATCACCTCACATATTATCACTAAGAAGTTCTCACTAGACTTCACAAATACTTATCTATAACTAGTCAATACCAACGATTCTACCAAGTCACATGCTTGTTCCAACACATGACAAGGCAGAAAATATATATCTATTTTTATAAAGCAGTTTGAAAAGCAAGCATCAAAGTTTAAAGTCTTACTTACCCCGAAAATAACAATATTAATTATGTTATTTCGGGACAAGTTTCAATATCCCTAACTTTTAAATTTAGAGGTGAACCTTAATATCTCACACCATATATATTGAATTAACAATAATATTTCAATACAACTGTCCAAACATGATACCAACGATAGGGAAAAAATTCTCAAACAAGCTTTAGCTTTGCTTACTGCCAATAGCTCCTAAAGTTGAAAATTATTGTCTTCTCATGCTATCAAAACCAAAGCTAAGCCCTAATTTACTTCTTCTTTGGGAAATCATTATGTAATAACATAACCCTTCACTATAGAACAGTCATAAGCCCCAATTAATTCTATTCAATCACTTAACAGCATAAACAAATACTTGCACTAATATCATGAGTAGACACTGCCCTATTGTACGTGTATTTTAATTTCCATGCCAAAGAACAATGAACAAGTTCCTACCTTAACAACTAAAAAGTTTCAATCCCACTGTTGTGTTCTCCAAATTATATGTTTTTCTCCTATGTTGTCAACTGATATCTTCCAAGAATAAAAGGAGCAATATATAGCCCAAGTATTCTTCTTTTAACATTAGTAGCGTGAAACTAAAGAAGGCTTTTGGCTGGATTCTTTGAATTTTCTTAATTAACATTAATAACTGGTTAAAATTATCAATTAACCTTTTATTAAAAAAAGTAATAATAAGTTGGGGTATTACATATATATTGACACAACTAACATGAATCAAGGATTCATATTTTATGGGTTCAATATTTAAGATTCTTAACATTAAACGTATTATATCTTTAAGAGATAATACACTAGTATCTAAAACTATACACGAAATTTTTATGACACACCTAATTATTACGAAATCCTATTACACACTAAATCTTTTTTTTCGTACTTTTGTGCTCCTTTTGCTGACGTGGCTACCAAGTAGCAAAATATTTGCCTACTCCATTTGTACTGACTTGGTAGTCTTGTCAGCACAAAAAGAGCCCAAAAGTACAAAAAAAATGAGTACAGGAGTAACAGACCTTCATAAAGTTTAGTTGTGTTATAGCAACTTCGGATATTGGTTAAGAAGGTACTTGTGCCTTATCTCAAGCTTTAAAATTAAAGGTTGATACTTTTGTTGCAATATTTTAGGAAAAATAATATAAACGTACACCGTAACTTATCATATTTACATAAATCTCTGTCCTACAAAGTAATTACTCAAATTTTAACTAATTATGTATCTTTGTTAGATGTATCGCGAGATAATTATGTATCTAGACACATTCAAAATAAAAAAAAATACATCGGGAGATAATTATTTATATTTATAAAAAAAAAATATATCTTCATTAAATATATTGTCACGGATCGAATCAGGACCTGGCCGTAACGGGTATCTCAAGTTTCACGTGGACCGAAGATCACCCCCTTCACCAAATCAACCTAACACAACACACTCCAAAGACGGATAAATTTTGAACATATAACAAGATAAGAGTCTGCTAATTTAAGGACATTAAAGTAAATCTCCAACCAAAATAACCGATATTGGCATCAATGCCAATACTAATATCAACGTCGATATCACTACCGACACCACCCATACCAACAGTAGTCTAACAAAGCCTCTAATCAAAATCAAAGAGTATTCGGTCGGGACATGCCCCCAATCATAACCAAAAATCAAATCCAAAAATATAGTCAAAATATAAAGGAAGCAATAAACATGAAATGGGGTCTTCCAAATTATGAAAGATCACCACTTTGATCTAACTCGCTAGTTGATTCCAAATCCAAGTCATTGAGTAGGAGGAGTAGAAGTATGGCCAGTTCCTGTATCGCGTAGGGATACAGCATTCGAAGATGATTAGTGGGATGAATGCTACCATAAAACTCGAGGATAAGTATAAAATAATGATATGATCAACAATTTAAAATCATTCAAAGTCAGTGCACATGATCAAATGCATCAACACATACATACATACATATATATATATATCACATGTTGGGATAGGGAATAAGGCTTAACAGGAGTTTCAAAATTTAGCTTGGATTGTGTAGCTCAATCATCATATAATAGTATCCACGGGCTATATGGGCCCTAGATCTCACCCCCCGTCAGGTCATAGTGCGTGTAGCCGCACAAATGAACAATAATATCATATATATGAACATGGGATACTCGAACCCTCCAACACATACCAAGGTGACTTAAGCATCGGATAACATAATGATTTACTTTAATGCCCCGAGTCTGCACCCCGGATGCTACACCGTGCTTACGACCTCCAAGGACCATAAGCTAACCCATGACTGGTACCTGTTGTAAGCACTTAATAATAATACTAAAATAATGTGTAACATAGGATGAAATGCCTTAAGGTTCATAATCTGAATACTGATAAATAGAAACTGGTAATAACATTTGAAATATAGAATACTGTCTGAACTAGTCTAGTCTGAAAAGCCTCTAACTGAACTGTTTAAATGTGGAGTTGATCGGACAAGCCCCCGACTAAATCTGACTAATGAAATACTTAATCTACTAAAAATACTAAAATAACAGAATATCCTCGATAGATGAGGACTCGCTACTGAATCTGCGACTGCTGACTGAATCTATCTAAGCACGGTCAGGAATCTGAGCATCCGAACCTATGATATGAGACATCATAGCACAAAGAGAAAGTATGTGACAGTACGTGGAATATACTGGTATGCTAGGTGAGGTAAGGCTGAATGCAAGGGCTCATATGCATGAATGGTAACTGACTGAATGATATGGAATAACTGAATAAGAGTACATAGATAACTGAAACTACTGTAAGTACTGAGTAGGCAATATTGTGCATATACATATATACTGTATCTGAAATTTTACTAAGGCTGAATACTGATTTTTTATAACTGAATAACTGATATCTGAGATTAATGATAGCTGAATTACTGATAACTGGGTGACTGTGTCTGGCAGTCCTGATTCAGTAGAACTAAACTGAGTTCTATACGGAGACTAAAACTTAAACTGTGGGAGGTAATTATCTAACCTACATGCCTCTCTCTAAATAGATTGGGGTTCAATCTGTAACCTCAGTTGGAAGGATGTCAGTACTGTGTCACGGGTAAAGACAAGATGAAGAGTCACCTCATCTGGAAGGTGCCCTGAATGAAAATGGTGGTACCCTCAATTTGCAGGTAAAATACCTTATCAACCCTCAATTGGCAGGTTGATATCTCAACCTACGCTGGCTACGTAGTTCAGAAATACAAGGACTGCTTCTAAGGATCACACCCTCTACTGGCAGGTGAGCCCCCATCCTGGGGTTCACTCGGTGTTGAATCCTACTCCTAACTAAAGACATTAATTATTATACTGAGCTGAACTTGACTAATACTGAATTTCACTGAGTTCTGTAACTGATTGAGTACTACTGCTCGTGACATTATTGAGACTATTTTGTAACTATTGTAGCTCTAAGTAAACAGCTAGATTTTCGGGTATTGAATACCCCCAGGACTTGATAGCGTTGATAGTAAAGCATAGCATGATCATAAAAACATAACAATACTTGCTTTTTAACAATGCACTCATTTAGACATTTTGTCAAACACTTGATATACATGAACTTGTACATGAATGGGACCACATAATCACATGTCATGATTTTACTATTCAATTCTCTTAGGCATTCTAGCGAACACTTGGGGAGCATGATTATTTCACATAAAAATAAACATATATAAATATCATGGATACAATACAAACTTGTAAATTCAAGGGTTTATCAAGATAATCACATATTCATCACAGATGGTATTTAATTTCATGAAACTTACAATTAAATCATGGATTGAAAATCAATTAATATCATGAACATGAGTACAATCAATTTTAAGCATTGAATTCATAAATCTGAAAACTTGTATGTTAAAATAGGGTTCTTGGACTCCATGGTGAAAGGAACCCATAAATGAACACCTAACATGCTTGAGAAGATTAATTCTTGAAGGTTCTTGGAGGAATTCTTGAGGATTATTCTTGATTCTTGAAGCTAGGGTTTTGCCCTTTTGAGAGAGAATGATTTAATCCTTGAGTAAATAATGAAATAATGAGCAATTAGTGCTCTTTTAGATCTTGATATTGTGATTAGAACTGATTAGGGCCGTGGAAAAATACAAAATTATTCCTGAAAAGTTATTAAAATTCATCACTGAAAATTCAGATTTGGGGCTTCACCGCGACGTGGTGGCATCACGGTGAGCCACTGGAATTAGGCTATCATTGTTCGAAAAAGGATGAGTGTGAAATAGACTTGTGGCGCGACGCGGTGGCATCACGGTGATAAACTGGAAAATGACAATTGGAAAAATGGCCCTTGACGCAATCCAGTGGCATCACGTTGCCTCACTAAAAAATGTCAAACGGAACTGGAACAATGGCGCGATGTGGGCTTATACCGATGGCATACTAGAAAATGACAATTTCCATTTGGACCCTTAGCATGTTGCGGTGCTTGCCACTTTGACATACTGTTTTACAAAAAATGTTATAACTCTTCATACACGTATCGAATTTGGGCTAATTTTATATCGCTGGAAAGCCGGATGAATTTCGTACACTATGGTAGTTCTTAAACTTTAAAATTCTGAGTATTTTGAAAAATTTATATAAAGATACTCGCATATTGAGATTTAAACTGAGCTAGAGAAATATGGGGTATTACATTTATGGGGACTCGAACCCCCTAATTATGAAATATAATAAAGGGGACTTGAACCCCCCGGTCACTTTAACCCTCGCGTCGGCAAATGTGATTTTCAATATCAGTCACTTGGACCTCCACTTTCACGACTCAACTACACAACTCTATCAGAGCTCAATTAAAACAAGCAGCACACATTCTCATTTATTTAACCACATTCCACATTCCAAAAATC
Organism: Capsicum baccatum var. pendulum; assembly: GCA_030864225.1. Lineage (NCBI taxonomy): Eukaryota > Viridiplantae > Streptophyta > Magnoliopsida > Solanales > Solanaceae > Capsicum > Capsicum baccatum. The sequence continues at coordinate 44,765,571 of CM061555.1, forward strand.
CAATTAGGGAAGAGTAACATGCCTTAAACACTAAGAAGTACAGAGAGAAATCGCCCTTGAGAACTTTTACGACCCAAACTAGGGCCTAGCCGTGACGAACATCTCGAACCAGGAAGACTCGAAACGCCCTTCTCTATCTGGAAATATTGCACAACATTCACATACAAAAAAAAAGTGGAATTATACATCGAATACGGAAATATGGTCATACTCTGAAATTAATTTAACAATGAAAGAAAACTCCAACAATATCTAAACATCATCTGACTCAGTCTATGAAATCTCTACTACATGAAAATCTGACGACGGTCTAAAACTGGGACAAGGCCCCAGTAGACCAAAACTGAAATAAGTGTCATGATCTAAAAAGACAGGCCTTCTGGAATAGAGAAGGCTCACCACTGCACAATCTGATCACCTGTCGGAAATATCTACTGCTTATTTGGACCCTTAGACTGAACCTCAGAACCTGGAGGAAGAAGGGGGGTCAATACAGATGTACTGGTATGTAGAGCAAATCCAAAATAATCATTTATAATCAACATATATGAGAGCAGTTTAAAACGGTTCATAAACATGTCATACAGTAAGAAATCATATGGTTATTTTAAAAGAGTCTATGAAAATCATCATGACTCTGAGAAATATGTATTATATCTACCTTAGGTGGTATACCCTAAACTTTGAAAAATTCCATGGGCTATATGGAAACTGCCATTAACTCGACAGCGAAGCCCCCAACCCAAGTGTGCCGCAAGGGTCGGAGTCTCTGACTCTACTATGCCACACGGCGGTCGCCAGCATACAATAATAATCTACCTGTATCGGAAAATACGATTTCAGGATAAGAGTTGTTTGAACTCGTGCCTTCTTCAGGTAACCACCTAACCCTCTTTAATCTCCCTTTTAAAACTCTATCAAAACATGAAGTCTCTGAAAACATGCTCTGAAAACATACTCTGAAAACATGCTCTGAAAACATACTCTGAAAACATAATCTGTTATGGCATAAATACATATGGTATCGTCATACCATTGACTTGCAAGTCACATCTCTGAGCCATAATTAGTCTGTCATAAATCTCTGTTTTCAAAACACAAGTTTTGGGACCACCACTTCAATAATTCAATTCAAGAAACTCTTTCTCAAACCTCATGTAAAACACATGCAAGGAACTTATCTTTGTCAAGCATTTCAATAGTACAGTACAAGGTGGTCATGCCAAAGTTCCCAATTCACATGAAATTCTTTATTTTAAACACAAGAACACATATATACATATCAGGAACCACCCTCTCACAATTTCAAATCATGATCAAATGCAATAATATTGCAAAAACATCTTTCAAATCACAAAACCATAATCCTTAATTCGATACACGAGAGGGAGTTCATAATTTATGCTCTCAAACAATCTTAAATCTCGAATTCCATACATATACGTATACATGTAAATCAATTTAAGGGATAGGACCACAAGGTCAAAAAAAAAACAATGAAACTTTCAAATTACATAATCAACAATATAGTTTTTCAAAACCCCCATAAAATACATGCATCAAAACCTTAAAATCATGCTCTAATGGTTTTAAGCACATGTAGTTTTTAGGATAAACCCCACGTACCTCTATTTCGGAAAATAATGGATGATTCCTAAAGCTTACGGATTAGGAATTCCAAATCTCTAATTATCTTCTAAAACCCACGGTTGAATCTTGAGTTATTTGGGAATCTTGTTTGAAATCCTAAGGAGTGTTCTTGAAGAAAATCGAGAGAAATATGAGTCATGTGGTGTTTTGGGGTTGAAATTCAGTGTTTAGGCTAAATTAATAGGGGTGGAATTAACCCAAATGCCCTTGGAAAACGTGGAACTGACTGCAGAAAAATACACTACTGCCTCTCACGAAAATGGCCATAACTTTTTGCTCAATTGACGGATTTAGGCGAAATTGGTATCGTTGGAAAGCTACTTCGAAGACCTTTCATTTGATATATAGTAGTTCATCTAGTTCACTATATAAAAGAAGTTAGACTCAACAAAAATTGACCCAAGTTGAAGTGTCCACTAAAACTAAATCGATGGAATTGTTTACTCGTCTTTGAGTTAGGGGATTTTTGTGACCTCAATTCGTATCCAAAGATATTCCCACACTGTAGGATTTATTACCACACATATATTACAAGGAATCATATAGTTCGGGTTTATACCCGTAGGACGACGCTTTGATTTCTAGCCCAAAAAATGCGGGGTGTTACATTATCTCCCCCTTGGGATCATTCATCCCCGAATGATGGGTAAGAACTTGTTGAAGCCTTTAAGGTAAGGAAATAACGTGGACATGATATGTCCTCTAAGAAAGGACACAACTGATCTGAAACATTTAAACTTCTATCATGGAACTGAATTTTGAGCTGACTTGACTTTACTTGCTTCTTGGAGCTGATTCATGCTGAAAATTTAGGATTTTCCTTGAAGTGTTCATGATCCAGTCATACATACTGAATTGAGAAGTGATAATTCATGAAAGTACGAATCCTAATGCAAAAAGATTTGAATCGTACGAAGGTATTACACTGTCTGAGCTAAAATACTTAGAAATTTTGAGATTATGCACTGAACTTGTATGCACCGAGCCATGACCAAATAGTTGAATCAGAAACATGATGCTTGGAATAAACTGAATTCACAATTTACAAGGATGGAATAGATTATATCCTGGGATGGTCATACGCATGGGACTTCAGATAGTAGGACTGGGTGAAAAGGTGGAAAACCGCAGCAACTGATTAGCCTGACTGTCAAACCAAATTGCTGGCTATACAGACTGAATTACTCTGGATACTTATACTTAACTGGGGTATCTCTTCAACACCCTTTCTAAAGAAGTTCTAGCATCCTTAAAAAGCAAGAGATCTTGGGCAAGAGTTACACAAGATATCCAACTAGGGATCACAAAAATGACATTACTCTTTATCACGAAATATAGACATATAACTCATAAACTAGGATAGAATTATCACACCCTAGGAAAAGCAACTTTTTACTTTCAGGCTAGCCACACTTCTAAAATACTCTCTCAACTATACTTTTCCCTTAAATATCATGCTCATTGATTCCATTTATTTTTCTCACATGGATGCTGATATCTCCATCTACTAATGTCTAAACTGAATTAAATCCTCTCACTATCTTCAAGCCTAACTCAAAACACAAGACGCACCACATAATACTATAGTACTAGTCTAAATAATAAATTCGGTATATCCTGCATTTCACAATTCCTCATCTCATGTATAATTCTTATTGCCACTCCCACAATCACCTTCAACTTCAGATTGGACATTCACAAGCACTCAAAGCATCAATCCGTATGAATACAAACATGACATTCAAGCCTATATGCTTACCCACATATGCTCTTCTAAACACAACTTGTAAAGCACCTTCCTCATATTCTCTAATACTTCTATCCATAACAACTTCCCTGCATTATTCAGATGATATACCTAAAACATTCTCAACTTACCAAGCCATACATGAAACTTCACCTCGAAATTCTTTCAAACTTATAGACTTGGACTCTTACTCCACAATTACTGCCTTAGCTCAAATAAACACACAACCATCTTTCATCAACAAGAAATGTTTAATCTCTCCCATCTAGATAATTATTCATCATCACTATCTCGACCTAAGGGAAAGGGCACTAAAAAGTTGGAATATTGGGATGCGAAACATGAGGGGAGTACTAAGCATAACTTGATACCCTTCTGAGGCATGAGGAATAGAGCACTCACGGGATGGACTTATTAAAGAGATCTAATCTGAGGATATACCTGATATAAAATCTGATCGTTAAGAGAATCACATGCATACAAGATTCATGGACTGCATGACCTGAATTTTGGAATTCATAACTTACGAAAAGTGATTCTGACTGTTGCACCAACTGGGAACTCATCATACTAGGAGCTAGGAGAGTACATGATTTCATATCATATCCATGAATACGAACTATAATCGTGGAGCTGAAACATAAAGCATGAGTATATATCGGAATAACTGAAGCAAACTACTGAAATAAGAATAGGTTGAGCATCACTCTACTCACGGCTTTTTCCCCATTTACTGGCACAACAATTAGAATTTGTACGCTTGACTTGGTTACTCGTTCTATCATCTACCCCTTGGCTTTAAGCCATCATCTTAAGTTTGGGAGATCCCTTACTAGACTTTAAACTTAACCGCACTCACTGCACTCTGGGGTCTGAAATATGACAATATGCAAAATTAATAGAAGTTAACCCGAAGGACCACACATGAAAGTGGAAAGCCCACTGCTAATACTACCTTCTGAGATACACTCTATATTTCGATAGCCCCAATAGTCATAGTTTAATGCTTGCACAATTATTTCTATCGGTTCAACCTTCAAAACTCAAACTTAGATTCTAACACTTAACATGGATATCACCAAGCCTTTGATGAACCATACCACTTTCAACATAGCCTACCAATATCGCGACTCCAAACTTATGTCTCATTACTATGAAAAACAAGATTATATAAGAAGGCTCAACACTATCAACCAAAACTCTTTAACCTGGCTATTTACAACCCATATAACATCTACTAGTCTTTCTCCATCTAGCAACTCTACGGTACCACTAGCCACACGCAACATGTAATAGTCTTAGAAAAATGTCACAACTCCATATCACCTTGGGCATACTTACCCACCATACATATAACATTATACTTCATTACGAATCAACTTAAACCTAAGCCGTTCCACACACCGTTCAAGCCTATTAGGTCACTTCCATATAACTAGCATCATTAACCAAGAAATTATCCCATCCACCTTCATGGACTTCAACTGTTCAAAACTTAATGTCTAGTGCTAAACTTAATTTTTTTACAACCCAACCTTACGCATGATTCTCACTTGAAAACCATGAAATAAACATCAAGAAGCACTAGTACACTAGAACTTCATAACAACAATGATCGATCTTGACCTTATGGTCTTCCTTATCATAACTCATTAGCACATACTATTTCCAACACATCAAGCTTATTAATTTAACATACATCATTAATCTCCTGCCACTATTCTTACGTCCACATCCTACATTAAATTCAAGCCAATGGTCCAGCATCAATCATCTACCACCAATGAAGAAGGCAACATAATATACTGGTCCGTCAAATTTGAACATTCTATCCAAATACCTCACAAATCTACTACATACCTTCTCACAAGTGGTACTAGTTTACAACTACCAACAAAAAATGGGGTCAAGGGATAAAGTCACATAATAGACATGATCAACCTTAATATGATATTATAACCCCATACAATCTTATCTACTTATACGGATTTCTCACCTCATACTTACTCAATCATACATTTAGACTACTTTCAATTTCCACAACAACCATGTGTCTATAATTATAACTGACTGGCTAATATAGCCATTTTCACACTTCAAGCAACCGACAAATCACCCTCAGATTGAATATTCTGCACTTGAAATGATGTGTCGTTGTCGTTAAGGTAAAGTGAGAAAGACCAATTATATAATTCCATCCACTTGATTCAAACTGGTGCATTATAATAAAGCTCACCATTGTCTGTCTCTTAGTGAACAGACATATATAGATCATTGTGTTTAAAGGGATTATAAAAATACTGCCTAATCAAACATGATGAGTGAGATGTTGAAACTTGAAGTCATATTTTCTGCAATTTGTCAAAATACATTTGATAAAAGGATTCGAAAAGCTAAATATATGCATCGTTTCTTAGAGATTGTCTTTTTAATTACCAAGAAATTTCAGGCTGTTACATACATTGTAGTTTGAAAAGTTGGTGAATGATGTGATCGCATTTCTTCTATCCTTCTCCACTTGAATATGTAAGTTTTTGTCTTGAAAGCGTCCAAAGCGTGGACAACTTGTTCATAAAGTACAGCAGCAAATACAAAATATAAATTCCTCGTTCAAAAACACATCACAAAGGTGAAACTCTCGAAAAGATGAAAACATTATTACACCGTTAAGAGGCAAGTTAACCTTAAATCCATTCAAATTCAGCATGTTTAGTGCTTTGACATTGATAAAGGTCTCAGTCAGCCTGTTTTAATCATTTTCTCCTTTATTAATAGTTCTGTTTAGTCTTAGATTCAACTCTTTGATATTTAAAGCTACGAGTGTTAAAATCCAATCATCCACACAAGGGATCTCATGCTTTGGCATAAATGGCAACAATATCCAAAACTTCTGTACAGAAATGTTGTGCTTTGACCAATTTGCTAGCGTTTGATCCACAACCTTCACAAGCTTTCTTGTGTCTTCCGACTCTGATGAGTTGGGGAAAAATTTAAGTAGGAGAGTTCGTTCCATGCACTGTTCCACATCTTGGACTTGGACAATGAACTCATTCGAACATCTTTAACAACAAGGAAACAAATTATGTGCAGTAAAATTGGCTCTGGCAATTCAGAAATCCGTCTGTTGCTTCCATACTACTACTCCCCTCCATCATCAATATTGAAACAGAGTCATCAAATATTATTTATCCTAGTTCTCGTTATAGGCCCATTATGTAACTTTGATAGATGACATTGACAGCTAAATTTAACTCAAACTCCTCATCCCATATGAACTCTTTCCTTTATTTTATAATATATAATACAAATAAAAGTTTATTTTATTCTATTTTATTTTATAATTAGACATTCTAATATTTGAATTTAAATTTTAAATAGTTGAATAATCAAATATGACATTTTTGGGACGAACGAAAAAAGAAAACATTACACATAAATTGGGATGGACAGAGTAACAATTTTTGTGTAGACTCCTTCGGTAAGTTGGTTAGGTTTAGGATAAGAGAATGATAGGCACTCCTATAAATATTTTTACACCCTTAGAGTTTGGGTTTTCAAACGTCACTGAACAAATTTGGAACCAATGGAAGGGGATAGTGATGATAGAATTTCGAAATTGCCAGAGCCAATTTTGCATCACATCATGTCTTTCCTACATGTTACTGATGCGGCACGAATGAGTACATTGTCCAAGGTTTCGGATAGCGCTTGGAATTCACTCCCCTACTTAAATTTTGATGATATTTTCTACTGGTGGTCAAAAGATCTGAATGTTGTTATAGATCAAACTCTAGCAAGTAGGAAAAAGCACAAGATTTCCATGCAAAGGTTCTCTCTATGGTTAGGCCATTATCATCGTCTTTCTTATGTCAATAGATGGATTAAGATACTCATAGCTTGTAATATCAAAGAGTTGAATCTAAGAGTAGACAAACGTGATTATCAGGGCAGCATGGTATACAGCAGATTGCCAGAGGCAATCTTTGCTGCCAAATCACTAAATGTTCTGAGTTTGTATGGATCTAAGATTGAATTGCCAAAGTTATCATCTTTGAGAGAATTGCACTTCACTTTTGTGTTTTTGGATGAGCAATTTATTAAGGCTATGTGCACAAGCTGCTGCAATTTAGAGCATCTGTCTTTGCAGTATTTCAAGGGACTCACCAGCTTTCAAGTTGGTGAGACTTTACCTAAACTGAAAAGGATCGACTTGGTAACCTTGGAACGTCACCGTTCGGTACTCCAATTGGTTGATATTGCAGCAATTAACCTCGAAGACCTTAGGATCAACAACCTTAATGGGCATATAAAGGTTGTTAGAATAACTGCTTGCAAAGCCCTCAAGAGTTTGTACCTCAATTATGTGGACATTACTGATAATTGGATAGAGGAACTACTTTACAGCCTACAAAATCTTGAAAAGTTTAACTCATTGCAAGACCTTGAAGAATATGAAGATCGCAAGTGATAGCCTCAAAGAACTGTGCATACGTGGTTGTGACAATTTGATTGCTGTTGACTTGGACGCTCCTAATGTAATAAAGATCCGCTGCTTTAATAAGAAGTTTAAATTATGCTTGGATTGAAGGAAGCGAAAAGGGGCAAAAGGTAGGAACTTCAAAATAGTTCCCATTAAAAGTTGGTTGATATGAACATTGTTGGCCCAAAACAATTGGAAGTCTTAATACCTAGATAGATCTTTAAACAAATTCCACTTTTCTTCAATCCCTACATATTCGTTGACGACCTGCATTTCTTTTTTCAATACTATCTATTTGCTCATTTTATTTTCTCTTTTGTTCAATATCTTTTTCCATATAATTGTACCTATTCCTCTAATAGGTGCCATATCTCTATTTTATTTTTCTAAATAACTAGGAAAACTCTAGAAGAATCAAACAATTGAATTTAGACCTACCTTTAAATAACTACATCTCCGACAGAGCATCTTTCCTATGCAATTTAATTACAAAATCAGCCAGATATCAGTGGGTAATAATTGTTTTTGATCTGGTTGTTCTTTTTTCAGATTGATAGTTGTTGCTTTTGTATTTCTGTTCATATTCCTCTCTGAATATGAAGTAGCTTTTTGTTTTGGTTTTGAGTATTTTAACCTTGAAACTCAATGTTATTTTGTTGTGTTTTGTCTCTTGGTCTCGGAAGTAATGGAGGAATATAGATGAAGCCATTGAAAATGGTGATAGCATTACGACCAGTGGATAAGGAGGACACAAGTAGAGTAGCTTAACCGCGTCTACAAAAATTTCTATTATTAGCCGGAGTGGCTATTTTTCTAGAAGATCGATTCTTTAGGACCTTTTTTCAAAAATAGAACAAAAACACTGAATGAAATATGTGTAAAAAGGGCCCATTTTGACATGTCATATCATTTGAGGCAAAGTTGATTTCACACACATTTGCCATATCATAAACTTGTGTTCAAGTGATAATCTGTCAAGTTAAAATGTCTGTCTGGCCATACGTAAGTTAAAGCATCTGACTTACAAAGTGTGACATGTTTAAGGGGTTACCTAGGTATTTAGCCTATTTGGAAACATTGTTTATCGACTGTTTAATGGTTTTTGCTTCTTTGCTTATCTTTGATTGTTAGACAAATTATTGCCATTGGATAAAGCGGAAGTTATATGCAGTTGATCGACTTCAACAAGAATAGTGTAAAACCAAGGAATTCAAGCCTTAAAGATTCATTATACTTGACATTTGTTCCTCTTACTTGTACAGTCTGAACATTGTTTTGATCTTACCTGATTGGATGAAGCACGACTGTTTTCTCCTTTTCTCCCGCCTAGGGACTGGATGGTTTAATCTGGTTCCAGTCGTACATGTACAAATTGCAGTAAAAACTGTGTTGATATTTGACCGGGAAACTTGCCTATAGTTTTGAGGAAAAATAAGTTTATGTAATGAACAGATAGGAATAAGCAATACCACGAATTAAAGAAAGCAAGGAGAACACACAGATTTTACGTGGAAACCTTTGACGGGAAAAACTACGGGAAGAAGAGGAGGAATTCACTATAATGGAGAGGAGTACAATGGAGGAGATGAAAGTCTCAATGATGTAATTTTTCACAACCAAAAACAACCTACTAAACGCACTTATATAATATATGCCCTAAGCCCAAAAATATATAGGTACTTACCGCGGAGCTTCGCCCGCACCCACAACAGGGTCTATGGTGGTAGCGTAGGGATCGGGTTAATTCGCACCGCAAACTTTTTAGGGGTGAATCAACAAAATTCGAGTCACAAACTCTAATAGTTTTCTACTAATACTTCTATCGATATTCCACTGTGTGCGGTCCCCTCCCCACCCTACCCCCACCCCCACCCTCACCACCACCACACACACATCTCCTTAGAAGGGAAAAGGAGAACAAAAAAGTCACCCCCTTTTTTTTGTCACCCGCTGGCTTGTGAACCTTAGCTTCACCTGGTGCTGCTGGTTCCTCCTGTAGTATTTTGTTCATTAGCAAGAACCCATTTGTTGTACTCACTGAGATTATCCCATCGTTCAGATAATCCTTATTAGAATGTCAACCTTTCTAATATTGCTTTCTGTTAGCCTTCTATAATCAAGTTGGGGTCATTGGTATAGTGTATAAGACAATACTGAATAGGCTGTATTAGTAATGTTGGGATTAGTAGTACTAAGATTAGTAATACTAGGATTAGTAATATTGAAATTATTTTAATGAATTGAAAATAATATATATTGTTATATTTTAAAAAGAATATTTGTTTGTTTACAAAAATACCCTCGACATAATAACTTTGCATATTTACTTTGCAAAACTTTATTATTCTTTTTTAAAAATAAAAAATTAATAATATAACTATAGTAGTGTAATACCCCAAGAATCCCAACCGATAGTAGAACCATGATTCAAGCTCATGTTAAATAAATCTTCGTGATTTGGTAGTTTTATGATCAAGTTTGATGTGTATTAAGGTCTTAAATACGTCCTAGCTATTAGACGAATCAAAACATCCCTTACCGATTGAATTCTTGAGAAGGACATTGTCATAGTCAACTTCAAATGATCATATATCCCATTATATAAAGAATTTTTGATCTCATGACCTACCAACAGATAGATAATTGAATTATCTTTCCAACGATACCAATTTCGCCAAAAGCCGATATCGGAGTAAGAAGTTATGGTCGTTTTACTGAGAGCTATCGGAGCTGTCCAGGAGTGACGGACAAGCTGACGGACCGTCAAGTTAGTGACGGCCCGCCACTTTGGCCGTCAGAACTGAAGAAGTGAGGGCCTTTTATGGACCAAAAGTGACGGTTAGTCACCAGAGTGACGGTCCGTCACTCTGACCGTCAAAATTGACCGAGACAGCGCTGAAGCACCGTTTTAAAGGAATTTTTGGGTCATTTTTCACCCTATTTAATATCCAAATCACCCCAAATCAAAGCTCATAACTTCTCCTTCATCCAAAACATCAAATTAGGGTTTATTTCCAAGATCAAAACCCTTATTTCTTCTTTAAGAAAAATCAAGAGAAGTCAAGAAATCAAGAATCTCTCCAAGAACCTTCAAGAAAGAAGTTTCCCCAAGGTATGTAGATGTTGATTCTTGGGTCCCTTTCATCCAAGAAGCTCAAGTACCCTTTTTTAAATCTCCAAGATTTATGTTTATGAATTTGTAATGATTCTTGTGAGTTGTGATTCATGTTTGTCTATAAGAATCAAGTCTTGGCCTTAGTATGTGGTATTTGTGTGGTAAATGGATTATGTACTTGTTGTCCAAGATGGGATATTTATGTGGTTTGTATGAATCTATGATAATATATGAGTTGGAAACATGTAAATTTAGTTGTTCATGATGAGTAGTTGGGTTATTATACTTATGCCTAAGTTGTTCATGTGAGGTGTTTGATAAAATATCTAAGAGACTAGAAATCAAGTATTGTAGTTAAATTGTGATCTAATGACAAATGCATGCTACACCCTTATGAAAATAATGACTTCTAAGACATTGTTATATGTTATGGTTGTTGATGAAATGTTCGTGAAGCTAGGTCGATGGACGTATGTCATGTTGTTATATGCACTCCCCTCCATGTATAAGACTTTGAGAACTAAGAGTGTCACGAAATGCCCTAGTTAATGAATTGTACCATGATAGTGTGAAATCCCCAAATAAGTGTGAACCTATGCATGTCTAGTGTTTGTTGAAGGACATTAGTGAACAAGTGGAGATGTAATAGTAGTAAATTCCCCAATTATGTGCCCTTTGACATATGCTAAGTTTTTAATACATGCCAAGTGGTTAGCAAGTAAGTTATGACATGATAGTATGAAGTTTTCCTAAGCCATGTGATACCCAAACATATGTCAAGACTGATATAGGTATGAAATAGTTGATGTAAAAACCTTGTTGAATGGAGTACGATCTAATAGCATGTTTTCTCTATGTTATTATATGATTATTATTCTGAGATGCCTAAAGCGACCCTTTGGTGATTGTGATGATGAATAGAGGCCTATGTTTCTTAAATGCTTGATGCGATGGCTTAAGGATTTTTTAGGGGGAAAGGATGTTATGACTCCTAATTACTTGGAGAAATGCTTGAATGCTTGTGTTGATAAATGAATGATTGTGATGATGAATGGATGATCGTGATGATTGTGATGATGAATGGATGATCGTGATGATGCAAACATGATTATGTTTCACTTTTATGTTATCGAGTCCTGGGGGTATTTATACCCGACAATAGAGCTATTGTCTAGAGCCGGTGTCAGTTTCGCGATAATTCCAATCGAGCCATAATTCTCAAAACTTAGTGAACTACAGAACTTTGTATCCTCAGACAAATGCAGAATATAAGAAAACTCTGTAACCTTAGAAATCTCTGTAATCACTGTAACGCCAGTAATCTAGCCTCAGTCCTGTAAATTAGCTCAGATCTAATAGTATTCAAATGATTTAATTCTAATCTCAGAAGTGATTTGAGTAATCTATTCAAGCTCTGTATCGTCAATCAGATACCATAATTCGATACTTTTTTCCGTCAGATATGGAACTAAGTAATCTCAGTGTAAATCAGTCAGATCTCATGAGAAACATGATCAATATCAGATTCAGCTAGTCTAAGTTCAGTTAAGAATCAGATCAGTGTCTTTCAGTTGGGAGTAGGATTCAGCACCGAGTGAGCTCAAGGATGGGAACTCACCTACTAGTAAAGGGTGTGATTCTTAGAAGCAATCCTTGTGCTCCCGAACTACGTAGCCAGCTTAGGTTTAGATATCATACCTGCTAGTTGAGGGTACATAAGGTGGTTTGACCTGTTAGATGAGGGCTCCGCCATTCTTATTTGAGTACCTGATAAATGAGGTTCACATAAAATTGTCTTTACCGGTGGCGCGGTACTAACACCCTTCCAACTGGGGCACAGGTAGGACCCCAACTTAGCTAGGCGGGGCATGTCGGTTAGAAGACTACTTTCCACAGTCTCAGTTTCAGAATCAGTCTCAGACATCAAGAAAGAGCTTAGTTCAGTGTACAGAATGCAAGGTTGTTAGATACAGGCCATCAAGTTTGATTATTTGCAAATTCGAAGATCAACTGCTAGATAGTCCAATCTCAAAATCAGTTATCAGACCTCAAAATTAGTTATCAAGTAGTATTATTATCCACAGATTCAGAGACTACCTACTAGATAGGGTTGATCTCAGTTTCAGTCAACCATTCTTATTATTAGCAGATTTGGAGACAACCTGTTAGATAGGGTTGCTATCAGTTTCAGAAGCTTCAGATACTCGTAATCTCAGTATGTTCAGAAATTTTAGAATTTCAGTATATTCAGTATCAGTTACCAGAGTTATACCGAGTATGCTTAGTGACAGTATGCACAGTATGTTCAGTAATTACAGATTCTTTATGTATGCTAATCCAGCTTTTGCATATTATTCAGTTAAGTTATGTTCATGTATAAGCCCTTGCATTTAGCCTTACCTCATCTACATACTCGGTACATTTTTATACTAACGTATTTGAGCTATGGTGTTTTATTTGATACCATAGATTCAGAGGCACAGGATCCAGAGTATCCCCATCAGTTCAATCCTAGTCAGCAGCAGTAGCAGTGAGTCCTCTTCTTTCGAGGATGAATCTCAATTTACTATTATTGCATTAGATTTTATTTATATTTTCAGTTGACGGAGTTAGTTGGGGACATGTCTCATCAACTCCACAGTTTAGAAGCTTTTCAGACGGATGTTGATGTATTAGTATTCAGTTTTTAGTTTTGAGTATGTGCAGATGTATTGAACCTTATGGCCAGTTTTCGCATTTATTTCAGATATTATGCAGTGTACAGGTACAGATATTAGTAAAGGGTTAGCTTGTAGTCCTTCAGATCCATAAGCACTGTGTGACGTCTCGGGATGGGATCTCGGGGCGTTACAAGTAATAACTTATTTTGAAATTTTAAAATTTAATCATTCACTTACAAGAATTATTTTTCATTATCTTTTCTTTATTTGTTCATCGTTTGTTTGTTGTTCGTACTTTGTGATGTTATAAGTTGAAAAGGGATACGTATAACTTTTGATGATACAACTGAACCGTTTTTAATATAAAATTATGTTCCGTAAAGTGTTAAATCTAAGAAAAAGAATTACTTTTATTTGTGATATATTCCATTTACAAAATTAAAGTTTTATGCAACCATGAAATTTATTTTCGAGCTTTGACCAATAAGAATTTTTTAAGTTAATGGAGTAGTTTTTTTTATGACTAAAATTATTTAGAGGGATATTACCATCTTGAAAATTGAAAAGAAAAAACTCACATTAAATGAATAAAAATAGATTTTGAAAACATTTAAAATAATTTGAGGCCATTTTTGTCTTTATTCAATATCCATGAATTGTAGGTCATGGCCTAAATTCAGGACCGTGATGGCACCTATTCCATCTTCCATGATAGGTAAGCCAAAAACCCAATTCCAAGAACAGTGTCTCAAACTCATAGAAACTGAAGAAAAATAAGAATATAACCAATCCTGAATAAACTCATAAGTAGATTAATAGACTAGTAAAATCAATTCATGGATGATCCCGGGTCTAAAAGTCACTAATACAAGCCACTAAAATATAGAACCAAAAGAAAGTTCAAGTCTTTCAAAATATGAAAAATGCATAAGAACGAGGCTGAAGGAGATTTCAATAGTCTCTAAAGCCAATAGCAGCTACCTCGAATCTCCGATGATGCTAACAAAGAAGGAACCACAGGGATCAATATCTAGAGGTTGTCAGATCCGTACCTTCTAGGTTGCAGAAAAAGAAAAAGTGAGCACGGAACCACGTGTACTCAGCAAGCATCTTCGACCGACCATAATTCAAAGTGGTGACGAGTGACACCACATAAAATCATCTAAACACAAACACACAACCTGCGGTTAGGAAGACCACCTTAATCTAACTTAATAGTCAAGTTTAACAGTCATAAGAATATTATACCACAATCCAAGAATTTCTCAATCTGGTGAAATAAATAACACATATGCAATAAAAACAAGGTCAAAAAATATACTTTAACAAATTTGAACCAAATGAATCAATAAAGTGCGATGCAAATGGATATACTGTGCAGGAGTGTACTCCGATCCCAATATGTATATTATACAGGCATGCACTCCGCTCTCAATATATATACTATATAGGCGTGCACTCTGATCCCAATAAGTATATTGTGCAGGCATGCACTCCGATCCCAATAAATATATATAATATTTTGCAGGCGTGTTGTAATGCCCCGAATCTAGTACCGGAATGCTACACAGTGCTCATAACCCCGAAGGACCACAAGCTAACCCATGACTGATATCTGTTCCTGTATACTGCATAAAAAACTGAATAATATGGAAACATGAACTGAAAGGCCATAAGGTTCAAAGATGAACATAATCTGAATAATATAACATCTGTGTGGGGTAATAGAATACCCAAAACAAAACTAAAAATACTAAAATTTGAAACATGATAGTCTAGAAAGCCTCTAACTGACTGAAACTGTCTGATTTAGGAATTGATGGGACATGTCTCCAACTAACTCCAACTAATGAGATAATATAAAAATAATCATGCCCTTGAAATATGAGGACTCACTTCTAAATCTGACTGCTGAGACTGGGATCTACTGCTGCTTTGAAGCTCGTGTCTCTGAACCTATGGTATAAGACACCATAGTGCAAATATGTCAGTACTTTGAATGTACTGGTATGCATGTGATGTAGGTTGAATGAATGGAGTTCCTATACATGAACAATAATAATAACTGACTAACTATCATGAGTATGAGAATACATGCATGAGACATAATAACTGACACTGATACCGTGACAACATGATTACTAAATCTGAATACTGATACATGATATACTGATAACTGATATAACTGATAACAAGAGTGACTGTAGCTGATAGTCCTGAATCTAATGGAATTAGCTGAGTTTCATACTGTATCTGAGTTGATTGTATCTGACAGTCCTGAAATCTGAAGAACTATCTGAGTTCTTTTACTGAGACTGATACTAAAACTGTGGGAAGTAGTTACTTAACTGGCATGCCCCTAATACGCCATTATGGATGAGTTGGGGTGTCAATACTGCACCACTGGTAAGGACAAGCTATGTGTGACCCTTATCTGATAGTGTCCCCAAAGGAGTATGGTAGAGCCCTTATCTGATAGTGGTTATCCACCTCATCAACCCTCATCAGACAGTTTTGATGTCTCAACCTATGTTGGCTACATAGTTTTGGAACGTAAGATGACTTTTAAGGATCACACCCTCATCTGATAGTATGTGTCCCCATCTTTAGGTTCACTCGGTACTAATTTTTACTCCTATCTGAATAGACACTGAACATGATTTACTGAACTGAACATGGTTTGAGTTACTGAATTCCAATGACTGATGGAATACTACTGATATCTGAAAACTGACTGAGTTCATGAGATCATGGAAATTTCCTGACTCATAAGACTATCTGAAGTCTAAGGATTCATAGCTTGACTGAGAGTATCATGAAAATATGACATGGCTCTAGGCACACAACTAATGTTTCTGGTACAAGTACCCCTAGGACTCGATAGAAGGAAACTGACAAAGCATGACTTACTTGAACACATGACTAACATCATAATCCATAATACATTTATTGAAGCATGTCATCAAACATGTGATAGGCATAAGCTTGTACATACATGGGGATTTCATGATATCATGCTAGTTAGGCACTATTCCTTCATCTAGGACTTTAATCAACCATATTGTAGGCATAGTACATGTAAACATTATTGTACAACAATTACATATCATGGTCCTATTCTAATTTTATCATTCAAGGGTTTAGTCATAAGTTTGCATGAATCTATATCTATAATAATTAAACCCACCTAGAAATTATCACCCAACATGGAGTAGAATTCAATTTCTTATTTATCAACATGAACAAGAATAGCTCAATCATGAAATCATAAAGAAAATCCATAACTTGAAGTTGGAAAAGGGATTCTTGGACTGCATGGACGAAAGGAGTCCATGAATGAATACTATGCATACTTAGATTGAAACTCTTGAATGTTCTTGGAGAATTTCTAGACTGGTTCTTAAATTTTCTTGAATTTCTTGAAGAAGTGTTTAACCCTAGTTCTTGGTTTTTAATCTTGAGAGAAACCCTATCTTGGTGTTGTGAAATAATAATTAACAAATGGTCAAAATTGGATATAATTGGGTATATATAAGTGGGTGGTAAAAGACCAAAATACCCTTTTAAAAATGGCCTAAAAGTACTGAACGTGTGGTGCGACGTGCTTGGGTAATGGTCCGTCAGAACTGCAACGGCCCGTCGGTCCTGACCATCGAACCTGGGCAGAAATTAGTCCCACTGCCTTAGTGTGACGGCGGGCTCCAACGGTCCGTCGAGCTAGCAACGGTCCGTCGACTACTACCGTTTTCCCTGGGCAGAAAGCAGGTCACTTGCCTCAGTTCGACGGTAGGCTCCGACGATCCGTCGAGCTAGTGACGGTCTGTTGACCATACCATCGGTTCTGGGCAGTGCAAACTACTTCCGTAAAATGTCTATAACTTCTTTCCCCGATATCAGATTTTGATGAAATGTGTATCGATGGAAAGTTTATTCAATTTTCCACGTGATATAAAGTGAGAATATTAAACATACCATGTGCACAAAAGTGGATTCATATTTCAAAGAAAGTTCTAACATCCTTGAGATGATTTCAAGCTAAGAAAACGGCACGGGTATTATAATATCTCCCCCTTAAGAACATTCTTCCTCGAATGAGACTGACTGAGAGGGGAAACAACAAGCTGAGTATGAACTGAACATGTATATCTGATGTATCCATAACTGATTCATGAATGCATAACAGAGTGTTCTGATGAACTAAGTTTTCTCACAATGAGAGTGCATGTCTAGTGCATAATTATATAACTGAACTAATACATGAATGCATAACTGAATATGCAATGGCACTTGATACCAAGTTTATGATGAACACTGAACATGAAACTAAGTGAGCTTAAGGAGAACTGTCACCTTGAGTTTGATCGGAATTGGCGAAGAAGAGGTGAGGATACTTGGTACGCATGTCTGCTTCTGCTTCCCAAGTATCTCCCTCGATGGATTGATTTCGCCAAAGAACTTTAACTAGAAGGACTTCTTTGTTCCTTAATCTACGAGTTTGATAGTCTAGGATTTCGACTGGAATCTCTTTATAAGAGAGGCTATTCTGAACATCTATGCTCTGAATAGGGACTACAACTGATGGGTCACCTATGCACTTATTGAGCAAAGAGACATGGAAGACTGGGTGAACTGAGGCTAGATCTGAAGGAAATTTGAGATCATAATCTACCTTGCCGAATTAACTAAGAATGTTAAAGGGACCGAAATACCGGGTACTATGCTTCCCCTTCTTACCGAATCTCTTCACTCCCTTCATGGGAGAGATCTTTAGATAGACATGATCACTAATCTCGAACTTAAGATCCTTTCTACGAACATCTGAATAAGACTTTTGTCAGCTCTGAGCATCCCAGAGTCTCTCTAATCAACTAGATTTTTTCTAAGGCATCGAATACTAAGTCAGGCCCTATAACTGAGGCCTCACTAACTTCAAACCAACCGATTGGAGATCTACATCTCCTACCATAGAGATCTTAGAATGAAGCCATCTGAATACTGGAATGATAGCTGTTATTGTATGCAAACTCAATCAAAGGAAAGTGGTCATCCTAACTTCCCTTGAAATCAATTGCACATGCCCTTAGCATATCTTCTAGGGTCTGAATGGTCCTTTCTTCTTGACTATCTATCTGAGGATGGAAGGTTGTACTGACATGAACTTGGGTACCAAGATCCTTTTAGAATGCTTTCCAAAAATAAAAGGTGAACTGGGTACCTCTGTCTGAGATAATGGATAATGAAACATCATGTAATCTGACCAACTCTCTGATATAGATTTTGGTGTAATCTTCAGCTGAATAATAGGTATGAACTGGAAGGAAATGAGTTGATTTAGTCATCCTATTTAAAAAGAACCAAACTGAATCATGCTGATGACGAGTATGAGGCAAACCCATCACAAAGTCCATGTTCACTTCTTCCCACTTCCAAGTAGAAATACTAAACTCCTGTATGGACTTACTAGGCTTCTGATGCTCTATCTTAACCTGCTAACATATAAAGGACTTATCTACAAACTCTGCAATATCTCTCTTCATCCCACTCCACGAATAGATCTCCCGTAAGTCACAGTACATCTTTATGGACCCTAGGTGAATAGAGTAGCGCACACCATGCACTTCTACAAAAATTTATTGCCTTAATTCATCTACACCTGGAACACACAGACGACCCTAACAACGTAAAACACCATCTCCCCCTGGGGAGAAAACCTCTGTTTTCTGATCCTTGACTAACTCTTTCAACTTGACAAGGCTGGGATCTCTATCTTGATTTTCTTTCACCTCATAAACTAGAGATGATTCTGAACTAGTCTGAACCCATATGTCACCCTTTTCTGTATCGACAAAGCGAAATCCTAGTCTGGGAAGCTGATGGACTTCCTGAACTAGCTTCTTCTTACTGTCCTCAACATGAGCAACACTACCCATAGATAGTCTACTGAGAGCATCAGCCACAACATTGGTCTTGCCTGAATGATAAAAGACACTCATGTCATAATCTTTCAAGAGCTCTAAACACCTTCTCTGATGAAGATTGAGATCTTTCTGAGAAAAGACATACTGAAGGCTCTTATGATCTGTGAAGACTTCTACATGAACTCTGTAGAGATAATGCCTCCAAATCTTTAAGGCGAATACGATAGCTGCTAACTCAAGATCATAAGTACGATAATTCTTCTCATGGGGTTTAAGTTGGTTGAAGGCGTAGGCTATAAACTTACCATGTTTTATGAGGACACAACCCAAACCTACTCTGGATACATCACAATATACTACGAACCCATCTAGAAGAGCTAAAACTGAAGCTGAGGTGAGTCGAGTCTTCAACTCCTGAAAACTCTTCTCGCAAGGATCTGACCACTGAAGCTTGACTTTCTTCTGAGTCAATCTGGATACATAGGGGATGCAACAGAAGCAAATCCCTCAACAAATCATCTGTAGTAGCCATCCAAACCCAAGAAAATCCTGATATCTGATAGAAAGCTAGGTCTAGGCCAGTTTCTTACTGCTTTGCTCTTTTGAGAATCTACTCTAATGTCATCATCGAAAATGATATGGACAAGAAGCTACTGACCTTAGCCGAAACTCACACTTACTAAATTTGGCAAACAGCTGATGATCTCTGAGAGTTTGAAGTACGATTCTGAGATAGTATGCATGATCATGCTCACTGTAGGAATAGACCAGAATATCATCTATGAAGAT
Organism: Capsicum baccatum var. pendulum; assembly: GCA_030864225.1. Classification (NCBI taxonomy): domain Eukaryota; kingdom Viridiplantae; phylum Streptophyta; class Magnoliopsida; order Solanales; family Solanaceae; genus Capsicum; species Capsicum baccatum. Next base: position 44,785,930 of record CM061555.1, read on the forward strand.
TATGACGAATATGTCCAAGTATGGCTTGAACACCCGATTCATCAAGTCCATGAAAGTGGCTGGGACATTGGTAAGACCAAAGGACATGACCAAAAACTAAAAGTGATCATATCGAGTATGAAAAGCTATTTTTGGAATGTTACATTCGCTGACTCTGAGTTGATAATAGCCGGATCTAAGGTTTATCTAAGAAAAATAGTTGGCACCCTGAAGTTTGTCAAATAAGTCATTGATTCTGGGAAGAGGATACTTGTTCTTGACTGTGACTTTATTGAGCTGATGGTAATCAATGCACATTCTGATAGAACCATCTTTCTTTCACACGAATAAGTCTGATGCACCCCATGGGGACACACTGGTCTGTTAAATCCCTTATCTAAGAAATTCTTCAACTATTTTTCAATTCTCTGAGTTCTGCAGGTGCCTTTCTGTATGGCGGAATAGATATAGGCTGAGTATCTAGAAGAAGAACAATGTTAAAGTCTATTTTTCTTTCGGGAGGAATTCTTGGAAAGTCTTCAGGAAAGACATCTGAATATTCATTCATGACTGGGACTTAATCAAGACTAGGAGTTTTGAAACTAGTGTCCTTAACTCAAACAAGATGATAGACAGATCTTTTAGATATCATTTTCCTATCTCGAAGGTAGGAAATAAGCTGACCTCTAAACACTGAAGTACTACCCATCAACTCTAGGACAGGTTCATTCGGAAATTGAAACTGGACAACACTATTTCTATAGTTAACTGTGGCATAGCAGGAATGAAGTCAATCCATGCTGAGAATGACATCAAAATTAGTCATCTCTAATTCGACTAAGTCTGCTAAAATGACTTTCTAAAATATCATAACCGGGCAGTTCCTGTATACCCGCTTGGCTATGATGGTTTTACACACTAGGGTAGAGACTGAAAAGGGCTCTGGTAGAATTTTGGGACTAACTCCGAAATTTCCTGCTATGTAGGGAGTAATAAAATACAAGAAAGCACCTGGATCTAGCAAAGCATAAACATGCACATGAAAGATCTGTAACATACCAGTAACCACATCAGGAGAATTTTCCTGATCCTGTTGGGACTGAAGAGCATAAACTCTATTTGGGCACTGCCCACTAGTAGCACTGGAGGTGGCACCCTACTAATATGGGCGACCAGACTAAGCTGAGGAGCGGAGATTACTCTAGTAACCTGACTGAGGGCAGTCTCTAACTTTGTGGCCTGGCTTTCCACAACCGAAATAGACATCGCTGCCAACTTTGTACACACCCTTGTGGTTTTTACCACAAGTCTGACAAACAGGATTAGTACGGGAACAGCTAAAACTTTCTTGGGATTTAGATCTGTAACACCCCATACTTAATTATGTGCATTATCCATGGTTATATGTGTCATAGTATATGTATTGATCCTAAGTTAGATATATATGAGTTTGAGTATGAGTATTGATTATTTTGAGATGGTTTCAAGTGTATAGTTAGATTATATGTGTATGGGAATCGACTTTATTTATACCGGAATTTTCCCGTCGATGGTTCCATACTAAGTTTATTGAATAAGCTTTCCAACAATATAAAGATTTCCAAAAACGGATAAGTTTTGGATATAATCGAGCACGTTCGAAACTATAAAATGGCGGCCGGGATAATTGTGAACAGTAAATGTGCAGGAAATTCAAACTACTGAGGCCTGCTAGTTTTTTGGGTCGACTTTGAATGATCATAACTCCCTCAATATATTTAACTGGGAGCTCTACCACATATCAAAATAAAGATCTTTGAGTCTTCTTTCCAATGCAATTGGTTTCATCCAAATCCAACATCTAAGTAAGGAGTTATACTCGTTTTACTTCAGCCTCTCAAAATAGTTTTTTAGGGTCAACTTCAAACGATCATAACTACTTGTACAGGACGAACTGGGTATCCTACTTTATATGAAATGAAATTCCTTTGAATTATCTTTCCAACAATACCAATTTCACCCAAATCCGATATCGGAGCAAAGAGTTATGGCCGATTTACTTTAGCCTATCAAAACAGTCCACCATGGACAGATTCGGACTTACTTAAAATTTTAAGGGCAATATGGTCATTTTCCATCACCTCATGGACGAAAATTGGTCTTTATATACATACACTTAGCCTCATATCCACCATTTTTATCAAAATTATTGAAGAATAAGGAAACCCTAGGCTAAGTTCAACTCCAATTATCTTGTGATTCAACCGTAGAAAATTCAAATTGATTTCGTAGTTGTGTTCACCGTCTCAAGGGCTTCGAGAAGCACCCCTTATTTGGACGAACGGGACTTCAAAATCAAAAGGGCCATTTTATGGTAAGGATGTAAATTATGTTGGTGTTATTTATATGGATATGTATATATATATATATATATATATATATATATGCATGTGAGCATAAGAAATATATTATTTGATTATTGTTGAAAGATGATTGGAAATGATGTTGGATCATTCTTGTGCATGGTTGGATTACGTTGAATTGTGAAAGGATTTGGTGTGATGATGTGGTATTGATGATGTGGTATTGAAATGATGATTATATATATATATACACATAAACCTATTGTTCAAGTTGGTTTTTTGAATGTTTTGCAAATATTGGTTGTATGGAATTATGGAAGAGAATTGTGGTGTTGGGTTGCTAATACTAGATGCCAAACATTTCATTGTAGATAAGTGATTTGTAAAGGCGGGAAGTTGTGTTGAATTGGTATTCGAATCTACGACGAGGTATGTAAAGCATACTCTAACGATGTTCTTTGGCATGAAAACACCAATGTTCCATCAAGTAAGATTCCGAGGTTGTCCAAAAACATGTATTGTTCTACATTACCAACGAAGTTGTTTCCATTCTATAAAGTGTCAAAATGTTTCATTGATATACCAAAAGGCTCCTATTTCATTGTTGTGATATTGATGATTCTGAAACACATTATTGATGTACCAATGAGTCCTTATTACATCGTTATTGTATAGAAGGTCTATTACTTGCTTCCTATTGATGTATGGTTGTTCCAAAGGTACTATATTGGCATGAACACTAATGTAATAATCTCAAAAGCTTTTGAACTAAGTTATTGGAAAGATCTCTTATGTGTGTTACTTGATATACGTGTGGGTGGTATCCCAGGGGCATAAGCCTAGCATGGGTCGATCCCTATTTATGTGTTTATGGGTGGTATCCCAGGGGCATAAGCCTAGCATGGGTCGATACCAGTTGATATGTACTGGAGGCAGCCTAATGGTCACAGTACGGTACAGTATTGATTATTGTTAGGTGGTTGGAGGTTCGGGAGGAGGAGGTAATGGAGAATGATAATTGTAAAGAATGAAATGAACGAATGTATACCGTTCCACAAATGTGTTTGAATTCAAGAACCCAATTCAGATTAATGATAATGTACATGATCCTAAAAGTGTTTATGAAGTGTGGTTCACTTCTATTATGATTTATTCACTTGCGTCTGATTTTCTTGATCCCCTATATCACATATGATTATTTACAGCTTTACATACTCAGTACATATTTCGTACTGACGTCCCTCACGGGGGACCTGCATTTCATGCTACAGGCACAGGTGCTTCAGTTCACTCACAGCATAGATAGGAGCCAAGTCATACAGCTATTGTTGGTGAGCTCCAGTTTGCTTCGGAGCTTTCTGAGTTGGTTCCTTATGTTTTGTTATTGTACAGGAGTCATGTGTGGGCGGGGGTTTATCCCGACCCTAGTGATGTCATGTATATATATCCTAGAGGCTTTGTAGACATAAGGAAGGGTAAAGTCATGGAAGTTTATATAGTGATGTTATATCTGTATACGTGGTGGCCCCGACGGCCAAGTGTTATATATATATCTATATATTTGTGCGTGTTGTGCTGATACAGGTAGTTAGATTCTTCTATATGCAGCGAAGTGCTGTCCAAATTTTTGGTGACATGTAAGTGAAAGTATAGATATTTGAACGGGTTCTCCCGGGCCGGACTGGGAGATTTTGGGGCGTGACAAGATCCTGGTTCTCTATCTCTATTGCCGTCTCTAAATTTTGACACTAGAGCAATGGCTGACGAAAGAGCTAGAACTAATGACTTAGGACGAAAAAAAACGGTTTTCTCCTTCTAATTTAGGCTGAGCAAAGTTGAAAATACCTGTCTTTGCTCTCTTATTCTGCTTCTCCCTAATCTTAATCTTTTACTTCTCTATCTGCTGAGCATGAGTCATAAGACTAGATAAAGTTATGTCACTATTCAGCATGGCTTATCTGCACTCATTAACCACGTTATCATTCACCCCTAAAATGAACTTACTCATCCTTTCCCTGCTATCTACAACCACATAAGGGGCATATCTGGCAAATTGAGTAAACTTAAGAGAATACTCTTTCACTGTCATATTGCCCTACCTGAGGTCGATAAATTCTAGCACCTTAGCTTCCCTAAGCTCTAGGGGAAAGAACCTATCAAGGAAAGCTGAAGCACACTCCTTTCACTCAACTGACCCTGCATTGTATGCCCTCTCGGACTTCCACTGCTTAAACCACGTGTGAGACACATCCTGGAATTGATATGCAGCTAGCTCAGCACTCTCAACAGTAGTCACCCCCATGATATCTGTCACCTTCTTCACCTGATCTAGAAATTCCTGAAGGTCCTCATCTATCTTAGACCCGAGAAAGGTTAGAGGATTCATTCAGGTGAAGTTTCAAATTCTGGTTACAGCTGAATTAGCCACTGGGTTGGTCGGAATGACAGCTAGTCATTCATTCTGAGAAGCAACTGACTGAGCAAGAGTAGTGAATGTGGTCCTGAACTTCGTATGAGAAACAAGACCGTCCAAGGGATTCTTCTTTTGGGAGGAATGTTCTGAAATAAAGAGAAGAATCGGATTAGACTGAGAGATTGACTTGAGATTATGCTCACTGGTATGACATGAATATAGAAAGAGGGTAAACGATTCCTAAAACATCTTATAGCCTCCTGTACATAAATGTGGCATGCAATACACCCAGGTACAAGACTCTACTAGATCCGTCTTTCAGACTTTCTAAGACTCTATTGAACCTTAGGCTCTGATACCAAGTTTGTAATGCCTCGAAGTTGGTACCCGGAATGCTACACGGTGCTATGACCCTGAAGGTCCACAAGTTAACCCATGACTGATAATTGTACCTTTATACTGCATAAAAGACTGAATAATGTGGAAATATGAACTGAAAAGCCATAAGGATCAAAGATGAACATAATCTGAATAATATAACATCTGTGTGGGGTAATAGAATACCCAAAACAAAACTGAAAATACTAAAGACTGAAATATGATAGTCTAGAAAGCCTTTAACTGACAGAAATAATCTTATTTAGGAGTTGATGGGACATATCCCCAACTAACTCCAACTAATAAACTACTAATGAGATAATATAAAAATAATCATGTCCTAAAAAAATGAGGACTCACTTCTAACTCTGACTGCTGAGACTGGGATCTACTGTTGCTTTGGAGCTCGTGTCTCTGAACCTATGGTATAAGACACCATAGCGCAAATGCATTAGTACTTTGAATGTACTGGTATTCATGTGAGGTAGGCTGAATGCATGGGGTTTATATATATGAACAATAATAATAACTGACAAACTATCATGAGCGTGAGAATACATGCATGAGACATAATAACTATCACTGATATTGTAACAACATGATTACTGAATCTGAATACTGATACATAATATACTGATAACATGAGTGACTATAGCTGAGAGTTCTGAATCTGATGGAACTAGCTGAGTTTTGCACTGTATCTGAGTTGACTGTATCTGACAATCCTGAAATCTGAAGAACTATCTGAGTTTTTTTACTGAGACTGATATTGAAACTGTGGGAAGTAGTTATTTAACCGACATGCCCCTAATACGCCATTATGGTTGAGTTGGGGTCCAATCTGTAACCCCAATTGGAAGGGTGTCAATACCACACCACTGGTAAAGACAAGTTATGGGTGACCCTTATCTGATAGTGTCCCAAAAAAAAACGGTGGGGCCCTTATCTGACAGTGCTTATACACCTCATCAACCCTCATCGGACAGTTTTGATAGCTTAACCTATGCTGGCTACATAGTTCTGGAATGCAAGGATGACTTCTAATGATCACACCCTCATCTGATAGTGTATGTCCCCATACTTGGGTTCACTCGGTACTAATTTCTACTCCCATCTAAATATACACTAAACATGATTTACTGAACTGAACATGGTTTGAGTTACTGAATTCCGTTGACTGATAGAATACTACTGATATCTGAAAACTGACTGAGATCATAGAAATTTGCTGACTCATAAGACTATCTAAAGTTTTAGGATTCATAGCTTGACTGAGAGTATCATGAAAACATGACATGTCTCTAGGCACAAAGCTAATGTTTTGGGTACAAGTACCCCCAGGACTCGCTAGAAGGAAACTGACAAAGCATGACTTACTTGAACACATGACTAACATCATAATCCATAATACATTTATTGAAGCATTTCATCAAACATGTGATAGGCATAAGCTTGTACATACATGGGGATTTCATGATATCATGCTAGTTAGGCACTTTTCCTTCATCTAGGACTTTAATCAAACATATTGTAGGCATAGTACATGTAAACATTATTGTACAACAATTACACATCATGATCCCATTCTAATTTCATCATTCAAGGGTTTAGTCATAAGTTTGCATGAATATATATCTATAATAATTAAACCCACATAGAAATTATCACCCAACATGGAGTAGAATTCAATTTCTCATTTATCAACATGAATAAGAATAGCCCAGTCATGAAATCATAAAGAAAATCCATAACTTGAAGTTGGAAAAGGGATTTTTGGACTTCATAGACGAAAGGAGTCCATGAAGGAACACTATGCATACCTGGATTGAGATTTTTGAAGGTTCTTGGAGAATTTCTAGACTGTTTCTTTATTTTTCTTGAATTTATTAAAGAAGGATTTAACCCTAGTTCTTGGCTTTTAATCTTGAGAGAAACCCTATCTTGGTATTGTGAAATAATAATGAATGAATGACTGAAATCGGATATAACTAGGTATATATAAGTGGGTGGTTAAAGACCAAAATACCCTTTTAAAAATGGCCTGAAAATACTGAACGTATGGTGTGATAGGCTAGGGTGACGGTTCATCAGAATTGTGACGGTCCATCGGTCCTGACCGTCGAACCTGGGCAGAAACTAGTCCCACTGCCTTAGTGCGAGGGCGGGCTCCGATGGTCCATCGACTGCTACCGTCGTCCCTAGATAGAAATCAGGTTTACTGCCTCAGTGTGATGGCAGGCTCCGATGGTCCGTCGAGCTAGCGACGATCCGTCGACCTGACCGTCGGTTCTGTGCAGTCCGAACTGCTTTCATAAAATGTCAATAACTTCTTCCCCCGATACCGAATTTTGATGAAATAGGTATTGATGGAAAACTTATTTAATTTCTCACTTGATAAAAAGTTAGAATCTTAAAAACACCACATGTACAAAAGTGGATTCGTATTTCAAATCAAGTTCTAACATCCTTGAGACGATTTCAAGCTAAGAAAATGGCACGGGTATTACACGTGTTCTCCGAGACCAATAAATATATATATATAATATTGTTCAGGCATGCACTCCAATCCCATATGAAATAAAATGCATGATGTACAGGTATGCAACTCCAACCCCAAATCAACAATAAAGTCAAGCAAAGCACTTAGTGTCTCAAGTCGGATCAGACATTAATCTCAAAGTCAACTCAACATATCAAGTAAGAGTAATCTCAAAATAATTCAAACATACAGTTAACTTATTTTATTCCCTCAAACAACACCGGGACCCGTATAGATGCTTGTCACAATCACCTATACGGGACCCCCAATTCCCATTGTTAGGTTGTAAAGCATGATTAATATGTGACTTTCTGAGTAAAAATGAGAAATTTGAGTGACTTTTGAAGTAAATATCAAAATTGAATGACTTTCTGAGATAAAAGTCGAAAGTTGAGTGTCTATTTGAGTTATTAAGTCCCCAATTTAACACATTATTTAATCTAATCACTAGTCCTTCTTAAACTTCTTAAGATCACCATTAAATTATAAAGAATATATATTTCTTGTTATCAAGTCATACATGTACTAGACAAATAGGAAGACTCCACGGAAAGCAAACTGTAATACCCATGCCTTTTCTTAGCTTGAAATCATCTCAAGGATGTTAGAACTTGATTTGAAATAAAAATCCATGTTTGTACACATGGTATTTTTAAGATTTTCACTTCCTATCACGTGGGGAATCTAATAAGCTTTCCATCGATATAAAATTCGCCTAAATTCGATAACCGGGTAAGAAGTTATGACTATTTCAAGTTCCTATCATAAAACAGCGTCATATTGGTCAGTGGCACGTCGCGCCACAAGTTAAAATGGCAATTGTCCTTTTCTAGCGTCTCAGCGTGATTTCCTCCGCGTCGCGCCAAAGTTCCAGGTCACAAAGAAAGGGACAACACGATGGCTCCGCATCGCGCCATCTCTCAACTTCCCAATTTTTAAAATCCAGTTACACAGCGCGATAGCGCCGCGTCGTGCCAAGGGTCCAATTTGGGAAAATTTTACTAAAATTAAAATTACATGTCCAGGGTTAAAAGGGTCAACTTTCCACCCCTATTTAAGCATTGTAACATGTGATTTAGCCATTTTTCACCCAAATATATACTAAATTCTCTCAAGTTTCTCTTAAGATGAAGCTAGGGTTTCCTATGGGGATTCAAATTCAAGAAAATTACACCGTCAATCTTCACAAAATCACGAACTAAGATATGCATAGTGTTCATTCATTGACCCCTTTCGTCCATGAAGTCCAAGAATCCCTTTATTAAATTCAAGTTATGAATTTTTATTTGTGAATTTCATGACTGGGTTGTTCTTATTCATGTTGATAAATGAGTAATTGAATTTTATTCCATGATTGGGTAATAAATTCCATGTGGTTTGATTAGTATAGATATGGATTCATGCAAACCTACGATTAAACCCTTGAATGATGAAATTTGAATTGAACCATAATGTGTAATTGTAGTACAATGATGTTTACATGTACTATGCCTACAATATGTTTGATTAAATGCCTAGATGAAGGAAAATTGCCTAACTAGCATGATATCATGAAATCCCCATGTACGTACAGGTTTATGCCTATCACATGTTTGATGAAATGCTTCTATAAGTGTAGTATGGATTATGATGTTAGTCAAATGTCCAAGTAAGTCATGCTATGTCAATTTCCTTCTATCGAGTCCTGGGGGTACTTATACCCAAAACATTAGCTATGTGCCAAGAGTCATGTCATATTTTCACAATACTCTCAATCAAGCTATGAATCTTTAGACTTCAGACAGTCTTATGACTCATGAAAAATCTCCATGATCTCATAAACTCAGTCAGTTGTCAGATATTAGTAGTTTTCTGTCAGTCAACAGAATTCAATAACTCAGCTCATGTTCAGTTCAGTAAATCATGTTTAGTGTCTATTCAGATGGGAGTAGGAATTAGTATCGAGTGAACCCAAGGATAGGAACTCACCTGTTATATAAGGGTGTGATTCCTAGAACCAATCCTTGCATTATAGAACTATGTAGCCAGCATAGTTTGAGACATCGTAGCCTGTTATATGAGGTTAGATGAAGTGGCTTAACCTGTTATATGAGGGTTCCTACCATTCTCACTAGATTTACCTATTATATGAGGTTTAATCACATGTTGTCCTTACCAGTGGCGCGGTATTGACACCGTTCCAATTAGGGTATGGATTGGACTTCAGCTTAGTTATTATAGCCCATTGGGGTATGTTGGTTAGATGACTACTTCTCACAGTTTTATATTACGGAATCAGGACTGTCAGATAAAGTCAATCAATCTCAGTAATAGAACTCAGCTAGTTTTTCAGATATTAGGACTGTTAGATACCGTCAACTCAGATACAGTACAACACTCAGATAGTTCCATCTATGGCTGTCGAGTGGGTCAGGCCAACTCGGCCCTACCCAGCCCACTTAAATAAATCGGCCCAGTTTGAACCGGTCCGGTAAGCCCTAGGGCTTTAGGGTTTCGGGTCCCAGGCCGATTATTTTTTAATTTGGGCCCGGTTAACCCGACCCGGCCCGAAATCTTTTTTTGTATAAATTAGTATATAACTATACAAATATATATTGTAATGTATATATATTGTAGTATATCCCATTTAAAGTATTACATATACATAGAATAGAGTGTATATATGTGAATAGAACTTCAATAGAAGTGTACATTTAACGTATACATGTGTATATGTTTTATAAATTAGTATATAACTATACAAATATATATTGTAATGTATAACTTTATAGTATATTTCATTTAAAGTATTACATATACATAGAATAGAGTGTATATATGTGAATAGACCTTCTATAGACGTGTATATTTAACGTATACATGTGTATAGATTTTATAAATTAGTATATAACTATACAAATATATATTGTAATGTATATATATTATAGTATATCTCATTTAAAGTATTAAATATACATAGAATAGAGTGTATATATGTGAATAGATCTTCTATAGACGTGTATATTTAACGTATACATGAGTATATATTTTATAAATTAGTATATAACTATACAAATACATATTGTAATGTATATATATTGTAGTATATCTCATTTAAAGTACTACATATACATAGAATAGAGTGTATATATGTGAATAGATCTTCTAGAGATGTGTATATTTAACGTATACATGTGTATATATTTTATAAATTAGTATATAACTATATAAATATATATTGTAATGTATATATATTGTAGTATATCTCATTTAAAGTATTACATATACATAGAATAGAGTGTATATATGTGAATAGATCTTCTATAGACGTGTACATTTAACGTATACATGTGTAAATGGTTTATAAATTAGTATATAACTATACAAATATATATTGTAATGTATATATATTGTAGTATATCCCATTTAAAGTATTACATATACATAGAATAGAGTGTATATATGTGAACAGATCTTCTATAGACGTGTATATTTAACGTATACATGTGTATATGTTTTATAAATTAGTATATAAATATACAAATAGATATTGTAATGTATATATATTAGAGTATATTTCATTTAAAGTATTACATATACATAGAATAGAGTGTATATATGTGAATAGATCTTCTATAGATGTGTACATTTAACATATACATGTGTATATATTATATAAATTAGTATATAACTACACAAATATATATTGTAATGTATATATTTTATAGTATATTTCATTTAAAGTATTACATATACATAGAATATAGTGTATATGTGTGAATAGATCTTCTATAGACGTGTACATTTAACATATACATGCGTATATATTTTATAAATTAGTATATAACTATACAAATATATATTGTAATGTATATATATTGTAGTATATTTCATTTAATGTATTACATATACATAGAATAGAGTGTATATATGTGAATAGATCTTCTATAGACGTGTATATTTAGCGTATACATGTGTATATGTTTTATAAATTAGTATATAACTATACAAATATATATTGTAATGTATATATATTATAGTATATTTCATTTAAAGTATTACATATACATAGAATGGAGTGTATATATGTGAATAGATCTTCTATAGACGTGTATATTTAACGTATACATGTGTATATATATAATTATTAAAATATATATATATATATATATATATATATATATATATATATATATATATTATAGTATATTTTATTTAAACTTTAAAGTTTAAAGTAGTACATATATATTTGGATGGTGCGTATATATGTGTAATTGTGTATATGTGTATATATTTTTTAAATTCTAATGTAGTACATACTATATATAGAGTGTATATATATTGTTTAATGTATTTATAATGTATATAGGTAGGTATATATAATGCATATTGAAAAAAAGTTTTTTTTTATATTTTTGACCGGGTTTGACCAGTTTTTTAATCGGGTTTGACCGGGTTTAGGTGGGTTTGACCGGGTTGGGTTAAGTGGGTCGGGTTAGGGTGATTTTTAATTTTTTTACTGTCGAAACCGGCCCAGCCCAGCCCACTTATACCCCAACCAGGACCTGGCCCAACCCTCAACCCAGTTAAATAACACGGGCCGATTCCGGGTTGGCCCGGCCCGGCCCACTTGACAGCCATAGTTCCATCAGATTCAGGATTGTCAGATATAGTCACCCATGTTATCAGTTATATTTAAATACATTCACTCATGTTATTAGTCATATCCGTTATTAGTATGTCATGACATCAGTATTCAGAAATTATGTTATCACGGTATTTTTATCTGTTGCTATGTCTCATGCATGTATTCCCATGCTCATTATAGTTAGTCAGTCATTATTATTGTTTATAAATATAAACCTCATGCATTCAGCCTGCCTTACATGCATACCAATACATTCAAAGTACTGATGTATTCGCACTATGGTGTCTTACACCATCGGTCCAGACACACGAGCTCCAGATCAGCAGTAGATTCCAAATATCCACAGACAGAGTTAGAAGTAAGTCCTCATCCTTCAAGGATATGATTATTTCTCTATTATCTCATTGATTAGTTTATTAGTTGGAATTAGTTGGGGATATGTCCCATCAACTTCTTACTCATTCAGGCAGTCATGTTAGAGGCTTTCTAGACTATCATGTTTCATACTTTGGTATTTTCAGTTTTGTTTTGGGTATTCTATTACCCCATGCAGATGTTACATTATTTATATTATGTTCAGTATTAAACCTTATGGACTTCCATTGTATGTTTTCGCATTATTATGTTATATTATGTAGTATACAGGTACAGATATAAGTCATGGGTTAGCTTGTGGGCCTTCAAGGTCATGAGCACCATATAGCGTTCCAGATATCAGATTTAGGGCGTTACAAACTTGGTATCAGAGCCTAAGGTTCAATAGAGTCCTAGGAAGTCTGAAATTCGCATCTAGTAGAGTCTTATACATGTGTGTATTGAGCGCCACATTTATGTACAGGAGGCTATGAGATGTTTTAGGAAGAGTTTCCCTTCTTTTAGTATTCATGTCATGCCAGTGAGCATAATCTCAAGTCGTTCTCTTCGTCTAATCCATTTCTTCTCTTTATTTCAGAGCATGCCTCCCAAGAGAAGAATCCATCCTATCCAAGAAGATCCCTTGGGCGATCATGTTTCTCATGCGAAGTTCAGGGCCACATTTACACTCTTGCTCAGTCAGTAGCTTCCCAGAATAAATGACCAGTTGTTGTTTCGGCCAACCGAGTGGCCAATTCAGTAGTAGCTAGGATTTGAGATTTTACCTAAATGAATCCTCTAACCTTTCTTGGGTCTAAGACAGATGAGGACCCTTAGGAATTCCTAGATCAAGTGCAGAAAGTGACAGACATCATGGGGTGACTACTGTTGAGAGTGTTGAGTTAGTCGCATATCAGTTGTAGGATGTGGCTCATACTTGGTTTAAGCAGTGAAAGTTCGAGAGGTCAGATGATGCAGGATCGATTGAGTAGGAGGAGTTTGCTTCAGATTTCCTTGATCGATTCTTTCCACTAGATCTTAGAGAAGCCAAGGTGCTAGAATTCATCAACCTCAGGTAGGGCAATATGACAATGAAAGAGTATTCTCTTAGGTTTACTCAATTAGCCAGATATGCCCCTCATGTGGTTGCAGATAGTAGGTCAAGGATGAGTAAGTTCATCTCAAGGCTGAATGACAGCATGGTTAATGAGTGCAGATCCACCATGCTGAATAGTGACATGACTTTAGCCAGACGTATGACCCATGCTCAGCAAATAGAGGAGCAGAAAGTTAGAATGAGGGAGAAGCAGAACAAAAGAGCGAAGACAGGTAGTTTCAACTTCACTCAGCCTAAGTCAGAAGGAAGAAACCGTTCATAGTTTCATCCTAAGCCATTAGTTTCATCTTCTTCTTTAACCAATGCTCTAGCTCTTAAGTTGAAATATAGGATTCTAGGCTCTTAGTCTCAAGGCAAAGCTAGCAGCCCCGCACTTATCCCCTTTGCCAGACTTGTGGTAAGAACCACAAGGTGTTTGCAGATTTTGTAGTGATGTTTGTTTAGGATGTGATAAGCCAGGCCACAGAGTTTGATATTGTCCTCAGACAGGTTCCCAGCGTCAGCAAAATCATTTTGCAGCTCAGTTCGGACGTCCAAATCAGTAGGGCGCCACTTCCAGTGCTACTAGTAAGCAACGCCCAAATAGACTCTATGCTCTCCAAACCCAACAGGATCATTAAAATTCTCCTGATGTAGTTACTAGTATGTTATAGATCTTTCATGTTCATGTTTATGCTTTGCTAGATCCAGGAGCTTCTTTGTCTTTTGTCACTCCTTATATAGCAGTTGATTTCGAAACCAATCCCAAAATTCTAGCAAACCCCTTTTCAGTTTCTACCCCAGTAGGTAAAACTATCATATCTCGACAGGTATATAGGAACTATCCGGTTATGATATTTCAGAAAGTCACTTTAGCAGACTTAGTCGAATTAGAGACAACTGGTTTTGATATCATTTTCGACATGGATTAGCTTCATTACTACTATTCCACAGTCGACTGTAGAAATAGAATAGTCCAATTTTAGTTTTCGAATGAACCCGTCCTAAAGTGAAAGTGTAGTGCATCCACTTTCAGAGGTCAGCTTGTTTCCTACCTTCGGGCAAGAAAATTATTATCTAAGGGATGTGTCTATCATCTTGTTCATGTTAAGGATTCCAGTTTCAAAACACCCAGCCTTGAATCAGTCCCACTAGTGAATAAATATTTAGATGTCTTCCCCGAAGATCTTCCAGGAATGTCTCCCGAAAGGGAAATAGACTTTGGTATTAATCTTCTTCCAGATGCTCAGCCTATCTCTATTCTGCCATATAGAATGGCACCAGCAGAACTCGAAGAATTGAAAAAATAGTTGAAGGACCTCTTAGATAAGGGATTCATCAGACCCAGCATTTCCCCGTAGGTTACACCAGTCTTACTCGAGTGCAAAAAAGACGGTTCTCTCAAAATGTGTATAGAATACCGTTAACTCAATAAGGTCACGATCAAGAACAAGTATCCTCTTCCCAGAACCGATGACTTGTTTGACCAACTTTAGGGTGATAGTTATTTATCTAAGATAGACCTCAGATCCGGCTATCATCAGTTTAGAGTCAGAGAATGCAATATTCTGAAAATATCTTTTCATACTTAGTATAGTCACTTTGAATTTCTAGTTATGTCCTTTGGTCTTACAAATGCCCCAGAAGCCTTCATGGACTTGATAAACTGCGTGTTCAAGCAGTACTTGGACATGTTCTTCATAGTCTTCATAGATGATATTCTGGTCTATTTCTACAGTGAGCGATATCATGCAGACCATCTCAGAACAGTACTTCAGACTCTCAGAGATCACCAGCTATTCACCAAATTCAGTAAGTGAGAATTTTGGCTAAGTTAAGTAGCATTCCTTGGTCATATTATTTTTGGTGATGGTATTAGAGTAGATCCTCAAAAGATAAAAGCAGTAAGAAACTGGCCTCTCTCTATCTCTCCATCAGATATCAGGAGTTTCTTGGGTTTGGCTGGCTATTATAGATGGCTTGTCGTCCCCTATGTCCAGATTGACTCAGAAGAAAGTCAAGTTTCAATGGTCAGATCCTTGCAAGAAGAGTTTTTAGAAGTTCAAGACTCGATTCACTCAGCCCGTATCTTTGCTCTTCCAGATGGTTTAGCTGGGTTCATAGTGTATTATGATGCATTCAGAGTAGTTTTGGGTTGTGTCCTCATACAGCATGGTAAGGTAATAGCCTACCCCACCAGACAGCTAAAGCCCCATGAGAAAAATTATCCTACTCATGATTTTGATTTAGCAGCCATAGTATTTGCCTTGAATATTTGGAGGCATTATCTCTACGGAGTTCATGTAGATATGTTCACAGACCATAAGAGTCTTCAGTATGCCTTTTCCCAGAAAGATCTCAATCTTCATCAAGGAAGGTGGTTAGAGCTCTTGAAGGATTATGACATGAGTGTATTTTATCATCCGGGCAAGGATAACGTAGTGGCCGACTCTCTCAGTAGACTGTCCATGGGTAGTGTTTCTCATGTTGAGGATAGTAAGAAGAAGTTAGCTCAGAAAGTCCATCAACTTGCCAGACTAGGCGTTCGCTTAGTCGATTCTTTAGAGGGTGGTGTATGTGTTCAGTGTGGTTCAGAATCATCTCTAGTTTCCAAGGTAAAAGAAAACCAAGATAGAGATCCCAGCCTTGTCAAGTTGAAAGAGTTAGTCAGAATCAGAAAATAGAGGTTTTCTCCCAAGGTGGAGATGGTGTTCTTCATTATCAGGGTCATCTTTATGTTCCAGGTGTAGATGACTTAAGGCAGCGAATTATTGCAGAGGCGCATAGTGCGTGCTACTCTATTCATCCGGGGCCAAAAAGATGTACCGCGACTTGCAGGAGATCTATTGGTGAAGTGGGATGAAGAGAGATGTTGCAGAGTTTGTGGCTAACTGCTCTACATGTCAGCAGGTTAAGATAGAGTATCAGAATCCTAGTGATCTAATGCAGGAGTTCATTATTCCTACTTGGAAGTGGACTTTGTGATGGGTTTGCCTCGAACTCGTTATCAGCATGATTTAGTTTAGGTCATTGCAGATAGAATGACCAAATTAGCCCATTTCTATCCAGTTCATACCTCTTATTCATCCAAAGATTATGCCAAACTCTATATCAGAGAGTTGGTCAGATTGCACGGTGTCTCGTTATCTATTATCTCAGACAGAGGTGCCCAGTTCACCTCTCACTTTTGGAAAGCATTCCAAAAGGGTCTTGGAACCCAAGTTCATCTTAGTACAGCCTTTCATCCTCAGACAAATGGTCAAGCAAAAAGGACCATTCAGACTTTAGAAGATATACAAAGGGCATGTGCACTTGATTTCAAGGGCAGTTGGGATGACCACTTGCTTTAATTGAGTCATCATCCTTCGAGGACATGATTATTAGTTTATTAGTAGGAGTTAGTTGGGGACATGTCCTATCAACTCCTTACTCATTCAGACAGTCATGTTAGAGGCTTTCTAGACTATCATGTTTCAGACTTTAGTATTTCCAGTTTTGTTTTGGGTATTCTATTACCCCATGCAGATGTTACATTATTCAAATTATGTTCAATATTGAACCTTGTGGCCTTCCAATAAATGTTTCCGCATTATTATGTTATATTATGTAGTATACAGTTACAGATATCAGTCATGAGTTAGCTTGTGGTCCTTCGGGGTCATGAGCACCGTGTAGCATTCCGGATACTAGATCCGGGGCATTACACAAACAGAATTAGTACACTAACCTGAAGCGTAAATACTTTATTCTATTCTGAAGTGGTGAACGTTTCACGATGTAGAAACTTTTGTGCCCCTCTTTCTTAATCTATCAAATTTTTATTATTGATTATTAATATATATAATAAACCCTTCCACTTAAATTTTTATTCTTATACATAGGTCTTAAGAATTACGATAAATATCAATTTGAATCATAACTATAAAATAATAATTAAAAATTATGAGGTGGATTAAAACAGGATACATTTATAAAATAATTTGCATTGTCATTACTTTGTAAGCCATGGATTACTAATCCCACCAAATTGAATGTATTAGTTATACACCCTATAATATCATGTAGGGTGTATAACTAATCCATGTATTAGTTATACATTGCTCCTTATTCTCTATCAAACATTGTATTAATTTATCCCATATTTTAATACATGGATTAGAAAATTAATCCTCCTAACCAACAGCTCCTTTATGTTTTAATAATGACAAACTAAAAAAATAAACATGCAGGATCAAGATCTTATGATGATGATGCAATCCACAGAGATCATGAAAACATATAGAAAGAATCAAATCAAAGTTCAGGCGAGCTTAAAGGATCCAAGATATGGAACCAAAGGATACTTATACAAGCAGCAGAATAAGGAGAAAGGAAGAAATTAGTACAAGGCAAGATTTCATGATGACCAAATAAGTAAAAGAAACGTATTATTTACATTGACATATCTGATATGGATATGTATAAATATGACTCCTCACTATGGCAAAGGAAATGGAATATCGTAATGTAGGGACACATCAGATATGGGTGCGCTCACGATATGAGCCCTCAATCAAGGAATCTATAAAAATCCTTGGTTGAAAGAAATCCTTGGATTTTCTTTCTAGAGCAAAGAATCAGCAGGCGATGAATACTATATAAAGACATTAAAGATAGAAAAAAATACGCAACTTCACAGGGAACTATCATTTTATCTATCTTTTAGTCTTCATAAAGCTTTGTAATTCTCTTGGATTACAATAGTTATAAAAAAAGAAAAAGATTGAGTTAATTCATTAATTATACCAGTTGAGATTGTGTCACAATATCTGCATACCAACATATTGAGATTCGGAACTAGTTCAATTCTACTATAACTCATTCTCACATTAAGCTCTAAAGGAAATCCTTGCAACCTAAGGGAACTAGAATAGGCACCACACTGGTGATCCAAATCAGTACAAAATTCTCTTGTTCCACTTTACATTTCAGTTTATATTTTCAGTTTAATTTTGTTTTATTAATTATACTAACTTGTAGATGAGTTGACTGACGGAGCTGATCAGTCGACTCAGAGAAAGATTTTAATTTCTCCCCCTCCCCTTCACCCTCCCCCCTCCCTGCCCCCTCTTGAATTTCACTTTCATGATTGATTCTGTATGACACAAATCTTTTTTACCTTTGTTCTTGTTTTTCGTACTTAATGGATTTCCTTTGTTTGATTGTTCATATATGAAGATGCATCAGATGAAGTTGAGAAACCTTGTTATACAGCTCTACCTAGAAAATGCTAGAGATGTAAATTAAAGAAAGTCGAATTGCATAACTTTACATGTATGGAGCTAGAGAGGTTGAAAAACTGCTTTATCGCAAATGCAAAAATTTTGGAATAGCTAATTCGATTATTCCTAACAATTATAGCTTTATGCCAACAGATTCTCGTGTTAGCTATTTTTTTTATTCTTTTGAGGACTAGGACAATGGAAAATTATTTTGACCTGTGGATTTATTTTTCATAAGGATGGATTTCATTTATTCAAAGCAGTAAAAGGTTTATTACAGACAAAGAACTAGACGTGTAGTTCCATTTGAATAAATGTCTTTTAAAAGAGAATGAAAGATAAAGGGGGAGGGGAATCAAATGAAAGTACATTGCTTCCCGTTCTTTAATTTTGTTGCATATCCATGATCATCGTGTTATGCCTTGTGAACAAAGCCAACTCATTTTCCACCATATTTCTTTCTCTATATACACGGATGAGTTGTGGTTCATTCATTTCCCTTATGAGCGACCTGCAATCAGATAAGATGTGTGAGAAATATTGACTATTGTCTTGCAGCATATTAATAAGTACCTGAGAGTCTGTTTCCATTATTATAGGCAATAAATTCTTGTCAATAACCAAATTCAATCCATACAGTAGAGCCATCATTTTCATATGAATAGGTGAAATTATTTTTTATGAATGGATGAAGCCAGCGATCCAACTACCGGAATGATTTCGTATAACTCCTCCTGTTCCACCATTGTTTTTTATAGAGTCAAAAGCTCCATCTATGTTAAGTTTATAGTAACCTAATGGTTGTGGGTCCCATTTAATAGTTAAGGTAGTTTTTCTAGGAATAGAATGATTCTTGCAAGGACCCAAGAAGTAATATTCTAAAGTATTAGATTCAAAAATTTTTGGGGATATTATGGAATCTTAGCTGTTGAAGGTTATGGAGTTTCAATTTTTCCAGATGGTCCAAAGGATGATAGGTGTTAGAATTGATAAAGGGACAAAACTACTATTATTTAGTTTGACCAGGGTGTTCGAGGTGCAAAAGTTTTTTATATCCCTAATGAAGTTATTGGTGGTTGATTGGAAATTAAAGTGGTCCCAGAATTTGGTTGCATTTGGGCATGAGATAAAAGTGTGTTCAATATTTTCCAGGGTGTCGGTATAGAAGGAACAAGCGTTGGAATGAATAATGCTTCTTATGTAAAGGTTGGGAGCAGTAGGGTGTTCATTTAATGTAGAAGCCAAAGGAAGTGTTTTATTTTATTAGAGGAGTTGACTTTTCAGATCCAATTGTTGTCAAGGTCAGTTGAATCATAGGTGAAATTTTGTGATGATTGCATGAAAATATTATACGCGTCTTTTGAGGAAAAGTTTCCTTTTGGAGATGTATTCCAAAAGAAAGAATCAACTCTTGGATTGGATTGTTTTATGTAAGTATTATGGATAAGATTTTATATTTCCGTAGGAATTATAGCAGACATAATTAAGAAATTTCTAACCTTGTGTGAAAGGATGGGACTTACTTTATGATATAAGTCATCTAAAGAAAGAGGAGCTTGAAGGTGATCTAGCATATTGCTATTAGTGTAGAGTCATCTATCATGCCAAAGATTAGTGCTTTCCCTGTTTCTTATATTCCATGACTCACCCTTGCAAAAAATGTGGTTGTTCCTGCTAATACTTTTCCAAATGTAGGAGTTTGTGGGTTTATGGGGAGATAATATTGTTGGATATTCTATTTTTATATTTTGCCTAGAGAATTTTTACACATAGATGAGAGGCATTCTTCATGAGTCTCCAGTTAAGGCTCGAAGCCTCGAAATTAGAGCAGAGATTATCCCTTTAGCTGTATGGATCCCCAAACCACCTTTTGTTTTTAGGCCTAGTAACCAATTGCTAGTTAGCTAGATGAATTTTTCTTTTTTCATCGGTATAACCCCAAAGAAAGTTTCTCTGAATTCTATCAATACTTTCAGTTATATTTTTGGGAAGCACATTTATTTGCATAGCATAAGTTGGAATGAGGTTTAGAACAGACTTGATTAAGGTATTTCTTCCTGCAATGGAGAGGAATTTAGTTTTTCATCCACTTAGTTTGCAATTCATTTTGTCAATAATGAATTGGTAATCTTTCTTTGTTGGATAGAGGTTGGTCATTGGGAGATAAAGGTATTTCCCAAAGTCGTTAGTTACCTGGATTTGAGTATAGACGAGATGGATAAGGCGACTGATGAAGTAATATTCTTGGAGAAGTAAATTTTAGATTTTGTGAAGTTTATTTTTTGTCCAGACATCTCCCCAAAATTCTAAAAAATAGATAGAATAGAGTTAGCATTATCTATGTTTGTTTTCACAAATATGATAAGGTCATCTACAAAGAGTAAGTGCATTAAAGTTGATGCTACAGGTGTAATTTTTATGACATTCCAATTTCCTTGCGAAGTAGCTTGAAAAATAAGTCCAGATAGAGATTCCATGCATATTATGAAGAGATAGGGTGATAGAGGATCTCCCTGTCTTATGCCTCTCGACGGTTGGAAGAATTTAGTCGGCTTTTCATTTATTAGGATGGAGATAGAAGAAGAAGTAACACAGTTCATAATTAAAGAAATTAATTCTTCTGGGAAATTAAGGCTAGTTAGGGAGAAGCAGATAAAGGACCATTCAATTCTGTCGAAAGCCTTTTTTAAGTCTATTTTGATCATCATTTTGCAAAGATTACCTTTTGTTTTATTGAAAGAATGGATAGCTTCCTGAACAATAATAGCGTTATCCGAAGCTCGTCTGTTCGAAATGAAGCTACTTTGAGTCGGGTTAATAATTTTATCTAGAAAAGGTCTGATTCTATTGACAAGGATCTTGGTGATCGTATTGTAGATAATGTTACAAAGACTTATAGGTCGATAATGTGTGACTTATTCCGGCATTGTATTTTTTGGTATAAAGACAATGTTAGTTTGATTAATTTCTGAGTTGATGTGTTTCGAGGATAACGCATCCATACAAGTTTTAATAATGGAGAGATTAGTGTCATTCCAAAAATTTTGAAAGAAAATGGGATGCAGTCCGTCCGATCCCGGGGCTGTCAATGGTTTAAATAATTTAATGGCTTTGCTGATCTCATCGATCGTAAGCGACTTATTAAGAATTTGATGGTCATCGTCTGAGAGGGTATTGCCCTCAGGCATAACCCTTAAAATGGGTCATTTCGTTAACTCGGTTGTGTATATACCTATATAGTGATTTTTGATAATTTTTTAATCTCTTTAGGATTGAACGACCAGTTACCGACTGAATCAACTAGTCCCGGAATTTTATTTCTACGTATTTTTTTATGGTAGAAATATGAAAGAACCTGGTATTAGCGTCACCATCTAGCGTCCATTGAATTCTAGATTTCAGTTTCCAGAAGTCCTCTTCTTGTTTTAGAATGCTATTAAAATCACGACGAAGAGTTGATTCTAGATCGTAGTGAAAATTAGATTTTATAGTCGGGTCCTTTTTTTGGAGGCCATTCATTCTAGCTAAAATAATCCTTTTTTTTAAGAGGTTACCAAAGGTTTCTCTATTCCAAGTGCTCACATCATGGTTAAAACGAATAGTGGCGGTTTGGTAGTTGTAATTATCGTGCCAACTATTTTTAACAATGTTTTTGAATTCTGGGTGGTGCAGCCACATAGTTTCAAAATGAAAGTTCAAAGTAACAATCTTATCACTTTCAATAAGATTTAGTAAAAGAAGACAGTGGTTTGAATAAACTCTAGGAATGTGCGTAATTTTTGAGTTAGAAAATAAGTTACGCCATAACGGATTACAAAGGAAATGATCAAGTCTTTCCATAATTATACTAGAGTGGTTTTTATGCATATTGGTCCAAGTAAATTTCGGACCAACAAAACCTAGGTCTATCATATTTAAATTATTAATGCAGTCTATGAAACTAGCGATTCTTCTATTGTCAATTCCATTCCCACTAAATTTTTCTAACGTATTAGTAACTTCATTAAAGTCTCCTCCCATTAGCCAAGGGCCATTAATTTTTGTGGAAGTATCATTCAAAATTTTTCATGGAACTTTTTTATAGTGATAACTATTTCTAGCGTAAATAATAGAAAGAGTCCATGGTGTAGTATTTGGACTTACCTGGAGGCTTGCATGTATCTCCTATTCCATAAGGACTAATGGATTCATAATTAATTCATTGTTATTCCAACAGATTGCTATACCACCTAAGTATCCTGTAGCCAGCATGTGTATGACATCCGTGAATGGTAAAAGTTGCATGAGTGGTTCTTGATCCAATAACCTAGTTTCTGTGAACAATAGTATTGTGGTATTATGAGCAGCTATAATTTCCAATACGTTCCTTCTAAAGGCCGGACTATTTGCGCCACTACATTCCAGATGAAGATAATCTTCATGGATGGTTGTGTTCGAGGTGATGATACCCCTCTTGGTGCCAGTGACATCTCTAGGTTTATCGCAATTTGGTTCTGGAATAAGGAGAAGTCCCTGTTTTGCCTCTTTGTTGTTGCTAATAGGATGGCATACTGGTGCATGTGATTCTCCGAATAGGATTTGATGTTGATTGAAAACTTTGAAACTAGCGGAGGGATTGTCACCAGAACACGTTCTTCTGCACTTTTTCTAAAAGTAAACGTTAGTAAGTCCTCGAGTATGATCAGAATCATTACCTGGGTGACATTGTTTGGTATTATTTTCTCTTGATCCTGTGTTTGATATTGAACATTATTGCCGTAGGATAATTTACATTATGGCGATAGCTGATTGTTGTCCGGTATCTATGGAACTTCTTAGTCGTGTATCATGACCTCCCACGTTGTTGACATGGCTTGCATAATGGGACTGGACCAATTTGAATAGTTCATTTGTTGGGATGATCCCAACTCATGTTCGTGTTATTTTCCAACATTAAGTTCATTTGCAAGTGTAACATCTTTGCTCCTAATTCTATTAGGTGTTGGTTCTGCATGTAGTGGGCATTCACTAGATTGTGGTAATTTTGAATTAGTTTCGATAGCATAGCTATGGATGGAAAGAAGCCCATTGATAGAGGATTATTTTGAGTCATTTCATTCGTTTGTTGTGTCATCCAGTTTGTTGTCCAATTAGGTTGGTATATCGGAATGTTGTCGTCTAAGTTTTGGATTAGTAACGCCTCCCGGTTGTGAATTTGGTTTATGTTTTGCATGGGCTGGTATTTCTCATTTGTCCACTTGTCAGGGTTGTTTAATGATGGTTGGATTTGGGTCATTGGCGTGTGGTGGCTTTGTGAGTTCCAGAGGCGGTGATTGAGAGGACGGCGAGGCATATTCGGGCTTGGTGGAGTGAGTTTGTGGTTGGGTGAGTATTGCTGGCGAAGCTGTAGGATTTATAGTTGGTTTTTGAATTTTCATGGATGCAATATTTGGAGAAGGAAATGAGGGTTTGATAGTAGGGTTATTGTTCATGCTAGGGTTATCATGGGATGAAGTGCTTGCTAAATTAGTAGTTGTGTTGTGTTTTAATTGTTCATTTAAAGAGGATATGAGTTGACGTACTCTTTGTTTTTTAGGTGAGACCATTTGAATATTTTCGTTGGTAGGTAAAGCTTGAGAAGAAATGTGAGAAGATGTAAATTTTTAGTATGATAGTTGGGAGATAAAAAGGGAGTGTAATTAGTATTATGGTTGTTTGAAAGATGAGTGTCAAGGTGAATTAAAGAAGCAACTGTAGAATGATTTGAAGTATCACAATCTTTATAGGATTCACTATTTATAGAAGTACAAGAAGTATAGGTTTCACTATTTGGTCTATTTAGAGGCTTTAGAATAGGGGGTGGGGTAGGAGTAATTGAATTATTTGCAGAGAAACTAGAAGACTTATCTTTTATGAAAGAGTTGGTGAAATGAGTGGTTGGAGTATATTGTGAAGTTGAGCACATGTTGAAAAGATTATTTTGTTTTAGGTGTGATGTGGATGGGTTTAGCATCACCTCTTTGGGATTTTCGTTGGCCATCGTGGCCATTGCGATATCTATGTCTTTTTGTAGTGGTGTGAAAGTATACGTGGGTGATGAGGGATCAATTCTTTTTTCTCCATTATTTTCAAAAATTGAAAGATTATGAAATCTATTAAAGTTTCTATGATTATGAGGATTTTTTCTGATAGCATTGGAATTATAAGGTAACTTATTTTTGTGTTTTCTATCATAAGAAACAGTGGTCCAAGTAAAATCGTCACTATTTTTATTTTTCATTTTTTTCTATTTTTTTTCTTCTTTTTCTATTTTTTCTGTTTTTTCTTTTTTTTTTTTTCAATCTTTTCTTTTTCTCCATTTGTCTTTTCTGGATCTTCTTTTTTTTTCGTCATTTTTACTAATTTTTTTTCCATCAATACTGTCTTCTCTTACTTCCTGGGAATGAACAGTGGAATCGGAGTGCTTAAATTTTTTTTTGTATTTTTTGAACAGTAATGAATGTTATGACCTCAACAACCACATAATTGGGATAAAGGAGTGGTACTTTCAAAAAGAATGTTTTAGAGGTAAGACCCAATAAGAACATTCGGAGGAAGAGGTTTATTAAGAGGCGTTAAAATGCATAATCTAGCGTATCGTCCTTTTGAAGCATTTCTTGTGCAACTGTCTATTTTCAGGACAGTTCCTATAGTGTTGTCAACTTTTTGCAGGATTTGGAGATCGTAGTATTCAGTGGAAAATTCAAGAAGTCGTATCTAAATAATAGTATAGTTTGGGCTTTCCGTTAAGAGATTGAACTTGGGTTCCCATTTACGGGTGGAAAAATATTGAGAGCCAATGAACCAAGGTCTATGAAGGAGGGATTTTTCATAATTTTGTTTGTGAATGAACTTAATGAGGTAAAAGTTCTCCCCTAGGTCAATGAGGTTTAGATCTTTGTTGAGGTTCCATAAATCTTTTAGTGTAGATCTAAGATAGTTATAACCTTGATTTTTGCTCGAAAGTTTCACTATAACAGCTTGTTTACAAGGGATATATAATCTTTTTTTGTCAGAAGCGGAAATGTGTATGAAAAGGGGGTGGCTTGACTTATTTTCTTGTTTGTCGTCTAGGTTGAAAAGATGAAAGTCTTCTTGGATAGAGTCAATGGGATTAATGGGGTTGTCAATTAATACTTTGTCTTTAAAGCTCATAGTACTGGAGGAGTGGATGTTGTATGTACCTCTTTAGGTTTATTTATGTTTCCTGTGGGTGCATCGCTTCATCTGTCATATCTATCGATGATTGTTGGAAGCTAATAATTGCAGTAAATGCTTAGTATTTTCTTTGCCTTTTTTAGAAAGAAGGTAGAGACTTTCTCTCTCTTTGCAATTTTAGTTGGGAACAATGACCTGTGATTTAACTTCAATGATCTAGCTAATAGTAAATGCAACTTCAAATTGCATTTTTTCCCTAAACCAAAATTCAACCTAGCAGAAAGAAAGTATGACGACTAACACTTACTATCGACATGTTGCATAAACTTACAACTATAAATTACAAATTCTGAGAAAATAAAATTTTTTAGATTGACTTATGAATTTTAATTTTGCAATTCTTCACCAAAGACCGTAACTTTGATAACAGAACCATTTTAATTTTATACACAAGCAAATTCTTACCACTCTTCATTTCAATAATATATAGTCACACCTCCATAATTCTTTCACATTTCTGATCAAATCTTTAACTTTATCACTTGCATTTACTTCAACTTGAAATTCTAAAGTTGACAACTCCACTCTCACTCTGATTTTTTTCTGATTTGGCTATTAGGGGAATGGGAAAATCCAGAAGAATTAATGAAAAGGGACCAACTTTTATTAAGTGAATTCAATTTTTCTTGATTATTAAAGTGATTTTCCGCAGTAGGAAGCCCCTGAACCTTATCAGTGATGAGGGTATTTTGTTAAACTAATGTTTTTTTATAAAAATTATGCAAGATATTTTACTTTTAATATATCAAATCAGATATAATACAATATATAAGATATAATGTCAACAGACTAATACAAATATAATTAATACAAATATCATTCATTAAAATTGAAAAAATATGTAAAAATAAATAAAAAATAGAAAAAATATTTATAAAAATATATTAGTATTATTGTACACTTTATTCAGCAACCATTAGAGAGAAAAATATAAGAAGTGCTAGAATAAATTTAGTATAGGGCTATGTTAGCTTTATTGTACCATTCTTTTCGAAAAAATAAAAAAGTGGAGGCGACTTGAGGAACAACACTTTTTCTCCTACTGATAACACGCACAGTGGAATGCAACATACAAAGCAGCATTAACGATACTATACATTATTTTTTTTAATTGTCACATTTTTTAAGAATTAAATAATATAAATTTTGATCAATATTTTAAGATGTTGTGTTTATTAGATTAATAAATAAAAATTACAACTTATACTAATACTTTTTAATATATATATATATATATATATAATAAAAAATAAAAATTATATCTCATTAAGTTTTAAAACTTATTTAAAATAATTATAAATTTGACATAAAATTATTATATAAATTAGATAATATATTATCAAAATCATAACACAAAATTATAATAAATACTATTAATACAAAATCACCTCACTACATCATCGAACCAAAAAAGTTTACCGCAATAGTGAATCAATAATATATTAAAAGTGATTTTGAATTTTTTGTCTTTCGTTAAAAGAGTTTCTTCAAATAAAATTGTATTTTCACTATTTTCTTCAATTTATTAGTTAATTATTTATATTATATTAACTAGACTACATATATGAAACTCTTAAAATATATGAAAGGAGAATCAATTAATATTTTTCTTTGTACTGATTAATTAGAAAAATACTCCTAAAATAAGACTCTACTAAAGAAATACTTCTATAAATATTGAGACGCACATAAACTAGAGAAGAAATCGATTTACTTATTGGGAAAATATGATTGATGTTAATCTAACTTGATTCGATTGCATCTCTAGATTGGTGGATGGTTAATTTTTTAAGCCTCAACTTCTTCACGGTTTTTATCAACATTATAGAATTCAACGTGTGTGTATATATATCTTCTTTGTTTTCATTCAAGTCATTGTTTAGGGTCAAAGTTTTCGTTCAGACATGAATTATTTTCATCAAAATTGAAGTTTTGTGACCACTATTGTATTATTTTATTGTAGTTTACAAGTTGTAGATGAATTTACAGGTACTAGATGAATGTCGATCGGTTTTGAAAAAAAATTACGTAAAAATTAGGTTTAATTGTATTATTTTTAAATCTCTGTTTTGAGAATTTTTTTGTGTAAATATTAAGTTTAGTTGTATTATTTTAATATCTCTATTATCGTATTATTTTGTTATAGTTTACAGGTGGTAGATGAGTGTCAGACAACTTTGAGAAGACTTTTGTATAAAAGTTAGATTTAATTATATTATTTTGAGATCTTTATCATCGTATTATTTTGTTGCAGTTTACAGGTGGTAGATGAATGTCGATCAGTTTTGATAAATTTATTTGATAAATTTTAGGTTTAATTAATTAAATTCTTCAAAAGATGTTAATTTAATTATTGTATTCATCTTTATTACTTAAACAAATATCTTATTTAGTAATGTTTAAATTAAATAAAATGAGGTACACGCGCAAGTCGCGTACATCTAAATTAGTTCTTTTAAATGCATAAACATGGCCACAAAAAATTTATGATTTATTAATGGATTGGTCGGATAAAATCATAAAATATAAAACTTCGGGATAAGTTCTAAATTTTTAAAAGATCAAAAATATCAAATTTTGGGCAAGAAATCACTTTTTTTCCCAGTTTTTTGGATGTTGAAATTTTTGCAAAGAATTTGTGCCAAAAACTAAATTTTGCCACTTGGAATATCTATCACAAACGGGTCCTAACTGTCAGAATATGAAACATGTAGGGCTATAAAATACAACTTAAGAAAACCAGGAGAAATTGTAAGAATATGAAAACCTGAAGGAGTATATCTAAATATAAGAGACTTGGGAGAATGTGGAACTGAACCTACCTCGCGTGGGTGGGGGGCGGGGGGTTAGGGATGTACAACCTAGGAGATTATAGAGCTGTCAGCTGTGTACTTGTGTACCCTCAAACTCAAACTCAAACTCAAACCTCTCTGCTACGCTTTTAGATTTGCTAGATCTGTTAAAAGGAAAGATTTGCTCTGTCCAACAAACCAGGTAACCACCTATCTTTTTCCATACAGAAAATTCCTCAACAGTATTAATTTCATAGTATATGTTTATTTGTGTTGTTGTCACAATCACTTGTAATTTTATGTAGACTCTTCCATTGTTTTGCCTGTTTGGTTTGTATTTCATTGTTTTAATGTGTGTCTGCCCTCCTTTTCCTTTTCGAATTTGGTTTGTACATTCTGTAATCTTTTGAGATTTTGGTTTTCAAGACTTTGTAAATCCTTTCATAAGTTGGTTTGGTTTAGGAGAAGAGAATGACAGACGCTTATAAATTATTTTCATCCATAGGCTTAGAGACAGGGTATTAAAGCTCCAGAGAATAATTTTGGAGGCGTGGCGATGGAAGAGAAGAGTGATATTGTAGATGCAACAGACGATGATCGAATTTCGAAATTGCCAGAGCCAATTTTGCATCACATACTGTCTTTCCTACATGCTAAAGATGCTGCACGAATGAGTACATTGTCCAAGGTTTGGGATAGTGCTTGGAATTCACTCCCCTACTTAAATTTTGGTAATAAATTATTCTCCAAGTCAAAAGACATACCACGTCTTCTGCGTGCTGTGGATCAAGCTCTAGCGAATCGGAAAAAGCACAAGATTTCCATTCAAAAGTTCTCTCTATGGTTACCACATTATCATGAGCTTTGTTATGTCAGCAGCTGGATTAAGATACTCATAGCTTGTAATATCAAAGAGTTGAAACTAAGAGTAAACAGACCTGTTTATGAAGGTGTCCTTGATTACAACAGCATGACTGAGGCAATCTTTGATGCCAAAACACTAAATGTGCTGAGTTTGGATGGATTTAATATTGAAATGCCCTCAGATGATGGTATGATAAAGTTTACATCTTTACGCGAGTTGCACCTCTCTGATGTATTTTTAGACGAGCAATTTCTTAAGGCTCTGTGTACAGGCAGCTGCAATTTAGAGGACTTTTCTTTGCAGGACTTTGATGGACTTGCCAGTTTTCAAGTTGCTGAAACTTCTTTACCTAAACTGAAAAGGGTAAACTTGAAAAATTGCCCTTCTGTATTCCAATTGGTTGATATGCGTCAATTAATATTGAAGACCTTAAAATCTCCTCTATTCATGTTAAAATAACTGCTTGCAAAGCCCTCAAGACGTTGCACCTCAATGAGGTTGCTGTCACCAACAAATAGTTAGAGGACCTTTTTCCAGTCTACCCAACCTTGAAATCCTTGGGTTATTAGGGTGCGAGGCATTGAAGATGATGAAGATCACGAGTGACAAGCTCAAACAACTGACAGTGTTTTATTGTAGCAATCGAATTGGATACTCCTAATTTAATGAAGTTCCACTACAGTTATGATGCATTATCAACATTCAGATTGAAAGCTTCAGTTTTGCTGGAAGCAACTTTGTACTTGGACCCACAAACTAACTACTTTGAATGGCAGTCAAAGCTCACAAAATTTCTTGCTAACTTTAATCATTCCAAGGTTATTAAATTATTGTGTGACTGTGACAAGGTATGTCCCATAAATTCTCTAGCTACACTGCTTAAAGAAGCAGTTTTTTGCGTGTTTCTTATAAATTATTTCTCTTTCTTGGATGCAGGTAATAGTTATACCAAAAGACCTGAGAGAAAACTTGCTTCCTCCCCTTTATGGTACCAATATTTGCAAGTATGCCTTGGGAATCTATCGAATTATTCTGTTGTCGACATTATTGATAGTATGCTTTGGATTTCTCCTCACCTGGACACCCTATCTTTTACCGGAGCTCTCAGAATGACCATGAAGGTAATAGTTTATCCTTTAAAGGCACTAAGTTATTAAATGATTGAAAATAGAATATGAGGTTTCCTTAAACCTTTATTATTATATTGGTTTTCTCAAGTTTTTCTCCGGCTTTACGTGTCTTTTTATTTTCCTACAAACTAGTCATTTTAAGTCGTGTATAAGAATGCCTAAGGTTCCAAACTGTTGTTAGCCCATTAAAAGTTGTTCATATAAATATTGTTGCTCCAAAATATTTGGAACATTATTTATTGACTGGTTAATGGTTTTATTTGTCTGTGGTTATTTGACAAATTGTTGCGATTTTATAAACCGGAAGTTATATGCTATGTTACTCGGACCGTTCAAAAATGTTGACGGATGCGTGTCGGATCCTTCAAAAATAGTGTATTCTTGAAGGATCCAACATGTGTTCGGCAGCAATTTTGAAGAGTCGGAGCAACTTAGGTTATATGCAGTCGGTCAACTTCAACAAGAAAAATGTAAAACCAAGGAATTCAAGTCTTAAAACTTCTTTATACTTTACATTTGCTTCTCTTTCTTGCTCAAACTGAATATTGTTTTGATCTTACCTGATTGGGTGAAGCTTCTTCCCCTTCGTTGTGATTGTTTCCTCCTATTCTTTCTAGCTCTACTCTAGTCCTCTGTGTGCGTGCCCACCCCGAAGGAGAGGAAAAGTACCACCGTTTATTTGTCTTCCACTAGTTAGTCCAGTGACTTGTAAGTTGTTACGTTAACTTTTTACCTTAATTCCTGTTGTTCACTGACTGATTTACCTCGTTTGACAGTTCATATATAAAGACGAAGATGCATCGGATGAAGATGAGAAGCCTTGTTGTGCATCTCTACCTTGGAAATGTTGGAGGCATACATTGAAGAAAGTCGAATTGCAAAACTTTGCTCTTATGGAGCAACAGGAGTTGGGAAACTACTTTTTCGCAAATGCAGACATCTCGGAGATGGTTGAGATCCCCGGGGAATGCAGCCTTTGATCAAATATTTCTTCTCAGTTGTTGTACTTCAAATAAAACTTTTCACTTTTCTTGGTTTTCTCGGTGAGGTTTTGTTTATTCTTTAATCTGTTGATAGTCAATTATATATGCTTTTTAATAAATTCGCTCATGCCAGTTCTAAAGAGGAGCGTCGGAGTAACTAGTAAAGTTGTCATGCGACCAGGAGGTCAAGGATTCAAGCCTTGAAAACAGCCTCTGGCAGAAATGTAACGTAAGGTTGCTTACAATATACCCTTGTGGTGGGTCATTTCTTGGACACTGCGCATAGCAAATTCTTTTTTTCCGCTCGTGCCAGTTCGTACTTGGGGTTGCTAGCTACTTTATGAAGATGTGTTTTAATCTTCTATTTCTTGAACGTTGATTTGCAACATGTGTGTAATAAGTTCTAGTGGTATCAAATATGTTTATCCTAGGAGACATTTTAAATTTTAAGGCTAAAGTCATGAGCGGCATTTCTTCTTTTTCTTGACCTGCAAATAGGTGTGAATATTTTTCGATGAGGGGTAACGAAGCTTCAAATGGGCTGTACTGTATATGGGTTGAGTATTTAGGTCAGCCATTTGTAATATGATACGCCTATTTTCACTCTTTATCACCCATCTATAAACAAAAGTGAATTATCTTGCATCTATTTTTTAGATTGTTTATTTCAAGTTGTGATTGTACTTTTTTAAAATTATTTAATTGTGTTTTTAATTGCAGGTTATTACTGTTTTTTAAAAATAATTATTTAATTGCAAGTGAAAAATCCATGAGGAATGATACAATAAATTATATTGAAATTAGTTTATCTATCCATCTCATTTACTAAATGGTATTTTCTATTTGGGTCTCAGTATGTAATTCGTATTAAAACTAAAATAAAAAATATTGTAATTTTTATGTAAATTTGTTTGAAAACTAGTTTTATACTCATTACATACACAAACTCTTTATGTATATAACATTTTATTTAGTATTTTCAACTATGTTTTAACCATGTTATAGATTAATATCATTTACAAAATAATTTTTGAATATTGAATTTTTGATCTCTGAAATTGTTATGTAAAATGATATACAAGAATGATGCATATTTATTCATGTTTTTAGTAAATGAAAATGATAACTGAAATAAACATCACAAATCTGAAAAATATTTTTTCGCCATCAAAATATGTAATTCTGTATTTTTAATAAAATTTTCAGCGCTTATGATTAAAAAATTTGGATAAAATTGAGTTTCTTTTAACGTTAGTGTTTTTTTTTTTAACAACTTTTAAAAAATCATCAATAATTCTTGTTCTTTTTAATGGTGGTTTTTTTTAAACAATCTTAGAAAAAACATTTTTTTTCTTTTACTTGTTTTTTATTTAAAAGTTGTTATTTATTACCATCAAAGAGGTATTGATATGACTTACGGTATAAGGCTGTATATTTGAATTTCTTTTACTACGTGCTTTATTCTTTTAATTATCTCCCAATTATCTTTCAAGTTAATAAAATTGTAATGACTTATAGATGCTCCTTTCCCCTTCCTAGACAAATAACGAGGGCTCTTTAAAAAGCAGAAAATAAAAAAAAATAAAAAAATAAAATAAAAGGTCATTTGCACTTTTGCTCTCTTCGAGGCAACTACCGCGTGTTTGTCTTCGAGGCAAATACCATGGGACATCAATTTAAAGTTTAACTCCTCTAATATTTCACAAGTTATATTCCTCACCTAACACACTAATGCTTTGCCAGAAATAAAGTTGCAAAAATTGATAATCAAATTCATTTGAAAGACAAAAATTAAAGACCAGCTCATTTAAATGACAAATCATGTAATTTCTTCAACAGAAGTTCTGATTGAGTCTATGCCCATGAGATGCTCATATCTAATAAAAATCTGAAATATTAAATTTGACTATTATTACTTAGTAATGAAAAAGCGCTTTAGACAAAAATAAAAGCAACTTAAACAAAAAAAAAAAAAGTGACTTGGACAACATGCGAATAGTAGTAACATTTTACGGAACTTCAATCCTACATCTTACAAAATCACACTGTAAAACTTTTGTAAGCTTTTCCTTTAACCCTGTATCTTGACAAAATATGTTACGACGTTGGAAACTCGAAATTCAACACCGTCGTCTGGGTACTGACCCTTGTAGAATCCCTTTGTCAATTTGATATCATCTGCTACGTGAAAATTAATGCCATCTTCATGCAACTGTAAAAAATATTTTAAACAATTAAAGATTTCAAAAATATGAAATTAAAGAACTAAAGAATTTGTAAGTTGAAATGATTTACTTTCTCTGGATACTCTAAATCCCCCATTCAGAGAGGGCCTTATGGACTCAAAGCACCAAATCCTGAGAGTCATTATGGTGACATCAGTCTCTTGAGGTGTAAATGGGCTTGCCACCTCCTAGTAGGTCCACAAATCCCTTATTAGCACAAAGCTTGCACTGCAATAAGAGAATTTAATTAAGGATAAATCACATAATATCTAATATATTTAACTAAATTACAATACATAAATATACAGTATTATTTTTTATTTACAAAACATGCTTTCGGCCTATTTTTCGGGTTATTTTAGGTAAATGGATATATTTATTTTTTTGGGTGTTTCTCTACTAATGATTTGGTAAAATTTATTTCAAATCTCTCTCCTCTCTTTCTTCACATGTCTCTATGAAAATCCTCTTTCGAGTGGTATTTTCTTTTATCACCATTTGCAAATCCTGCACTGCCATCACTGATGTCGGACTATATGGATCATAAACATTAAGTGGATTTTTAAAAGCGAAAAAGATATGACAACTGCTTCCAAATTTCCAAAAAATTACATGTTGCGTCTATTCCACCAGTGTTGAATCGAAGTTGAACATATGGTATTATCCAGCACACTTTCAAAAGGGTAGAATAAAGTATGTAGGAACGAAGGGAGTACATATATTAAAGAGTTTTAAAATAATTACCGAGTAACTCATGCTGCATGGAGCTCCACTAGGAAGCTCGTGGTCCTTCAATCCGAGCTTGGCTGCCACCTCGGATTTGGACTCCTCGTGGCAGCGCTCACACCTTAACTGCAAAACAAAATTTAAATTGAGAAGATTGACTTAAAACATTTACCTTGAAATAGTAAGTAATGCCTTCATCTCCTGGACCGAATTTGGGCGCCAATTCATCAACTTCTTTGAGCTTCGCTTTCATCTTCAAATGGTAGATTCTGCCTGCCATCACAACTCTTGATCTGTTTGAGAAATTCAAGTACATAGAACACATGTGAGAAATAAGAATATGTCATTACAATTAAGAACATGTGAGAAACGGGAATATAGCTTCACACCGGCTTTTTCCAATAGTACTGTTAAGTGATACATCAGCAAATGACAGATTTTATTAACGCAGTAATACATTGAGAGTAGTTATATATCTTACACAGTCGTGACCAAGAAAAAACAAAAGTAGGTGCAGAGGGCATGAAGAACTTTCTGCTAAATGGTACAGATAAAAATATTACGTAAATAGTTATCCATGAGACAGAGACGCACCTTAAACACATACAACAAGAAAAAAACACTACCAAAAAGAAAGGACAACAGTTCTGTTGGAGGTCATTGCGCTGTAAAACCCAGCAGCAAAGCAACAAATATCTGCCTCTTTGAAGTTAGATTAACGAAGACCCAAACATGAAGGGGATCAAACCCAATTCTTTTATTTTTAATTTTTATCCCGTTTATGCTGTAAATATAAATAAGAGTTTTTGTTTTAATCTTACAAAAGTACTAAGCAATGGGAACAGAGAAAACATGGCTATGAATAAAAAAAAACTTAGTTCTAATAGCGTGACCATACCTTTCCGAATCTAAAAGACCTTAATTCTAATAAGCCTGACTATAACTTTACGAAACTGAAAAACCTTTTTTCTATCAAGATTTGGGCCGACAGTACCTCTAGCTCTATTTTTCATAACTTCATTGCAGACCTAGGGTAAATTAGAATCAACAATTTCCCTATCCAGTATCATTGCATCCACTCCTCAAGTGGCATCTACTCCAACGCTCAAGTGGAGCTAACTGAGGATCTGGATTAGGAATAGTTCTATTTAACATCCTCAGTTTATTCTTAACCGACAAACCTACTTAGGTGCCCCCTCTCCAAGGAATCCTCGTGTGGTTGCCAGCCGAGGAATTTTTAGACAAGGTAATGAAATGCTGGTGGGGCTACATCTCAGTCCAGAAACTAAAAAGCCTCGAGAGAGACATCACTACATGAAATAGGGAGATCTTTGGCAAGATTAAGAGCGGGAAAGCTAAAATGCTAGAGGAGATTCTAACACTGGAGCAAAACACTGAAAGCAGAACTCAGTCACAAGGGGAAATTACTCAAATGACACTCTCAAGCAAGAGCTACAACAATTGCTTAAATCAGAGGAGCTAGATGCCTATGGCTAAAAAAGGGTGACAAGAATACCATATACTTCCAAAAAATTGCCAATTCCCATAGAAGCAGCAATAACTTTGACAGATGAAGGTGGCTACAAGTATTATAGAAGACAATCTCAGGTTAAATGGGAGATTCTCCAATTCTATGAAAACCTCTATAAAGAAAAAACCTACTGTTGATTTTGAGGGATCAAATCCATCTCAGAGGAAGAGAACATTCTTCTTGAATCAACTTTTGATGAAGAGGAAGTTCTGGCAGTGATCAATTTATGTGCGCCTGACAAAGCCCCCGGTCAGAATATAAATACAATGGACTTCTATCAAAAGCTTAGGGAATCATTGGTACAGAGGTAATGACGGCTCTCACAACTTTCACCTCATGGTCATATGGTCAGATGCACTAATGTTTCTCACTGCTTTTATTCCCAAGAGCAATGGCGCTATTGATCTTAAGAGTTTCAGGCCGATAAGTATAACTAGCAGTGCGTGTAAGATTGAAGTTAAAATCCTAGACGGAAGACTGAAAAGGGTAATAGGGAAACTGGTTTCAGATCATCAAAATGCCTTCATTATAAATAGGCAGATCACTGATGCCTCGATTAATGCAAATGAAGTCCTAGATTGGACATTGAGAAGTGGAAAATCAGGAATCCTAGGCGAACTGGATGCTGAAAAAACATTTGAGCAGTTGAATTAACCTTACCTAATCAACATGTGGAGGAAGATGGGTTTGGTGACAGGTGGATCCAGTTCAGTATTTCAACAATCAAGTGTCTTGTGCTGATTAATAGATGCCAGGTAGGGTTCCTTCATTAAAAATAGGCGATCACTGATGCCTCACTGCAAATCAAGTCCTTGATTGGACATTGAAAAATGGAAAATAAGGAATCCTAGGCAAAACTGGACACTGAAAAGGCATTTGATCAGTTGAACTGGCCTTATCTTATCAACAAGCTGAGGAAGATGGGTTTGGTGATAAGTCGATAAAGTGGATCCAGTTCAGCATTTCAACAGTCAAGCATCCTGTGCTGAATAATAGATGCCTGGTAGGCTTCTTTCGCCTCAAAAGGACTTCACTCAGGAAGATCCTTTAACTCTCTTCCCCTTCATTCTAGAAATGGAAGGTCTTAGTAGATTACTAGACAAAGCTAAACAAAGGAAATTAATTAATGGCTTTGATGCGGGAAACAATGCATGGAAACTGGTCAATATCTCGCATCTGCTATATGCAGATGATACCCTAATCTTTGGTGAAGCAGAAAGATCCCAAGTACTGCTTCTTGATCTGACTTTACTTATTTTGAAACTGTTTCATTCCTTCACATCAACATGCTAAAGAGCGTCATTTATACTGTAAAAAAAGTGCCCACTCTGGAAGAGCTGGCTGGAAGTCTTAGTTGCAATTCGGGTCTATTCCCAACCACTACCTGAGGCTCCTGCTACTGACTAAATTTAGAGCTACTCACATTTGGAATTGGGTCATTGAAAATGTGAAAAGAGGCCTTGTAACGACCTAAAAATTTGATGAAATATGTGAAATTTGTGATTTTGTGTAATTTAACTGTTTTACCTCTCCTCGTAGTTGCATTATGATATTTTCAAGGTGTAGGAGTGATTGGCATAATTTTTTATGCATTTTGGTATCATTTATGCAATATTGTGTTTTTTTATGGCTTCAAGAGCCTTATTTTGGACTTATGAGTATATCTTTTAATCCGTGCGAAGGATGGCTAAACAGATTGTGCCAGAAACTCCAGAATATCAATTTTAGGCTAGATAGACCTTTGGTTCGGGTCCCGGTGCACCCGAGCTCATTTCGATCTATTGATCAGAAAGTTGGAGAATTGAAAATATGGGTGTGGGACCCAAATTTGATTGAAACGATCTCGGATGAAAAACCCAACTTCACCAGCAGATTCGAAATGTCGATTTTAGGGTGATAGCATATTTGGTATGATTTTACGAGTTTTAAATCTCATTTTGACCCTTGGTTTGAAAAATTGTAACTT
Source organism: Capsicum baccatum var. pendulum (assembly GCA_030864225.1). Taxonomy (NCBI): domain Eukaryota; kingdom Viridiplantae; phylum Streptophyta; class Magnoliopsida; order Solanales; family Solanaceae; genus Capsicum; species Capsicum baccatum. The sequence continues at coordinate 44,824,373 of CM061555.1, forward strand.
TGGATTTTTGGGGTCAACTTTATGAAAATGACGTTTTTTAGAAAATCTGATATCGTCATCACATTCGGAACGTCGAATTTAGTATGGTTACATAGTTGTTTGTGTATATCGAACTCCAAACGAATTCTGGCACCCCGTTGAAATTCCTAATTGAGTTTTTAAAAAAACAGCTTTTTTTACAGCAGTGCAGAAAAATCTGCACTATAAATAACTCTTTTTGACCTATTTTGCTCATTTTTCATGTTGATTCTTGGGAGTTAAACCCTAAAATAGTGTGGGAGCTTAAAAGTAAAGTTTGTGAGAGCTTAAAAGACTAGATTAACTTCTTTTTCTTGATTTTATTATAGATTTAAGGTAAGAATTCACCCATTTTCTTTGTAATTTCTTAATAAATTCTCCCAAACCTCCAAAATCTTAGGGCATGATTTTAAATTCATATTTCACCCCTTTCACTTGAATAATATTTTTATCTTATAATTACTAATTTTTCATCAATTTAACTTCAAAACAACTCTGATTCTTGATTTAACCCGGATTTCCAAGATTTTACCCAGTAAAGCTCAAAAATGGTTTTTCTTCGATTTGAACTCCATTTTTTACTCGATTTAACTTGGGTTTTCAGCTGTAGGTTCCTAAAAATATGGGAAACATGTTTTTGAAACCAAAGTTTTAATTTTGCCCTTGTTTTTCCAAAATCCATTTTGGGATTCGTTTTGATCCCGAATCAAAAGTAGTCAATATGGGTGTCGTTGATTTTGTCTTGATGCGTAGATTTTATATTTAATATTTTTAGTAGAGTTCAGAATTATTCGTGAAAAGTAAGGTCGCGAGTTCAAGTGTAGCGGACCGGTTTCGGCTTTCGACGTAAGTTATGGCTTAACTCTTCAGACTAGGCTGGGTGATAAATGATGGTACAAAATGCATGTTAAGGGTGGGAACTAATCATGAAAAATGGCTATCTATGTGTTGTGCCCGTGTGGGGGCTTATATGTGATATAATTATCGAAATTAAGATATTATGCGATATGTGTGATCGTGTGGGGGTCCTATGTGATATTGATAGCGTTGAATACATATGAATAATTATATTGTATTGTTAAAATGCTAATGTGGTACCATTGGTGTATTGTGATTATATTCATACTTTATTGGCAAATGAGACATGTGAAAATTTATGAATGATACAAAAATAATAAGAGGATATTGGCGTATGTGGTTGTGGAAATGTATCATTGTGGTTGATTGTGGAAATATATTATGTGGTTGTTTGTAGAAATACTCATTGTGATTGGTTATGAGCATTAAATCTTCATATTATACTCATTCATGAAATATTGGTACCATTGTGGAAACATTTGAGAAACACAGGTAACACAATTTTAAAAGATATTGTAACACCTTATAAAATCCTTTCCGAGGAATATACCGGAAAGGAGATATGAGATATGTGAATTGTATATGGGTTGTCGAACCCCCCATGGGTCCTACGTCGGGAAGCTTTAGCTCTGTAGGTGTATACGGGGATTGTGCGACGATTCCGGAGGCTGTGCGACGACCTCGTGCATCATCATCATCATCATATACATTGCACTAACTTTATTGTGTTTATGTTGTGTTGTATTGCCTTATTGACTTGTCATCTATGTATTTGTCTTACATTCCTTTACTTTTATTTGATGATCTTGTATCTACATATTCTCTCTTGTTCTATTTATATGTGACATAATGTATACTTGTGTTCTATATCTTAGTGTGTTGTTGTAATATATGTGAGATATATTAGAACTATTAGTGCAAGCGGTGTGGGCTACCGTTGTGGGACATTTTCTGATTGCAGGTGTTGTGCCCTTAGTGTATATTTTATATGCTTTATTTACTACTTTGCTTGGATGACCTATGATACCTACTGAGTACAAGTGAACCGTACTCATGCCTACTGCGCCCTTTCGGTGCAGGTCCTAGCTCGAGTGCGCCTCAGTTTGCTTGACTCGGGCGATTATTGGAGCTTCCAAGATAGCAGTTGGACATTCATGCGTCCGAAGTTCACCTCTATCTTTCTACAATAGTTATGTCTTTATTAGTATTCGGAGACAGATATTATTCATTTGTGGTTATTTTTTTGATCCATTTGACTCTTGAATTGTATAAGTAGTTCTTACACTATTGACACCTGATTTTGGACATGATTGGCATTTTGGATAAGTTCTTTCCACATTGTTATGATTACTTATATGGTTCGGCTTCATTCTAGAAGCCTTACCGTGGGATATTTTTATTTTTTCTTCTTTTCGTATCAGTTTGGATGATAGGCTTACTTGTCAAGGTACGTCGCGACAAATATCATCATGACCCTCATTTTTTGATCGTAACAGGCCTGGCTACTTGGAATAAATGTAGTATCTATCAATGGGGGGCAGGCACACACTAGTCCACTTATTACATGCCTCATTTCTCAATTCCCAGCAAAGTGTTGAAGAAGATTGAAAGAATTAGAAGAATCTGTGTGTGGGAGGGAAACAACAACTGTCATAAATTTCATTAAGTAAAATGTTCTAAAGTTGCAATGCCTAAAAAACCTCGGTGGTCTGGGAGTTAAAACTATGGTAATGCATAACAAAGCCCTTCTAGCAAAATGGTTATGAGGTTTACTAGGAATTTGTACCTTGCCCCAGATAATGGAAGGCACATTAGATTTGGAATAATAAATGGCTAACCAACTCTAAGCTAAAACATGACTTCCACAATCTTTTCCAAATCTCCAAGATCGAAATTTCCAAAAATTTTCCTGTAACAGAGGAATTAATACTTGGGATCTTCTTTTCAGAAAGAACATACAAGATTGGGAATTTGATTACCTCCTTAATCTTTTGAGTAAGTTGGAGGATTGTGCTATCAATCCCCAAGCACCTGTGGGAATTAAATGAGGGAGATAACAGGATGGGTATATTTGACTTTGTTCTCAGAATGAGATGATATATAGCTGACCACGGCAGCTAATTTGGAAGATAAAAAGTGCCTCCAAAAGTCGTGGATTGCCCAACATGAAGCATGCCTCAAAGAAGACAATCTCGTTAACAGGCGCATCCAGATAATAACCAGATGTTTTATGTGTCAGAACTCAGAAAGATATTGAAACTAACAACCGCGTGTTTCACTTTTGATTTATGGTGCCTGTTTCCATCTATCGTTGGCCTCTTAGCTCTGCCTCACAGAATCAAAAAGGTTTTTGAAGGTTGGTAATGACATCAAAATCATCCCAGCTAGTATATGCTAGTCCTTCAGGACAAAACAGAATAGAAGATGTTTTGATAGTTTATCAACTCCGGCCATGCTAGGTGTCTCTTGTATCTATTTATTGGTTTTAATTTAACTCCTGTGGATATCCAGGAATGTTTTTGCAGTTCATTAGCTCCCTGATTCTTGATATCAAAGTAGAAGAAAAAAGAGAGGGACAAAATATGTATATCTAATTGAATCCATATGGTAATATATAGACCTTAAAATAAGGCTTATTAATTGTGATTTGTGTCTCTCCTAATCAACATCTAATTTCTCAGTTATACTTGCAGTATGTCTTCACCAAAACTATCTAAGTTGTTAAAAATTATCCCTACACCAAAGCTGCATCAATTGTTAATTAGTGCTAATCAGGCAAATGTTACCAATACGAGTGCACCATAAGAAACCCAAGAATGCAGTTCACCTGTTAAAGCGATGCTACAAAATGTGAAGTTATCAACTTGTTATTTGGTTTGTTGTTGTATAGTTATTTGGTTAGCTGGTGTTACAAAAGGGATAACACCATAACAAAAATTATTTGGATCCTTCTCGTCATTTAAGAATCACATTTGGTTGTATGTTAGTAGGTAAATTAGTTAGTCGGGTTATTTGATAGTTTTTAAAAATTGAGGTCATAAAATTATATTCAAAAAAAAATCTTTTCAAAAGTCTAAAAAAGATTCTTCAAAAAGACATATAGCTAAACACAACTCCAACTTTAAAAAAAAATTCAATTTTCATGATCAAACGCCTACTAAATTTTGTCTTGAACTTCTATGAGTATTTCAAAACGGAGGTAGTAGGATATATCAACTGATTTGACAGGGCACAGAGTCTATGAACAAATATTTATAAAATTTTAGAATTATCAAATTCAAATTTCAATACGAAATTTGAAACTTTGAAAAGTTAAATTTGAAATCCAGCCAAAATCCCGAAAATCCAAACCAAATATCCACAAAACTTAAATTATGGTTTACCCAAACTATGTCCGCCCTAAATTTATAGAATTTATTTGACCAGTGTTACTTTAGAAACTCAATATTTTGTAACTTTAGATATAAAATTTATATATGGTTGTTTTGTTTAAACGACTACTATCTTAAGTGCACTGCAGAGTTCACACCAAAACCTTTTAGATCCATGACTAAAGTCAACAATATTGAACTACACCTAGCTAGACTTAAATTCACGACTTTGTATGGTGTGTTGTGTCAGAGTATATCGGAAACAACATCTCTATCTTACGTTGAGGTAGTGGTACAAACCAAAATGACAATCCAAACCAAAACAAGTACAGTATTTAACCAAAATATTGTCCTATGAATATTAGAAAACAGTAAATTGAAAAGTAAATCCAAACAAATATTTCTAATACTACATCAAACACGAACTTTTCAAAATGAAATCAGTAGCTTCATGTAATGACTTTAAGTTATAGTATGTTGCTAGAAGAAATCAAATATTAAGCTCCACAACCTGATGCGATAGTTTAAAGATGATTCAAACTCATATTAAAGTTTGACTAAATTTAATTTCTAATTAAAAAACCTCGCATTGGAAGGAATGCACTCCCTAACACCTGACTCTCTATCCAGTAAGGGAACGCGAGACTCCTCATTAAAGATGAAGAAATATTTATCGCTCTATCACAATCTTTGTTGGAGTTAGCAAACTTATTTGATACTTTTTGAAGCAATACCTAAAGACACTCTAAACTTGACACGAATTATTACTTTCAATCTTCCATACTTAAACTATATTTGGCCAAGGTGGGGGTACTTTGTCCGAATATTATTTCTACATTAAAAGTGGTTATTTTTCAATTACATTTAGAATGGAGGTAAATTTCATAGATGATCACAAAACTCACTTTCCTTTTTGGTACCAGAATCAATTAACTATAGTTTCTAACGAAAAAATCACAAAAAATTGAGTCTAATAATACAAAAACCACATCTACTAAAAAATTCAACTTCCGAATCGTAATACTTTTTTTAAAAAAAAAAAAATAGTCTAATAAATACAAATTCAACTGAAAAAAACAATCAGACGCCTCTTTTTAAGCTCCAATATTAACTGAAAGTGAAATTTATCCGAGGTATATATACTTTTTAAGAAAGTTTGCAGATTATACGTCTGCTTTTTCATAATTATAAAATTAAGTTTTTATTGCAAGTTGTATCACTTTTGATAAAATATTACTAAAAATACTTTTCAAATTATTAAATTGGTTGTAAGGAGTCACCATATTGTAAGTGAGATATACGCATGTGGACTAAAATTAAGGAGTCCATGTGATGCCAATATCTATTAAACCTTTTAAAATCGCATTTGCCTCAAAACAAAAAGATTATGATGTTACTGTAAGGAATCGTTAGGTAGAGTATATAAAAATAGTGTAAAATATGGTATTTTAATAATACTTGTACTTCTTTAGTTTTAAATTATTCATCTCAAATTTCTTAATTTGATTTCTCATTCTACTTATCTTTTTTCATTAACCAAAAGAGGCAAAAAAAAAATTCATGTGTTTACCCTTTACATTAATTACTTTTTTTTCAAATTAAAATGTAAACATCATTTAATAGGGGTACTATAATAAACTAGGCATGTTATTAATTATTTTTCTTAATCAATGTGTCATCTCAATTTGAGACGAGTAATTTAGGATGAAGGGAGTATTAGTTATACTTGTGTTAGCTATACTTGCATTAATAATGTTTGTATTAGTTATGCTTGTGTTAGTTATGTTTGCATTAGCTATATTTGTATGTTTCTTATGCAATTTGATTTGATGCATTATATGTAGACACGTGATTTTGATCCTCTCGAATTTAATATATATATTTTTCGATATTAAATATTTATATTTGATCCGATATTATTTTAATTCTTATTTTATTTTTAATAAATTTTTAGTTAAAAATAAATAACTAAATGAAATTAATTTTAGGATATTATTTTAATTTATTCCAATGTTAAAAAAATAATACAAAAATTTTAAAAAAAATGTTTCTTTTTAAATAAATAAGTTAGTAGTTTTAGTACTATCTTAATTATATTTATTTTTGGCTATTTTTAAAATTTTATTGTATTTTTTAAAATATAAAATTAATTAATTATTATTATATTATTTTTATTGTTATTATTATTATTATTTTATTTATCTGTTTATTATTTTTCTTTGTTATTATTATTATCTTTTTTAAAAAAAAAATTGAAACTTCTATCCTATCTTAAACTACCCCAACCACCCCCACCTTTTCCTCCAACCCCCTCAACTCCCTCAACTTCCCTCTTAATACATTATATAACACACAAGATACTAACAAAAGAGGGGGATACACAAAAACACACGGACATAAACCAAAAAGAAAAAGGAAACAGAAACAACAAAAATGAAAACAAAAGGAGAAGAGAAAAAGTGAGAAAATTGAGAGAAAAAGGCAATTAAGAAAAAAACGGAAAGGAGTTTGAATATTCTTGCGTTGAAAGATTGAGTTTAGATTTTCGTTCGAGTTTTTGGTTCGACATAACAGCTTTCTCGTTGGTTTAATTCGTCATACAGGTTCTTATTCAATCCTTGTACCATATTTTTGGAATTAAAGCATGAATGAAATTGTTCCAACAACTTGTCATATTATTTAGTATGTGTAGTTTGTTATTTTTATATAGTTCGCACTTTACGTCTTTATTTTTGATTCACTTATTGACTTGAAATTATGTTGGTTATTTTTTTATTTTATTTTTTGAATTTTGAATTTTGAATGACATTTTTTTTTTTAAAGTTAATAATGTTGAAAGATTGTAAAGTCACATTTAGTTTATGTATAATTAGAAAGTATTTATGATAAATCTTATTATGTGACATATGCATGCATGCAAAAAATTAAAAAAAAATGTACACACCTGCACACATCTTTACTACACACTAAATGTTTCTACAAAAAAATATTGTTTTGACTTCAAGAATGACTATTTTTAAGACATTATTCATATAACAACGTGAATATAAATAAGTCACTTTGTTAAAAAAAAAAGTTATTATATATAGTCCGATAGTTTATTTGAACCTTTCATTTTACACTAAACATAGATTGTTTAAATTGTCCATTTACATATTAGAAAAAATATATATACAGAAAATCGTCTACCACTCATGTGATTTTTGTGGTAAACATTTAAAGTTTTTTGTTAGTTGTATATATTTAACCTATATGTATGCAAACAGATGAAAAGATTAAAAAAAGGTAAAGAAAAAGTAGAGAAAATGACGAAAGAAAAATGGTTTATTCATTCTCTTGTTTTTTTTTTTTGTTTTTTTTGTAGTGTTTTAAGTTGTCAAGATTTTTTTTATTTTCTTAAAAAAAAAAAGTTTCTGTTGTTGGCTTAAAAGTTGAATTTTGAGGTTTAAGTTATTAATTTAAATAACCATTACTGTTTCAAATAAATTGGGTCAAGTATAGTAATTTAATTTTGTTGTTTCGTCTATGTTTGGTCTGTTGTTCTAATTGTAGTATTTGAACGTTTGGTTTCAATTGATTGGATGTATTTACATTTATCATCTGCTAAGATTTTAGTTGTGATCGGAAATGAGTTGGCTCTCGGTTTGGTCAGTAGTTGGCCATAGCAAATCGAACGAATCATGCTTTTAAATTTTAATTCAAGACCCATAATATTTGAAAATAGATCCATTTTCGTAAGTAAAAGAGAAGAATTGCGGATTAATTTCAAAACTCGTTATAAAATAAAGAATGAAAAAGAATAAAATGAATAAGATAAAATGATCTCAAATTTTCAAGAAATGAAGCAACTATTTTTTTTTTAATGCTAGATAAGCTTTCACATTTAATAAATTTTGTCTAGATTAAGAATGTGGCGTACGCATCTTTTTGAGACGTTTAAAAATAATTTGAGGATGCAATATTGCACCTCGGCAAAGATGGTCTTAAGATTAATTTTCACTAGTTTAATACAAAAGTTATAGTCAAATTTTAGATATTAAAAATGAGCGAACCTAGGCCCCAATATAATTATCAAAATAGTTTAAGTCAAGATAAATCAATAAAAGCGATCGTACTAGAACCACGGGACTCGAGGGATGCCTCACACCTTCTCCTAGGTCAACAGAATTCCTTACCCAATTTTTTGTTTTCGTAGACCTTAATAAAAAGTCATTTCCTTTTGACTAGGGATTCAAAAAGGTGACTTGGAACACCAAACTCAATTCCAAGTAGCGACTCTGTAAATAAAATAATTCCTACTCAAAACCGTCACTTTAATTGGGAAAATCCTTCGACCTCGGACTTCTAGCAAAAAAGTGATGTGACATCTCTGGTGACTCCGCTGGGGAATAAATAAGATTCGAGCTTTTGATATTGACTTTACTTGATTTATTTTATATTGTGTTTGTTGGCCTTATGTGCTACTTGTCGCTTATTTACCGCTTTGATATTGATTGAACTGTATTATATATTGTCTTCTCTTACGCACCCCCTCTGAGTCTCTGAAATAGGATAGAAGGAATGCAGCAAATGCAGCCTACTTTCTTTTTGAGATAGCCGGAGTGTCAAGGCACATGGTGAAGGATATAGTCACACATGTTAGGCGGGGTTCGGATCGATAACAAATGCGGTGTTGCCCTGCTACTGACCAAGTTGTCCCTCCCCGGCTCGAGTGTCCGCTCGGGTAAGCTAGTCTAGACACCTATCCCTATTAGGCTTAAACTTAGAAGAATTGAAAACTCAGAATCTGGTTATCCCTATTAAGTGCTGCTTTATTTGCATCATATGCATTTGACTTAGCGGGACTCGGCACAGAGGTCGGGTCTGTCTAGGACAGGTAACCTACTTTATAAAGGACAACATGTGCATCCTATATGCTCTTTGACATTTGTTTGGAAGACTGTTTGTTTGTTAACCGGCTTTAGGCAACTTTTAAAATGCAAGAGATTAAATTATCGTCACATTTAGTGAATCATTTTTGAAAGAAAAATTTTATTCTTAAAAGAAAGAAAAATTTTAGTAACATAGTTTTACGTTTTTCATGAACAACGAGGGTCTGATTCTCACATCTTAGTTGGATACGTAGGAAGTCCTTCTCAGGATACGACCCTATCTTTTGAAAAATTATTCATAGGCTTATTGGGGAATATTTTGAAAATATGATTATTTTCATAATTATTTTTGTAATTCTCAAGTCTAATTTATATATATATCTTAATAGCCCTGAAACTTTAGGGATCACGAGGCTAAGTTTTTACAAAATAAAATATATATAAATCTTAACAGCCCTGAACCTTTAGGGGTCTTGAGGCTAAATTTTGTACGATATATATTTAAAGAACTGCGCACACCTGATTCTCATTTTATTGAGATACGTAGGCAGTCCTTAGTGAATTCGGTGGTTGTCTTTTCTTTTAAACTAAAAATAAAAAAAAAGGTTGTTTTCAAAAATGACAAAAAATATTATTTAATAAATAAATAAATTTCTCATTATTCAAAAAAAAAAGGTATATATCTTCGTATCTTTTTTGAAAAAATATTTCATTCTGACGCCTTTATTATTTCTTATACAGTTAGCTTAAGGTGGTTGATTTGTGATATTTTGGCTGGTCCTCCACATTACACCAAATCTAAAAAAGATTTAACTGTGTCCAACAAGGATATAGAAAGTGACTTTATGGATCAAACAAAGAGTCATGAAAATGAGAGTTTAAAGGAAGAGAATTTGAGACTAAGGCAACAAATGATGAAAATGTATCGAGCTTGGGGGGCCAGTAGGCATCCTTCTCCTCTATTCCCCACTATTAAAGACCGGGGCATGTCTTCAAGAGTCAACCTTCTTCAAAGCTTTGAGATATCAAAATTTAAGGAACATGATGGACATGAGGATTCTGTGAAGCATTTGGGACGATACTGCAATCGATCAAGGAAAATTGAAAAAGGAAAGAAGAAGGAAAACACATTTATTGTCATGCCAGGGACAAAGCAGAGTTTGATAAGTCCAACCCACCTATATTGTCAGCCTCAATCCCGAGCTTACATATTAGTTCCATACAACCACATGCAACAAGGTTCCTTTCTCCAAAATCCAAGAAATTTCATTCCACTTCCTCAATATCCTTTGAACAAAGCACAGTCGTATACTCATTCGTCTTCCTATCGACAATGGCATGCCCTAGACCCTCGACATCGTCCTCGATAATCATAAATTTACGAAGGAGCCTCTAAATCCAAGTTTCATCCGAGGTCAGAGTTTGCAATGAGGAGGAAGGCAAAGGATAATTTCACGTCAATTGGGGAGTCCTATACCAGTTTGTTCCAGACATTAAGGCAATGGGGCATGATTACTCCCATCCCTGGGTATATTCCCAATCCACATTCTAAACATTTTGATCCTAATGTACGATGTGCTTATCATTCTAATATGCAAGGTCACAGTGCTGAAGATTGTCGTAGTTTGAAAAGAGAAATAGAAAAACTGATTCAAGAAAAATTGATTGTGGTGCAAAATATTGGCACCTCAACCTTCCCACAGAGTTCTTCGCCAGCACGTAGTACTGCACGATATGTGAGAAACAATGATTCAAGTATAGGGACCCAGAACTTATTTATTGAAAGGAATGTGTCTGATCGTGGTGGAAGCTCTAGTCATGTTGATGTGCAAATCAGTGGCTAAGTTGTCAAGCTGATCAATTGAGTAGTCACACCTCTACCTACTAGGAAGAGGTCTAGTAGTTTGTTTTCTTTGTTTTTCTGTTACTTGAATTATTTTAGGGTTGTAGTTTAGGACCTATCTTGTCTGATTTTCTTATCGTTTTTATTCAAACCCTTCTATCTTTCTGTCAACAAAATGTGTGTCCCTTTTATTTTTATTTTTCAATATATATTGTCTTTCTTTCTTTTTTCTTCAAAGAGCTCTTTCTATGGTAATTCTGGTAATATGATAAGCATGTTGAATTTTCAGTCAGATTTTAAAACCCAATCTAATGTTGAAACATTCGATCAAGAACCTAGAGTTGAAAAAAAAATGTGTAAGAAACATAAGTAAAGTGTTGAGATGTTTTGAGGACCTAATTACATCCTCACTTGAATGTTTTGAGGCAATCACTTTGTGAATAAAAAATGATTTGATCTTCAATGAGAAGGTTCAACTCAAGCATTTTTGAATGAGATCAACCAGGGGATATATAGTTTTTATTGTCAGAAGAAGTAAAAGGAAGTTAACTAAAAAAAAAAAGTCATCTATTATGAGGAAAGTACAATACAAGTAGACTTGTATGGTTTACAAGTTTAAAAGAAGTGACACACGTGCATGTGCTTAGTCACGGTCAATGCTTAAAAGATGCGTATGATCTTCATGTTCCATTCCTAGATTGCATGTTATGTGCTTGCGTTTTTAAGGATTGATATAACGAAGGCATTTCATTCTACTATCCAAATGTTGTGTCATCCTTTGTTATCCTTTTTGAGATTTTGTTTTATTTCTTTTATATTCCTCTTTTGGAATCAAAACAGAGTCTGAAAAAAAAATTCAAAAAAAAGTGTCAAGAAAAAATGGAGTCGGGAAAAATATCTCTCTCAAAAAAAAAGAAGAAAAAGAGAGAAAAGTCAAGAAAAAAAAAAAGAAAATCAAGCAAAAGAACAAAATGCCTGAACTACGTTTGACCTGATTCTTGTTATGACAAGATACGTAGGCAGCCCTACTCTGGGGTTCGGTCCAACCAAAAGAAAATTCAAATTACCCAGAATGAAATGAAACTAGGGCAAAGTTTATTTTCTTAAAAAAGTCGATTCCAAAAGTTGTATGTTTCGCCAATATTATGTAAATTTTTGAGTCACATGCCTCCCTTTCTTTCTAACTTTTTCCAAAAGCCAAGTTACAACCAAAGAAAGACCTTCAAATCAATCTTTGATAATGTCAAGGCTAAACATGTTATGGGTGCATGATGTTTCGTATATTGGGCATTATTTTTAAAAAAATGAAAAAAAAATGAGAGTCTTATTGGTGAAAACCCCTTTGGGCACCATAAGGCGACAGTGAGTTGAGAAAGAAATAAAAATGAGATAGGCGTTGGCAAAACCCCATTGAGGTGTCACTAGCCAAAGGAGGATTTGATCTAGAGGGAGCATATTCAAGATTGATTTCATTTCAAACTCAATAAGTGGACAAGAGTTGTAATAATTAATGTGGGTAGATCAAGTTGTTTAATTCAAAATGTATGTCATAATTGTTGGAATCGGCTACCACACCCAAATAAGTTTTCTTCTGTCGTTTAAAAAAAAAGATACCTATTGTTTTTTTCCTTTTCTTTTTATTTTTCTATTTTTGATTTTTTGGTATCTTTATCATCAAATAAAAATTATTGTCATTTTTCTTGTGTTTCTGAGTCGAGTCCATGTCATAACAAGTGAGAAAAGATTTTAAAACTGGCTACCAACTTCTTCAATTGCACAAAGTAAGAGCCAACACATGAAAGAGGCATGATTGTGAGCCGAAATAAGGCATGCAGAAAATTTTTATCAACAGACAAGTCTGGAAACTCATGGAAATACCAAGGTTTAAAGGGTTTATTTGAGGAGCATGGCAAAGCAAAGATATTGTGTTTGTTTTAGAGTCACTTCTAATAATCTGAGTTTGGGTCAACGTACAACAAGTCGGTGACAGATGCTAATGGTTGGAAGCAAGTTTAAATGTGATGAGAGCAAGAGTGATTGCCATGGAAGCTAAAGCCACAAACTTGCCACCATATTTTTGAACTCACAAGTTTTCTTTGATGAAACAGGAAACATGTTAGCTTCAAATTAAGGACTTCAGAGCATAAATATCAAGGGCTGCAATGCCTCATTTCCAAAGATGCAGGAAGCAATGTTCCTGCACAGGTTTGATAATCAAATTATGGTAAAAATTCAACCCCTGGGAGAGGCACTTCCTAATCTGGATAATTCAAGTTCCATTTGTTAGGTGAAGCGCTTCCTAACTTGAAACATCACTCATAAAAGACGCACTTTCTGGTTGAGTAATTTCATTCAACCCATAGGAGACGCACTTTCTAGTCTGAATAAGTCAGTTTTCATTTGTTAGGTGAAGCACTTCCTAACTTGAACATTCACTCCTAGAAGACGTACCTTTTAATTGAGTCATTTTCCCTTGGTTCCTATAAGACGTACCTTTTAGTCGAGTCACTCCCTTGATTCCTATAAGATGTACCTTTTAGTCGAGTCATCCCCCTTGATTCCTATAAGATGAACCTTTTAGTCGAGTCACTCCTCGTGATTCCTATAAGACATACCTTTTAGTCTAGTCATCCCCTTGATTCCTACAAGACGAACCTTTTAGTCGAGTCATCCCCGTGATTCCTATAAGACGTACCCTTTAGTAGAGTCATCCCCTTAATTCGTATAAGACGAACCTTTTAGTCGAGTCACTCCCCGTGATTTCTATAAGACGTACCTTTTAGTCGAGTCATCCCCTTGATTCCTATAAGACAAACCTTTTAGTCGAGTCACTCCCTGTGATTCCTATAACACGTACCTTTTAGTCGAGTCATCCTCTTGATTCCTATAAGATGAACCTTTTAGTCGAGTCATCCTCCGTGATTCTTATAAGACGTACCATTTAGTCGAGTCATCCCCCGTGATTCCTATAAGACGTACCTTTTAGTCGAGTCATTCTCCTTGATTCCTATAAGACGTACATTTTAGTCGAGTGAGTCCAGGAGCCCGCCTGAAGAACAGGGTGAAGAAGCAACAAGTTAGAAGCCCACCTGAAGAACAGGGTGAAGGAAACACAAGCCAAGAGTCGTCTAAAGAATAGGGTGAATTTTCAAGTTCAAGTCACGAAGATTAGAATCAAGATTCTAGAGATTGTAATTTTCACTTGTATTTTTCATTTTTTGATTTTTGTTAGTCATTTGAGTGTAAAAGGCAGAAGTTGTTAACCGGAAACTCGACGGAATCTCACTCGACTTTAATTTTTCTCTCACCATATTACCTTTGAACTATATGTGACCTGATTTTCTTATAACTCGGGATATGTAGGTTGTCCAAAATCTGGACTCGATCACATTTCTTATTTTATTATATTTTATTTTATCTTCATTTTTTTTTAATAATCGGAGTGTCAAAATTATCTCTTAGTCTACTTCTTTGTATGAAAACTCTTCAAGATTTCAAACAAAGAGGGGCAAAATGTAGACACGTGATTTTGACCCTTCCAAATTGAATATATATATTTTTCGATATTAAATATTTATATTTTATCCGATATTATTTTAATTCTTATTTTATTTTTAATAAATTTTTAGTTAAAAATAAATAACTAAATGAAATTAATTTTAGGATATTGTTTTGTTTTATTCCAATTTTAAGAAAATAATAATAAAAGAATTTAAAAAAATATATTTCTTTTTAAATAAATAAGTTAATAGTTTTAGTACTATCTTAATTATATTTATTTTTGGCTATTTTTAAAATTTTATTGTATTTTTATTAAATATAAAATTAATTAATTATTATTATATTATTTTTATTGTTATTATTATTATTTTATTTATCTATTTATTATTTTTATTTGTTATTATTATTATCTTTTAAAAAAAAAATTGAAAATCCTATCCTATCTTAAACTACCCCAACCACCCCCACCTTTTCCTCCAACCCCCTCAACTCCCTCAACTTCCCTCTTAATACATTATATAACACACAAGACACTAACAGAAGAGGGGGATACACAAAAACACACGGACATAAACCAAAAAGAAAAAGGAAACATAAACAACAAAAATGAAAACAAAAGGAGGAGAAGAGAAAAAGTGAGAAAATTGAGAGAAAAAGACAAAAGAGAAAAAAACGGAAAGGAGTTTGAATATTCTTGGGTTGAAAGATTGAGTTTAGATTTTCGTTCGAGTTTTTGGTTCGACGTAAAAGCTTTCTCGTTTGGTTTAATTCGTCATACAGGTTCTTATTCAATCCTTGTACCATATCTTTGGAATTAAAGCATGAATGAAGTTGTTCCAATGACTTGTCATATTATTTAGTGTGTGTAGTTTGTTATTTTTATATAGTTCGCACTTTACGTCTTTATTTATGATTCATTTATTGACTTGAAATTATGTTGGTTATTTTTTTATTTTATTTTTTGAATTTTGAATTTTGAATGACATTTTTTTTTAAAGTTAATAATGTTGAAAGATTGTAAAGTCACATTTAGTTTATGTATAATTAGAAAATATTTATGATAAATCTTATTATGTGACATATGCATGCATGCAAAAAATAAAAAAAATGTACACGCCTGCACACATCTTTACTATACACTAAATGTTCCTACAAAAAATATTGTTTTGACTTCAAGAATGGCTATTTTTAAGATATTATTCATATAACGATGTGAATTTAAATAAGCCACTTTGTTAATAGAAGAGTTATTATATATAGTCCGATAGTTTATTTGAACCTTCCATTGTACACTAAACATAGATTGTTTAAATTATCCATTTACATATTAGAAAAAATATATATACAGAAAATCATCTACCACTCATGTGATTTTTGTGGTAAACATTTAAAGTTTTTTGTTAGTTGTATGTATTTAACCTATATGTATGCAAACAGATGAATAGATTAAAAAAAAAGTAAAGAAAAAGTAGAGAAAATGACGAAAGAAAAATGGTTTATTCATTCTCTTGTTTTTTTTTTTTCCTTTTTTTGTAGTGTTTTAAGTTGTCAAGATTTTTTTTATTTTCTTAAAAAAAAAAAAGTTTCTGTAGTTGGCTTTAAATTTGAATCTTGAGGTTTAAGTTATTAATTTAAATAACCATTATTGTTTCAAATAAGTTATGTCAAGTATAGTAATTTAATTTTGTTGTTTCGTCTATGTTTGGTCTGTTGTTCTAATTGTGTAGTATTTGAACGTTTGATTTCAATTGATTGGATGTATTTACATTTATCATCTGCTAAGATTTTAGTTGTGATCGGAAATGAGTTAGCTCTCGGTTTGGTCAGTAGTTGGCCATAGCAAATCAAATGAATCGTGATTTTAAATTTTAATTCAAGACTCATAATATTTGACAATAGATCCGTTTTCATAAGGAAAATAGACGAATTGCGAATTAATTTCAAAACTCGTTGTAAAATAAAGTGTGAAAAAGAATAAAATAAATAAGATAAAATGACCTCAAATTTTCAAGAAATGAAGCAACTGTTTTTTTTTTAATGCTAGATAAGCTTTCACATTTAATAAATTTTGTCTAGATTAAGAATGCGGCATACGCATCTTTTTGAGACGTTTAAAAATAATTTGAGGATGCAATATTTCATCTCGACAAAGATGGTCTTAAAATTAATTTTCGCTAGTTTAATACAAGAGTTATAAACAAATTTTAGATATTAAAAATGAGCGAACCTAGGCCCCAATATAATTATCAAAATAGTTTAAGTCAAGATAAGTCAATAAAAGCGACCGTGCTAGAACCACGAGACTCGAGGGGTGCCTTACACCTTTTCCTCGGTCAACAGAATTCCTTACCCGATTTTCTGTTTTCGTAGACCATAATAAAGAGTCATTTTCTTTTGGCTAGGGATTCAAAAAGGTGACTTGGAATACCAAAACTCAATTCCAAGTGGCAACTCTGTAAATAAAATAATCCTTATTCAAAATCGTTACTTTAATTGGGAAAATCCTTCGACCTCGGCTTTCGAGCGAAAAAGGGGTGTGACATTAAAAATAACATAAATTTAATAATTTCTCTAAAAAAAATACTTTTACAAAAATATCCTCCATATATGTTGGAAAGAATGCGGAAATTTTTTTTAGAGATAATAGTGTCTTTAATTATGTTAATGCATGCATTGGATCCATTGCATCGCTAATACCATGAATTTTGAGGTATTAGTAATTAATATACACCTCAATACACAATAGAGTATATAACTAATGCAAGTATTTTATACTTAAAGGAGTCGTTTGGTAGAGTGTATAAGAATAGTGCAAAATATAGTGTGTTAGTAATACTTGTACTCCCTCCGTCCCAAATTACCCGTCTCAAATTTTCTAATTTGATTTCTCATTTTACTTGTCTTTTTTCATTAATCAAAGAAGCAAAAAAAATTCTCATGTTTTACCCTTTGCATTAATTACTTTTTCTTCAAATTAAAATGTAAACATCATTTAATAGGGGTACTATGATAAACTAGGCATGTTATTAATTATTTTTCTTAATTAATGTATCATCTCAATTTGAGACGGATAATTTAAGACGGACGGAGTATTAGTTATGCTTGTGCTAGTTATGCTTGTATTAGTATTGCTTGTATTAGTTATACTTGTGTTAGTTATGCTTGTATGTTTTATATGCATTGTTTGGTTTGATGTATTAAAAATAATATAAATTTAATAATTTCTAATTTTTTTTTTACAAAATATCCTCCATATAGATTTTGAAAAGGATGCGGAATTTTTTTTGAGGGGATAATAGTGTCTTTAATTATGTTAATGCATGCATTGAACCCATTGCATCACTAATACCATGAATTTTGGGGTTTTAATAATACACACCTCAATACACAATAGAGCGTATAACTAATGCAAGTATTTTATACTTAGGGGTCGTTTTGGTAGAGTGTTGGAAAAAATAACACATGTATTAGTTAATGTGTATTACTAGTACCTTGTTTGGTACATATTTTCGCTTATGTATTACTAATGCTTGCATTAGTTATACACACTATTGTGTATTAAGGTGTATATTACTAATACCACCCATTTTTTATGTATTAACAACACAAAGGCTTAACACATGCATTAACTTGATGATTTACTAAATTATCCCTCAAATCTCATCTTGGTCTTTCAATTTGATAAGGAGAAGCAACACTTAATTAATTGGAGTTGATGGTTCCTACACGGAGAGTGAATTTGTAGGTAGATGTTGTCATTTTTTTAATTACCACGAGATATGTGTGAAGCTTCTAATAATAAGAAGGCCGGTATTTTGATAAATAAATATATTTTTTTTATGAAATTATGTAAATATATATTATTTTTAATACATCAAGTCAAAATAATATATGCATAATCAATACCAGCATTACTAATACTTGCAGCATTAATAACGCAAGCATTATTAATACAATCTTATTCAGTGTTATTCTTGTACACTTTATCAAACGATCCCTAACATGTATGTGTTGGACGCTTGGGACCAAAAAGTATTTTTGCATCATTCTGGACATTTGGCAGGAATAACAATTGGCTAACAAAACCACATATATACTTTTGCCATTTTGTATTTTCTTTTCATGGTTTCTAAAGCTACAGATTTGTCAATCTTTGTCGTGTAATATGATTAAATTCTGATGAATACTTTGCTGCAGGTAATTGTGGGAGGAACAATTCAAGTCCCAACTCTACGGTAGATGTTGTTGTTAAGGTGCTGAAATACTTCTACTAAGCTACTAATAGTTAATATTTGTCCTATGTTTTCCTTCTTAGAATTTTTTTTTTTTGTATAGTTTTATGTGATAATAAACTGCTATTATACAAGGTTAGAATCGAATAGCAGGAAGAAGCATTGCATTTATGTGCAAAAAAATTATCCGAAACATAACTCCTGCCGTCATGCAAGGTGTAAAAACTAAAGAGCTGAATGTCATTAGAGTCCAAGTGTCAATACAGTTTAGTAGGGGAAACTACTAATCCTGATGTTTAGTTTCTAAAAGCAAGACCCTTAATTAAAGTTGGGCTTCCAAATCAAACACGGGCTCTTGCTATTTTATTGATACGGCCAGAATAGCAGAAAGATCAATAAACAAAAATCAGAACTTAATTTTGGATATGCATACAGAAATTAGGGTGTGGTTGGTATGATGGAAAATATTTTCTTATTTTTCCTTATTTGGTTGTACTAAAATATTGAGAAAATGTTTTTTGAAATGACTTATTTTTTTCTATTTGAGGGAAAATGACTTCCCTCGTGGGCCAAGGAAAATCATTTTCCAGAAAATGACAGATGTGACTTTTATGCCCCCACCCTAACAACACTCAAATTCACATTACTCAGAAATATTTTTCACTATGTTTTGCTCTAATTTTTCACTGCTTGAAAAAAAAATATTGAAGTCCGAATTTTTCCTTGCTTCCAATGTTCGTTGAATGTATTGTTATTTTCACGTGCATAGAGGAAGACTTACCTATGTTACTTTTGCTAATTGTATATTCCATTTTGACATCGTTGTAGCTTGTTTCACAAGGTTGAATAAGCTCGTCGTTCAATTGTATTTCTATTGATTGTGGTATTTTGAGATTGCCCTAATAAAATGTTGAAAAGTATCTCCTATGTTTGCTAATTAGTAATTGCTTAAAATTTAGTGAGTTGTAAAATCTTAATACTCGATATTGATATTATTTGCTATGCTTAAATTTGTTCGTACAGTGATATACTAGTTAATAGTTAGTAGTATTTTCTAAAAAATATTTTTTCACTCACCAACCAAACACTAGAAAATATATTTCTGAAAAATATTTTCTACTCACCAATCAAATACCATAAAATATTTTTCAAAAAATATTTTCCACTCACTAACCAAACATGAGAAAATAAGTAGAAAATCAACTTATATATTTTCCAAAAAAGCTTTTTCGATGAAAAATATTTTCCATCATACCAAACACACACTTAGTTGTTGGAAGTTTTAGTCTCACATTTTGAACCTTGTTGTACTGTTATGCAGAGAGATGGAGCGTTCAGTTCATTCAGCTTCTATTGGACAAGTATGTTTCTTTGTAGGATTCATTTCTGGGGATTGCTTTCAGTATTGTTTTAAATTATTCGTTGGAGTTTCTTGACGACTAATCACTGACATTTTGTGTGTTTTCTCTCCACTTTGACTTCTTCACCGCTAATCTCCTTTACTTTTCTCTTCTAATTTGATCATCTAACTATTGAGAATTCAGGAAACATATATCCTAATGTATCTCTAAATTTTAAATGTCTCCACGGTATGTGAATTTAATAGTAAAGTTAATACATAAAAATGATCCTAAACTTGATATTACATTATAAGTTTGACCTTAAACTTTAACAATAACTATTCAAAACTGCACAAATATGACCTCCAATCCTACGTGGCAAAACGCGTGTTCAACACGCAAAACTGGGCGCATCCAACTTAAAATCTAAGAGCATAATACATGAATATGACTTTAAACTTTGACAGTGCACAAATATGACTTTAACTATTCAAAATTGCACAAATATGACCTTTAAATTACTCTTCACTATTATTTTTTCATTATTTTTGGCTCAAAGATGAAAATAACATCTAATTTCTTTTGTCAATGCGAAAAAAAAACAATATTGAAGATTTATAAATTAGGCGGATCACTCTTATATGAAAAAATCGAGCAGGTATATATATATATATATATATATATTATAAAGCAGAGGACGAATTTAAGTTAAATAATATATTTAAATATTATTTATTTAAATATTAAATTAAAGATGAAACTATACTTATAATAAAAAAATTATAGTTTTAATAAAACGTTATTAAATTAATGTTATTAAAGATAGTAGTAGTAGTATATTAAATTAACGTTATCAAATTAATGTAATTAAAATGTTATTAAATTAACATAATTAAAACGTTATTAAATTAACGTTATTAAAACGTTATTAAATTAATGAGGGACGGACCTACATGGTTGCCATGAGGTTCACCCGAACCCCCTCGGTAAAAAAATTACGTTGTATATATATAAAATAAAAAATATATATTTATGTACGTATATTAATGTTGAACCACATGAAACAAGACACTTGTCACACCCCTTTTTCAACCGAAAAATTCATTTTAAGGTTCGAAAGGGTTTTATTATTAAGTGACAAAAGATGAGAATTTGTTTCAAAAAGGATTATTTACTTTTAAACTCAAAGCCGCCACTTGACATAATTAGGTGTCCCAAGTCACCTTTGGGAATCCTTTTTCAAAACTGTTTTTGACTCTTTTAAACTGATCCGCAAGCAGAGATTCCAGTTAAGGAATTTTGTTGATCAAGGGAAAGGTGTTAGGCATCACTTGATCCAGTGGTTCGACCACAATCGCTTGGTGGAGCATATCGGCTAATTTGACACTAAGAGTGTATAAACCACACAAAAACATACAAACCAATCAATCAAACAAACAAACAAATCCAAAATTATAGTGTCCAGTCCAATTATTACAATCCAAAAATAAAAAAATGCAGAAATGTAAAAATCCTATTCTAAACCAATTCTAGACTAGTGCTCTACCCGACGCCTCGGACCTTCATCACGAACATCCTTCGAGTACAAGATACTTCGTTAAAACTAAAAAGAACCATTCAACAAACATTCACACATTCAAAAGTCATCAATCCTAAAATTCGACTAACCGCACCTACATTTGCCTATCTGTTTCCACACATCAAAATTGTATCACGTTCCGACAATATTCAAACTTATTCGGAAAATAAAAATAAATAAAAGTTAATCTAAATTCACCCTTTCTATCAACTCTTCAATCCCAACCCAACAACCATACCACAATCAAGGTAACTAACCACAGATCAAGTCAAACATGCGTTTATCACCAACAAGAATTAACTATTCAAAAATGCACAAATATGACCTCTCTCCAAGTCAGTTCTTTTAACGATGTGACACCGTGTGATTGGATTACCTTTCCACGTAGGTGCGAGTGAGACTCACGCACGGGGTTGCAAAATCGGAGGTTATATTTGTTCAGATTTTGAATAGTTAAAGGTCTAATTTGTGCACTATCAAATTTTAAGGTCAAAGTTATAAGTTAGTGTCAAGCTTAGGGTTATTTCTATGTGTCCTCATTCACATATCTATGGATTATTATCTTTTATTATTCTAATAGTAAAATTCAGAATTCAATTTCAGCATATAATAAAAAATATACAGACAAACAAAGAAGTTTGAATATATCCAAACACTAACACTCAATATCTATTATATACACACGAGCATGTGGTTGTCAAGTATTCTCCTTCGTATTTCTTTTATTATGAAGTATTAATTATTAGTCCTTAAATAGAGGTACTGTAAAAAAAAAATAGAAATGATCGCATTATTTTTTTTAAGTTGTTATGTTTCTAATACTTATTATATTCATGCTTAGTCAAAAAATAAGATTAAAATTATTAAGTGATGGGGGTGGATGTCGACGAAAGCTCGAGAGAATGTACATTGATTTCACATATTTTTTCTTCTTTCATAATTGTTTAAAGTGCGAATCAATTTACTAGTTTATAATAGGAGGAAGACATTTAAAGTTGACATCGTTTTTCATCTATACATTTTCCTTATAGTACGACTGATTGGTTGGAACATATTAACGGTATAGACAGTATATTTTTATTGGCATTTGATTTTATTAGGTATGTTACGTAACTTTGACATGTGAGATAATTCGAATGACTCTTTTATTCGACTTCATCCGCTATTTATTTATTTAACACATGACGCTAAATTGGGCTCTATGATAAGATGTCATCTTCACTTGACAAGTTGACTTTTTTTGTAGGAAACTGGCCATAAAGTTTACTCCATTCGTCAGAGGTGGGAATCAAACCCTCAACCTCTTGCTTAAGGAGTGAGGTGTTGAACCACCACACCAATCCCTGTGGTTGACAAGTTGACTTCATCATTTGAAGCCCAATAACTTCATATGTATTGTAAAAACAATTAACTCAAATGTATAGTCAATAATATTTATATTGAGCTTTATAAAATTTGAGTTTCTTGTGGATTTAAATACAATAAAATTTATTTTCCACAAATAGTTAAAACACGGAAAAAATTCAATAAACTTCAGCTGGGATTCAAATATTATTTGTCTGAACTCAGTGAATCAATCTTAACGTTTGAACTCTATGAATCATTCATAGAATTTGAAATTCCAACAAATTTTTGAACTCCAACACAACTTGTCAAGCTTTGAATACGAGGAGAAATGTTTTGCTTTACTAGGGATACTTTGTCCAAATATTATTTTATGCATTAAAAGTAGTTAATTTGCAATTCCATTTAGAGTGAGGGTAAATTTCATTGATGATAACAAAACAATCACTTTTTTAAAACCAAAGCCCCTCAATATGCTGTCTAACACAAAAATTTGAGTGTAGTAAGTAGTAACACAAAAATCACATCTACCAAAAAAATTAAACTGTCGGTTTCTAATACATTTTTCAAATTTAAAATAACGTAAACATACACCTTAACTTACTATTATATTTACACAAATTCCTATTCTTACAATTCTTACAAAGTAATTATAAAAATTTCAACGAATTATGTATATTCATTGGATGTATTGGGAGCTAATTGTGTATCTTGATAGACCCAAAATTGGAAAAATGTATTGGGGGCTAATTATATATCTTTACAAAGGAAGAAATCTATCTTCGTCGGATGTATCGAGAGCTAATTATGTATCTCGATAATCACAAATCCAAAATTGAATTTTCAGTAATCATGCAAATATCGAAATTTTCTTCAACTAAACTCTAAACTATTGGGATTTATGTTGTTTGTCCTAAATACAAATCTCCAATTAAAAAGAACCAATTTGACACCTGTGCTCCAATATAATCTGAAAAAGTGTCCAACATTTGGGCCCTAAATACATCCTTATACCACCTCTTTCTAAGCTCCAACAAAAGCCTAATTAATAGGCCCCCTTATCCAATAGGCCTAACAGGCCATTACTAAGATGATAACTACTGCTTACCTTCTACTCTTCTAGTATTTGATCATGACACACACCTTCATTCATTCCTCAGATTTTAAACCTAAAAAATGGCACAACTGGAATGGATAAAGGAGGCCAAGGGTCATTCATTGATGATAAGATGAAAACTACTGTAATAAACTATGTCTGTATAGGCACAAGGCAGAAGCAAATGCATGGGAGCTTCTTCATGTATTGGTTGGACACACCCTTTACAGGTGTTATTACACACTGCTTCATCGATGATCGCATTTACGTAGGGTTTTACAAGTTCATAATGGGTAACTGCTCCATAAAATCAAATTATCATTCGAATAAAAACTTAGAAATGAATGATAATAAGATAAAAGTGACGAGGTTAATATTGTATTTGGTAAAAGCCAACGGCGAATTTACATATAAAATTTGGGCAAGTAAATTTGTCCGTCTTTTCGAAAAATTAGATATTATATATATATATATATATATATATATATATTTAAAATTATATAATTTTATATTCTAATACACATGCTATAAGAAAGCATAATAATACACTTTTGATACACCATGTTATATAAATCCTACATTCACCTTGGAGGAAGCAAATGAGAAATCAATGGCTTTTCTCAAGACAGGAGAAGATTATATTACTATTTGCATACTTCTTCCATGTTTTTAAGTGATATTTTTGGGGGTTGTGATTTGTTCCTAAATAAGTGCATGTTATACCTTCAAAAATATTTTGATCATTACTTTTTAATATGTTTTTGAATTTAAATATAGTAGTCAATGTCAATTTAAAAAGAAATAAAATTATTAATTAGAGATAAGTTGATAAAATATTTTTTATTTTTCAAGAGTGAATAATTTATTAAAAGTTGTGGCCAAACTAAAAGGAGTCTTTATTTAAAAAGGGAGGGTGTAATTTATATTGTTGGAAACTTTAAAGCATAAAAGGAACACTCCAACTAGCCAGTGCTTTTATTTAATTATAAATAACATAAATATCAATCTTTTAAAAGTAATTATATTTTTTTTTATTTTTTTAATTATTTACTCTCTCTCCTTATTAATTTACATAACATAGCCGATATATACATAGTATTCTGCGTATATATAAAATTTTTATAATATGTTTAGGGAGTTAAAATTTATTGTAATGTTAAAAACATAAGTTATGTATTTATATAATTTTTAGAAATAAAAGACTCGTTTGGAGTTTAATGGCATGCACATGTGACCAACGTTGCATCATCTCCTTTTCTCATCTACTTGCTGAAAATATTTGACCCAACCCAAATACACCAATCAATCACACAACAAATGAAATCTTTTATCAATTTTATTTTATTATTGAAGGCCAAAAAATTCTTAATTAAGTTCAATCTGGATCTAATGACATGTGGGGGGTTTTGCCAAGAAGATACAAAAAAAATGAGTGAAGTATCATTGCACTCATTAAAGATTTTGTGGAATAACTGTTATATTTTGTGTGTATAAAAATATAGTGCCCGAGTATAATGTAGTAGTTAGGTACAAGACATGGATCTATATCTCAAATTAGTTCACATGAAATTCATATTTTTTGTCTAACCATATATGTATATAGTAGCGAAATTAGAATTTTAATTAAGGATATTTTAAATCGAAAGAAGCAAGCACACGAATTAATCGAAGGGGGTTTAACGTCAATTATACATATATAAAAAATAATATTAATTATATATAAATAACATAATTTTTCATCGAAGGTAATTTGAATGAACCCCTGGCCATAAGGTGGCTCCGCCCCTGTGTGCACACACACACACACACACACACACATATATATATATATATATATATATATATATATATATATATATATATATATATATATATATATATATATATAGGTTTATTGTATAGTACTCTCTCCATTTTATTTTAATTGCTACTCATTTTTCGTAAGTTAATTTGATTAAGTTTCAAAGTTAAATTAGGTTAGATTAATTTAATTTTTTAAAATTAAAATTTAGATATTCAAAAACTATCATAAGATATAATTTCTTTTAATTTAATTTAAAAATATATTTTAAAATGTTGATCAAAATTTATATTATTTGATTTTAAAAAAAAAAAGAGTAGCAATTTTTTTAAAAAAAATGGAGAGAGTATCCATTAGTATTAGCATATGAACTCAATTAAAAGGTGCATTCATTTTCCACAAGGAAAAAGGTAACTGAAACTTTAGAGATCAAATATTCAAACTCTACATAATTAATTTGTTATAAGAAAAAAAATAGTAATTAGCGAATGGAGTGGGAGTAATGATAATATTTTGTCCGACTTTGACATATATATCTTATTTCAGATCTTATATGTATATTTTAATTTATGAAAATAAGTAAATGGAGATAAATTAGCCTTATTGATCCTTTTGTATAGGTTGTCAATGCTATTACAGTATGCCCTTTTTGACAGGATTTCCTGATGTTTTTTTAATAAATGTTTCTGTTTTATTACTCCTGTTACATTTAATAACCAAAGTTTGTTGAATATTTTCTGGAGTTTACTTTTGGAAAACTTAAAGAGAGCAAAATTAAAATTTCTCAAAATTACATTTCAGGAATATTTTAAACTTATCCGAGTTAATGGTTATATAAAAAAAAAAAGATAAAGAAATTACTCCTAGAGAATTTTATTATATTCTTCCAATAATACCCTTAACATTAAATGACTAAACAAAATGTATTTACTCACATTTATATTTTCAAAGCATAATTAATAAGGCTAATTTGGTAAAATAAACCCCCTAATTAATATTTTCTTAATGAATGTGTCAAGTCTGTAAGGGTCAACTAATATGAAACGGAGGGAGTATCACCATTTTGCAATTTTCATACCTAAACAATTATCCATTGTTTAATTTACCTAGCTAAACTATCACTCTTCATATTAACATACATCTCGCTTGAGGTTGAGTTAACCTATACACACGTTTTGTTTATTGATAATAAATATTTGACCAACTTAGTATCGAGGTGTGTTTTAAAGTAAAAGAGATGATACCTTAGATAGGTAAATAAAATAACTAACAATTGAGATATAAAATTTACGAAAAAAATAATAATTTAAACGCGTTTTATCACATAACTTCATAACATGTACGACATTTTTTTCTTTCGTATGATAGTATGTATATTCGCTCTTTAATCTCTATCTTTACAGGTAGAAGATCTAAAAGATAAAATATACTTAACTTTTTAATAAAATTATTTCTTGTATATTTAAATTATAAAAAATATTTTGAACAATTTTCCCCTGCAATCAACTGTACCAAACCATTGAAAATAGCATGTCAAAGGCTAGAAAAAGCTGCCAAGTAGGCAGTAGCTGATCAACTCCAGTCACCCTTTAAATTGCTCTCTATACTTCATAATTGGAGAGATGAATAGTATTTTTCTAATATGGAGATGCATTACTTTTTTATTATTATATTATTATTTATATTATATAATATCTTTAATTTAATATATTATAATTGTAATTATTTTTTAATATAATATCTTTATTATATTAATTTTAAATTTTATTTAATTAATTTTCGTATATAATATTTTTATTAAATAAAACGAAAAATTAGAAATCCTCCATACCAAAACATACCCTAAATTGAAAAATTACTACAACATTTTTCGGATCAATTAATTAATAAGTTGACTTGTACTCGATCGGCAGCTACATGAAAGTATTTTTAATTCTCATGATCCGATCAAAAACGGATATTACAATATTAACATTTAACAATAGTTTAATTATTATTAATTTGGTTTTAATTAGTCTCAACTTGATCAGTGTCCAAATCACTTCTGCCACTATGAATTGAGTGAGATATTGAAGAGAAGAAAAAAAGGATATTTCATCAAACTTTTGGTTCGAAGATGAGATTGACAAAGTGTTGATTATCATAAGATCAATAATTCTCAGAACACTTGATTGTACAGAGAAGAAGAGAAGCAGTAAGTAGAGTTAAGAGAAGAGAGAGTAGGATTGAATGATTATCATTACTTGGTTCTTCTTTGTAATATACACGTGATATATATATATAGTAGTGAATGTAGTGATAACTAATTCCTAACAACTATATGATCTAACAGCTAGGTGATAACTAACTTTTAACTAACTTTGTGACTTGTAACTAACTTTAACATATTAGAGACTTAAGCTATTAATAAGATGATTAAGAGCATGTGATCAATTCATTACTTAACACTCCTCAAACTTGGTGTGATAAAAATGTTAACCATGCCAAGTTTGGAAATTAGATGTTCATGTTATACTCTTGTGAGCCCCTTTGTCATAACATCTGCTGGTTGATGTTGTGTAGAGATGTATTTAGTTTTTATCAAGCCTTGAAGTATTTTTTTTTCCCTTACAAAGTGACAATCAATCTCTATATGTTTGGTTCTCTCATAATGAATTGGATTGGCAGTTATTTAATTTGCAGTGCAACTTTACTGTCACTAAACACATTTATAGGGAGTTGTAGCTGCACATTTAGTTCTTTAATCAGTCCATTCAACCAAGTTAATTCTGCCACAGTAGCTGCAATAGGCTTCTATTTTCAACTTCTGCTGAGCTCCTTGATATAGTAGCTTGCTTCTTTGATCTCCAGGATATTAATGATTCTCCCAGTTTAATAGAAAAACCTGTTACTAGTCTTTTTGAGAAAGGATATGCAGCCCAATCTGCATCACAATAAGCAGTTAGACTATTAATATAAGAACTAGATAATAATATACCTGATCCAGGATTTCCTTTGACATATTTGATCATCCTCAATGTAACATTCGTATGAGATTTCTTTGGAGACTGCAGGAATTGACTTAGAGCGTGAACACTATAAGATATGTCAGGTCTAGTTACAGTTCAGTATAACAGTTTGCCAATGATCCGTTGGTATTTGTTCTGATCTTCTACTAATTCATCACTTGGATCAGCAATGTTCTTGTTTTGTTCATCAAATTCTCTTGTTGTTAGCTTGATAGTTGAGTCCACAGGAGTATTGGCAGGCTTTGCAGCACTAAGACCTGTTTCAGATATAAGTTCAAGTGCATATTTTCTCTGATGCATCATGATCCCTCTTTTTGATCTGGCAAACTCAATTCCCAGGAAATATTTCAGCTCACCTAGATCTTTTATCTTGAAAGCTCTGTGTAAAGCAACCTTTGTCTCAATTATTTGGTTTAACATCTCCAGCAACTAAGACGTCATCAACATAAACTAACACTATGATCATACCTGAATTAGTTTTCTTACTAAATAAAGAATGATCATACTGAATTTTCTTGAAGTTGCACTTAACCAAAGCTTCACATAACTTAGCATTCCATTATCTAGGTGCTTGTTTTAATCCATGCAAGGATTTAAGAAGTCTGCATACTTGCCTGCCCCCTGACTCTTGAATCCTTGAGAAAGCTCCATGTAGATCTCATCATGAAAATCACCTTGTAAGAATGCATTGAACACATCCATTTGATGGATGTGCCAGTTCTTGGAAATTGCAATAGCTAATATAGTTTTTAGAGTAACCATCTTAACTATAGGACTGAAGGTCTCTTGATAGTCAATACCTTCCTTTTGACTATATCCCTTGGCAACTAGCCTTGCCTTAAATCTTTCAATCTCCCATGTAGCCTTATATTTGATTTTGTATATCCATTTACACCCAATAGGTCTCTTATTCGGGGGTAGATCAACCACCTTCCAGGTCTTGTTATCTTCTAATGCTGTGATTTTCTTTTTCATGGCTTTTATCCACTTGGGGTCTTTCACAGCTTTTGCATAAGAGGAAGGCTCAATGTCATTAGAGAAGAAAGTTAAATAATTTTGATATTTAGGTTTTAAGGCATCATAAGAAATATAGTTAGACAGTGTATAAGGTATGTTTTCATGCTCATTTAAGGATACAAAATCCTTCATCCAGCTTAGTGGATGTGATGCTCTTGTAGATTTCCTAATTGGAACAGTGTTAGAAGAAACAGGTATGGTAATTGCACTCTGTGATTGAGCACAAGGTTGGGCTACAGAGCTGGTTCAGGTTGTTGAGTAAGTGCAGGATGCTGGATCTCATGTTGCTCCTCTTGTCAGGGTAGTTGTCAGGGATCCATGTTAGGATTATGATAAGAGATCACAAGAGGGTCCAGTTTTGTATGCATATAGTTGTAATCAGGTGAAGGGAACAGATTCCGTGAGCTGGTTTGCAGGTCTGCACATCTGAATGGAAAAATATCTTTTCTGGATGTAACATCCCTATTGATAAAGAATAACTTGTTAGTAATGTCATACAGAAGGTACCCTTTTTGAGTCTATGAGTAGCCCATATGAATAGCCATTCTAGCTCTAGGAATTAATTTGTCAGTTTCATTGACAATTTTAGCATAACAAAGACAACCAAGGACTTTCAAATGTATAAGTGAAGGCTTTCTACCATGTAATTTCTCATAAGGTGCTATACCATTCAGGACTGATGAAGAGATCCTATTAATGAGATATACTGCAACTTTTGCACATAAACCTCAATACTTAAGAGGTATGCCAGCTTGAAACCTGATAGCCCTTGTTAATTCTAAAATATGTATATATTTTCTTTCAACTAAGCCATTTTGTTGTGGGTATGAGCACAAGATGTCTGGTGGATTATACCATACTTAGACATAAATCTGATGTGAAGTTGTTCACAAATTCTGTTCCATTATCACTTCTTATTGTCTTGATACATGTATCATACCGTGTTTTCATAAAAGTAATGAAATGTTAAAGTAAGGTAGATACATCTGACTTATGTTTTAATAGAAAAATCCATGTCATCCTTAGTAGATCATCTACCACAATTAAAAAGAATCTAAAACCATCATAATTAGCTACTTTGTAGGTTCCCCAAAGATCAAGATGAACAAGATCAAAAGCTTTATTGCTCACAGAAGAACTAGTAGGAAATACAATTCTAGCGTGTCTTGCAGCTGGACATATACTACATTTATCTAAAATATCAATAATTTGAGATCTATTTTCGGGAAACAAGAAAGTAAGGGTCTTAAATGGATCATGTCCTAATCTTTTATGCCATAGACTAATACCATCTTTGTCTCTATAAGACTTGGCAGTGAAACTAAAACCAGACTGAAGTGCATTTGTTCCTGGAAGCCTCTGTCTTATTATGAAGTAAAGTTCATTTCTTTCTCTACCAATCTCCTTAAAGTCCATTTCTTTCTCTACCAATATCCTTCACCTTTCTGTTTTAAAGATCCTGAAAAATACAAAAGTTAGGAAAAAATGTAGAAGAACATTGTAGTTGTCTAGTTGCCTTAGAGACAGACATTAAGTTGCATTTGAATTGAGGAACATATAATACATTTTGCAAAGTGCTTTGATAGGATATATTAGTTGTACCAGTGTGTTTTACTAGTGAAACATCACCATTTGGTAAGAACACCTTTCTCAACATCTCAAGTTGAGTTATTGAGTTCTTGTTCAAAAGCTCAATAACTGAGGTCATGTGGTTAGTAGCACCTGTGTCAATGATCCACTCTTGTGAGTCATTGACAACATTCAGTGCTCTAATGTTACCTGTCATGCTAGCCACTGTTGTGTTGGAGGTCTTGGATTCATCTTATTTCAGTATTTGACAGATGTGTTCAAATTGCTCTTGAGTGAACCTTGGTGTGATCAGCCTGTTACTACTGGAACAACTAGTAGAACGCATAACTTGAGTTGTATTTTGTGTATGACTTATATAGTTAGGATCACCAGGATGATACATATGAGAAGCCTGAGTGCTGTGTCTCTGCCGATTCATATCAAAAGCAGACCGGTCTTGAATTACAGAATATGCACTTGAACCATTTCTTCTTTGTTGCTTGTGTCTTGGTTCATATTTTTTTTCCTATAGTGTCCATCCCCTTGTGATCATCATGTTTAGGGTGACTAGGAGGGTAGCCTATAAGCCTAAAACACTCTTTCTTAGAATGACCTTTAAGCTTACAGTGCTCACAAGTGATATTTGAATTATATGATGAGAAGTAAAGCCTCTTATCCCTCTGAAAATCAGTCTTTGAGTATAATGCAAACTCAGAAATCCCAGGTACAGTCCTTAATACTCCAGCATAATTAGCACCATAAGACACCACTCTTTGACTCTCATCACTAATGATTATTCAGTGGGCTTGATTAACAGTAGGCAATGGACTCATCAATAAAATTTGACTTCTAACTTGTGAAAAAGACTCATTTAACCCTAATAAAAACTGATAAAGCTTGTGTCTCTGTAAGTATATCAAGAACTCTTTAGACCGAGGGAAATTACAAGCAAGTGAGGGCACCATTGACTCAAATCCATCCCATAATGCTTTTAGCTTAGAGAAGTATGAAGCCACTGACTGGATTCCTTGCTTAATTTGAGAGATTTCTTGATGAAGATTGTAGGTTCTTGATCCATCAAGTTTATAAAATCTTCCCCCCAAGTCTTCCCAAACAACATGTGTATTAGATGCATATACAACACCCCCAATTAGATCACTAGCTACAGAATTCATAATCTAAGATAGAACAACTGTATTTACTCTTTCTCGTTGCCCCCATAGCTCCACTAGATATGACTCTCTTTTGCAAGAACCATCAACTAATCTTAGTTTATTACGACCTAAGAGGGAAATTCTCATGGACTTACTCCATTGAATGTAATTCTTACTATCTTTTAGTTGGAAAGATATCACAGTTAGACCACTTACATTAGTAGAAGCTAGGAATAGAGGGTGATTTTGATTAATAGTTGTGTTGATTCCTTGCCCTGCAATTGAAGTATTCTCTCGACTATGACTAGGAGTCTCTCTATTTCCATTCCCAGTCGCCATGACAGAATAATATTTGCAAAAGCCCAGAGAAATCTTAAGAAAGAACTGCAGAACAACTAGAATTATCACTAACTGCAGAAATTACAGTGATTCTTGACTCGAGTATGACTGAAATCACAAACTGTGATTGAGATACCAATCTTGATCGATATACAATGAACTTTATCCAGTGATTGACTCTGATATCATGTTGATTATCACAAGATCAATATAATGATCTTGAGTTATTCTCAGAACACTTGATTGTACAGAGAAGAAGAGAAGCAGTAAGTAGAGTTAAGAGAAGAGAGAAGAGAAGAGAGAGTAGGATTGAATGATTATCATTACTTGGTTCTTCTTTGTAATGAACAAGTGATATATATACCGTAGTGAATATAGTGATAACTAACTCCTAACAACTATATGATGATCTAACAGCTAGGTGATAACTAACCTTTAACTAACTTTGTGACTTGTAACTAACTTTAACATATTAGAGACTTAAGCTACTAATAAAAGATGATTAAGAGCATGTGATCAATTCATTACTTAACACAAAGCTATCACATCGATTGAGATATCCCAAAGGACTGGCTATTTTATTATATAAATTTATGTGATAACTTATTCCACCGTCATTAAACAAAACTTATTTCATTATTGTATTATAAACTATGGATAAATAACCGTATGACTAATCATTCTCCATTTTATTCCAAAATTATTGTTTCTCATTCTATCACACCAAACCAAAACAGAATGTATCATAAGCTGTCTGGTTGTGTTTGAATTCAAAGGGATATATAATACTAGGTTATATTAATTGTCGTGTTTGAATTTAAAAGGGATAACACTAGATTGTTGAAAAATAAATACTTGTACTTCGACATTGAAAGGAGACCTGATAGGCCTATCTACTTGCATGAAAACGTCAATAACTTAGCATAACCAATACTGCATTAAACTTATCTTTTATAGTTGTCACAGTATAATTCACGATATTTACTTTCAGAGTGAGAAAAAGAAGTGAAAATTACGTGGTGTTACGTGTTACTTCCTCTGTCTCATATTAGTTGATTATATTATCTCATAATAATTTAACCATCTTATTAAATTAAGAAAATATTAATTATATTTTTTCATGTTACTCTAGCAATTAATTTTTTTGAAAGTATTCACAGGTACTTTAAGTTTGTGAGAAGTTTTTTAAGGGATTAATTAGTAACATTACTTTCTTATGATTTCTTAAGCACCATGGAAAACGAAAAGCATTGAAAGTGTTCACACTTATTTTAAAGTTTACAAGAAGTTTTTTTTTTTTACGTGAATTAATAACATTACTTTCTTATGATTTCTTAAGTTTAAGTATCGTGGAAAATGAAAAGTGTTCAACTAATGTAGGGCGGAGAAAGTGGGAGGTTCTTAAATGGAAAAATTTCAGAAATAACAACTCTGTAGCTTTAATTATAACTTTTATAGCAACAGTTTCATAATTACGAAAAATAGCAAATTGTATTTGTATTTAAGTAAAATGTTGCTATATAAATACATATACAAATATATATGTATTACTCATAAATACATATGCACAACTGAAAAATACACATTCTTCTATTACTATGAAGTGGGTAAAATATTGCTACTTTTGCTATAAGTTGTAATTTTAAAAAAATATTGCTATTTATTGTAATTATAGTCTTAAGGATGCTAGTTTCTCTAATTTTCTCATAAATCATGTGACTTGTGAGTAGGTAATATTTGTTTGTCTTAAATTCTATACTTATTTTCAGACAATTTCTTTTATAGGAAGGAGTGAGTATAAGTTTAAGGGAAACCATTCACCTGAAAATGGGGGAATTAATCATCACCTAAACCTTTCTCCAAGTACGATTATTGCTAATTAAGGCCTATAATTTATACTAGGTAAGTGTTTTAAGTTTTAATTTAAGTATTTTTACAAAATCAAATACTAATTGGAAGTTTCTAAACACAATTTTCAGGCTATGACCAAAATATTTGAATCTCTGGTCCTAATAATTTTTTTTTTTTGTGGGTTTCCCTTCTTACAGTCGGCAGCCGTAAGACTAATCCTCCGTTTCACTATCCGCACACTAAACGGTAGAAAATTGATCACAAAGTTTTCTCCATTTACCAGAGGTGGGAATCGAACCCCACCCTCTAAAAAATAAAAAAGTTACTACTGAAAGAGATTCGTAGTCATTATTATAAGAAAATCAGAACAACACGCCACCTTATTTTATTAGATTACTTTCTTAATTTATGTGTCATTTTTTTTAAAAAAAAAGTCAAACAATTTACATTTGATCCGAAATCTATACATGAAACCTTTAAATTTTTTAAAATAAAATTTATATTTTTGAAAACTACGTAAGAAGTACTTGAAGTCACAATTATTAATAATTTTAAATAGTAAAAAGAAAAAAATATTACATTCAAAAATAAATTTATTTGAAGCTTAAAATCTAAAAAGTGACACGTAAACTGAGACATAGAGTATTTATTTAGTTAATAAAAATTTATACTCAGTCTATTTATTTTTATTTGTCTATTTTTTTATTAACACAAGAATTAAAAAAATAGAAAATGATAGCAGCAATTTTACCATATTACTCTTTAAATATAATAAATTTAATACTTCAAAAAATATACTAAATAATAATTATATTTAAAAATAAAATAAATAAAAATAAATTAATTATTCATTAATTTTATAAATTAAATAAATATTGTTGAATATCTATAATCTATAATCTATCTATATCTATATCTATAATCTATAATATATTAAAAGTGTGAAGACCCTTAGAAAAGTGATTCGAACTTTTTGCCCTTTAATAAAAGTTTCTGCAATAGACAAAATCGTCTTTTTACTATTTTTCTAAAATTATAATTATACATAAACACTAATAATAAATATTTTTTAAAAAATAAAAAATACATTTTATTTTAAGCAAAGCTTGTGAGAGTTTTGTTTTAGCAAAATAAAAAGTGGACGTATTTTTAGAAAAATAAATGGTTGCAATTAAAACATGGTGAGTTTTCTTTTTATAACACAAGTCATTTTATGTCCTACTACAACTCAAATTCAAATCCTTTTTGGTTTATGAATACTCATTCTATAAAAGAAGTTATTTTGTGTGGTGATGTTGAATTGTCACAAGAAATAAAAGGTATGTGTAGTTAATTTTTTCTTTAGTTTTGTCATCTCTTTATCAATTTTCTTTGCAACTTACTTTTCATTATATTTTCAATTTCAATAATTTATTTGGATTGATAATGAATCATTGTAACTTTCTCTCGAATTGACTCTAAATTGATGATTAGCCTAGATCATTTAACACTTAGAAGTGTTTGGATGGTTGTTATATATTGTACATTATATTGTGTTTTTAGTTAACAAATAAATTTTTGTTTTGATTGTTACTTAAATTTTATTATATCATATTATTAAATACATTGAAAAGTGTGAAGCAAGACGATATAATAGACAAAATTATCATATACTATTTTCTTAAATTATTATTCAATTTCATTAGGTTAATTTTTCTTCCATATTTTAGGATTCTTTATGTTTCTTTGTTTAGGATTTTGTAATGTTATGTTTAGGTTATTTGGGTTTCTTTATTTAGGGTTTCCTTTATTTTAGGCCTAACATTCAAATTGAAAGCTTTTAAATTCATATTGGTATGGACTAACTTATATTTCGACTACATCGCTACAATCGATTAATTGATCATCTAAAGAGGAAGATGCATATAGAGAAAATTACAAAAGCTCAAGCAACAATGTGGCTTGAGAGAGACCCTAGCTTCTATGGATATGACATTTGCTTGCTGCTACATAGAAGTCATGTATTGGAGAATTAATTCACCATTATAATCTTCTATTTCAACAATTTCAATTCAATTCAAAGTTATTTTAAAGTCTAATTCATAGTCTATATAAGAAAAAACATTGTTATATTTAAAGCAGTAGAAAAGATATACCGACTATTTGATCAAAAAGAGAAATTTGCAGGAGTGATGAAACTAAGTCAAATTGAGCAAGTTCATGAATTAACAAACACTAATTATTGACTTACTGAACACATCAATCGTAATTTAAGGGATTGTTAATTTATTCCACCTACCTTATTTGTATCTTAATTATCTACAAATACTATATAACTAATTAAATAAGTTCTCCATTTTTACATATTCAAAAGATGCTGAATTTAATTATCATATTTATTATTTAAATAGATAAAAAATTTGATTTAATATTTAAATTTATTAAAATAAGGTAAACACGTGAGACGCGTAGATCTAAATTAGTTTTAAAATAAAAAGATAGGACGAAGGAAGCGAATTACTCAATTTGTTTTTTTTAGCCAAACCATGCACACGACAGGCCAATTACAAAACTACAGCGTCCTTTCCTAGAAGAATTTGTATCATACCGCTTTATAGAAGACGTGAAACTCACCGTCCGTTCGTTCATTTACGTTTATTTGTCACTTTTTCATATGAAATATTCATTAAAAAATAATTATGGATATAATTACAGTACAACATTATCCTTATTAATTAATGTCTAAAGTAATATTTCTTGAAAAATTATTTGAACAATAATCATTTAACTCTAAGGATAAAATAAAAAAAAATTCTTTTTCCTTTTTTTGATATGTCAAAAGAAATAAAAAAAATTAAAAATAAAATTAAGAAAATAGTAACAAATGAAAGCAAAATGGTGTATCTAAATGTTTTTGCGTCGACAATTAGACGTGCATTTTAAGCGTCTGGGAATGGCCAATAAGGCAGGAACAGTTGAGAATCTTTGTACATCTGCTTTAAACACCGTGTTATATTTTGCTTTTTTTTTTTTTTTTTTAAATTTTCTAACAGAATTAAAACAAAGATGTATAAAAAGAAAAATTAGAGCCAAACATCTGGTGAGGTCTAATTAAATGTATGGGCACGTTGTTGGATATGAAAAAAAGGGGACAAATAATTTATCCAACTCATAATATTATTGAAGTCATTTTCTTTGCCCTACCAAAAATCATTTTCTATGTTCGCAATGCAACTCAAAGGACCTCTCAATCCTCTTGTTGATTGATTGTATATTCTCCCTCTGTGTAATCTCTTTGCATTTAGTAATGTCTATATCTGACACCTTTGTTGCTTCTTGTTCAAAGTCATCTAGAATCATAGATTTTGGGTACAGTTAGAATCATCCCACTAGTTCAATTAGTATTCAATGTTCTTCATTTCACATATTTTTCGTTGTGGAGCAATCGTTAGTAGAGAGAGTATTTTTGAATATTTGACTAGTTGAAGTGCATTTTTGAGTCGCCACTGTACAGGTCGGAAAATTTTGAATTAAAAAATCATAACGAAGGATAAATTTGACTTATTTTAAATAATTCCGAGATAATTTTAACTCTTTTTCTTTATTAAAATTCTATCCAGTTTGCTAATATTATCAAGTGAGATATAAGATGGGTAAAGTATACACATACCTTTCCCTAATATTATCATTAATCTAATAGTTATTTTTTAAGAAACACTTTCTGCTTGCCAATTAAATATCAGAAAATAATTTTCAAGAAGTGACTTTCCTTTCCTCTTTCCTTTTTTTTTTTTTTTTTTTTTTAAAAAACAAAGATACATCTTTTTAAAAATGTTTACCAACGCAAGCAGAGGAAACTTTCAGCAAGAAAATACGTGTTCTTTATATAAGTGTTACCATCATTAGTTATTACTAATTACTACATATATCTTTATCTCAATTCAGCAGTTGGCAGAGTAATAGTATTAATTTTCCTTTCTACATACATCACAAAACAGATCTATAATTAATTTTTGCAGTTGGATGAACTGTAGGAAAAACGTAGGTAACGCCAAAATGGGACCCCATATACTCGTACCACTCTCACTTTGTTATTAATTCATAATTTTTCTGAGTATCATAAATCCTTATGATCCAAATAGGAGCGAGACTAGCTTATTTCTAACTTCTTTTGGTACGAAATATAATATCATTTATATATAATTAAAATTAATTATTCATAATAGATATTTGTTGAATTTACTTTAGTTATTGCAGTATTTTTAGCTGACAAGTTGTTTAGATAAGATGAATTTGAATTTTAAATTAAGTTATTTTATTTGGTGAGATAATTTAGGCTTTTGAATTTCAAATAATATTGATTTTTATATTATGATGTGGCTATTTAAAGCCTCTGAAAGTTAATTGAAAGTCATTCCAATTTGTTGGGAGTAATTTTAACGCACTGCTCCATCTTTTGTAAAAAAACTATCAATATTGAACCTTTTTTTGTTTTTGTTTTCATATTTTAAATATTTTTTGGTTGAAAATTCCGAGTCCGCCATTTAGAGTCATTTTAGTGCACCTGACTCCTTTTGTTTTGGGTGTTTAAAAGCAGCTGCAAAAGCACCATTTTCTGCGCTAAAGTCCCAAGTCCTCATTTCTTCAAACTCCCCCTGAACTGTGTTTTGTTAACTCTGTCCAAGAAAAAGTAACGGAATTAGTAATAAAAAAGAAGGAAAAAAGCAAAATTTTCAGGTTCAACACAGCTGTTTTTCACTTTCCCGCTTCGAATGTGTTTCTTTCTGTCTTCACATTTGCTAGTAGAATAAAGTTGCAAACAGGATATTAAAGAGAAGGGATAAGGTGGGTGGGTGGTGGTTGTTGGGGGGTGGGGGGTGGGATAAAGGGTCTTGGTTTTTTCTTGTAAAGGCATAATCTTGAAACTTGGAGTTGAGTTCTTGATGTTAAAGAAAATGGTTTCAAGAAGGCTAGTAATGTCAAATGTGTTGTTGATGTTGTTAGCATTATTGGGTTCATATGTTTTTTCTGGAATGTGTTCTGTGTCATACGACAACAAGGCTATTATTGTGAATGGACAAAGGAGAATTCTTGTTTCTGGATCTATTCATTATCCAAGAAGTACTCCTGAGGTACGTTTTTGTGAAATGCAGTTCAATATATTGGTTATTTGTTCTTTCAGGGGAAATGAGTTTTCTTGTAAGGTTGTTTTCTTGATTTTCTTGTTTTGGTGTTGTATAGATGTGGCCGGATCTTATTCAGAAGGCGAAAGAAGGAGGAGTTGATGTCATTCAGACTTATGTTTTCTGGAATGGGCATGAGCCTGAACAAGGCAAAGTAAGTAGAATTTTAGACCTTTGCTGATAATTTTCTTAAATTTACTTGATGTTCAATTGATTGTGAGTGAAAGTTAAGCCGAGCGTCTATCGGAAATAGCTTCTCTACCTCTTGAAGGTAGGGGTAAGCTATGTGTACAAACCATAACCTCCCCGGACTCCTCTTGTGGGAGTGGGAATGTTGTTGTTAAAAATTGAGACCTTTGGTGATAATTTTCATAAATTATGATATTCAATTGTGTGTATAAAAAACGAGACCTTTTCATGATTTACTGATATTCAATTTTTTTTTTTTTTTGCAGTATTATTTCGAAGAGAGGTATGATCTAGTGAAGTTCATTAAGATAGTGCATCAAGCAGGACTCTATGTGCATCTAAGGGTTGGGCCTTATGCTTGTGCTGAATGGAATTTTGGGTAATGGATCAAACTTCTTATATCCTATCTGCTAAATTTGTGACACCCATTTTGAAATAAAGTTAAATTCTTGCTTTGTCTGTTTCAATTTTAGGGGTTTTCCTGTTTGGTTGAAGTATGTTCCAGGTATCAGTTTCAGAACAGATAATGAGCCTTTCAAGGTTAGATAACCAAAAAATAAAAAAGAATCTCTATTGCATTATTTCTAAACTTGTGTTACTTTAAAGTTATTGTTTTATAATTTTGCTTTTAATTCTTTTCTTGCTAATGAAGGCTGCAATGCAAAAGTTCACTACCAAGATTGTTAATATGATGAAAGCAGAAAGGCTGTATGAATCTCAGGGTGGTCCTATAATACTATCCCAGGTTGTTAAAATAGTCCTTAATTCCTTTCTATTTTCCTCAATTCCAGTACAGTTTGTGAAGTTTGTTTATAGGACAAAAAGCTATGGTTTTTTCTTGGCCCCTACTGTTAAACTATGTTTCTTGTATATTTTTATGTTTGTTAAACTTTTTTTTTATGTCCTGAGTCGGGTAATCTCTCTACTTCATCTGAGGTAGTGGTACAGATTGCGTACACTTTACCCTTCTCATACACCACTTTGTGGAAATACGCTCGTTATATTGTTGTTATGTTGTACTGTTAAACTAAGTTGTTCGGACTCTTTCAAAATATGTGTGTAGGATCCTATATTCAACACTTGTGTGGCAACATTATCACTAAAATGAGAGGTAAATTGATGAAAGCCTGTATCTTTCTTGATAACTCATTTGACAGATTGAGAATGAATATGGGCCAATTGAGAAAAGACTAGGGGAAGCAGGTAAATCTTACACAGAATGGGCAGCAAAAATGGCACTGGATCTTGGTACTGGTGTACCATGGGTCATGTGCAAGCAAGACGATGCTCCAGATCCTGTTGTAAGCTTTGCACCTTTTGCCACCAACTCATTTAATTTGCTCTTTCTTGTTGTCGTTTTTCATTATTTCCATACAATATTTCAACATTCTGAATTGATAGAATACTTTAGTTACTGCACATGGGGTGTCTTTTGTTAACAAAGTCCTGTCTGTTGTCCTGTCTTTTCATCAAATTTCAATGGTATGTGTCACTATTTGAATCACCGACTTGAGACCATGTTTATTTGTCTTTTTATGAAATATGAACACACACATCTTCTAACAGTCTGCTTATAAAGTAGAAATACTTGGGAGAATTGTATTTAGTAATTTGTGTTCTTGTTTTTACAATAAAGAAATAATTTTTGTTATGCATTTAATTACTCAATTTTTTTGGCAAGTTGCAATTCCAAAGTACTGTCATATTTAAGACCACATAATTCAAAGTTTCACTCTTCACACCTCTTTAATTTAACTTAATTTA
Organism: Capsicum baccatum var. pendulum; assembly: GCA_030864225.1. NCBI lineage: Eukaryota > Viridiplantae > Streptophyta > Magnoliopsida > Solanales > Solanaceae > Capsicum > Capsicum baccatum. The sequence goes on from CM061555.1 coordinate 44,866,280, forward strand.
AGATCTCAAGATTCAAAAGTTTTTCTTCATTTTTAGACTACATGCCCAGTCAAACTAAGACAAATTTAATACTCCCAGTATTTTAATTTATATATCATGTCTCGAATTTCGATAGTTAAATTATTTAATTTTGATCATAAATTCGGGCATGAAATCATCGATTATTTTGAAATAAAATTTATATGTTTAAAAATAATGTAAAAAGTATTTTTAAGTACACGATTGACAAATCAATTATTTAAAAGATATATGAAAAAAAACTTGCTTGAATCTCGACATCTAAAAGACGTCGGAGGGAGTTATAACGAACAAACAAAGTTGAGACAGAGCAAATGGATGTACGTTTTTTTTTCTTTTTGGGTGTGAATTGGGGACATTTAAATCTTTATTTTTTTTTCAAATTAAAATTTGTATATTTTAGGAAGTTTATAAGGAAGTACTCTCAAGCACAACCTTATAAGTAAAAAAATAAAAAATTCTTGAAAAGATGTCAAAGTTAATTTGTTTGATCTTCCAAATATTAACAGTGTCAAATTCTTTTGTTAAGTAATTAGTACTATTTCCAATGTTACTTCCTTTAATATCTTACTCCTATTTATCTCCTTCCCTTTTGTGTAGATAAATACTTGCAATGGTTTCTACTGTGACTACTTCTCACCAAATAAGGCTTATAAACCAAAGATATGGACTGAAGCATGGACTGCCTGGTAAATTTGCAAATACATCTTTAAGAAGCAATAGATGATGATCAGTTTCTTATTTTACATAAGCAACAGTATATGATGGAATAATTTTCTTAATTTGATTATTTTTGAAGGTTTACTGAATTTGGAGGCCCGGTTCCATATCGTCCTGTTGAGGACTTGGCTTTTGGAGTTGCTAATTTCATACAGAAGGGGGGGTCATTCATCAATTATTACATGGTATATAGAGTGTTCTTTTATGATGTTTGTTTTTTCAAGAGTTATTATAGTTTTTGAATCAAAGAGCATTGTTTTATGGTGTTTATCTTTTTTCTTGGTTCAGTATCATGGAGGAACAAACTTTGGCAGGACTGCTGGTGGCCCATTTATTGCTACTAGTTATGATTATGATGCACCACTTGATGAATTTGGTATGCACTTCTTCTTTAAATTTGAGTTTGGACTAAACATATTCATGCAATAAGGATAAGCATCAGAAGTCTATGTTATATAATTGCTTGTGTTTGAATTGGTTGAAGTGGCAATTTTCTGTCTCAACTCCTTAGGAAAAAAGGGTACAATCTATGTCAACTCTTTTGCTTGTTTGGTCCTTCCCTTTTATTTTCTTTTTTAGCCAACATTTTGATTATGCTTCTTTGTATAACTTTGTACGACGACCATCCCTATCATTTCATGCCCATGGAAAAGTGAACTCTTCAATGAAGTATGTTGTTTAAATACTAACGTGAAGTTCCTTGATCTTTAGGATTATTACGGCAGCCTAAGTGGGGTCATCTGAAAGATCTGCATAGAGCAATAAAGCTTTGTGAAGCAGCTTTAGTATCTGGCGATCCAACTGTGACATCCCTTGGAAACTTTCAAGAAGTAAGATCTGTTGCAATTCTTGAACGGTCTACGTATAGAACTAAATCTGAAGTGAAATTAACTGCACTCTCCTGCAGGCCCACGTTTTTAAGTCAAAGTCTGGAGTGTGTGCTGCATTCCTTGCAAACTACAATCAGCATTCTTTTGCTACAGTGGCCTTTGGGAACAGGCATTATAACTTGCCACCCTGGTCTATCAGCATTCTACCTGATTGCAAGAACACCATATACAACACTGCAAGGGTGAGACAGAGACTTTCTCCATTAAATATTTGTACTATTTGATGCATAACAGTGAAATTGCGTCTGGAAGTCTAAATAAACATTAATGACTTGTGAAAAAGAAAATTCCTTACCCATATGCATACTGCAACTGACGGCTCTCTTAATTCCATGTGAAGGTTGGTGCTCAAAGTGCTCTGATGAAGATGACTCCAGCAGATAGAGGATTTTCTTGGCAGTCATACAATGACGAGCCAGCATCTTATGAAGACAATACTTTCACGGTTGTTGGGTTACTGGAGCAGATAAATACCACAAGAGACGTGTCTGATTATTTGTGGTATATGACTGAGTAAGTGATTGTGTAACTTCTGATAATTTCTGATTGCTGCTTCACATGTCAAAAGTAGGAAAATTAATAACAATTCAATTACTTTAGCTTCCACGCATGGTTATGATCATTCATTATCTATTTTCAGTGTCAAGATTGATCCAAGTGAAGGGTTCTTGAGGAGCGGACAATGGCCTTGGCTTAGCGTCTCTTCAGCTGGTCCTGCTTTGCATGTTTTCGTGAATGGTCAATTAGCAGGTGTGTCACATGATCTTTTGTTATCATGAGCTTTTTACACTTTCATCTTTAGTTATCCGCTGATCCTTCAAATAGTACCTTCGAAGGAAATAGGAAAAAAGATGAAAACCATTACATTTTTGTTTGCTTTATAAAAAGGGCAGCCCGGTGCACTAAAGCTACTGCTATGCGCGGTGTCCGGGGAAGGGCCCCACCACAAGAGTGTATCGTACGCAGCCTTACCTTGCATTTCTGCCAGAGGCTGTTTCCAAGGCTTGAACCCATGACCTCCTGGTTACATGGCAGCAACTTTACCAGTTACTCCAAGGCTTCCTTTCTGTTTGCTTTATGTCGATTGAAAAAATATCTGTTTGCAATGAAATATTAAACATCCGAGAGGTGAGAACCATTTGGTGTCATCAGGAGCCCCCAAGTTACTAGATAATTTATGTGATAATAATAAATGTCTCAGTCGGTTAAATTTTCATTTCTGCAGGAACTGTATATGGAAGTTTAAAAAGCCAGAAAATTACTTTCAATAAAGCAGTAAATCTGAGAGCTGGTGTAAACAAGATTTCTCTGCTAAGCATTGCTGTTGGTCTTCCGGTCTGTCGTCTCGCACCTTCCCACTCTTTCTCTATTACCGTCCATATGATTATGTATATCCTCATATGCAATTGCAAAGACTGCACACACATAGAACTGGTTTCGTGGTCACACTTTGGTTCTTTGAATACACATATTCACTTGGTTTGGTTTTACTTGTACTCGAGCTCAGAATATTGGCCCACATTTTGAGACATGGAATACTGGTGTTCTTGGGCCAGTTTCACTCAGTGGTCTTAATGAGGGGAAAAGAGACTTAACATGGCAGAAGTGGTCTTACAAGGTTTGTTTTTTGGAAATATTCGACAGATCTTGCTTTAACTGCAGTTTATTTGACTTTTAGCTTTGTTGTCCAGGTTGGTCTAAAAGGAGAAGCCTTGAATCTTCATTCACTCAGTGGCAGCTCATCTGTTGAGTGGGTTGAGGGCTCTTTGGTGATTCAAAGACAGCCTCTCACATGGTTCAAGGTGCATAACTAATATCTATGCCTTTTTGGTTAATGAATATTTAGTTAGGTTCAGTGCATTAGAGTAAGCTGTATGGTGAAGTGTTTTACTTTAGAATAACAATTTTCATATAAAGCTCTTCAAATTTCTAGTCCTTCATAGTTACTTTCTCAAAAGAAAAAAATTCTAGTCCTTCACAGCCTTAAAAGCGCATTACCTGGTGTTTTTCCAGACCACTTTCAACGCTCCAGCTGGTAATGAGCCTTTGGCTTTAGATATGAATACCATGGGCAAAGGTCAAATGTGGATAAATGGACAAAGCCTTGGACGTTACTGGCCTGGATATAAAGCATCTGGTACGTGTGGTGCCTGTAACTATGCAGGCTTCTTTAATGAGAACAAGTGCTTAAGTAAATGTGGAGAGGCTTCACAGAGATGGTAAGTAATCACAAACCTTGCGGACTTTTCCTCTGATGTAACAAGAAACTCCTATTAACTGAGAATCATGTTTCAGGTATCACGTGCCACGTTCTTGGCTGCATCCTACTGGAAACTTGTTAGTTGTATTTGAGGAATGGGGAGGAGATCCCAACGCAATCTCTTTGGTCAAGAGAGAATTAGCAAGTGTCTGTGCTGATATAAATGAATGGCAACCACAGTTAGTGAATTGGAAGATGCAAGCTTCTGGGGCAGTTGACAGACCCCTCAGGCCTAAAGTGCACCTCAGTTGTGCTCCTGGTCAAAAGATCAATTCAATCAAATTTGCAAGCTTTGGGACACCAGTGGGGGCCTGTGGAAGTTTCAGGGAAGGAAGCTGTCATGCCCACCACTCGTACGATGCCTTTGAAAAGGTATTAAATCTAGCTCGTGATTTCGCCTCCATATTTCTAGCAGAATAACTTGGTGAAAATTCACAGTTATAACTGAGCTGTAGCCGTTGAAATTGGATTTGTATAAGCAGGAGAGACTCAGCGGTATATATGCCAGTTTCTTTTATACTCCTTTAGAAAATGATGTGTTCTATAGCATTATACCCTTGGACCTAATCACGCCAAGATCTGTTAAGAATCATCTGACCTGTTTCTTCCTATGATTTATGTAAGCAGCACCGCACCTACTGAAGGATGTTGTTTTCTGACTGAACTAATTGCATTTTCCTTTGTTTCTATTTTTTGCAGTATTGCATTGGGCAAGAGTCGTGTTCAGTACCTGTGACACCAGAAATATTTGGTGGTGATCCATGTCCAGGTGTTATGAAGAAACTCTCAGTTGAAGCTATCTGCAGTTGATACTGAGGATAAGTAAACGAGGAAGGTTTCACTAGCAATGTTTAAGTATTCTTTTTCTAATTACTCCAAGAATCACCACAATCATTCTTTGGCTCCACCGCGGGTGAAGCTGTGCAGATACAAAGTTCACATCAATTGGAAAAGATGGGGAAAGATTCTGTATATTATGTTTTTAGTTACTATAACATTGGTGTGCACCTGCAACTGTGAAACAAGAATTTGAGTAGGTTGAAGTGCACATCGACATGATTCTTGATGAAGCCGTGTGCTATGTGCAGATATTTATTTATAGTGGTAGTATCTAAAAAGCCTCGTCTCTTAGGAATTTCAACTTTGTAATATCTCTACATAAGAAGCAATCATTCATTGCTTTGTTCCTACGACATTGCAATAGCATTGAGCTCTCTGGCAACTGGATTGTCAATATAATTCTTGTATTCCTTAGTATTTCTAGCTTTAGTTGGCCTGCGAAATCCAATTTAGTTTGTTTAAATTGACATCCTGCACACCTAACCATTATGAGTCCTCAACCTGCCAATGCATTTGAAAATCTTTGGATTCTTATCCCAAATTAGGTATTATTGAGACAAAACATATCAATTTTATTCAGACTGGTGATGGAGAGCAAGATAAGCCGTTAAGCATTCTCAATATTACAAAAATCATTTGTAAGAAAATAGGTACTCCAGAAGGCTAAATGAATTTAAAATTTGTTCATTTGATCTCTGGTAAAAGTTCTTGGCATATATATATTCCCCCTGTTCATATGTATAAAGAGACTTCTCTGTCAATAAGGCTTACAAGCAATTAAGCCCCATGTTCAAAATTAGTACGACCTCTCATAAATTCATTGATCCAACATCATACGATTCCAAAAAGATCAAAATTTTATCAAGTTCCACTGAATTGTATAGCTAGAAAGTACAATCAAGAATGCAGGGAAACCGTTTTGAGGAAAAGTATATGACCATAAGATACATCTAAGCCTATGCTAATACCAGAAAGTAAGTTGGTCAATGGTAGCCTGGGAACTTCCTCTCTTTGGCTCGTGTCCTATGGAGCTATAGAAACCCTTCAACTTTTACCGAGTCTTGAGTTTGACACATAAATGCAGATCATTTTCACTACAGTAACAACAGATCATGAGGCTCCCTTTTGATCAGTCGATCTTCACAGATGAGTAGATTTTCCTAACAAACCAGAAGGAAGCATAGAATCCGATTGTCCCCGTTACCACAAAGAAAGCATATGATGCAATCAACATATAGCCGAAATAGAAGATTCCTGAAACCAACTTTGTGATTTCCAACTTGGTGAAGAAATAGAAGACAGAGTAGAGGAACAGGTATAAAGCAGAGGATCCAGCAGTCAGATAAGCTCTCCACCACCAATGATAATCTTCACTGCACAACTGGAAGTAACAGAGCACAATGGATATCTCCGCACATGTGATTATCAAGATCAAGAAGACGATGAAAAGGAAGCCAAATATGTAGTAGTACTGGTTCAGCCATATGGAGGTCAGGATGAAGAACAGTTCAATGAAAACAGCTCCAAATGGGAGAATACCCCCAATAAGTATAGAAAAAGACGGTTTCATGTACCATGCCTGCTCTGGTATTTGCCTAGGGATTTTATTCGTCTTAACAGGGTCTTCAATAGCTGGTTTTTTATATCCAAGGTAGCTTCCAACAAACACTAACGGAACCGAGATTCCAAACCATAAGCACACAAGAGCAAACATGGTTCCAAATGGCACTGCTCCAGAAGATCGCTCTTCCCAGATGAGTGCATTCAATACGAAGAAGATAGCAAAAAGTATACCAGGGAACATGAAAGCAGTCTTCAAGGTAATCCTTTTCCACTCTGTTCCCTTGAACATCTTGTACAGGCGTGCAGAAGTATAACCAGCCAACAAGCCCATGAAAACCCATAACAGAACCATGGCAGTCATTAGTCCACCGCGGTTGGAAGGAGACAAGAAACCTAGCAGAGCAAAAATCATTGTGACTAGTGTCATTGCAAGTATTTGAACACCAGTGCCTACATAAACACACAGTAATCCAGAATTGATTGGAGGACGGAAAACATCTCCATGAACAAGCTTCCATCCTGTTTCTTCTTGAGCTTCCTCTTGCGTTTCCAATTGATTATAGTTTGCAATATCTCTGTACAAAGTTCTCATCATGATCATGGCAACCATACCAGACAGGAAGAGAACGATCATAAGAGAATTTATGATGGAAAACCAGTGAATCTGATCATCATTCATGAGAAGGTATGTATCCCAACGAGAAGCCCACTTCACATCGCTTTCCTGGAGACAAATAGATCATAGCGAATAAGAAGTGAAAAATAACTTGGAGCCTGAAGCAGGAAGGTTAAGGATTCTATAAGAGAATACCTCGAAAGAAACATCATATGTGAATACAACCTCCTGATCTGTATCCACTTCTTGGGAAGCAGCACTACCTTGTATCAATTTTTTTGTATTCTCATTGCACGTTGACACTTGAGGGTTCTTGTCATTCCATTCCTTGTATTCGTGATTAATGCTGTTGATAAAATTATCAGAAGTGAACACATAGGCTAGAGCTACAATTCCCTGCCCCCTGGGTGAGAGGAATTAAAACAAATACACAAGTGATAGGTGTTTAAGCATCTAAACCTGTTTGGAGTGACTTCAAACCCAACAATACGAGCAGTATCAGTTTCAGGATCCTTGTGGTACTTGACTAGAAAGCTTAAGTGATTGTTTATAAAATATTTCTCCTCTTTACTCTGGCAGAATCAAGTAAAATGCATAAACATTATATTAATCTGAGAAGATTAAGCTATCAGTATCTGACGAGTCAGAAACAAGCACTAACCCCAGCATAATTCCCTTTGAACCCAACACGGAAACCATGCTCATATGTAGTTGACTGAATTCCATCACGCCTTTGTCTAAGAACCGCAACAGGAAGGTTATCCAAAATCCTGCAACACCACATGATTTAATATTGAATTTTCATTTTTGTGCAAAAACATGAGCAGAACCACCATGCACGCCTGGAGTGAACAAAATATAGAGGGAACAATGCAGAAAAGACATTACTCTTACATATTAACTCTGTATTCATCATCAATCTTTTCCTTGAAGTTCTTTGCAGATTCAGCATCAAGTTTTTGCCGACACACCACTTGGCATGACTGTTCTTGTATCATTGGAAACTGTGAACAGATGAAATAAAATATAGATCCACTAAGCTAATGCACACACATTACATATAACCATCAACCATAAGAGCATATATCCTTACAGTATAAACTGAATTCTCTATGCGATCTCCTCGAAGAACTTCCCCCAAATTCTCCGCACTATTCAAAATTTTAGTAGGTTTGCAGTACTTCAAGTAGTAATAGTCATAGGGAAGTTGTGTCTTAGTAGATGACAGCTTGTTCACTTTAACATCAAGTGGATCACCCTGTCAGATAAGAAGGAGAACATACAAAAGGCAGCTTTATTAGAAACAACTAAACAACACAGGAGACAGTGGAATGCAAGGAGCTGCTAGGGTAACACAATCTTTTTTAATAAAGAGGGATAATCAAAATCAACAGATACAAAGAACATATAGCAAAACATAACACCCAAATGGATTTATTCAACTGATTCTCTTTCCTAATAGATTCTATCCAGCAACAGTCCAAAGTCTTGAATTGGAAAAATAAAACTCGGAAGTCCTAACAACTAGTCAAATACAAGACTAGTACACGTTGCATACATCCAACGACATTCTGCTTAACCCGGTCGACAAACATCTGGTGACTTCAGGTAAAACAAGATCAATCAGAAAAGCACCACTTGGAGTGATCTCTTAAGTAGAAAGATCTTCACAGTATCTTTTTTTATTTTTGATAACCACGGTGTCCCGGCCAGCTTGCGCGCACCTCAACTAATTCGGCAGGATGCCTGCCACCTCCAACCAACAACAGGTACCAAGTAACTCTGTCAACCAAGACTATGACAAATAGGAAGAAATCACTAGTGTTTTTGACTGTTGGAATTTGAACTTGATGCCTCATGGTTCTCAACCCTTTACATTGACCACTAGGCCACGCCCCTGGGTGCAGATCCTCACGGTATTTTTCTCTTAGATTTTCAAGCTTTGCTGATTAATTTCCTCTATCCCAATCTTTTGATCCTCCTACTCCAACCCCAAACAGACAAAATACTAGTAGTATAACTTCCCTACCAAATCTACCTCAGTTGACTTACTTAGAACCAGTCCACCAACAACTCAAGAAAAACAATCACACCCATCAACTCAAGTCAAACAAAGCAAACATTTTTATCCACCCCAAACGCCAGATCAAACAGATAACAAAACCCCACTTCATGAAACCATAGATCCAATCATTTATCAGTCAAAAGAACTCTATAAATCACAAAACTACAAAAATTAATCAAACACTACAATCAAAATACTCAAACAACTAAAAAACATCAATTAAATTAGTTTATGATCCAAAAAAATCCTACAAAAAAAAGGATAAAATGGAAGTTAAAGAGTGTACAGTTTGAAAATCGCGAGGAGCAACACCAGGGAGATAGAAGGAGTTGGTTAACGAGATGAAGAAGATAAGAGAGAAGCAGATGACGGTGAGCCGGCCGGATAATCCGCGACCCATTTTCAACTCTTTGTGCACAGTGAGAGAGACAAATGGTAGAAGAGTTTTAGTAGTTTTGAGAAAGTTTTTTTATATATAAAGGTCCAAGACAATTACATATTTCCAAGTTCCTTTTTGATATTTCCACCTTCTTTAATCTTTTTTTTTTCCTTCCTTTGGTCAATATTTGGTAGTACTAAAAGTTTGGAGAAAGTATATGAAATTATAACTGATTTTTTTTATTATAGTTTTTAAATTTTTTCCAAAATAGCATTTTTTTCATGTGTTTGACAATAATTTGTGTAGAAAAATTGAAAACTTGGTGTGTTGTTACTGCATAGAAACCCGATTAAATTTGAATTTGCTACAAAAGATCCTACATTGGATGGTAAAAATATTTTACTCTTTATCATCCCATCATAATGTTATTTTACTCTTTATCATCCCACCATGATGTTTATTGGTTTATAGTAGAGAGTATAGTTTGTGCAGTCCGAAGCTGAAAGGGCTAATTTTTAGAATAAAAATATCAAAGTGGACAACGAACGTTGGAGAAAATCAAATGGGACAAAACGTTCTTGGTCCTGGAATTTAAAAGTTGTAAGTCGCTGGACCCACAATGATTTTCAAGTCGCTGACCAGCAAGGGACTTTCTTTAATTTTTTTATTTACTCCCAATATTTCTCTATCTAAATTCCTTTTTTATGTTTTGTTTGAGTTAATCCTTTCTCTTTCAATTCCTTGTTTTATGATAAAACAAGTCACTGGTCCATTAGCGACTCATCCTATTTAATTTTTTCCAACATTCATTATATTTTTTGATATTTTTAATTTAAAAAATAACCCCTTTAGCTTCGGGTATAATTTGTGGGCTATTACAATTGATTGATTATCCTATGTTCTCCAAAAAAATAGCGACTATAAATTTCTATCAACCACAATAAGTCAATAACAATAAGAAAAAAAAGTTCTTACAAAAACAAATAAAAGAAACTTTGTCTAGCAAAAGATGTTCACTAAGTAAATTCTTGAGCCAAATATCACCCAAAAAGATTTATGTGATTAGTGAAATCTAAGTTATCAATAATTAATTCTCTTTATTCTCTTCCCTCTCAAAAGAGAGAGATATTTAATTAGATAATGCTAAATATTATTTATTTCCATCTAAGCCTGAAGATTTACACCTAGGTTTCCATACCTATTCCGAGCAATTTAGTCAAGTAATAAGAGAGTGGTCCTAATATTTGATTTTACGTTGCAACTTACATGCCTACTATTCCGGAAAATGAAAAAGAAGAAAGAAAATCCATAAAATTTGTTTATCCATATATTGCCTAAAATAGTACTTCCTTCTATTAGTGATCATTTTTTCTTAATAAATCATAAATAAAAAAATAATTTTACTAGTTTATTTCTTAATTTTTTTTGACAATTTAGTAAAGCAGACAACACGGATATGAGACAAACAGATTAATTATTATTGTTGTTATGCTATTACTCTCACTTTTCTTCCTTTTTGTTTTTGGTTGCAAAATTTCAATGGTCATTACTTTTGACTTTTTGCATGTGTTAAAATGGTATGCAAGGCGTAATTTTGAGGGAATATTCCTATTCAAAATTCAAATGTGGCAAGAACAACAGAGAGAGCGGCACAACACTACTACAACAAAATAATATTATAATCGAACTATACGAAACAATAGATCATATTAATAAAAATTGAGGAACGAAAAACTACAAGAGTAATCCTACGACTACTCGTAAGGGAGGAGAATCAATTTGTAACAAAAAATTGATGAATTAGTTAATGTTATTGGGTTGCTACCATGGATGTTTTACAGTTAGAATAGTATAGGTGCTTTACGATTGAAGTTCAAAAAGAAGTATTGATAAGTTGATTTATTTTTATCCAATCAAAAGTGTGACCCCTTGACTGTTAGCTTCAAATCAAATGTGATTTATTTGTTGTATGTCCTGGATAAATGTTTTACTGATTCTCTTATTTTAAACAGGTCATGATGCGGTTAAATTTAGTCCTCGTAGAATGACATTGATGTTTGTTATACATGATAAAACAAGGGTTAGTGCCTTGTTCTCTTATAAATAGTCTGCCCACGTTTTAACTGCAAATTGCACAAAGACTTTTGAATGAGCCAATTGATTTTCCAATTGAATTCTGTAGACTCCACTTGAGAATTTGGAGCGAAGATATTCACAAGGTACTATATGCACAATTCTTCTATTTATGTCTCTTCTTGTAGACTCAAATCTTAATTTTTGCTCATTTCTCTTGGATGTAGATATGGATTCCGTCCCAAAGCTGCAAGCTCACAAGGGAACAACATTAAGCGGCTTCTTTAATGTGAGTCTCATTAACATCTGTCCTAACCTTCTTACTTTCTCTTTTATTTCTATGCATGTTCATCTAATGAATTGATTGAAATTATTCATGAAGAAAAGGAAGAACAATTCAAAGAGCAGGTGCTTAAAAGTAACTTTGTGAAAAAAATGAACATTATAATATTTTCTTGGTGGGCTTTGAGTTGATTATTTCTGTTAGTCATTCTCATTGTCTTCATAGACTAAGACAGTGATTCTTTCATTCTATTGCATCAGGTGGGCTTCCAGGAGATATGCAAGCAGTTATTCCTGCTTCAGGCTTTTCATTTAGTGCTCAAGAGATATGGAAGAGTAGAAAGGAGAACAAGGGACCTTGACCTGCCTGCCCATAAGGTAAAAATTTGATTATGTTTTGAAGTTTCCGGTTATGTTTCCATAGTTTGTTATTCCGTTTAACGTTTATCTAATCACAGGTTATGGTGGCTACTGTACGCTGTGAAGAAATTGCCCATGAAAAATAGGCTTCTTTTACGGGGAAATGAGGTATTGAATTGTTTTGAAGGTTAGCTTATTGTATTATGCATCCTTATATCCAATTGACTGTATTGGATGAAATTGCCCATTAAAGATGTACTTTAATCAATGCAGATGAGGGATATTGACGCGTTTGATCTTTATCCTGGGGATGGTGTCAATTAAAAGAGGCAGTGCAGTCTCATCCTGTGGAGGGCTTTGGGAGGAAGCTTACCTCAATTTTAGACACTTGTCCGTCAGAGTATGTGCATACTTTCATGCAGTACTGTAGCGAGAACTTTCTAAAGCTGCGCACTTGTATATTTTCCTACATCTATCAATTTCTATCGTTTCTTGTACACTCTCCTGAACAAAACTGCATCTAAGACACCAATGAACGTCGGAAGCCTGCAACTTTTTCCAAAGAGAAGCTAATACGATTAAAACTATTTGAGCAGCTTCTGCATCAATGTAGAGCTGTACAGAATTCCTTTTCTCCTATAGGTGTTGTTTGATGTTTTTTTCTCTTCTTGATATGTAATATATCAATTCAGGAACATGTTTTTCGTTAATATGTGATATATTAACACAATATGTTTACGTGGAGAACTCATTGCTCAAGGGAGTAAAACCACGACTTACCTCGTAGGATTTCTCAACCACTTCACCATCTTCAAGTAACGTTGAATACAGACTCCACAGTTGAAAAGATTAAATTCTTAACCCTTAATCTTCTTGCAATAACTCTATTACAAAACTCCACAACAGTAACTCTGTCGCCATCAACTGAAACAACTAAATTCAAACACTGGCCAACTCCTAGCCCTAAATGTCAACTAACTCTAGCTAACATATTCTTTGAATAAAGAGAAAGAACTATAAAAGCACCTAGAACAACCTACACTGCAGAACCCATTCTTACGTGCCCACCAGCTTTCTGCACATAAGTAAAAGTTACAGCTAAGATGTTGACTGCCAAGGTGCTGCAAGAAGTGAACCTGGTTCCAAGGTGGTTTGTTATCATCACGGTGCCAGTAACACAGTTCGTAGGGATCAGGTCCCTCTATTAGGTTGTCCATTATCAAAACTGAGGTCTTAACAGGGGGTCCATATTTTAAAGCTTCTAACCATCCAATGGTGAGAAAATTGAGAATCAGAGAATGGCATTCCATGCTCCTGTTCACCATGAATCCTTGCTGGATATCTGCAGAAATGACTCTGAGAATTGATGTTTGATGGAGAGCCTTCTATATGATGGCCTGCAGATGTTATTGGCTGCTTTTTACAGACATGAATCAAATGTGAAAAACGTTTACTGGAGGGGTTTTTTCGTCTAAGGAAATGCTGCTTTTGGAGGATAATGGTTTCTGGGGTAGTATCCAATCTGCCATTCTCAAACTTTTTTTTAAAGCTGCGTGCTTGTATATTTTCCGACATCTACCAAGTTCTATCAATTTCTATCATTTCTTGTACGCTCTGGTGAACAAAACTGCATCTAAGACGCCCATGAACATCGGGAAGCCTGCAACTTTTTCCAAAGAGAAGCTACTACAGTTAAAACTATTTGAGAGTTAAGTACTCACTTTGATCTTCTGAATTTTAAATTCCAGCGCAAGCATTATAGAAAAGGTGCTGTTCTTTTATACACTGTTCAACCCTGCTATTGAACTGTTCTTCGTACATAACTCCAAGGGGTCAAGGTGGGATTGAAAGGTGAACTAAGTATGACATCATAAGTGCAGCAGCAAACATAACTTGAATAAATAAGTTCCCGGGGAGGGAAGGGTTTTAAGGCCAGTTGTTTTTGTTGCTCAATGTAACCCTTTCCAATATCTTTGTTGTATAAATTTTGATTTAAACTGCCATGGCAATGGAAAATTTGGTGTCTTTCCTCTCTTTTGATGTAAAACACTTATCCTGCTTGGCACATCAATCAAAAAGAAGAAATGGGGCAAAGACATGGGTGCATCATCTGCTGATGTTTAGGCTTAGTAGGAAGTCCTCATTTACATTTCCTTTTCTAGGATCTTGCTCATCTTGTTGTTAATGATGAGCCTAAGGCTTAAAGTTTAAATGACCGATATTATGCAGGCATTAAATATTGTGCTCAGTCCGAGCAGATCAGTTATTGCTATTTGACGACTAGTTACGGTTTTGCAGCTGCTGTTATTGGGAAAGCAAAGTGGAACTCCTCTAGAGTAAGGGATAAGATCAAGCGTGGCGTAGATGCTCATATAACTGAAGTTCGTTGTGCCAAGCTGGCTGAAGTAACAACTCTATGAGGTATGAAATTTGACAACCTGTTCTAGTCATTATGGTACCTATCAAAAAGTGAAGTTCATTTATTTCTTTGGTAGTGCTTTCTTGTCGCCTTTTGTCGTCCAAATAATTTGTCGTTGGGCTTGTTGGGTTCGAAATCGAGAGGGCGTCATGCGGAAGATTAAAGTTTGTAAATCATAAGACGATAAATCAGAATATACTAAAAATTCATATTATTAATATGATTCGATCAAACGACCTACATATTAAGAACAGTATTTAAAAAATAAAACCTATGAAAAAGCATAAACCTATGGGAGAAATCTTCCCATAAACCAGACTTTTTAACGACTACATTGTGGATGCTATTGTGTTATGGTATGAGGAGGGGACTTCTATTTATATATGCCCAAAACCTTTCCTCCAAAAAAGAGGTTAGACAAATATGGAAAAGAATTATATTTTTTTTTTCAAAAAAATTAAAAGTAATTATGGTAATTTTTATTTTCCTTTAGCAAAAAATAAAACTTAAATATAATAAGAAAATCAGGACAAAATCCCTAACAAATCTCCCCTTTTTGTCTTGATTTTCTTCACTTGATCTGTCTTCTCTTCACATCACATGCATGAACTTCGTTCTTGATATAATCTTCATAACTGTTGCTTGCCATGGTTAAAAATAAGGTTTATAATATCATGGTTAAAAATTGATTTAAAAGTAATATTTTATTTTTATTTTTAAAGATGCTGCAGCAGGAGTGTTGAAAATATGGTTGAAACTTGTTCTCCACATATAGTTCGACAAAAATCTTCATTATCATCCAAATTGTTGCAGCTTGATTTTGAAACCGCTTTGAATCTGTTTAATCTCGTCTCACCACACCATTGGACCATTGAACTGTAAACTCTGATACCACTTGTTGGGTTCAAAATCAAGAGGGCGTCATGCGAAAGCTTAAAGTTTGCAAACCATAAGACGATAAATCAGAATATACTAAAAAGACATATTATTAATATGATTCGGTCAAACGACCTCAATATTAAGAACAATATTAAAAAAAAACTATGAAAAAATATAAACCAATGGGAGAAATCTCCCCCTAAACCAGACTTTTTAACAACTACATTGTGGATGCTATTGTGATATGGTATGAGAAGAGGGGTCTTCTATTTATATATGTCCAAAATCTTTCCTCCAAAAAAGAGGTTAGCCAAATATGAAAAAAATTATATTTTTTTCTTTCAAAAAAATTAAAAGTAATTATGGTAACTTTTATTTTCCTTTAAGAAAAAATAAAATTTAAATATAGTAAGAAAACCAGAGCAAAAACCCTAACAGGCCTATCCCCCCTATCTTTCGAGGGGAAAAAAAGAATTTCTAGATTTCCGCTTTATCACTCAGCTGCAGTTGATAGATGGACTGCTGCTGGAACATCCATGAAATTTTGGTTGTTTTAATGAATTTTAGATAATAGCAAGAAATTATGATTACTAATTTTAGATTTAACTGTTCTTTGTAATGTAATTATGCTGGCACTGGTTGGAGATTTTTTTCAGAGAAAATTGAACGAAGCGTTAGCTGGACCTGTTGAGGCTTTTTTAGATGGAGCTGGTGATGATGCATGGCCAACGCCCAACAATAAGAAAGCTGGTTCAGCATGGGACTGAAACAACAGTCTCTGGTTTCTCTGCTCCACTTTCTGGTTTCAAAATGGATGAAGAAGCTAACGATGATATGGTTTCTACATTGAAGGTTTATGCACAGGGAGTGGTTGAGGCAAAAGCAAATGAAGAAGCTGGAAGATTTTTGATTCACATGACGGATAGGTACACTAAAATGAGTTATTTTATCCTCACTTTTTTGTGATGCGATAGTTGGAGCATGAAGAAGGGTTTCTAACCTGAAAATAAATGACAGGCTTTTAACATTATTTAGCGATGATTCTGAGTTAATGGTCACGAATCTGGACCGGAAAAGAAGATATCCAAGCAATTACCAGAACTGCTAGATCAGCTGTATAATGAATTAAGATTCCTGATTTGGGATTGAATATTACATTTCAGTCTGTTGACTCCTTTCAATGTTCTTACAGTCACTGAAGCTCCTGTCAGTTTTGGCTGTGATTCGTTTGGAAGATGAAGGTGATAGTATAGAGAAGACACCATCCCTTGCTTGTGGATGGACAATCAGGTGCTTACACCAGAAAGAGCTCCATATCATTTGATCCTTTAGCCTCTAGCACTTGGAATGAGGTAATTATCTTAATAGATTATGTGGTTTGTGTTTTAGAAGTTATTAAGAAGCAGAAACAGTGATCAAAGAGGGGGAAGGGAAGGGGGAAGGTATATCGGCAAGTTTGGATTCCCTATAGACGTCATCATTGTTAATGTTTTGCCTGGAATCTTCCCAGTCATGACCATATACAATGTTATGTAATCATTTTTTATATATATAACTATGAAATCTTCGTGAGTTAGCTAGATGGTCCCGCCCCTCTACAGTGTTCCCTATATAAATATCAAATTTTGTGTCAGTGGAAGGATTTAAACTCCGGAGGTGCACCCAAGTCATCTAACCTGTGATGCATCCTTAGAACTGAACCAAACTCCGGGGGGCTAAAATATTGTATGTCAAATTCTGGATTGATTTTTCTCAGTCTGATCCATCATATATATACAGAATTGTTGAAAATATGTCTCAGAAATAAAGTAAGAATAGATATTTTTAGTAATTTTTAATTATTAGAGTCCTATGTGACTTAAGAATTAGTTGTCCCTTCATTATTTGAATAAGAATTAGTTATCCCAATTTAAATTGGAGTGTAGTTAGAAAGTTAGCTATTAATATATGTTTTGAGTTGTTAATAAAAAAAAATTCCTTTGACAATACTATTGCCGTATTTTATTTTTTTCCAACTCTTTCTCTATTATTTCTCCAATTTCAAAGCTAAAAACCAACAATTGGTATCAAAGCCAGTTTCTTGAGGGATCTGTGAGAGATGAATTCTGAAAACAACTTTTCCCAAATAGCCCTCCTGTCTTTGATGGTGAGAATTACCATCTTTGGGCATTAAGAATGGAGACTTATCTTGAGGCTTTAGATCTTTGGGAGGCCGTGGAGGAGGATTACGATGTTGTTCCGTTGCCCGATAATCCCACGATGGCCCAGATCAAAAGTCAAAAGAAAAAGAAAATCAGAAAATCAAAGGCAAAAACAACTTTGTTTGCTAGTCTGTCTCCAATAATTTTCATGAGAATTATGACCCTTAAATCACCAAAAGAAATTTGGGATTATCTGAAGGAAGAATATATCGGAGATGAAAGAATACCAGGCATGAAAGTATTGAATCTAATAAGGAAATTCGAATTGCAAAAGATGAAGGACTCTGAGACCATCAAAGAGTACTCAGACTGTCTTCTTGGCATTGTTAAAAGGTAGGACTGTTTGGCACAAAATTTAAAGATTCAAGAATTGTTGAAAAAATTCTTGTTACTATGCCTGAAAGATACGAAGAATCAATAATTACCTTGGAAAACACAAAAGACCTGTCCAAGATTACCTTGGCAGAATTGTTAAATACGTTGTCGGCGCAAAAGCAAAGGAGGCTTATGAGACAGGATGGTATGGTTGAAGGAGCTTCGGTGGCCAACCACAAAATCAAAGCAAGGGTAATAATTACCCACCTTACCAGCCCTGTGGCAAAATAGGTCACCCTCTATTTAAATGTTGGAATAGACCAGATGCAGATTGTAAGATCTGCAATCAACTTGACCATGAAATTGTTATTTGCAAAACCAAATATCAAGAAGATGAAGTAGATGCCCAAGTCACCAAAGAAGAAGAAGAAGATCACTTATTTGTGGCAACATATTCTTCTACTAAGAAATTTGATTTTTGGACGATTGACTGTGGTTGTACAAACCACACATATGACAAAACTCTTTTCAAAGAGTTTCTGTCATTGACAAATAAGAAAGTCAAAATTGGAAATGATGACTATATTCCTACAGAAGGAAAAGAGAATATTGCAATCAAAATAATTTCAGAAGATGCACACAAGCCTTGCAAGAACAAAGATGAATTGACAGATGTATTCAATAGGTCAAATTCAACCAAAGCCGAGACAATTTCTGATCCAAGAAGGAGTGTTCAGAATATATCTCAGAAATAAAGTAAGAATAGATATTAGAATAGATGTTTTTAGTAATTTTTAATTATTAGAGTCCTATGTGACTTAGGAATTAGTTGTCCCTTCATTATTTGAATAAGAATTAGTTATCCCAATTTAAATTGGAGTGTAGTTAGAAAGTTAGCTATAAATATATGTTTTGAGTTATTAATAAAAAAATTTCCTTTGACAATACTATTGCCATCTTTTATTTTTGAGACATATTTTTAACAAAATTAGAATAACTAATTAGTTTTCTACCAAAGATAGGACTCCTAATTTAACTAGGATTGTACGTTAAAAAACTACTGGAGAAAAAAGAAAAAAAAATAGTTGCATTCTTAAAGCTCTGATACCAATTGTTGGTGATGGAAAGGTAAACAATTAGTATCAGAGATTTAATCTTAAGAGACCTGTGAGTGTTTGCATCAATCTGATCCAGTGGATACCATGAACGGAGAAACAATTTTTTCTTCAATGGCACCACCAACTTTCGATGGAGAAAGTTATCAAATCTGGGCAGTTAGAATGCAGATACATCTGCAAGCTTTGGATCTCTGGGAAGCTGTTGAAAATGAATACTAGATAGCTCCCTTGCTGGACAATCCCACGGTGGCGCAAATTAAAACTCACAAGGAGAGAAAAATGAGGAAATCAAAGGCAATGACATGCTTATTTACTGCAGTTTCATCTAATATCTTAACTCATAGCATGTCTCTACAATCAGCGAAACAGATATGGGATTATCTCAAGACTGTGTATGAAGGAGATGAAAGGATTTGAGGGATGCAAGTGATGAATCTGGTACGTGAGTTTGAGCTGCAAAGGATGAAAGAAAGTGAAACCATAAAAGAGTACTCTGACAAACTTCTTAATTTAGCAAATCACGGTACTTGAAAGATTTAAGGCTACCCTAACAGTCTTAGAAAATACTAAGTACTTGTCTAAGATCACACTTGCAGAGCTCTTAAGTGCTTTTCAAGCGCAAGAGCAATGACATGTTATGAGACAAGAAGGCGCTGTCGAAGGTGCCTTACCAGCCAAGCATCACGATGATGGACGTTCCATAAATAAGAAAAAGAATAAGAAGTACCAACCAACTGATGAAGAAGGTGCAACGCATAACAACAAAAACAAAACCGGTGGTTTCAAAGGAAACTACCCTCCTTGTAAGCATTGCGGCAAGCTCGGACATGCACCTTTCAAGCATTGGGAAAGACCTGATGCTAAGTGCACTAAGTGCAATCAGCTTGGGCATGAAGCGATCATCTGTAAGAACAAAAATAGCAGCAAGATGCAGAGGCTCGAGTTGTTGATGAACAGGAAGAAGATCAACTCTTTATCGCATCATATTTAACGAGCAGTGTCTCAAGCGAGTCATGGATGATCGATGCGGATGCACAAATCATATGACTTGTGATAAAAATATTTTTAAAGATTTGAGGCCTACTAAAGTTACAAATGTTAAAATCGGCCATGGTGGTTAGTCTCCAGCAAAAGGAATGGGAACCATTACAGTTGAAATACAATCGGGCATTAAAACAATTTCAGATGTTCTGTACCTGATTTGGAACAGAACTTGTTAAGTATTGGTCAATTATTAGAAAAAGGTTTCAAATTGTATTTCAAAGATAAATATTGCTTGATCAAGGAAGCATCTGGACAAGACCTATTTAAAGTCAAAATGAGAGGCAGAAGTTTCTCATTAAATCCATTAGAAGAAGAGCGTTGATTTCACCAGTTGTGTGTGGAGCCACCTCTGCTAAAAGAAGACATTCCACCTCATGATGAAGGTTGGATTTGTCCTGGTTGTGATTGCAAAGTTGACTGCAGTGACTTACGTCAAGGAATAGACCTTTCCATCACTGACAACTGGTAGAAAGTATATCCCAAGAAAGCTGCTGCTGCGTTTGGAGAGAAGCTAGATGATATTCTTTGACTTCTATAGGATGTCTCAAAGGATGATGACTACAACCCTAAAAATCCAGATGTAAATAAAAAAAATAATTCCAAAACTGAGAAAGCGTTCATGACGGAAGGAAAGATTGCTACGGATCACGTTGCCATTGATGCACCTAGAGGGTCACTTTTTGAATGGTGGTCCGTATTTTGGGACATTTTTATAGAATGGACAAATGAAAAATATTCTGAAGCAGCAGCGTACATAGAGACGAGAATATGAAAGCAAGAGAGCATCAACAACAACTACAGATCCAGCAGTTGCAACTCATGCAACAACGAAATGCCCAGTTACAACGAAGGGATCAAAATCCCTCCCTTGGTGGTCCTATAAATGCTATAAACTCTGAATGCATGATGGGGCAACCATATGCCAGTGTTTTGGCCATGAAAATGTACAAGGAACAAATGAAGCACCTTCATTCCTTGGACTCAAAGACAGCTTCACCTCTTATCGATCCCAATAGAATGGCTCTTCTTAAGTATGCATCTAATCATCAACGACAATTGGTCCAAGGTAATTCGGGGAGCATGTCTGCAACATTGCAGCAAATGCAAGGGCGCCCTCAGATGACAACGGATATTAAAATGGATGTTAACTTGAGTGGTGCTCAGAAATCTTTACCCATGGATCCTTCATCAATTTATGGTCAGGCTATTCTACAGTCAAAGTCAGGACTCAGTGGTGCAGGCTTGAATCAAGGTGTTACTGGTTTACCATTGAAGGGCTGGCCGTTAACTGGAATTAACCATTTGAGGCCAAGTATAGGTTTGCAAGTGCAAACGCCCAATATACAGAACCAAAATCAATTTCTTTTGGCATCACAACAACAACAGGCTCTTGCACAGGCTCAAGCACAAGGACAATCAACAACAGATGTCACTCCTTGCAACAGGACTTCTAAGAAGCTTCTAAGGCAAAGAATTGGTGTTTGCATTTCATAAAGCAAAGAGGAGTGTTGGAAGTTGCTTTAATAATGCAATTGTTTTTTTTTCTCCAGCAGTTTTTAATGTACAATCCTAGTTAAATTAGGAGTCCTATATTTGGTAGGAAACTAATTAGTTAGTCTAATTTTGGTCGAAATAGGTTGTTTCTTTATCCTATTTTTAGTTAAAACCAACAACAATACAATAACCTCACTAGTCACCACTTTGGTTTCAGGATTGCACATATACTTTTATTGGTGTAGATCCTAGGCCTGAGAATACTGGAAATATGCATACAAATGTTCAGCTTTAGAAACTGTACCTCTGATGTTTTGAGACTGATTTACCTGCTATTCTTTAAGCTGTAAAGTTGATCAGCTTTATGCCAATATTTTATTGTAGGTCCCTGCATCAAAAACTTTGATCACACATGTCCAGTGCAAATCTTTGTGGAGGCAATTTAAATCTGAGACTGAATATACTATTACACAAGCCATTGCTGCTCAGGCATGAATTTTTTGGATGCTATTACACATAACTTCAGTCCTCTTTTGGAAGCGAAGTCCTTTTATACTTGGTTTGGTTAAGGTGGATTAACGTTGTTGAATAATATATGTCTGGATTACTGGCTGGGTAATCATAATTGGTGCTTGAAAATTGATTATTCTTCATGGTAGGTGTAATATTGCTGGTTGTAAGTGGTGATAATTGCAGTCTACCTGATCACCTCCATCGTTTTCCTTTAAAAATCCTATTTTTGAACAAAACCTCACCCCCTTCAGTTGATGTTGCAGTTTCAAAGCTACTGTATGAGTGATAACTGTATAAGCAGTGTAATCATTTGGTCCTTTCGTTATTTTGGCTTTTGATGAATTCATGACACTTTTAAGGTACCTTTTTCACTTATAAATAATCAGAATGCCCCCTAATCTTGATACATTCAGGTTTTATACCCATTTGCAGGGTACATCTGCATCCGCCGTTGATCACATAACTTATGTTTGCATTTACCTTTTCTCTAGAAATCCTTTGTATTTGGGTGTTATAGTTGTTTTTCTACTACTGAAAGCCCTTTGGGTGCTATTGGACATCTCCCGTGAATTCTGCAATGGTGCTGTAAGTATCAGATCTGCATTCCTATTTTAGTTTCTATTCATCACAAGCAATTTGACCAATTAACTGTTATTCAATCTAATCTAATCTCTAAGGGAGAAACATTCTTAGACTAAAGAGTGTGGAAGCTGGAACCAAGTTTGATTTGCTTAATTTCACTACTTAACTCGCATTGTTGATACCTTTATCAAAAAAAAATTTAGGGAACTGATATTCGATATATGTGTTGTCACAAACCTTCTTAGACGACTAGCAGAAGCAGAACAAAGGCACGCATATGGTGAAACTCAACGAAATTCCTGCCCCTGCATTAAAGAGTATCAATAGTAACCCCAATGATCATAGTGCTGTGTCATCATGTGCTTCCTCGAACTTGAACTATTCAGAAAATGAACCAGAATACTCTAGCCCCTCTATACATAATAAAATAAAAGAAATCCTATTTATAGACCACTCTTCTTATGTTTCATCAGAGAAAGTTTTCATGCTCACTCCAAATGGTATGGTGCACAGTTTTGCTCTGGCTTTCACCTTAGAGCAAATAGGTAAAGATTCAGAAACTAAAGGCACTGATTTTTGTGACTTGAGATGCCCCTTTTAAGTAGATATTCTTTTAATATCTGAAGGATTAGCAATAACTATATTTTAATTCATATGACAAAATCTCAAGATCAAAGAGATGCTATTGAAATGTTTTCCCTGATCTTTTTGTGATAAAGCTACTGTCATGTTCTTTTTATCTTTACCTTTGTACATGTTTAAGTCTCTGCATGAGCATTACATCGACTTAAATGGAGGCGGCGTATAGTTTTCATTTCTTCTTGTTTAGGAGTATTATTACCTGTTGCTGTGACAATACTTGACGAAATGTAGGAGTCTATCAAGTACAAGGGGATCTGGTCCCATGATCAACAAACACAGTAATATAGATATCAAAGAAAGATAATGCAGAAAGTTACAGTACACTCAATGTTTACGTGGAAATCTCCTTGCTCAAGGGAGGAAAAACCACGATCTTCTCACAGGATTTCCCAACTCTCAACTAACTTCAAACAATAAAGTGACGACAGACCCCAATAATGACAAGGATTAAACTCTTAATCCTAACTGTTTATAATAACACTACTACAAGACCAATGTAGTAACTGTTGGGTTCATTGTAATGAATGTGTGTTGAATGAAAAATGGAGAAATCAAGTGGAAGAGAAAAATTGAGTTAACACCAAAAATGAAAAGTGTACTCAATTTGGCAAGTTTACTCTTTCTCCCACATTGGTGGAAGAAGAGAACTTGAGAGTGTTTATAATGAGAAACACTTACTCCACATGGTAAGTGAGGCAAGGAAATAGAGATGCCTCGCGCCGTTGTCGTCACTCGCTCAGCTTCGGATTTGGAAAATGATCAATGAGATCTTTCTTTTTGGACAAATTTTATTTGACAAAATTTGAACAATGATGAAAAATGCAGGAAATATTTCTGAGTTTTAATACTCCATTTACATGCAGTAATAGTGATGCGATGCTACTATTTTACGCGAACAGTGACGCAGAAAAGTTGCACTGCTTTGAAAATGCTGCATTGCTTCAAAACTGATGCAGTGGTTTCTGTTATTTAATTGAACTGATGCACTGGTTGAACAAATAGATACAACCCTTCAGCAAAAGACACACTGATTCATGGAAAGATATGACTGTTCATGAAAGGATGGAATCTTTGATGAACAGATATGAATTTACAGCAAAGGTGCAACCTTTGGAGTGAACTATTGCCTCATTTCTAAAGAGGCATCATTTGGCTATAAATAATCTGGTTTTCATCCACAGGTTATATATAGAAAACATAGAAATTTTCAGATTACAAAACATTCTTCTTGTCTTAAAAATACTCTAAGTGTGATCATTCAAACCGTGAGTGTGTTCGAAGAATCTTCCTATTTGAGGTACTGCTATAGTCGGATTGAAGACTATTTTATCCTGGGAGGAAGATTCCATAACTTCGGGTACAGTGAGGGGAATTATTCCTTAAGAAAAGTCCGTGAATTCGGACGACCTAGCCTTAATCATTTCTGTTTCATCTTTATTTTCTGAAAAATAAATACACCTCTTGGAAAGGTCTTTTTTGATCTTGTGTTGAGGGTGTTTAATACTTCATTGTGTTCTTGTTCATACTTGAACTCAAGTTGAAGTTGTTGTTCTGTGATACAGATTCTACGTACCTGTATTGTGGAAAATAACAATCTTAAGGAATAATCTCTTACAGAATCTGTATTGCTTGTTTTTGGAGATTAAAGCTTAGGCTTTCTACTCCGCTTGAATTTAACTAGTGATTAGAAGACATAAAATCTTCATCACGAGTTAAGGTTCACTCGGTTGACGATTTGAAGTAATAAAAACTTCATCGTTAACTAGAAACAAGAAGAAAAGTTTAAAGTTATTTAACTTTATAAATAGTATTCTGAAAAATACTAAGTTTTCTGTCTTGTGGTGACAGGAAAAATGACAACTGAAAGTCAAATGATGGATGTGACAGTGTCTGTGGGGGCAAATAATATTGCTACATCAAATCGCACAAATGCTCTGCCAACGATGTCACCGGCGGAGAAGCCCGAAAATTTTTTTGGCATAGACTTCAAGCGGTGGCAACAAAAGATGTTCTTTTACCTTACCACTTTATGTCTACAACGGTTCAATAGTAGAAGCTTAGAAACATTCGGATTTCCTTTGCATGAACTATATTCTGAGTGGTATCCAAGACGACCTCTATAATGTCTATAGTGGAACCAAGACATCAAAGGAACTGTGGGGGGCACTTGAACGGAAATATAAAATGGAGGATGCGGGAATTAAGAAATTCCTTGTTGTACAGTTCTTGGACTTCAAAATGATTGATAGGAAATCTGTTGTCTCTCAAGTAAAGGAGTTGCAAGTCATCATACATGATCTCCTAGCAGAAGATATATTTTTGAAAAATACCGTAGTTGAACAAATTAAAAATGTTCTTAATGCTCACATAAACTATTTTGTAGGTTTAATTGTGAATGATGCTTTCCAAGTAGCAGCGATAGTTGAGATGGTACCACCTTTGTGGAAAGACTTCAAAAACTACGTAAAGCATAAACGCAAGGAGATGATCGTTGAAGATCTTATTGTTCGACTTCGTATTGAAGAGGACAATAAAGCTGCTGAAAGAAGGTCAAAGGGAAATTCTATAATGAATGGAGTACATATTGTAGAAGATGGCCAAAACAGCTCAAAGAAAAGAAAGAAAGTTGAACATGGAAGCAATCAACCCAAGACAAAGTTCAAGGAAAAATGCTTCAATTGTGGCAAAATTATCCACAAGTCCACAGATTGTCGAGCCCCGAAGAAAGGCAAGAAAAATAATCAAGCGAATATGATTGAGTCCAATAAAGAATATGATGATTTGTGTGCTATGTTCACGGAATGCCACTTGGTGGGGAATCCATACGAATGGTGGATGGATTCTGGTGCCACACGCCATGTTTTCGCAAACAAAGAGTTGTTCTTGTCATTTGCTTCGGCTGAAGTAGAAAAATGCTCTACATGGCCAACTCTGCTACTGCTAAGGTGGAGGGAATAGGAAAAATTTGCTTAAAGATGACTTTCGGCAAGGTCTTGACACTGAACAATGTGCTATATGTTTCGGAGTTACGTAGGAACTTAATTTTTATTTCACTCCTAGATAAGAACGGATTCAAATGTGTAACCGTTTCTGAAAAAATTATAGTTAGCAAAGGAGAAATGTATGTAGGAATAGGCTATCTCATGGAGGGCCTTTATAAGATGAATGTATTGACTGTTGAAATGAATAAAAGTTTGAATTTGTCTTATTTGATTGAGTCTTATGATTTGTGGCATGAATGTTTAGGCCATGTTAATTACAAAATGTTACAAAAACTGATTAACTTAGAAGTTTTGCCAAACTTTGAGTGCAATAAATCAAAGTGTCAAACATGTATGGAATCAAAGTATGCAAAACATCCTTATAAGTCCGCTGAAAGGAATTCCAATCCCTTAGAATTAATACACACTGACATTTGTGATATGAAGTCAACACCATCTCGTGGTGGGAAAAAGTATTTCATAACTTTTATTGAAGATTGCACTAGATATTGTTATGTCTACTTGCTAAATAGTAAGGATGAAGAAATAGATGCGTTTAGGCAATATAAAATTGAAGTTGAAAATCAGTTAGACAAAAAGATCAAAATGATAAGAAGTGATAGGGGCGGAGAATATGAATCTCCCTTTGCGCAAATATGTATAGAGAATGAAATAATCCATCAAACTACGACCCCGTATTCACCCCAATCTAATAGAATTGCGGAAAGGAAAAACCAAACTTTGAAGGAAATGATGAATGTCTTACTTATAGGTTCTGGTTTACCGTAAGACTTATGGGAGGAGGCTATCCTTACGGCCAATTGTATACTCAACAGAGTTCCCCATAGTAAGACACAATTAATTCCTTACGAAAAATGGAAAGAAAGGAAACCTAACTTGAAATATTTCAAAGTGTGGGGGTGTCTAGCGAAGGTTCAAGTTTCTATATCTAAAAGGGTTAAGATAGGGCCTAAAACGGTGGACTGCGTGTTCATAGGATATGCTAAAAGTAGTAAAGCATGTCGATTTTTGGTTAATAAATCCGAACATCCGGATATAAATGAAAATACGATAATTGAATCAGATAATGCTGAATTTTTTGAAAATATTTACCCGTATAAAATTAGACATGGACAGTCTAGTGGAGGATCTAAACGACCTTGAGATGAACCAAGTGATAATGTACATAATGAAGAAAATCCAAGTTGTAGTACAAGTCAAAGAACGTCAACTTCGTTTGGATCGGATTTTGTAACATTTCTCTTAGAAAATGAACCTCAAACATTTAAAGAAGTGATGTCGTCATCAGACTCATCCTTTTGGAAAGAGGCAGTCAATAGTGAGATTGATTCAATCTTAAGCAACCATACATGTGAATTAGTTGACCTTCCTCTCGAAAATAAACCTTTAGGTTCTAAATGGATCTTCAAAAGGAAAATGAAGACGGATGGTACTATTGATAAATACAAGGCAAGACTTGTAGTAAAAGGCTTCAAATAGAAGGAAGGCCTTGATTACTTTGATACATATTCGCCAGTAACAAGGATAACATCGATTCAAATGTTAATTGCCTTGGCGACGGTATATGATCTTCAAATCCATCAAATGGATGTGAAAACCGCATTCCTAAATGGAGATTTGGAGGAAGAAATATACATGGAACAACCTGAGGGTTTTGTGGTTCCAGGAAAGAAAAATAAGGTGTGTAGACTTATTA
Organism: Capsicum baccatum var. pendulum; assembly: GCA_030864225.1. Lineage (NCBI taxonomy): Eukaryota > Viridiplantae > Streptophyta > Magnoliopsida > Solanales > Solanaceae > Capsicum > Capsicum baccatum. The sequence continues at coordinate 44,894,251 of CM061555.1, forward strand.
AGTTGTTGTATGGACTAAAGCAAGCACCTAAATAATGACATGCAAAGTTTGACCAAACCATGTTGGCAAACGGATTCAAAATAAATGAATGTGATAAATGTGTTTATATTAAAGACACTCCAAATCACCAAGTCATTGTATGTTTATATGTGGATGCTATGTTGATCATCAGTAGAGACATTTCTGACATAAATGCAACAAAACGAATGCTCGAGAACAAGTTTGATATGAAGGACCTTGGAGTTGCAGATGTGATCTTAGGTATAAGAATCAATCGAACTCCACAAAGGTTGGCATTGTCACAGTCTCATTATATCGAAAAGGTACTTGACAAGTTCAAGTATATGGAATTCAGTATTGCCAAGACTCCATTAAATGCGAGCTTTGCACTTCGAAAGAATGAAGGTGAAAGTGACTCGCAATTGGAGTACGCAAGAGTATTGGGATGTTTAATGTATATAATGAACTGTACATGACCATACATAGCATGCGCTATTAGTAAATTGAGTCGGTACACAAGTAATCCCAACAAAACTCACTGGATGACAATGCAAAGAGTTTTGGGGTATCTTAAATACACTCAAAACTATGCTTTGCATTATAATAAATATCCCGCGGTACTTGAAGGATATAGTGATGCAAATTGGATCACCGAATCAAACGAAGTAAAATCCATAAGTGGATATGTTTTTACTATCGGTGGAGGAGCAGTTTCTTAGAAATCATCCAAACAGACTTGTATTGCTCGCTCTACAATAGAATCAAAATTTATCGCATTAGATAAAGACGATGAAGAAGCAGAATGGCTTCGGAATTTCTTGGAAGATATTTCGTATTGGCCTAAGCCAGTGGCACCAGTATGTATACACTGTGATATCCAAGTGGCAATAGGTAGGGCATGGAGCATGATGTATAATGGTAAATCTCGTCATATAAGGCGAAGATATAATACCATTAGAGAACTTCTCTTTAGTGGAATTATCACTGTAGACTATGTAAATTCAAAAGATAATGTGTCGGATCCACTTACAAAAGGCCTATCTAGAGAAAGAGTAGAAAGAACATCCAAGGGAATAGGTTTAAGGCCTAGGACAAGTCAGCATGGTGGTAAATCTACCTAGTAGACTGGAGATCCCAAGAGCTAGGTTCAAGGAGATCAAACAAAGTTGTGTCTGACAGGTTCAACATTGTCAATTACCCAACCCATTCTCATGATGTAGACAATGGTTAGTAAACAAGTATAAGACTTAAGGCGAAAAGTCTTTTAATGATTATCTAAATTTGGCAGATTTGACCAAATAGTTTAATCTATAGGATTGAACGTTTAGAAATCACCTATGTGTGGGCGAAGTGGAAGCCGCTTCAAATAGAATGTTAGTAAAGGCCTATTCTCTAAGCTCTCATGAAAACCAGGACGTGGTCATGGCTGAAAAGAACAAAACCGTAAAAACAATAAAATGGTAAAAGGCTGGTTGTGTGACATGTGTTGTCTAGGTGTACATTAAAGCTCGACGGTTTAGAGATATCAAATCTTTCAATTGACCGAGTGCATCCGATGCATGTTCACTACGGAAAGTTCAAAGAAAAACTCACTTATCCAGATGCAATCAGTCTTTGCTTGATGATCACATACTTGTCCGTAAAAATTTTATGAAAAATAGCCATTCCCCATTCATGTGGGGGATTGTTGGGTTCATAGTAATGAAAATGTGTTGAATGGAAAATGGAGAAATCAAGTGGAAGAGAAAAATTGAGTTAACACCAAAAATGGAAAGTGTACTCAATTTGGCAAGTTTACTCTTTCTCCCACATTGGTGGAAGAAGAGAATTTGAGAGTGTTTACAATGAGAAACACTTACTCCACATGGTAAGTGAGGCAAGGAAATAGAGATGCCTCGCGCCGTTGTCGTCACTCGCTCAGCTTTGGATTTGGAAAATCATCGATGGGATCTTTCTTTTTGGACAAATTTTATTTGACAAAATATGAACAATGATGAAAAACGCAGGAAATATTTCTGAGTTTTAATCCTCCATTTACATGCAGTAACAGTGACGTGATGCTATTGTTTTACGTGAACAGTGACGCAGAACAGTTGCACTGCTTCGGAAATGTTGCATTGCTTCAGAACTGATGCACTGGTTGAATAAACAGATACAACCATTCAGCAAAAGACACACTGATCCATGGAAAGTATGACTGTTCATGAAAGGATGGAATCTTTGATGAACAGACATGAATTTACAGCAAAGGTGCAACCTTTGGAGTGAACTATTGCCTCATTTCTAAAGAGGCATCATTTGGCTATAAATAACTTGGTTTTCATCCACAGGTTATATATAGAAAACATAGAAATTTTCAGATTACAAAACATTCTTCTTGTCTTAAAAATACTCTAAGTGCGATCATTCAAACCGTGAGTGTGTTCGGAGAATTCGCCTATTTGAGGTACTGCTATAGTCGGATTGAAGGCTATTTTATCCTAGGAGGAAGATTCCATAACCTCGGGTACAGTGAGGGGAAATATTCCTTAAGGAAAGTCCGTGAATTCGGACGATCTGGCCTTAATCATTTCTGTTTCATCTTTATTTTCTGAAAAATAAATACACCTCTTGGAAAAGTCTTTTTTAATCTTGTGTTGAGGGTGTTTAATACTTCATTGTGTTCTTGTTCATACTTGAACTCAAGTTGAAGTTGTTGTTCTGTGATACAGATTCTATGTACCCGTATTGTGGAAAATAACAGTAACTCTACTATGCCCTTTGTTGACTAACTCTAGTCAACCGTCCTAAATAACTCTACCCACCGGACAAAACACCACCCAAAGTGAAAAAGAAGCTTGACTAAATACAAAGTGACTCAATCAATTAACTCTAACTGATGCGACTCAAACTAAGACTTAGACAAGCTATTGCAAAAAGTACAGCTTACTCAGTTGTCATGATCATCTGAGAGCAACTTCGTGTAGGACAGGTACCATTGATATTGACTTTAGCAATTCGATCAGGTCCTTTGTGAGATAATTTGTAGATCATCAGAACTCCAAAAGCACAACAATACTATTTAAAGAGATTTACGATTTCTTATGTGAAAAGGAAGAGGGGACTGCTGCATAGAAATGTGTTGAGACAACATGTAACGGTTGTGGAGTTTGTTATAAGTATCTGTCAATGGGCATAACAAACTAGGCTATTCTTGGGTTGCATTTGTTTCTGCTTTTTCATCTCTTCCTATGTAATTCTCTTCTCATCTCCTATTCATTTCCTCCAGCTTTTATTCTACTGTTAGTACATTTTCATTTACCTTATACTTTCTTGTACCAAAAATAAATAAAAATATCTTCATGTTGAAGAATGTACATGACGCATAGGCTATAAAAGAGAGCTCTGATTATTTGGTGGATATATTACACCTCATGTGGTCTGGAATTGGCAGTTGCCTGCAAAAGTTCTTTTTTTCCTTCGTCTAAAAAAGAAAAATACAGCAGAAAATGTCCATTTGATTTCCAAATGGCTAGTTGGCTTAGCTTGAATAGAAGACTGTTTTTTTCTTAATAATCTTGGGGCATGGGCCAGTTTGCACGCATTTTAGATTCTAGACTAATTTTCAGAGTACCTTCTATATCTCACCAGAATATGTATTAGGTAACTCTATCTAAGTTGGTTCGCCGATAACATGATTTGAACCTGCGCACCTACCCATTGAGTTTGAACTTTGTTAGAGTTTCACATAGGTTGGGGAATGAATTAATAATTTGCTTCTCTAAATTTGGACAATCCTTCTCTTATGAGCTAAATTTTGGAGTTGAGTTAAATTAAGTGTCATGTCTTTACATGATATTAACCAGAATTTGAGCGTAAGAGTGGGTTAGAATTCATTGGTTGAAAAATAGACTGGTGATTTGCTTATATAAATTTGAGCAATCCTTCGTTTATGACCTAAGTTTTAAAATTGAATTAGATCCCAATGCAATATCTTTACGAACCTCCACCTACATTATTGACTCAATATTGCATATCTTTCTATATATGAGCTGGCAAAGATTTTAATATTCATATGGAAGAAAACGAAAAAAATGGAAATAGCAAGTCTGATTGGGGCTCAATCTTCCCAACTGCGACGTATTTAATGCACATGCACATTTCCATTTACTTTGGCTCTTTTTATTTATTTATTTATTTGTGCAGTTATATCTTTTTCATTGCATGCCATAATTCCAAGAAATATTCTGAGTAATGATTGAACAACTATATGTTTGTTTTTTTGACTCCCCCTAACTAATAAACAAACATATTCAATTCATATCCAACTTACAAGTGGAGATCGCAGTAGGATTGCTGTCCTAAAGTTGTGAACTTGAAAAAATAAAAAGGGAAAAGGCATCGTTTCCATCCTAAACTATACCCGAAAAGTCTAAGTCACACCTAAACTATACTAGTGACCTATTACACACCATAACTATAAAAAAGTGATATTATTACCTCCCCGCAACCCCCATTCTAAGGCGAGTGTGTTACACTTATTTTAGGCGCGTCCAGCCTATTAAATAACAAAAGTAAACGGCTAAAAACATTAAGGGAAAAGTCATCGTTTCCACCCCAAACTATAGTTGAAAAGTCGAATTCACACCTAAACTATATAAGTGACCTATTACACACCTTAACTATAAAAAAATGATACTTTTTACTGACGTGGTGCTGACGTGACAGCACGTGTAAAACACTACACTACATGCAAGTGGTGGTAGCCTGGTTTGGGGAATCACGGGGCCTTACTTATTCAGGGGGACTTGATTCTGATGCAAGTGGTGGTAGCCTGACAGGGTGTAAATGGTTTCACTTTTTTATAGTTTAGGTGTGTAATAGGTCACTAGTATAGTTTATGTGTGACTTCAACTTTTTGGGTATAGTCTGGGGTGGAAACGATGCCTTTTCCTAGATAAAAAAAAAGAATCTGCTGTGCATGGCGACATGCACATGCATGGCATGTTCCAATTGTATGGACGTTAATGAATGTTATAATGGTCAAGCTTGGCTTGAAGTCGTCTTATATTGGCTGGCTTAAAAATATTTTCTTGGATTCACTCACCATAGTCAAAGCTGAAATCAAGGCCAAACACATTTCCATCGCTATAAACTTAGCACGAACTTTCACTTTTAACATTTTAAGTGGACGTTGTTCATTTTATAAACCTAAATTACTATTAAAAGATGAACGATGTCCACTTTAGATGTGAAAGTGAAAATTTGTGTCAAATTTAGACGTCTAACGATGTATTTAGCCTGAAATCAAAATTGAAATTTTTAAGTATGGTACTAATTAACTAGCTTGATTAGGACAAGTTATATATGTTATGTACCGTCATTTCATTTGATTTAATTTTTTTTTTTCTTTAAATGGTGATTGAAAAGGGAATTAGAAGGTTGGAATCAAATATTCACTAACAAGTGAAAGTTTAGGTACTCAATCAATTAATGAGTCAGTAAAGTTCCCCTATTTATGCAATTTATATATTATTAAAATCCTTTCTTTCTTTTTAATTACTTGTCCCTTATTAATTTCGCATTTTCTTTTTAAAAAAAATTAGTTAGGGATTTCTCTTATTAAATTATCTTTATTATTATGCATTGAACGTTTAAGTTGGACAATTAGTACTTCATGTAGTTACTGATAAGGAATCAGTGAAAGAAAATAGTAGTAAATTATACTTGATTTCGTAAAACGAATAAGTAAAAAACAAAGACATAGAATAAGATTCATTCACTTTTAATTAGAGGTCTTAGATTTGAATCATGAGAATAGAAAATGCTTCCCAACAATTTGAATTAATTGATTGAATCAATAATTCTAACTATCAAATAAAATGGATTTTAAAAAAAAGTAACTTTGAAAGTACCTAGTGTTGAAATTACTTCACGTATTACGTTAGGATTAGTCTATGTTTATAGTTTTATGCTTTACTACTAGTGTAATTTTGGACTTTTTACCATGGTACGTATAATTTGTATATTTGTCTCATGCATGCACAACGTTTAAAGCAAATTTCAACGTCGGTACATAAGTACCACATAAATAAAAATAAGTGGCTAAAAGAAAGTAACAAATCTTCGATATGCGATAACAAGAATATAACCATATCGACCTAGGTCCTAATTAATTATACGATTTTGGTATGAAATAACAAATTTATTAGTTACTCGTACATAATTTTTGGGTTTAATTTTGGGGTCAAATTCATTGTGCTTGGTGGTTATATAGTGGAGTAAATGGGTCGTTTCACTGTGTAAGCTAAGGAAGATAATCCGAAAATAAAATTTGAGATTAGCTTTACCTCATAATTTCTCCGTTCCATTTTAGTTGGGTACATTCTATTTTATACGGTAATCAAAAAATTATAAATTGAATGATGAATTTTACTATATTATTCTTTACTCATATTAATGATATTAATTGGACATAGGATTGGAAATTAAAATCGTAATTGTTCACATTTAGTGTATACTGTATACTATTAATTGTAGGAGTAAAATAAAAAAATATATTACTTAATTTTATCCTGATTTAGTAAGTAATGAACTAATACGGGACACTTATTTTTTAGTAACATGACTAACTAAAATGAAACAAAGGAAATATTTGGTATCACGTATTAACTAGTCCAGAGACTATTTATACTAAAATGGTGTAACCCCATATAAATAGTGTAAGATAAAATAATCTCCTGAAATATCTCTATTTATCTCATTCGATGTACCAAACGACTCCTTTAATAGTATTATGCTGGCTATTTATGTGTCTTTATCAATAGTGAGCTGTGGAAAGTACCAGATCAGAGGGTCAAGACAAAGATGAAGATGATGAGAATTTTCATTAGAGATTAATTAATTAATTGAGTTGGAAGGTATGCAGATGAGCAATATGCATTTATAAGGGAGCCAACCGTAGGCATTCATTTCTCCTTAAATGACTACTTTGTCATTCCATTTTAGTTGGTCATGTTTTATTTTACGCAGTCATTAAAAAATTATAAATTGAATGGTGAAATTTATTATTTTATCCATTACCTATTATTGGACATAAGATTGAACATTGAAATTATAATTGTTCAAATACTGTTAACTATTGGAATAAAATGAGGAAAAAATTAATTAATTCTATCCTAATTTATTAAGTGATCAACTAATATGAGACATTTATTTTTTAATAAGATGCTCAACTAAAAATGGGACGAAGGGAGTATTACTCTCCCTATTGGATTTTCATTTCATTCTCAAGTTTATAATGTTATCTTTATCATTTTTCGCGCTTCTTTTTCTTGAATTTTTATCCTTTGAACCTAATGATCTACCATGCTTCAAACGTGTTTGTGATTCAGAAGTTATGATATTAGTAGATAGTCCTTTTGGGACTACAATTCGGATAGGCACATTCGTTGCAGGAATATGTGACTTCATTATCTTTTTCAAATCAGTTAATGAGTCTGATAGATTTTGTAAGTAAATGATCTTCTGGACCTCATTTTCACATATGGGGATAAGTGGGTTAAATGAGATAATGATGAAACTTTTCATGCAATTTCTCTTTTAAGTTCATGTTTCTTTCCTCCTTATTTCGAAAAATTTATTTCGTTGAATCAACAATCTTGCAAATCAAGCAGTAAGCAAATCTCCCATCAATAGTTCAAGATAGCGAATTATGAAGGGTGACTCGAATCCAACATATATTCCTAATATTCTCTGGGGACCCATCTTAGTGCGTTGTGGTGGTGCAACTGACACATATGTAACATATTCAAAATTTGTAAATAGCATAACCCCACACAGTAGTGGACAATTTCGTTTTCATAAGTAGTGATCTTGCTATCAATTGTAGGCGCTTAATAAATGACTCAGCAAGGTCATTTTAAGTATGAACATGAGCGGCAAGATGTTCAACTCTTATTCGAACTGATATACAGTAATCATAAAAAGCTTGAGATGTAAATTCTCCAACATTATCGAGACAAATAACTTTAATGGGATAATCTGAAAGTTGTGCCCTTAATCGTATTATTTGTGCCAATAATTTTACAGATGCTAGGTTGCGAGATTATAAGAGACACACACGAGCCATCTTGAAGATGTATCTATTAAGAACATAAAATATCTAAATGATCCACTGGATGGATGAATAGGTCAACATATATCCCCATATATATATTCTAAAAAAAAGAGGAGATTTGATTCCAACTTTCAGTGGCGATGGTTTAATTATCAGTTTGCCTTGATAACAAGCAGCACATGAAAATTCATCACTTGTAGAAACTTCAGGTTCTTCAACAGGTGCCCTTTTGAATTTTCAATGATTCGTCTCGTCATTATTTAGCCAGGGTGACCTATTCGATCATGTCAAAGCACAAATGTATTTAGATCGGTAAACTTCTGATTCTCGATAGAGTGTGCTTCAACTGTGCTAATTTATGCATAATATAAGCCGAAAGATAAAGTTGATAATTTCTCCAACACATATTTTTGTCTTGAGACATTGTTAGTAATGCCAAGATATGCAATATTCAATTCATTTATTATCTCAACATGATATCCATTTCGGCGTATATATTTAAAACTCAATAAATTTCTTGGAGATTTAGAAGAGAACAATGCATCTTCTATAACTAGTTTTGTCCCCTTAGGCAGAAATATAGTAGCTCTTTCGGAGCCTTCAATTAATTTTGAAATATCAGAGATTGTTGTAACATTTGCTTTGCTCCTAACTAAGTAGGAAAAGTATTTCTCATCTTTAAATATGGCTTGCATTGTTTCACTATCAATTATACAAATATCGTCATGATCGATTGTAGATTGAAATAATTTGAGAAGTATCCATATACTCTTCAAGATAAGATAAACAAAGTAAATATTATAGCATTACTAGATCATAACGTGTTATACAACTTTATTTATTTACAAGATTAGTGAAACATTACTAACGAAAATATAAACTAATACAACCAGTAAAAAAATAAAATACAATCAGACTATTACAGATTCGTCACGAACAAGGTAACTAACATTTCCTTCATTGCAAGGAAATTTGCAACATCTACATCTATAGACTCAACATTATCTTCGAAAATAAAGTTTGTTTCTATATTGTTACCCATTTTCTTGAGGGACGCCTGATAGAGATTAACCAGATGCTCTGGCGTACAACAAGTACGTGACCAGTGCCCCTTTCCTCCACACCACTGATATCATTTATTTTCTGAATTTTTTCTTTGCACTGTTTCGATATTTCATCCTTCTTTTTTACACTGCTGGTGATGAGGGTCATTATTTAGTGCAAGACGATCACCCTGATTAAAATTTCTTCCACGACTACGATCACGACCACGGCGATGACTGGGTTAATGGTCTTTTCTTAAAATTTCTTATCTTTGTTATCGTTGAAAAGTCTTTTCTTAAGATGATAGAGACTTGTACTGATAACGTGATATAAAACTATCTAAGAAATTGACAATGTAACAAGAGAAATATGTGTCTTTTTATATTGTTAACCTCTTCTCAAATATGGACATGCTATTTAAAGCCAAGAGGTTAACAAAATGGAAACTTATTCAATTCAAAGGGGTGGGGATGACTTGAATTTGTGCCTAATTAGAAGAAAACCACACGACACCTATTTTGGACACATGGACATCTATCATGTTTCATATATAACACTTTGTTTTTGGGAGCAATTAATGTTGTAGTTGCGGAACTGTTTATAAGGTGTAAGGGAATCAAAGTGGGAGTATATATAAGAATGAAGATAGGTGCTACATAACTATATAGTAGCCAACAGAATAAGGCCAACCAAAGAAAGGCACATCAAATATTAAAGAGAGAGAGAGAGAGAGAGAGAGAGAGATCAGTTCAATGGTAGCGGTAATTGGTGCACTTGTGCCTGTGATTGTGAAGCTCTCCTTACTACTTCTATGCCTCAACATTAACTCTTCTCTCATTCAAGGTACAAGTTTTGATCTCTAGCTGGATCCACACACTTTCTTTTCATCACTTGTCTTAATTTCTTTCAAACTAAGTATTTTTTTTGAAAGTCATGAGGTCAAAATAGAAAGAATGCTAATAAGGTGAAGATGAAGAATGAGAATTTTCTTGATCTCAACTACTATTATATTATTCATTGTCTTCTTGATGGACTAAAATGGACATTTGCTGAAACTTTATACCTTTTTATCAGAATCAGTCCTACTTGCAGTTGGATGCTAAAATTCACACCAACAAAAAACAAACGGTAGCTAACTATAAGAGCTGCATGTTTATAATTTTGAGTCATTGTAATATATATATATATATATATATATATATATATATATATATATATATATATATATATATATATATCTATGCATTATTAATTTTATTTTGTGGGTGGGGTATGAAAAAAGAGATTTATTTTGCAGGGTTTCTTTTTGTTTCACAAATTAATGGATTCAAATTGTATACATTTACGTCTACAATCTTCCGATCCATCAATTGTGAAACAAACAAAAAGGATAATACAACTTATTCAGTAATTGTGTGAGAACAAAGTAAAATTTTTCAAAAAATAAAATTGTCCCCTATAAATAATACTAGAAATATAATTTTATTTTATGTTAATTAACACGATCAATATATGTATAAGTTTTAAATTAAGTTTCTAACTGTGAGAGCACTCTGTGATGTAAAGCAGCAAGAAAATGGGAATCATGGAAAGATAAATACCCCTTCATAAAACCATCAAGTTCATTCTCATCGTCATCACCATCAAATACTTGGAGCAGTAGTGGGAGCAACGAGGCATATGATTATGACTACATAATAGTTGGAGGAGGCACAGCTGGCTGTCCTTTAGCAGCAACTTTATCACAGAAATTCAGTGTGTTGTTGCTTGAAAGAGGAGGAGTTCCATTTGACAATGCAAATGTGACCTTAATGCAAAATTTTCATATATCTTTGGCTGACACTTCTCCAACTTCTGCTTCACAAATTTTTGTGTCAACTGATGGAGTGTTTAATGTAAGAGCTAAAGTCTTGGGCGGAGGCACTAGCATTAATGCTGGTTTCTACAGTCGCGCTAGCGAAAGGTACCTGATTTCATCTCATTTCTATCGTCCTTGCTCACTTTTATATGTTCAAATATAGGAGTATTCACTTTTCCTTGTTTTTTAAATTTATCGAGAGAAAAACATATATTAAGAAAACATTCACTTTTCCTTGTCATTTTTAGAATATTGAGAGAAAGCATACTCCCACCATTTCACTTTATTTGTTCATTTTAACAAATCAACAAAAATTTGCTGTAAAAAGTTTTTCAACTCAATTTGCTCAAATATCACAAATTAATTAGGAAACGTTATATATGATAGTTTGACAAATTAAAGTTGAATTACTTTTTGGTGGCAGAAAATTTTCTTGGCAACGATGAATGACCTCTTTTGTTAGGAAACTAGTATAGTGCCTTATTTTTATTTTTAATGCAATAAAATACAGTGAGTGACCATCAATTAAATTAATGAGTAGTACAATAATTAATTGAGCATGCTAAAATTAATTGAATTATTTCAGCATACTCCATTAATTATTTTTCAATTGATTTCAACATACTCACGATGATTGTTTAAAAAGGCAAAACCAGCTGTAGTGGTATGATGAAATTAATTGAATGAGCCCATAAGCTGACAAACTGCATACCCTATATACCTTGACTGTTTCTTTTTAAGACTAAATGGCAGTGTCTTTAAATGGTACTACTGCTACTACTACTTTCTTGTCCTCTTCCAATTACTTAGAGAAAATTAGCCATTTGTTAAGTTAGGTACCAGATTCAAATATTTTGAAGTGCAAAGAAGAAATCACTAGGAATAAGTATAACATTTAATTTTTCAAATAGTTTATGTAATTTATTTTGTGAGAATCGGATCAGTTAGCTTCTCTGTACGTAACTAAAAAGGACAAACAGGAATTTAAGTACAATAGATTAATGAAGGCATTGATAGTGACAGTTCATTTAGCAGTCAAAACTATACGTACATAACCTTTCTAAATCAATAGGATTCTGTGGACTGTATCATATGGTTAGACCATATGGTTGGTTGTCAAGCTATATATGTACCCAAAAAATTGAGCTTATTGCATACATTAAAAATCCCAACTACCAGCATTCTATCATCATTTATTGTATTTACCATTTAAGGCTAATGAATTTAATTTCTTCTTTATGATGGTCTCTTATAAATCATCTTACTGTTTAGTTTGAATGGTTGTTGAAACAAAGATATGATACAGAATTTGGGTAAGTACTATTTTCTTTTTTTCCTTTAATTTGTATTCGGAACCCAATGATCTGATTTTGTCACTAGAGGCAGATCTAGCCTATGCAGGACGAGGCTGGCCACGGGCATGAACCTAGTTGTTTTTGTTCAAACTCTGCATTTATATTAAAGAATTAACAAAATATTTGTAGATATTTGATTGTGAATTCAATTATTAATGTATATTAACTTGAGGTCGTTGTAGGAACGCATAGACTTTAAATTTTGAATCCACTTCGGTTTATCACATAGCTAGGTCCCATTAAGAGGAAAATTGCTCCTTGTTAGGAGTTTCTAAAATGCATGAAAATTACGTACATTTGTATGATTGTAGAATCTTGCATACACTCGGCACATAATTGCTACTATATATTGTAGAATCTTGCATGCACTAGGCATTTGTTAGGAGATCATTATATTTGATGCTATGATTCTTTGAACTTGCAGCTATATCAAGAAAGTAGGTTGGGATTCTAAACTGGTGAATGAATCATTCCCCTGGATTGAGAAGCAAATTGTTCATAGACCAATCTTAGCACCATGGCAAAAAGCAGTACGCGATGGTCTTCTAGAAGTTGGTATATCACCTTTTAATGGATTCACATATGATCACATATATGGAACCAAGTCTGGAGGAACTATTTTCGACAGATTTGGTTGTCGTAAGACTGCAGCTGAACTGCTCACCTCAGGCAACCCTGAGAAGCTTCATGTCTTGGTGCACGCGACAGTTCAAAAGATTGAGTTTGACACATCAGGTATTACTTGTCAAATCAGTCTAATATATTTAGTCCTAGATTGAGTACTTAAACTAGTATGATGATAGTATTTTAAAATTGTGTAGGAAAGAAGCCAAGAGCAGTAGCAGTCGTCTTCGAAGACGAAAAGGGGAACCAACACAAGGCATTTCTTTCAAAGACAAACGGAAGTGAAATTATAGTGTCATCTGGTGCAATTGGAAGTCCTCAAATTCTGTTGCTCAGCGGAATAGGACCAAAGGCTGAATTGGAAAAATTGAACATATCAGTGGTGCTTGACAATAAATTCGTCGGTAAAGGCATGTCAGATAACCCCTTAAATACCATATTTGTTCCCACAAATAGGCCTGTTCAGCAATCCCTGATCCAGACTGTAGGAATTACCAAGATGGGGGTCTATATTGAAGCTAGCAGTGGATATGGAGAATCTGAAGAAAGCATTCAGTGCGATCATGGTATCGCCTCAGCTGAGGTTAGTGATAAAAACTTCATTTCAAGCGTTGTTGAGAAATTATCAATCAGTTCTTGTTGCAAATATCCTCTTTGGTATATGTACTAAAACCGATAACTTTTAGTGGCCAGAGCCAGAACACAGCTTCTGGGACACGTGGGTGCTCGAGTTTTTTCTCATGATACTCCATCGAACTCTTTTTGACTTCATAATGGAAGGCACTAGACCTTCAAGCCTTTTTCTGACATACGTTTCACGTTTTGGAATAACCAGATAGGACAACTCTCAGCAATTCCTCCAAAGCAGAGAACACACGAAGCAATTGAAGCGCACAAAAGAAACAAGAAAAATGTTCCACGAGAAGTATTCAGGGGAGGTTTCATATTAGAAAAGATAGCAACACCTTTATCAACAGGGCATCTTAGCCTGAAGAGCAATAAGATTGATGACAGTCCGTCTGTCACCTTCAACTACTTTAGCCATCCACGCGACCTGAAGCGATGTGTAGATGGGATACGCATTGTGGAGAAGATTGTGAAATCAAAACATTTCACTAACTTCGCCCAGTGCGATAAGGAGACACTTGACAAGTTGCTAAACATGAGCGTCCAAGCTAATATTAATCTTATACCGAAACATACTAATGATACGGAATCACTTGAACAGTTCTGCAAAGACACTGTGATCACAATATGGCACTATCACGGGGGTTGTCACGTAGGCAAGGTAGTAAGCCCTGATTACAGGGTTATCAATGTCAAAAGGCTCCGAGTCATTGATGGTTCGACATTCACTGAGTCGCCAGGAACCAATCCTCAAGCTACAGTCATGATGATGGGCAGGTAAAAATCATTCATATCTTACAAGTACTCTGAAGAGGATTGAGTAATTATACTAATTGATTTCTTTGATGCAGGTATATGGGAGTAAAGATTTTAAGGGAAAGATTAGGAAGAGCAGCTGGTTTATAAAGATTCTATTGGTCCATTTTTTAGTTTCTTTTGCAAGGGAACTGAGACATAAGTATGAATTTTGTCATATTAATTCTTTAGCAAGCAGTTATATGTAGTCTGTAAAGTTTGGCTTGCCATAAAAAGAAGAGTAATTAGGACGACTGAAAAAACTTACCTGCACCCGGTGTAACTACATTAGTTTATCACGGTCAAGTGGTAGATTGAGGTGAAGTGATAAAAATGCATATGAAAGATACGTGTCGAGTGTTTATTGATTTTATGTAAACATCCGATGCAAGTAAGTTTTTTTTACTATGTGTGTCACCATAAGTAATGTATATGAAATCTTGTTATACAAGGGGATTTCTAAATTCACATCTTAGATTATCATTCTTCTTTCTTTCTTTTCAATGAAAACTTGTTTCTTGAATTTAATCCAATTTGCAGAACATATATTCGTAGTTCCATTGTGAGTTTTGTCAGGGTATGGTGAGTTAAACATCAAACTTCAAGCAAGTTGCCATTACTTCTCTTTTTTTAACCAAAGCAGACTAACGCAACAACAACAACACACTCAGTATATTTCACCGAGTGGGGTCTGGAGAGCGTAAGTGTACGCAGCCATGTCAGTACCTCGGAGGTGAGATAGAGAGATTATTTCCGACAGACCCCCAACTCAAAATAAAACAATCTAGAAAAGGAATAGTAAAAAGATAAGCTACAATAGAAATCACCACACCCAATAATATCATAAACAAGATTCACCAAGTAAAACAACAGACGATACAATATTCTAAAATAATACCAGTACTATAGCTACTAACACAGATAACAAAGTCCTCCTACCTACTAACAAAGAACGCACACCATTAAAATTAAATTGTAGGAAAATTACCGCCTCATGTTCTTTAGTGGGTATTTATACTAACTATACGTGAAGTTTTGACCAAAATAAGTCATTTTTTAAATTAATTTATCAAAGTAATATTTTTTTGAAAACTTTACAAAACTAGTATAAACGTTGTTGGCATTATTAAAAAAATTAACGGATCAAAATGAATTAACGGATCAAAATGAACGATAAACGGTGTTAAAGTAGGAATCGTTACTAATAGTAATATTTTTGGCTTAAAACGTTACCAACGGTAACAAGACTCTGCCAAATCAACTCTGCAGAGTTTGATATGGCAGAGTTGCAGAGTTTCGTTACTATTGATAACGTTTTAAGCCAAAAAGTTAATGTCAGTAACGATTCTTACTTTAATGCCGTTTTGATTTTTATAATTTTTTCAAAAAACATATTACTTTGGTAAATTGATTTTAAAAATGGCTTATTTTGATAAAAAATTCAAATATACATATCTATACAGAAATATATACACCCGAAGTTATATTGTGTAAGGGAGAAGCTGTAACGACCCGAGCCAGGGCATCCCGAACCATCAAGGCCCGAGAGACCCTTGTAACTTCCCAACCCACTAGTGATATTGTCCGCTCTGGGCCCAGGACCGCACGGCTTTAAAATGCGTCACTAGGGAGTAAGGCTTTCTTACATCCCTTAAGTGTTTTGCCGATGTGGGACTCCTTCCTAAGTTGTGGTGTTACATACTCCCCTTATGGATTCAGTGTGTTTTTCCGATGTGGGACTCCTTCCTAAGTTAGGGTATTGCATATGTGGGACTCCTTATGGGTTCGTCGTCCTCAGCAGGCCCAGGATCGCACGGCTTTAAAATGCGTCACTAGGGAGTAAGGTTTTGCCGATGTGAGACTTCTTCCTAAGTTGGGGTGTTACATACCCCCTTATGGACTCGGTGTGTTTTGCCGAAGGGGACTTCTTATAGACTCGGTGTCCTCGCAAGTTGGGGTGTTGCATATGTGGGACTCCTTATAGACTCGGTGTCCTCGCAAGTTGGGGTGTTGTATATGTGGGACTCCGTTGCATATGTGGGACTCCTTATGGACCCGACGTCCTTAGCTGGCCCAAGACTGCACGGCTTTTAAATGCGTTACTAGGGAGTAAGGCTTTCTTACTTACATCCCTTCTGTGTTTTGCCGATGTGGGACTTCTTCCTAAGTTGGGGTGTTGCATATAAGTTGGGTGTTGGCATATGTGGGACTCCTTATGGACTCGGCACTCCGTGTGTTTTACCGATGTGGGACTTCTTCCTAAGTTGGGGTGTTGGCATATGTGGGACTACTTATGGACTCGGCATCCTCACTGAGGGGTGTTGCATATGTGGGAATATCTCTTCTGTGTTTTGTCGATGCGGGACTCCTTGGTGTTGCATATGTAGGAACATCCCTTCTGTGTTTTGTTAATGTGGGACTCCTTTCTAAGTTGGGGTGTTACATACCCCCTTATGGACTCGGTGTGTTTTGTCGATGTGGGACTCCTTCCTAAGTTAGAGTGTTGGCATATGTGGAACTCTTTATGGACTCGGCATGATGTGGGACTCTTTCTAAGTTGGGGTGTTTCATATGTGGGACTCCTTCCCCACCGAATGGCATGACGAAATTTGCCTACACTCAGTTTGAAGGGCTGCCATAGGCCCAGGATCTCTAATCTAACTGCGCGAATCGAATTAAAGCATTCTTTGAACAGAGGCCCACATCGGCAGAGATGTGGGACTCTTCCTAAGTTGGGGTGTTGCATATGTGGAACTCCTTCCCCACCGAATGGCTCAATTTGAACTCTGGCCCATATTGACAGTCCGGACACAGGAGCGACTCTGATACCATTCTGTCACGACTCAGCCAAGGCCCTGGCCGTGACGGGCAGCCTGAATGATATTGTCCGCTCTGGGCCGGGCTCACACGACTTTAAATCGCATCACTATGGTGTCAGACTCTCTTACTTATATACCCAGCATCCCTCCTGTGTCTTATCGATGTGGGACTCCTTCCCAAGTTGGGGTGTTACAGAAACGGTCGAGGGGTTCATTGGAACCTCCAATTACATGGTTTGTACATGTGTTAGAAGAAGATTATTGTTCATGTAAAGAAACATTTTTTACGACGAGGATATGCTTCAAAGTTGTTGGTCGAGTTGTTCAAGGCGTGTCATTTCGCTGCCTCCATTTTCAAATTTAACACTTTATTTTCTCTGTAACTCATCACCCAATCAGCTTGTTGATTTCTTGGGCAATTTACTTCAACATTGCGGCGTTAATCTTCAACAACTGAGGCAAATTCATGCACGATCGTTGTCAGTTGTTCTTCAAATTCTTCTTTTATAGCTGCAAGACTCATATCAATTTACGTGAAATTGGGCTTGTTAATGAGGCTCAGAAAGTATTTGAAAACTGCCCAACTGAGTTTTCCTCGAATTTGCTGTTGTGGAATTCGATCTTGAGGGTGAGGGCTAATGTATCACATGTGAAATGTGAAGCAGCGTTAAAGCTTTGTATGAGAATGTGTGAATGTGGTAATTTGTCTGATGGATTTGGTTTACCGTTGATTATTAGGGCATGTGGTATGTTCGGTGACCGGAAAATTTGCAGCATGGTGCATTGTCATGTTATGCAAATGGGCTTTAGAGATCATCTTTATGTTGGTAATGAATTGATGAATATATGTATGTGAAGAATGGGTGTATGGATATTGCACTTTAAAGTGTGTGGTGCACAGTTTAATCAGAGAAAGTTTTCATGTTCACACCATGTGGTATGGTGCACATATTTGCTCTGGCTTACACCTTTTAGAGCAAGCAGGTAAAGGTTCAGAAACTAAAGGCACTAATTTTAGTGACTTGAGGTGAATGGTCCACTTTTAAGTAGATGTTCTTTTAATATCTGAAGGATTAGCAATAACTGTACTTTAATGAAATATGACATGATATCAAGATTAAAGAGATGCTACTGAAATGTTTTACCTTCACCTTTGTACATGTTTAAGTTTCTGCATGAGCGTTACATGGACTAAACTGGAGGCGGCGCATAATTTTCATTTTTCTTGTTTAGGAGTATTACTACGAGTTGCCATGACAATACTATGTAAAGAGTGTTGTTGAAATTACAAAAAATATTACAACTGAAAAATTATTAGTGAAGAAAAATAAAAAGTTATCTTCTTTTTCGGCGACTGAGGCGCGAATATCTCACTTTTTTTAAGGAGATCCAAACCCACTGCAACAAATAGTTTCACGGTCCAGCAGTAATCTTCTTGACTTGTTACAAAAAACAACTCAATAACTTTGGATAAGAATTGAGTTCAAAGCTTCACAAAAAGAATTAACATCTGCCTTCAACTAATAAACTCTCTTTTTTCCTAACTTTTGTGAATTCTATATTATCTTGCATATCCCAAAATCATGCAACACCACCTGTGAAGAAATCTTCCATGCAATGCATAGGAAGAATACATGGGAAGATAAATAGAATAGAGGTTACAAAAGTTATAAGAGTTACACCATATAAATAGTAAGATAGTGAAAGAATAAAAAATGAAAGTTACATGAAACTTATATCTATATTTTACCATCATTAATTATCCCTAATTATGTATTAAAGATACAAATGAATGGAAAGTGGATGCTGGAAATTCAGCCATGCAACGTGCCAAATAATGGCCAAATGAGTTAGTAAAGATGCCGCTCAAATCAATAAGCAACTGAAAAAAATGATATGGGAGAATAAAGGTTCATAAACGCGGGTGCTAGTAATGACAACAAATTGAAACATTCGGATCAGCTTTTACACTAGAAAGTAATGCTCCATAATGACAAAAATGAAGCAATAGACAATAGTAACCCCCACGTCTCAGAATGTCACGGACACTTACTGCCATGATTATGAGGCACAAAAAACATTATAGTAATTTAAAATGCCCCACCATAAAACCAACAGTTACCCGCTCATTTTAAATAAGAGAGTCTACTAGCTGGAAGAAGATTACGATGCATAATGAATATGCTCTGCATTGAACCTCCACTTAGTAAAACTGTAATATTTATTCAAAATGTCGTAATGATCTCAGACTTGAACTATGACTGTTTAAGGGAAATAAAAAGTTACTGCTTACACATAATTGTCAAGGTATTGACATGGGCTTTATAGCAAGGACATTACGGCCTTGTGCTATCCCGGTTTCATGAGTGTCTTTAAGAATGAGCCTAGTTCTCATAGGGAGCGGCCTACTTTCATACCCACATAGGTGAAATCTGTTGAGAGTGCTCCTATAATTTAGCACCCCACTCATACGAGCTACAAATTTTTATTAAGAGTTTTTTTTAAACTCAACCCCCACAACCATTATAGGAAAATGCACTCACACCATAGGGGGAGTAAAAAAAATAGTGCATTTTTCACAACAAGTCTTCATGTGATTCGTTTTTCCCATTGAACCTAGTTATAGGATCTCTAGTCTCCAGGTTGGGTTTCCTCGCATATGACTCAAGATTTAATAGGCTTCAATCCCATCCCCTCGATATGCTCCAGACCTTTTCTCTTGCTAAGGCCTTTGTCAATGGATCTGCAAGATTATCAAAAGATTTGATATAATCAATATTAATGGTACCATTTGTCAAATATGATCTCACATTACTGTGTTTTCTCCTTATAGATTTGGATTTACCATTGTAGTAACGGTTTTGAACTCTACCAATTGTAGCGGTGCTATCACATGAATTAAAATAGAAAGAATTATTTTTCAAAATAAGGTACATAAAATAAGAAATCTCTCAACTAATTCACTTCCTCACTAGCTGATGCTAAAGCAATGTCACGATCCAAATCGAGTCCCTGGCCACGACGAGCATCCCGAACTACAAAGGTCTGGGAGACCTTTTAGCATACTATCATAAGTATAATCCATACATAAATCAAAGTGCGAAAGATATAATAATGTTCAACGAAAACTTATAATTCGAAATGTGTCAACAAGATATGACAATACAATACTTCAAATACCGTCTACGAAGCCTCTACTGAATACTAACTGTCTAGGCCGAGACAAGGTCCCCAGCTGGACTATAAACCGAATTAGATAAACATATAAATAAAATGCCTTCCGGAAGATGGATGACTCACCAACTCTGTCATTATCCCATATGAACAAATGATGTGATGGACAATGGGAATAAACCCCAGAACATAAAATATAGGGGGGGTCAATACTCGAAAATAAGAGTATGTAGAATAATATAAAAATAAAATATATTTCGTATAACATAAGTGAGAGAATTTCATAAAAATATGTCAGCATAAAACAATTGAAAATACATGGGCATAATTTTGATGAGATTCAACCATTCTTGTAAAAATATTGACTCAACTCTTTGTATTACTTTTGAGATAGATGGTACACCTTACAAGTCTACAATCCCACAGGCTATATGAAATCCGCCATTAACTCGTTGGCCAAGCCCCCTATCCGAGTTTGCCGCAAGGATAGAAGTGTCTGGTCTTGTATACCTTTGCGCGAAGCAAGTATTTAATGATCATCCATATTTCAGGACAAGATCAATCTCGCATGGGTAGAATACGATTTCGGGCAATGAGTTATCTGAACTCATTCCTTCTTCAAGTAACCATCTAACTCTATTAGAGCCCAATTTTAGCAATTTAAAACATGCATCTTTCTCAAAACATGGTTTGAAGTCTGTAGTCTAGTACGGTATGAGTTTGTTATGGCATTTGTGTAATTTGGTATCGTCATACCAAGACTTGCAAGTCATATAATCCATATCATATCATGTCTTAGTCCTTTCATTCAATACATATTATTTGACCGCCAAAATATTTAAATACTTCAAGAGAGTTCTTATTTCAAAACATAGGAAACTCATGCAAAATACTCTTTTTTCAATACTTTGACAAAGTGTGGTCATATTTTTCATCAATCACATGCAATTTATATTTTAGGATACAAGCGCATTTATAAATTAATAAAAACACCCCCTCATAGGATCATAAAGCTAGGCAAACCCACAATTGATAATGAAACATTTAATCTTAGGCTTTTAACCGCTCGTATAAACAACCACCACACATTAAGACAATGAATTTCATAACAAGAGAGGAAATTTCGTAAATTATGCTCTCATATAATTTCTCAAAACTCATAACATTCATACACATGAATACAATTCAAGTTTAGGGAAAATCCCCATAGTTTAAACAAGATTTCATTATAAAACAAGGTTCCCAATGCATGCTCTTTAACAATTTCAAAACTCATAATTGATGTGTGAGCCTACGCTAACACATTTGAGGCTTTTAACTCTAAATAATTGTAAGGTCTTGAGCAACTTTAGTTGTTTTTGATTAGTTTACTTTGATTTTTGCAGTAAATATTGAGATGTAGGAGAACAAAAAATAATGGAAGCAAAAAGCCTGAAAAGTGAAGAAAAATAAAGGACAAGTGTGGATGACGACGTTCATGGTAAGTCGTCAGCCTGGTGATAAGCTGTCAAGGATGCCGTCAGCTTTAAATAGAGAATGAAAGTTGAAGACATTTTTTGTGATGACGTTCGTGATAAGCCATCAAGTTGGTGATAAGGCATCAACATCATCGCCAGCCTTAGACAACAGAAGTCAAAAGT
Source organism: Capsicum baccatum var. pendulum (assembly GCA_030864225.1). NCBI lineage: Eukaryota > Viridiplantae > Streptophyta > Magnoliopsida > Solanales > Solanaceae > Capsicum > Capsicum baccatum. The sequence continues at coordinate 44,916,285 of CM061555.1, forward strand.
GTAGAGGAGCTGACGACATCCGTGATAAGCCGTCAGACTCTTGATAAGCTATCACGGATGTCGTCATCTATTCTGAGAAAAAGCTGCAGCTTTAGTTTTATTTTCTTATTTAGGTTGAACTATTTAAACCCTTGTTTTAGGGGTTTCTAATATTATTCATTATTCATTCATCATCATCATTATTCTGAAAAACATTTGACACTTGGAGTTTGTGAAACATACTTTGATATTTTCTCTCTCCAAGACCAATATTTTGGGAGTTTTGTCTTGTGAATCAGTTCAAGTTACACTTTTTGATTCTCATCATCTTTGTAAGTTAATCTACTCAATTATGAATTCAACTTGTGTACTTGTTTATTGCATCATGAGCGGCTAAACGCCTTTAACCTGAATTATGGGATCTAGGGTTAGGTCATAATGATGTGCTAAACACCCAAGACTCAATAGGTGTTAGGATTTATTTATAATTCTGAGATTTTAATTAACGTCTGTTGGTTGCAAATAGTAGACACACCTACTTTAATTTTCTTGAGAAAGAAATCATATACAGTAGGAAGTGAATTATCAACAGGGACTCAGAAATACTTCGTTTAATAATCAGCGCTGTAACAAGGTTGATTAACCTGAGGTAAAATTTGGGCAGTGAATAGCGATTCCCTAAGTCCAAGAGGATTAGGAAATTAGACGCTTAAATAGTTCAAGAGACATTTGAGAATATTATCGATAAAGATAGCTTGTTATCCTAACCACCGTGAGAATCTTGAGTCACCTTTAGCATCTGTCATGTACCGTAAGCCCTAGTGAACATAATTCTGGTTATTTCATAAAATCTTGGTTACAAATATCAAAATTAAAGTGACAAACAATTATTCGTGAAACATAAACCCCTATTTCGAGAAACGTTAAACTATCAGTGAATTAAATCACAAACGACTTGAGTTCACCCCATATTTCCTGTGGGATTCGACCCTAATCTAGTTGGGTTTTATATTGACAACGATTGCTTACACCTATTCAAGAGTGTAATTTGAGCGTTATAAAAAATGGCGCCGTTGCTGGGGAATACGGTTGTAAATTGAAAGTTGTGTTCACTAATTTATTGTTATTTAGGTTTCCTAGATTTACATTTATTTGTTGTTTTTGTTTATTGTAGGCTCCTTGTCATTTATGCCAAAAAAAAGAAGTTTTGGAGAACCATTATTACCAATTAATCCAGAACCTCAGCTGATCGGGAGTTTAGCAGAACAGCAAGAGGCTGACAGACTGGCAGCCTTGGCCAGGGATCAGGTGAATATACAGAACCAGGGTTAACAAGTACGTCATCCGAACCCTGATGATGAAGACTTGGGTGATGAGGAATTGTTGAATCCTCAAAAACCAAGGCGAGCTGAGCAAATTGCTGCACCAGTGCAGTGAAATTTCAATAAAAATCATCCAGTCAGAGGAAGGTATGGTCAATAGCCTATCTAATACGAGGTTGATGATGATGATGAAGGAATGGATGGAGCAGGTGCAACGGGTGGTATCATTCCTCCACCATTGGCACTGGTGCAAAATTATAATACCCAGCATATTTCTAAGCTAGGAGACGAACTATTTTTCCTACTTATGAAATCTCCTATCCTGTGATTCATACTTGAGTACATGACTTAAAATGAGTATCCTAGCACTAACATAGCTTATGATATGTTAATCATGTTCATATGAGTCACTTAGGGTAATACAAGCTAAGAGTTTTTGAATCCATCAAGTTTTAGTGTTCGATTTCGTAAGGGTCATATTTTAATGAGTATAACTCAATGTTAATATGGTATTTCTACATATTTCTACCCATCAAATTATAGAGAATCAAATTAGCTTTCTAACGATACCAATTTTACCTTAATTCAATACCCGAGCAAAAAGTTATGCCCATTTTTGTGAGAGATATGCGATTGGTTAGGCACCGCCCAACCAAACTTAGGCGATTTGTTAGGTGCCGACCAACCTAGCTTGTCTTATTACTTGGGCGCTACCTAAGTCAGTTCCAAGTGCCAAAAACACTCCGTTTTGAGTTATTTTGAGGGTAATTAAGTCTTTTAACACTCCTTACACGTCCCTAAACTTAACCCTACAAAATATATAGCTCCTAATTACATTACAACCCTACTAACATCTTAAGTTCATCATCCAAGAGCACTAAAATATAAAAACAACTAGGGTTGCATAGTTAAGCTTGAAGATCCAATTTCAAGGAAATTCCACCGTCAATCATCAAGAATCTTCCTTCTAAGGTATGCGTGAGTTGATTTATGGACTCCTTTCGTCCATGAATCTCAAGAACCATCTTCTAAATTATGTATTATGATGTTTATGTTTTTGGTGGTTGATGTTCATGTGGTTGGAGTTTGATGATGCCTAAGATGGGATCTTTGTATGTTTTGTGTGAGGATATGGTGGTATTTAATGTATAAATATGTGAAATTGGTGGTTGAATATTTGTAATCTTGATGAATCCACCTATGCCTTGTGAAAATACCTAAGGGAATAGAAATCATGCTTTTATGACATAATAAGTCCTAAATGACTATTCCATGTTCTAAGTTTATGTTCAATGTGATCCCCATGCTATTGTCTTGAATTAAAGATGTTGTATAAGATGCTCATGATATTGTTGTGATATGGAATGACCATGATATTAAAGCCATGCAAGTATATATATGTTGTATGCATTCCCGTCTATGTGATAGTTTGTTAAGAACCATGCTTATTATGAAATCCCTACTTATGATATTGTGAATTGTGGACTCTACTCTTATGATCAAGTCAGTCATATGTGTTAGTTTCCTTCCATCGAGTCCTGGGGGTACTTATACCCGAAAACTATAGCTGTGTGCCTAGAGCTAGTGTCATGTTTCAAGACATCCTCAGTCAAGCTATGTTCCATAGATTTTAGTTAGTAACGTTACTCAGGAAAGGCTCAGAAATCTCATGAAAACTCAGTACTCAGTAAGATCGGCAATCTCATGGCTTAGCTAGATATCAGATGTTAGTAGTGTTCCGTCAGTCCAAGGAACTCAATAAACTCAGAATCAGTTCAGTTTAGTTAGTCAGTTCAACTCAGTTAATCTGTTCAGTGTCTTTTAGTTGGGAGTTAGAACTAGCACCGAGCGAGTATGGGGATGGCAGTTTTCTCATCAGAGAGGCAGAATCGTTAGCAGAAATCCCTATACTCCAGAATTGCATAGCCAACGCAGGATAGGAGTCACCCATCAGATTGAGGCTATACTTGACTATTATATTGCCTTAGGCTTGATTTTACTGTTCAGGGTCACCCGCCAGAGAGGCTTGACCATAGAAGAGGTCTCTACCCGTGGCATGGTATTGACACCCTTCCAATCAGGGTAAAGATTGGACCCCACCAGTTAAGTATCGGGGTATGCCAGTTAGGTGACTACTTTCCACAGTTACATTCTCAGTTGCAGAAATTAGGACTGTCAGATACAGTTGATAACGCCCAAACTACAGCTCTCGTAAGAGTGTAAGCGGTCGCTGTCAAATATAGAACCTAACTGGGTTGGGTGTCGAATCCCACAGGGAATACTTGGTCACTAAGTGTTGTAATCATTAGCAGACTGTTGGTCGAAAATTCTACGGAAATGGGGGATTGGTTTTAGGCGTGAAATAATGTTAACAAAATAAAGAATGAAACGATTAATGTAGTAAGATTTAATAACAGAGAAAAATAAGTTAGGGTTATGTCCACCTTATGAGTTCTACGTATCTATTAACTATGAGTAATGCGGAATTCAGATATGCATGCACTTATAGAGATTCGTATTCTAATGGTAAATCCTAGTGTCTCTCGACCATCCAGAATTATTTCACTTTAACTCTCTCGAGCTTAAAGTGTATAACTAACGGTACAAATTCTCCAAGAGGTTAATCTAGTTACGGGACTAACGTGTAAATAGGGGTTGGTAGCCCTATTTCCTTGTCACACTCTCTTTTCCAAACATGTAACTTTTCTCTCGAACAAGTTAATGCTATAATGGCATATTCTATATGTTTGCAACCACAAGAATTCAATTAAGATGAAGAGAGTAATGATATAAGTAGCATACGCATCAAGAATTCACAAACTCATGGTCATAGATAGTATATCACAAGGCTTCCATAACCCTAACAGAGAAGTTTAGCTACTCATGATCACAATGGGAATCCACGAAGACATCATCATCATACCAAGATTATAGCAATGTCACGATGAAGATGGATTTGCGTCAATATGAGATTGACGTGATTTCCTCTCTTGCCATTTTTGTAGCGTGTTTTCTCTGTTGGTAACTTACAGAATCTGTAAACTGGATAATACTAAAGTGTCTAAAGAAAAGTAAAATCGAAAGTATGATAATGCTTGCTGAAAAATTCAGCAAATAGGGTTTTTATAACATCCTTGTTATATTCCTACTAGGTTACTGCTGCACCCTTAAGTATGTAAAAATACTGCTTTTGCCCTGGACAGATTCTCCATGCATCATATTTAGTCCTCAAGCTTCCAAAAGCTGCCTTCCATCTTATGCGAAGTTTCCCTTTGCTACCGAAAGGTCCAACAAACTGCTGAAATCTTCGTCATTAGTACCTAAAAACATGCTAATCACGTTGGTTAGCTCACTTACAGGAAAATGGACTAAAAGTGCAGGAATTATATATTTTATCCTCAAAACTTAGCCTAAAATATGGGCAAATTATGGTGTTTAGGCGTGTAAATACGCCCAACATCAACACCCCACACTTAAAGCTTTGTTCGTCCTTGAACAAAATATCACGTCCATGCAAACATATAATTAGAATATCACAGCAGCCACACAAAATATTCATCAAGACAGGCACGGGAATCATTAACAAAGAGTAGGTTCCTTGATTGCTACTAGAAACAATTTAACCTCCAATATAGACTCGTGATGATGATTAATTCGTATCCACAAATTAAGGTACAAAGAATCATACAAAACGACCCAAAACTCATCAACCATGTGTGTCTCACACAAGATATCACCCATAATCACTCACAAGTTTTGAATTTTTCAAAACATGGGTATAAGATTCTCCTTGCTCTCTCTCTCACAAAGAATTCATATGTTACAAATGATGACCATAGGCTTGCCCTTCGTGTAATGCTCCACTAATATCAGAATGCTAAGCTTAGGATCAAATAGGTCTTTTACAGGTTGTAATGTAGGCTAAGGGACGGGTAGGACTATTTTGGCCAGAAATAGTGACTATGTTCCCTAAGCGCTTTAATACATCATATTCTGCCATTAACACTCTCTTTTAAACAACCTCTCTACTTTCCTTTTATCTACCACCCCTTTTCACCAATTTTGTTATTCAATTTTAAACAGAATTAACTTTTTATTTTTCTTTTCATTTTTTCTTCTTTTTTTTAATAACACACCTCTATAATAGCCACTCTTTTTCATAACAAATTCAAGTACCAATACAATTTAAGGCATCACTCTCACCCAATTTCCTCTTATTTTGTCACATGACTTTACAATTTAAAGCGCTTAGGAATTTGGATCAAATTATGGTCTTGAAAAAAAATGGATTAGGCTACATATGAGGCTGTCAAAGAAAATAGCTAAAGGCTCAAAGGGGGTTATCTAGGATAATGTACACAGGTAGGTAAAAAGAAGGTAAACAATTACAGGCTGCCAAAGAAATGCCTAAATCATCTCCTAAACTTGCACTCTTTATTTCGCTTTACACACACACCAGGCAAGTTCTAGCATCAGCCATAACACAGAATATACTATTATCTCATACACACAAGGCACATGGTCAACTTTATTGGGAGCAGTATAGACCCTTGACCCAACAAATGAAGGAATTAAACCATACATTTATCACATAGTGAGTCACACTTAGAGCCTAAACGTCTCAATAGTAATGATTTTAGCACAAACTCTTGTCATAATACCATGTCGCCTATCAGAACAATTTCATGCACTTCATGCAAAATCTAATTTTTTTTTGAAAATTTAACTTATCTACTAACTACGACAAACATAAATAAATATAGGCAAAGAAGTACAACATACAAATACCAGCACCCCACACTTAGATGGGACACACTGCCCTCAGTGGAAAATAAATAAGGAAAACCTGGATCAGTTGGGCTCCTCCTCTATGTCTGGGGTCATACCCCCTGTATTGGAATCATCATCGGAGTCGTCGTCATCAGAGTTATCCTCCACGTCTGAGTCTGGTATGCGGCGATCATCATCAGTTGGCACGTCATCATCAAGAGGTTCCTCAAAATATACACCTACTCCACACATAGCCCTCGCATGGTCATTCATCGGGTAGTCATAATCCAACTATTGAAGCTCTGCAGCAGTTAGAACATGACCCCCGCTGATCATGGTGAACCTCATCATGCCATATAAATGGCGGAAAAAGCTTTCATCGCGAGCATGTCTTTCTGCAGTAGTCAGGTTGACGCCATGCATAGATTCAACATCTTTAACCTTTGTCAGATCAACTTTCTTCGGGTTGTGTGGAAGCTTATGATCTGCCGGTTCCTCTTCGATTTCCTCCTTCCTCAATATCGCAGTCAACAGATTGCTAAAGCTGAAGTGGGACCTCTTGTGCAGCCTAGCCTTACGCATTGAAGATTGAATAATCGCCCCAATATTGATGGGGATGTTTGTCATCAATGCATACACCAAGCATACTCTATCACGTGTGATCTTTGTGTACTGCATACCTGGAATCAGGCAAGAGTTGACTATCCGCAACCATATTCGTGCTTCTCTGTTCAAGGAAGCATACGAGAAGGTATTGTGCCGACCGGTGTCCTTATGTCGACTCCATCGTGCCATTGATCATGTTCCACATAGTGTGTGTCTAATTGCCCTGTACGGAGGTCTTTGCTTAAGTTATTTGAGCGGTGATGGATTGACAGATGGAAGACCCAGAAAAGTGTTAAAGAACTCCGCATTCAGCTGCAAGATTTGGCCCCTAATCTTCACCTTACTTCTGGTAGTCTTTGGGGACCAATTGGCATAGAATTCTCGCGTTAGATCAAGATTACATTCTCCCATGTTTCGGAAAATGAAATCAAGATGTAGCGCCATGATTTTAGCCAAGATACGAGCTTCTTTCTTTGCTAGACTCTCCTTTTGTATCAACTCTATGTGAACATATTTTTCACTTTATTGTTATTGTACCACTCCTTTCCTTCCTCCTCTAGGACCCATTTTATCCCAAACATGCGGCGAGGTATTTGTAGCGAGGAGGATTCAGCTTGCTCTTTTCGTCCTCTTTTCTGACCTTTCTGTGAGGTGGTCGTTTTTTCTTTTCCTTGTCGTGCTTTTGGTGCCATTTTTCCTGAGATTAAAATAAAATCATGTTAGCTTATCTTGGAGGATTTGATCGACACACAACAATAGTGGCACCACCCCATACTTAATTTGTTGGTACAAACTAATTAAGTGAACGATATCGATTACTCAGACTTCATCGACATACGTATAGGTGATATGTTCCAACAATACGTTTTAGCACAGTCATACTTTCATGTTGTCTTTAACTATCCTTTTCAACTCTATTTCGTGTAATCTTGACTATGCTTTCATGTTTGGCTTAATGCATCTTTTGAACAAAACTACTACATGGATATCGTATCAAGTTATGGCATAGAAATAATCACAACATCTCATATTTGTAGTCAACCATGATTTTCATCTCGATGAACAAGGCATTCAAACATTCAAGTTTTCGAGTTACAAGGTTATGTAAGTAACTTGACCATGTCGATTCCACAAAAGTATGACAGTGTATCAAAATTAAATACAAGTTGGAAACAAGTCAAGAACACCCACACGTATTCTTTTACTCAACTTGATGTAGCAAAACAAACCAACCATATTCAAATCACCAACATCACTTTAAGATCCAAAATACCATTATAAACTTAGTATCGTAACACTTACGAGATATAAAAGAAGAACTTACTTGGTGATGTACTTGGAAGATGATCTTGCAAGGTTGAATGAGCAAAAAGAAAATTTTTGAAAGATTTAGAGAGTAAAGACGGCGCCTAGGTCTAGCAAACAATGTGATTTTGTCTTAAGGTTGGAGTTTTATTTATAGGACAAGGCGTGGGTCGGGTTTGACCCATTTAAAATCGGTTTAGGAGACCAAAAAGTCAGCATAGACGACGCCTAATGCTTTGCCTATGCTTGGCATAGGCCGCGCCTAATGCTTTTCCTAGTTGAGCATAGGCGGCGCCTATGCTATGGCATTGTAGATTCAGAGACCAAAGGCATTGACATAGGCGGCGCCTTTTGAAAAGCATTGTTGGGCATAGGCGGCGCCTATGCTATGGCATTGTAGATTCAGAGAACTTAGGCCATAGCATAGGCCTTGCCTTGTTCGTTGCCTAGATTTACATAGGCCTTGCCTTGTTCGTTGCCTAGATTTGCTTAGGCAATGCCTAACCCATAGCCTTTACTTCTTCATTCCTAACTTACCACCTTCAACATGAACCACTTCCAAATCAAAATTTGAGAGGAATCTCCTTCTTTATACATCTTGCACCTAAACTTACTCAAAAACATCAAAAACGATTAGAACGATGGGTTGCCTCCTATCAAGCGCCTTAGTTTTGGTTGTGGCTCGACTCTTCTTTTTGGATTTTTATTTAACAAAAACAAACTCGTAGTAAAACAAAACAATTAAAAATGATGGGTTGCCTCCCATGTAACGCTTGATTTATTGTCGCGGCATGACATAGTGACCTCTATTACTTAGACTTCATCGAGATAAATGGTGGCCATGTATTTCATCGAGTCAAGAGGACCGATATATGGCTTCACTCGTTGTCCATTTACCTTAAAGATACCACCATTATTGTCTTTTAACTCTACTACTCCAGACGAGTAGAATTGGCTAATTTTGAACGGGCCAGACCATTTAGACTTCAACTTACTTGGAAATAGCTTCAGTCTGGAGTTGAAAAGAAGTACCATATCACCCTTCTGAAAGTTTCGTTGGATAATCCGCCGATCATGATACTTTTTCATCCGTTCCTTATGGAGGTCTGATCTTTCATACGCATGTAGACAGAATTCATCCATCTCATTCAGCTGCTCCAATCTCATATTAATAGCATCATCCCAATTCAAATTAAGCCGCTTCAACGCCCATAGTGCTTTATGCTCAATATCAATGGGCAAGTGACAAGCCTTCCCATAAACTAGTTGGTACGGGGATATGCCAATTGGTGTCTTGAATGCTGTCCTATAAGCCCATAAGGCATCGTCCAGCTTCCGAGACCAATCTTTCCTATTAGCATTGACAGTCTTAGCAAGGATCAGCTTGACCTCTCGATTAGAAACCTCTACCTGCCCACTAGTTTGTGGGTGGTAAGGTGTGGCTACCTTATGCTGCCTGACCCCATATTTCACCAAAACGGTTCTGAACAGCTTGTTGCAAAAGTGTGATCCCCCATTGCTTATGATGGTACGTGGTACCCCAAAACGAGAGAAGATATTTCTCTTTAAGAATGCTACAACACGCTTACTTTCATTATCAGCCAGTGCTACAGCTTCGACCCATTTGGATACATAATCTACAACAACTAGGATATATTTCATCCCAAACGAACTCAAAAATGGGCCCATAAAATCAATACCCCATACATCAAATAGTTCTACTTCAAGAATTTTAGACATGGGCATCTCATGGTGTTTCGAAATCGTACCTTGCATCTGACACTGGTCACATATCCTCACAAAATCATAAGCGTCCTTGAATAACGACGGCCAATAATAGCTGCTTTGCAAAACCTTCCTGGCTGTTCGCTCACCTGCGTGATGACCCCCAACTTGGGAAGCATGGCTTGCTTCCAATATGCTAGGCACTTCCACATGAGATATGCATCGCCTAATAATACCATCCGCACATCGTCGAAACAAATATGGTTCATCCCAGAAGTAGTGTTTCACATCATGCATGAACTTCCTCTTTTGATGAAAAGAGAGATTTTCAGGCATCACATTACTTACCACGTAGTTTGCAAAGTCAGCGTACCATGGTAACTCTTCCACCATTGTGGCTAGGATCTCTTCATCGGGAAATGGATCATTAATCTCAAGATCGGGCTGCGCTATGTGCTCATTCTCAAGTCTAGATAGATGATCAGCTACTTGATTTTCACAACCTTTTCTATCTTTTACTTTGAAATCAAATTCTTGCAGCAATAACACCCATCGAATTAGCCTTGGCTTCGCATATTTCTTTGCCATTAAATATCTCAGAGCTACATGGTCTGTATGAACCACCACTTTGGTTCCCAACAAGTAAGCACGGAACTTTTCAAAAGCATAAACAACTGCTAGAAGCTCTTGTTCCGTGACAGTATAGTTCTTCTGGGCTCCGTTCAAGGCCTTGCTTGCATAATAGATTGGATGAAATAACTTTTCTCTTCTCTGACCAAGTACAACACCCAAAGCTACCTCGCTTGCATCACACATAACCTCAAACGGTAGAGACCAATCAGGTGCTACAATGATAGGGGCTTCAACTATCTTCCCTTTGAGGCATTCGAATGCCTTCAAGCAATCTTCACCGAAGTCGAACTTTGCATCCTTTTCAAAAAGTTTGCATAATGGACTAGCTATCTTAGAGAAATCTTTAATAAACCTTTGATAAAAACCTGTATGACCGAGGAAACTACGAACTCCCTTAACAGAAATTGGAGGTGGTAGCTTCTTGATAACTTCAATCTTAGCTCGATCGACCTCAATTCCTTTTTCTGAAACTTTGTGCCCAAGAACAATACCTTCCTTAACCATAAAGTGGCACTTCTCCCAGTTTAGTACCAAGTTGAATTCAACACATCTCTGCAACGCCAGGCTTAGATTCTCCAGGCATGATTCAAACAACTCACCCACGACTGAAAAATCATCCATGAACACCTCTAAGGTGTCTTCAACCATATCAGAAAAAATGGACATCATACAACGCTGAAAAGTGGCAGGTGCGTTACATAGCCCAAATGGCATACGTTTGAAGGCAAACGTACCATATGGGCATGTAAATGTTGTCTTCTCTTGATCTTTGGGAGCAATACAAATCTGATTATAGCCGGAATAACCATCTAAGAAGCAAAACCATCCTTTCCCTGCCAATCGATCAAGCATTTGTTCCATGAATGACATTGGAAAGTGATCCTTAAGTGTCCACGAATTTAGTTTCCGGTAGTCCATGCATACTCTCCACCCTGTGACAGGTCTGAGTGGGATTAGCTCATTCCTTTCATTCACAACTACTGTCATGCCCCCTTTCTTGGGCACACACTTTACCGGACTCACCCATTTACTATCGGAGATTGGATACACTACCCCTGCATCTAACCACTTAATAATTTCTTTCTTCACCACCTCTTGCATAGGTGGATTCAGATGCCTTTGATGCTCAATAGTGGGTATGCAATTTTCTTCAAGCTCAATCTTGTGCATACATATCCCAGGCGGGATACCAATAATATCAGCGATAGTCCAACCGATGGCTCTCTTGTATCTCCTCAGAACAGAGATGAGAGCTGTAACTTACTGCTCGCCCAAGTCAGCCGCCACAATAACCGGAAGTGTGTTTCCACTTCCCAAGAACGCATACTTTAGATGACTGGGCAACTCCTTTAATTCTAACATTGGTGGCTCTTCAATGGATGGTTTAACTGGTGGTGTAGGTCGATTTTTGAGATCAAGGTTCATCTTCTTGGGAGCATGAGGATACGAACTGATTCCTGTTAGAGCACAAATAGTTTCTTCATAATCTTCAACATCCTCGCGCTCAACATTCATAAGCACAACCGCCAATGGGTCAACAATAAGCTGCTTCTCTATAGATAATTCTTTCTCATCATCAAAATAAACATCAGCTATCGAGAACACATTCATCTCTTTGGGCTGCTTCATTGATTTGCATACATCAAAGCGGACCACTTCGTCATTCATCCGGAATACAAGCTCATTAGCTCTCAAATCAGTAAGCACACTTCCTGTTGCAAGGAAAGGACGCCCCAAAATTATGGGAACTTCAGAGTCCACCTCACAATCCAAAATAACAAAATCTGTAGGAAAAATGAAGGAGGAAACCTTTACCAATACATCATATAAGATACCAACAGGTCATTTTACCAACCTATCTGCCATTACGAGCCTCATATTGGATAGTGTAGGATCACCCAACCCCAACTTCCTGTAAATAGATAGTGGCATCAAATTGATGCTAGCTCCCAAATCGCACAATGCTTTAGCAAAATTCAATGATCCAACCTTGCAAGGAATAGTAAAAGCACCAGGATCTGCCTTCTTCTGAACTAGTGATCTGGTAGCGATTGCATTGCAATGATGAACATTATCTGTCAACTCATAACTTGCTGCCCGCTTCTTTGTCAAAAGGTCCTTCATGAATTTGGCGTACCCAGGCATCTGCTCCAGCGCCTCTACCAATGGAACGTTAATAGTGAGCTGCTTCAACAGTCATAAATTTATTGAATCTGGTATCATCAGCTTTCTTCTTCAGTCTCTGAGGAAAAGGTAGTGGTGGAAGAGGAATAGTTTTCTCCACCACTTCCTTTTCATCTTGCTTTCGATTGTCGATCTTTTCAGGCTGTAGATGTTTAGGGGTGACGTCATGGACACAATCTTCAGCTTCTTCGGCCTCTTCTGGTTCTGCATTGATAACATTATTTGCTATATCATCAACCACCTGCTTGCCTTTGGATAGATTTTCCAACACCTTACCACTCCTGGTAGTAATAGCCATACATGATCCGTCGTTCCTTAGATTTTGCACAGTGTCGCTAGGTAGGGTGCCAGCTTTTCTTTGATTAAATGCCGCTGAAATTTGACTCAATTGCTGCTATAGCTGTTTTATTGCAGTAGAATGCGAGTCAACCAATTGATTTATTGAAGACAAGTCATTCTTTACCTCATTCACTCCCGTATTGGTTGCCTCCACTCCTTTCAACAGCTTCGCTATCATATCTTCCATTGACATCTTCCCCGAACTAGATGCCGCGGCCTCACAATTTCCAGGAGGAACATACAAACTGCTCCTGTCAGTTTTATTATTCCAACTCCCTTGATCACGGTCTTTGTTGCCAGATTTATCATAATAGTTCCGACCTTGGTTTCTTTGGGCATTGCCTCAGAAACCCTCCTGATTATTCAAGTAGTTAGCTTCTTCCTCAGAATCGGACTTATCTCTTCTTTTTAATGCAACTGCTTTGACTTTTTCGGTCTTCCTTGATAATAAGTGCTTGGTAAGAAGATCCATCTATGTTTTCATGTGCGCCATATCTTGATCGCGTTCCTCCTCTCTTCGCCTTTGTTCTATAGTCATGCCAATAGATATAGTAGAGCTTGCTACCTCAGAATCCCTAGTATGGCAAGCTCTACTTTGTTTTTTCTTACGATCTAGCATATCACTTGCCTGAATAAAAGTAAGGTCCATGAATGACCCTCCTGCAACATTATCAACCACTGGCTTAGTCACCGAATTCAAAGACCTGTATAATATCTCCATTAAGTGGACATTGGTCATATGATGATTTGGGCACCGCATAAGCTTCTTCTTGAATCTCTCCTATGTTTCATGGAGAGCTTAGTTGGAAGCTGTCAAAAATTGCTGATCTCATCTCTCAACTGTGCTCTCTTGGATGACGTAAAGAACCTTTCTAGGAAAGCGTCTTTCAATTGCCTCCAATTAGTGATAGAATCAGGAGTTAGCCCATTCAACCATAGAGTTGCCTTCCCAGACAAAGACAATGGAAATAAGCGCAGCCAAATAGTATTCTGTCCAACGCCTGGATTGTCGAATGACTTGCATGTAGATATGAAATTGATTAGATGCATATTTGGATCATCACCTGCAAGTCCACCAAATAACCCCTTGAGCTGTAATAATTGAATCATGGTGCTGATTATATTGAACTTGGCTCCAGGTGCCAAGGGCGGAGGAATAATAGTCCCTGTGGCACCAACCCCATCTAGGTCATCATCATCATCGTCAAATGGAATTTGCACAGCTCAGCGTTCAGGTCTAAATCTAGCTTGATGATCTCATCTGTTCACAGGTGCCGCTACCTCGTCAGCATGCCTCGGGTTTAGTAACTCCTTATTACCTAGGTCGTCATCATCTGGATTTGTTGCTCACCCTGGGTTATCAATATTCTGTTGATGCACTTGAGCAGCAGCCAATGCAGCTAATCTAGCCTGCTCCTATTGAGCAGCCCTTCTTTCAATGTCTCGTTGCACCTCCATCCTACCAATAAGTTGCGGTTCAGGGTTTATGGGTAATAATGGCTGACCAGTACTTCGAGTATTTGGCATGCACTGAACAAACCTGAATAAAACAAAAACAACAATTAAAAGTAAAATTCAAGAATCTTTGACCAAAGGGTCTAGTAACTATCACAAACTTAGTTGACAACCGTATTCCCCAGCAACGACGCCAAAATTTGATAACGCCCAAACTACAGCTTTCGTAAGAGTGTAAGCGGTCGTTGTCAAATATAGAACTCAACTGGGTTGGGTGTCAAATCCCACAGGGAATACTTGGTCACTAAGTGTTGTAATCGTTAGCAGACTGTCGGTCAAAAATTCTACGGAAAGGGGGGATTGGTTTTAGGCGTGAAATAATGTTAACAAAATAAAGAATGAAATGATTAATGTAGTAAGATTTAATAACAGAGAAAAATAAGTTAGGGTTATGTCCACCTTATGAGTTCTATGTATCTATTAACTATGAGTAATGCGGAATTCAGGTATGCGTGCACTTATAGAGATTCGTATTCTAATGGTAAATCCTAGTGTCTCTCGACCATCCGAAATTATTTCACTTTAACTCTCTCGAGCTTAAAGTGTATAACTAACGGTACAAATTCTCCAAGAGGTTAATCCAGTTACGGCACTAACGTGTAAATAGGGGTTGGTAGCCCTATTTCCTTGTCACACTCTCTTTTCCAAACATGTAACTTTTCTCTCGAACAAGTTAATGCTATAATGGCGTATTCTATATGTTTACAACCACAAGAATTCAATTAAGATGAAGAGAGTAATGATATAAGTAACATACGCATCAAGAATTCATAAACTCATGGTCATAGATAGTATATCACAAGGCTTCCATAACCCTAACAGAGAAGTTTAGCTACTCATGATCACAACGGGAATCCAAGAAGACATCATCATTATACCAAGATTATAGCAATGTCACGATGAAGATGGATTTTCGTCAATATGAGATTGACGTGATTTCCTCTCTTGCCATTTTTGTAGCGTGTTTTCTCTGTTGGTAACTTACAGAATCTGTAAACTGGATAATACTAAAGTGTCTAAAGAAAAGTAAAATCGAAAGTATGATAATGCTTGCTGAAAAATTCAGCAAATAGGGTTTTTATAACATCCTTGTCATATTCCTACTAGGTTACTGCTGCACCCTTAAGTATGTAAAAATACTATTTTTTCCCTGGACAGATTCTCCATGCATCATATTTAGTCCTCAAGCTTCCAAAAGCTGCCTTCCATCTTATGCGAAGTTTCCCTTTGCTACCGAAAGGTCCAACAAACTGCTGAAATCTTCGTCATTAGTACCTAAAAACATGCTAATCACGTTGGTTAGCTCACTTACAGGAAAATGGACTAAAAGTGCAGGAATTATATATTTTATCCTCAAAACTTAGCCTAAAATATGGGCAAATTATGGTGTTTAGGCCTGTAAATACGCCCAACATCAACAGTCAACTCAACTCAGTAGTACAGACTCAGAACCGTTAGACATGGCCAATTCTTATCAGTATTATCAGATCTAGAGATCACCCATTAGGTAGGACTGATCTCAAACTAAGCTAAGTCATTCTTATTTATCAGTGTATTCAGAGATTACTCGTTAGCTAGGACTGATCTTAGATTCAGATACTCAGATACAGTGAGGAACTTTAATAGTTCCATTGATTCAAAGACCATCCTATCAGATAGGCTTGGTCTCATATTCAGATGCTTATTATTAGATATAGAGATCACTCGGTAGATAGGCTTGATCTCAATCTCAGATTCAGTTGAGTATTCTCATTATCAGTTTCAGAGATCATCCGTTAGCTAGGACTAATCTCAGACTCAGATATTTAAATACAATTTGGAACTCAGATAGTTTCCCAAGATTAGGACTGTTAGATACAGTCATCCATGTTATCAGTTATTCAGTATCTCAGTATCACGAAACTCATGTTGTCAGAGTTCAAACTCAGTAGTCAGTATCTCCACAAGTCTCAGTAGTAGTTATGTATGTATGTACTCTTACGTTCATATTAGTCAGTATGTTTATGCATATAAACCCCATGCATTTAGCCTACCCCCATGTATACTCAGTACTTTAGTTGTAGTGACGCATTTGTGCTATGGTTCTTTCTTTTATGTTACACCATAGGTTCTGAGGTGCAAATTCCAGATCAGCAGTAGCAGTTCAGTAAGCAGTGAGTCCTCATCTTTCGAGGACATGATCGTTATATCCATTATTCCAGTATTTTAGTTTATTTTCAGTTTAGGGAGTTAGTTGGAGACATGTTCCTTTAAATCCTTATTCAGACAGTTTAGAGGCTTTCAAACGATTATAGAGTTTTTAGATTTAGACTTTAGTATTTTCAGTTTTGTTTTGGTACTGTGATACCACCTTATTTCAGACATTTTATTATTTAAGATTGAACCTTATGCCCTCTTTGTTCATGTTTCCATATGTTATATATATTATGCAGTTACAAGTACAGATATCAGTCATGGGTTATCTTGTGGTCTTTCAGGGTCATGAGCACCGCGTAGCATTCCAGTTTAGAAAATTATGGCGTTACAAAAATTCAGCATAACAAGTACCATGATTCAGCTCCTGAATCTGAAGGGGTTGTTTGGAGGCTTGCCTGGTGATGATCCAAACTTGCACTTGGTGAACTTTATCACCATTTTCAAATCTTTTGATAATCCAGGAGTGATCCAGAATGCGATCTGGTTGAGATTGTTTCTATTGTCTTTGTCTAGGGAGGCAATAATGTGGTTAAAAGAGCTGAAGCCCAATTCTATAACCAACTGGAGATAGTTGAAATAGGCTTTCCTAGAATGGTTCTTTCCACTCTCAGAGGGGTAAAGTTGAGGGTCGAAATTAGTAACTTCAGGCATCTCCCGACTGAAGCATTGCATGAAACTTGGGAGAGATTCAAGAAGAAGATGGCATAATGTATGAACCATAACACATGGACTTGCACTTGATGGAGACTTTGTACAGAGCTTTTAACTCTGTGACAAACCCAATTGTAGATAATGCTGCGGGTGGTTCATTCATTGACCTTTATTTTCAAGATGCTTTAGATATGCTGAATAGGATGACCAAATAGAGTCGGGCTTGGCATACCAGGAATTCTGTAGTTGCTAGCCCGACTGTTTCTATTGGTATGACTGCAGAGTAACATAGAAGAGATGAGGAGCGAGACCAAGATATAGCCCAATTAAAGATACAAATGGACTTGCTGACAAAGCACTTGCTGCCAGGCAAGACTGAAAAGGTTAAGGCTGTGGAATCTCAGGGCACTGTTGCTACTAATGTAGATAAGGAGGCAAATTATATTAATAATAAAGAGGGTTTCCGAGGTAATAGCCAAGGTAATAAAGGTCGGAACTTGTATTACAAGCCTGATTATAAAGATAGAGAGCAAGGAAAATAGAGAAGCAATAATGATAGGAGTGGTTTGTATGTTCCTCCTGGAAGTCGGGATGTTGCACCAACTAGATCTGGCAAGATGTCCATGGAGGACATGATGGAAAAATTATTAAAGGGAGTTGAGGCTACCAACTTAGGGGTAAACACTATTAAGAGTGAATTCTCTACCCTGAGTCAGTTGGTTAGTTCACACTCCACTTTTATCTAGCAGTTGGAGTAGCAAATGAGCCAACTTTCCACAATACTGAACCAAAGAAAAAGTGGTACTTTACCTAGTGATACAGTTCAGAATCCATGGACTGATGGCTCATATATGGTGATTACCACTAAGAGTGGTAAGATCTTACCTATCCCTTCTGTGGGCAAATCTGTAGATGGTGAGGTGGTTGTTGATGAACCCGAAGAAAATAATCCAGTGGAGCCTGAGAAGCTGGATAGTTTTATTGATGCTTTAGATAGGGAAAAATAGAAGAAAGAGGAAGTGGTGTTGAAAACTATCCCAAGGCCACTACCTCTCTTTCCTCAACGATTGAAGAAAAAGGCTGATGATGCAAAGTTCAGCAAGTTCATGGCCATGCTCAAGTAATTGACAATTAATGTGCCTTTGGTTGAGGCACTTGAGCAAATGCCAGGCTATGAGAAGTTCATGAAAGACCGTGTAACCAAGAAATGGAAGGTTAGCCATGAGCTAGAGGATAATCTTCTCTATTGTGGCGCTATATTTACAAGGTCTTTAGTGCAGGAAAAGGCAGATTCGGATGCGTTTACCATCCCGTGTACTATTGGCCCCCTGAAGTTCATAAAAGCACTATGCGATCTGGGAGCTAGTATAAATTTAATGCCACTGACTGTGTATAAGAAATTGGGTTTGGGGGATCCTACCCCAACAAATATGCGGTTGGTAATAGCAGATAAATTTGTGAAGAGGCCTATGGGCATACTGTACGATGTATTGGTAAAGGTAGCCGATTTTGTTCTGCCTGCTGATTTTGTGGTCCTATATTGCGAAGTGGATTTTGAAGTGCCCATCATCTTGGGTAGGTCATTACTTGCAACTGGGAGAGTGCTAGTAGACATGGAGTTAAACGAGCTAAAGTTTAGGCTTGATGACAAAGAGGCATGATTCAAAATACACTCATCCATGACTCAAGAACATGAGATGAGTGTTTTCTCAATCGTTAACAGATTCTATGATGATAGAAAAGGGGTATCAATAGGTTATCTTGGTGAAGTCTGAGTAGTCAAGATAACCAAGTCGTTCCGCAACAGTAAATCAGGTGCTATTGGGAGGCAACCCAAAGTTTTTATATTTAATCAAGTGTTTTTACTTTTATAATTAGGATTTAGTACAGAGAAGGTGAAAAATGAGGTGGCTAGCTGAAAGTCCATGACGACATTTCTTATAAGCCATCACAACTGTGATAAGCTATCATAAATATCATCAAATAGGCCAAACTTAAGGCAAACTATACTTAGGGGTGATGACGTTTGTGATAGGCTATCACACTTGTGATAAGCCATCATAATTCTTCGTCAGCCCAAAGCCTTAAAAGCTAAATTCTGGGCCCAGTTTAAATCAAATTCGACCCGGCCCAGCAGTGAAACCTTTTCAAATTGCTGCTAGTTTTATTTCATTTACTTTAGTTTATTTCTTTCATTAGTTAGTTTATTTTCTACTCTTTTCAAAACACTTCAAGAAAGAATCTTCCTTGTGAGTGTGGGTTTGAATCTAAGGCCATAAACAAAGTGTTCTCTCCCTTCCATTTTTCATCTGCTCTAATCTAGTCAAGAAGCTAAGTCACCTACTAGGTATAATTGAAGTTTAGCTCTTCTCTTTGTGTGGGTTAGGTGGTAAGCTTGTGAAAATATTGCATGTTTAAAGAAGATGAATAATGAGGTGTTACCATTGTTGTTAAAAATTAAAAGCTAGGGTTACAACTGTGCGCGACATGCGAAAAGCTAAAACGCTAGTTCAAGAATCAAAAACTCTCTGTGATTCTAAGAAGAAATTGGTTTGCTAATCAAGAATGAAAATCAAAAGTGGGTTCTGATAAGAGCTGATGACATTCATCACAAGCTATCACAACTGTGATGGCTTATTAGGAATGTCGTCAAAGGCTGCTGAGAATGAATTGGATTGTATTTAGAGATGAAAACATTCGTGATAGGCTATCACAATTGTGATGGCTTATCAGGAATGTTGTCAAAAGTCATTAAAATTTTGAAGGTGCTGTCTAAGGTTGACGACAATTGTGATAAGCTATCACAGTCATGACGGCTTATCAAGAATTATCATCACACCTGGAACCCGAAGCATAAATAAGCCTAAATGATTACTGTGTTTGTGTTTATGCTCTTGAGGACTGACCAATGGTTTTTCTACTGCTATAGGAACCTTATAATGGTACCAAAAAGAAAGAGTCCCACAACACCAAAGAAAGCAAACAAAGAAAGTGTACGTCGTAAGCTCATCAATGAGGAATCTGATTATAAGGAGAAGAAACCCCTACCCAGAAAGCAAAAGAAGAAGCAAAGTCCGAAGAAACCTTCACCACCTCCACCCATTGAATATGAGGATAGTGGGCACTGAAACAACAACAGCTTCTGAGCAGGAGGCATCTGAACATATTGAACATGAATAAAATGAGTCTAAACATGCTGAATCTGAAGAAGAAGAAGAGAAAGGGTATGAGGAATCTGAGTCTGAGGGAACAACATCTGGGTCCCCATCCACTGAACAACAAGATGATGAAGATTCTCCATCTCGAGGAAGTCTTATCAAATACAAGAACCCTGAAGTGCGAGGCAATGTTAGGTGGCAATTTCCTAGGGCAGAGGACATCTTTACTGCTGGGCTCTACAGAACTGATAGAAGGAGTGCTAAAAGGATGATTCAAGAAGAAAAGATGATTATCACCAGAGGGTTGAGCAGGTACCCTGAAGTGGAACAAAAGTTCCAAGAGTATGGGTTGGGATGGACCATAAAAGGAAGAGGTTCATTTTTCCCTACACCAGTTCGGGAATTCTACGCGAACTACCAGGCTCAGTTGGAAAACATGTACAGGCCAGGTAAAAGAGTAGAAGACCAACCCCTATTGGATAGAGTGCAGGTGAGGGGCGTAGAGGTTGATGTCTCCATTAGAACCATCAACAGGTTCTTTCATGGTCCCAACTTCACTCGTCAGGCCACTACACCATCAGTCTATGCTTGGATTACGAACCAGGAGATGTAAGTTTTGTGGTTGGCCAACATCATAGATAAAGGAGAACTAGCATGGGTAACAAACCCAAATGGAAAAATCTATAAGTCCTCTTTGAATCAAGAGGCAAAGTTTGGTTGGGTATAGTGCATATCTGGCTGATGCCCATTGATGGAGACAACATTCTAGGTAATGAACGAGATATTCTAGTGGCGAGCATGGTGAATAACCTTCCCCTAAATTTTGGGGAAATTATTGCTGATGAGATAAAGATTAGAATATCGAGAACCGACACTGCTTACCCTTTCCATTGTCTTATCGTAGAGTCGTGCCGAGCTGATAATGTGCTAAAGATTATAGGTGTTGATAATGGCATTCCTGCCTGAAGAACTCACAAGCCCATACGGTTTAATGAGAATCAACCAGGATTGAGACTTGATAGAGGTGTAGAGGTAGTAGAAGACCCCCCAGTTACAGATGCTAGTGCAACACCTCATGTGGAAGTGCAAGATTCAAAGATTGTGTAACCAACTTCTTCAGCACAGGCAGGTTCACTGCCTGAGGGGGGCCAAACCCCTTAGTTTCTGCAGCATCAACAGGATTTGCATTTCAGCCGATTGATATCAGAAAAGTGGCTAGACAAGCCAAGTGGTAGGAGGCACAACTACACGTTTTTACCAAATATTTTGCTGCTGCTGTGGATAAGAGAATCAAGGTTGACCTTGATCCTTTTGTGAATTTGCCTGAGCGGGTTGCAAATTTGGAGAACAGATTTAATGCACGGGCTAAAGAAATGTCAGGGGCTGATCTTGCTAAATTCAGAGTGGCATTGGAGAAGGTAAAGACAGATGTTGGGGTATTGCAACAACACCAATTATGATGCCAACAGGTCTGACCATGCATGAATCTGAGGAAGAAATTCCAATGCTTGACCTCACTGGAGACTCACCAAAGAAAAAGAAGAAGAAAAGTGAGAAGAAAAGAAAGGGGAAGAGAGAGAGGCCCGACAGTGATGATAAGAAAAAGGCAGAGAAGAGGGCAAGAAAGAAGAAGGAAAAAGAGGAGCTAAAAAGGGCAGAAATTGAGTCCTTAATTGATAACGAGAAATAGGAAGCAACCATCTGAGCTAGGGCTGCAGGTGCCTCATCTAGTAGGGCCCTAACCACTGCAAAGCCAGATGCTCCTGATGGAGAGAAGGAAACAAATGATGTAGTAAGGTCAGAGACCCAGGATCCATGTGCTTGATTGCCTTTAGGTATACCCTAACCCTTAATGCAGGTTATTTTTGATTTTAAGTTGAGGGTGTAGGATAGGTTGTTTTTGTAGCATATTTTGTAGATAATTAGGAGTAATACAAGTACTTGTGGAAGTTATCTTGTTTTGTGATTTTTTAGTACCTCTCCATTGGTCTGATATACTGTCTACTGTATGAATTGCATCTATTTGTGACCATTGTGCATCTTTTTATGGCATTAGTCTGGCAACTAAATAACCTATAATTAAATAAGTGCATGAACCGAATAAGTTGTGATATGCAAGATACGTGTGTGTAAGGTCTTACTCAGTTCCCGTTGTACGTTGAATCTATAACTTGCCCGGTTAGTCTTGCCAGAGTCATAGGATAGGAGTTAGGAAAGGATCATAGGCCATCTTTGTTGATTAGTCCACTTTTAGCCTAAATGACCTTCCCAATGTGAATAATATCCCTTGATCCCTTTTTGAGCCCGATTAGCCTATTTCTTTCTACGACACCTCTTACTTTCCTGTTTACATCACAATGAACCTGTTTTGGCGCTGGTCCTCCTTAGACACTGTGCACCTTGACTTAGGAAAACAACCTAAGTTGAGGGTGAATATCATAGAGGTGCGTGATACAAAATGAATATGAAGAGAGGAAGAATAAAAGAAAAGAATAAAAAGTTCGGTGCGGTGAAAAAGGAATAAGAAATGAGAAAGCTGTGTAAAAGATGATAAAAAGATAATGTGATAATTGAAAAGACCACATCCATCTTGAGCATGTGTGATCAATTAAAGAGAGGAAGAAAAGAAGATTGAGAGTTGAAACCCCGAGAGTTTAGTGTAGTGTCAAGGAGGCATAGTCACTCTAAAATATCCATGAATATCATACCAGCCCAGCCTACGTTACAAGCTTAAGAAAAGCCTTATAGTGATCCTAACTGACCTGTCTGAAAACTTGGGTACTGACTATAAGGGAAAGCCTATGGCATTGGACATGCAGTGTTTGGAACTTCATTCTGATAGTGAGTCTTGTTTTATCCCTCTGTTTATGTATTTGAATTCTGATATGAGTGAAAAAAGGGATTTCTTTGTTGTGAGGGCACACTGTGTATGTTGCTAGTCACTGACTTGTTCAGATAAGTGTGATCTTAGTATGGCATGGTTGTTATTACTGAATTTTTTCCGTATCTTGATTCTTGTGAGTTGCATGGTTTTTTTCAAAACATCAATAGTGAGCTTTAAAATTGACTGGCCTTGGAGATGGTGAATGTATTCTGAACTAGTATGAGTAGTTAGCTGTCAAATTGTACTTTGTATTCTCTTAGTTATGTTATGGTTGCTTGAGGACAAGAAATTTTTTAAGTTGAGGGTGTTGATGTATGAGCCTACACTAACACATTTGAGGCTTTTAACTCTAAATAATTGTAAGGTCTTGAGCAACTTTAGTTGTTTTTGATTAGTTTACTTTGATTTTTGCAGTAAATGTTGAGATGTAGGAGAACCAAAAATAATGGAAGCAAAAAGCCTGAAATGTGAAGCAAAATAAAGGAAAAGTGTGGCTGACAACGTTCATGATAAGTCGTCAGCCTGGTGATAAGCTGTCAAGGATGCCGTTAGCCTTAAACAGAGAATGGGAGTTGAAGACATTTTTTGTGACAACGTTCATGATAAGCCCTCAAGTTGGTGATAAGGCATCAACGTCGTCGTCAACCTTAGATAGCATAATTCAAAAGTGTAGAGGAGCTGATGACATCTGTGATAAGCCGTTAGACTACTAATAAGCTGTCACGGATGTCATCGTCTATTTCGAGAAAAAACTGCAACTTTAATTTTATTTTCTTATTTAGGTTGAACTATTTAAAGCCTTGTTTTAGGGTTTTCTAAAATTATTCATTATTCATTCATCATCATCATTATTCTAAAATTCATTCGACACTTGGAGTTTGTGAAACGTACTTTGATATTTTCTCTCTCTAAGACCAATATTTTGGGAGTTTTGTCTTGTGAATCAGTTCAAGTTACACTTTTTGATTCTCATCATCATTGTAAGTTAATCTACTCAATTATGAATTCAACTTGTGTACTTGTTTATTGCATCATGAGCGGCTAAACGTCTTTAACCTAAATTATGGGATCTAGCGTTAGGTCATGATGATGTGCTAAACACCCAAGATTCAATAGGTGTTAGGATTTCTTTATAATTCTGAGATTTTATTTAACATCTGTTTATTGCAAACAGTATACACACCTACTTTTATTTGATTGAGAAAGAAATCATATACAATAGGAAGTGAATTATCAACAGGGACTCGGAAATACTTTGTTTAATAATCAGTGCTGTAACAAGGTTGATTAACTTGAGGTAAAATCTGGGCAATGAATAGCGATTCCCTAAGTCCGAGAGCATTAGGAAATTAGACGCTTAAATAGGTCGAGAGATATTTGAGCATATCATTGATAAAGATATCTTGTTATCCTAACCACCGTGAGAATCTTGAGTCACCTTTAGCATCTGTCATGTACCGTAAGCCCTAGTGAACATAATTCTGGTTATTTCATAAAATCTTGGTTACAAACATCGAAATTAAAGTGACAAACAATTATTTGTGAAACTTAAACCCCCATTTAGGGAAACATTAAACTATCAATGAATTAAATCGCAAACGACTTGAGTTCACCCCATATTCCCTGTGGGATTCAAGCCCAACCTACTTGGGTTTTATATTGACAAGAATCGCTTACACCCATTCAAGAGTGTAATTTGAGTGTTATCAATAATACGTACATACATATATACTCTAAATCTTGTAAAAACATTAAATTTTATGCCCATAGGATTTAGGATTGTCCGACATACCTTGAAATTGAAGAGAGCATTGGGAAAATTAGCCCTTGAAGCTTAAAATCCTCAACCCTAGGTAGTTTCACCTCTCTTGCTTTTGGAGATATGATTGGGGATTTACAGAGGAAATATAATGTTTATAAGGCCTTAATTTCATCCAAAAAGGGTTAGGAATGGTTATGGAATGATAAAAGACCTTTATGCCCTAAAAATAAATCAAATGGAACACTTTTTGATGAACCGAAATGACTTTGCGTCGCATGGCAAAAGCAAACATTAGGATTTACATCGCATGGCCAAAGAAAAGCTGAGGTAGTGTGCTTTAGCAATTGGTGTGCGGCGGATGGCCCTCGCATACCCTGGATAGTGTCTCATTCAAACACTCATAACTTCTGACTCCAAACTTGGATTAACAAGCGGTCAGAATCATTAGAAATAAGAATTGAAGGTCTTTAATTTGATATATAGTAGGCTACATAAATATTCATAACCAAGGAGAAATATTCACTGGAATTTGACCCATGCAAAATAGCCAACTAAAATTCAATCGATACGAAAGTGCTCAACTTAACTTTAAGCTAGGGGATGTTTGAGACTTATAGTCCTCTCCAAAGATGTTCCCACACTAAGAAAATATATTTCACACTTATTTTTAACTAGAAACCATTGGATTCGGGTCTTTATACATCAGAAAGATGATTTAACTTTAGCCCAAAAAGCGAGGCATTACATTATTCCCCCTTGGAATAATTCATCCTCGAATGATGGGTAGGAACTTGGTGAAGCTCTAAAATTATGGAATAAAGAACATAACCTCGCATTGGATATATTTCCTTAATAAAATATGCAAAGGCACAAAAAGAGCTTCATGATATTCCCAAGTGAATCGTGTAAGTACGAAGCGTGAGATAATAAGAATTGACATAGAGATGACCTTGCACAAGAGTTATATGGATCATAATCATCACAACATAAGGAATGGGTTTATTTGGAAATCATAGGTTTGCATTGATACTCAACATGAACTGAGGTTTCGCAAGAGATAGAAATAGAAGCATTATCTACCTTACAAAATATAATGAATGGACCTTAAACTTAGAGACACTATTCGTCTATGCCCCCCAAAAAATAATAACATACTTCATCATTTCCAACTTACAATTCCCCCATAACACACCTAACCACTAGAGTTTGAGTCCCATTGTATAGTACTTCCTTGTTGAAGCGTAACCCTAAGTTAAAAGGTGATAACTTAAGTTACAAGGATCTGTACTCTACATCCCATTGAGAAATCACCTTACCTCATCACTATAACCAACAACCTCAGGTCTTAATTGAAGAAGTACTAACCATATGACACATTGGTTTGTGCTTTCATCAATCTCAACTTTTAAACCTATCATTACTACACCCATTTCGGATCTCCCCACTAAGGCCAACAAATTCAATCATTCTCACAAAGATTTTCGTCACACATATCCTTCCCAACTATTTTAGATAACAAAAGTTTATCTCCTTCTCTCTTCTTTAACTATAACCTTAGGTTGAGTAGTCACACCAAAAACTAACACAATAAGAAACATCTACTCCCTTAACTAAGACATTACTATACTTCCACAACCACTATCATACTAACATACAGAGGGTCATTGAGGGACCTGTAACGCCCCGAAAATGAGTCCCGGGATGTCACATGGTGCTTAAGGATATAAGTAGCCCTAAGCTAACCCTTTGAGCCTGATACTTCATATAAAGCTTACTTGAAGGAGAATAAAAGAAGTCACTGGTACTGTTATATCATAATCATGATAAAAATGAAGAAAATACTCTATTCGAGCAATCACAATACTAAAAATCTCAACATACTCATAATCTAGTAAAATAGTTTGACAAGCCTCTACTACTCAAACAAACTAGAGAGCTATTAAGATAGGCCCCCAACTGACTCATACTCAACTAAAGAGACATGAAATCATCATTTGAAAACACTGAAATGTCTGAAAAGAGGTCCTTGAATCATAAGGACTCACCTCTATGAAGATGCAGATAAAAGTACTCGGGATGACTGGCGTTGCTGGGACTGAGAGCCAGAACCTACATTATGGGAAAATATAGCACACAGACGAGTATGTGGATTAATACTTTGGGAATGTACTGAGCATTGGGGGTGTAAGCAATTTAAATAAGCAATATCATATATCTTTATGGGAAACATGCATGCAATGGTAAATGACTCACATAGCTTGAACAAAACACTCATAATTCATGAATAAAGAAGCATGTCATGTAAATCATGTGAGCTATTACTCTTTATTCTCAATTTGAATTCTTTCTTTGATATCAAACGTGTAGCTAGGTGAAATCTTTAAAATATCAACTTTCAAACTCATACTCTTATCTTTAGGAGAGTATAACTTCTTTAAAACTCAAGAACTTGATACTTTAGGAACTTTAAGACTTGATATTCTGGGAGACTTGGGACACTTAGGAGTTTCTTCTAACTGACATAAACCATGTGAGCTTACATGGAGTCCAACGTCTTGCCCACGTTGGGGAGAGCTATTCTATCCTTGCCATTGGAGTAGAACCTTAACTTTTAGTAATCACTATCTTAAAGCACTTGGGGTAAATCAGAAACCTACGGTGGCATGTAGTACTGGGGCGTGAGACCTTCGAATCAAGACCAACTCGGTGCTAAATACTACTCCCAATCTTAAGCTCAGAACTTTTAGGAAAATCCACCTTACTCAAAACAAAATGTATAATGAAAGCCAACCATGCCTTCTTTTAACTTAAATCAAAAGGTTGTGGATTCCTTTCTTAGCTTGGGGTCAAAATCAACTCTTTTCTTGAAACTTTGGTAGACTTTCATCAATAGACTTTAAAAAAATTCGATAGTATGGAGATATATATACACTTCTTGAAATAATTTAGAACATATCAACTTCGTTCTTGGACATTAAAGTATGTATGGATACTCAAGTAATCTGAACTTTCCAAAAATGGGTATTAAATCATGTCTTAAACCTTAGAACCACTCAAAACATCAATCATGGTAGGAATATATAATTCACAACATTAATTTCTCAATTCAAAATATAAAATAGGTGAAATATCATGTAATTCAAGACTTGAACAATTTTATAATGTCATAAACTTGAAATATAGCAAACTAGGCATAAATTCATCTAAAGAATACGAAATTCTTTAAGAAAAACTAAATCTTTTGGCACAAGAATGAAAGGTGTGTTCTTGTTCAAACCCCACATACCTCAAGTTATGAATTTGGATGAATAAACTTGATTGAGACTCTTTCTCGTACTTTTGGATGAGGGTTATTGAAGCCCTTGACTTGGGAACCTTGAATCTTGACTAAATTTGGAAAAGCTATGGTGAATTCTTGAAATCCTTGGAAGAGGTTTTGGGTACTTAGGGTTTTTGTTGAGAGAAAAGTCGTATATGATGCTTGTAATGACCTTAGATCAGGTGTTTGGATGATTTAAGAGGAGTGGAAAAAGTCCAAAGTGCCCTTTTTAACTTCTGTATGAAGATGAAAAAGTTGAAATGGAGAATTCGATTTTATGGTCCACCACGACGCGTCATTATTGTGGTGGCTCACTGGAAATTGACAAACAGGATTCTGGGTGTCACCGCGACGTGGTGCTATTGTGTTGTCCCACTGGTTAGGACCTGGAACTTCTACGCGCTGCGCCGCTATCATGGAGTTCCACTATAAATTGACAATTGTCAAATAGACCCTCTCCGCGATGCGCCAAGCACTAAAATAATGCTGTTTTACGAGTAGGACTTAAATTAACCATAAGTTCTTGCCCAGTTATCGGATTTGGGATGATCTTATATCATTGGAAAGCTAATTCACTTTCCCACATTATAATAAGTCAAAATTGGGGAAATTCTATATGGTTTAAATGTTACTCAATTAAGAAGTCATTCCTTAACCTTCTAGAGACTAAATTAGGCTTAAGGAAAAGTTTGGGGTATTACAATATCTTCCCCTTGGGAATATTTGTCCTCGAATGTCACTAGTTAGGCTAAGGATACTGAGAAAACTGAGTATGCACAACTAAAATAACTTGCTAAACTGACTCTACATCATTCTAGGCTCTTGAGTACCTCAAAGAATGCAAGAACTTATATTGAAAATAGCTATATAGCTGAAACTTTAGTTGGAAAAAGGGGTTGAATTAAGGAAGAATAGTACTTTCGGCTTAATCTGAACTTATGGAGAAGAGGTGCGGGTACTTGGATCGCATATCTACCTCGGCCTCCTAAGTAGCACCCTCAACTGACTCTTTTTGCCACATCACCTTGACCAAGGGAACCTCTTTGTTCTTCAGTCTAAAGATCTGGGGGTCTAGAATCTCAACTGGAATCTCTTCAAACGAAAGGCTACTCTGGGTATCTAGGCTTTCTGAAGGATCCACGACAACGTAATCACCAATGTTCTTCTTAAGCATGGAGACATGAAAGATAGGATGAACAACTGCCAACTCTGCAGGCAACTCAATCTCACAGGCTACTCTCCCAACACTACTTAGGATTCTATAGGGGCCAACGTACCGGGGACTAAGCTTCCCCTTCTTGCCAAACCTTTTCACCCCTTTCAAGAGTGAGATTTTTAGATACACTAAGTCATTAACTTCAAACTCAAGGTCTCTTCTTCTCACATCTGCATATGATTTCTGACGACTCTGGGCTGTCTTCAACCTTTCTCTAATCAACTTCACCTTCTCCATAGCCTCAAATACTGCATCAGGTCCAATAAAAGTATCCCCACCCTCTTCAAACCAACCTATGTGTGATCTACATCTTCTACCATACAAAGCCTCAAATAGTTCCATCTTGATGCTAGCATGTTAACTATTGTTATACCAAACTCAATCAATGGTAAATGCTCATCCCAACTACCTTTGAAGTCAAGAGCACATGCTCTCAACATATCCTCTAAAGTTTGGATGGTCCTCTCAGCCTGACCATCTGTCTGCAGATGAAAAGCGAAACTCAATTGAACTTGGGTACCAAGACCCTTCTGGAACTCCCTCTAAAACTGAGAAGTAAACTGAGTACATCTATCTGAGATGATAGACAAGGGAACTCCATGCAACCTAACCAACTCCCGAATATACAATCTAGCATAATTCTCAGTTGTATAAGATGTATGTACGGGTAAGAAATATGCTAACTTAGTCAGCCTATCTACTACAACCCAAATAGAATCATAGTGACGATTCGAAAGAGGTAAACCAATCACGAAATTCATATTCACCTCTTCCCACTTCCAAGTGGGTATACCAAATTCTTTCATTACACCACCAGGTCTTTGGCGCTCTACCTTAACCTGTTGGCAAGTTACATACCTTACCACAAAATCTGCTATATCCTTTTTTATGCCACTCCACCAATATATTTCCTGCAAATTGCGGTACATATTGGTAGCGTCGAGATG
The DNA here is from genome assembly GCA_030864225.1 of Capsicum baccatum var. pendulum. Classification (NCBI taxonomy): domain Eukaryota; kingdom Viridiplantae; phylum Streptophyta; class Magnoliopsida; order Solanales; family Solanaceae; genus Capsicum; species Capsicum baccatum. Next base: position 44,946,796 of record CM061555.1, read on the forward strand.
AGTAAAATATCGTGTGCCATGTGCTTCAGACATAATTATCTGCCTTAGATCATCAACATAAGGAACACACAATCTACCCTGAAATATCAACACCCCATCTCCCCTTTGGGAGAAAACCTCTACCTTTTGGTCCTTAACTGACTCTTTCAGTCTGACCAAACTAGCATCTAAGTCTTGCTTCTCCTTCACTTCCGAAACTAAAGAGGATTCAAAACTACTCTGCACCAAAATACTCCCCTTAGCAGAATCAAGCAACCTAACACCCAATCTAGCCAGGCAATGCACATCTTGAGCTAACTCTTTCTTACCCTTCTCTACATGAGCAACACGACTCATAGACAACCTGCTAAGGGAATCCACCACTACATTGGCCTTGCCTGGGTGATACAACACACTCATATCATAATTTTTTAGCAATTCTAACCACCCCATTTGTCTAAGGTTCAACTTACTCTGAGATAATACATACTGCAGGCTTTTGTGATTAGTAAACACATCAACATGAACACCATAAAGATAGTGCCTCCAGATTTTTAAAGCAAAAACCACAGCAGCTAATTCAAGGTCATGAGTTGGGTAATTCCTTTCATGCGGCTTCAACTGTCTAAAGGCAAGGCTATAACCTTACCCTTCTACATCAACACACCACCCAAACCAACTCTTGAGACATCACAATACACCACAAAACCATCCGTACCATCAGGTAAAGTCAATACTTAGGCTGAAGTGAGTCGAGTCTTCAACTCCTAAAAAATCTTATCACAGGAATCTGACCAAAGGAACTTTCTTTTGGGTCAACCGAGTCATGGGAGATGCAATAAAAGATAAACCTTTAAAAAAATAGTGGTAATAGCCCGCTAGACCCAAGAAATTCCTAATATCAGACAAAGAGATAGGTCAAGGCTAATTGCTTGCAATTTCTTTCTTTTAGGGATCAACTCTAATGCCTTCGAATGGAATAATATGACCCAGAAAAGCTACTGACCTTACCCAAAATTCACACTTGCTGAATTTCGTGAACAACTGATGATCTCTTAGAGTTTGCAAAATAATTCTATGATGATTTGCATGGTCATTCTTATTACGAGAGTAAACAAGGATATAATCTATGAACACTATGACAAACATATCAAGATACTGCTTGAACACTCGATTCATGAGATCCATGAAAGCCGCTGGAGCATTGGTTAGCTCGAATGACATGACTAGAAACTCAAAGTGACCATAACAGGTTTGGAAGATTGTCTTTGGGATATCAAACTCCCTTACTTTAAGTTGATGATAGCCAGATCTAAGGTTTATCTTCGAGAAATAACTCACACCTTGCAACTGATGAAACAGGTCATCAATTCTCAGAAGAGGATACTTATTCTTGATTTTGACCTTATTAAGTTGACGATAGTCAGTGCACATACGGAAAGAACCATATTTCTTTCACACGAATATAACAGGTGCACCCCAAGGTGACACACTAGGCCTTATAAAACCTTTATCTAGAAGATCTTTGAGTTGCTCTTTCAACTCCTTAAGCTCTGCAGCTGCCATACGGTAGGGAGGAATATAAATAGACTGAGTGTCGGGAAGAAGGTCAATCCCAAATTCTATCTCTCTATCGGGAGGTATCCTTGGGAGATCTTCCAGAAAAAAAACCAGGAAACTTATTAACAATGTTGACTGACTGAATAGTTGGAGCCTCAGACTTAGTGTCTTTAACTCTAACTAGGTGATAGATGTAACCTTTGGATATTATCTTTCTGGCTTTAAGATAGGATATAAAATGACTTTTAGGATATAATGAAGTCCCGGACCATTTGAAAACTGGTTCATCAGGAAATTGAAACTTGACTACGCAGGTACGACAGTCTATAGATGCATAGCAAGAGTGAAGCCATTCCATACCCAGAATAATGTCAAAATCCTCCATGTCCAACTCTATCAGATCGGCAAGTATGACTCTATGAAGAGCAGTAACAGGACAATTTTTATATACTTTCTTAGCAACAACTAACTCCCCTACTGGAGTAAAAACTAGGATAGGCTCAGGAATCCTTTTGGGACTTATTTTGAAGTTTACAGCAACAAGTGGGGTCACATAAAAAAAACTTGACCCGGGGTCCAACAACATATAAACATTAAAGCAAAAGACATGGAGATACCTGTAACAATATCGGGAGAATTCTCCTATTTCTGATGGGAAGGTAGGGCATAGAATCTGTTTTGGCACTGACCGCCAGCAGTACTAGAAGAAGCGCCCTGAGGAGGGGCTGGACGGGCTACAAGAGCTGGTGCACTAGTGGCCTGTGTCTGAGGTTGGGCATCTCTATTCCCCTGCCTAGCATTCAGGAACTCTCTAAGTCTGTGGACCATTTTTCAATAACCAAAACAACCTCACTGCTCTGCCAAACACTCAGCGGGATGGGTTCTGCCACACATAGCATAGGGAGGATAATTAGGCCTGTTACTTATACTATTCTAGGCCTTGGACATAGAAGGCCTATTCTCTTGCTCCTGCCTATTTTTGGGTGTGGGAGTACTAGCTGATGAAGGTGCAGACATAGACGAATGGCTCTGAAACTGTGGATAGTTCCCTCTATGGGACCTTGCCTGACTATACTCATGCTACTCAATCTAACTCTCTTGTTTCCCCTCACTCTATCTCTTTCTCTTATCTTGTCTAACTCTATTTGCTGGTCATGGATCATCATCCCAGCAAGATCCATGTCCCTGAAGAGCATAGCAGTCTTACACTCTTTCAACACCAATCCAGATAATCCAGTCACGAACTTACTCATACTAGCTCGGGTGTTAGAAATCAAATCAGGATCATATTTGGCTAACTAGTTGAACGTAAGGCAATACTCCTTAACAGTCATGGTTGCCTCAGGTTCATAAATTCATCTATCTTTGCTTCCTTCATCTCAAGCGGGAAGAACTTATCCTAGAATGCATCTTGGAACACCTGCCAAGTACTAGGGGTTGCATCATCCCCTCTATTCTTCTTCCATGAAACAACCCAGTCATAAGCAATGTCCTTCAACTTGTAAGACGCCAACTCAACACTTTCTTCTTCTAAGATATGGATCACTTAGGTGATCTTCTTTACCTCTTCAATATACAACTGTGGGTCCTCACCTATCTTCGACCCATAGAACTCTGGCGGGTTCATTTTCATGAAATCATGGATCCTAGCAGTGGCTAAATCTCTTTCTTGCTGAGGCAGAACTATGGCTTATTTATTGGACTGAACATTCACGATAACTGCTTGGGCTAATGCCTGAAAGGTCGCTCGAAACTCAGCATGAGACACGGTCTCATTCAAGGGATCAACAGGTTGGGGTTGCTTGTTATTATTTTTGCGGGCATTCGCTCTCTGGGGAGGCATTTTCTGAAATAACAGAGCATGAGTCAATAGCTGAGAGAGACAACTATAAGCATGATAGATTCTAAAAGAAAGGGATGACTTTTTCCTAAAACATCTTGTAGCTTCTTGCTTATAGATATGGCGCGCTACACACTGATGATCAAGACTCTACTTAATGTGGCTTATCAGACTACCTAGGTGTAACGCCCCAGAAAATGGGTCCCAGAGCATCACACGGTGCTTGAGGCTACGAGTATTCCCAAACTAACCCTTTGAGCCATTTTTATTCAGTTCAACACAAATCAACGAGGTTTCCATAAATAACCCTTAAATATCAACAGAGTAATAATCATCCAAGAATAAAAGAATTTCAGAAAGATAATAAAATATGACTTATTAGTCAACTCCCAACATCTATACTAGTCTGACAAGCTTATAAGAAAATCAATAAAACCAGCGAGCCATTGTGACATGCCCCAACTGACTCATACTCATTTATCAAATGTAAACAATTTTGTGAAACCAACATCAGACATCACATCCTTGGAACATGAGGACTCACCACAACAGAGGATATAGAACAGCGTGCCCAAAGAATCACTGTCGAACCTAGAACTGAGCACCTAAACCTACATTCTGAGAAAATGCAGCCCACATCCGAAGATGTGGGTCAGTACCATGGAAAGGAACCGAGTATATGGGGGTGTATGCAGTTTTATAAACATCATCATCATAAATATTTATAAGAAATATGCAGGATGCATGAAAGACTCACATAGCCCGAAGAAAATCATCATAATCATGAGAGGATGAAATAAGTACAATAACACATGTGAGTCATCATATAATTTGTCAATCACTTTCAGTTCATCAAGAATATCAATTCTCATAATGTAGATATCATTTAAATCTTTCGAAAGAATAACTTTCACAATTCCACTTTCAAATCACTTCACCATTCACCATAGACACAAGAAAACACACACACACACACTGGGAGATCCTATAACCAACATAAACCATGTGAGCTACATGGAGTCTAACATACAACCCACGTTGGGGAGAGATGTCCTATCCTTGCCATCGAAGTAGGACTATCGATATCAAATCCACACAAACTAGTGATCACTATATAAATCAGCCTCAAGCTCACTCCTAAGGGGACACGTAGTTCTAGGGAAGTAAGGTCGCTTTATACCTCCCACTCGGTGCTAAAGATTTTTCCTAAACTTAGCTCAGATCATTTCAAAGACAATCCATAATAAAACAATTTCAATAATATATAAATATACATCGGGAGACATCATGCTTCCCATCTATCAATATCAACCACATTGTGGATTTCTTTCACACTCGAGTTCAAAACAACTCTATTAAGACCAAAAGGTCAAATCATTCAAAATATCTCAAATATTCAACATCAACGTGCTTATAGCACACACTTTCTCAAAAAAAATATAATTTCCAATGGGGATTCACGATCCAAATATCAAAATCATGAGAAATATCGTTCAAGATTCATTCTTTATATCTCCACACATGTAAATTCATCTTTCAAAATCATAAATATCAAGATTTTATAATCATCATCATAAGATATGGGTTCATGCTTCAAATTTGTAAAAATCAATTAAAAATCATTCCTTTGTAAAGAAAATTACTTTTGGGCACAAGAACGAAAGAGCGTTGTTGTTGAAAACCCCCACACACCTTGAATGATGAACTTTAGATCGATACTCATTTTTGAGATGTTAATCGTGCCTTTGAATGATGGTTCTTGGAGTTCTTGAACTAGGAACTTGGAATCTTGAATAAATTTGTAGAATTAATGGTGAACTTTGGAGGTTCTTAAAGTTCTTGAACTAGGAACTTGGAATCTTGAATAAATTTGCAGAATTAATGGTGAACTTTGAAGGTTCTTGAAGTTGGATGTAGGAGCTTAGGTTTTTTTTTGAGGGAATTTGATGAAATATAACAAATAATGATTCTAATAGGCTTTAATATAGGGTTTGGACAGATTTTGGGTGGGAGGGAATGACCAAAACGCCCCTAAAAATCAAATAATTCTCGAATCTGTCCTTTGGTGGACTGTTTTGACAGTCTGAAGTAGATCAACCATAACGTTTTACTCCGATATCCAAATTGAATGAAACCAATTTCATTAGAAAGAGGAATCTCATATATTTCCGTTGATATATAGTATTTCATCCATATCATTGTGTACGATGATTTATGATCATTTGAAGTTGACCCAAAAATTCACTTTTGATAGGCTGAAGTAGATCGACCATAACTTTTTGCTCCGATAGACAAATTAGATGAAACTAATTTCATTGGAAAGAGGACTCGTAGAGATTTCCGTTGATATTTAGTACATCACCCATACCATTATGTACAAAGAGTTATGATCATTTAAAGTTGGAGAAAAAATACGCCAGGCCTCAGTACTTTTTCCTGCATGTTTTATTGTTCACTACTATTCACGGTTCGATCGGAATGTTCATAACTTGTCGCTCGAGTGTCCATTTTGGATGATACACATATCGTTGGAAAGATTATTTGATACTCTACACAATGGTGGGTCATAATCTAAGACATTCCGTATGAAAAAATTTATAATTCATTCTAGAAGATAGAACCCAACACGTTTACGCACAAAATTTCAATGAAATTTTTTTTGGAGTATTACACTAGGACTCCTTAAACCTTAGGCTCTGATACCAAGTTTAGGTGTGGAGATGTCACATGGTGCTTAAGGCTAGAAGTAGCCCCAAGCTAACCCTTTGAGCCTGTTACTTTATATAATGCTTACTTAAAGGCGAATGAAACAAGTCACTGGTATTGTCATATCATAATAATGATAAAAACAAAGAAAATACTCTATCCGAACAATCACAATACTGAAAATGTCAACATACTCATAATCTAGTAAACTAGTCAGACAAGTCTCTACTACTCAAGCAAACTAGAGAGCCATTGGGACAGGCCCCCAACTAACTCATACTCAACTGAAGAGACATAAAATCATCATCTAAAAACATTGAAATATCTGAAAAAAGGTCCTCGAATCATAAGGACTCACCACTGTGAATAGGCAGATAAAAGTACTCGGGATCGCTGACATTGTTGGGACTGAGCACCTGAACCAACATTATAGGAAAATATAGCACACAAACGAGTATGTGGATCAGTACTTTGGGAATGTACTGAGCATATGGGGGTGTATGCAATTTAAATAAGCAATATCATATATCTTTATGGGAAACATGTATGCAATGGTAAATGACTCACATAGCTTGAATAAAACACTCATAATTCATGAATAAAGAAACATGTCATATAAATCATCTGAGTCATTACTCTTTATTCTCAATCTGAATTCTTTCTTTGATATCAGGTGAAATCTTTAAAATATCAACTTTCAAACTCATACTCTTATATTTAGGAGAGAAAAACTTCTTTAAAACTCAAGAACTTGATACTTTAGGAACTTTAAAACTTTAGATTCTGGGAGACTTGGGACACTTGGAACACTTGGGAGTTTCTTCTAACCGACATAAACCATGTAAGCTTACATGGAGTCCAACGTCTTGCCTACATTAGGGAGAGATATTCTATCCTTGCCATTGGAGTAGAACCTTAACTTTTAGCGATCACAATCTTAACCCACTTGGGGTAAATCAGAAACCTATAGGGGCACATAGTTCTGGGGCATGAGACCTTGGAATCAAGCCCAACTCGGTGCTAAATACTACTCCCATACTTCAACTCAGAACTTTTAGAAAAATCCACCTTACTCAAAACAAAGTGTATAATGAAAGCCAACCATGCCTTCTTTTAACTTAAATCAAAAGGTTGTGGATTCCTTTCTTAGCTTGGGGTTAAAATCAACTCTTTTCTTGAAACTTTGGTAGACTATCATCAATAGACTTTAAAAAAATTTGATAGTATGGAGATATATATACATTTCTTGGAACTATTTAGAGCATATCAAATTCGTTCTTGGACATTAAAGTATGTATGGATACTCAAGTAATCTCAACTTTCCAAAAATGGGTATTAAATCATGTCTTGAACCTTAGAATCACTCAAAACATCAATCATGGTAGGAATATATAATTCACAACATTAATTTCTCAATTCAAAATATAAAATAGGTGAAATATCATGTAATTCAAGACTTGAACACGTTTATAATGTCATAAACTTGAAATATAGCAAACTAGGCATAAATTCATCTAAAGAATACAAAATTCTTTAAGAAAAACTAAAACTTTGGGCACAAGAATGAAAGGTGTGTTCTTGTTCAAACCCCACATACCTCAAGTTATGAATTTAGATGAATAAAATTGCTTGAGACTCTTTCTCGTACTTTTGGATGAGGGTTATTGAAGCCCTTGACTTGGGAATCTTGAATCTTGACTAAATTTGGAAAAGCTATGGTGAATTCTTGAAATCCTTGGAAGAGGTTTTGGGTACTTAAGGTTTTTGTTGAGAGAAATCTTGAGAAAAGTTGTATATGATGCTTGTAATAAACTTTGATCAGGCGTTTGGATGATTTAAGAGGTGTGGAAAAAGTCCAAAGTTCCTTTTTTAACTTTTGGATGAAGCTGGAAAAATTGAACTGGAAAACCCGATTTTATGGTCCACCGCAACACGCCACTATCGCGGTGGCTCATTTGAAATTGATAAACGGGATTCTGGGGGTCACCGCGATGCGGTTCTATCATGTTGTCCCACTGGTTGGGACCTGGAACTTCAGAGTGATGCGCTGCTATTGCGGAGTTCCACTAGAAATTGACAATTTTCAAATAGACCCTCTCCGTGATGCGCCAAGCACTAAAGTGATGCTATTTTACGACTAGGACTTAAATTAGCCATAACTTCTTACTCGGTTATCGAATTTGGGCGAATCTTATATCATTGGAAAGATAATTCAATTTTACACACAATAAAAAATTAAAATTAGGGAAATTCTATATGGTTTAAACATTAATCACTTAGTCATTCCTTAACCTTTTAGAGACTAAATTAGGCTTAAGGAAAAGTTTGGGGTATTACAGGACCCTAGCATAAACATCATAAATGGGAGTAACTCTATTCCATTATAACTGTTAGAGTACATGCCCTACTAATTTTAATATTTTACTCTACTGGTTGCCTATCTGTGGAACAAGTAAGTAAACTTGATTCACAGAAGTAAAAACTGAACATAATGTTTTTACGTGGAAAACACCCGACTCAAGAAAGGTGTAAAAAACCATGACCTGTTCCTCTACAGGATTTAACCCCAACTTCACTATAAGTCTTGATCCTCAACAATCAACAATATTACAAGACTTCTTGTAAAACTAGGAATTAAAACTTCTAACTCCTATACTACAAAAACGCAAATCTTCCCAAGTCTTTGAGTTCACTAACTTGAAGACACAACTCCTAAATCAGTTTATAGATTACTGAGACTATAATAATGACTCATTACAACTCAAAGAATCTACCTACTACAAATAGTCTAAGACTTGCTAAGTAAAGGACCAGTTTTTTCTTCAAGTAAGTGAACTGCTTTGCTGATTGTTGATTATCTTATCAGTGCGTGAGTGGAAACTTTGAATCTCATTTATTGTATTCAAGTTAACACCTGATGGAGTCCTTTAGTCAATATACTCTTCTATCTTCAATAGGACTCCCAAGTAGTTTCACTTTTTTTGTTGCTGCCACCTCTCTTTCTTCTAGATTGAGTAGAACTCTTCTCCTTTATCTTGTAGAACTCTTTGATCAACTTAACTTCTGAATGATGCAATTATATTTTCCTTAATCATAGTATTTGAAACAAATCTGAGTTTCCTTGCTTATCCACTCCACTTTTGTCCTAATACACTGTCCACCTTGTAATAATTTCAACATACAGCTCAGGTAACAATAGTAGTTTCACTTCTATGGAACAACTTGCACAATTTTTTTCGTTGAATACATCCATCATCCAAACTTCACATTCCATAACAAATTCCCCCTTTTTTATGATGACAAACTTAACAGTATAACATCTTGCACTCAATCCTGACATACTCAGTGAAGGACTACAAATGGAACATCACAGAATGAAATAGGACACAACTTAGTCAATTGAGTTATAAGCATTGTATAATCTATTTTTCTCTATTTTGATATTATCAAAAAGCTGGTCCAATTAGTGGAATTTTTTTTAACAATTCAAGGATACTGGGGCTATTAATAAATAAGAAAGAGTCAGAGTAAGAGAACATCTATGCATTAATTTAAACAGAGGTAGAACATATTAAGAAACAAGGTCCATTTCATTCACAAAACCAGATACAATTATCATAACCCAGTAGTAGCAAAAAAAAACCCATTAGGGACCAGGAATCAACAAGGAAAATAGGCTAAAGGCACTAAGTGGAGGATTAAGTAGATGAGGAGAAGGGGATAAAAGAGGTTAGCTTCCTAATAATATCAACATTGTTAGCTCTTTTCTTTTCTAAGGTAGCTGTGAGGGAAGTAATTTGAGATTGAAGGTCTTGTTTCTCTTCCTCATGAGCAGCCTGGGAAGCCTCCAATACAGCTTGTGCCACTTCTACTTCACCTTGATTGGCAGAAAGAGTATTCCCCAACCTTTGCATAGGATTGTCAGCACTCCTCATAGCAACAGGTAACATAGTATGGTTCACCGATCCAATAACATCCTTTATGGTCTGCAGTGACCACCTTTGATAGGGGCATGAAAATCCTCAAAAATAGGTGCAATCCAGAACTCATATGGCAAAGCATGACCATTTATATCTTGGATTAAGACCCTTTGCATGTGCTTGATGATGAGTCTGGGAAGGTCTATTAGAATTTGAGAATCTAACAGTTCCATCAAGGTGAGACCAAGGAAATTGGTAACTGTTCTTCTTTCTTGTCTAGGAAGAATCATTTTGTGAACCACATCAAAATAAAACCGATAGAGAAGGGACATCTTATTCTTGAGGAACCTATGATGAGTAAGGAGAAGAGGATTTCCAGAGAATTTTCTGGTGATATCAAGAGCTGATAGGAGATTATCAAGAGGAGGCCAAACACCCTTTACATAATGACCCCAACCCCTAGTAGGAACATTTAAAATTCGACTCAGATTAGTAGGATAAAGGTTAATGGTTTTCCCATGAACAGTGGTAGAGAACATCTCACCAATTACAACCCCATTAGTGTAAATCTCATAAATTTTATTTTTTCTAAACTTTCTTTGATGATCACCTTGTAGAAACTAATATGACCACCCAAAGCTCTCAACTTTATGAATAAAATATCCATATTAGGTCCCCCAAAACCAGTGACAACTCTACCCCTGGCCAACTTTTTTTTTGAAAGTGAAGGACATGAGTTGACTGAGAAGTTTTGTCAGCAGTAGTTTCTACATCAAAATCAAAATCAACATAAAAAGTAGGGTCAGCCTCAGGAGAGAGTGCAATAAAAGTATCAGGTAGAAAGTCAGAGTCAGAGGAGCTGGAACAAACAGGTGCCTTAACCCATTTCTTTGACTGTAAAGCAACTCTTTTTGCTGGGGAAGCTTTGGATGATGATGGAGCCTTGGAGTGAGAGTAGAGTTTTGAAAATGAAGAAGTTTTTGAAGTAAAAGTTGATTTTGTGTGAGAGGATGGTTGGGGAGATTTTTATATGATGGTTTTTCTCTAACGATTTGAGAAAAGAAGAATATCAGGCGAAGAAATAGCAGGAGAAGGAGAACCAAAAGTAGCTACACATTTTTCTTTGTTAGCTTGGAGTGCTTTTGCAAAGGTAGCATCTTCCTATTACTTTTTACCTCGTGTGTGAGGAGTTTGAGGTGAAGGAGCAACAGGGAAGGCTTTACTAGAGCAATCTCATCAACATTAACATCAATAATAAAAGGAATGGAAGAGGGTTTTTGTTTTAGTTTAGATCTGGAGCATCGAGGAATTAGGTCTGTAATAGGAAGATCATCACAATCAAGAATTTGAAGAGGGATTGGAGGTGGCAGTGCAGGTTAAGAAAAAGATGAGGGTTTTGAAGAAAAATAAGTAAAAGGGTTTTGCAAATTCTTGAACATTGCAAAATTGGATAGCTTGATAGAAATTTAAGGATGAATAAGTGGGGTAAGGTAATATTAGGATGAAGAATAATGGATTTTGAAGGAATAGAAATGGAGTCAGTGGATGATGAAGAAAAGGATGCCATGGTGATAGAAAAGAAGAGTAGTGATTTTGATTTTGGTTTTGTGAATAATGAAAAGAGAAGAAAACATATTCAAAGTGAAGAAAGAGAGGAGATGAAGCGTTGGTGAATTGTATGGGATAAAGGAAGCGTGATGATTAGAAGTTCAGTTCTGATGGAAAAGGTCTGACAGCCTTTTGAAAGATGAAAGCTTTTGGGTTTTTAGTGGTTTGAGTGTAACGGAAAGGACCATGTAGATAATCTATTTCCTTTTTTGCTGCTATGGGTAAGAAATAAGCATATCGGAAATCTGAGGATAAAATGGACAATATTGCCTTGATGTTCCAATCTTTCTGCAGAATCAACACATTAATGAGTCAATTTACCCTAAAATCTTGGAATTAGGATACACAAGTAAATGTGTGAGACTGAATTAATCAAAAATAACTTAGGAATAACTTGTTCTAATCAATCATTGAGGGAGATTTAAACAATTTTACTCTTCCCCAAGGCTAACCTATTTTTTTCAAAGTGTTCTCTACTCAAAGCCTCAATGAATATATCAGCAATTTTCTTCTCTGTAGACAAAACATAATTGATATATGTCCTTTTTTAACACTGTCTCTAAGGAAGTGATGACGAATATCAATATTCTTAGATCTCTTATGTTGGACAGAATTTTTGGCAATATTTATAGCACTTGTGTTATCACAAAAAATGGGAATACAACCAACATCTACCCCAAAATCCAGAAGTTGTTGTTTGATCCACAACAATTGAGCACAACATAATCCAACAACATCATATTCAGTGTCAGTAGTAGACAAAGCTACTGAGTTTTGCTTTTTTTTAGACCAGGTAATCAGACATGATCCCAAGAAGTGTGCCATACCTGTAGTGCTTTTCCTGTCCACCAAATATCCTACATAATCAGCATCAGAGTATCCTACCAAATTAAAGTTACTACCTTTGGGATACCATAAACCAAGATCACTTGTTCCCTTCAAGTATCTGAAGATTCTTTTCATTGATTTTAGATATGATTCTTTGGGCTTTGCTTGAAACCTAGCTCACAACCCTACACTGAACAAAATGTCAGGCCTGCTTGCTACGAGGTACAATAATGATACTATCATTCCTCTATACATCTTTTGCTCTACATCAGGACCTGTTTTATCCAAATTAAGATTTATGGCAGTGGCAATAAGAGTGTTGATATCTTTTGCCTCTTCCATGGAAAATCTTTTGAGAAGTTCTTTGGCATACTTCTATTGATAGATCATTGTCCTTGATTCTATTGCTTTATTTGTAATCCCAAGAAGTAAGTTATTCGCCCATATGGTCATCTCAAATTCACAACTCAAAGTTTGGCAAACTCATGAGTCATGTTCATGTTGATTGAACCAAAAATAATGTCATCCACTTATACCTGCACAACTAACAAATCCTTTCCATTAGTTGTTAAGAAAAGGGTATTGTCAATTTTATTTCTGGTATGACTATGCTCTAGTAGAAACTTTGAAAATCTCTCACACTAAGCCCTTGGAGCTTGTTTCAACCCATACAAGGCCTTGTCCAGTTTATTCACATGATTAGTAAACTCTTTGCTTTCAAATCTAGGAGGTTGCTTTACATACACCTCCTATTTGAGAATGCCATTTAGGAATGCACTCTTCACATCTATCTGATAGAGAATAAACTCCATATAAGTAGCAAAGGCAACAAGTAATCTTATAGCTTCAAGTCTAGCTATAGGAGCAAAAATCTCATCAAAGTCAAGTCTTTCTTCTTGATTGTATCCTTGGACCACCAATCTTGTCTTATTTCTTGTGATTATTCCATGATCATCAACTTTATATCTGTACATCCACTTAGTCCAAATTACTGATCTATCTTTTGGGAGAGGAACTAAGTACCATACTTTGCTTCTCTCAAACTAATTTAATTTTTCCTGCATGGATATGATCTAATCAGTATCAAGCAATGCTTCAAATACCATCTTTGGTTCAATCTCTGATAGGAATGCCTTGACGGAACATATACTTATTAATCATGACCTTGTAGTAATCCCAAAGGTGAGATCAGTGAGAACATTCTCAATAGGGTGTGATCCTTAATACTTGTATCCTTTTGGGATCAAACTTAGTGAGCTACTAGGATCACTACTGATGTTCTGAGCTAGGGTAGTTGGTGGCTAAGTTCCCTCTGTTGAGGTGCCTCCATGTTTTGTAGCTCCATTCGATGAACTGGGTTGTGTAACCTGTTCCTTCATGTCACTTCCTTCTTGTAGGTTAGTCTTAACACATGATTCATTAAACATCACATGCATGCTTTCTTCAACACAGTTAGTTCTGTTGTTTAAAACCCTATAAGCCTTACTATGAGGTGAATAGCCTAAGAAGATTCTTTCATCTCTTTTAGCATTAAATTTTCCCATATTATCCTTTCTATTATTGTGTATGAAACATTTACAACCAAAGGTTCTAAAGTGAGAAATGTTAGGTTTTCTTTATTTTAGTAATTCATAGGGAGTCTTTTCTAACAAAGGTTTGATCATGGATCTATTTAGGATATATGCCTCAGTACTTATTGCCTCAGCCTAAAAGTTTTTAGCAATATTTGCTGCAAGCATCATTGTTCTAGCCATATCTTCAAAGATTCTATTTTTTCTTTCCACCACTCTATTTTGTTGTGGTGTTCTAGTAGCTGAGAAGTTATGATATCTACCATTTGCTGAACAAAATTCCAAGAACTTTGTATTCTCAAATTCTATACTATGGTCAGATCTTATGAAAACTAATGAAGTGCCTAGTTTTTTTTCAATTTTCTTAATGAAAATTTTGAATACATCAAAGGCATCTTCTTTAGAGGCTAGAAACAAAGTCCATGTGAACCTGGAATAATCATTAACAATTATAAAAACATACCTTTTTACACCTCTGCTTTGAAGTCTCATGGGTTCACACAAGTCCATATGAACCAGGTCAAGGCACTTGGTAGTTCTAACATGGTTCTTTGAAATTAAAAGAAGATCTTACCTGCTTCCCCCTTACATATGGACTACATAGTTTTTCTTCCTTGAACTTGGTCTTGGGTAATCCCAATACCATGTCTTTGGAGCAAAGTATGTTTAGTTATTTCAGACTTGCATGACCAAGTCTCTTGGGCCAAAGGAGGGGACCATTTTCTATGGCACTTAAACAAGTCAACTCAGGTCCTGGTAGTTCCATAATGTCAGCTTTGTATACATTTCTGTATCTCCTTGCAGTGAGCACAATCTCTTTGGTGTCAATCCTTTTGACCTTGACTCCTGCAACAGTAAAAATAACTTTATCACCTTTGTCACACAATTGTGAGATGCTTAGTAGGTGATGTTGGGCGTGTTTATACGTCTAAGCACCATAACTTACCCATGTTTTAGCTAGGTTTTGAGGATAAAATACATAATTCTTGCACTTTTAGTCTATTTTCCATTAAGTGAGCTGAACTATGTGATTAGCATGCTTCTCAGGTACAAATGAGGAAGATTTCAGCACTTTGGGGACCTGTAGACAGCAATGGAAAACTTCACATAAAAGGGAAGACAACTTTTGGACTGAATGTGATGCATGAGAACTTTTTCCCGGGCAAACTCAGTATTTATAAATAGTTAAGGATGCAGTAGCAACTTATTAGAGAAGGATATTATTAAAAGCTTTATTGCTGAATTTTTAGGGATTATTCATTATTCAGATTCTGTAATATTTTGAACACAAGAAAGATGGCTTAGCTTGAGAAAAGGAGAGAGAGAAACGAGTTTTCTCTCTTATCATCGCTAGTCATCTTCATCACCAAGATCATTCTAAGTTTTGGTATGATGAATATTTCTATGTTGATTTCGGTTTTATTCATGAGTAGCTAAGCTTATTTGTTGGGGTTATGGAAACCTTGTAGTATACTCTCTATTGCTATGGGTTTTTGAATTTATGATGTGTCATGCCATTTATATCATTACTCTCTTCATTTTGATTGAATTCTCGTGGTTACAAACATAGGGAATACGCCATTATAGCAATAACTTGTTTGGTAGAAAAGTTACTATTTGGAAAAGAGAGTGTGAGAAGAAAATAGGGTTTTCAACCTCTATTTACATGTTAATGCCTTAGAAGGATTAATGTCTTGGAGAGTTCGTACCATTTGTTGTACTCGTTAGATTCGAAAGAACTAAGGTGAATAAATCCTTGATGGTTGAAAAACACTTGGATTTAGAATCAGAATACGTCTCTCTATAAGTGCATGCATACATAAAATCCATATTACTCATAGTTAATAGAGAAGTAGAATCTACAAGGTGGACATAACCCTAACTTGTCATTCTCTGTGATCAAATATAATTACACATATCATCTCATCATTACACTAATAATATTATTGTGCACTTAAACCAAAACCCCCTTTATCTTGGAACCTTCGATCAACTGTCTAATAATAATCGCAATACTTAGTGACCATAGTATTCCCTGTGGGATTCGACACCCAACCCAGTTGGGTTCTATATTTGACATCGACCGCTTACACTTTCTAAGGTGAGTTGTAATTTGGGCGTATAAAATTTTGGCGCCGTTGCCGGGGAATACGGTTGTCAACTAAGTTTGTGATAGTTAATAGACCCTTTGGTCAAAGATTCTCAAATTTTACTTTTTGTTTGTTGTTTTTGTTTTGTTCAGGTTTGGTGGAGTGCATGCCGAATACACAAAGTTCTGGTCATCCATTATTACCTATAAATCCTGAACCACATCTCATTGGTAGAATGGATGCACAATGAGACATTGAAAGGATGGCCACTCAAAAGGAGCAGGCTAGATTAGTTGCATTGGCAGCTGCGCAAGTAAATCAACAAAATGTTGATAACCCAGGTCGGGTACCAAATCTTAAGGATGAAGACCTGGGTGATGATGAGTTATTAAACCCAAGGCGTGCAGATGATGTGGCTGCACCAGTGAAAAGGAATGTCAACAGAGATCGTCAAGCTAGAATGAGACCTGAACGCCGAGCTGTGCAGGTTGCTTTTGATGATGATGATGACGACTTGGATGGGGATGGTGCCACAGGGGCTATTATTCCTCCGCCATTGGCCCCCGAAGCCAAGTTCAATATCACTATGATCCAGCTACTGCAACTCAAAGGGTTATTTGGTGGACTTGCAGGCGACGATCCGAATATGCATCTGATTAATTTTATCTCAACATGCAAATCGTTTGACAATCCAGGGGTTGGATAGTATGTGATCCGAATGCGCTTATTTCCATTGTCTCTATCTGGAGAGGAAACTCTATGGTTAAACGGGCTAACTCCTGACTCTATTACCAATTGGAGGCAATTGAAAGAAGCTTTTCTAGAAAGGTTCTTTCCGCCATCCAAGAGAGCACAATTAAGAGATGCGATAAGTAATTTCAGACAGCTTCCAACTGAAGCTCTCCATGAGACATGTGAGAGGTTCAAGAAGAAACTTATACGGTGCCCAAATCATCAGATGGCCAATGTCCACTTGATGGAAATATTATATAGGGCTTTGAACTCGGTGACTAAGCCAGTGGTAGATAATGCTGTGGGTGGGTCATTCATGGACCTTACTTTTATTGAGGCATGTGATATGCTTGATCGTATGACAAAGAAGAGTAGAGCTTGGCATACCATGGATTATGAGGTAGCAAGCTCTACTGTATTTATTGACATAAAGGCATAATAGAGACGAAAAGAAGAGAAACATGACCAGGATATGGCTCACATGAAAATGCAGATGGACCTTCTTACCAAGCATTTATTATAAGGGAAGATAGAAAAGGTTAAGGCTGTTGTATCACAGGGAAGAGATGACTCCAATTCTGAGGAGTAAGCAAATTACTTGAATAATTAGGGGGGTTTTCGAGGCAATGTCCAAGGAAACCAAGGTCGGAACTATTATGAAAAATTTGAATCCAAGGACCGAGACCAAGGGAATTAGAAGAATAAATATGACAGGAGCGGTTTGTATGTCCCTCCTGGAAATCATGAAGCTGCTGCATCTAGCTCTTGGAAGATGTCCATGGAGGACAAGATGGCTAAGCTATTGAAAGGAGTGGAGGCAACCAACACGGGAGTAACTGAGGTAAAAAATGATTTGTCCTTAATAAATCAATTCGTTGACTCGCATTCCACTTTAATAAAACAGCTGGAACAACAAATGAGTCAGCTATCAGCGGCATTCAATCAAAGAAAAGCTGACACTTTATCGAGTGACACTGTCCAAAATCTAAGGAAAGATGGATCATGTTTGGCTATTACCACCAGGAGTGGTAAGGTGTTGGAATATCCATCCAAGGGCAAGCCTGTGGCTGATAATATAGAAGAGAATGTTATTGAAGCAGATTGTGATGATGCTGTAGAAGTTGAAAATCAAGATGAGAACGTTCATGATACTACACCTAGATGCCAACAGTCTAAAAGAATTGATAATGGGAAGCACAATAAAAAGAAAGTGATGGAGAAAACTCTTCCAAATCCACCACCACCTTTTCCTCAAAGACTGAAGAAGAAGGTTGATGACACCAGGTTCAGTAAGTTCATGACCATGCTGAAGCAGCTGACTATAAATGTGCCATTGGTGGAGGCACTGGAGCAAATTCCAGGATATGCCAAATTCATGAAGGACCTTTTGACAAAGAAAAGGGCAGCGAGCTATGAACTGGCAGATAATTTTCATCATTGCAGTGTAATTGCCACGAGGTCTTTAGTACAGAAGAAGGCAGATCTGTGTGCTTTCACTATTCCTTACACGGTTGGATCTTTAGATTTTGCAAAGGCGTTATGTGATTTGGGGGCTAGTATTAATTTGATGCCACTAGCCATCTATAGACAGTTGGGGTTGGGTGATCCTACACCAACTAACATGCGGCTTGTAATGGCAGATAGGTCGGTAAAACGAACTGTTGGTATCTTGTATGATGTATTAGTGAAGGTCTCTACCTTCATTTTTCCTACAGACTTTGTTATTTTGGATTGCGAGGTGAATTTTGAGGTTCCCATAATCTTGGGTCGACCTTTCCTCGTAACAGGAAGTATGCTTATTGATTTACGAGCAAATGAGCTTTTATTTCGGATGAATGACGAAGTGGTATGTTTTGATGTATGCAAATCAATGAAGCAACCCAAAGATATGAATGTGTTCTCTATAGCTGATGTTTATTATAAGGATAAGAAGGAATTATCTTTAGAGAAGCAACTTACTATTGAGCCATTGGCTGCTGTGCTTTTGAATTTTGAGCGTGAGGATATTAAAGAGTACGAAGGAACTATTTGTGCTTTGACAGGAATGGGGTCGTATTCATATGCCCCAATGAAGCTGGACCTTGACCTTAAACATCGACCTTCACCACCGGCGAAGCCATCCATTGAAGAGCCACCGGTGCTAGAATAGAAAGAGCTACCCAGTCATCTAAGGTATGCGTTCTTGGGTAGTGGAAATACACTGCCGGTTATTGTTGCTGCCGATTTAGGTGAACAACAAATAGAGGCTCTTATCTCTGTTCTGAAGAGGTACAAGAGAGCTATTGGTTGGACTATTGCTGATATAATTGGTATCCCTCCTGGCATATGTATGCACAAGATTCAGCTCGAGGAAGATTGCGTACCCACTATTGAGCATCAGCGTCATTTGAACCCACCTATGCAAGAGGTGGTGAAGAAAGAAATCATAAAGTGGTTAGATGCAGGGGTGGTGTATCCAATCTCAGACAGTAAATGGGTGAGTCCTGTACAATGTGTGCCCAAGATAGGGGGCATGACAGTAGTAGCGAATGAAAAGAATGAGCTAATTCCACTCAGGCCTGTCACTGGGTGGAGGGTGTGTATGGACTACCGGAAGCTAAACTCGTGGACATTAAAGGACCACTTCCCAATGCCATTCATGGATTAAATGCTGGATCGATTAGCAGGAAAGGGATGGTTTTGTTTCTTGGATGGTTATTCCGGATATAATCAGATTTGCATTGCTCTTGAAGATCAGGAGAAAACCACTTTTACATGACCATATGGTACTTTTGTATTCAAACGAATGCCATTTGGGTTATGTAATGCACCTGCCACTTTTCAGTGGTGTATGATGTCCATTTTCTCTGATATGGTTGAAGACACCTTGGAGGTGTTTATGGATGACTTTTCGGTTGTAGGTGAGTCATTTGAATCATGCTTGGCAAATCTGAGTATGGCTTTGCAGAGATGTGTTGAATTCAATCTGGTGCTAAATTGGGAGAAGTGCCATTTTATGGTTAAGGAAGGCATTGTTCTAGGGCATAACGTCTCTGAAAAAGGAATTAAAGTTGATCGAGCCAAGATTGAAGTTATCGAGAGACTACTACCTCCAATTTCTATGAAGGGGGTTCGTAGTTTTCTCGATCATGCTGGTTTTTATTGGAGCTTTATTAAAGACTTCTCCAAAATTGCAAATCCATTATGCAAAATTTTTGAGAAGGAAGCAAAGTTTCACTTTGGTGCAGATTGCTTGAAGGCATTTGAATGCCTCAAGGGGAAGCTAGTTGAAGCCCCTATTATTGTAGCACCTGATTGGTCTCTGCCTTTTGAAGTTATGTGTGATGCAAGTGGTGTAGCTTTGGGTGCTGTACTTGGTCAGAAAAGAGAAAAGCTATTTCATCCAATCTACTACGCGAGCAAGGCCTTGAATGGAGCACAGAAGAACTATACCATCACTGAACAAGAGCTTCTAGCAGTTGTTTACACATTCGAAAAGTTCCGTGCTTACTTGTTGGGAACCAAGGTAGTGGTTCATACAGATCATGCAGCTCTAATATATCTAATGGCAAAGAAGGATGCAAAGCGAAGGCTAATTAGGTGGGTGCTACTGCTTCAAGAATTCGATTTTGAGGTAAAGGATAGAAAAGGTTGTGAAAACCAAGTAGCTGATCATCTATCTAGACTTGAGAGTGAGCACACAGTGTAGACTGACCTTGATATTGATGATGCATTCCCCGACGAAGAAATTCTAGCAACTATGGTGGAAAACTTACCGTGGTATGCAAATTATGCTAACTACGTGGTGAGCGAAGTGATTCCTGAGCATCTCTCCTTTCATCAAAAGAAAAAGTTCATGCATGATGTGAAACATTACTTCTGGGATGAGCCTTATCTTTTTCGACGATGTGCTGATGATATTATTAGGCGGTGCATCCCAGATGTAGAGGTGCCTAGCATACTGGAAGAAAGCCATGCTTCCCAAGTTGGAGGTCACCATGCAGGTGATCGGACGGCCAAGAAAGTACTGCAAAGTGTCTACTATTGACCTTCATTATTTAAAGATGCCTACAATTTTGTAAGAAGATGTGATCAGTGTCGGTGGCAAGGTTCTATTTCAAAGCACCACGAGATGCCCATGTCCAAAATGCTTGAAGTAGAGTTATTCGATGTCTGGGGTATTGATTTCATAGGCCCATTTGTGAGCTCTTTTGGGATGAAATATATCCTAGTTGCTGTGGATTATGTATCCAAATAGGTCGAAGCAGTCGCGCTAGCTGATAATGAAGGTAAGAGTGTTGTGGCGTTCTTAAAGAGAAATATCTTCTCTCGTTTTGGGGTACCTCGTACCATCATAAGCGATGGAAGATCACATTTCTGCAACAAGCTGTTTAGAGTCGCATTAGCAAAGTATGGGGTTAAGCAACATAAGGTAGCTACACCGTACTACCCACAAACTAGTGGCCAGGTGGAGGTTTCAAATTGGGAAATCAAGCTGATCCTTCTAAGACTGTGAATGCCAACAGGAAAGATTGGTCCAGGAAACTGGATGATACCTTATGGGCATATAGGACCGCGTTTAAAACACCAATTGGCATGTCACCATACCAACTAGTTTATGGAAAGGCTTGTTACTTTCCAATTGAGTTAGAACATAAAGCAATGTGGGCACTGAAGCAGCTTAACCTGAAATGGTATGATGCCATAGATATGAGATTGGGACACGAGATGGATGAATTCTGTCTAAATACATACGAAAGAGCAGATCTTTACAAGGAAAGGATGAAAAAGTACCATGATCGGAGGATTATCCAACGAAGCTTTCAGAAAGGCAATTCGGTACTCCTTTTCAACTCCATACTGAAGTTGTTTCCAGGTAAGTTGAAGTCTAAATGGTCTGGTCCATTCAGAATCAACCAAGTTTACTCATCTGGAGTAGTGGAGTTAGAAAATGATGATGGTAGTGTCTTTAAAGTGAATGGCCAAAGAGTGAAGCTATATATCGGTCCAACCGACCCGATAAAATATATAACCACCATATATCTTGATGAAGTCTGAGTAATCAAGATAACTATGTCGTGCCGCGACAATAAATCAAGCGCTACATGGGAGGCAACCCATCATTTTTAATCATTCTTGTTTTACTAGGAGTTTGTTTTTGGTAAATAAAAATTCAAAAAGAAGAGTCGAGCCATGACCAAAACTAAGGCACTAGGTGGGAGGCAACCCATCCTTCTAATCATTTTTGTTGTTTTTGATTAAGTATGGGTGCATGACGTACAAAGGAGAAGATTAGTCCCAATTTGTATTTGGAAGTGAGTCATGTTAATGGTGGTAAGTCTAGGAATGATGGAACAATATAGGTAAGTGGGAGTGGTCAAATGTGTAAGGCTCAACGATGGGTTAGGCGCCGCCTATGCCAACATAGGCAATAGGCTAGGCGCCACCTATGCCAACATAGGCAATAGGCTAGGCGCCGCCTATGCCATTGCCTATGCTCACTGCCTCACATAGGCGATGGGATAGGCGCCGCCTATGACAACATAGGCAATAGGTTAGGCGCCGCCTACTTATGCTTAGGCAATGCTATAGGCGCTGCTTACTTATGCTTAGGCAATGCTATAGGCACCGCGTATCAACATAATTTTTGCCCACTAACCCGTTTGTGAATGGACCAACCCGACCCATGGCTCATCTTTTAAATATATCCTCTACCTTTGAACATCACTCAATTGTTTTTTAAACCTAGGCGCCGCCCAAGCAACCTTGCCCTCTCCAAGCTTTTCTCTTTTCTCATCTAATCCTGCAGGCTCACCTTCCCGATTCGTCACCAAGTAAGTTGTTCTTTCATGTTCCGTAGTTGTTTCAGTGCTACGCTTATAATGGTTAACTAGATTTTGTAGTAGTTCTTGGTGATAAGAGTATGGTTAGTTTGTTATGATTCTTGAAAAAATGCATCTCATTGAGTAAAAGAATTCTTGTGGGTATTCTTGATTTTACTCCGGCATGTAGTGATTGGTATTGACTGTCATAAATTTTTCTTATTATTATGGAGTGAAATTTTGAAGTTAATGCATAATTTTGGGAGTTGTAAGCTTGACTATGTGAGTGAATCGTTCATCGATGCAATGGTCATGGTTAACCAAAAGTTTAAGATTATGTAATTGTTTCTATGCTATAGCATGATAAGATTTCTATGTCGTAGTTTTGCTCAAAGATTGCATTACTCCAATGAAATAAAGTTGGAAATGATAGTCAAGATTACACGACCATTGTGTGCTGCTTCTCTATATCAAACTGAGAAATTGTTATGTAAAGTGAAGGGGTGAAAGTGTGACTGCGCTAATAATGTTGTTGGCACATACCATCTAAATGTATGTCGATGAAGTCTGAGTAATCGACATCACTCACTCAATTAGTTTGTGCAAACAAATTAAGTGTGGGGTGGTGCCATCACTATTTTCTTTTTCAATTATAGTGAATTTTACGAAGTGAGACTAATATAACCCTATTATGATCTCAGGTAACATGGCTCCGAAAGGACGATAGGGAAAGGAGAAAGCATCCACCTCTGAAAAAGGTCACAAAAGGTCAAGAAAGGACCAGGCTGATTTCTCCTCTCATCAAGTGCCTCAACGCACTTTTGGGATTAAATGGGTTCTGGAGGAGGAAGGAAAGGAATGGTATAGAAATAATAATGTGTAGAAATATGTACATGTGGATTTGATGTAGAAGGAAAGTTTAGCAAAGCACTGCCCTCGTATTTTGGCAAAGATTATGGCACTAAATCTTGACTTTATCTTCCGAGACATGGGCGAATGTAATCTTGATTTGACTCGAGAGTTTTATGCCAACTGGTCCCCAATGACTACGAGAAATGAAGTAAAGATTCGGGGGCAAGTCTTGCAATTGAACGCTGATTTCTTCAACTCTTTCCTGGGTACTCCAAGTGTGGATCCATCACCACTCAAGGAGCTCTACAACAGACCTCCCTACAGAGCCATCAAACATACGTTGCGTGGATCAAGGTCCATGACCCGGTGGACTCGTCATAAAGATAATGGTCGTCACAATACTTACCTATATACTTGTTTGAACAGAGAAGCTCGCATATGGTTAAGAATAGTCAACTCCTACTTGATTCCTGGGACACAATACACAAAAGTCACGCGTGATCAAGTCTGCTTGGTATATGCTCTAATGATGAAGGTTCCCATCAACATTGGTGCAGTTATACGAATGTCGATGCGAAAAGCACGGGTGCACAAAAGGTCCCATTTCAGTTTCGGCAATTTGTTGACTGCAATCTTAAGGAAAGAGCACATTGAGAAGGAGCCAGCAGACCATAAGTTGCCACATAACCCAAAAAAGGTAGATCTCAGGAAAATCAAAGATCCAGAAACTGGTCAAGGCATTAACCTTACCACTGCTGAGAGACATGCTCGAGATGAGAGTTTTTTTCGCCATCTGTATGGAATGACTAGGTTCACTATGATGAATGGGGGTCGTGTGCCGACTGATGCAGAGCTTCAGCAATTGGACTATGACTACCCACTTAATGAGCACGCTCGGGCTATGTGTGGAGTAAGGGTAAATTTTGAGAAACCTCTAGATGATGATGTGCCGACAGACGATGATCACCGACTTCTAGACTCTGATATGGAGAATAACTCTGGTGATGAAGACTCTGATGATGATTCTGACGAAGGGGGTATGACCCCAGATGTAGAGGAGGAGTCTGACTAACCAGGTTTTTGCTTATTTATTTACACTGAGGGCAGTGTGTTCAGTCTAAGTATGGGGTGCGGGTATATGTTGCGGATTGCCTTGTCTGCTGTATTACGTACTGCTTGCTTGCATTTATTCTATCGTTGTTTTGATTTAGTCGTAGTTAGTTAGTTGTAATTAGTTAGAGTTTTGCATGAAATTATTCTTATAGACGGCATGGTATTATAACAGGAGTTTGTGCTGAATCACTTCTATTGAAACATTTAGGCTCTAAGTTGTGACTCATTCTGTGATGATTTCTTGTGGTTTAATTCATTTATTAGTTGGGTCAAGAATCTATAATGCTCCTAATTAAGTTGACCATGTGCCATGTGTGTGTAAGGTTATTGTATATTCTTTGTTACGCCTGATGCTAGAACTTGCCTAGTGTGTGTGTGAAGCGAAATAAAGATTGTGAGTTTAGGAGATGATTTAGGCATTTCTTTGACAACCCTGATTTTGTTTACCTTTTTTTACCTACCTTTGTACATTGTCCTAGTGAACACCCTTTGAGCCTTTAGCTATTTTCTTTGGCAACCTCATATGTAGCCTAATCCATTTTTTTTAAAGACCATAATTTGATCCAAAAGCTCCTAAGCGCTTTAAATTATAGAATCAAGTTGAGTAAAGAGTGTGGTAAAATAAAAGAAAAATGGTGAAAGTGATGCCCCAAAGTTTAGTTATTGGTATATGAAAATATTGTGATCGAGGGTGGCTATCATAGGGATGCTTAATAAAAAAAAAGAAAAAAAATAATAATAAATGAAGAGAAAAATAAAAAAAAAGCAGTTGTATATTCCCATCATTGTGCTTCTGATTGAGTAACAAAATGGGTGAAAAAGGGGTTGGTAGATGAAAGGAAGGTAGAGTGGTTGTTAAAGGTTAGTGTAAATGGCATAATGTAGTGTATTAAAGCGCTTAGGGAATGTAGTCACAAATTTTGGCCAAAATAGTCCTACCTGTCCCTTTAGCCTACATTACAACCCGTAAAGACCTATTTGATCCTAACCTTAGCATTCTGATATTAGTAGAGTATTACACTAAGGGCAAGCATATGGTCATCAGTTGTAATCTAAGAATTCTTTGTGAGAGTGAGAGCAAGCAGGTTCTTATACCCATATTTCTGAAAAATGCAAAACTATGAGTGATTATCGGTAACATTTTCTGTGAGCGCACATGGTTGATGATTGTTGGGTGGTTTTATATGATTTCTTTTGGCTTAACTTGTGTATACGAATTAACCAACTTAATGAGTCTATGTTAGAGGGTGAGTTGTTTCTAGTAATGATCAAGAAATCTACTCTTTGTTAATAATTGCCGTGCATGTCTTGTTGAAAATTTTGTGTTGCTCTTATGAATGTTAGTTAGGTATTCACATGGATTTACTATTTTGTTCGAGGACAAACAAAGCTTTAAGTGTGGGGTGGTGATGTTGGGCGTATTTATACGTCTAAGCACCATAACTTACCCATGTTTTAGCTAGGTTTTGAGGATAAAATACATAATTCTTGAACTTTTAGTCTATTTTCCATCAAGTGAGATGACCTATGTGATTAGCATGCTTTTCAGGTACTAATGAGGAAGATTTCAGCACTTTGAGGACCTGTGGACAGCAAAGGAAAACTTCACATAAAAGGGAAGGCAACTTTTGGACTGAATGTGATGCATGGGAACTCTTTCCTGGGCAAACTCAGTATTTTTAAATAGTTAAGGATGCAGTAGCAACTTATTAGAGAAGGATATTATTAAAAGCTTTATTGCTGAATTTTTAGGGATTATTCATTATTCAGATTCTGTAATATTTTGAACACAAGAAACACGGCTTAGCTTGAGCAAAGGAGAGAGAGAAACAAGTTTTCTCTCTTATCATCGCTAGTCATCTTCATCACCAAGATCATTCTAAGTTTTGGTATGATGAATATTTCTATGTTGATTTCGATTTTATTCATGAGTAGCTAAGCTTATTTGTTGGGGTTATGGAAAACTTGTAGTATACTCTCTATTGCTATGGGTTTTTGAATTTATGATGTGTCATGCCATTTATATCATTATTCTCTTCATTTTGGTTGAATTCTCGTGGTTGCAAACATAGGGAATACGCCATTATAGCAATAACTTGTTCGGTAGAAAAGTTACTGTTTGGAAAAGAGAGTGTGAGAAGAAAATAGGGATTTCAACCTCTATTTACACGTTAATGCCCTAGCAGGATTAATGTCTTGGAGAGTTCGTATCATTTGTTGTACTCGTTAGATTCGAAAGAACTAAGGTGAATAAATCCTTGATGGTTGAAAAACACTTGGATTTAGAATCAAAATACGTTTCTCTATAAGTGCATGCATACATAAAATCCATATTACTTATAGTTAATTGAGAAGTAGAATCTACAAGGTGGACATAACCCTAACTTGTCATTCTCTGTGATCAAATATAATTACACATATCATCTCATCGTTACACTGATAATATTATTGTGCACTTAAACCAAAACCCCCCTTATCTTGGAACCTTCGATCAACAGTCTAATAATAATCGCAATACTTAGTGACCATAGTATTCCATGTGGGATTCGACACCCAACCCAGTTGGGTTCTATATTTGACATCGACCGCTTACACTTTCTAAGGAGAGTTGTAATTTGGGTGTATCGGCAGGTTATGCTTTAATCCTTCTACAAGATAGACATCTTCCAATGCTTTTGACTCAGATGAGCTAATTTTTCCAACTCCAGTAATGATTCCTTTTTTTCCAACACCAAAATAAAACTCCCCCTCTCTCTATTTTGGAGAGTGAAAGGAATTTTTTTTATCCCTAATTATGTGTCATGAGCAAGCATTGTCTAAGTACCAGTGCCTTTTGCTTTCTTTCACCTTCTCGTGTAAAAGAAATTAATGGTTAGACTTAGGAACCCAAACAAGCTTGGGTCCTATTTTATGAGTGATAGGATGAATTAAATTTCTTCTAGTCCATGCAGGAAACATGTAGTGCAACCTATTTCTCTGACCAGAACTAGTTTTATTCTTTTTGGTCTGAGAAAATTTGTTCTCCAGGTTTTGACTATTTGATATGCTTCTCGCAGCCACTGGATATTTAGTGGTGGGATGTCCAAGGTTTCCATAGATATAACATAAATCTTTAGGATCATCAAAACTTTTGTGGAATCCCAACCCTGCCTTTTCATTGTAATTTCTTTCACTCAACTTGTGAACAATTCTTGAGGAGTTTGTCCACCTATTCGCTCTTTCGGGATCAACGTTTAGTTTAGAAACTTCTTGACTCAACTTATTCATTTTTTCAGTTAAATCATGGCATTCTTGTTTGTATTTAACCAGCTCAAGTTCAACATTTTCTTGTTCTTTACTCAGAGCCTTTTTCCCATTTTTAGTGAGAGTTAATTTGAGAACTTCAGACTTAACATCATTGTTTGAATTTTCAAGTTCTGCAACCTATTTCTTGAGAGTGCAATTTTCCTTGTCAACTATACCTGTGCAAGGCTTTAAATCAATGATATCAAATTTGAGACTTGCAAGACTATTGAACAATTTATCCCTATCAGAAGTTAATTCTTGGAAGTCATCAATCAGTGCACTCATCAAGGAAATAAGTTTTGGTTTTGAATACAATTGAAGCTTTTCTTTGAGTTCAAGTATACTTACCTCGGAAGCATCATCTTCTTCTTCTAAGTCTGAGTCTCCAAGAGACATGAATGCAGTTTCATCAACTTCATTTTCATCTGAATTATATCCCCAGGCTGCTATCATTGCATGTTCCTCCTTCCTTTTTGCCTTTTCTTTTAGTTTCTTTTCAGCCCTTTCCTTTTTCCATTATATTTCCCAAACTGGATAGTCTCTGATATGATGATCAGTTTTGCCACACTTGTAGCAACCATTTGGATTTTCATTGGAATGTTTCATACTACTTGTTACCTTCTTCTTCATAAAGAATTTGCTGAAGTTCTTAGTTATGAAAGAAATGATAATGCTCAAATTACACTCTTGAATGGATGTAAGCGATCATTGTCAATATAAAACCCAACTAGGTTGGTGTCGAATCCCACAGGGAATAAGGTGTGAACTTAAGTCGTTTACATTTTACTTCACTGATAATGTAACATTTCCTGAAATAGGGGCTTAAGTCTCACAAGTAATTGTTTGTCACTTTGAATTTAAGGTTTATAACCAAGATTTTATGCAGTAACCAGAATTATGTTCACTAGGGCTTACGATATATGACAGATTCTAAAGTTAACTCAAGATTCTCACGATGGTTAAGATAACAAGCTATCTTTATCGATGATATGCTCAAATGTCTCTCGACTTATTCAAGCGTCTAATTTCCTAATCCTATAAGACTTAGGTAATCGCAACTTAATGCCCAGATTTTACCTCAGGTTAATCAACCTTGTTACAGCGCTGATTATTAAATGAAGTATTTTCAAGTCCTTGTTGATAATTCATTTCCCACTGTTTATGATTTCTTTCTTAAGCAAATCAAAGTAGGTACACCTACTATTTACCACCAACACACGTTAATTATAATCTCAGAATTACCAAGAAATCCTAACACCTATTGAATCTTGAGTATTTAAAACCTTATCATGACCTAACCCTAGATCCCATAATTCAGGTTAAAGGTGTTTATCCACTCATGGAACAAGAAACAAGCATACAAATTGATTTTATAATTGAAAGGATTAACTTACAATGATAAAAAAGATCAAAAGTATAACTTGAATTGATTCACAACACAAAACTACCAAAATAATGGTTTAGAGAGAGAGAGAGAAAAAGTATCGCATGTTTTCCCCCCAAAAATTTCTAAGTCAATAATAAGTCAATCTATAATTATAAAAACCCTAAAAAAAGGCTTTAAATAGTTAAACCTAAATAAGGAAACAAAATAGAAGCTTCACCTTTTCCTCGAAATAAATGACGACGTCCATGACGGCCTATCAGGATTCTGGCGGCTTATCACGGATATCATCAGATCCTCAGCTACTTTTGATTCTTGCTGGCTAAGGTTGACAGCGACGGTGATGCCTTATCACTATCTTGATGACGTTTCATGGAGGCCGTCAAAAAACTTTCTTCAACTCCCGTCTTCTGTTTAAGGTTGATGGCATCCTTGACAGCTTATCACCAGGCTGACGTTGTGTCATGGATGTCATCAGCCACACTTAGCCATTAATTTGCTTCATATTTCAGGCTCTTTGCTTCCTTTATTAGTGGTTCCCCTTCCTCTCTACATTTATTGCAAAATCAAAGTACACTAATAAAAAAATATCCATAATTCATAGTCTTCACCTTGGATGAACATATCCATCCTTGCTTTCCACCTGATAAAGTGAGAGCCATTAAAGAGTGGAGGTCTAGTAGTTGACTGACCTTCACTGTGACCAGTAGGAGGTGCGGAATTCATCATTGATCTTTCCTTTGGTGCTAGCCTTATTCAAGACAACCTCTATCTGATACCACTTATTAGAGTGCGTGACCTACTAATTTTAATATTTTACTCTATTGGTCGCCTATCTATTGAACAAGTAAGTAAACGTGGTTCACAGAAGTAAAAGCTGAACACAGTGTTTTTACGTGGAAAACACCTGGCTCAAGAAAGGTGTAAAAACCATGACCTGTACCTCTACAGGATTTAACCCCAACTTCACTATAACTCTTGAGCCTCAACAATAAACAATATTAAAAGACTTCTTGTAAAACTAGGAATTAAAACTTCTAAATTCTATACTACAAAAACACAAATCTTCCCAAGATAAGTGTTCCCAAGTCTTCGAGTTCCCTAATTTGAAGATACAACTCCTAACTCAGTTTATAGATCACTGAGACTAGAAAAATGACTCATTATAACTCAAAGAACCTACCTACTACAAATAGTCTAAGACTTGCTAAGTAAAGGACCAGGTTCTTCTTTAAGTAAGTGAACTATTTTGCTGATTGTTAATTATCCTATCAATGCATGAGTGGAAACTTTGAATCTCATTTATTGTATATAAGTCAACACTTGATGGGGTCCTTTAGTCGATGTACTCTTCTATCTTCAATAGGACTCCCAGGTAGTTTCACTCTTTTTGTTGCTGTCGCCTCTATCTCTTCTAGATTAAGTAGAACTCTTCTCCTTTATCTTGTAGAACTACTTGATCAACTCAACTTCTGAATGATGCAACTATATTTTCCTTAATCATAGTATTTGAAACAAATTTGAGTTTCTTTGCTTATCCACTCTTTTCCTAATGCAATGTCCACCTTGTAATAATTTCAACATACAACTCAAGTGATAGTAGTAGTTTCACTTATGTGGAACAGCTTACACAAAATGTTTCATTCAGTATGTCCATTATCAAAACTTTACATTCCCTAACAATAACATATACCTATTTCATTACTCAAGGTGGGACATGAGGTAATGATATGATACAATAGACATGAAGTGCTTCATATATCAAGTCTCTAGATCACAAGTAGAGACTCGTTCTGCATAAACACAACACAACATGAGTTCTTAGGACAGACCACTGTGAGAAATATGAGTGCATACATCATGAGTCGTATAACATAAGGCCAACATTCATGAAGTCAACGATTGATACATAGATTGATACTTGAAGCTATTGCTCCTCATTTTCAGAGCTGAGATAGTCATGAATTTGCATGAACCTTATCACTTTGGCTAATCCCGATGTAAAATGAATCGGTAACATATAGAAAGTATAGTTTCTTAAAACCAAACATGATGTGAGATACAAATTTATGGATCATGAACATCATAACATAGAGTTTGAATACTCAAAAGATTGGGTTACTGAGACATCATTGCTTCTAGTTTAGAGGTCGAATCATGGACATAAGTTGCATAGATAATTCGAGCCATGTGCATAGACATGACTAGCATACATAAGAAATTGGTAGAATGTCCTCTTAACTTGAAGTAGGAGGATTTTGCTCTAATAGGAATAGATTCTTCATGACGTTTCCCTGAAATTTGTCACCATGAGAAAATTCAGGAACTACCTTAACTGATCATCTCCCCCTTAGATCAAAGTCATGAGCCTAGACTTGAGGACATATCTTCTCATTAAATCTATAAGAACCACACTCAACACAATGGGGTATCACCATACACATAAATTATAAATTCCCCCTGATAAACTATACTATTAAGGCATTGCTTTCCGGGAATGCTACTCTTAAATTTTGCTAGCCTCTATAACTATTACCCTACAACTCATACTCTTATAAGCATACATATCCACATTCCTTGTCACATAGTGATCCATTATCCACTACTTAACATACTCACATTAAACCTCTATCCTCATACCCCATAACTTAACAAAATTTGTAGAACTTCCAAAGGCTCACATTGCCTATGTATATTTCCTCAATTCAACTCTAAAGAACATCATACAATAACTCCCCAGACCTTTCCATACTATAAAATTTAAGAAAATGAACTAGGCACAAATGACACTTATACATATAAAACCTTATAACATTCTATCTGGGGTTCAAATTATTCTTATTTACCTAACACTCTTATCCACTAAAGGACTCAGCCATAATTCATCATTTTTAACACTAGTCCTCATGCATTTATATTACAATTACGTACTTTAATTTCATAAGTTATCAACCTAGGATCTTTCACACATCACATCAAGTCTATTAATTCATTCCCACAAACATGCATCATTAATCTTAAGCTACTATTCTTACCACCACATTCTGCATCTAAATTTCAAGCCTATAGTCTAGCATCAATCATGTACCACCGATGAAGCATGCCATATATTATACTACTCCATCAAATGGGGAAATCAACCTAAAATTCTCTATTTCACCTAAGTACGGCCCACAAGTTCATTCTCTCCATAACTTCACTACCACACCTCATAATTTACCACACGTCTTCTCACATGCAGTACTAGTTTACAACTAATAGAGAAAAAATGAATCAAGAGGGTAAAGTCACAGAATAAAGACAGTCGATCTTAATCATATAATGTAACCCATTACCATCTATTACATATTCTACGTCCTCACATCATATTGAATAACTCATGCATACATCACAATTACCTTCAAAATTCAATAAACACCAATGAGTCTCTACCCATAACTTATTGACTAATCTACCCCATTCCATTCACCATTTATAAATGATTTCTATAACCAACATAATTATCCATTCTGAGATCCTTCCCTATTTTTAATAAATAACAATCATAGCCAATTACTTCCTTTACAGACTACCATATAATCTACCAATCTTGCTACAACATTAGTCTATCATAATAAAATAAAAACCCATCCCTCAATCAAAGGTCATACAACTAAAACTAGCTTCTTTACGCAAAAGTCACCCTCACTCTGTCTTCTAAACTTGTGACCATATCGCTAACTTCTGGACCATCTTACCACCAATAGGTTATGACACCTTAACATATACTACTACTCAGGGGAAAATACTATTCCACCATTCTGCTACATATCTCTACCCTTAAGCATGACATCTGCAATAAGAATTCTGAAAAGAATTGAATACACTTTGTACCTTAGGCTGAAAAGTACCATTGCATTAAGATAGAGGTATACAATCGAATCAATACACTTTGAAGCACTAACAGGCTTCCTTCAAGTCATTGTGCTATTTCTTAATCTTTTTTATGACTTAACCAGAAAGGACCACATCACTTAAACTCTAAGTTTTTTCACTTGTATCGCCTCGACTATGAGACATAGCTAATAAAGTCAGAGTAAGGAAGGAATTTTGGATAACTTTCATATGGACAACATAATAGAACAAACTAGAGTATGAAAGAATGGGAAACATCTCCTAAATACCTCGTAGCTTCCTCCTTATAAGTATGGCACGCTGCACACCCATAAAAAGAACTCTCTATGACACAAATTCATATATACCCTAAGACTCTAAACCGTTCTATAATATAAGATTGTCACGACCCGAACTGAGGCCCTGGCCACAACGGGCATCCCAAACCATAAATGCCCGAGAGACCCTTTAGCATACTATCAAAAGCATAATCCATACATAAATCAAATTATGAAAGATATAATAGTGTTCAATGGAGACTTATAATCAGAAATATGTCAACAAGATATGACAATACAACACTTCAAATACAGTCTACGAAGCCTCTACTGAATACTAACTGTCTAGACTGAGACAAGGCCCTCGGCTGGACTATAAACTGAATTAGATAAACATATGAATAACATACCTTTCATAAGATGGATAGCTCACAAATTTTATCATTATCCCATATGAAAACTAATGTGATAGACCACGGGACTGAACCCCATAACCTAAAATATAGGGCGTCAATACTCAAAAGTACTAGTATGTAGAACAATCCAAAAACAAATTTTGTATAACATAAGTGAGAGCATTTCATGAAAACATGTCAGCATAAAATAATTGAAAATACATGGGCATAACTTTGATGAGCTGTAACGCCCTGAGTCTATACCCTACACACTACACGTTGCATACGATATTGAAAGACCACAAGCTAATCGATGACTAATATCTTCTGTGAGCATTGTATAATAATACTGAAATAAATCCAAAAAATAGGCTAAAATGCCATAAGTTTCAAAATATCTAAAATACTGATAAAATATATCGTCTGTGATAATATCTATAAACTAAATACTGACTGAAAACTAGTTTGAAAAGCCTCTAATCTGAAACTATCTGAAAGTAGAGTTGATGGGACAAACCCCCAACTAACTCCAAACTACTAAACTACTGATAAATTAAAATACTGAAATAAAATCATATCCTCGATAGATGAGGAATCACTACTAAATCTGCGACTACTGACTGGATTTTTCTAAGCGCAATCGGGAACCTGAGCGTCCGAACCTAAGATATGAAACATCATAGTCCAAGAAAGTATGCGTTAGTACGTGGGATTGTACTGGTATGCTAGATAAGGTAGGGATGAATGAAAGGGTTCATATGCATGAATAATAACTGTCTGGATGATATACAGTAACTGAATATAAGAGTACGTGGATAACTGATACTAGAAAAATCACTGAGCATGCAATGTTGTACATATACATATAGACTGTAACTGAGATTTTCTGAAGTTGAGCACTGAGTTCTGATAACTGAGTAACTGATATCTGAAGTTAATGAAATCTGATTTACTGATACTGATTGACTGTGTCGAGAAATCCTAATTCTGTAAGACTAAATTGTGTTCTAAATTAAAGACTGAAACAAAATTCATGGGAGGTAATCATCTAACCTACATGCCCCAAATAAGATAAAATAACTGAGTTGGGGTCCAACCTATAACCCCAGTTGGAAGGGTGTTAGCATAGTGCCACGGGTACTAACAACTGTTGTGTAGTCAATCCTAACTAACGGGTGACCCCTGATATCAGTCCTAAACTAACGGGTGATCCCTGAGTATGCCAGTCCTATCTAACGAGTGACATCTCATAACCTATGTTGGCTACATAGTTTTGGATCTTAGGGATTGCTTCTAGGGACCCAGTCCTAACTAATAGGTGAGAATCCATCCCTAGGCTCACTCAGTACTGAATCCTACTCCCAACTGAAAGACACTGAACTGAGTATACTAAACAAGACTAGACTGATACTTGAGATTACTAAGTTTTCTTGAGTTCTATAACTGACTAAGAGTACTACTGATCGTGATATGACTGAGATTTTGTAACTGACACTGGCTCTAGGAACATAGCTAAATTGTCGGGTATTAAATACCCCTAGGACTTAATTGCATAAAAAGTAAACATAGCATGATCATAAAGGCATAACAATATTTGCTTGCAAACAATGCACTCTTTTAGACATTTTGTCAAACACTTGATATACAAAAACTTGTGCATGAATGGGATCACATAATAATATGTCATGTCTTCACTAGTCAAATCACATAAGAATTTTATCAAACACTTGTAAGCATAAGCTTGTACATGATTGGGAAATACATATTAATATGCTATAATGGCATTATTTCATTATCATAGACAATTTATCAAACACATGGGAAGCATACTTGGTTCACTAAATCATAAACACTTAGGGTTAACATGGTTACAACAATCAACTTACAAATTGAAGGGTTTATCATGAATATCATGTAATTCAACACATACTAGGTTCAATTCTTGGAACTTATAATTTAAATCATAGATTAAAACCCAACAATAACATAATCATGAATTCAATTCAACTAAATCATAGAACTCATAAATACACAATCTTTGTATTTTGAAAAAGGGTTCTTGGACTTCATGGGTGAAAGGAACCCATGAATGAGTACCTAACATACCTTGGAATGTTAGTTCTTGAAGTTCTTTGGAAGAATTCTTGAGCTTAACCTTGGATTCTTAAACTGTGGTTTTGCTAATTTGAGAGAGAGAGAGAGCGCTTTTTGATTTGGGAAAAAACTATTAAACTATGAGCTTAAAACATTTTCAGGGCTTAAATACCACACCTGGGCGGATTAAAATTATGGGAAAGGACCAATTAACCCTGGATGAAACTTTAAATTTCCATAAAAAATTTTCGAAATTACTTTCTGGCGCGATGCGGCACACGTACGATCCCTCACTGGAAACTGACAACTGGGAACTGGGAGATCATCGCAACGCGCTGGAATCGCAGTGCCCTTGACCTTGGCACGACGCACCATGATCACATTGCCTTACTGGAATTTGACAATTATAAATTTGACTAGTGTCCGACGCGATCGTGTCGTGGAGCTTCACTGAAAATTGCCAAATGCCATTTGGCCTGGCTTCACAACGTACAAAAACGGCCATAACTCTTAGCCCGAGTGTCAGATTTGGTTAAACTTTTTATTGTTGGAAAGCTAACGGAATTTTCTACGCAAAGGTAGACTCTAAACTAAAAAATACTGAGTATTTCAAATATTTTATGTAGGATAACTCATGGACCGAGGGTTAATTTAAGATAGGAAAATTTGAGGTATTACAATATCTCCCCCTTGGAAACATTCATTCTCGAATAAGGCTGATTAAGTATAGAAACACTGATAGACTGAGTTTACATACTAAACATGTGCACTAAAACATGACTACATGACTGAATTATTGAAAAGCTGAGTTTTCTACTGAACATGCATATCTGATGCATGCAATACATGACTGAAGCTATTGATAAGCTGAGTTTTCATACTGAACATGCATATCTGATGCATGAGTACATGACTGATCTGATTTATGAATGCATAACTAAATATACAATGGTAAGGAGTACTAATAAACCTGAGATCCTTTACTGAATATGCATGAACGGGAACATGAGAACATGACTGGGTCTGAAATATGATACATGAACTGAGTATCGTGAACTGAAATGATTTCCTTGAATACATGCCATGCCATAGGAATAGTCATGCAATTGAGATTGGAACAAGAGAGTCAACTTGTGAGTACCCATTATGCCAAACTGGATTCGTTACATAAAAAAAACTAGAGGTTTAGGACATAAAAGATCGAGGGCTATAGTGCATCTCCCCTTTGGGACATTATATCCCCCAAAGAATGTCGACTTACTGGGATACTGAGAAAAAGCTGAGACGATGTATGAGGCACCTACAAACTAAATCATGACTGAATATCTGAGGTCTGAAATTGAGGCATGATACATGAACTGGGCTGAACTCGTAACTACTAGGATGCTCTATCTTGGAATAGTCATATTCATGAAACTTTAGATAATAGGACTAGATGGAAAGATGGGGAAACCATATGAACTTGTCTGCCTGACTGCTAAATTGAATTCCTAGCTTTACAAACTAACTCATCCTGAAAACTTATACTCAACTGGAGCATTTCTTGACACTCTTTCTATAACGTTCTGCTGACTTTAGGGAGCAAGGAAATCTTGGCATAGTCTGAATAAGACATTTGAATGAGAATTCACCATATGGCTAAAATTCTATGATATGGGCACTAATAACTCTACCTAATGAAGTCTGAGCTGGACTAAATTCTCCCACTATGTTCAAGCCTACTCAAATCTCCAAAATGCATTTAGCCACTTACACATCAACATGACATTCAAGCCTATCATCATAGCTACAACTACGTGTAAAACAAGCATGCAACAATCTTTCCTTAACATGAGACATTTACTCTTTCTCATCTAAGAAACTATTCATCACTGGATTATTTCATATAAAGAGTTCACTGAAGGTTAAAACATGAGGACCTGAAGCATGAATGGACACTATACTGAACTTGACACTTGACTGAGGCTTGAGGAATAGAATATCAACCTCATGGATTTATCAAGAGATATAGACTGAAGATATACATAATATAAATATGAATTTAATTGATCATTAGGAGTATAGCATAAGTCATGGAAACTGAGCACACTGTAAGGCATGAGTACATGAGTCATGAGCTGCATGACCTGAGTTTGGAGTTTTGTATTCATGGAACATGATTGGTAAACACCGATTAAACTGGAAATGCTCATACTAGGAACTGTAAGCATACATGATTTTTGATAATGTGCACGAATAGGAACTATGATCATAGAGCTGACATGTAAGGAATGAGTAGATATCATGATAGATGAAGGGAAAAACTTTGCACTAAGGTAAGGGTGAGTTGGGCATCAACATCTACCCTTGCTTTTATACACATATTGACATTACTACTAAAATCTGAAAGTATGACTTGGTTACTTATTCTACTATTTCTCCCTTAGCTTAAAGTCATTATTCTAAGTCTGTGAACCACTTAATCAACAAATCTAAACTGAACTCTCACCACTTCATTCTAGAGGTTGGGGAGACACTGAGGAAGTTTCTACGAATATTTTGAGTCTGACACTGAAGTTGACGGCTATATAGGGTTTACAAAGAAAGTAAAGCCTCAAAATCTAACAAGGCATAAACGTAAAGACGAAAGACTTATAAGTACCCTTAAATATATTAGGAGAACTTCCCTGGTCATGGAGAGACTGGAGTGCATAAAACCTATTCTGACCTTGACCATTAGTGGTATTGGAAGTGGAACCCTGCTGATTCTAGCGACCGCACTGAGTTAAAAGATAGTTGTATTGACCCTGTTGGAGTAAATCTTTTCCCCTCTGAGCCATGACTCTACAATCCTATATCCTATGGCCTGGTTTACCACATCCAAAAAATACATAACTACCAGCTCTATATGCACCTAGATGATGTCTACCACATTTTTTGCAAAGTGGATGGGTACGACCACTGCTTACACCACCCTAGATTTTGGAACCTGGCACCTATCATGACTGTTATTCTTGAACTTTGTTATTGGCACACTAGCTGAGGATGGAGCTGGAACTAAAGATTTTGGATAAAACTGGGAACAGTTATGACTCTCTAGCTTAAGCTGATTGAAATTGAAACTATCTATTCTAGCTCTCTTGTTCTCTCTCTTCTTCTTTTTCTTCTTAAGCTTCTACTCCTCAATCTGTTAAGCATGGACCATAATCCTAGATATGTCTATCTCCTTAATTAACATCGCAGTCCTACACTCCTTGACCACACTATCAAATACCCCAGATACAAACTTACTTCTGGACTTATTGTGTAATGCCCCTAAATCTCATCCTGAGATGTCACACGGTACTTTAGGCTACAAGTAGCCCCAAGCTAACCCTTTGAGCCTGCTACTAAGTCTAGAACTTACTTTAAAACAAATGAATTAAGTAGTAACTCTATATCATGTCAAATTTGGGCTAAAATTACTAAAAAACATCATTTGGATAACAAATACTGAAAATCTAGAAACTCCATTTGAAATTCTGACAAACCTCTACTTACAAAAGAACTAGAGAATAATTAGGACAAACCCCCAACTGACTCAAGCTAAACTGAAAATAATAAATAACTGCAATCAAGAATGAAAATTAGAGAAAAAGGTACTCAAACCATGAGGACTTACCAACTGCAGAAGTGTAGATGAAGGTACTCGAAGATCACTGTCGCTGTTAAGAATGAGCACCTGAACCTACATTATGAGATAATGTAGCACATAAACATATATGTGGATCAGTACTTTGAGGATGTACTGAGTATATGGTGGTGTATTCAATAAGTAAACATTAACATTACGCTTTATAAAACCATGCATGCTAATATAAATGACTCACATAGCTTGAATAAATCTAAATATTAAATCTCATAAATCATGAATAATGAAACATGTAGCATAAATATCATGAGTCATTATACTTAGTTCAAAAATTTGTATTCTCCTTTTATTCTGAAAGCTTGTAAGAAAAAGGAATCTTAAAACAATAACTTTCAAAACTTATGCTTTTATCTTGAAGAGAATAGGACTTTGGAAGCTCAAGGACTTGGGAACTTTAGGACTATAAAGATTTGGAGAGTTGGAGACTCTGGGAACTTAGGAGTTTCTTCTAACCGACATAAACCATATGAGCTAACATGGAACCCAATGTCTTGCCCATGTTAGGGAGAGTTGTTCTACCCTTGACAATGGAGTAGAACCTTAACTTTAGTTATCACTATCTTAACCCACTTGGGGTAAATCATAATCCTATGGTGGATCGTAGTTTTGAGGCATGAGACTTTGGAATCAAGCCCAACTCGGTGCTAAATACTACTCCCATATTTAGGTTCAGAACTTTTTGGAAATCCACCTTAAAATAGTACAAGGATGTATAGAGAAAGCAAATTATACTTCTCTTTGCTTTAAATCATAAATACTGTGGATTCCTATTTTACCTTAGGATTCAAAGATCAACCTTATTCCTTGAAACTTGCTAAATAGGTATCACGGAGGCTTAAAATAATGATCTTCTTAAAATATCAAGGCTAAATCTTAGGGCTTAAAGCCCATGTTTCAAACTTATGTGAAAACACCAAAAGGTTCATGCTTGATAATGTAATTATTGGTAAATCAACTTAAAATCTGGAAAAACATATGATCATGTGCATAAATATTTGAAAGTAGACATGTAACTCAATATCCAAATCACTTAAGGTCTCAAAATCATGCAATCTGCAACTTGGGGTATAAACCCTAACTTAAGTTTCATGGAAATCATATCAAAATTCAGAAATTTGTAACTTAAAGTAAGTTTTTGGGCACAAGAATGAAAAAATTATTCTTGTTGAAACACCACATACCTTATTTAGCTTGATTTGATAGAACAAGTTGACTTTTAAAGACTTGAGAATGTTCTTGGAGGCTTTTCTTGAAGGTTCTTTGAATGGTGATGTTTTGATTCTTGAATTTTCTTGAAGAAGGGTTTGAACCTTGTTCTTGAGGGTTGATCTTGAAAGGAACCCTAATTTGATGCTATGGATAAATATGATGTTATGTGCTTTGATTTGATGTAATTAGGTGTTAAAAAGGGTGGAAAAGACCCCAAAACCCCTTTAAAAATGACTTTTAATCACTAAACGGAGGTGCGAAACGGTTTGGGTAATGACCTATTTCCCCAAGGATAGACTATCCCTCAAATTGTTGCTTTATGGCCAGAAAATGGTATAACTACTTCAGTTGCGATGATTTGGGCAACGCTCCATCGCAGGCGCGACGGTCCGTCGGCCTTCTAGTCGCACTTTGGCAGTCCAGACAACTTACTGTAAAACGGCCATAACTTTTTACTCCGATATCAGATTTAGGTAAAATTGGTATAGTTGGAAATTTAATTCAATTATATATCTGTTGGTGAGTCATGAGCTAAAAAATTCATAGTATAACAAAAGATATGCTTGTTTGAAATTGACTATACCAAAATCCTTCTCAAGAATTCAATTGGTAAGGGATGTTTTGATTCTCGTAATAGCTAGGACATATTTGAGGCCTTAATACACACCAAACTTGATCATAAAACTACCAATGCACTATAATTTATTTCTCATGATCTTGAAGCATGGTTCTACTATCGGTTAGAATTCTCAGGGTATTACAATATCTCCCCCCTGAGAATATTCGTCCTCGAATGAGGTTGGCTAGCTGAGAAAACTGAGGATGAATAGTTGAAATAAATTACTAAACTAATTCTACATCATTCTAATCCTTTGAGTACTTCTGGGAACGCATGAACTTATAAAAAAGGCACTATATAGATAAATACATACTTAGAAAAGAATCAAATAAAGAAAGAGCAGTACCTTGGCTAAATCTAAGTTTGTGGCAAATAGATGAGGGTACTTGGCTCGCATATTTGCTTCTGCTTCCAAGTAGCACCCTTAACTGACTGGTTCCTCCAAAGAACCTTAACTAAGGGAACTTCTTTGTTCCTT
The DNA here is from genome assembly GCA_030864225.1 of Capsicum baccatum var. pendulum. NCBI lineage: Eukaryota > Viridiplantae > Streptophyta > Magnoliopsida > Solanales > Solanaceae > Capsicum > Capsicum baccatum. The sequence continues at coordinate 44,988,681 of CM061555.1, forward strand.
AGTCTACGGATCTGATGGTCTAGAATTTCAACTGAAATCTCTTCATAAGAAAGACTGGTCTGAATATCTGAGCTCTCTAAAGAAACTACAACAACGGTGCCACTAATATGTTTCTTAAGCATAGAGATTTGGAATACCAAATGAACAACTGACAAGTCTGTGGGCTACTCAACCTCATAAGCTACTTTCCCAACACGTCTTAGAATTTTGTAAGGGCTAACATAACTGGGACTAAGCTTTCCCTTTTTACTAAATCTCTTTACCCCTTTCATGGGTAGAATCTTCAAATATACTAAGTCATTAATTTCAAACTCAAGATCTCTTTTTCTCACATTTGCATATGATTTCTGTCGACTCTGAGCTATCTTCAATCTTTCTCTAATCAACTTTACTTTTTCCATAGCTTCAAATACTGCATCAGGATGAAACAAGGTGGAATCACCCACTTCAAACCAACCTATGGGTTAATCTATATATCTTCCCATAAAGATCCTCAAACGAGGCCATTTGAATGCTAGAATGTAACTGTTTTCATAAGCAAACTCGATCAATGGAAAATGCTCATCCCAACTACCATTGAAATCAAGATAACATGCCCTCAACATGTCTTCTATAGTCTGGATGGTACTCTCTGCCTGACCATCTATCTGTAGATGGAAAGTGGAACTAAGGTGAACTTAGGTACCAAGGCTGTAATACTCGTGCCTTTTTCTTAGCTTGAAATCATCTCCAGAATGTTAAAACTTTCTTTGAAATATGAATCTATTGTTGTACACATGGTATTTTTATGATTTTCCCTTTCTATCATATGAGAAATTGAATAAGCTTTCCATCGATACCAATTTATCAAAATCTGGTGTTAGATAAGGAGGTTGTGGCCAAAATATAGTAGACAACAAAATCGCCCAGGTGCGACGGTGTAGGCCGATGGGCCGTCGAACAGTCAACAGACCGTCGACCCTGACCGTTGCATCGAGGCAGTTAACCTGTCCTCTGGATTAGTACGACGGCGAGTCCCAACAGATCGTCAACCCAGCAATAGACCGTTGCACCCCACCGTCGCTTATTGGTAGTAAGTCCCAGTTCTGTCTCAGTCCGACGGACCGTCGACCCAGTGAAGGACCATCATAACCCACCGTCAGATTACCCGCTCAGTTATTTTATGTTGTTTTAAACAGGGGTATCTTGGTCATTTACCACCCGCCTATATATACCCAGTTACATCCGATTTCAGCCATTTATTTCCAATTATTTCATAACATCAAGATAGGGTTTCTCTCAAGATTAAAAGCCAAAAACTAGGGTTAAGTACTTCTTCAAGAAATTCAAGAAAATTCAAGAACCAGTCTAGAAATTCTCCAAGGAACCTTCAAGAATCTTAACCCAGGTATGCATAGTATTCATTCATGGACTCCTTTCATCCATGAAGCCCAAGAATCCCTTTTCTAAATCCAAGATTATGGTTTTCATTATGAATTTTATGATTGGGCTGCTCTTGTTCATGTTGATAAGTGAGAAATTGAATTCTACTCCCTATTAGGTGATAATTTCTATGTGGGTTTTAATTATTATAGATATAGATTCATGCTACCCTATCACTAAACCCTTGAATAATGAAATTAGAATCGAATCATGATGTTTAATTGTTGAATAATGATGTTTACATGTACTATGCCTATAATATGTTTGATTAAATTCCTAGATGAAGGAAAAAGTGTGTAATTAGTTTTATATCATAAAATCCCCATGTATGTACAAGTTTATTCCTCTTACATGTTTGATGAAATGCTTCAATAAATGTATTACGGTGATTATTATGTATTCAAGAAAGTCATGTTTGTCAGTTTCCTTCTATCGAGTCCTGGGGGTACTTGTACCCGAAATATTAGCTGTATGCCTAGAGCCATGTCATGTTTTCACGATCCTCTCAGTCAAGCTATGATCCTTGGGCTTCAGATAGTCTTATGTCTTAGGAAATCTCCATGATCTCATGAACTCAGTCAGTTGTCAAATATCAATACTATTCTGTTAGTCAACAGAAATTCAATAATTCTGTCCATGTTTAGTTTAATAAATCATTTTTAGTGTCTATCCAGATGGGAGTAGAAATTAGCACCAAGAGAACCCAAGGATAGGAACTCACCTGCCAGTTTAGGGTGTGATTCTCAGAAGCAATCCTTGTGTTCCAGAACTACATAGCCAGTGTAGGTTGAGACATCTAACCTGTCAGTTTAGGGTTGATGAGGTGGCTTAACCTGTCAGTTTAGGGTTCCCACCGTTCTTATTCTGAGTACTTGCCATTATAGGGTCTTCCCAGCTTGTCCTTACCAGTGGTACGGTATTGACAACCTTCCAATTGGGGTTACTGATTGGACCCCAACACAGCCATAATGACACATTAGGGGTATGTTGGTTAAATGAATACTTCCCACAGTTTCAGTATCAGTTTCAATAAAAGAACTCAGATAGTTCCATCATATTCCGGACTGTCAGCTACAGTCACTCATGTTATCAGTTATATTCAGATACAGTCACTCATGTTATCAATTATATTCAGATATAGTCACTCATGTTATCAGTTATATCAGTTATCAGTATGTCATATTATCAGTACTCAGGTTCAATTATCATGTATTCACGGTATCAGTGTCAGTTATCACATCTCATGTATGTATTCTCACGCTCATGATAGTCAGTCAGTTATTATTATTGTTCATGCATATGAACCCCATGCATTTAGCCTACCTCACATGCAAACCAATACATTCAGTCGTACTGATGCATTCACGCTATGGTGTCTTATACCATTGGTTTAGAGACACGAGCTCTAGATCAGCAGTAGATTCCAGCCTCAGCAGTCAGAGTTAGAAGTTAGTCCTTATCATTTGAGGACATGATTATTTCCATACTATCTCATTAATTTTTTTATTAGTTGGAGTTAGTTGGGGGCATGTCCCATCAACTCCTTATTCAGATTATTCAGAAAGTAGAGGCTTTCAGACTAGATGCAGACTAGATTTCATATTTGATTAAGACTTCAGTACTATCAGTACCCCACTCAGAGGTTATATTATATAGATTATGTTCAGTATTGAACCTTAAGGCCTTTCAGTGCATGTTTCTACATTATTATGTTATCTTATGTAGTGTACAGGTACAAATATCAGTCATGGGTTAGCTTGTGGTCCTCCGAGGTCATGAGCATTGTGTATCATTCTGGGTACCAAATTCAGGGAATTATGAAGACCCTTCTAAAAAGCTCTCCAAAATTGGAAAGCAAACTGAGTACCCCTATCTGAGATGGTAGACAAGGGAACTCCATGCAGTCTGACTAACTCTCAGATATACAACTTAGCATAATCCTCAGCTGTATAAGATGTGTGCACTGGCAAAAAATGCACTGACTTAGTCAACCAGTCTATAACAACACAAAGTTAATCGCGATGACGGTGAGAAAGGGGTAAACTAGTCACAAAATCCATATTTACCTCTTCCCACTTCCAAGTAGGGATACCAAACTCTTGCATCGCACCACCAGGTCTTTGGTGCTCTACCTTAACCTGTTCGCAAGTTATGCACTTTTCCACAAACTCTGCTATATCTTTTTTTATACCACTCCACCAATAGATTTCCCGCAAGTCACGATACATCTTAGTAGCGTTAGGATGAATAGAATATCACGTGCTATGCACTTCCGCTATAATTCTGTACCTCAAATCATCAAAACAATGAATACACAATCTATCCTAAAACCTCAACACACCATCTCTCCTTTGAGAGAAAACCTCTATCTTTTGGCATTTAACCGACTCCTTCAGTTTGACCAAACTAGAATCCATGTCTTGCTTTTCTTTCACTTCCAAAACTAAAGAGGATTTGAAACTACTCTGAACCCAAACATTACCTTCAGCTGAATCAATCAACCTAATACCCAATCTATCTAAACGATGCACTTCACGAGCTAATTCTTTCTTATCTTTCTCCACATGATCCACACTGCCCATAGACAACCTATTAAGGGCATTTGCCACTACAGTGGCCTTTCCCGTATGATACAACACACTCATATCATAATTTTTTAGAAACTCTAACCACCTGCTCTGGCAAAGATTCAACTCCCTCTAAGTAAATATATACTGCAAGTTTTTGTGGTCTGTGAACACATCCATAGGAACACTATATAAATAGTGTCTCCAGATTTTCAAAGCAAAAACCACAACAACTAATTCAAGATTATGGGTTGGGTAATTCTTTTCTTGTGGCTTCAACTGTCTAGAGGCATGGGCTATAAACTTACCTCTTTGCATCAGCATACAACCCAAACCAATTCTAGAGGTATCACAATACACCACAAAACCATCCGTACCATCGGGCAATGTTAACACTGGGGCTGAAGTGAGTCGAGACTTCAACTCTTGAAAACTCTTCTCATAGGAATCTGACCATAGGAACTTAACTTTCTTTTGGGTCAATCGGGTCATGGGAGAAGCAATAGATGAGAAACCTTCAAAAAAACGATGTTAGTAGCCAGCTAGACCCAAGAAACTTCTAATGTCTGACGGAGAGATAGGTCTAGGCTCATTTCTTATGGCTTCTGTCTTTTGGGGATTAACTCTAATGCCTTCAGCTATAATAATATGACCGAGAAAGGCTACTGACCTTAGCCAAAACTCACAATTACTGAATTTGGCAAACAATTGGTGATCTCTAAGAGTTTGAAAGACAATTCTAAGATGATCTATATGTTCATCCACACTACGGGAATACACAAAGATATCATCTATGAACACTATGACAAATATATTAAGATACTGTTTGAACACTCAATTTATGAGGTCTATAAAAGCTGTTGGAGCATTGGTCGCCTGAAAGACATGAGTAGAAACTCAAAATGACCATAGCGGATTCTGAAAGCTATCTTTGCAATATCACACTCCCTTACTTTAAGCTGATGATAGCCGGATCTAAGGTCTATCTTTGAGAAATAACTTGCACCTTGCAATTGATCAAATAGGTCATTAATTCTAGGAAAAGGGTATTTGTTCTTGACTGTGACCTTATTGAGATAATGATAGTCAATGCATATACGTAAAGAACCATCTTTCTTTTCTACGAACAGGATGGGTGCGCCCCATGGAGAAACATTGGGCCTTATGAAACCTTTATCTAGAATATCTTTGAGTTTCTCTTTTAACTCCTTAAGTTCTGCGGGTGCCATATGATATAGAGGGATAGAAATAGGCTACGTATTAGGAAGAAGGTCAATACCAAACTCTATTTACCTATCGGTAGGTACCCCAGGAGTTCTTCTGGAAACACATTCGGTTAACTATATTGATAGACTAAACTATTGGAGTCTCAGACTTAGTATGTTTAACTTGAACTAGATAATAAATGCAACCTTTGGAAATCAACTTTCTGGCCTTAAGGTAAGATATGAAATGACTCTTAGAAGATACAGAATTTTTGGACCACTTAAAGATTGGCTCATCTGGGAATTGAAACTTAACCACCCGGGTATGGCAATCTGTAGATACATAATAGGAATGAAGCCAATCCATACCCAAAATAGATCAAAATTGACCATATCTAGCTCTATCAAATCTACAAATATGACATTATGAAGAACAGTAATAGGACACTTTTTGTAAACTTGCTTAGCAATAATTGACTCTCCTATTGGGGTAGAAACCAGGATAGGGTCAGGGAACTTTTTAGAACTTATCTCAAAATTCATAGCAACTAATGGAGTCACATAAGAAAAACTTGACCCAGGGTCCAACAATACATACACATCAAAATAAAAGACACAAAGCATACCAGTAATAATATCCAGTGAATCCTCCTGCTCCTGGCGGGATGTAAAATCAAAGAATCAATTATGGCACTAATCGCCAGTAGTGCTAAATGAAGCACCCCGAGGAGGGGCTGTGCGAGCTACAGGAGCTAGTGCACTGGTAGCTTGAGTCTGGGAATGAAAATCTCTATTCCTCTGTCTATCTTGCGGACACTCTCTAAGTCTATGAACCAACTTCCCACAACCAAAAAACCCTTTTATTCAGCCAAACATTCGTCGGGATAGGTTTTGCCATACTTAGCATATGGGGGATAACTGGGCCTGTTACTCACACTATTTTGAGATCTGGACATAGAAGACTTATTCCCTTGCTCCTGCCTATTTCTAGGCATGGGAGAACTGGCTGATAAAGATGTTGGCATAGACAAATGATTCTGAAACTGTGGAAGGTTCCCTCTATGGGATCTACTTTGGATATACGCAAACTTCTTTGATCTAGCCCTCTTATGTCATCTTAATCTCTCTCTTTTCTTCATATTTTCTACCTTAATCTATTAAGCATACATCATTAGTTTAGAAAGATCCATGTCTCTATTGATCATAACAGTCCTACACTTCTTAACCACCAATCTAGACACACCAGACATGAACTTACTCATACTAGATCTGGGGTCAGCTATCAAGTCAGGAGCATACTTAGATTACTGGTTGAAATTGAGGCAATACTCCTTTACTATCATAGAGCCTTACCTCAGGTTCATGAACTCTACTATGTTTATTTCCTTATCTCAAGTGGAAAGAGCTTGTCTAAGAATGTATCCTGAAACACTTGCCAAGTTATATGAGCTGCATTCTCCCCTCTACTCTTCCTCTACATCACTACCCAATCATAGGAAACATATTTTAAATGATAAGAGTCCAGTTCCACGCTCACCTCTTTAGTTACATGCATAACTTGGGTGATCTTCTTCACCTCATCAAGATACAACTGTGGGTCCTTACCTATTTTTAACCTAAAGAATTTGGGCGGGTTCATCCTCATAAAGTCATAAAGTCTGGCTGTGGCTGCATCACCCCCTTGTTGATGCAGAACAGTAGCCTGATTATTGGTTTTTATAGTACCAATCATAGCTTGGGCTAATATATGAAAAACAGCCCAAAATTTGGCATGAGACACATTCTCATTCAAGGGATCGACAGATTGGGGTGGCTAGTTATAAATTTTATGGGTATTAGCTCTATGGAGAGGCATTTTCTGTCATAAAAGAGCACGAGTTAATAGAAAATAGAGACAGCTATAGGCAAAATGGATTCTGAAAGAAAGAGATGACTTTTCCTAAAATGTCCCATAGCCTTCTACTCATAGATGTGGTGCGCTTAACACCGATGATCAAGACTCTACGTAGCACGGCTTGTCAGACTCCATAGGAATATCTAAACCTTATGCTCTAATACCAAGTTTGTACCACCCTGAAATCTTATCCCGAGATGTCACACAGTGCTTAAGGCTACAAGTTGCCCCAAGATAATCCTTCGAGCCTGCTTCTAAGTTTAGAACTTACTTTAAAAAAAATGAATTAAGTAGTAACTCTATATCATATCAAATTTGGGCTAAAATAACTGAAAAACATCTTTTGGATAACAAATATTGAACATTTGGAATCTCCAACTGATAGTCCGACAAGCCTCTACTTACAAAAGAACTAGAGAGTCATTGGGACAAACCCCCAACTGACTTGAGATGAACTGAGAATAGTAAATTACTACTATCAAGACTAAAAATTAGAGAAAAATATCCTCGAACCATGAGGAATCACCAATTATAGAAGTGTAGATGAAGGTACTCGGAGATCACAGTCGCTGTTGAGACTGAGCACCTGAACCTACATTATGAGACAATGTAGCACATAGAAATATATATGGATCAGTACTTTGAGGATGTTCTGAGTATATGGAGGTGTATACAATAAGTAAACATTATCATTACTCTTTATAAAACCATGCATGCTGATATAAATGACTTACATAGCTTGAATAAATCTAAATATTAAATCTTATAAATCATGAATAATGAAACATGTAGCATAAATCACGTGAGTCATTATACTTAGTTCTAAAATCTATATTCTCCTCTTATTCTCAAAGCTTGTAATCAAAAGGAATCTTAAAAAAATAACTTTAAAAAATTATGCTTTTATCTTAAGGAGAATAGGACTTTGGAAACTCAAGGACTTGGGAACTTTAGGACTATAAAGTTTTGGAGACTTGGAGACTCTGGGAACTTAGGAGTTTCTTCTAACCGACATAAACCATGTGAGCTAACATGGAGCCCAAATTTTTGCCCACGTTGTGGAGAGCTGTTCTACCCTTGCCAACGGAGTAGAACCTTAATTTTCGTGATCACTATCTTAACCCACTTGTAATCCTACAGTGGATCATAGTTTTAAGGCATGAGACTTTGGAATCAAGCCCAACTCGGTGCTAAATACTACTCCCATATTTAGGTTCAGAACTTTTTGGAAATCCACCTTAAAATAGTACAAGGATGTATAGAGAAAGCAAATTATACTTCTCTTTGCTTTAAATCATAAATACTGTGGATTCCTATTTTACCTTAGGATTCAAAGATCAACCTTATTCCTTGAAACTTGCTAAATAGTTATCACGGAGGCTTAAAATAATGATCTTCTTAAAATATCAAGGCCAAATCTTAGGGCTTAAAGCCCATGTTTCAAACTTATGTGAAAACACCAAAAGGTTCATGCTTGATAATGTAATTATTGGTAAATCAACTTAAAATCTGGAAAAACATATGATCATGTGCATAAATATTCGAAAGTATACATGTAACTCAATATCCAAATCACTTAAGGTCTCAAAATCATGCAATTTGCAACATAGGGTATAGACCCTAACTTAAGTTTCATGGAAATCATATCAAAATTTAGAAATTTGTAACTTAAAGTAAGTTTTTGGGCACAAGAACGAAAGAATTATTCTTGTTGAAACACCACATACCTTATTTAGCTTGATTCGATGGAGCAAGTTGACTTTTAAAGACTTGAGAATGTTCTTGGAGGCTTTTCTTGAAGGTTCTTTGAATGGTGATGTTTTGATTCTTGAATTTTCTTGAAGAAGGGTTTGAACCTTGTTCTTGAGGGTTGATATTGAAAGGAACCCTAATTTGATGCTATGGATAAATATGATATTATGTGCTTTGATTTGATGTAATTAGGTGTTAAAAAGGGTGGAAAAGACCCTAAAACCCCTCTAAAAACGACTTTTAATCGCTAAATGAAGGTGTGAGACGGTTTGGGTGACGAACCATCGCCCCAAGGATGGACATCACTCAAACCGTCACTTTATGGCTAGAAAATGGGCTTACTGCCTCAGTTGCAACATTTTGGGTGATGGTCTGTCGCAGGTGCGACGGTCCGTCGGCCTTCCCTTCACACTTTGGTAGTCTGGATAGCTCACTGTAAAATGACCATAACTTTTTACTTTGATATCGTATTTAGGTAAAATCAACATCATTGGAAAGATATTTGTTGGTAGGTCATGAGCTCAAAAATTCATAGTATAACAAAAGATATGCTTGTTTGAAGTTGACTATACCAAAATCCTTCTAAAAAATTCAATCGATAAGGGATGTTTTGATTTGCCTAATAGCTAGGACATATTTGAGGCCTTAATACACACCAAATTTGATCATAAAACCACAATAAACTATAATTTATTTCTCATGTGTTTGAAGTATAGTTCTACTATCGGTTGGAATTCTTGGGGTATTACATATTTTTTGCTACTACAGGGGTAGCATACCTGGCTAACTGAGTAAACTTTAGGGAATACTCTTTCACTCTCATACTGCCCTGCTTGAGATTTATGAACTCTAGCACCTTGGCTTCTCTTATCTCTAAGGGAAAGAATCTATCTAGAAAAGCAGTAGCAAACTGTTCCCACTCTATGGGCTCTGCATCTGTACCCCTGTATACCTTCCATTGCTTAAATTATGTATGAGCTATATCATATAGCTGATAGGCAGCTAACTCAGCTCTCTCACTAGAAGTTACTCCCATGATGTCTGTCGAGGAACTCTTGTGGGTCCTCTTCTAACTTAGATCCTGAGAATAGGGGAGGGTTCATTTGGGTGAAATCCTGAATCCTGGCTGCAGCAGTATTGGCCACTGGGTTGGACTGAACAACATATGGCCGTTCATTTTGAGCTGCTGCTAAATTAGCTAGAGTAGTGAATGCAGCTCTGAATTCTGCATAGGAGACATGCTCATCCAGAGGATCTATCTGAACGGGCTGAGGTACTGACTGATTTTTGCTTATTTTTTCATTAGCCCTTTTAAGAGGCATGTTCTATAATCGGAAGGAAGAAAAGGATTAGACTGAGAGTTTAACTTGAGCTCATACTCACTCGTACGACATGAATATTGAAAGAAGGGAAACTTCCTAAAACATCTCATAGCCTCCTGTCCATACGTGTGGCGCGCTACACACCCATGCACAAGACTCTACTAGATGTGGCTTTTAGACTCCCTAGGACTCTGTTGAACCATAGGCTTTGATACCAAGTTTGTAACTCCCCAAGTCTGTATCCTAGATACTAAACGATTCTTATTATCCCGAAGGATGACAAGCTAACCCATGATTGATATCTGCTGTGAGTACTGAATAATAATACTGAAATAAATGTCAAAAATAGGCTAAAATACCATAAGGTTCAAAACATCTAAAATACTAATAAAATATATCATCTGTGATAATATTTGTAAACTGAATACTGACTGAAAACTAGTTCAAAAAGCCTCTAATCTGAAACTGTCTGAAAGTGGAGTTGATGGGACAAGCCCCCAACTAACTCCAAACTACTGATAAATTGAAATATGGAAATAAAAGCATATCCTCGATAGATGAGGACTCACTACTAAATCTGCGACTGCTGAATGGATCTGTCTAAGCACAGTCGGGAACCTGAGCGTCCGAACCTATGATATAAAATATCATAGCATAAGAAAATATGTGCCAGTACGTGGGATTGTACTAGTATACTAAATGAGGTAAGGCTGAATGCAAGTGTTCATATGCATGAACAATAACTAACTGGATGATAAAGAGTAACTGAATATAAGAGTATGTGGATAACTGATACTACGAAAATCACTGAGTATGCAATACTGTACATATACGTATAGGCTGTAACTGAGCTTTTATGAAGCTGAGCACTGAATTTTTATAATTGAGTAACTGATATCTAAAGTTACTGATAACTAATTTATTGATATTGATTGAATGTATTTGACAGTCCTGATTCTGTAAGACTGAACCGAGTTCTAAACTGAAGACTAAAACTAAAATCGTGGGAGGTAATCATCTAACCGACATGCCCCAAATAAGATAAAATAACTGAGTTGGGGTCCAAACTGTGACCCCAGTAGAAAGGGTGTTAGCTTCATACCACAGTTACTAACAGCTATTGTGGAGTCATTCCTAACTAACGGGTGACCCCTGAGATCAGTTCTCAACTAGCGGGTGATCCCTGAGTATGCCAGTCCTATCTAACGAGTGACATCTCATAACCTACGCTATGTACGTAGTTCTAGAACTTAGGGATTGATTCTGGGAACCCAGTCCTAACTAATGGGTGAGACCCCATCCCTTGGTTTATTCGATGTTGAATCCTACTCCCAACTGAAAGACACTGAATTGAGTATATTGAACAGGACAGGACTGATGCTTGAGATTCCTAAGTTTTTCTGAGTTCTGTAACTGACTGAGAGTACTACTGATCGTGACATGACGGAGATTCTGTAACTGACACTAGCTCTAGGTACACAGCTAAATTATCGGGTATTAAATACTCCCAGGACTCGATAGAATAAAAAGTAAACATAGCATGATCATAAAGGCATAACAATACTTGCTTGCACACAATGCACTCATTTAGACATTTTGTCTAACACTTTATATACATGAGCTTGTGCATGAATGGGATCACATAATAATATGTCATGTCTTCACTAGTCAAATCACATAAGTATTTTATCAAACACTTGTAGGCATAAGCTTGTACGTGATTGGAAAATACATGTTAGCATGCTGTAATGGCATTATTTCATTCTCATAGACAATTTATCGAACAGTGGGAAGCATACCTGGTTCACTAAATCATAAACACTTAAGGTTAACATGGTTACAATAATCAACTTGAAAATTGAAGGGTTTATCATGAATATAATGTAATTCAACACATACTAGGTTCAATTCTTGGAACTTATAATTTAAATCGTGGATTAAAACCCAATAATAACATGAACATAAATTCAATTTGAACTAAATCATGAAAATCATAAATACACAATCTTTGTATTTTGGAAAAGGATTCTTAGACTTCATGGGTGAAAGGAACCCATGAATAAACACCTAACATACCTTGGAATGTTAATTCTTGAAGTTCTTTGGAGGAATTCTTGAGCTTGACCTTGGATTCTTAAACTAGGGTTTTGCTGATTTGAGAGAGAGAGCTTGTTGATTTGGGTAAAAACTATTAAACAATGAGCTTAAAGCATTTTTAGGGCTTAAATACCACACCTAGGTGGATTAAAATTATGGGCAAGGACCAATTAAACCCTGGACAAAACTTTGGATTTTCGTCAAAAATTTGTGAAATTAGCCCCTGGCGTAACACGACACAATTGTGGTCCCTCACTGGAAACTGATAACTGGGAACTGGGACATCGGTGCAACGCGTTGGAATTTTGGTGCCCTTTTGATTTCAAATTTTGACCTTAGCGCGATGCGCCATGATCGCGTTGCCTTACTGGAATTGGACAATTATGAATTTGATTTGTGGCGTGACACAGTCATGTTACAAAGCTTCACTGTTAATTGCCAAATGCCATTTGGCCTGGCTCTACGACGCGCCAGAGTGCCAGTTGGCACACTTCTTTTCAAAAACGGCCATAACTCTTTGCCCGGGTGTCGAATTTGGGTGAACTTTATATTGTTGCCTAAGCTAACTAAATTTCCTACACAAAGGCAGACTCTAAACTGAAAAATACTATGTATTTCAAAATTTTTATGTAGGATAACTTATGGACTAAAGGGTTAATTTAAGCTAGAAAAATACGGGGTATTACACGAGCTTCAACTATTCTTGTAAGAGCACTGACTCAACTCTTTGTATTACTTTTGAGCTAGATGGTATACCCTACAAGTATACAACCCCATGGGCTGTATGGAATCCTCCATTAACTCATCGGCCAAGCCCCCTAGATGAGTTTACCGCAAGGATAGGAATGTCTAGTCTGGCATACCTTTCCTTAAAGCAAGTATACAATGATCATCTTTATTTTAGGAAAAGATTAATCCCAAATTGGCAAAATGTGATTTTGGGCAATGAGTTATCTGAACTTGTGCCTTCTTCGAGTAACCTTATAACTCTCTTAGAGCCTAATTTTAGGAATTTAAAACATGCATCTTTCTCAAAACATGGTTTGAAGTCTGAAAAGTCTGTAGTCTAGTTCGGTCTGAGTTTGTTATGGCATTTGTCTGATTTGATCATCATACCAAGACTTGCAAGTCATATAAGCCATATCATATCATATCATATCATATCATATCATATCATATCATATCATATCATATCATATCATATCATATCATATCATATCATATCATATCATATCATACCATATCATATCATATCATATCATATCATATCATATCATATCATATCATATCATATCATATCTTAGTTCTTTCATTCAAAACATATTATTTGACGACCAAAATATTTAAACACTTCAAGAGAGTTCTTATTTTAAAACATATGAAACACATTCAAAATACTCTCTTTTCAATACTTTGACAAAGTATGGTCATCTCTTTCATCAATCATATGCAATTTATATTTTAGGATACAAGAGCATTTATAAATTAATAAAAACACCTTCTTATAGGATCATAAAGTAAGTCAAACCTACAATTAATAATGAAACATTTCAATTCAGGCTTTCGCTCGTATAAACAATCACCACACATTAAGACAATAGATTTCATAACAAGAGAGGAATTTCTAAAATTATGCTCTTATATAACTTCTCAAAACTCATAACATTCATACATAGGAATATAATTCAAGTTTAGGAAAAAAACCCCATAGTTTAAACAAGATTTCATCATAAAATAGGGTTCCCAATGCATGCTCTTTAACAATTTCAAAACTCATAATACGTACATACATATATACTCTAAATCTTGTAAAAACATTAAATCTTACACCCATGAGATTTAGGATAGTCCCACATACCTTGAAATCAAAGAGAGCGTTGGGAAAATTGGCCCTTGAATTTTAAAATCCTCAACCCTAGGTAGTTTCTCCTCTCTTGATTTTGGAGAGATGATTTGGGTATTTATAAAGACAATGTCATGTTTATAAGGCCTTAATTTCATCCAAAGAGGGTTAGGAATGGTTATGAGATGATAAAAGACTTTTATGCCCTTAAAATAAATCAAACGAAATACTTTTTGATGCTCCGGAATGGAATTGCATTGCATGGCAAAAGAAAACCTTAGGATTTACGTCGCATGGACAAAAAACAAAATGAGGCAATGTTCTTTGAAATTGACGTAAGGCGCATGGCCATCGCATACCCTGAATAGTGTCTCATTCAAACACTCATAACTTTTGACTTCAGACTCAGAGGCATTGGAAATAAGACTTAAAGGGATTTAATTTGATATATAGTAGGCCACAAAATATTCATATACAAGGAGAAATGGCCGCTGGGGAAGTTGATCCATGCAAAATCATCAACTAAAAGTCAATAGATAGGAAAGTGCTCAACTTAACTTTGAGCTAGGAGATGTTTGAGACTTATATTCCTCTCCAAAGATGTTCCCGCACTAAGAAAATATTATTTAGACTTATTTCTAACTAGAAACCATTGGATTTGGGTATATAGACATCGAAAAGACGATTCAACTTTAGCCCCAAAAAATAGGGTGTTACAAGTAATTAGTTTAGCCTACATGGTAGAGTTAGAATTTATAGTTTCATTCTTAGATTTCCAACAAACAACACCATCACACAAAGTAAAAATATAGCCAGTAGTAGATAAGGAATCATCGGATAAAGTATTCCAATCAGCATCACGAAAGCCTTCAAGTACAGTAGGTTATTTTTTATAGAACAAACCATAAGTTTTTTTTCCAGTTAAATATCTCATTACTCTCGTTATAGCATGCAAATATTCACTATCTTTCTTGGTAATAAACCTTCTAAGTACTCTTACTACATATGCAATATCAGGCCTATTTCTAATCAATCACATATCTCAAACTTCCAATCATGCTAGCATATTACTTTTGATTTATTACATTATTTTCACTTTCAACAAGAAATAAGTGAACACTAGAATCAAATGGAGTTACAACATGCTTGCAATCAAGAAAATTATATTTTTTCAAAATTTTCTCAACATAATGTGACTAGTCAAGAAAAATTCCATCATATGTTCTAGTAATTTTTATTCCTATAATAAAATTTGCCTCACCAAGATCTTTTACATCAAAATGGCTTCTAAGAATATTTTTATTTTCACCAATAATATTCATGTTAGAGCCAAAGATCAATAAATCATAAACATAAAGGCAATTAATAACATGAGTATTATTCCAAGGCTTATGATATATGAACTTAGCATATTTATTTCTTTTAAACCCATTATCAATCATCCAGTAATCAAACTTTTCATGTTATTGCTTTGGTGTCTGTTTCAAGCCATAGAGAGATTTAGTAAGTTTACACATGTAATGACCCGGGAGTACACCCTAGTCACCACACTGCTTACAGTCCCAAAAAACCACAAGCTAGCCCATGAGCTGGTACCTGCTGCGAGCACTGAATAAAACTAAAATCAAAAGATTTATTTTGAGGAATTCAACTAAAATCGCTATAATGTTTAATTCAAAATTCTGATGATCTCTGTAAAACAACACTGATAATAACAACTGAAAGATGACTAACTATCTACACTAGTCTGAAAGCCTCTAACTGAATAACTGAGGAGTTGATGGAACAAGCCCCCCAACTAACTCCGACTGTCTGCTAAAGCTAAAAAAAAACTGAAATAACATAACTGGTCCTTAGAACATAAGAACTCACTACTGTTGCTACTACCAGTGCGCTGGGATAACTAGGTACGACAGGAACCTAAGCGTCTGAACCTGTGATATGAATATCATAGTGCAGAAAATGGGTATGCAATCAGTACTTTGAATTTACTGATATGCTAAATGAGGTTATGCTAATATGCATGGTTTTATGTGCATGCATAGTAACTGACTGAATGTAGAGCATAAGTGCTGAGTAAAAATACATAAATTTTGTAAAGATTGAGAATGCATGACCAAGCATAAAAGTATATTCTGAATATAGTTTGAAAACTAAAATACTGAGTACTGATAAATGAGTAACTGATATCTGTATATTATGGCCAAGCAAAACTTAGACTAAATTACTGAGTTGAATACTGGAATGATACTGTGGGAGCTATCATGTAACCGACATAAACCATGTGAGCCATCATGGAGTCCAATGTCTGACCCACGTTGAGAAGGACTGTTCTATCCTTGCCATCGGAATAGAACCTGAACTGTAGTGATCACTAAAATGAGCCCACACTCTCTGGAGAGGACCTTATACCTATGGTGGTACGTATTTTCTGGGAAAGTAGGATGCGCTGAACCTACACTTCCAACTTAGTGCTAAATCCTACTCTCAACTGAAAGACACTAAATTACTATCTGGTGCATGCACTAATAACTGATAAGCTCAGGTCATGGTATGTTAACAATGAAAGTGCATATAGATTCTGGGGTAATTATTAACAATTATGATGACTAATTGGATGAAAAGACTCATGGTTTATCTGAAAATATTCTGAAAAAACTAAAAATATGTAAACAGCTAAATTTTGGGTATTCATAATCCCAGGACTCGATAAAAATAATAGCAATATCATACTAAAACTTTGAGGACATGATATGTAAGCATTTATTTAAAACTCATTCATGTAGGCATTTCATCAAACACTTGCAATGCATGGTCTAAGATAAGTATGGGATTAATTTTAAAAATTTGTAGTAATAGCATGATTTTAATAATAAAATCATCAATTAAGGCTTAAATCAATGAAAAACACCATTCAAACATATGGTTTTAATAACAACAATAATTACGTGTAAACATGGTATAGAATCAAAATTCATGGTTAAAAATCATAATAATCCTGTAAAATCATAAATTTGAATTTGAAATTGGGCTCTTGGACTCCATGGGTGAAATGGACCCATGGATGAACATCTAACATACCTTAAAACCTTGATCTTGAAAGAGAATTAACTTTTATTGAATGTTCTTGGATTGGGAATTATAATTTATTGGTTTTCTTGAAGAAGGGCTTGAATCTTGTTCTTGGGAGATGATCTTGAGAAGAAACCCTAATTTTCTTATACTTAAGAGTAGAGAGGATTATGAGTGATGAGAAACTGATATTTTATCACTTAATAGTGTTTAATGCATGATTTAAGTCATGGGAGGTGAGGAAAAAGATCAAAATACCCCTCCAAATCCGAATAAGAATTGTTGAATTTCATGGTTGACGACTTGGGCAGATAAGTCGTCACTTAGGTGATAGACCGTCACCCCAGGTCGTAACTTAGAAGATAGAATTAATGATTTTCTGCCTAAGGCTGACTACTTGGGCTGATAATTCGTCACACATGTGATGGTCCGTCATCTCAGGTCATCACTTAGTTGATAGACCGACATGCTGGAGTAAAATGGGCGTAACTTCTCGCTCCGATATAGGATTAAGGTGGAACCAAATGATTTGGAAATAAGATTAAAATATCTTTCATTTGATATATAGTAGTCCACTTAACTAATTATTTACAAGGAGTAAAGGTCATTGAAAGTTTACTTAAGATGAAATGTTCGCTAAAACTTAATCAATAGAAGTGTTCTCAACTCATCTTTGTGTTTGGAGATTTTTATGACCTCGACTGATATAAAAGGACATTTTCACACTGTAGTATTTATCATCACACATATATAGACATAAAATCATTGGGTTCGAGTGTATACACTTAATAACAACAGTTCGAATTCTAGCCTGAAAACGTGGGATGTTACAACACACTTTGCTTTCTTGGCCAGCCTTAACAAAACACTCGAATTGTTTCATGTAAATCTCCTCATTTAGATCTCCATTTTAAAAAATAGTTTTTACATCTATTTGATGAATTTGTAAATCAAAAATTGCTGCAAGAGCAACTAAAAGTCTAATGGATGTAATTTTTGTCACCGGAGAAAAAATATCAAAAAATTCTGGGCCTTCTAATTATTTAAAACCATTAGCCACTAGCCAAACCTTGTATTTATCAACAGATCCATCTGATTATAATTTTTTACATAAGATCAATTTACAACTATTTGTTTTACACCCTGGTGATAAAACAACTAGCTTCCAATTTTTATTGAAAATTAGTGATTCCATTTCATCATTTACAGCCTCTTTTAAAAAAACGGCATCATGTGAAGACAAATCTTCTCTTAAAGTGAGAGGGTCATCCCCAACGTTAAAAATATAATAATCCGGATCAAAATCTTTTTCTACTCTAGCTCGTTTACTTCTTCTTAACTCAAAATCATCATTTTTTTTTCAAAGTAGAAGTAGAAAAACTAGGTAGTGATAAAATATTTTTTTCAGTCTTATGACCCCCACTATTTTTAGAATTAAAAGGAAATTTATTTTTATGAAAAATAGTATCACCTGATTCTATTATCACACTATCTTCGAGATTAAAAAACTATAGGTTGTACTATTTGAAGCATAACCAAGAAAAAAAGTAGTAACTTTTTTACCCAACTTAGAGATTTTAGGATCCATTAACCTTACATAGGCTAAACAACCTCAGACTCTTAGATGTCCCAAACTTGGCTTATGATATTTCCACAATCCAAAAAGGTGTTAATTTAATCTTTTTATGAGGCACAGGATTCAACACATAACAAGCAGTTAAAAGAGCTTCACCCCAAAAAATTTAAAGGTGCACAAGACTCAATTAACATGGCATTAGTCAACTCAACCAAAGTTCTATTTTTCCGTTCCGCTACATCGTTAGATGCAGGAGAATAAGAAGGAGTAGTTTCATGAATTATACCCAATGATCTAACAAAAGAATTACTCATGTGACTCATATTCACGGCCTCTATTACTTCTTATTCTTTTTATTTTTCTATTAAAATGATTTTCAACTTCATGGAGAAAAGTTTTAAAATTCTCAAATGCATCACTTTTATTTTTCATTAAGTAAACATATGTAAACTTAGAAAAATCATCAAGGAAAGTGATAAAATATCTATTTTCTCCAAGAGTTAAAATTCCTCCAAGTTCACAAATATCATTATGAACTAATTGTAATGAATCAGTTTTTCTTCAACTTGAAAATGAGAATTTTTTTGTGATTTTGGCTTTACTACAAGCCTCACATTTTTCAAAATTCTTTTTGATCACTAGAATTAATACTAAACTACTCATGATTCCTACATAATGATTATTTATATAACACAAACGAGCATGCCAAAAATTAGTAGAAGAAAGCATATAAATAGAAGTAGATGTTTTATTTATTTCAACGTTCAACTTGAACATACCATCACATGCATACCCTTTCCCACAAAAACATTATTTTTCACAATTATATATTGGTTAGATTCAACAATCTATTTGAAGCCTGCTTTTTTAAGAAGAAAACTAGACATCAATTTTTTTCTCATGGAAAGAGTATAAAGTACATCTTTTAAAATTAATACTCTTCCAGAAGTAAAACTCAACTCAACATCTCCCATTTCAAGTACTTGAGTTGTGTGTGAATATCCAAGCATGATGGTTTTGGACTCCTAAAAATTAGTATATTTTTAAAACCAGTCTTTGTCATAATAGGTATGACGGTTTACACCAGAGTCAGTCCACCATCCATCAACATTCTCCATTATGTATGTCTGTTATTACCATAACAAATGGTTCTTTGATAACATTTACCTGAGGTTTAGGCTCACATTTTTGAAATTTTCAAATTCGAGAAATATGCCCACTCTTGCCATAGACAAAGCATGGTCCCTTTTATTGAACATGTTGATTTTTTAATTGGTTATTTCTACCATTATTGTCCTTGGGATGTCTACCATCATTTTTCTTGAATTTTTTTTCTTTGGCTTCAAAGTAGTATTTTTGTTAGTTTCAGGGGCAATATTATTTGAAGTAGTTAAATTTACATTCGGTGTGATGTTATTCTCTTTTGTTTGCAAATTCATCTTGGCCCCTTTCTTCTTCTTCCATGCGAATTCTCATATCAAAGTTTCAAGAAAAGTTTTCTTTTGCTTGTGGTGCATAGGCTCTTGAAATTCCTTACAAGAAGGAGGAACAACAACGACAACAATAACAACATACCTAGAATATTTCTACCAAGTAGGGTCTGGGGAGGGTAAGTGTACGCAGTTCATATCACTACCTCAAATATGAGATAGGAGGAGGAAGTTTATCTATTATGTCACAAACAATAAGGTTATCTTCAATTTTGACTTCTTCAGACCTCAGCTCTCCAATAATCATTATGAAGTTTTGAGCTTGGTCTACCATTGATTTTTCATCCACTATTTGGAAATAAAAAATCTGCTAGTGGTATACTTTTTCTCTCTAACCTCCTTAGTGTCATACTTACTCTGCAATGCTTTTCAAATTTTCTTTGCACTAGAGTTAGTTCTAGCATAATAATCATAAAAGTTATCAGATAGACAATTAAGTAAAAAATACCAACATTTGTAGGAGTCACCATCGTATTTTTCAACTTTCTCTTAAAGAGAAATGAGTTCTTCATCACTCGTGAAAGAGTTATCTACTTTGATTGGATTCTTCTCAGTTAACACATAAGAGACATTGAAAAGACTTAAGTAGAAAATCACTTTACCCTTTCACCTTTTGAAATGAGTATCGTTGAACTAGAATGGCTTGTTGAGATCTTCTGTCTTGACATCCGCAGGTTTTTTAGTTGTTGCCATTGAATATCCTTAAAATTGTTGGTGAAATTACAAAAAATATTACAATTGAAAAATTAAAAGTGAAGAAAAATAAAAAGTTATCTTCTTCTTCTTTAGCTGAGGGGCAGATATCTTGCTCTCTTTAAGGAGATTCAAGCCCACTGTAGCAAATAGTTTCACAGGTCCAGTAGTAATCTTCTTGACTTATTCCTTCCAGGATACGATAGACTTATCATAAAGAACAACTCAACAACTCTGAACAAGAATTGAGTTCAATACTCCACAAAAAGAACACCTCCCTTCAATTAATAAACTCTTTTTTACTAACTTTTGTGAACTCTATATTATCTTGTATATCCCAAAATCATGTAAGACCACCTCTATTTATAGGTGAAGAAATCTTCCATACAATGAATAGAAAGAATAAATGAGAAGATAAATAGAACAGAGGTTACAAAGGTTACAAGAGTTATAACATATTAAGAGTTAGATAATGGAGGAATAAAGAGTAGAAGTTACATGAAACTTATATCCACATTTTACCACCACTAACTATTTATTAAAGACATAAATGAATGGAAAGTGGAAACTAAAAAATCAGCCATGCAACGTGTCAAATAATGGTCAAATCAATATATATATATATATATATATATATATATATATATATATATATAGAGAGAGAGAGAGAGAGAGAGAGAGAGAGAGAGAGAGAGAGAGGAAAAACATAGAGGAGGTAATGTGGAACTTCTCTATGGCCTCCATTGATATTTATTTTTTTCTCCCTTTTTTGGAGTTTTTTTTTTACAATTTAATCTCATAAAATTTAATATCTTCATAATTATATCCTATTATTTACTCATATATTTTTCATTTTTTTTAATCTTTTTTTTCAGTCTTAGAAGTGCAAAAGTCATTTGAGGATATTTGACTAATATAATATTATTTTTTTTATTTTCAAGAAAGTGGAGATGGATTATTTCCCATGTGAAGTTGTATACACGAGACAGACTAGCAAAAGGTGATTACCAAAGCTGCCCACTTTATGGTTTGGAAGCAGAAAGGGTGGACTATCTTTTCATTCATGGTGAATATACAACAAAGGGATGAGAAATACTATTCCGCTGGCAGAGGATAGATAGACAATCAATAGTTTGGACAACGGGTATCTTTGAGGGGCTCCCTTTCTCCTATTACTCAATGAAAGCACAAGGGCAGGACCCTTTTCCTTATTATTGACCATACAATCATCGTGTAAAATATTAAAATTGCCCATGACATTATTGTATCCATATGAACCTCTACATTCTAATCGATCTTTTAAGATGGATTTAGGAGTAATTTGGCTTTCTTCATCGATCATATCAAAGGTGTCCTAATTACTTATATTATTGTGTCGGTTCATATCTTCACTAGACTGAGCGCATATATGTTCCATTTTCTTTGCTGCCACTAAAGGTTCACTCCTCTCTTTTTATTTTATTGCTACTATAATTTACTATAATATAATACTGAGAACAACTAATTTTTATTTTTCATTTCTTATTGTAGGAACTTTGTCAAAGCAAATGATTTGTAGAAGAGTAAAAACTCATGCTAAACATCAAAGTCAAGTATTTTGAAGTTTTTTTAGTGTAACTGCATCTTCAATTTTTGGTCTAAGTATCAATTTCTTTTGTTGTAAATTTTGTAATTCTACATATGTTTTGGAGGTGTGAATGTGATCCCAAATCTTTTATATTTTCTTTATCTAAGGCGAAATGCTCAATATAGAGAAACTTATTCTTTTAGGCCATCAAAGTCTACCTTTCACCAACTCAATTGAAGTGAATAATAGTGATGAAATTTTCTCATGTCATGGAGTTGTATTGGAAGGAGATAACACAAAAATTAAATCTTGGAGTTCCTAACTAATCTATCATATGTGTTTCTCTGAATAATATAGTTATCGGAGAGCTAAGAGAAAAGAGGAGCCGAGAAACTCAACAATGTAAACACGCAATTTTGTCCCTCCTAAAAAATAACTTTTACATATTTACGTACCCTACCCTTACCTTACCCCTACCTATCCTCTACCCCCACCTTATCCCACCCACTATCTGATAATCACAACATCTCTTTGACTCTACCCACTCCTCAGCCAGCATCACCTGCATCACCTGTTTTCGTGGCTTCACCACCATCTGAAGCTCCAACTTATGTTGTGTGTCCAATAATTATACTCTCCCGACCTGCCAGAGAACCAATGCCTAAGGCTCAGCAACATGCTCTGGAGCCTACCTTAAACATGAATGATCTATATTATTATAATCACCGTCCTACATTTTACGTTGATACAGAGAACCTTGTTGTAGCCAAATAATAGGAAGGCATATCGCGTAAATTGATGAGTTTGGAACAGGCCTTGTGTAACGCCCTGAAAATGGGTTTCGAGACATCATACGGTACTCAAGGCTACAAGTAGCCCCAAGCTAACCCTTTGAGCCTGCTACTACCTCTAAATGCTTAAATCAAGATACTAAGAGCTACATAATGAAACATATCACATCTTGTCTAACTGAAATATGAAATATTACTGTGAAAGTAATAAAATACTGAATGACAAAATATACTGACAATCTAGTCTTACAAAGACTTTACTACTCAATAAACTAGAGAGCCGTTGGGACAGATCCCCAACTAACTCAAACTGAACTGAAAGCAATAAAACATCTATTAGAAATACTGAAATGTCTGTAGATAGGTCCTCGAACCATGAGGACTCACCACTGTGGAGATGTAGACAAGGTACTTAGGAATCACTGACGAGGCTGGGACTGAGCACCTAAACATACATTATGAGGAAATGTACCACACAAACGAGTATGTGGATCAGTACTTGGGAATGTACTGAGTATATGGGGGTGCATGTAATATATATATATATATATATATATATATATATATATAATATCACAAGTTTTTAAATTATACATCTCAATTGTAAATGGCTCATATAGCTCGATGAAAACTAAAATCTGAGATCATACATAATGAATAGCAAAGCATAAAATCTAAATGTCATGATCCATTACACTTAATTTAAATATCAATGTTCTTCTCTTGTTCTCAAATCAAATGAGCTAAGTGAAATCTGAAGCATAGTCTGCATAGTAAATCTGCATATAAATTCTTTTAAATCAATAAACTGTTCTAGGAATAAGGGACATCTACTTGGGAGGTTCTTCTAACCGACATGTACACCATGTGAGCATCCATGATGTCCCATGACTTTACCTCATAAGGTTAGGACCGTTCAACCCTTGTCATCGGAATAGAACAATCTCATATCAGTGATCACTATCTTAGTTATCCACGTATAGTGAAAATGAATATCTCAACCTATGGTGGCACGTAGTTTTGGGGTATGAAACCGTAGTAACGTACCCAACTCGGTGCTAAATACTACTCCCAATACTATGCTCAAAAATCCCAAGAAAAACTACTTTAAAAAATATCATATGTCATAAGAAAATCAATTATAAGGCCTCTAATCTCTTTCGTAAAGTGGATTTTTAAATCTATGATGACCAAAAGGTCAAATCTTTCTAAATTGTTTCTAAATAATCAAGACGTGGGTGCATATAGAATATCAATTCTCAAAACATCAATCTCGATGAGGGTTCCAAGACCCATATAGCAATACTTGATCAAAACATTTCAAGATTCGTGCTTTATATCTTAAACATGCATAATCTATATGGAAATCTGGAAATTTCAGTTTTAAGTATAATAATAACATCAAACTCATGGAATTTATCTTCTAGGCATTGAAAAATATCATAATCTCTTGAACAAAAACATAGTATATAAATTAATATTTCGAATTCATACTAAAACATGTAAAATCATATATTCTCGTAAATACATACAAATTTTGGGCACAAGAACGAAAGGAGTGTTCTTGTTCAAACCCCACATACCTTGAATTTGAATCTTTGGATGAACTCTTAACTTCGGAACTCTATTCGTGAAACTAATGGGTGCTTCTTGTAGCCCTTGCAATGGGGATTCCGAATCTCGATAAATTATTGACAACCTATGGATGAATCTTGAGATATTTGGATCTATAGGTTTTGAAACCCTAATGTATGTTCTTGAGAAATTTTAATGAAAGTATCAATAGAATGGTGATTTGGGGTCTTGATTTCGTGTTTAAGAGGAAAAAGGGATGGAAAATACCAACTTTACCCTTAATGAGACGGAGAAAAAAAGCTAAAAACTGGGCACAAAGGCTGTGTAAAAGGCGGTGCCCAGGTTAGAGCCTTGCCTTGGGGAACCAAGGAGGCACCTTGGTTATCGCCTTTGCCAAGCTGGGCAGCGCCTCACCAGAACCTTTAGCTATTGGTTTGGCACCCCAAACGTGCCCTAAACGAATTCTGAAAATTCCAAAACTCACTCGAGAGACATTACGACCTTTCCCCATCGCAACGCAACAAAAAAATCAAGAAACAAAGGTCGGGAAGGTTGCAAAATGATTCACCGAAGTTCAAAGTCTCAAAAATGAACTAAGTGTTGAACACTTGGCTAAAATTCTAAGTGTTAAGCTTCTTTTGACTTGTTTCGAAGACCTTAATGATGAGGAAACTTTACGGGGTCTTAAAATATCTCCCCCTTGGAAACATTCGTCCTCGAATCTCTTTAGATAGTCTAAGAACATGGAGAAAACTAAGGATGCAAAGCTGAAACATCTTGCTACACTGGCTTTAGTTTATTCTAAACTTCCAGATACTTCATAGAATGCATAACTCATAATAAGAATGTCTATACAGCTGCAACCTTGATTAAAAGGGGACTAAATTAAGAAAGAATAGTACCTTTGTCTTGGTCTGAACTTGCGGAGAAGAGGTGCGGGTGCTTGGATCTCATATCTGCTTTGGCTTCCCAAGTAGCACCCTCAACTGACTGGTTTTGCCACAAGACTTTGACCAAGGGGACTTCTTTGTTCCTTAGTCTACAGACTTGGTAATCTATGATCTCAACTGGAATCTCATCAAATGAAAGACTATTTTGAACATCTATGCTTTCTAAAGGATCTACAACAATGGAATCACCAATGTGTTTCTTAAGCATGGAAACATGAAAGATAAGATGGACAACTGACAACTCTGTAGGCAACTCAATCTCATAGGCTACTTTCCTAACATGACTTAGGATTCTATAGGGACCAACATAATAGGGACTAAGCTTCCCCTTCTTCCCAAACCTCTTCACCCCTTTCATGGGCAAAATTTTCAGATACACCATGTCACCATCTTCAAAATCAAGATCCCTCTTTCTCACATCTGTGTAGGATTTTTGATGACTTTGAGAGGTCTTCAACCTTTCTCTAATTAGCCTGAATTTCTCCATAGCCTCAAATAATACATAAGGTCCAACCACAATAGCTTTACCCCACTTCGAACCAACCTATGGGTGATCTACACCTCCGACCATACAGAGCCTCAAATGGTGCCATCTGGATAATAGAGTGATAACTATTGTTATAAGAAAATTCTATCAATGGTAAGTGCTTATCCCAACTACCTTTGAAATCAAGAGTACATGCTCTCAACATATCTTCCAAAGTTTGAATGGTCCTCTTGGCCTGACCAACTATCTGCGGATGTAAAGCGAAACTCAAATGCACTTGGAGGTACCAAGACCCCCTGAAAAGACCTCCAAAACTGCAAAGTAAATTGAGTACCCCTATTCAAAATAATAGACAAGGGAACTCCATCAATCCGACCAATTCCTGAATATATAATCTATCATAATCCTCAGTTGTATAAGATGTATGCACAGGCAAGAAATGTGATAACTTAGTCATCTTATCAACCACAACCCAGATGGAATCATGATAGCATCAGGAAAGAGGTAAACCAGTTACAAAATCCATATTCACCTTTTCCCACTTCCCAGTAGGACAAGTAAACTCTTGTATCACACCACTAGGTATTTGGTGTTCTACCTTAACCTGTTACCATGTTGTATATTTTCCCACAAACACTGCTATATCCTTCTTTATAACACTCCACCAATAAAATTCCCATAAATTACGGTACATATTGGTAGCACCGGGATGAATGGAATATCGCGCACCATGTGCTTCATCCATAACTCTCTACCTCAGATCATCAATATCAGGAATGCATAATTTACCCTACAATCTTAGCACACCATCTCCCCCTTGGGAGAAAACCTCCACTTTTTGGTCCTTGACTGACTCCTTCAGTTTGACCAAACTAGCATCTAAGTCTTACTTTCCCTTCACTTCCAAAACTAAGGAGGATTCAAAATTACTTTGCACTAACATACTCCCTTCGGCAGAATCAAGCAACCTAACCCCCAATCTAACCAAACGATGCACATCATGAGCTAACTCATTCTTACCTTCTTCCATATATGAAAAACTACCCATAGATAACCTTCTAAGGGCATCTGCCACTACATTGGCCTTGCTCGGATGATACAGCACACTTATATCATAATCTTTTACCAATTTTAACTACTTTCTCTGTCTAAGATTTAACTCCTTCTGAGAAAACATATACTGAAGGCTCTTATGATCAGTAAACATATCAACATGAATACTATAAAAATAGTGCCTCCAGATTCCTAAATCAAAGACCACAATAGCTAATTCAAGATCATGAGTTGGGTAATTCTTTTCATAGGGCTTCAACAGTCTAGAGGCGTAGGATATAACCTTACCTTTCTGTATCAACACACAACACAAACCAACTTTAGAAGTATCACAGTACACCACAAAACCATCAACACTATCAGACAAAGTCAACACAGGAGCTGAGGTGAGTCGAGTCTTCAACTCCTGAAAACTCTTCTCACAAGATTCTTGACCACAGGAACTTAACTTTTTTTGGGTCAACAGGGTCATGGGGTACGCTATAGAAGAAAAACCTTTAACAAAATGGCGGTAATAGCCAGCTAGACCCAAGAAACTCCTAATGTCAGATGGAGAGATAGGTCTAGGCTAATTTTTTACAACTTTTGTCTTTTGAGGATCAACTCTAATGCCTTCAGCTGAAATGATATGACCCAGAAAAGAAACTGACCTTAGCCAAAATCCACACTTGCTGAACTTGAAAAATAATTGGTGATCTCTCAGAGTTTGTAAGATAATTTGGAGATAGTCCGCATGGTCATCCTTACTACGAGAGTATTCAAGAATATCATCTATGAACTCAATTCATGAGGTCCATGAAAGCTACTGGAGCATTGGTTAGGTCAAAAGACATGACAAGAAACTCAAAATGACCATAATGGGTTCGAAAAGCTATCTTCGGGATGTCACACTCCCTTACTTTAAGTTGGTGATAGATGGATCTAAGGTCTATCTTGGAGAAATAACTTGAACCTTTTAACTGATCAAACAGGTCATCTATTCTTAGAAGAGGATACTTGTTTTTAACAGTGACTTTATTAAGATGACGATAGTCAATGCACATATGCAAAGAACTATCTTTCTTTCGCATGAATAGGACAGGTGCACCCCAAGGTGAAACACTGAGCCTTATAAAACCCTTATCTAGAAGATCTTTGAGTTGATCTTTCAACTCCTTAAGCTCGGCAGGTGCTATACTATAAGAAAGAATAGAAATGGGCTATGTGTTGGGAATAAGGACAATCCTAAACTCTATCTCTCTATCGGGAGATACCCTTAGGAGATCTTTCAAAAAAACATTAGGAAATTCATAAAGTATGCTGACTGATTGAATAGTTGGAGACTCAGACTTTGTGTCTTTAAGTTTAACTAAATGATAGATGCAACCTTTGGAGGTTAGCTTTTTGGATTTAAGATAGGAAATGAAATGACTCTTGGGAGATACTAAACTCTCGAACCACTCAAAGACTGGTTCATCAGGGAACTGAAACTTAACCACACTGGTATGACAGTCTACAGATGCATAACAAGAGTGAAGCCAGTCCATACCCAGAATAACATCAAAATCAACCATGTCTAACTCTATCAAGTCTGCAAGCATGACTCTATGAAGGATTGTAATAGGACACTTTTTGTACACTTTTTTGTCAATAATTGACTCACCAACCAGGGTAGAAAATAGAATGGGTTCGAAGATCTTTTCAGAGTCCATCTCAAAGTGAAATACGCGGAGCATACCAGTAACAACATCGGGAGAATCCTCCAACTCCTAGCGATATGGTAGGGCATAAAATCTGTTCTGGCACTGACCGCCAGCAGTACTATAAGAAGTGCCTTAAGGAAGGGCTGGATGGGCTAAAGGGGCTGGAGCACTTATAGTCTGAGTCTGAGGGCGAACAACACGGTTCCTCTACCTGGCATGTGGACAATCTCTAATACCGTGACCCTTCTAGCCACAACCAAAGAAACCCTTCTGGCCCCAAAAAATCTACCCCCATAGTCCTTACCACACTTGGTGTATAGGGGACAGTTAGGTTGGTTACTCACAATGTTCTGGGATCTGGACATATTCGATCAATTTCCCTGCTCTAGCTAGCCTCCGGGTATGACAGCACTAGCGGATGAAGGCACTGTCATAGATGAATGACTCTAAAACTGAGGGCGGTTCCCTCCATTTAATCTAATCTAACCATACTCATGCTGCTCTGATTTAGCCCTCTTGTTCTCTCTTACTCTATCCCTCTCCCTTATCTTATCTGTTTTAATCTACTGGGCATATAGCATCAACCTATCAAGATCCATATCCCTATTCAGCATAGCTATCCTGCACTCTTTTAGCACCAAACCAGATACTCCAATCACAAACTTACTCATACTAGATCGAGTGTTAGAAATAAAATTAGGAGCATATTTAGCCAACTGATTAAACTTAAGGCAGTACTCCTTTACCGTCATGGAGCCCTATCTCAAGTTCATAAAATCCTTTTGATGTTGGGCGTATTTACACGCCTAAGCACCATAATTTACCCATGTTTTAGCTAAGTTTTGAGGATAAAATATATAATTCTTGCACTTTTAGTCCATTTTCCTTTAAGTTAGCTGACCTACGTGATTAGCATGTTTTTCAGGTATTAATGATGAAGATTTCAGCACTTTATGGACTTTTGGGCAGCAAAGGAAAACTTCACATAAGAGGGAAGGCAGCTTTTGGAAGCTTATGGACTGAATGTGACGTATGACGAATTTTTCCCGGGCAAAAGTAGTATTTTTAAATACTTAGGGGTGCAACAGTAACTTAGTAGGACTAGGACAAGGAGGTTATAAAAACCTTATTTGCTAAATTTTTCAGCATTCATTCATTCATTCATTCATTCAGGGATTCATTCGCTTCTTTTTCATTCTTTTCAATCATTATTCAGTTTACAGATTCTGTAAGTTAGAACAGAGAAACACGGCTCTCTTGAGAAAAACGGCTAGAGGACAAAACGCTACTTGTCTATTGACGTGAAAATCATCCCATCGCGAAGATTATTCTAGTTGTGGTATGATGATTATGTCTATTGTGATTCTCGTTGCACTCATGAGTAGCTAAACTTCTCTGTTAGGGTTATGGAAACCTTGTGAGATACTATCTATTGCTATGAGTTTGTGAATTCTTGATGTGTATGCTACTTATATCATTACTCTCTTCATTTTAATTGAATTCTTATGGTTGGAAATGTAGGAATATGCCAGTATAGCATTAACTTGTTCGAGAGAAAAGTTACATGTTTGAAAAAGAGAGTGTGACAAGGAAATAGGGGTACCAACCCCTGTTTACACGTTAATGCCTTAACCGAATTAACCTCTTGGAGAGTTTGTATCTTAGTTATACACTTTAAGCTCGAGAGAGTTAAAGTGAAATAATCCTCGATGGTTGAGAAACACTAGGATTTACCATTAGAATACGAATCTCTATAAGTGCATGCATGTCTAAATTCTGCATTCCTCGTAGCTAATAGATACGTAGAACTCATAAGGTGGACATAACCCTAACTTATTATTCTCTATGATTAAATCTTACTAAACAAAGCATTCCATTTTTACTTTGATAACATTAATTCACGCCATAATCAAATCCCCCCTTTCCGTAGAATTTTCGACCAACAGTCTACTAATAGTTGCAACACTTAGTGACCAAGTATTCCCTGTGGGATTCGACACCCAACCCAGTTGGGTTCTATATTTGACAGTGACCACTTATACTCTTACGAGAGCTGTAGTTTAGACGTTATCAAATTTTGGCACCGTTGCCAGGGAATACGGTTGTCAACTAAGTTTGTGATAGTTACTAGACCCTTTGGTCAAAAATTCTCAGATTTTACTTTTAGTTGTTGTTTTTGTTTTATTCAGGTTTGATAAAGTGCATGCCAAATACTCGAAGTTCTGGTCAGCCATTATTACCCATAAATCCTAAACCACAACTTATTGGCTTGATGGAGGCACAAAGAGATATTGAAAGAAGGGCTGCTCAATAGGAGCAGGCTAGATTAGCTGCATTGGCAGCTGCTCAAGTGCATCAACAGAATATTGATAACCCAGGGCGAGCAACAAATCCTGATGATGAGGTCCTGGGTGATGATGAGTTACTAAATCCACGGCATGCAGATGAGGTAGCAGCGCCTGCGAACAGGAGAGATCGTCAAGCTAGAATGAGACCTGAATGCCACACTGTGCAGGTTCCTTTTGATAATGATGATGACGATCTGGATGGAGCTGGTGCCACAGGGGCTATTATTCCTCTGCCCTTGGCACCCGGAGCTAAGTTCAATATCACTAGCACCATGATACAGCTATTGCAGCTCAAGGAATTATTTGGTGGACTTGCAGGCAATGATCTGAATATGCATCTGATCAATTTTATCTCAACATGCAAGTCGTTTGACAATCCTGGAGTTGGACAAAATGCAATCCGGCTGCGCTTATTTCCACTGTCTCTATCTGGAGAGTCAACTCTATGGTTGAACGGGCTAACTCCTAATTCTATTACTAATTGAAGGCAACTGAAAGACGCTTTCCTAGAAAGATTTTATCCGCCATCCAAGAGAGCATAATTAAGAGATGAGATAAGCAATTTTTGACAGCTTCCAACTGAAGCTCTCCACTTGACCAATGTCCACTTGATGGAGATATTATACAGGGCTTTGAATTCGGTGACAAAGTTAGTGGTTGATAATGCTGCAGGTGGGTCATTCATGGACCTCACTTTTATTGAGGCAAGTGATATGTTGGATCGTATGATAAAGCAAAGCAGAGCTTGGCATACCAGGGATTCTGAGGTAGCAAGCTCTACTGTATCTATTGGCATGACTGCAGAACAAAGGCGAAGAGAAGAGGAACGTGATCAGGATATGGCGCTCATGAAAACGCAGATGGATCTTCTTACTAAGCATTTATTATCAGGGAAGACCGAAAAGGTTAAGGCCGTTGTATCACAGGGAAGAGATGAATCCGATTCTGAGAAAGAAGCTAACTACTTGAATAATCAGGGGGGTTTCCGAGGCAATGACCAAGGAAACCAAGGTCGGAACTATTATGATAAATCTGGAAACAAGGACCGTGATCAAGGTAGTTGGAAGAATAAAACTGACAGGAGTGGTTTATATGTTCCTCCTAGAAATCGTGAGGCTGTGGCGTCTGGCTCTGGGAAGATGTTCATGGAAGATATGATGTCTAAGCTGTTGAAAGGAGTGGAGGCAACCAACACGGGAGTAACTGAGGTAGTAAATGATTTGTCCTCAATGAAGCAATTGGTTGACTCGCATTCCACTGCAATAAAACAACTGGAACAACAAATAAGTCAACTATCGGCGGCATTCAACCAATGAAAGGCCGGCACCTTACCTAGCGACACCGTGCAAAATCCAAGAAATGATGGATCATAGATGGCTATTACTACCAGGAGTGGTAAAGTGTTGGAAAATCCGTCCAAAGGCAAGCAGGTAGTTGATAATACAGAGGATAATGTTATTGATGCAGATTATAATGATTCTGTAGAAGCTGAAAATCAGAATGAGAGCGTTCATAAGAAAACTATTCCCCTTCCACCACCACCTTTTCCTCAAAGATTGAAGAAGAAAGCTGACGACACCAGGTTCAGTAAATTCATGACTATGTTGAAGCAGCTGACTATTAATGTTCCTTTGGTGGAGGCATTGGAACAGATGCCTGGGTACGCTAAATTCATGAAGGACCTTTTGACAAAGAAGCGGGAAGTAAGTTATAAGCTGGCAGATAATGTTCATCATTGCAGTGCAATTGCCACGAGGTCTTTAGTACAGAAGAAGGCAGATCCTGGTGCTTTCACTATTCCTTGCAAGGTTGGATCTATTAATTTTGCTAAGGCGTTGTACGATTTAGGAGCTAGCATCAATTTGATGCCGCTATCCATTTACAGAAAGTTGGGGTTGGGCGATCCTACACCAACCAATATACGGCTCGTAATGGCAGATAGGTCGGTAAAACGATCTGTTGGTATCTTATATGATGTACTGGTGAAGGTTTCTACCTTTATTTTTCCTGCAAACTTTGTGATTTTGGACTGCGAGGTGGATTATGAAGTTCCCATAATCTTGGGTCATCCTTTCCTCGCAACTGGGAGTGTGCTCATTGATTTAAGAGCTAATGAGCTTTTATTTCGGCTGAATGACGAAGTGGTCCGTTTTGATGTATGCAAATCAATGAAGCAGCCTAAGGATATAAATGTGTTTTCTATAGATGATGTTTATCATGAGGATGAGAAAAAAGTATCTGTAGAGAAGCAGCTTATTGTTGAGCCATTGGCTGCTATGCTTATGAATTTTGAGCGTGAGGATGTTGAAGAGTATGAAGAAACTATCTATGCTCTAACAGGATTGGGGTCATATTCTCATGCTCCTAAGAAGCTGGACCTTGATCTTAAGAATCGACTTTCACCACCAGTGAAACCTTCCATTGAAGAGCCACCAGTACTAGAATCGAAAGAGCTCCCCAGTCACCTAAAGTATGCGTTTTTGGGAAGTAGTGATACACTTCCAGTTATTGTTGCGGTTGATTTAGGTGAACAACATGTAGAGGCTCTCATCTCTACTCTGAAGAGGTACAAGAGAGATATTGGTCGGACTATTGATGATATAATTAGTATCCCTCCTAAGATATGTATGCCCACAATTAAGCATCAGCGTCGTCTGAATCTATTCAGAAAACGATGCACCATATATCTCAATGAAGTCTAAGTAATCGAGATAACTATGTCATGCCGCGGCAATAAATCAAGCGCTAGATGGGAGGAAACCCATCGCTTTTAATCATTTTATTTTATTAGGAGTTTGTTTTTGTTAAATAAAAAAATCCAAAACGAAGAGTCGAGCCACGACCAAAACTAAGGCGCCTGATGGGAGGCAACCCACCTTTCTAATTGTTTTTGTTGTTTTTGATTAAGTGTAGGTACAAGATGTACAAAGGAGGGGATTAATCCCAAAATTTTGATTTGAAAGTGAGCCATGTTAAAGGTGGTAAGTTAGGAATGAAGGAGTAAAGGCTATCGGTTAGGCATTGCCTATGCAAATCTAGGCTACGAACAAGGCAAGGCCTATGTAATTGCCTATGCTCACTGCCTCAACTAGGCAATGGTAAAGGCAAGGCCTATACAAATCTAGGCAATGAACAAGGCAAGGCCTATGTAATTGCCTATGCTCACTGCCTCAACTAGGCAATGAACAAGGCAAGGCCTATGTAAATCTAGGCAAAGCATTAGGCGCCGCCTATGCCCAACTAGGCAATAGCATAGGCGCCGCCTATGCCATTGCCTATGCTCACTGTTTCAACTATGCCATAGCATAGACGCCGCCTATGCCCAACTAGGCCATAGCATAGGCGCCGCCTATGTCCAACTAGGCTTTGCTAAAGGCGCCGCCTATGCTAAGCATAGGCAAAGTATTAGGCGCCGCCTACTTATGCAATTTTGTCTCCTAGCCCGATTTTTCATGGATCAAACCCGACCCAAGCCTTGGTTTATAAATAGAACTTCAACCTTAGAACAAAATCACATTGTTTGCTCAACCTAGGTGCCGCCTAAGCTTCCCAAATCTCTCAAAACTTTTCTTATTGCTCATCTACCCTTGCAAGATCATCTTCCGAATCCATCACCAAGTAAGTTTTTCTTTTATATTCCGTAGTTGTTACATTACTACGCTTATAATGGTATTTTAGATTTTAAAGTGGTGTTGATGATTAGAATGTGGTTGATTTGTTATGATACATCTAGTTGAGTGAAAGAATACGTGTGGGTGATCTTAACTTGGTTCTGACTTGTATTTGATTTTGATACATTGTCATACTTTTGTGGAATAGACATGGTGAAGTTAATTGCATAATCTTCAAAATTGAAAGCTTGAATGTTTGAATGACTCATTCATCGAGATAAAGATCATGATTGAATACAAGCATGAGATGTTGTGATTATTTCTCTGCAATAACTTGATCCGATCTCTATGTAGTAGTCTTGTTCAAAAAGTGCATCAATTCAAACATGAAAGTATAGTCAAGATTACATAAAATAGAGTTGGAAAGGATAGTTAAGATGACATGAAAGTATGACTGTGCTAAACATGTTGTTGGAACATATCTCCTATCTGTACGTCGATGAAGTCTGAGTAATCGACATCACTCACTTAATTAGTTTGTACCAACAAATTAAGTGTGGGGTGGTGCCACTATTGGTTGTTTGTCGATTAAATCTTCCGAGATGAGCTAACATGAATCTATTTTAATCTCAGGTAGAATGGCACCAAAAGGACGACAAGGAAAAGAAAAAGCATCCACCTCACAGAAAGGTCAGAAAAGGGGAAGAAAAGAGCAAGCTGAATCCTCCTCGCTGCAAATACCTCGACGCACTTTCAGGATAAAGTGGGTCCTAGAGGAGGAAGGAAATGAGTGGTATAAGAACAACAAAGTAAAAAAATATGTTCACGTGGATTTGATACAAAAGGAAAGTCTAGAGAAGAGAGAACCTCGCATTTTGGCTAAAATCATGGCGCTACATATTGATTTCATTTTCCGAGATATGGGAGAATGCAATTTTGATCTAACACGAGAGTTCTATGCCAATTTGTCCCCAAAGATTACCGGAAGTGAAGTGAAGATTCGGGGCCAAGTATTGCAACTGAATGTGGAGTTTTTCAACACTTTTTTGGGTTTTCGATCAATAGATCCATCACCGCTCAAGGAGCTTTATCACAGACCTCCGTACAGGGAAATCAGACACACACTGTGCGAAACTATATCAATGGCACGTTGGATCGTCACAAGGATACCGGTCGGCACAATACCTTCCCGTATGCTTCCCTAAATAGAGAAGCTCGTATATGGTTGAGGATAGTCAAATCTTGCCTCATTCCTAGGACACAGTACACAAAAATCACACG
This sequence comes from Capsicum baccatum var. pendulum, assembly GCA_030864225.1. NCBI lineage: Eukaryota > Viridiplantae > Streptophyta > Magnoliopsida > Solanales > Solanaceae > Capsicum > Capsicum baccatum. The sequence continues at coordinate 45,024,959 of CM061555.1, forward strand.
AGATAGAGTATGCTTGGTGTATGCTTTGATGACTAATATTCCCATCAACATTGGTGCGGTTATACGATCATCAATGCGTAAGGCTAGGCTGCACAAGAGGTCCCATTTCAGCTTTGGCAATTTGTTGACTGCAATATTGAGGAAGGAGCACATTGAAGAGGAACCTATAGATCATAAGCTTCCACACAACCCGAAGAAGGTTGATCTGACAAAGGTTAAAGATCCTGAAACTGGGCATGGCGTCAACCTGACCACTGCAGAAAGACATGCTCGGGATGAAAGTTTCTTTCGCCATCTATATGGCATGACTCGGTTTACCATGATGAGTGGGGGTCTAATTCCGACTGATGCAGAGCTCCAGCAGTTGGATTACGACTACCCGATGAATGAGTATGCGTGGGCTATGTGCAGAGTAGGGGTATATTTTGAGGAACCTCTCGATGATGACCTGTCGACTGATGATGATCGCCGAATGCTAGACTCAGACGTGGAGGAGAACTCTGATGACGACGACTCTGATGATGATTCCGATGCAGGGGGTATGACCCCAGACATAGAGGAGGAGTCCGACTAATCAGGTTTTCCTTATTTATTTTCCATTGAGGGCAATGTGTCCTGTCTAAGTGTGGGGTGCTGGTATTTGTATGCTGTATTTCTTTGCCTACATTTATTCTTATTTTTGACATTTAGTCGTAGTTAGTAGTTAGTAGTTAAATTTTTGATTTTTTTTGATTTTACATGAAATTGTTCTGATAGGCGGCATGGTATTATGACAAGAGTTTGTGCTAAAGTCATTACTATTGAGACGTTTAGGCTCTAAGTGTGACTCACTGTGTGATATTTGTGTGGTTTAATTCCTTCATCTGTTGGGTCAAGAGTCTATACTGCTCCCAATAAAGTTGACCATGTGCCTTGTGTGTGTGAGGTTATAGTATATTCTGTGTTATGACTGATGCTAGAACTTGCTTGGTGTGTGTGTAAAGCGAAATAAAGAGTGTGCGTTTAGGAGATGATTTAGGCATTTCTTTGGCAACCTATAATTATTTACCTTCTTTTTACCTACCTGTGTACACTATCCTAGTTAACCCCCTTTGAGCCTTTAGCTATTTTCTTTGACAGCCTCATATATAGCCTAATCCATTTTTTTTCAAGACCATAATTTGATCCAAATTCCTAAGCGCTTTAAATTATAGAGTCATGTGACAAAATAAGAGAAAATTGGGTGAGAGTGATACCTCAGAGTGTATTGGTACTTGAAATTATTGTGAAAAAGAGTGGCTATCATAGAGGTGTTTTATAAAAAAAAAAGAAAAAAAATAATAAATAAATAAATCAAATAAAATGAAAAAAAAAGAAAAAAAAGAAAAAAAAATATAAAAAGTTAGTTCTGTTTATAATTGAATAACAAAACAGGTGAAAGGGGCGGTAGATGAAAGGAAAGTAGAGGGGTTGTTTAAAAGAAAGTGTTAATGACATAACGTAGTGTATTAAAGCGCTTAGGGAACATAGTCACTATTTCTAGCCAAAATAGTCCTACCTGTACCTTAGCCTACATTACAACCTGTAAAGACCTATTTGATCCTAAGCTTAGCATTCTGATATTAGTGGAGCATTACACTAAGGGCAAGCCTATGGTCATCAGTTGCAATATAAGAATTCTTTGTGAGAGTGAGAGCAAGGAGAGTCTTATACCCATGTTTCGAAAAATGCAAAACGATGAGTGATTATGGGTGATATCTTGTGTGAGACACACATGGTTGATGATTTTTGGGTAGTGTTATATGATTCTTTGTGGCTTAACTTATGGATACGAATTAACCATCCTCACGGGTCTATGTTGGAGGTTGAATTGTTTCTAGTAGTGATCAAGAAACCTACTCTTTGTTAATAATTGTCGTGCATGTCTTGAGGATAAATTTTGTGTTTCTATTATGAAATTCTAGTTAGGTGTTTGCATGGATGTTATATTTTGTTCGAGGAAGAACACAGCTTTAAGTGTGGGGTGTTGATGTTGGGCGTATTTACACGCCTAAGCACCATAATTTACCCATGTTTTAGCTAAGTTTTGAGGATAAAATATATAATTCTTGCACTTTTAGTCCATTTTCCTTTAAGTGAGCTGACCTACGTGATTAGCATGTTTTTCAGGTATTAATGATGAAGATTTCAGCACTTTATGGACTTTTGGGCAGCAAAGGAAAACTTCACATAAGAGGGAAGGCAGCTTTTGGAAGCTTATGGACTGAATGTGACGCATGACGAATTTGTCCTGGGCAAAAGTAGTATTTTTAAATACTTAGGGGTGCAGCAGTAACTTAGTAGGACTAGGACAAGGAGGTTATAAAAACCTTATTTGCTGAATTTTTCAGCATTCATTCATTCATTCATTCATTCATTCATTCAGGGATTCATTCGCTTCTTTTTCATTCTTTTCAATCATTATTCAATTTACAGATTCTGTAAGTTAGAACAGAGAAACACGGCTCTCTTGAGAAAAATGGCTAGAGGGAAAACTCTACTTGGCTATTGACGTGAAAATCATCCCATCGCGAAGATTATTCTAGTTGTGGTATGATGATTATGTCTATTGTGATTCTCGTTGAACTCATGAGTAGCTAAACTTCTCTTTTAGGGTTATGGAAACCTTGTGAGATACTATCTATTACTATGAGTTTGTGAATTCTTGATGTGTATGCTACTTATATCATTACTCTCTTCGTTTTAATTGAATTCTTATGGTTGCAAACGTAGGAATATGCCAGTATAGCATTAAATTGTTCGAGAGAAAAGTTACATGTTTGGAAAAGAGAGTGTGACAAGGAAATAGGGCTACCAACCCCTATTTACACGTTAATGCCTTAACCGGATTAACCTCTTGGAGAGTTTGTATCGTTAGTTATACACTTTAAGCTCGAGAGAGTTAAAGTGAAATAATCCTCGATGGTTGAGAAACACTAGGATTTACCATTAGAATACGAATCTCTATAAGTGCATGCATGTCTAAATTCTGCATTCCTCATAGATAATAGATACGTAGAACTCATAAGGTGGACATAACCCTAACTTATTATTCCCTGTGATTAAATCTTACTAAACAAAGCATTCCATTGTTACTTTGATAGCATTAATTCACGCCATAATCCAATCCCCCCTTTCCGTAGAATTTTCGACCAACAGTCTACTAATAGTTGCAACACTTAGTGACCAGGTATTCCTTGTGGGATTCGACACCCAACCCAGTTGGGTTCTATATTTGACAGCGACCGCTTACACTCTTACGAGAGCATCTATAGAGAAAAGAACTTATCAAGGAATGCATCCTGGAATACTTTCCAAGTCATAGGAGCAACATCCTTACCTTTATTCTTCTTTCATGCAACAACCCAGTAATAAGCAATGTCTTTCAACCTGTAAGATGTGAACTCCACACTTTCTTCCTCAGAAACATGCATCACCTGTGTGATCTTCCTTATCTCCTCAAGATATAACTATGGATCCTCTCTTGCCTTAGACCCATAGAACTTTGGCAGATTCATCTGCATGAAATCATGAATCCTAGCAGCAGCTAAATCACCTCTCTGCTAATGAGGAACTACAATCTAATTATTAGCCTTTTCCTAAAAAGTTGCCTGAAATAAAACATGAAAAATATTTGCATTCAGGGGATCAGCAGGCTGGGGTTTCTCATTATTGTTTCTGTGGCATTTGCTCGTCGGGGATGTATTTTTTGAAATAAGAGAGCACAAATTAATAGCTGAGAAAGACAACTTTAAGTACGATAGACTCTGAAAGAAAGAAACAACTTTTTCATAAAATGTTTCATAGACTCTTGCTCATAGATGTGGCGCGCTACACACCGATGATCAAGACTCTACTCAATACGTATTGTCAGACTCCCTAGGACTCCTTAAAACTTAGGCTCTGATACCAAGTTTGTAACTCCCCAAAAAGGGGTTCTGAGATGTCACATGGTACTCAAGGCTACAAGTAGCCCCAATCTAACCCTTTGAGCCTGCTATTGCCTCTAAATGCTTAAATCAAGATGCTGAGAGCAACATAATAAAACATATCACATCCTGTCTAACTAAAATATAAAAGAGTTAGAAGAGTCTGAAAGAGTCAGAATAGTTTGAAGAGTCTTCCATTATAGAGAAGCAATTAAGAGGATCTTAGTGATTATTTAGAAACTAAGAAACACTAATGAGAAAAGATTTAAAATAAACACTAATGAGAAAAAAGTTAAAATAACTTACAAAACTTTATCCAAACTTCAACTAAAACATTACAAGAGATTACAAAGGAAGAGTTTAGGCAGGCTGAAATATTTCTTATGGGGGAAATTTTCTGATGCCTTCTCTAATGTTACAACAAGTCTTATATAGACAAGAGAAAATAAAAGTAATACATCTAGAGTGTACACTTGTAAGGCTATGATTTAGCCGACAGTCTTGAATGCTGTAGATGCCTTTTCCTTTATTGAAAAGCAGATTCTTTTGGCTTTTTAAAAAGCTGACTTGATTGCAGTAAAATGCTTTTTCTTTTGAAAAGAAGATTTCTTTGGCTTTTTTTTTTGAAAAAACTGATTGAATGCGTTCATCTGGTCCTACAGATACCAATTAGGAATAGTAGAATGCCTCTTCAAAAAATAATTCCAGTTTTTTGAACCTCTATCTTTTGAAGGGTCATTTCCCTATTCTTAATAGGGGTCCAGATAGGCCATGGCTATTCCTTTGGGATTTAGCATATCCCCATTGTTTTCACTACTTCCTGTAGAGAAAGCTTTTTCTAGAAGTTATAATATTTCTTCTTCGTTGGTCTCTTGGCTTTCCATGTCTTGTAAAGCCTTTTTTAATTTTTCTTTAAGTGCCTTCTTATTTTGTGAAGCACTGGTTGAGGATGCAGTAACTTTTCCTTTGTCAGGAGTTTTTGGTGCTGTTGCCTTGGGAGTCCAACCTTTGACTTTTATCTCTTTGGATAAATATCTAATTCGATCTTGTTCTCCTTTTGCAAAATTCCAGGAGATAATATAAGAAATTCTCTTCTTAACAAAGAACTTGCACATTTGTATATGCTCAAGGATGGTTACACATCCTTCCTTTGCACAGAAATCGGTGAATCGGTTAAGAAATTGTTGGGGGAGGATTTCTTTGATTCCTCCAAAATATATCCACCATTCGTAGAACCACCTGGGTATGACAGCATCTACCATAGCTGGACAATATTTAATAAACCAGGTGTGGCCTGGTCTTACATATAAAAAGTTGAACCATGCTGACTTATAGGCGTACCAATTATAAGTTTGTGGCCTTTGCGGCATAGATAATGCAATAGGAGTATGCAAATGATCGGCGAACCAATTAAAAGGGGTTAATACCCTTTGGATAGTAAACGTTGAATAATCAATATATTCTGGGTTTCTTTCATTCATCGAATGTTCCACCTTAATAGAATTTGTATCTACGAGGATGGCTTCGTAATATCTTCTGGTTTTAAGAAGATTTTCTGTATCCACGAAATTTTTGTCATTGTAAACCGACTTGATTAGCTGATCAATTGGATATCTTTCATATTCTTTTTCTAGTGCAATAATGGGCATTACCTGAGTGGTAATGAATTTAAATTCTTCCTTGACAGGAGGAGGTAGTGTTGTTTTGACCGCTGAAGGGTCGACTGCTTGTGCAAAGGTCTCGGGGGCCTTCATAGCGTAACTCTCTTTTGTTTGAACAGATGAACTTGCTGATTGCCCTTTATCAAAGGGTTTGTTTGTTTTTAGATCTACCAATTTGGTTGGCATTGGTGGTGGGAGCTTTGGAAATTCCGCCAAAGCTGAATATTTGTTTTTGAGCGGAGATTGTAGTTCCGCTTTAGGTGCAGGCCTCTGAGGGACTGATGGTCTTAATGGGTTTGCTGAAGCTGACGGAGGATCGAATGGTTTAGCCATCCTGAGTTGTTCCTGTTTGCTGCTTACTGGGATTTTCCCAGTGTGGTGGGTCTCATTATGTCCCTATAAGAATTCTCTTGTCAGAAAATCGGGAAGGGAATTATTTTCTCCTTTGATAAATTCAATTTGAAAATCAAAGCTAGATAGGAGAGCTTGCCATCTAGCAAATATTTGTTTCAAAACTAGATTTTTAACATCCTTTTGCAAAATTTCTTTAGCAGATTTGCAATCTACTGTTAGTAAAAATTCTTTGTTAACAAGATCATCTTGAAATTTGGTGATACATATCACTATAGATAAAACTTCCTTTTTAACAGTGCAATAGTTTTTTTGAGCTGGATTCCATATTCCAGATGTAAATCTAACTAATTGCTCTGAAGATTTATCATCAATCTTTTATTTTAGGATCCCTCCATACCCGATATCAGAAGCATCTGTTTCAACAATCATGCGGGCTTCGGGGTTAGGAATTCCTAAGCATGGAAGGTTCTGGACTAATTCCTTAATCTTAATGACAGTATTAGTTTGGTCAGAACTCCAAGGAACAGGTGTTTTTCTAAGTCTTTTGTACAGGGGTTCGCAAACCTGTCTAATGTTGGGGATGAAATCTGCTACATAATTAAGGCTTCCTAAAAACCTTTGGAGCTGGGTTTTATCCCTAATTTAGTTAGGAAACTTGGAGGAGAACTCTATGGCTCTACAAATGGGCTTATAACTACCTTGATAGAGGTCATGCCCTAAGAATCTTATGGAAGTCTGAAAGAGGTTCATTTTTTTAGCACTAACGACTAAACCATTAAATCTAACAATCTTAAAGAAAGTATCTAGATGTTTAAAATGTGAATCAATATTTTCTGAGAAAATAATCACATCATCAATATAAACAATCGACATATAGGTATAAGGATTGAAAATATTATTCATGATGTTTTGAAACTCTGAAGGAGCATTTTTAATACCAAATGGTAAGACATTCCATTCATAGTGTCCAAAAGGGACGTAGAAGGCCGTCTTATATTTATCCTTTTCAGCAATTTGAATTTTCCAGAATCCGGACTTCATATCAAACTTACTGTAAAGGTTGGCCTTGAAAGTCCTTTTTAGAAGATCCCTTTTGTTAGGAATTGGGTGTCTGATCCATTTCAGAACCGCATTCAAAGGCTTGTAATTATTACAAGTCTGGGAGTTCCTCGCTCCTTTTCTGCACTGTTATTGACATAAAAGGCAGAGCAACTCCATGGAGAATTTGAGGTTCTGATAATTCCATTTTTTAGAAGATGGTCGATTTTCTTTTTGCAGATTTCCATTATTTCCTGGTTCATTTGAATGGGCCTAGCCTTAGTAGGAATGGCATGTTCATTAAACCCAACAATGTAAGGAAGTTCTACTAAATGTCTTTTTCGCGTTAGGAAAATCAGAGCAAATTTCTTATTCAAATTTCTCCTGAAGATTAGTAATTTTAGTAACCATCTCCGGGGTTTTTAAAGTGTGCTCAATTTTCTTGATTTGAATTTCTTGCTTAAGAAAACAAATATGTGAGGAAATTCTGTTAACTTTAAAAACAGTTCTTTCTTTAATAAGGTTGCCTTCTTCTTGGGAGAGGGGCCTTAATAATGGGAAGAACAGATTTTGATTTAGAAGAGTGGTGCGAATTCCATCGTAATCACTGATGTAAGGCCGGATTTGATTGACGAAAGGTATTCCTAGGATGATATCTTCAGTGATTACAAAATCGTTAACAAGGCAAATGCCATTGTTACAGATATGAGCTATAGAAAGCTGATAATGGATTTTCATCTTTTATCCCGTGGCAGAGTAAAGACGAGAGGTACTCTTTTGAAGGTATTTAGTGGGCACTAAGCCTTTGACGATACAGTTGCTATCTACGCCGGTATTAAAGAGTGCTACTCTGTTTAAAACAAAGTCTTTGTCAATGACAATTTTTACGACGACGTGTTCGCTATAGGCTTTTATGGTCATGATAGCAGCGTTGGAGGTAGTGGGAGAATCAGGGCAGGGGAAAGACTTGGGCTCCTTTAGGTGATCATTATGGATGACTGGGAGGCTTTTAGAGACTCAGGTGGGGAGACATTTCCCGAAGGAGACACATTTTTGAGGACTTGTTCCGTAAGAATGTTAAGTTCTACACGATCAAGTCTAACTTTTAAGTCTCGTATTTCTCCTTTGAGGGTGGAAATTTCACCTTTGAGGTCAGCTATGGATGGTTCTGTAGGTTTATCGAATCGAGACATAACCTGTTTCATGCTAAAAGGCTGAATAATGGGTTTGGGGGGCTTTTCTTCGTGAGAAAGCATTAATCGTTTGAGTTCTAGAAGATATTTATTTCTAGCCTCATCATCCTGGATGTGTTCTATGATATCGAACAGGATTTCTTTAGGATTTCCTGAAATGATATTAACAGTCCTTTTTTGTGCAGGTACAGAAGGTACCGTTACAAGCACATTCTTGGACGGACTGGGATTGATTGGAATCATATGCGGTGTTGATGAATTCTTCGTCGCTATAGTCGTCACTAGAAGAGCTGAAAGAGTCAGAAGAGTTTGAAGAATCTTCCATTATAGAGAGCAATTTCTCTTTAGCTTCTTCAGAGAGATCTAATTGGTTGATTTTTTTCTTCTTGTCTAACTTACAGTCTTTAACTCTATGGCCTGTTTTGCCGCAAGTCCAACAAGTATCTCTGTTCTAAGAGGATTTTCATCTAGTCTTTCTGCTAGACTTGTAGGATTCCTTCTTGAAGGATTCTTTTCTCGGTTTGGCCCTTTTGAAAGATTTCTTCCTATGTTTTTTGCTGGAAGAAGAAGACAAATTGGTGAAACTGTAGTCTTGGCAGAAGGTTCCTAGCCTATACTTGGAAGTACTATCCTTCTTAAGTTGCTTCTTAAGCTTAAGGTCGGTGCAGAGATCTATTCCTACGGTGGTAATAAAGCTTATTAAATCTCCATAGGTTAATATTCCGTAAGGGATTTTTCCCTCGAATCTATCTTTAATTTTAGTCCTAACTTTATCTGCGAACAGAGGAGGGAGGCCACTAATGAAGCGTTCCTTCCAGAAATCATTGTTACAGTCAGGTCGAACCATGAATTTTACTAAAAAGGTGTCCTTGTACCACCTAAAGTCCGCTAGATCTTTGCAGGTAAGATTGTTAAGGATTTCTAAACTCCTATCCTGAAATAATTTGGGTTCTCCTATAAAATGCCTTGCTATGTGGTATAGGAGATGATAACACTCAAACTACAGCTCTCGTAAGAGTGTAAGCGGTCGTTGTCAAATATAGAACCCAACTGGGTTTGGTGTCGAATCCCACAGAGAATACTTGGTCACTAAGTAAGCAAAGATTATTAGACTTTTGGTGAAAGTTTCGTAAAAAGGGAGGATTGTAGCGTGCAATAATGTAACAAAGTGAAAAACGAAAATAACAAAGTAAAAAGAAAGAATGTTTGGTAAGATGTTTAACCAATGAGAATTGAGAGTTGGGGTTATGTCCACCTTATGAGTTATATGTCTATTGGCTATGAGTTATGCGGAATTCAGACATGCATGTGCTTATAGAGAATTGTATTCTATGGTAAATCCAGGCGTCTTTCGACCATCAAGGATTATTTCACTTTAACTCTTTTGAGCTTAAAGAGTATCTAACGATACAAATTCTCCAAGAGGTTAATCCAGTTACGGCACTAACTTTTTAACAGGGGTTGGTGCCCTATTACCTTGACATTATCTCTTTTCCAGACATATAACTTTTCTTTCAAACAAGTTAATGCTATACTGGCGTATTCTATGCGTTTGCAACCACAAGAATTTGCATTAAGATGAAGAGAATAATGATATAAGCAGCACACGTGTCAAGAATTCACAAACTCATAGCAATAGATAGTATCTCATAAGGCTTCCATAACCCCAACAGAGAAGTTTAGCTACTCATGAGTGCAATGGAAATCACAATAGTCATTATCATCATACCAATATAAGGATAGAACGTGTAGTATATGTTGGTAGGGCTTATGGCGTGATTTCCTTTCAAAGTAGTATTTCTCTTGTTGTGAAAATTTAAAATCGAATAGATGAAGAGAAAGTAATAAGAATTAATTGATAGAGAATTGTTGTAATTGTTAAATGATTGATGGAATAAGAATCATAAAAAGCTCCAGCAAAATAGGGTATTTATAATACCCATATCCTATTCCTACTAAGCTACTGCATTACTTAACTTAATCCTACTAGGTTACTGCATCATTATCCTAATCCTATTAAGTTACTGCTGATCCCCAAAGTCTTTAGAATTGTTGTTTTTGCCCGGGACAGATTTTCCATGCGTCACTTTTAGTCCTAGGCGTCCAAGCTCTCCTTCCCTTCTTTCGTGAAGCTTCCTTTGGCGTCAAGTTATCCATAAAATGCTGAAATCTGCATCATTTATACCTGAAAACTTGCTAATCACGTTTGTTAGCTCACTCACAGGAAAAAGGACTAAAAGTGCATGAATTATATATTTTGTCCTCAAAACTTAGCTAAAATATAGGTAAATTATAGCACTTTAGGCGTCTAAATACGCCTATCATCAACACCCCACACTTAAAGCTTTGCTCGTCCTCGAACAAAATATCATGTCCTTCTAAACATCCACTTAGGGTTTCACAGTAACAACACAAAATATTCATCAAGACAGGCACGACAATTATTAACAAAGAGTAGTTTTCTGATCACTTCTAGAAACAATTCAACCTCTAATATAGACTCGTGATGATGGTTAATTCGTATTCAAAAGTTAAGGCACAAAGATTCATATACGACTACCCAAAACTCATCAACCATGTGTGTCTCAGAATATGTCACCCATAATCACTCACAAGTATTGTATATATATCGAACATGGGTATAAGATTATCCTTGCTCTCACTCTCACAAAGAATTCATATGTTGCGACTGATGACCATAGGCTTGCCCTTAGTGTAATGCTCCACTAAATATCAGAATGCTAAGCTTAGGATCAAATAGGTCTTTACAGGTTGTAATGTAGGCTAAGGGACGGGTAGGGCTATTTTGGCCAGAAATAGTGACTATGTTTCTAAGCGCTTTAATACATCACATTATACCATTTATGCTTTCTTTCAAACGATCTTTCTACTTTCTTTTAATCTACCACCCTTTCTCACCTCTTTTGTTTTTCAATTTTGACCAGAATTAACTTTTTATTTTTCTTTTCCTTTTTCTTTTCATAACACACCTCTTATGATAGCAATTATTTTTCATAACAAATTCAAGCACCAATTCATTCTAAGGCACTATTCTCACCCAATTTCCTCTTATTTTGTCCCATTACTTTACAGTTTTAAAGCACTTAGGAATTTGGATCAAATTATGGTCTTGAAAAAAATGGATTAGGCTTACATATGAGGCTGTCAAAGAAAATAGGCTTAAGGCTCAAAGGGGGTTATCTAGGATGATGTCCTTGGGTAGATAAAATGAAGGTAAACAATCATAGGTTGCCAAAGAAATGCCTAAATCATCTCCTAAACTCACACTCTTTATTTCGCTTTACATACATACCAGGCAAGTTCTAGCATCAGCCACAAACATAGAATATACTATCATCTCACACACACAAGGCACATGGTCGACTTTATTGGGAGCAGTATAGACTCTCGACCCAATAGATGAAGGAATTGAACCACACAATTATCATATAATGATTCACTATTAGAGCCTAAACGTCTCAATAGTAATGATTTTATCACAGACTCTTTTGGTAATACCATGCTGCCTATCAGAACAATTTCATGTAAAAAAAAATTTAACTATTAAAAAAACAAAAAAAAAACAAACAAACATAAATGAATGCAAATGCAAATAAAGAAGGTTAGCATGCAAATACCAGCACCCCACACTTAGACGGGACACACTGCCCTCAGTGGAAAATAAATAAGAAGAACCTGGTTAGTTGGACTCCTCCTCTATGTCTGGCGTCATACCTCCTTCGTCGGAATCATCATGTGAGTCGTCGCCATCAGAGTTCTCCTCCACGTCGGAGTCTGGCATTCGACGATCATCATCGGTTGGCACATCGTCATCAAGAGGCTCCTCAAAGTATACACCTACTCCACACATTTGCCTTGCATACTCATTCATTGGGTAGTCATAATCTAGCTGTTGGAGCTCTGCAGCAGTTGGAACACGACCTCCGCTCATCATGGTAAACCGAGTCATGCCATAAAGATGGCGAAAGAAACTCTCATCCCAAGCATGTCTTTCCGCAGTGGTAAGGTTGACGCCATGCGTGGTTTCAGCATCTTTAACCTTTGTGAGGTCAACCCTCTTTGGGTTGTATGGAAGTTTATGATCAGCCGGTTCCTCTTCGATGTCCTCCTTCCTCAATATTGCGGTCAACAGATTGCCAAAGCTGAAGTGGGACCTATTGTGTAGCCTGGCCTTTCGCATTGTAGATCGAATAATTGCCCCAATGTTGATAGGAACATTCGTCATCAACGCGTATACCAAGCACACTCTATCTCATGTAATCTTCTTGTACTGGGTCCCTGGAATCAGAGAAGAGTTGACTATTCGCATCCACATCCGAGCTTCTCTATTCAAAGAAGCATATGGGAAGGTGTTGTGCCGACAGGTGTCCTTGTGTCTGCTCCATCATGCCATAGATCTTGTTCCGCACAATGTGTGTCTAATTTTCCTGTACGGAGGTCTGTTATACAGCTCTTTGAGTGGTGATGGATCAACAGATGGCAAACCCAAAAAGGAGTTGAAGAACTCCACATTTAGTTGCAGAACTTGGCCCCGAATCTTTACTTCACTCCCTGTAGTTTTTGATGACCAGTTGGCATAGAATTCACGTGTTAAATCAAGATTGCACTCTCCCATATCTTGGAAGATGAAATCAAGATGTAACGCCATTATCTTAGCCAACATATGGGGTTCTTTCTTTGCTAGGCTTTCCTTGTGTATCAACTCCACATGAACATATTTTTTCTCTTTATTGTTCCTATACCACTCATTTTCTTCCTCCTCGAGGACCCATTTAATTCCAAACATGCGGCGAGGTATTTGCAGCGAGGAGGATTCTCCTTGCTCTTTTCGTCCCCTTTTTTGGCCTTTTTGTGAAGTGGTTGCTTTTTCTTTCCCTTGTCTTGGTTTTGGTGCCATTGTACCCATAGCCTTTTGCTTATTCATTCCTAACTTACCACCTTCAACATGCAACACTTCCAAATCAAAATTTGAAACCAATCTCCTCCGTTACACCTCTTGCACCTACATGCACTCAAAAACAACGAAAACGATTAAAACGATGGGTTGCTTCCCATCAAGCGCCTTAGTTTCGGTCGTGGCTCGACTCTTCTTTTGGGATTTTTATTTAGTAAAAACAAATGCAAAGGAAATGAAAAAAAAAGAACACGATGAGTTGCCTCCCATCTAGCGCTTGATTTATTATCGCGGCACGACATAGTTACCTCGAGTACTTAGACTTCGTCGAGATAGATGGTGGCCATATAGTTTATCGCGTCAAGAGGACCGATATATGGTTCTACTCGTTGGCCATTCACCTTAAAGACAACACCATTATTGTATTCTAGCTCAACTACTCCAGACGAGTAGACTTGACTAATTTTGTATGGACCAGACCATTTGGATTTTAACTTACCTGGGAATTGCTTGAGTATGAAATTGAAAAGAAGTACCATATCACCTCTTTGAAAGTTTCGTTGAACAATCCGCTGATCATTATACTTTTTCGTTCGCTCTTTGTAGAGGTCTGATCTTTCATATGCCTGTAGACGGAATTCATCCATCTCATTCAGCTGCTCCAACCTCAAGTTCATAGCATCATCCCAATTCAAATTCAGTTGCTTCAACGCCCACAATGCTTTGTGCTCGAGTTCAATGGGTAAATGACAAGCTTTCCCATAAACTAGTTGGTATGGGGACATGCCAATTGGCGTTTTGAATGCAGTCCTATAAACCCATAGTGCATCGTCCAACTTCCGAGACCAATCTTTCCTATTCGCATTTACAGTCTTAGCAAGGACTTGCTTGATCTCTCGATTGGAAACCTCTACTTGTCCACTAGTTTGTGGCTGATAAGGCATAGCTACCTTATGTTGCTTGACACCATATTTTGCCAACACGGATTAGAACAGTTTGTTGCAAAAGTGAGATCCTCCATCGCTTATGATAGTACGTGGTACCCCAAAATGAGAGAAGATGTTTTTCTTCAAGAATGCAACAACACGTTTTCCTTCATTATCAGCCAATGCTACTGCTTCGACCCATTTTGAAACATAATCTACAATAACTGGGATATATTTCATTCCAAACGAATTCACGAATGGGCCCATAAAATCAATACCCCATACATCAAAGAGCTCGATTTCAAGGATTTTTGACATGGGAATCTCATGGTGTTTCGAAATCGCTCCTTGTCTCTGACATTGGTCGCATCTTCTCACAAAGTCGTAGGCATCTTTAAATATCGAAGTCCAATAATAGCAACTTTGTAATACCTTTCTTGCTGTCCGATTACCTACGTGATGTCCCCCAACTTGGGAAGTGTGACATGCTTCCAATATATTCGGCACCTCATCATGGGATATGCATCGCCTGATGACACCATCCGCGCATCGTCTAAACAAATATGGCTCATCCTAGAAATAGTGTCTCATGTCATGCATGAACTTTATCCTTTGATGAATAATAGATTCATAGGCATCACATTACTTACCACGAAGTTTGCAAAATCTGCATACCATGGTAATCCCTCCATCATTGTGGCTAAAATCTCTTCATCAGGGAAGGTATTGTCAATCTCACGATCTTGTTGTGCTATATGCTCATTCTCGAGTCTAGATAGATGATCAACCACTTGGTTTTTGAAACCTCTTCTATCTTTCACCTCGAAATCAAATTCTTGCAGCAACAATACCCATCGAATTAGCCTTGGTTTTGCATCTTTCTTTGTCATCAGATATCTAAGGGCTGCATGGTCAGTATGAACTATCACTTTGGTTCCCAACAAATAAGCACGGAACTTTTCGAAGGCATACACAACTGCTAGAAGCTCTTGTTCTGTGACAGTATAATTTTTCCGGGCATCGTTCAAGACCTTACTCGCATAGTAGATTGGATGGAATAACTTTTCTCTTCTCTGGCCAAGTACAGTACCCAAAGCTACCCCGCTAGCATCACATATGACTTCAAACGGTAAAGACCAATCTGGTGCTACCATGATAGGAGCTTCAATTAGCTTCTCTTTGAGGCATTCAAATACCTTTATACAATCCTCATTGAAGTCAAACTTTGCATCTTTCTCCAAAAGTTTGCATAATGGACTAGCAATTTTGGAGAAGTCTTTAATAAACCTTCGGTAGAAACCTGCATGGCCGAGGAAACTACGAACTCCTTTGACCGAAATTGGGGGTGGTAGTTTCTCGATAACTTCGATTTTAGCTCGATCCACCTCAATTCCTCTTTTGGAGATTTTATGCCCAAGAACAATGCCTTCTTTCACTATAAAGTGGCACTTCTCCCAATTCAGCACTAGGTTGAATTCAACACATCTCTGCAATTCCATACTTAGATTTGTCAAGCACGATTCAAATGACTCACCCACAACTGAAAAATCGTCCATGAATACCTCCAGCATGTCTTCCACCATATCAGAAAAAATGGACATCATACAATGCTGAAAAGTGGCGGGTGCGTTACATAGCCCAAATGGCATACGTTTGAAGGCAAGCGTACCATAGGGGCATGTAAATGTTGTCTTCTCTTGATCTTCGGGGGCGATACATATCTGATTATAGCCGGAATAACCGTCTAAGAAACAAAACCATCCTTTCCCTGCTAATCGATCAAGCATTTGGTCAATAAAGGGCATTGGAAAGTGATCCTTACGGGTCCACGAATTCAGATTCCGGTAGTCCATGCATACTCTCCACCCTGTGATAGGTCTGAGTGGAATTAACTCATTTTTTTCATTTGCAACTACCGTCATGCCACCTTTCTTTGGTACACATTGTACCGGGCTTACCCATTTACTGTCGGAGATTGGATACACAACCCCTGCTTCTAACCATTTAATAATTTCTTTCTTCACCACCTCTTGCATAGGTGGATTCAGACGCCTTTGATGCTCAATAGTGGGTAAGCAATTTTCTTTAAGCTGAATCTTATGTGTACAAATCCCAGGAGAAATACCAATGATATCAGCAATGGTTCAACCGATGGCTCTCATGTACTTTCGTAGAACCGTGATGAGAGATGCAACTTGCTGCTCACCCAAATCTGCTGCCACAATAACCGGAAGTGTGTTACCGCTTCCTAAGAATGCATACTTTAGATGACTAGGCAGCTCCTTCAATTCTAACGTGGGTGGTTCCTCAATAGATGGTTTAGCTGGTGGTGTTGGTCGGTTTTTGAGATCAAGGTCCAGCTTCTTGGGAGCATGAGGATATGACCCCAATCCTGTTAGAGCACAAATAGTTTCTTCATAATTTTCAGCATCCTTATGCTCAACATTCATAAGCACAAGCGCCAATAGGTCATCAACAAGTTGCTCCTCTACGGATGATTCTTTCTCATCATCAATATAAACATCAGCTACCGAGAACACGTTTATATCTTTGGGTTGCTTCATTGATTTACATACATCAAAGCGGACTACTTCGTCATTCATTCAGAATAGAAGCTCATTAGCTCTTAAATCAATAAGTACACTTCCTGTTGCAAGGAAAGGGCGCCCCAAGATTATGGGAACTTCAGAGTCTACCTCACAATCCAAAATAACGAAGTCCGCCAAAAGATGAATGAAGAAACCTTCACCAATACATCACATAAAATACCAACAGGTCATTTTACCGACCTATCAGCCATCACAAGCCTCATATTAGTTGGGGTAGGATCACCCAACCCCAACTTTTTGTAAATTGATAATGGCATCAAATTGATGCTGGCTCCTAAATCGCATAATGCCTTGGCAAAATTCAAAGATCCGACAGTGCAAGGAATAGTGAAGGCTCCTGGGTCTGCCTTCTTCTGAACTAGTGATCTGGTAGCAATTGCACTACAATGATGAACAGCATCTGTCAACTCACCACTTGCTGCTCGCTTCTTTGTTAAAAGATCCTTCATAAATTTTGCGTAGCCTGGCATTTGTTCTAGTACCTCAACCAAGGGAACATTAATGGTCAGCTGTTTTAACATTGACATGAATTTATTGAACTTGGTATCATCAGCTCTCTTCTTTAATCTTTGTGGAAAAGGAGGTGGTGGAAGGGGAATTGTTTTCTCCACGACTTTCTTTTCATCATGCTTAGGTTCGGAGATCTTTTCAAGATATGGTCGTTGAGGACTGACATCATGAACGTCTTTATCAGTTTCGACGGCGTTATCTCCTATGATATCTTTGGCCACTTTTTTGCTTTGGGATGAATTTTCCAGCACCTTACCACTTCTGGTAGTAACAGCCATACATGTTCCATCGTTTCTTGGGTTTTGCACTGTGTCGCTCGGTAGGGTGCCAGATTTTCTTTGATTTAATGTGGCTGAAATTTGATCAATTGTTGTTCCAGCTGTCTTATTGAAGTGGAATGTGAGTCAACCAATTGCTTCATTGAGGCCAAGTAATTTATTACCTCAGTTACTCTCGTGCTGGTTTCTTCCACTCCTTTCAACAGCTTAGCCATCATATCTTCCATTGACATATTTCCCGAACCTGATGCAGTGGCCTCTCGTCATCCAGGAGGTATATACACGCCACTCCTGTCAGTCTTGTTCTTCCAACTACCTTGATCCCGGTCCTTGTTTCTAGAATTATCATAATAGTTTCGACCTTGGTTTCCTTGGGCATTGCCTCAGAAACCCCCCTGATTGTTCACGTAGTTGGCTTCTTCCTTAGAATCGGATTCCTCTCTTCCTTTTGATGCAACTGCTTTGACTTTTTCGGTCTTCCCTGATAGTAGATGCTTTGTAAGAAGATCCACTTGTGTTTTCATGTGCGCTAAATCTTGATCACGTTCTTCTTCTCTTTTCTTTTTTTCTGCAGTCATGCCTATAGAAAAAGTGGGGCTTGCTACCTCAGAATCTCTGGTATGCCACGCCCTACTTTGCTTTATCATCCGGTCTAGCATATCACTTGCCTAAACAAAGGTGAGGTCCATAAATGATCCTCCATCCGCATTATCCACCACAGGTTTAGTTACTGAATTCAAGGATCTATATAGTATCTCCATCAAGTGAACATTGGTCATGTGATGGTTTGGGCATCTCATAAGCTTCTTCTTGAATCTCTCCCATGTTTCATGGAGGGCTTCAGTTGGAAGCTGTCGAAAATTGCTGATTTCATCTCTCAATTGTGCTCTCTTGGATGGCGAAAAGAATCTTTCTGGGAAAGCGTCTTTCAATTGCCTCCAATTAGTGATAGAATCAGGAGTCAGCCCATTCAACCATAGAGTTGCCTCCCCAGATAGAGACAATGGAAATAGGCGCAACCGAATTGCATTCTGTCTAACGCCAGGATTGTCGAATGACTTGCATGTAGAAATAAAGTTGATCAGATGCATATTCTGATCATCGCCTGCTAGTCCACCGAATAATCCCTTGAGTTGCAATAACTGAATCATGGTGCTCGTGATGTTGAACTTGGCTTTGGGTGCCAATGGCGGAGGAATAATGGCTCCTGTGGCACCTGCTCCATCAAGATCATCATCATCATCATCGAATGTATAGCTCGGCATTCATACCTGAACCTAGCTTGACGATCTCTTCTATTGGCTGGTGTCACCATCTCAGCATCACGCCTAGGGTTTAGTAACTCATCATCACCTAGATCCTCATCGTCAGGATTTGTTGCTCGCCCAGGATTATCAATATTCTGTTGATGCACTTGAGCGGCGGCCAGAGCAGCTAGTCTAGCCTTTTCCTGTTGAGCAGCCCTTCTTTTAATTTCCTGTTGAGCCTCCATTCTGCCAATACGATGTGGTTCAGGATTGAAAGGTAATAATGGTTGACCAGAACTTCGAGTATGGGGCATGCACTAGATAAAAACTGCAGAAAACAAAAACAACAACTAAAAGTAAAGTACGAGAATCTTTGACCAAAGGGTCTAGTAACTATCACAAACTTAGTAGACAACCGTATTCCCCGGCAACGGCGCCAAGATTTGATAATGCTTAAACTACAGCTCTCATAAGAGTGTAAGCGGTCGTTGTCAAATATAGAACCCAATTGGGTTGGGTGTCGAATCCCACAGAGAATACTTGGTCACTAAGTAAGCAAAGATTATTAGACTTTTGGTGAAATTTTCATAAAAAGGGGGGATTGTAGCGTGCAATAATGTAACAAAGTGAAAAACGGAAATAGCAAAGTAAAAAAAAAGAATGTTTGGTAAGATGTTTAACCAATGAGAATTGAGAGTTGGGGTTATGTCCACCTTATGAGTTATACGTCACTATTGGCTATGAGTTATGCGGAATTCAGACATGCATGTGCTTATAGAGAATTGTATTCTATGGTAAATCCAGTTGTCTTTCGACCATCAAGGATTATTTCACTTTAACTCTTTTGAGCTTAAAGCGTATCTAACGGTACAAATTCTCCAAGAGGTTAATCCAGTAACGACACTAACATTTTAACAGGGGTTGGTGCCCTATTACCTTGACATTATCTCTTTTCCAGACATATAACTTTTCTTTCGAACAAGTTAATGCTATACTGGTGTATTATATGCGTTTGCAACCACAAGAATTTGCATTAAGATGAAGAGAATAATGATATAAGCAACATACGTGTCAAGAATTCACAAACTCATAGCAATAGATAGTATCTCATAAGGCTTCCATAACCCCAACAGAGAAGTTTAGCTACTCATGAGTGCAATGGAAATCACAATAGTCATTATCATCATACCAATATAAGGATAGAACGTGTAGTATATGTTGGTAGGGCTTGTGGCGTGATTTCCTTTCAAAGTAGTATTTCTCTTGTTGTGAAAATTTAAAATCGAATAGATGAAGAGAAAGTAATAAGAATTAATTGAAAGATAATTGTTGTAATTGTTGAATGATTGATGGAATAAAAATCATAAAAAGCTCTAGCAAAATAGGGTATTTATAATACCCATATCCTATTCCTACTAAGCTACTGCATTACTTAACCTAATCCTACTAGGTTACTGCATCATTATCCTAATCCTATTAAGTTACTGCTGATCCCCAAAGTCTTTAGAATTGTTGTTTTTGCCCGGGACAGATTTTCCATGCGTCACTTTTAGTCCTAGGCGTCCAAGCTCTCCTTCCCTTCTTTCGTGAAGCTTCCTTTGGCGTCAAGTTATCCATAAAATGCTGAAATCTGCATCATTTGTACCTGAAAATTTGCTAATCATGTTTGTTAGCTCACTCATAGGAAAAAGGACTAAAAGTGCATGAATTATATATTTTGTCCTCAAAACTTAGCTAAAATATGGGTAAATTATAGCACTTTAGGCGTCTAAATACGCCTATCATCAGGAGAGTGGCACAAGCATCCTCTTCTGCAACTTGCTCAAGGATTTCTTGTCTGTTTTTCACTTTTGACAACCGTCTCCATAGCCGTGGCTTCATAGATAAGATTTTTAATGTCATTTGTGAAATAGTTGTCCCACCAATGTTTTATCATACCAGTGAATCCTGATACGATCATGGTGGTTGCTTCTTTATCAGAAGCTCCCCTAATTTTATAAGCTGTGATGGCTACGCCCATTTCATGGAGTTTGTTGTAGATTTGGTGTTCAGCCAAACCGTCAACATTCGATTCTGTTATTCCTCTACTATCATGATTGGCCGAGGAAAGGTAGGGATTTTCTTCAAACTGGACATCCGGAGGGGAAGGTCGTTTGTAAAAGTTTTTCTTATTAGAAAAGCGATCAGTGGTGAGTTTGGAAAGAGAGTTATTTTGATTGTTGGACTCTCCTTTTTCAGAGATTTTGAATTTGGAAAGTTTTTCATTGATTTGTTCTAAGATTTTTCCCGAGATCTTAAAGTCATCGCTGAGACTAGGGAATTTCTCCTTTTGGAACTCAGGAATTTTAAAGATAGGATTGGTAATAGGGGTAGGTCTTCGAGCACCCTTTTTAGGAGTGAGAGAACTAAAGGGAAGCATTGAGTTCTTAGTTTCTCCTATCTGTTGTAAGATAGTATTAAGGACTTGATTAGTATAGTTGTTCTGTTCAACTATCCTGTCTAGGTCTCTATTGATAGGAGCTGATAATGGCCTATCATGCTTCTTTTTGAAGGGGAAAGCATTGAGGATTTCATTAGAATGAGGAATTTTTATCCCTTCGAGAGGAGGAGTAACAGATTCAACTACCTTGTTACTCTGCGTATACCATTTATTAATGATAACGTGAAGGGATTCATTTTGGTTTTCCATTCTTCCAGTGAATTCAAACCATTTAAAGAATTCGATATCGCATCAAAGTCTTTTCATGTCTGCTATCCATAGCCACCCAAACTCTTCTTGTTGCTCTTTAGAATAAGTACTCGTGTACCATTTTCTTTTTATCGCGTCCTTTGGAAGGTACCAACGGACTTCAAGAGCTTTGAGGTCAGGAATGTATTCCTCATCCGATTTGATGACTAGTAAACTAGGGTCAGTCTTAATTTTTTGACGGGGTAAGATAGGAGGAGGTTCCATATCCGAAGTTGTAGGGCTACCTGGGTCATAGGGATTTTTGGGTTCATGAACCCTAGTGTGTTGTTGATAATAAACTTTGGGAATAGGAACAGAGAAGTTAACTCCTCTTATCTTTCCCTTGTCATTATCATTTTCTTCACTTCCCTCCGGGTTTTTTGAGGTAAAAGCTCTGTGGGAGACAAATCTTCTAAATGAAGAATTTCTAGAGGCTTCAAAGCCTAAGAATTTTAAATTGATAGAACCGTCAGGGTGCTGAATAACCCTTTCGATTTGCGATTTTTTGGGATAGGTACGAAGGGCCATTCGTTGTTACGAATGATGTTATCCCAGACCAGAGCCTTAGGAACAAAGACATTGCTTTTATCTTTATTAGCTTCCATGAGAGTAGTGACACCTCTAGGGCTCGTGAATCTAGCCTTTGGAGCCAGAGTTGTACCCATGAGCCTATAATATACTCTGTATATTATTGGTATTCATGTTTTTTGTTTAAACATTGAGTTTTAAAACATCCATGATGTTAGGATCGTTAATATCTACAGAGAAATTTGGGTAGCAATTAAAGTAAACTAGGCCGTCGGCTAAATTACTTTGAATTACTCCTAAGAGAGAATCGTCGAAATTTAGTAGACGAGCATCTCTTAAGATGGCACAGATAGGAATATGAAGACCTTGCCTAAAGAGTGGCTTAATGGCCACTTGAATAAGCCCAACATGAAGGTAATTATACTGATTTTTAAATCGGTTTATGTTAAGCTCATTTAATAGCTGAATAATTTCTAAAGAATTATTAATGGCGACAGTAGACTCAGAGGTCTTGATGTTATGCTTCTTGAGAAAACTAAATTTTCCAATTTGGTAAATGGTTTTAAAAGGTTCTTCTGGAATACTCCAGTTTTGAAGATCATTTTCAATATTAGCAATCTGGGTTGCTGGAGAAGATAGGTTAATAGTATTTTTAATATGATTGTTAAAATTCATTTTGAGAAAATATTGTCTAGAGACTAACTGGGAAATCTAAGATTTCACATAAGATAGCATACAACAATAATTTATGAATGATTCAATCTATAATAAATTATATCAATACATCTATGGCTTATGGGATCTAGCAAGTCTTAATGGCTGTTACAACAGTTTTATCCTAGAGTTATCTTAGTGACGGGACTACCAACAGGGTCGAATGCTTACCTTAGCTGAGACCACACTTTCAGGCTGACCAACGTCTAAAACCGGAGATTAATCGAAAACTTCAAACACACAAAGAAAACGAATACCCCATACTTAAGAAAAATCCCATCATAAGACATGATATATTAAAATAATTTATTAGAAGTATCATCATAAATAGATTAAAGTAATATGCATCTTTTATGAAAGTAGTTTTCCCATGCTCTAGACAATATATGTACTTAGTTGCTCATACTAAGTGCATATACTACCAACATGGCTTATATATTTTCTCTTGTCTATATAAGACTTGTTGTAACATTAGAGAAGGCATCAGAAAATAAAAGTAATACATCTAGAGTGTACACTTGTAAGGCTATGATTTAGCCGACAGTCTTGAATGCTGTAGATGCCTTTTCCATTATTGAAAAGCAGATTCTTTTTGCTTTTTAAAAAGCTGACTTGATTGCAGCAAAATGCTTTTTCTTTTGAAAAGCAGATTCCTTTGGCTTTTTTTTTTGAAAAAACTGATTGAATGCGTTGATATGGTCCTTTGAACCTCTATCTTTTGAAGGGTCGTTTCCCTATTCTTAATAAGGGTCCAGATAGGCCGTGACTATTCCTTTGGGATTTAGCATATCCCCATTGTTGTCACTACTTTCTGTAGAGGAAGCTTCTTCTAGAAGTTGTAATATTTCTTCTTCGTTGGTCTCTTGGCTTTCCATGTCCTGTAAAGCCTTTTTTAATTTTTCTTTAAGTGCCTTCTTATTTTGTGAAGCACTGGTTGAGGATGCAGTAAATTTTCCTTTGTCAGGAGTTTTTGGTGTTGTTGGCTTGGGAGTCCAACCTTTGACTTTTATCTCTTTGGATAAATATCTAATTCGATCTTGTTCTCTTTGAGCAAAATTCTAGGAGATAATATAAGAAAATCTCTTCTTGACGAAGAACTTGCACATTTGTATATGCTCGGGGAGGGTTACACATCCTTCCTTTGCACAGAAATCGGTGAACCGGTTAAGAAATTATTGGGGGAGGATTTTTTTGATTCCTCCAAAATATATCCACCATTCGTAGAACCACCTGGGTATGACGGCATCTACCATAGCTGGACAATATTTAATAAACCAGGTATGGCCTGGTCTGACATATAAAAAGTTAAACCATGCCAACTTATAGTCGTACCAATTATAAGTTTGTGGCCTATGCGGCATAGATAATGCAATAGGAGTATGCAAATGATCGGCGAACCAATTGAAAGGGGTTAATACCCTTTTGATAGTAAACCTTGAATAATCAATATATTCTGGGTTTCTTTCATTCATCGAATTTTCCACCTCAATAGAATCTGTATCTATGAGGATGGCTTCGTAATATCTTCTGGTTTTAAGCGGATTTTCTGTATCCACAAAATTTTTGTCATTGTAAATCGACTTGATTAGCTGATCAATTGGATATCCTTCATATTCTTTGTCTAGTGCAATAATGGGCATTACCTGAGTGGTAATGAATTTAAATTCTTCCTTGACAGGAGGAGGTAGTGTTGTTTTGACCGCTGAAGGGTTGACTGCTTATGCAAAGGTCTTGGGGGCCTTCATAGAGTAACTCTATTTTGTTTGAACAGACGAACTTGCTGATTGCCCTTTATCAAAGGGTTTGTTTGTTTTTAGATCTACCAATTTGGTTGGCATTGGTGGTGGGAGCTTTGGAAATTCCGCCAAAGCTTTGTTTTGGAGCGGAGATTGTAGTTCCGCTTTAGGTGCAGGCCTCTGAGGGACTGATGGTCTTAATGGGTTTGCTGAAGCTGATGGAGGATCGAATGGTTTAGCCATCCTGAGTTGTTCCTGTTTGCTGCTTACTGGGATTTTCCCCAGTGTGGTGGGTCTCATTATGGCCCTGTAAGAATTCTCTTGTTAGAAAATCGGGAAGGGAATTATTTTCTCCTTTGATAAATTCAATTTGAAAATCAAAGCTAGATAGGAGAGCTTGCCATCTAGCAAATATTTGTTTCGAAACTAGATTTTTAACATCGTTTTGCAAAATTTCTTTAGCAGATTTGCAATTTACTCTTAGTAAAAATTCTTTGTTAACAAGATCATCTTGAAATTTGGTGATACATAGCACTATAGATAAAACTTCCTTTTTAACAGTGTTATAGTTTTTTTGAGCTGGATTCCATATTCCAGATGTAAATCTAACTAATTGCTCTGAAGATTTATCATTAATCTTTTGTTTTAGGATCCCTCCATACCCGATATCAGAAGCATCTATTTCAACAATCATGCAGGCTTCGGGGTTAGGAATTCCTAAGCATGGAAGGTTCTGGACTAATTCCTTAATCTTAATGACAGTATTAGTTTGGTCAGAACTCCAAGGAACAGGTGTTTTTCTAAGTCTTTTGTACAGGGGTTCGCAAACCTGTCTAATGTTGGGGATGAAATCTGCTACATAATTAAGGCTTCCTAAAAACCTTTGGAGCTAGGTTTTATCCCTAATTTCGTTAGGAAATTTGGAGGAGAACTCTATGGCTCTACAAATGGGCTTATAACTACCTTGATAGAGGTCATGCCCTAAGAATCTTATGGAAGTCTGAAAGAGCTTCATTTTTTTAGCACTAACGACTAAACCATTAAATCTAACAATCTTAAAGAAAGTATCTAGATGTTTAAAATGTGAATCAATATTTTCTGAGAAAATAAGCACATCATCAATATAAACAATCGACATATAGGTATAAGGATTGAAAATATTATTCATGATGTTTTGAAACACTAAAGGAGCATTTTTAAGACCAAATGGTAAGACATTCCATTCATAGTGTCCAAAAGGGACGTTGAAGGCCGTCTTATATTTATCCTTTTCAGCAATTTGAATTTGCTAGAATCCTAACTTCATATCAAACTTACTGTAAAGGTTGGCCTTGAAAGTCCTTTTTAGAAGATCCCTTTTGTTAGGAATCGGGTGTCTGATCCATTTCAGAACCGCATTCAAAGGCTTGTAATTTATTACAAGTCTGGGAGTTCCTCGCTCCTTTTCTGCACTGTTATTGACATAAAAGGTAGAGCAACTCCATGGAGAATTTGAGGTTCTGATAATTCCATTTTTTAGAAGATTGTCGATTTCCTTTTTGTAGATTTCCATTATTTCCTGGTTCATTTGAATGGGCCTAGCCTTAGTAGGAATGGCATGTTCATTAAACCCAACAATGTAAGGAAGTTCTACTAAATGTCTTTTTCTTTTCTAAAAAAGCGTTAGGAAAATCAGAGCAAATTTCTTTTTCGAATTTCTCCTGAAGATTAGTAATTTTAGTAACCATCTCCGGGGTTTTTAAAGTGTGCTCAGTTTTCTTGATTTGAATTTCTTGCTTAAGAAAATAAATATGTGAGGAAAGTCTGTTAATTTTAAAAACAGTTCTTTCTTTAATAAGGTTGCCTTCTTCTTGGGAGATGGGCCTTAATAATGGGAAAAAAAGATTTTGATTTAGAAGAGGTGCGAATTCCATCGTAATCACTGATGTAAGGTCGGATTTGATTGATGAAAGGTATTCCTAGGATGATATCTTCAGTGATTACAAAATCGTTGACAAGGCAAATGCCATTGTTACAGATATGAGCTTTAGAAAGCTGATAATGGATTTTCATCTTTTCTCCCGTGGCAGAGTAAAGAAGAGAGGTACTCTTCTGAAGGTATTTAGTGGGCACTAAGTCTTTGACGATACAGTTGCTATCTGCGCCGGTATCAAAGAGTTCTACTCTATTTAAAACAAAGTCTTTGCCAATGGCAATTTTTACGACGACGTGTTCGCTATAGGCTTTTATGGCCGTGATTGCAGCGTTGGAGGTAGAGGGAGAATCAGAGCCGGGGAAAGAATTGGGATCCTTTAGGTGATCATTATGGATGACTGGGGAGGCTTTTGGAGACTCAGGTGGGGAGACATTTCCCGGAGGAGACACATTTTTGAGGACTTGTTCCATAAGAATGTTAAGTTTTACATGATCAAGTCTAACTTTTAAGTCTCGTATTTCTCCTTTGAGGGTGGAAATTTCACCTTTGAGGTCAGCTATGGATGGTTCTGTAGGTTTATCGAATCGAGACATAACCTGTTTTATGCTAAAAGGCTAAATAATGGGTTTGGGGGGCTTTTCTTCGTGAGAAAGCATTAATCGTTTGAGTTCTAGAAGATATTTATTTCTAGCCTCATCATCCTGGATGTGTTCTATGATATCGAACAGGATTTCTTTAGGATTTCCTGAAATGACATTAACAGTCCTTTTTGTGCAGGTACAGAAAGTACCGTTACAAGCACATTCTTGGCCGGACTGGGATTGATCAGACTTATATGCGGCGTTGATGAATTCTTCATCGCTATAGTCGTCACTAGAAGAGCTGAAAGAGTTAGAAGAGTTTGAAGAGTCTTCCATTATAGAGAACAATTTCTCTTTAGCTTCTTCAGAGAGATCTAATTGGTTGATTTTTTTTTTCTTGTCTGACTTACAGTCTTTAGCTCTATGGCCTCTTTTGCCGCAAGTCCAACAAGTATCTCTGTTCTTAGAGGATTTTCGTCTAGTCTTGTAGGATTCCTTCTTGAAGGATTCTTTTCTAGGTTTGGCCCTTTTGAAAGATTTCTTCCTATGTTTTTTGCTTGAAGAAGAAGATAGATTGGTGAAACTGTAGTCTTGGCAAAAGGTTCCTAGCCCATACTTGGAAGTACTATCCTTCTTAAGTTGCTTCTTAAGCTTAAGGCCGGTGCAGAGATCTATTCCTACGGTGGTAATAAAGCTTATTAAATCTTCATAGGTTAAGATTCCTTAAGGGATTTTTCCCTCGAATCTATCTTTAATTTTAGTCCTAACTTTATCTCCGAACAGAGGAGGGAGGCCACTAATGAAGCGTTCCTTCCAGAAATCATTGTTATATTCAGGTCAGACCATGACTTTTACTAAAAAAGTTTCCTTGTACGACCTAAAGTCCGCTAGATCTTTGCAGGTAAGATTGTTAAGGATTTCTAAACTCCTATCCTGAAATAATTTGGGTTCTCCTATAAAATGCCTTGCTATGTGGTATAGGAGAGTGGCACAAGCATCCTCTTTTGCGACTTGCTCAAGGATTTCTTGTCCGTTTTCACTTTTGACAACCGTCTCCATAGTTGTGGCTTCATAGATAAGATTTTTAATGTCATCTGTGAAATAGTTGTCCCACTAATGTTTTATCATACCGGTGAATCATGATACGATCATGGTGGTTGCTTCTTTATCAGAAGCTCCCCTAATTTTATAAGCTGTGATGGCTACGCCCATTTCATAGAGTTTGTTGTAGATTTGGTGTTCAGCCAAACCGTCAAAATTCTATTCTGTTATTCCTCTACCATCATGATTGGCCGAGGAAAGTAGGGATTTTCTTCAAACTGGACATCCGAAGTGGAAGGTCGTTTGTAAAAGTTTTTCTTATTAGAAAAGCGATCAGTGGTGAGTTTGGAAAGAGAGTTCTTCTGATTGCTGGACTCTCCTTTTTCAGAGATTTTGAATTTGGAAAGTTTTTCATTGATTTGTTCTAAGATTTTTCCCAAGATCTTGAAGTCATCGCCGAGACTAGGGAATTTCTCCTTTTGGAACTCAGGAATTTTAAAGATAGGATTGGTAATAGGGGTAGGGCTTGGAGCACCCTTTTTAGGAGTGAGAGAACTAAAGGGAAGCATTGAGTTCTTAGTTTCTCCTATCTGTTGTGAGATAGTATGAAGGACCTGATTAGTATAGTTGTTCTATTCAACTATCCTTTCGAGGTCTCTATTGATAGGAGCTGATAATGGCCTATCATGTTTCTTTTTGAAGGGGGAAGCTTTGAGGATTTCATTAGAATGAGGAATTTTTATCCCTTCGAGAGGAGGAATAACGGATTCAACTACCTTGTTACTCTGCCTATACCATTTATTAATGATAACGTGAAGGGATACATTTTGGTTTTCCATTCTTCCAGTGAATTCAAACCATTTAAAGAATTCGATATCGCATCGAAGTCTTTTCATGTCTGCTATCCATAGCGGCCCAAACTCTTTTTTCTGCTCTTTAGAATAAGTACTCGTGTACCATTTTCTTTTTATCGCGTCCTTTGGAAGGTACCAACGGACTTCAAGAGCTTTGAGGTCAGGAATGTATTCCTCATCTGATTTGATGACTAGTAAACTAGGGTCAGTCTTAATTTTTTGATGGGGTAAGATAGGAGGAGGTTCCATATCCGAAGTTGTAGGGCTACCTGGGTCATAGGGATTTTTGGGTTCATGAACCCTAGTGTGTTGTTGATAATAAACTTTGGGAGTAGGACCAGAGAAGTCAACTCCTCTTATCTTTTCCTTGTCATTATCATTTTCTTCACTTCCCTCCGGGTTTTTTGAGGTAAAAGCTCTGTGGGAGACAGATCTTCTAAATGAAGAATTTCTAGAGGCTTCAAAGCCTAAGAATTTTAAATTGATAGAACCGTCAGGGTGCTGAATAACCCTTTTGATTTGCGATTTTTTGGGATAGGTACGGAGGGCCATTCGTTGTTACGAATGATGTTATCCCAGACCAGAGCCTTAGGAACAAAGACATTGCTTTTATCTTTATTAGCTTCCATAAGAGTAGTGACACCTCTAGGGCTCGTGAATCTAGCCTTTGGAGGCAGAGTTGTACCCATGAGCCTATAATATACTCTGTATATTATTGCTATTTCTCTAGTATTATCCTTGCTATTCATGTTTTTTGTTTTAACATTGAGTGTTAAAACATCCATGATGTTAGGATCGTTAATAACTACAGAGAAATTTGGGTAGCAATTAAAGTAAACTGGGTCGTCGGCTAGATTACTTTGAATTACTCCTAAGAGAGAATCGTCGAAATTTTGTAGACGAGCATCTCTTAAGATGGCATAGACAGGAATATGAAGACCTTGCCTAAAGAGTGGCTTAATGGCAACTTGAACAAGCCCAACATGAAGGTAATTATACTGATTTTTAAATCGGTTTATGTCAAGCTCATTTAATAGCTGAATAATTTCTAAAGAATTATTAATGGCGATAGTAAACTCAGAGGTCTTGATGTTATGCTTCTTGAGAAAACTAAATTTGCCAATTTGGTAAATGGTTTTAAAAGGTTCTTCTGGAATACTCTAGTTTTGAAGATCATTTTCAATATTAGCAATCTGGGTTGCTGGAGAAGACAGGTTGGCAGTATATGCACTTAGTATGAGCAGCTAAGTACATATATTGTCTAGAGCATGGGAAAACTACTTTCATAAAAGATGCATATTACTTTAATCTATTTATGATGATACTTCTAATAAATTATTTTAATATATTATGTCTTATAATGGGATTTTTCTTAAGTATGGGGTATTCGTTTTCTCTGTGTGTTTGAAGTTTCCGATTAATCTCCAGTTTTAGACGTTGGTCAGCCTGAAAGTGTGGTCTCAGCTAAGGTAAGCATTCGACCCTGTTGGTAGTCCCGTCACTAAGATAACTCTAGGAGAAAACTGTTGTAACAGCCATTAAAACTTGCTAGATCCCATAAGCCATAGATGTATTGATATAATTTATTATAGGTTGAATCATTCATAAATTATTGTTGTATGCTATCTTATGTGAAATCTTAGATTTCCCAGTCAGTCTCTAGACAATATTTTCACTTTAAAGAAATCTCATATATAATAAGAAAATCAATTATAAAGCCTGTAATCTATTTTGTAAAGTGGATTTTTAACTCTATGATGACCAAAAGGTCAAATATTTCTAAACTATTTCTAAATAGTCAAGACGTGGGTGCATATAACATATCAATACTCCAAAAATCAATCTCGATGAGGGTTCCATGACCTATATAACAATACTTGATCAAAACACTTCAAGATTCATGCTTTATATCATAAACATGCATAATCTATATGGAAATCTGGAAATTTCAGCTTTAAGTATAATAATAACATCAAACTCATGGAATTTATCTTCTAGGCATTAAAAAAATATCATAATCTCTTGAACAACAACATAGTATATAAATTAATATTTCAAATTCATAGTAAAACATATAAAATCATATATCTTCGTAAATACATAAAAATTTTGGGCACAAGAACGAAAGGAGCGTTCTTGTTCAAACCCCACATACTTTGAAATTGAAGCTTTGGATGAACTCTTAATTTCAGAACTCTATTCGTGAAACTAATGGGTGCTTCTTGTAACCCTTACAATAGGGATTCCGAATTTTGATAAATTATTGACAACCTATGGTTGAATTTTGAGATATTTGGATCTTTATGTTGAAACCCTAATGAATGTTCTTGAGAAATTTTAATGAAAGTATCAATAGAATGGTGATTTGGGGGCTTGATTTCGTGTTTAAGAGGAAAAAGGGATGGAAAATACCAACTTTGCCCTTAATAAGACTGAGAAAAGAAGTTAAAAATTGGGCACAAAGGCTGTGCAAAAGGCAGCGCCCAGTCTAGAGCCTTGGGGAACCAAGGCGGCGCCTTGGTTAGCGCCTTTGCCAAAATGGGCGGCACCTCACCAACACCTTTAGCTACTGGTTTGGCACCCCAAACATGCCCTAAATGGATTCTGAAAATTCCAATACTCACCCGAGATACATTACAACCTTGCCCCATCTCAACGCAATAAAAAATTAAGAAATGAAGGTCGGGAAGGTTGTGAAATAATTCATCAAAGCTCGAAGGCTAAAAAATGAACTAAGTGTTGAACACTTAACTAAAATTTTAAGTGTTAAGATTCTTTTGACTTGTTTCAAAGACCTTAACGATGAGGAAAATTTATGGGGTTTTATACCTTGAGAAACCTATAGGAACTCGGGGGTTATAAGAGTGTTTCCTATAAAGATATATGCATGTTCACAGGCGTTAACCATCCTCTTAGCTTTAAGACGCCGAAGTTTGAGAAGTACGATGGACACGGTATTTTCATGCGTATTTGAGATGTTATTGTAATCAACTGAAGGGTGCTATAGGAAAAGAAGAGTTACTCATGGATTACTTTAGTGAAAGTCTTTCCGGTCTGGCTTCAAAATAGTTAGTTGGTCAGGATATCAACAAGTGGAATAGCTAGGATGACCTGGTTAACGAATTCATGAAATAATTTCA
Organism: Capsicum baccatum var. pendulum; assembly: GCA_030864225.1. Classification (NCBI taxonomy): domain Eukaryota; kingdom Viridiplantae; phylum Streptophyta; class Magnoliopsida; order Solanales; family Solanaceae; genus Capsicum; species Capsicum baccatum. The sequence continues at coordinate 45,056,874 of CM061555.1, forward strand.
GTATAATATGGAGATGATTCCCGATGAGAAGTCCCTGGCTAATATGAAGAAGAAAAGTGTTGAAAGCTTTAAGGAGTATGCATAAAGTGGTGTGAACAGGCTGCTAGGTAAAGCCTCCACTGAAGGAGAACAAATTGGTAGAGGTCTTCATTCAAGCACAAGATGACACCTATTTTAAACACTTACTTCCAGCGATGAGTAAGCCATTTTTTGAGGTCCTTAAGATGGGAGATATGATAGAAGAGAAATATTAGATAGGATGAATTGTGAAATTTGCCGCATTAAAGGCAAATACCCAAGCAATTCAGAGTAGTTCTGGAACTTTTGGTAGGAAAAAGAAGGAGGATTAGCGACTGTTGTAGTTGGGCCACATGCATATTTGAAAATACCATCTCCCCCTTATCCTCAATCTCAAGCCTAAGTTTATGCCCAAGCTCCATATATTCCCCCTCTTCATTACTACCCTCCACAAAATCTATTGTATCCCATTCCACCACCCTAGTACCCAGTATATAGAGCACAACCATACATTCAAACCTCTTCTCACCCATAATAGTGTGTGCCAACCCCTCATAATAATCTTTCAGCTCTACAAAATTACCAAAACCCTTCCAAATATAGTTTTTGACCTAGGCTTGAGTTCAATAAAGAGAAGGTAGTAAAGAATAATTTCACACCTCTCGGGGAGTCGTATACTAGTTTGTTTCAAAGGCTGAGAAATATGAAGGTCTTGAGCCCAATCGAAGGAAAGCTTCTAAATCCACCTCCAAGGAACCTTAATTACTCTCTAAGATGTGTATATTATTCTGATATGTCGGGGAATGATACAAAAATATGGTGTTTGAAGAGACTAATCCAGGATCTAATTAACATAAATCAGATTATGATACAAGCCCCGAAGGTTCCAAACATCAACTAAAATCCCATTGCTGGCCCATGCTGAAACAGACATGTTGAAGTTAATATACGAAGGTAAAGAGTCCAAAGTGTCTCAAAAGCAAATTGTTAGGATACCAACTAATGGAGAGAAGTCAGTGAATGTTGCAGATTCAATAAAGGCAATGTCTTTGATCCCGAAGAAGATGATAGAAGAGGAAACTCAAGGAAATAAGAAGAAACCTATGCTAACTGTTAAAGGAGCAAAAAGTTTATTGGTCCAAGTTAGGATAAGCCAAAGTTAATGGTATTGGGAGCCCCAAGCAAACCTATTTTAACTGTGAAAGGAGTACCTCAGTGCCTATTATCATTAAGCTAGTGACACAACTCCCATTGATCGACCCTAAAAAAATCCTTTGGAATTATAAGTAGACTGTAATGACTTATCAAGGGAAGGAAATTGCAGATAAAGTGAATAAAGTTGGGGGTTTGACTCGTTCAGGAAGGTGTTTTGTTCTGAAAAGTGTAAGAAAGTCTAAACCAGTGGTGAATGGCCAGTCGACTCTTAAAAAACCCATCACCGAAGAAGAGGCCAAAGAGTTTTTAAAAAAGATGAAATTTCCTGAATTCTTAATCATAGATCAGTTAAGGAACACTCCATCTCAAATCTCTCTTCTTTATTTGATGTTGCATTCTGATGAACATCGTAATGCTATGATGATGGTGTTGAATGAAGCTTATGTCCCTAGAGAAGTTACGGTGAATCAGTTGAAGAAAATTGTTGGAAAGATCTTTGAGGTAAATAGGATTAGCTTTTTGGATGATAAATTTCCTGTGAATGGTATGGGGCATACTCGGAGCCTTTACATTACTGTGAAGTATGAATGCTTCTATGTCACTTGTTTCATGATTGATGGAGGTTCTGGTGCAAATATTTTTCCTCTGTCTACTTTGTAAAAGTTGAATATTAGTACCGAGAGGATTCGACTAAACAATGTATATGTTAGAGCTTTTGATGGAGAAAAAGCAGATTCTATTAATGAAATAGAGCTAATGTTGACTATAGGGCCTGGTGAATTTGCCATAGAGTTTCAAGTGTTGAATATTGACACCTTTTACAATTTGTTGTTTGGAGGACCATGGCTTCATAAGGCTGGAGCCGCCACAAATACGTTGCACCAGATGATAAAGTTTGAACACAAAAAGTAGGAGGTGATCGTTTATGGTGAAGAGGATTTGGCCATCTACAAAGACTCGCTCATGCCTTTTGAAAGAAGAAACATTTTGGTTTGTGGAAGATACTTTATTTACTTTTTTTTCTATTTTATACTACAGGAGGAAGAAAAATAGAAACTGAACTATCATCCTCTCATTTTTTTGGGTTCTTACAAAACACTGGCAACCACCAGGGCGTGCTAGGGAGGTCGGGGATTGTTTAATTTTTTGTGGCCATTTGGGTGGACAAACGGGTGAAACGGCGCAAACAGGATATTTTTAGGCCAAATTGGTGTGCTATAGCCCACAGTTTTGGGGATGCACCCAGGGTCGGGCATACTGTGGGATAAAAATTGATCGAGGCATGGCAAGGAGGTTTAGGATAGTCCCAGTATTGTCCATTTAATTTTTCGTGTCCATTTGGGTTGACTAACGGGTGAAAGGCATGAACGGGGTATTTTCGAGCTAAATCGGTGAGTTATAGCCCACAGTTTTGAGGGTGGGATTGGGTTTTGGGAGTGCTATGGGCCAAAAATTGATCAGGGCATGCCAGGGAGGTTGAGGATCATCCCAGTATGGTCTGTTTAATTTTTTATGGCTATTTGGGTGGACAAACGGGTGAAACAGCGCGAACAGGGCATTTTCAAGCTAAATCGGTGTGCTATAGCCCATGATTTTGGGGGTGGAACCAGGGTCCGGGCGTGCTGTGGGCTAAAAATTGATCGGGGCATGCTAGGGGGGTTGAGGATCATCTCAGTGTGGTCCGTTTTATTTTTTGTGGCCATTTGGGTGGAAAAATGGATGAAATGGTAAACGGGGCATTTTCAGGCTACATCAATGTGCTGTAACCCACGATTTTAGGGGTGCGCCTAGGGTTCGAGCGTACTGTAGGTTGAAAATTGATCGGGGCATGCTAGGGAGGTTGAAGATCAGCCCAGTGTGGTCCGTTTAATTTTCTGTAGCATTTGGGTGGCCAAATGGGTGAAACGATGCAAATGGGGCATTTTTAAGAAAAATCGATCCGCTACAACCCTCGATTTTGGGGGTAGTCCTGGGGTATGGGCGTGTTGTGGGCCAAAAATCGATCAGGGCATGCCAGGGAGGTTGGGGATCATCCCAGTGTGGTTTGTTTAATTTTTTGTGGCCATTTGTGTGGACAAACGGGCGAAACGGCATGAATGGGGCATTTTTGGTCCAAATTGGTGTGCCATAACCCACGATTTTGGGGATGGGCCCGGGGTCCGAGCATGTTTTGGGCTAAAAATTGACTAAGGCATGCCAATAAGGTTTGGGATTGTCCCAGTATAGTCCGTTTAATATTTTGTGGCCATTTGGGTGGAGAAATGGGAGAAACGATGCAAACGGGGAATTTTTTGGCCATATCGGTGTGCTATAACCCACAATTTTAGGGGTGGGCTCAGGGCTCAGGTGTGCTGTGAGCCAAAAATTGATCGGGCCATGCTAGGGAGGTTGGGGATCATCCTAGTGTGGTCCGTTTAATTTTTCATAGTCATTTGGGTGGACAAACAGGCAAAATAACACGAATGGGGCATTTTCAGGCCAAATCGGTGTGCTATAGCCCACGGTTTTGGGGCTGGGCCTGGGGTCCGATCGTGCTGTGTGCCAAAAATTGACCGGGACATGCCCAGGAGGTTGGTGATCGTCCCAGTGTGGTCTATTTAATTTTTTGTGGCTATTTGGGTGAACAAACGAGAAAAACGGCGTGAATGGGGCATTTTGGGCCTAATCGATATGCTATAGCCCACGGTTTTAGGGGTGAGCTTGGGGTTCAGGTGAGCTGTATGCTAAAAATTGACTGGGACATGTCAGGGAGGTTGGGGATCATCCAAGTATAATTCGTTTAATTTTTTGTGGCCATTTGGGTAGACAAACGGGCAAAACAGCATGAACTGGGTATTTTCGGGCTAAATCGGTGTGCTATAGCTCATGATTTTGGGGGTGGCCCTGGAGTTCGGACGTATTGTGGGTCGAAAATAGACTGGGGCATTTCAAGGATGTTTGAGATCATCCCAGTATGGTCTGTTTAATTAATCATGGCTGTTGTGGTAGACAAATAGGAAAAACAATGAGAACGAGTCATTTTCGGGCTAAATCGATGTGCTATAGACCACGGGTTTGGGGGTGGGGCCAGGGTCCGGTGTGCTGTGTGTGAAAAATCAACCGAGGTATGCTAGGGAGGTTTAGAATTGTCCCAATATGGTCCGTTTATTTTTTCATGGGCATTTGGGTGGACAAACGGGCAAAACAACGCGAACGGGGCATTTTGGGCTAAATTGATGTGCTATAGCCCACGATTTTGGTGATGGACCTAAGGTCCGGGCGTGCTGTGGGACAAAAATTGACTGGGGCATGTCAGGGAGGTTGGGTATCATCGAAGTGTGGTCTGTTTAATTTTACGTAGTCATTTGGGTGGACAAATGGGCAAAATAGTATGAACGAGGAATTTTCGGGCCAAATCGGTGTGCTATAATCCATGGTTTTGGGGGTGGGCTCGGGTATGCTGTGGGCCAAAAATTGATCGAGGCATGCCAGGGAGGTTGGGGATCATCCTACTGTGGTTTGTTTAATTTTTCATGTCCGTTTGGGTGGACAAAATGGCAAAGCGGCGCGAAGGGGCATTTTTGGGATAAATCAATGCGCTATAGCCTACGTTTTAAGGGGTGGGCCCGGGATTCGGGCGTGCTGTGGGCCAAAAATCAATCGAGTCATTCCAATAAGGTTGGGCATCATCCCAGTATGGTTCGATTAATTTTTTATGATAATTTAGGTGGACACACGGGCAAAACAACTCGAACGGGGCATTTTCGGGCTAAATCGTTGTGCTATAGCCCACGGTTTTGGGGGTGGGCCTGAATTTTGGGCATGCTTTGGGATAAAAACTGATCGAGGTATGTCAGGGAGGTTGAGGACCATTTTAGTATGGTTTGTTTAATTTTTCGTAGCCATTTGGGTGCGCAAATAGGCAAAACGGCGCGAATGGGGCATTTTGAGCCAAATTGATGAGCTATAGCCCACGGTTTCAGAGGTAGGCCCAGGGTCTGGGCATGATTTGGGCCAAAAATCGACCGAGGCATGCTAGAGAGGTTAGGAATTATCTCTGTGTGGTTTGTTTAATTTTTTGTGGCCATTTGGGTGGACAAACGGGCGAAACGGCAGGAAAAAGGCATTTTCGAGCTAAATCTGTGTGCTATAGCCCACGGTTTTGGGAGTGAGCCTAGGGTCCGGGCATGTTGTGGGCTAAATTTTGAACGGGGAATGCCAGAGAGGTTGGGGATCATCCCAGTATAGGCCGTTTAATCATTTGTGGATATTTGGGTGGACAAACGGGCGGAACGGCATGAACGAGGTATTTTCGAGCCAAATTAGTGTGCTATAGCCCATGATTTTAGAGGTGGGCCTGGGGTTCGGGCATGATGTTGGCTAAAAATCGAACGGGGCATGCCAGGGAGGTTGGGGATCATCTCAGTATGGTCCGTTTAATTTTTTGTGGCCATTTGGGTGGACAAACGGGCGAAACAACACGAATTGGGCATTTTGGGCCAAATCAGTGTGTTGTAGCCAATAGTTTCGGGGGTGGGCTCGGGGTCCGAGCATGTTGTGGGCCAAAAATTAACCAGGGCATGCTAGGAAATTTAGGGATCATCCCAGTATAGTCCGTTAAATTTTTAATGGTCATTTGGGTGGACAAAAGGGCGAAACGGCGCAAACGGGGAAGTTTGGGACAAATTGGTGTGCTATAGCCCACAATTTTGGGGGTGGGCCCGGGTGCGGGCATCCTGTGAGCTGAAAATCAACTAGGGCTTGCCATGGAGGTGGAGGATCATCCCAGTGTGGTCCATTTAATTTTTTATGGCTATTTAGCTGGACAAAGAGGTAAAATGGCGCAAACGGGGCCTTTTCGGGTAAAATCAGTATGATATAGCCTACGGTTTTGGGGGTGAGCCCGGGGTCTGGCCGTGCTGTGGGTCAAAAATCATCTGAGGCACGCTAAGGTGATTAGGTATCATCCTAAAGTGGTTCGTTTAATTTTTTTTGGCCATTTGGATGGACAAACGGGTGAAACAGCGCGAATGGGACATTTTTGGGCCAAATCGGTGTGCTATAGCCCACGGTTTTGGGGGTGGTCCCGGGATTCGAGTGTGTTGTAGGCTAAAAATAGACCGAGGCATGACAGGGAGGTTGGGTATCATCCCAGTGTGGTTCATTTAATTTATCTTGCCTATTTGGGTGGATAAACGGGCGAAACAGCGCGAATGGGGCAATTTTAGGCTAAATCGGTGTGCTATAGTCCACAGTTTTTAGGGTGAGCTTGGGTTTCGAGTGTGTTATGGGTCAAAAATTGATCGGGGTATGCCAGGGAGGTTGGGGATTGTCCCAGTGTGGTCTGTTTAATTTTTTGTGGCCATTTGGGTGAAAAAACAGGTGAAACAGCGCGAATGGGGCAATTTCGGGCCAAATTAGTGTGCTATAGTCCACGATTTTGGGGGTGGGTCCGAGGTTCGGGTGTGTCATTAGTCGAAAATAGATTGTGGCATGCCTGGGAGTTTGGGATCATCCCAGTATGGTCTGTTTAATTTTCAGTGGCCATTTGGGTGGACAAACGGGCAAAACGGCGTGAATGGGGCATTTTCGAGCCAAATCAGTGTGATATAGCCCACGGTTTCGGGGGTGGGCCTGGGATCCAGGCGTGCAATAGGCTGAAAATCAATTGGGGATTGCCTGGGTGGTTGGGATCATAACAGTTTGGTCCATTTAATTTTTTGTGGCCATTTAGGTAAACAAACGTGAGAAAAGGCGCGAATGGGGCATTTTTGGGCCAAATCAGTGTGCTATAGCCTATGATTTTGGAGGTGGGCTGAGGTTTCGAGCATGATATGGGATAGAGATTGATCGGGGCATGCCAGGAAGGTTAGGGATCATCCTAGTGTGGTCCGTTTAATTTTTTGTAGCCATTTGGGTGGATAAATCGGCGAAACGGCGCGAACAGGGCATTTTCTAGCCAAATCGGTGTGCTATAGCCATTGATTTTTGGGGTGGGTATGGAGTCCGAGCATGCTGTGGGTGGAAAATCAACCGAGGCATGCCAGGGAGGTTTAGGATCATCCTATTATGGTCTGTTTAATTTTTCGTGGTCATTTGGGTGGACAAACGGGCGAAATGGAGTGAATGAGGGATTTTTGGGCCAAATCGATGTGCTATAGCCCACGGTTTTGGGGGTAGGCTCGAGGTCATGGTGTGCTGTGGGCCGAAAGTTTATCGAGGATTGCCAAGGTGGTTGGGGATTGTCCTAGTTTGGTCCATTTAATATTTGGTGGCTATTTGGGTAAACAAACAGAAGAAACACCGTGAGCAGGGCATTTTTGGCCCAAATCAGTGTGCTGTAGCCCACGATTTTGTGGGTGGGCCCGGGGTTCGGGTGTGATGGAGGCCAAAAATTGACCAGGGCATGCCAAGGAGGTTGGGGATCATCCCATCATGGTCCGTTTAGATTTTCATGGCCATTTGGGTGGGCAAATGTGCGAAAAGGCTCGAATGAGGCATTTTTAAGCCAAATTGGTGTGCTATAGCCTACGGTTTCATGGGTGGGCTAGGGGTCTAGGCGTGTTGCAGGCCAAAAATCAATCGAGGCTTGCCCTAGAGTTGGGTATCATCCCAGTATGGTTCATTTAATTTTTCATGGCCATTTGGGTGGACAAACGGGCAAAACAGCGTGAATGGGGCATTTTCGAGCCAAATTGGTGTGATATAGCCTATGGTTTTAGGAGTGAGCCCGGGATCCAAGCGTGTTGTAGGTCGAAAATCAATCGGGGATTTACTGGGTGGTTGGGATCATCCAGTTTGGTCCGTTTAATTTTTCGTGGCCATTTGGGTAAACAAACGGGAGAAACAGCGCGAACGGGGCATTTTTAGGCCAAATCAGTGTGCTATAGCCAATGATTTTGGGGGTGGGCCCTGGGTTCGAGCGTGCTATGGGCCAAAAATTGACCGGGGCATGCTAGTGATGTTAAGGATCATCCCAGTGTGGTCCGTTTAATTTTTTGTCACCATTTGGGTTGACAAATTGGCGAAACGACGCGAACCGGGCATTTTCTGGACAAATCGGTGTGCTATAGCCTACGAATTTGAGGGTGGTCCAGGGTTCAAGCGTGCTGTGGGCAGAAAATCAACCGGGGCTCGTTATGGTTCATTTAATTTTTTGTGGACATTTGGGTGGACAAATGGGCAAAACAGAGTGAATGAGGGATTTTCGAGCCAAATCGGCGTGCTATAGCACACAATTTCGGGTTATGGAGTGCTGTGGGTCAAAAATCGATTGGGCCTTGCCAGGATAGTTGGGGATCATCCTAGTTTGGTCCATTTAATATTTTGTGGCCATTTGGGTAAACAAACAGAAGAAACGCCGCGAATAGGGTATTTTTGGCCTAAATCAGTGTGCTGTAGCCCACGGTTTTGGGGGTAGGACTGGGGTCCGGGTGTGCTGGTGGCCAAAAATTTACTGGGGCATGCCAGGAAGGTTGGGGATCATCCCAATGGGGTCCGTTTAGATTTTCATGGCCATTTGGGTAGGCAAATGGGCAAAAAGGCTCAAACGGGGTATTTTTGGGCCAAATCGATGTGCTATAGCCCACGGTTTCGTGGGTAGGATAGGGGTTCGGGCGTGTTGCAGGCCAAAAATCAACCAAGGCTTGCCAGAGAGTTGAGGATCATCCCAATATGGTCCGTTTAATTTTTCGTGGCCATTTGGGTGGACAAACTGGCGAAATGGCGCTAACGGGGCATTTTTGGGCCTAATCGGTGTGATCTAGCATACAGTTTTAGGGGTGGGCTCGAAATTCGAGCGTGCTGTGCGCTGAAAATCAGTCGGGGATTGACTGGGTGGTTGGGATCATCCCAGTTTGGTTCGTTTAATTTTTCATGGCCATTTGGGTAAAAAAAATAGGAGAAACGGCACGAATGAGGCATCTTTGGGCCAAATCAATGTGCTATAGACCATGATTTTGGGGTTGGGCTTAGGGTTCGAGCGTGCTGTAGGCCAGAAATTGATCGGAGTATGCCAGGGAGGTTAGGGATCATCCCAGTATGGTTCGTTTAATTTTTTGTGTCCATTTGGGTGGACAAATTGCCGAACCAGCGCAAATGGGGCATTTTATGGCAAAATCGATGTGCTATAGCGTACGATTTTGGGGGTGGGTCCAAGGTCCGAGCATGCTGTGTGTACAAAATTAACCGGGGCATGCAAGGGAGGTTTGGGATCATCCCAGTATGGTCCGTTTAATTTTTTGTGGCCATTTGGATGGACAAACGAGCAAAACAGAGTGAATGGGGTATTTTCAGGCCAAATAAGTGTGCTATAGCCCATGGTTTCAGGGGTAGGCCCAAGGTCATGGCATGCTGTCGGCCGAAAACTGATTGGGGCTTGGCAGGATGGTTGGGATCATTCTAGTTTGATCCGTTTAATTTTTTTTGGCCATTTGTATAAGCAAATGGAAGAAACGCCACAAACAAGGCATTTTTAGCCCAAATCAGTGTGCTGTAGCCCATGATTTTGGGGGTGGGCTTGGGGTCCGGGTATACTGGTGGCCAAAAATTGACCGAGGCATTCCAGGGAGGTTAGGGATCATCCTAGTGTGGTTCGTTCAGATTTTCATGGCCATTGGGGTGGATAAATAGGAGAAAAGGCTCGAACGGGGCATTTACGGGCCAAATCGATGTGCTATAGCCCACGGTTTCGTGGATGGGCTCTGGGTCCGGGCGTGTTGCATGCCAAAAATCAACTAAGGCTTGCCAGAGAGTTGGGGATCATCCCAGTGAGGTCCGTTTAATTTTTCATGGCTATTTGGGTGGATAAACTGGCGAAACAGTGCTAACGGGGCATTTTTAGGCCTAATCGGTGTGATATAGCCCACGGTTTTGGGGGTGGGCCCGTGATCCGTGCGTACTGTAGGCTGAAAATTGATCGGGGTATGCCAGGGAGGTTGGGGATCATTCCAATGTGGTCCTTTTAATTTTTTGTGGCCATTTGGCTGGACAAATAAGCAAAATGGTGCGAACGGGCCATTTTCGAGCTAAATCGGTGTACTATAGCCCACTGTTTTGGGGGTGAGCCCAAGGTTCGAGCGCCTTATGGGCTAAAAATTGATCGGGACATTCCAGGGAGGTTGGGGATCATCTCAGCATAGTCTGTTTAATTTTTCATGGCTATTAAGGTGGATAAACGGGAGAAACGGCGCGAACGGGGGATTTTAGAGCTAAATTGGTATGCAATAGCCCACGATTTTGGGGTTGGGCTTGGGGTTCGGGCGTGCTGTGGGCCAAAAATTGACCAGGGTTTCCTAGGGAGGTTGGGGATCATCCCAGTGTGGTCCGTTTAATTTTAGTGGCCGTTTGGGTAGACAAACGGGCAAAACGACGCGAAAGGGGCATTTTCGAGCCAAATTGGTGTGCTATAAACCACGGGTTTGGGGGTAGTCTTGGGGTCCGAGAGTGCTGTGGGCCGAAAATAGATTGGGGCATACCAGGGAGGTTGGGATTATCCCAGTGTGGTTCGTTTAATTTTTCGTGGCCATCTGGGTGGACAAATGGGAGAAACGGCACGAACGGGCCATTTTCTAACTAAATCGGTGTGCTATAGCTCACAGTTTTATGGGTGGAACCGTGGTCCTAGCGTGCTGTGGGTCAAAAATTAATCGGGGCATGCCAGGGAGTTGGGGATCGTTCCGGTGTGGTCCTTTTAATTTTCGTGGCTGTCTGGATGGACAAACTAGAAAAACAACGCAAATGAGGCATTTTTGGTCCAAATTGGTATGTTATAGACCACGTATTTGGGGGTGGGTTCGAGGTCGTGCTGTGGGCTGAAAATTGACCGGGGCATGCTAGGGAGGTTGAGGATCATCCCAGTATGGTCTGTTTAATTTTTCGTGGCTATTTGAGTGGACAAACGAGCGAAACTGTGTGATTGGGGCATTTTCGGGTTAAATCTATATGCTATTGTCCACGATTTTAGGGGTGGGCTAGGGTTCCGAGCGTTCTGTGGTCTGAAAATTGACCACGGTGTGCCAAGGAGGTTGGGGATCATCTTAGTTCGGTCCCTTTAATTTTTATTGGCCATTTGGATGGACAAATGGGGAAAATTATGTGAACAGGGCATTTTTGGGGCAAATCGGTGTGCTAGAGCCCACGGTTTTGGGGGTGGACCATGGCTCTGAGTGTGCTGTGAAATGAAAATCGACCTAGGCATAAAAGGGAGGTTGGGGATCATCCCATTGTGGTTCGATTAGTTTTTCGTGGACATTTAGGTGAAAAAACGGGCGATACGGCATGAACGGGGCATTTTAGAGCCAAGTCGGTGCGCTATAGCCCACAGATTACGGGGTGGGCCTGGGGTTCGGGCGTGCTTTGGGTCAAAAATTAACTGAGGCATGCTAGGGAGGTTGGGGATCATCTAGTGTGGTCCGTTTAATTTTTTTGTGGACATTTAGGTTGGCAAACAGGCAAAACGGTGTGAACGGGGCATTTTTCAGGCCAAATAGGTGTGCTATAGCCCACGGGTTTGGGGGTGGGCCTGGCGTTCTGGCGTGCTGTGGGCCAAAAATCCACCTTGGTGTGCTAGGGAGGTTGGGTATCATCTCAGTATGATCCTTTTAATTTTTGTGGCTATTTGGGTGGACAAACAGGCGAAACAGCATGAATGGGGTATTTTCAAGCCATATCGGTGAGCTATAGCCCATGGTTTCGGGGGTGGCCCCGGGGTCTGGGCGTGCTGTGGGCCAAAAATCTACCGTGACATGCCAGGGAGGTTGGGGATCATCCTAGTATGATCTGTTTAATTTTTTTTCTGGCTCTTTGGGTGGACAAACAGGCGAAACGACATGAACGGGGTACTTTCGGGCTAAATCTATTTGCTATAGCCCACAGTTTTGGGGGTGGGCCCCGGGTCTAGGTGTGTTGTGGGCCAAAAATTGATCGGGGCATGTTAGGGAGGTTAGGGATCATCCCAGTGTGGTTCGTTTAATTTTTTGTGGCCATTTGGGTGGACAAATGGGTGAAATGGCAAACGAGGCATTTTCGGGTTAAATCGGTGTGCTAATAGCCCACGATTTTGGGGATAGGCCAGGGGTCCGGGCGTGCTGTGGGACGAAAATTGATCGAGGCATGCCAGTGAGGTTGGGAATCATTCTAGTATGGTCCATTTAATTTTTTGTGGCCATTTGGGTAGATAAACGGGCTAAGCAGCGCGAACTGGGAATTTTCGAGTAAAATCGGTGTGCTATAGCCCACGTTTTTGGTGGTGAGACCGGGATACGGGCGAACTATGGGCTGAAAATTGACTAGGGAATTCTAGGGAGTTTGGGGATCGTCCTACTGTGGTTTGTTAAATTTTTCTGGCCATTTGGGTGGACAAAAGACTAAACGGCGCGAACGGGTCATTTTCCAGCCAAATCGGTGAGCTATAGCCCACGATTTCGGGGTAGACCTGGGGTCCAACATGTTGTGGGTCAAAAATCATCTCGAACATGCTAGGGAGGTTGGGGATCATCCCAGTGTGGTCTGTTTAATTTTTCTTGGCCATTTGGGTGGACAAACAGGCAAAATGGCATGAACGAGTCATTTTTAGGCCAAATCGGTGTGCTATAGCCCCTAGTTTCAAGGATGGGCCTGGGGTTCGAGCGTGCTGTGGGCCAAAAATCGACAGGGGTGTGCCAGGGCGGATGGGGATCATCCCAGTATGGTCCATTTAATTTTTTATGGCTATTTGGTGGGCAAACAGGCGAAACGATGTGAATGGGGAATTTTCAAGCCAAATTGGTGTGCTACAGCCCACGGTTTTGAGGGTGGACCCGGGGTCTGGGCGTGCTGTGGGTTGAAAATCAATATGCTAGAGAGGGAAAGAATCGTCCTAGTATGGTCCGTTTAATTTTTCGTGGCCATTTTGATAGACAAACAGGCAAAACGGTGCAAACGGGGCATTTTTGGGCCTAATTAGTGTGCTATAGTCCACGGTTTTGGGGGTGGCCCCGGGGTTCGGGCGTGCTGTGGGCTAAACATTGAACGAGGCATGCCAGGGAGGTTCTCAATCATCCCAGTGTGGTCCTATTAATTTTATGTGGCCATTTGGGAGGACAAATGGGCGAAACGACACGAACAGGATATTTTTGGGCCAAATCGGTATGCTATAGCCCACGGTTTTGAGGGTGGGATCGGAGCCCGGGTGTGGTGTGGGCCAAAAATTAACCGGGGCATACCAGGATGTAGATAATCATCCTAGTGTGGTCCGTTTAATTTTTTGTTGCCATTTAGGTGGACAAACGGGCGTAACGGAATGAATGAGGTGTTTTCAGGCCAAATCGGGGAGCTAAAGCCGACAGTTTTAGTTTGGGCTCGGGGTTAAGGCTTTCTATCGGAAACAAATTGACCAAGGCATGATAAGAAGGTTGGGGATCATCTCAATGTGGTCTATTTAATATTTCGTGGCCATTTGGGTGGACAAACAGGTTAAATCGATGTGCTATAGCCCACGATTTTGGGGGTTGGCCCAGGGTTCGAGCATGCTGTAGGCTAAAGATTAATCAGGGCATGTCAGAGAGGTTATGGATCGTCCCAGTGTGGTCCATTTCTTTTTTCGTATCTATTTGGGTGGACAAACGGGCAAAATGGCATGAACGGGGTATTTTTGAGCTAAATCGGTTGCTATGGCCCACAGTTTTAGTTGTAGGCCTAGGGTCTGAACGTGTTGTGAGTTGAAAATCGATCGGGGCGTGCCAGGGATGTTGTAGATTGTCTTAATATGGTCCGTTTAATTTTTTGTGGCCATTTGGATGGAAAAACAGGATAAATGACGCGAATGGGGCATTTTCGGGCTAAATTCGGGTGCTATTGCCCACGGTTTCGAGGGTGGGCTCGGCGTCCGGGTATGCTAAGGGCCAAAAATTGATTGGGGCATGCCAAGAAAGTTGGTGATCATCCCAGTGTGGTCCGTTTAACTTTTCGTTGCCATTTGGGTTGACAAATGGGCAAACCAGCATGAATGAGGTATTTTGGGGCCAAATCGGTATGCTATAGCCCACGGTTTCATAGGTGGGCCGGGGGTCTGGGCGTGTTGTAGGCCAAAAATTGACCGAGGCTTTCCAGAGAGTTGCGGATCATCCCAGTGTGGTCTGTTTAATTTTTTGTGGGCATTTGGATGGACAAACTGGCAAAACAGCGCTAACGGGGCTTTTTTGGGCCAAATTGGTAGCCCACGATTTTGGGGGTGGGCTCGGGATCCATGTGTGTTGTATGCTAAAAATTGATCGGGGTATGCCAAGGAGGATGGGGATCATCCCAATGTGGTCCGTTTAATTTTTTGTGGTCATTTAGGTGGACAAACAAGCAAAACGATGCGAAAGGGAAGTTTTTTGGGCTAAATCGGTGTGCTATAGCCCACGGTTTTAAGATGGGCCCAGAGTCCGGGCATCCTATGGGCTGAAAATCAATCGGGGAATTTCAGGATGATTGGGGATCATCCCAACATCGTCTGTTTAATTTTCGTGGCCTTTTGGGTGGACAAACGAGCGAAACAGCGTGAACGGGGCTTTTTCAGGCTAAATTGGTGTGCTATTGGGCTTTGGGTACGGGCGTGATATGGGACAAATATTAACCGGGGCGTCCCCAACATCATCCCAGTGTGGTTCATTTTATTTTCATAGCCGTTTGGGTGGACAAACAGGCAAAACTATACGAAAGGGGCATTTTCGAGCCAATCTATTGCTATAGACCACGGGTTTGGTGGATGGTCGAGGTTCGGGTGTTCTGTGGGTTGAAAATCGGCCGGGACATGCCAGGGAGGTTTGGGATCGACCCAGTGTGGTCCGTTTATTTTTTCGTGGCCATTTGGGTGGACAAACGGGCAAAATGGCACGAATGGGGAATTTTTAGGCCAAATCGGTGTGCTATAGCTCACGATTTTATGGGTGGCACCGGGGTCCGGGCGTGATGTGGGTCAAAAATTGACCGGGGCATGCCAGAGAGTTGGGATCATCCCAGTGTGGTCCTTTTAATTTTTGGTGGACAAACAAGAAAAACTACTTGAACGAGGCATTTTTGGTCCAAATCGGTATGTTATAGACCAAGGGTTTGGGGGTGGGATTTGGGTCGTGCTATGGACCAAAAATCAATTGGGTAATGCTAGAGAGGTAGGGGATCATTCCAGTGTGGTCCGTTTAATTTTTAGTGGCTATTTGGGTGAAAAAAACGGGCAAAACTGCGAGAACGGGGCATTTTTGGGCAAATCGGTGTGCTATAGCCCACGGTTTTGGGGGTGGGCCATGGCTCCGGGTGGGATGTGGAATAAAAATCGACCTAGCCGTGAAAGGGAGATTAGAGATCATCCCAGTATGATCCGATTAATTTTTCATGGACATTTGGGTGGACAAAGGGGTGATACGGCGTGAATGGGGCATTTTTGGGCCAAATCGGTGTGCTATAGCCCACAGTTTAAAGGGTGTGCCTGGGGTTCGGGCATGCTTTGGGTCAAAAAATTGATCGGGGAATACCAGGGAGGTTGGGGATAGTCCAGTGTGGTCTGTTTAATTTTTTGTGGCCATTTAGGTGGGAAACCAGGAAAAACGGCGTGAACGGGGCATTTTCAGGCCAATTCAGTGTGCTATAGCCTACGGTTTATGGGGTGGGCCTGGGATCCGAGCGTGTTGTCGGCCAAAACTCCACCGTGCCATGCCAGGGAGGTTGGGGATCATCCCAGTATGATCCGTTTAATTGTTTGTGGCTATTTTGGTCGACAAACAGGCAAAACGGCACGAATGAGGTATTTTCAAGCAAAATTGGTGAGCTATAGCCTACGATTTCACGGGTGAGCCTGGGATTCGGGCATGCTGTAGGACAAAAATCTATCGTGGCATTCCAGGGAGGTTGGGGATCATCCCAGTATGATCTGTTTAATTTTTCATGGCTATTTGGGTGGATAAACAAGCGAAATGGCATGAACGGAGTATTTTTGGGCCAAATCTGTGTGCTATAGCCCACAATTTTAGGGGTGGACCCGAGATCCAGGCGTGCTTGGGCCAAAAATTGATCGGGACATTCTAGGGAGGTTGGGTATCATCCCAGTGTGGTTCATTTAATTTTTTGTGGCCATTTAGGTGGACAAACGGGCAAAACAACAAACGAGGCATATTCGGGTTAAATCGGTGTTCGCCCACGTTTTTGGCGGTGGGCCAGGGGTACGGGCGAGCAATGGGCCAAAAATTGACTAGGGCGTGACAAGGAGTTTGGAGATAGTCCTACTATGGTTCGTTAAATTTTTCTGGCCATTTGGGTGGAAAAAGGCAAAAAGGTGCGAACGGGGCATTTTTCGGCCAAATCGGTGAGCTATAGCCCACGATTTCAGGGTGGACCCGGGGTCCAAGGTCCTATGGGTTGAAAATTATCTTGGGCATGCTAGGGAGGTTGGGGATCATCCTAGTTTGGTCCGTTTAAGTTTTGTTGGCCAATTGGGTAGATAAAAAGGCAAAACAACATGAATGAGGCATTTTTAGGCCAAATCGGTGTGCTAAGCCCACAGTTTCAGGGATGGGCCCGGGGTTAGAGCGTGCTATGCGCCAAAAATCGACAGGGGTGTGTCAGGGAGGCTGGGGATCATCCTAGTATGGTACGTTTAATTTTTTGTGCCCATTTGGGTGGACAAACAGGAGAAACGATGCAAATAGGGCATTTTCAACCCAAATTGGTGTGCTACAGCCCATGTTTTTGAAGGTGGACCTGGGGTTCGGGCATGCTGTGGGCTGAAAATCAATTGTGGTATTCTAGAGAGGTAAGCGATCGTCCCAGTGTGGTCCGTTTAATTTTTTGCGGCCATTTTGAAAGACAAACGGGTGAAACAATGCAAACGGGGAATTTTTGGGATAAATCAGTGTGCTAAGTCCACGTTTTGGGGGTGGCCCTGGGGTCCGGGCGTGCTATGGGCTAAACATCGACCGGGGCATGCCAGGGAAGTTAGGGATCATCCCAGTGTGGTCCATTTGTGAACTTTGCCGCATTGAAGGCAACTACCCAAGTAATTCAGAGTAGTTCTGGAACTTTCGGTGGGAAAAAAAAGAAGATTAATGGCACAAACGGGATATTTTTGGGCTAAATTTGTGTGCTATAGCCCACAATTTTAGGGGTGGGTCTTGGGGCTGGGCATGTTGTGGGCCAAAAATCAACCGGGGTATGGCAAGGAGGTTTAAAATCACCCAGTATTGTCCGTTTAATTTTTCGTGGCCATTTTGAATGACTAACGGAAGAAAGGCATGAACGGGGAAATTTCGAACTAAATCGGTGAGCTATAGCCTATGGTTTTGGGGGTTGGCTTTGGGTTCGGGAGTGCTGTAGGCAAAAAATTAATCATGGCATGCCAGGGAGGCTAAGAATTATTCCAGTGAGGTCTGTTTAATATTTTATGGCTATTTGGGTGGACAAACGAGTGAAACAGACTGAACAGGGCATTTTCAGGCTAAATCGGTGTGCTATAGCCCACGATTTTGGGGGTGGACCCAGGGTCCGGGCGTGCTGTGGGACAAAAATCGATCAGGGCATGACAGGGGTTGAAGATCATCCCAGTGTGGCCCGTTTAATTTTTTGTGGCCATTTGGGTGGACAAACAGATGAAACAGCACAAATAGGGTATTTTCAGGCTACATCAGCATGCTGTAGCCCATGATTTTAGGGGTGGGCCCGAGGTTTGAGCGTGTTGTGGGTCAAAAATCGATCGGGGCATGCTAGAGAGGTTGAAGATCATCCCAGTATGGTCCGTTTAAATTTTATGGCCATTTGGGTGGACAAATTGGTGAAACGATACAAATGGGGTATTTTCAAGAAAAATTGGTGCGCTACAACCCTCGTTTTGGGTGTAGGCCCGGAGTCTGGGCGTGCTGTGGGCCAAAAATCAAACGGGGCATGATAGGGAGGTTGGGAATCATCCCAGTGTGGTCTGTTTCATTTTTCGTGGCTATTTGAGTGGATAAACGGGAGAAACAGCGTGACCAGGGCATTTTCAGTCCAAATAGGTGTGGTATAGCCCACGATTTTAGGGATGGGCTCGGGGTCCGAGCGTGCTATGGGATGAAAATCGACTGAGGCATGCCAAGGAGTTTAGGATCGTTCCAGTATGGTCCGTTTAATGTTTTTTGGCCATTTGGATGGACAAATGGGAGAAATGGCACAAACGGGTAATTTTTGGGCCATATTGGTGTGCTATAGCCCTTGGTTTTGGGGGTGCGCACGAGGCTCGGGTGTGCTGTGAGCCAAAATTGATCGGGATATCACAGGAAGGTTGGGGATTATCCCAGTGTGGTCCGTTTAATTTTGCATAGTTGTTTTGGTGGAGAAACAGGAAAAACAGCGCGAACAGGGCATTTTTGGGCCAAATTCATGTGCTATAGCCCACGGTTTTGGGGCTGGGCCTGGGGTCCGGTCTTGCTGTGTGGAAAACATTGACCGAGATGTGTTAGGGTGGTTGGTGGTCATCCCAGTGTGGTCTGTTTAATTTTTTGTTTCCATTTGGGTGGACAAACGAGAAAAACGGAGTGAACGGGCCATTTTTAGGCCTAATCGGTGTGCTATAGCCCACGGTTTTAAGGCTGGGCTTGGGGTCCGGGCCTGCTGTATACTAAAAATTTACTGGGGTGTGTTAGGGAGGTTGGGGATCATCCAAGTGTGGTTTGTTTAATTTTTCGTGGCTATTTGGGTGGACAAATGGGCAAAATGGCGCGAACGGGGTATTTTTGGGCCAAATCGGTGTGCTATAGCCCATGATTTTGGGGGTGGGCTCGGGGTTCGGACGTGTTGTGGGATGAAAATGGACCGGGGCATTCCAGGGAAGTTGGGGATCATCCCAGTATGGTCCATTTAATTAATCATAGCAGTTTGGGTGGACAAATAGGAAAAACAATGAGAATGAGGCATTTTCGGGCCAAATCAATGTGCTATAGACCATGGTTTTGGGGGTGGGGCCAGGATCCGGTGTGTTGTGTGTCAAAAATCAAACGGGCATACCAGGGAGGTTAGGAATCATCCCAGTGTGGTCCGTTTAATTTTTTATGAGAATTTGGATGGACAAACGGGCAAAACAGTGTGAACGTGGCATTTTCAGGCCAAATCGATGGGCTATAACCCACAGTTTCGATGATGGGCCTAGGATCCGGGTGTGCTTTGAGCCAAAAATCAATTAGGGCATTCCAAGAAGGTTAGGTATCATCCCAGTGTGTTCCGTTTAATTTTTCGTGGCCATTTGGGCAGACAAACGAGCGAAATAGCACGAACGAGATATTTCAGGCTAAATCGGTGAGCTATATAGTCCACGGTTTCGAGGGTGGGCCTGGGGTCCAGGCATGTTGTAGGCTAATAATTGACCAAGGCATGCCACGGAGGTTGGGGATCATGCCAGTGAGGTTTGTTTAATTTTTTGTGGCTATTTGGGTGGACAAACAGGCGAAACGGCGCAAACGGGGCATTTTTGGGTTAAATCGAAGCGCTATAGCCCATGATTTAAGGGATGGCCCTGGGGTTCGGGAGTTCTGTGAGATAAAAAATTACCGAGGCATTCCAGGGAGGTTGGGGATCATCCTAGTGTGGTCCGATTAATTTTTTTTCGCAATTTGGGTGGACAAATGGGCAAAACGATAAAAACGGGGCATTTTCGGGCCAAATCATTGTGCTATAGCCCATGATTTTTGGAGTGAGCCCAAATTTCAGGCATGTTATGGGCTGATAACTGACCAAGGTATGTCGGGGAGTCTGGGATCGTTCCAGTGTGGTCCGTTTAATTTTTCGTGGCCATTTGGGTGGGCAAACGGGCGAAACGGCGCGAACGGGGCATTTTTGGCCAAATTGGAGTAAGATAGCCCATGGTTTCGGGGGTAGGCCTGGGGTCCGGGCGTGCTGTGGGCCAAAAATCGATCGGGTCATGCCAGAGAGGGGTATTTTCAAGCCAAATCTGTGTACTATAGCCCACGGTTTTGGGGGTGGGCCAGGGGCCCGGGCATGTTGTGGGCTAAATTTTTGAATGGGGCATGCCAGGGAGGTTGGGTATCGTGCCAGTATAGGCCGTTTAATTTTTGGTGGACAATTGGGTGGACAAACAGGCGTAACGATGCAAACAAGGTTTTTTCGAGACAAATTGGGGAGCTATGGCCCACGATTTTGGAGGTGGGCTCGGGGTTCGGGCGTGATGTGGGCCAAATATCGAATGAGGCATGCTAGTGAGGTTAGGGATCGTCCCAATATGGTCCATTTTATTTTATCTGGCCATTTAAGTGGACAAATGGGCAAAACAAGGTGAATTAGGCATTTTCAATCAAAATTGGTGTGTATAGCCCATAGTTTTGTGGGTGGGCTCGGGGTCCGAGTATGCTGTGGGCCAAAAATCGATCAGGGCGTACCTGGGAGGTTGGGGACTATCTCAGTATGGTCGGTTTAATTTTTGTTGGACATTTAGGTGGACAAACGGGCGAAACGGCATTAACGGGGTATTTTTGGCCCAAATCGGTGTGCCATAGCCCACAATTTTGAGGGTGGGCTCGAGGTGCGGGCATGCTATGGGCCAAAAATCAACTGGGGCTTGTCAGGGAGGTGAAAGATCATCCCATTGTGGTTCGTTTAATTTCTTGTGGCCATTTCGGTCGACAAACAGGCAAAACGGCACGAACGAGGCTTTTTAAGGTTAAATCGGTGTGATATAGCCCACGGTTTTGGGCGTGGGCCGAGGGTCCGAGCATGCTGTGGGCCAAAAATCAACCGAGGTATGCCAGGGTAATAAGGTATCATCCCAGTGTGGTACGTTTAATTTTTCGTGGCCATTTGGGTGGACTAACGGGCGAAACAGCACGAATAGGGCATTTTCGACCAAAATTAGTATTCTATAGCCCACGATTTTGGAGGTGGTCCCAGGGTCCGGGCGTGTGGTAGGTTAAAAATCTGTTGGGGCATTCCAGGGAGGTCAAGGATCATCCCAGTGTGGTCCATTTAATTTTTTGTGGCCATTTGGGAGGATAAACGGGCGAGACGGCGCGAATGGGGCATTTTTGGGCCAAATCAATGTGCTATAGCCCACGGTTTTGAGGGTGGCTCGGGGTTCGAGCGTGTTGTAGGTCAAAAATTGGTAGGGGCATGTTAGAGAGGTTGGGGATCGTCCCAGTGTGGTGTATTTAATTTTTTGTGGACATTTGGGTGGAAAAACGGGCGAAACGGCACGAACGGGGCATTTTCAGGCCAAATTGGTGTGCCAAAAATTAATCGGGGAATGCTAGGGAGGTTAGGGATCATCTCAGTATGGTCCATTTAATTTTTTGTGGCTATTTGGATGGACAAACAAGCAAAACAGCGTGAATGGGGCATTTTCGAGCCAAATTGATGCGATATAACCCACGGTTGCAGGGGTGGGCCCAGGATCCGGGCGTGCTGTGGGCCAAAAATCAATCGGGGATTGCCTGGGTGGTTGGGGATCATCATAGTTTGGTCCATTTAATTTTTTGTGTCCATTTGGGTAAACAACATAGTAGAAACGGGCCCACGATTTCGGTGGTGGGCCCAGGGTTCGAGTGTGCTATGGGCTAAAAATTGGCTGGGGAATGCTAGGAAGGTTAGGTATCATCCCAGTGTGATCAGTTTAATTTTTTGTGGCCATTTGGGTGGACAAATTGGCGAAACGGTGCAAACGGGGAATTTTCTGGCCAAATCGGTGTGCTACAGCTTACGGTTTTTGGGGGGTCCAGGGTTAGAGCGTGTTGTGGTTCGAAAATCAACTGGGGCGTGCCCGGGAGGTTTGGGATCATCCCAGTATGATCTGTTTAATTTTTTGTGGCCATTTGGGTGGACAAATGGGCAAAACGGCGCGAATGGAGTATTTTCTGGCCAAATCGGTGGGCTATAGCCTACGATTTTGGGGGTGGGTTCGGGGTTCGAGCGTGATTTCTGATGAAAATCAATTGAGGCATTCCAGGGAGGTTTGGGATCATTCCAGTATGGTCCGTTTAATTTTTCGTGGCCATTTGTATGGACAAACGGGCAAAACGACGTGAATGGGGCATTTTTGGGCCAAATTAGTTTGCTATAGCGCACAGTTTTGGGGGTAGGCCCGAGGTCCGGGCGTGCTATCGGCCAAAAATCGACCGGGGATTGCCAAGGTAGTTGGGGATCATCCTAGTTTGGTTTGTTTAATTTTTCGTGGCCATTAACCAACGAAAGAAACACCGCGAACAGAGCATTTTTGGGCCAAATCAGTGTGCTTTAGCTCATGATTTTGGGGGTGGGCCTGGGGTTCGGGTGTACTGGTGGCCAAAAATTGACCGGGGCATGCCAGGGAAGTTGGGGATCATCCCAGTGTGGTCCGTTCAGATTTTGATGGCTATTTGGGTGGACAAATGAGAGAAAAGGCTTGAACGGGGCATTTACGGGCCAAATCGATGTGCTATAGCCCACTGTTTCATAGGTGGGCTCGGGGTTCGGGTGTGTTGCAGGCCAAAAATCAACCGAGGCTTACCCAAGAGTTGGATATCATCCTAGTGTCATCCGTTTAATTTTTTGTGGCCATTCGGGTGGATAAACTGGCGAAACAGCGCTAACGGGGCATTTTTGGGCCTAATTGGTGTGATATAGCCCATGGTTTTGGGGGTGGGCCCGTGATCCGTGCATTCTGTAGGCTGAAAATTGATCGGGGTATGCCAGGGAGGTTGTGGAATTTCCAGTGTGTTCCTTTTAATTTTTTGTGGCTATTTGGGTGGACAAACGAGCAAAATGGTGCGAACGGGCCATTTTCGAGCTAAATCGGTGCACTATAGCCTACGATTTTGGGGGTGGGCCCAAGGTCCGAGCGTCCTGTAGGCTAAAAATCGATCGGGGCATTTAAGGGAGGTTGGAGATCAACCCAGCGTAGTTTGTTTAATTTTCCATCGCCATTAAGGTGGATAAACGGGAGAAACGGCGCAAACTAGGGATTTTTGAGCGAAATTGGTGTACTACAGCCCATGATTTTGAGGTTGGGCTTGGGGTCCGAGTGTGCTATGGGCCAAAAATTGATCGGGGTGTCCTAGGGAGGTTGGGGATCGTTCCAGTGTGGTCCGTTTAATTTTAGTGCCCGTTTGGGTAGACAAATGGGCAAAACGATGCGAAAGGGGCATTTTTGAGCCAAATTGCTTTGCTGTAGACCACGGATTGGGGGGTAGGCTTGGGGTCAGGGTGTGTTGTAGGTCGAAAATAGATCAGGGCGTGCTAGGGAGGTTGGGATCATTCCAGTGTGGTCCGTTTAATTTTTCGTGGCCATTTGGGTGGACAAACGGGAAAAATGGCACAAACTGGCCATTTTCTAACCAAATTGGTGTGCTATAGCTCACAGTTTTGTGGATGGGCCCGGGGTCCGGGCCTGCTGTGGGTCAAAAATTAATCGGGGCATGCCAGGGAGTTGGGGGTCATTCTAGTGTGGTCCTTTTAATTTTTTGTGGATGTCTGGGTGGACAAACTAGAAAAACAACGCACATGAGGCATTTTTGGTCCAAATCAGTATATTATAGACCACGTGTTTGGGGGTGGGCTTGGGGTCGTGTTGTGGGCTGAAAATCGACCGGGGCATGCAAGGGAGGTTGAGGATCATCCCAGTATGGTCCGTTTAATTTTTCGTGGCCATTTGGGTGGACGAACGGGTGAAACTGAGTGAATAGGGCATTTTTTGAGCCAAATCGGTATGCTATTGTCCATGATTTCGGGGGTGGGCGCGGTTTTCGGGCGTTCTGTGGTCTAAAAATTGACCAAGGCGTGCCAGGGAGGTTGGGGAACGTCTTAGTTTGGTCCGTTTTATTTTTTTTTTGGCCATTTAAGTGGACAAACGGGAAAAATTATGCGAACAGCTCATTTTCGGGGCAAATCGATGTGCTAGAGCCCACGGTTTTGGGGGTGGACCATGGCTCCGGGTGTGCTGTGGAATGAAAATCGACCTAGGCATGAAAGGGATGTTGGGGATCGTCTCAGTGTGGTTCGATTAATTTTTTGTGAACATTTAGGTGGACAAACGGGGTATTTTTGGGCCAAATCAGTGCGCTATAGCCCATAGATTCAGGGGTGGGCCTAGGGTTCGGGCGTGTTTTGGGTCAAAAATTAATTGAGGCATGACATGGAGGTTAGGGATCGTCCATTGTGGTCCGTTTAATTTTTTGTGGCCATTTAGGTGGGCAAACAGGTGAAACGGCGTGAACGGGGCATTTTCAGGACAAATCGGTGTGCTATAGCCCATGGTTTCGAGGGTTGGCCTGGCGTTCTGGCGCTGTGGAATAAAAATCCACTGTGGCATGCTAGGGAGGTTTGGTATCATCCCAGTATGATCCGTTTAATTTTCGTGGCTATTTGGGTGGACAAACAGGCGAAACAGCATGAACGGGGTATTTTCAGGCCACATCGGTGAGCTATAGCCCATGGTTTCGGAAGTGGGCTCAGGGTCTGGGCATGCTGTGGGCCAAAAATCTACCGTGACATTCCAATGAGGTTGGGGATCATCCCAGTATGATCTGTTTAATTTTTTGTGGCTTTTTGGGTGGACAAACAGGCGAAACGACATGAATGGGGTATTTTTGGGCTAATTCTGTGTGCTATAGCCCACAGTTTTAGGGGTGGACCCGGGGTCTAGGCATGTTGTGGGCCGAAAATTGACTGGGGCATGCTAGGGAGGTTGGGGATCATCCTAATATGGTTCGTTCAATTTTTCATGGCCATTTGGGTGAACAAATGGGTGAAACGGCAAACGAAGCATTTTCAGGTTAAATCAGTGTGCTAATAGCCCACGATTATGGGGGTGGGCCAGGGGTTCGGGCATGCTGTGGGACCAAAATCGACCGAGGCATACCAGGGAAGTAGGGGATCATCCCAGTATGGTCCGTTTAATTTTTTGTGGCCATTTGGGTGGATAAACGGGCTAAATAGCGCGAACTGAGAATTTTCGACCAAAATTGGTGGGCTATAGCCCACGTTTTCGGGGGTGAGCCCGGGGTACGGGCGAACTACGGGCTGAAAATTGACTAGGGCATGCCAGGGAGTTTGGGGATCGTCCTACTGTGGTTATTTAAATTTTTTTGGCCATTTGGGTAGACAAAAGATAAAACGGCATGAACGGGGCATTTTCCGGCCAAATCGGTGAGCAATAGCCCACGATGTTGGAGTGGACCTGGGGTCCGACGTGCTGTGGGTCAAAAATCATCTCGGGAATGCTAGGGAGGTTGGGGATCATCCCAGTGTGGTCCGTTTAATTTTTCTTGGCCATTGGCGTGCACGAGTCATTTTTAGGCCAAATCAGTGTGCTATAGCCCCTAGTTTCAAGGATGGGCCCCTGGTTCGAGCGTACTGTTTGCCAAAAATCGATAGGGGTATGCCAGGACGGCTGGGGATCATCCCAGTATGTTCCATTTAATTTTTGTGGCTATTAGGATGGACAAACAGGAGAAACGATGTGAAAGAGGAATTTTCACGCCAAATTGGTGTGCTACAACCCACGATTTTGAGGGTGGACCCAGGGTCTGGGCGTGCTGTGGGCCAAAAATTAATCGTGGTATGCTAAAGAGGTAAGGAATCATCCCAATGTGGTCCGTTTAATTTTTCGTGGCTATTTTGATAGACAAACGGGCGAAACGGTGCAAATGAGGTATTTTTGGGCCTAATCAGTGTGTTATAGTCCACGGTTTTGGGGGTGGACCCGGGGTCCGGGCGTGCTGTGGGCTAAACATTAAACGAGGCATGCCAGGGAGGTTGGGGATCATCCCAGTGTAGTCCTTTTAATTTTGTGTGGCCATTTGGGAGTACAAATGGGCAAAACAACACGAACAGGATATTTTTGGGCCAAATCGGTATGCTATAGCCCACGGTTTTGAGGGTGGGCTCGGGGTCAGGGCGTTGTGTGGGACGAAAATTGATCGGGGCATGCTAGGATATTGATGATCATCCTAGTGTGGTCCGTTTAATTTTTTGTTGCCATTTGGGTGGACAAATGGGCGAAACGGTATGAATGAGGTATTTTTGGGAAACCGGGGAGCTAAAGCCGACAATTTTGGGGGTGGGCTCGGGGTTCGGGATTTCTGTGGGGAAAAATTAACCGAGGCATGGTAAGGAGGTTGGGGATCATCTCAGTGTGGTCCATTTAATATTTCATGGGCATTTGGGTGGACTAACAGGCTAAATCGGTGTGCTATATCCCATGGTTTTGGGGGTTGGCCCAGGGTTCAGCGTGCTGTGGGCTAAAAATTGATCGGGGCATGTCAGGGAGGTTGTGGATCATCCCAGTGTGGTCCGTTTATTTTTTTCGTAGCTATTTAGATGGACAAACGGGAAAAATGGCATGAACGGGGCATTTTCGAGGTAAATCGGTGTGCTATGGCCTATAATTTTGGCGGTAGGCCTAGGGTCCGGAAGTGACGTGGGCTGAAAATCGACCGAGGCATGCCAGGGATGTTCTGGATTGTCCTAGTGTGGCCATTTGGATGGAAAACCAGGAGAAACGATGCGAATGGGGCATTTTTGGGCCAAATTGGTGTGCTTAGCCCATGGTTTCGAGGGTAGGCTCGGGGCCCGGGCATGATAAAGGGCCGAAAATTGACCGAGGCATGCTAGGAAGGTTGGTGATCATTCCAGTATGGTCCGTTTAATTTTTCATTGCCATTTGGGTTGACAAATGGGCAAAACAGCGTGAATGGAGTATTTTCAGGCCAAATCGGTATGCTATAGCCAACAGTTTCGTGGGTGGGCCAGGGGTCTGGGCGTATTGCAGGCCAAAAATTGACCGATGCTTGCCAGAGTTGCGGATCATCCTAGTGTGGTCTGTTTAATTTTTTGTGGCCATTTGGGTTGACAAACTGGCAAAACGGCGCTAACGGGGCATTTTCAGGCTAAATCGGCGTGATATAGCCTACGGTTTTGGGGTGGACTCGGGATCCGTGCATGCTGTATACTAAAAATTGATCGGGGCATGTGAAGGAGGTTGGGGATCATCCTAGTATGGTCCGTTTAATTTTTTGTGGCCATTTCGGTGGACAAACGAGCATAACGATGCGAAAGGGGAGTTTTTGGGCTAAATCGGTGTGCTATAGCCCATAGTTTTGGGGTGGACCCAGGGTCCAAGCATCCTATAGGCTGAAAATCGATTGGGGAATTCCAAGGAGATTGAGGATCATCCCAACATAGTCTGTTTAATTTTTTTTGGCCTTTTGGGTGGACAAACGGGCGAAACAGCTCGAGCGAGGCTTTTTCAGGCTAAATTGGTGTGCTATAGCCCACGGTTTTGGGGTTGGGCTTGGGGTAAGGGCGTGCTGTGGGCCAAATATTAATCAGGGCATCCTAGGGAGGTTGGGGATCATCCCAATGTGGTTCATTTTATTTTCATGGCTGTTTGGGTGGACAAACAGGCAAAACGACGCGAAAGAGGCATTTTCGAGCCAATCGGTGTGCTGTAGACCACGGGTTTGGGGGATGGCTCAAGGTTCGGGTATTCTGTGGGATGAAAATTGGTCGGGGCATGCCAGGGAGGTTTGGGATCATCCAAGTGTGGTACGTTTATTTTTTCGTGGCTATTTGGGTGGACAAACGGGCAAAACGGCACGAATGGGGAATTTTTTGGCCAAATCGGTGTGCTATAGCTCACGATTTTGTGGGTGGGACCAGGGTCCGGGCGTGCTGTGGGTCAAAAATAGATCAGGGTGTACCAGGGAGTTGGGGATCGTCCCAATGTGGTCCTTTTAATTTTTTGTGGCCATTTTGGTGGACAAACAAGAAAAACTACTCGAACGAGGCATGTTTAGTCCAAATCGGTATGTTATAGGCCACGCATTTGGGGGTGGGTTTTGGGTCGTGCTGTGGACCAAAAATCGATTGGGTCATGCTAGAGAGGTAGGGGATCATCCCAGTGTGGTCCTTTTAATTTTTAGTGGCCATTTGGGTGGACAAACGGGCAAAACTGCGAGAACGGGGTATTTTCAAGCAAATCGGTGTTCTATAGCCCACGGTTTTGGGGGTGGGCCATGGATCCGGGTGGGCTGTGGAATAAAAATCGACCTAGGCATAAAAGGGAGGCTAGAGATCGTCCCAATATGATCCAATTAATATTTTATGGACATTTGGGTGGACAAAGGGGCGATACAACGTGAATGGGGTATTTTTGGGCCAAATCGGTGTGCTATAGCCCACAGAACGCACGAACCCCAGGGCCACCACTTAAACCGTGGGCTATAGTGCTTCAATTTAACCTAAAAATGCCCCGTTCATGCCATTTTGCCTGTTTGTCCATCCAAATGGCCACAAAAAATTAAACAAACCTCACTGGGATGATCCCTAACCTTCCTGGCATGCCTTTGTCAATTTTTAGCCTACAGCACGCCTAGACCCCGAGCCCACCCTCAAAACCGTGAACTATAGCTCATCAATTTGGCCTGAAAATGTCTCATTCGCACTGTTTCGCTCGTTTGTCCACCCAAATAGCCACAAAAAATTAAATGGAACACACTGGGAGTACACAGCACACTCGGACCCGGGGTCTGATGTGTCGTGGGTTATAAATTATCCCGGGAGTGCTAGGGAGGTTAGGTATCGTACCAGTGTGGTCCACTTAATTTTTCTTGGCAATTTGGGTGGACAAATAGGAGAATCGGTGTGAACGAGGCATTTTTAGGCCAAATCGATGTGCTATAGCCCACAGTTTCAAGGATGGGCTCAGGATCCGAGGGTGCTGTGGGCCAAAAATTGATAGAGGTATGACAGGATGGCTGAGGATCATGCCAGTATGGTCCGTTTAATTTGTTGTGGCCATTTGGGTGGAAAAATAGGAGAGACGACACGAACAGGGTATTTTTTAGGCAAATTGGTGTGCTATAGCCCACAGTTTCAAGGGTGGGCCTGGGGTTCGGACATGCCTTGGGTCAAAAAAATCGATCGAGGCATGACAGGGATGTTGGGGATAGTCCAGTGTGGTTCGTTTAATTTTTTGTGGCCATTTAGGTACGCAAACAGGCAAAACGGCATGAACGGGGCATTTTTAGGCCAATTTGGTGTGCTATAGCCTATGGTTTATGGGGTGGGCCCGGGGTTAGAGCGTGCTATATGCCAAAAATCTACCGTGGCATGCCAGGGAGGTTGGGTATCATCCCAGTATGATCCGTTTAATTTTTTGCGGCTATTTTGGTCGACAAACAGGCAAAACGGCACGAACGAGGTATTTTCAGGCAAAATCGGTGAGTTATAGCCCACGATTTCGAGGGTAGGCCTGGGATTCGGGCGTTCTGGGGGCCAAAAATCCACCGTGGCGTGCCAGGGAGGTTGGGGATCATCCCAATATGATCTGTTTAATTTTTCATGGCTATTTGGGTGGATAAACAAGCGAAATGGCACGAATGGAGTATTTTTGGGCCAAATCTGTGTGCTATAACATACAGTTTTAGGGGTGGGCCCATGATCCATGCGTGCTTGGGAGGTAGTGGATCATCCCAGTGTAGTCCATTTAATTTTTCTTGGCCATTTGGGTAGACAAAAAGGCAAAACGACGTGAACGGGGCATTTTTAGGCCAAATCGGTGCGCTATATAGCCCACAGTTTCAAGGATGGGCCCGGGGTTCGAGCGTGCAGTGGGGGAAAAATTGACAGGGGTGTGCCAGGAAGGCTGGGGATCATCCCAGTATGGTCCATTTTATTTTTCGTACCCATTTGGGTGGACAAACAGGCGAAACGATGCGAATGGGGCATTTTCAAGCCAAATTGGTGTGCTACAGCCCATGGTTTTGAAGGTGGACCTGGGGTCTGGGCGTGCTGTGGGCCGAAAATTAATTATCATATAATAGAGAGGTAAGGGATCATCCCAGTGTGGTCCGTTTAATTTTTCGTGGCCATTTTGATAGACAAACGGATGAAACGGTGCAAATGAGGCATTTTTGGATAAATCAGTGTGCTATAGTCCACGGTTTTGGGGGTGGCCCCGGGGTCTGGGCGTGCTATGGGCTAAACATCGACCGGGGCATGCCAGGGAGGTTGGGGATCATCCCAGTGTGGTCCATTTGTGAACTTGGCCGCATTGAAGGCAACTACCCAAGTAATTCAGCGTAGTTCTGGAACTTTTGGTGGGAAAAAAAAAAAGCTTAACGGCACAAACGGGATATTTTTTGGCTAAATTTGTGTGCTATAGCCCACAATTTTGGGGGTGGGTCTTGGGGCCGGGTGTGCTGTGGGCCAAAAATCGACCGGGGCATGGCAAGGAGGTTTGGATCATACCAGTATTTTCCATTTAATTTTTCGTGGCCATTTTGAATGACTAATGGGAGAAAGGCATGAACGGGGCAATTTCGAACTAAATCGATGAGCTATAGCCTACGGTTTTAGGGGTGGGCTTGGGGTTCGAGAGTGTTGTGGGCAAAAAATTGATCATGGTATGCCAGGGAGGTTGAGAATTATTCTAGTGTGGTCCGTTTAATTTTTCATGGCTATTTAGGTGGACAAACAGTTGAAACTAACCGAACATGGCATTTTTAGGGTAAATCGGTGTGTTATAGCCCACGATTTTGGGGGTGGACCCGGGGTCCGGGTGTAATTGGGTTGAAAATAGATCGGGGCATGACAGGGGAGTTGAGGATCATCCCAGTGTGGCCCGCTTAATTTTTTGAGGCCATTTGGATGGACAGACGGATGAAACGGCGCAAACGGGGCATTTTCAGGCTACATCCGCGTGCTGTAGCCTATGATTTTAGGTGTGGGCCAAGGGTTTGAGCGTGTTGTGGGTCAAAATTTGATCAGGGCATGCTAGAGAGGTTGAAGATCATTCCAGTATGGTTCGTTTAATTTTTGTGGCCATTTGGGTGGACAAATGGGTGAAACGGCGTGAACGGAGCATTTTTAGTCCAAATTGGTGTGCTATAGCCCACGGTTTCGGGGATGGGCCCGGGGTCCAAGCGTGCTGTGGGCCGAAAATCGACTGAGGTATGCCAAGTAGATTAAGATCATTCCAGTATAGTCCATTTAATTTTTTATGGCCATTTAGATGGACAAATGGGAGAAACGGCGCAAACGGGGCATTTTTGGGCCATATCGGTGTGCTATAACCTTTGGTTTTAGGGGAGGGCCCGGGGCTCGGGTGTGCTGTAAGCCAAAATTGATTAAGGCATGCCAGGGAGGTTGGGAATCATCCCAGTGTGGTCTGTTTAATTTTTCATAGTCGTTTGGGTGGACAAAAAGGCAAAACAGCGCGAACAGGGCATTTTCGGGCCAAATTAGTGCTATAGCCCACGGTTTTGAGGCTGGGCCTAGGGTCCGATCTTGCTGTATGCCAAAAATTGACCGGGGTGTGCCAGGGAGGTTGGTGATCATCCCAGTGTGGTTTGTTTAATTTTGTGTCGCCATTTGGGTGGACAAACGAGAAAAATGGAGTGAACGGGCTATTTTCAAGCCTAATCGGTGTGCTATAGCCCACGGTTTCAAGGGTGGGCTTGGGGTTCAGGCGTACTGTGTACTGAAAATTGATTGGGGCATGTCATGGAGGTTGGGGATCGTCCAAGTGTGGTCCGTTTAATTTTTTATGGCTATTTGGGTGGACAAACGGGCAAAACAGCGCGAACGGGGTATTTTCGGGCCAAATCAGTGTGCTATAGCCCATGATTTTGGGGGTGAGCTCGGGGTTCGGACGTGCTGTGGGTCAAAAATGGACCAGGGCATTCCAGTGAGGTTGTGGATCATCCCAGTATGGTCCATTTAATTAATCATGGTAGTTTGGGTGGACAAATAGGGAAAACAATGAGAATGGGGTATTTTCAGGCCAAATCAATGTGCTATAGACCACGGGTTTGGGGGTGGGGCCAGGTTCCGATGTGCTGTATGTCAAAAATCAACCGGGTATATCAGGGAGGTTGGGAATCATCCCAGTGTGGTCTTTTTAATTTTTCATGGGAATTTGGGTGGACAAACAGGCAAAACAGTGCGAACGTGGCATTTTCGAGCTAAATCAATGGGCTGTAGCCCACGGTTTCGATGATGGGCCCGAGGTTCGGGTATGCTGTGAGCCAAAAATTGACTGGGGCATTCCAGGAAGGTTGGGTATCATCCCATTGTGTTCCTTTTAATTTTTCGTGGCCATTTGGGTGGACAAACGAGCGAAACAGTGCGAATGAGACATTTTCGTGCCAAATCAATGTGCTTTAGTCCACAGTTTTGAGGTTGGGCCCAGGGTCCAGGCGTGCTATAGGCTAAAAATTAACCAAGGAATGCCAGGGAGGTTTGGGATCATCCCAGTGTGGTTTTTTTAATTTTTCATGGGAATTTGGGTGGACAAACAGGCGAAACAGCGCGAACGGGGCATTTTTGGGTTAAATCGAAGCGCTATAGCCCACGGTTTAAGGGGTGGCCTTGGGGTTAGGGAATTCTGTGGGCTAAAAAAATGACTGAGGCATTCCAGGGAGGTTGTGGATCATCCTTGTGTGGTTCGATTAATTTTTTGTTGCAATTTGTGTGGACAAACGGGCAAAACGATGCGAATGGGATATTTTCGGGCCAAATCGTTGTGCTATAGCCGACTGTTTTGGGAGTGGGCCTAAATTTCAGGTATGCTGTGGGCCGATAACTAACCAAGGTATGTCGGGGAGGCTGGGGATTGTCCTAGTGTGGTCTGTTTAATTTTTCGTGGCCATTTGGGTGGGTAAACGTAGGTAACGGTGCGAATGGGGCATTTTTGACCAAATTGGAGTAATATAGCCCACGGTTTTGGGGGTAGGCTCGGGGTCCGGGCGTGCTGTGGGCCAAAAATTGACTGGTTCATGCCAAAGAGAGGCATTTTCAAGCCAAATATGTGTGTTATAGCCCACGGTTTTGGGGGTGGGCCAGGGGCCCGAGCATGCTGTGGGCTAAATTTTGAATGGGGCATGCCAGGGAGGTTGGGGATCGTGCCAGTATGGGCCCTTTAATTTTTTGTGGATAATTGGGTGGTCAAACGGGCATAACGGTGCGAATGAGGTATTTTTGAGCCAAATTGGTGTGCTATGGCCCACGATTTTGGAGGTGGGCTCGAGGTTCGAGCATGATGTGGGCTAAATATTGAATGGGGCATGCCAGTGAGGTTGGGGATCGTCCCAATATGGTCCGTTTTATTTTTCATGGCCATTTGAGTGGACAAACGGGTGAAACAAAGTGAATGGGGCATTTTCAAACTAAATTGGTGTGTATAGCCCACGGTTTTGGGGGGTGGGCTCGGGGTCCGAGTATACTGTGGGCCAAAAATTGACCGAGGCGTGCCAGGTAGTTTGGGGACCATCTCAGTATGGTCCGTTTAATTTTTGTGGTACATTTAGGTGGACAAACTGGCGAAACGGCATGAATGAGGCATTTTTTGCCCAAAGTGGTGTGCTATAGCCCACAATTTCGAGGGTGGGCTTAGGGTGCGGGCGTGCTATGGGCCGAAAATCAACTGGGGCTTGCCAGGGAGGTGAAGGATCATCCCATTGTTGTCCGTTTAATTTCTTGTGGCTATTTTGGTGGACAAACAGGCAAAATAGCATGAACAGGGCTTTTTTGGGTTAAATCGGTGTGATATAGCCCACAGATTTGGGGGTGGGCTTGGGGTCCGAGCGTGCTGTAGGCCAAAAATCAACAGAGGTATGCTAGGGTAATTAGGTATTATCCCAGTGTGGTCCGTTTAATTTTTCGTGGCCATTTCGGTGGACAACTGTGCAAAACAGCACGAATGAGGCATTGTCGAGCAAAATCAGTTTGCTATAGCCCACGATTTTGGGGGTGGTCCTGGGGTCCGGGCGTGTTGTAGGCTGAAAAACTGTGGGGCATGCCAGGGAGGTTGGAGATCATCCCAGTGTGGTCTGTTTAATTTTTCGTGGCCATTTGGGAGGTTAAACGGGCGAAACGGCACGAATGGGGCATTTTTAGGCCAAATCGATGTGCTATAGCCCACGGTTTTGAGGGTGAGCTCGGGGTTCGAGCGTGTTGTAGTTCAAAAATTGATAGGGGCATGCCAAGGAGGTTGGGGATCTTCCCAGTGTGGTCTGTTTAATTTTTCGTGGCCATTTGGGTGGAAAAACGGGCGAAACGGCACGAACGGAGTATTTCCAGGCCAAATTGGTCTGCCGAAAATTAATCGGGGCATGCCAAGGAGGTTGGGTATCATCCCAGTATGGTTCGTTTAATTTTTTATGGCTATTGGGATGGACAAACAAGCAAAACAGCGTGAATGGGGCATTTTTGGGCCAAATCATGGGATATAGCCCACGGTTTCGGGGGTGGACCCAGGATTCGGGCGTACTGTGGGCCGAAAATCAATCGGGGATTGCCTGGGTGGTTGGGGATCATCCTAGTTTGGTCTGTTTAATTTTTTGTGGCCATTTGGGTAAACAAAACGGGAGAAACGGCGCAAACGGGACATTTTTGGGACAAATCAGTGTGCTATAGCCTATGATTTTAGGGGTGGGCCCAGGGTTCAAGCGTGCTATTTGCTATAAATTGACCGGGGTATGCTAGGAAGGTTAGGGATCATCCCAGTGTGATCGGTTTAATTTTTTGTAGCCATTTGGGTGGACAAATTGGCAAAATGGTGCGAAGGGGTATTTTCTGGCCAAATCGGTGTGCTACAGCCTACAATTATTGGGGAATCCAGGGTTCGAGCATGTCGTGGGTCAAAAATTAACTGGAGCGTGCCAGGGAGGTTTGGGACCATCCCAATATGGTCCGTTTAATATTTTGTGGCCATTTGGGTGGACAAATGGGCGAAACAGCGTGAATGGGGTGTTTTTTGGCTAAATCGGTGTTCTATAGCCTAAGGTTTTGGGGGGTGGGTCCGGGGTTCGAGCGTGCTGTGGGATGAAAATCAATTGGGGCATGCCAGGGAGGTTTAGGATCATCCCAGTATGGTCCATTTAATTTTTTCTGGCCATTTAGGTGGACAAACAGGCAAAACGGCATGAATGGGGCATTTTCGGGCCAAAATAGTGTGCTATAGCCCACATTTTTTGGGGTAGGCCCGAGGTCCGGGCGTGCTGTCAGCCTAAAATCAATCGGGGCTTGCCAAGGTGGTTGGGGATCATCCTAGTTTGGTTCATTTAATTTTTCGTGGCCATTTGGGTAAACAAACGGAAGAAACGCCGCGAACAGGGCATTTTTGGACTAAATCAGTGTGCTGTAGCCTACGATTTTGAGGGTGGGCCCGGGTTTCGAGTGTTATGTGAGACAAAAATTGATCGAGACGTGCTAGGGAGGTTAGGGATCATCCCAGTGTAGTCCGTTTAATTTTTTTGTGGCTATTTGAGTAGACAAACGAGCAAAACTGTGCGAATGGGGCATTTTCGGGCCAAATCAGTATGCCATTGTCCACGATTTTGAGGGTGGGCTCGGGGTCCGGGCATTTTGTGGTCTGAAAATCGACCGATCAATGCCAGGGTGGTTGGTGATCATCCTAGTTTGGTCCGTTTAATTTTTAATGGTCATTAGGGTGGACAAACGGGTAAAACTGTGCGAACGGGGCATTTTTGGGCTAAATCGGTGTGCTATAATGCACGGTTTCGGGGGTGGCCCATGGCTCCGAGTGTGCTGTAGAATGAAAATTGAAATAGGTGTGAAAGGGAGGTTGGGGATCATCTCAGTGTGGTCTGATTAATTTTTCGTGGACATTTGGGTGGACAAACGGGCGATACGACGTTAACGGGGCATTTTCGGGCCAAATCGGTGTGCTATAGCTCAAAGTTTTAGGGGTGGGAGTGGGGTTTGGGCATGCTTTGGGTCAAAAATTGATCGAGGCATGCCAGGGAGGTTGGGGATCGTCCAGTGTGGTCTGTTCAATTTTTTATGGCCATTTAGATGGGCAAACAGGAGAAACGGCGTGAACGGGGAATTTTCAGGCCAAATCGGTGTGCAACAGCCTACGATTTTGGTGATGGGCCTAGTGTCCAGGCATGCTATGGGCCAAAAATCCACCGTCGCATGCTAGGGAGGTTGGTTATCATCCCAGTATGATCTGTTTAATTTTTCATGACTATTTGGGTGGACAAACAGGCGAAACGGCACGAACGAGGTATTTTCAGGCCAAATCGATGTGCTATAGCCCTTGGTTTCAGGTGTGGGCCAGGGATTCGGGCGTGCTGTGGGCCAAAAACCTCCCGTGGTATGCCAGGGAAGTTGGAGATATTTTCAGTATGATCTGTTTAATTTTTTGTGGTTATTTAGGTGGACAAACAGGCGAAACAGCACAAACGGGGTATTTTTGGGTCAAA